>CM062923.1:99351886-100601886 GCA_031878705.1 Tapirus indicus | reverse complement strand
GGGGAAATGGTGGCAGGGGGCAAATGAGTCAGCTCACGTCATTACTAATGAGGACCCACTAACAATGCCCCCCTCCGGGTCCTGTTCCCACCAGGCTGGACCATTCACCTTCTGAACACATTCCTGCCTCTGCACCTCAGCTTGTACCCCCTCCTCACTCACCTGGAGGGCCACCCCTGCCAACCTCCAGCTCCTGAATCCTCACCTGACACCAGGTCCTGCCACACAGCACCTTGCTGGATGGTTCACTGCAGTCATCTCTCCCATCTCCAAAAGGATGCCAGGCCTCCAACTGGACAACTCACTCAGTGCTCGTCAGCTACCTCCTGTGGTCTCCACAACATGATCCCCAAGTGTAGACACCAAATCTGACCTCAAAATATTGACTAAGTGGCCAATTCATTCACGTCATTCAGTTGAACCCCTACCGAAATATTGACACCAGACCAAAAGAAGTTCCTCTTTTACTTTAAATAAACATTTATTCAAAAGGTCCTGATTAGTATTGGGCACTCAGCATTCACAATTTCAGTGAATCCTCCAAACAGCCCTGGGAGGGCATTACTGTTATTAAAGTCACATTACAGACAGAAGAGCTCAAAACTCCACAGGGACACGTAGTTTGGCTAACGGTCCAGAGCTACAGAGTGAAGGAACTAAAATTCCAGTCCACAGCTGGCTTCAGACACCTCTCTCCATGACAGCCAGGCAGGCTCTCCTTTCTCTGGTTCTGTGCTTATCGATCAACTGTGTGTATTCGGCTGCAGGACAAAAAGACATCACTGCAGGGGTCCTGAAGGGTCACCTATTGAGTTGGGCTTCACTGGAATCTCCACAGGGTGTTTCCACAGTGCTTCTTCTCCTGGGTAATCCAACCCACTCAACAATCTAGAAGATCAAGTGAAGTCAGCCTGGCAATGTCTGATGGAGGATCAGGCAGGATAATCTTTAATCTTGCCACGAAGAATAGCTTAACTCAAAGCCTGGCACCAGCCAATGCTCCCCCAGGTAGCCGTGGCTTTGGGCTTGGGAAGGCTTTGTAAAAGCAGGCAGGATTCCAACATCGAACAATGGAGAAATCAAGCAACCCGTTCCTTCTGCGGTCTGGCTTTTCCCTCCTGAGGAGCCGATGCACCCCATGGGCAGCACAGGCTGCAGCTTTAAAACAGGGACAGCAACAGCAAGTAGTGTGCTATGGTTAGTGCCAGGGGTCCAGTTAAAACCCCACCTGCCAAGCTGAGAGGAGCTTTCAGCCCACTGATCGAGGGCTGGGGGGACCTCAAAAGCAAGTTCATTGGAGGAAGTCCCTCCACCTCTATAGCTGCACCCCATCTGGACCCCTGACCCCCAGGTAACCAGAGTGTGTGGCTGGGAAAACAGCCATTAGGTGTGACCAAAACCTCTCTTCGATTTCCCCAATTTCTCCAGGTAACCAGTATTCAGCAGCAGTCTCTGGAAAATAGTCAAAATGGAGGGAACCTAGCCAAGCAACTATCTTCGCACCTCGAATCTTCAAGGCGAGGGTGAATGCAGCACCTGCCTGCCAGCTTCCTACCCGGCTGTTCTGCGACTTGGAGAGGCGGGGAAGGGACTTCTCGGAAAAGGCGACAGACTCGATACAGGCTTCTAATCTCAGCCCATCTCGAAACTCTACTAAAACCTAGAGCAAAGGGGCTCTGTTTGTTGTATGCATTGTGTATTTAGAATATAAACTCTCAAGGATGGAAAGGAAAGAAGGGAGGACACACAAAATTCTGCAGTGTGGAAAGAAGATGGACCTGCTGATTTAGCAAACTCAAGAAACCTATATCCCAAGTGGCAGTGAGGAAGGACAAAAACCGCCCCAACTTACAAGCCGAAGACCCAAAGGTTCAGGAGTGAGAGGTGACAGGTATCTCTGGAAATGGGCTTCGGGTGGAGGAACACAATAAGAGGATTAGATGAAAGAACCAGTTGGGTCCCTGTATCCCCTCCCCGACGTCTCCCAGCTGGGTGACTGTCCCTCCTCCAGCAGGCACAAGACTGGAAGTTTATTCTCTAAAGAGGACAAAACAGAAGGTCTCCGGGAGAATCGTACTGAAAACAGGCAGATTCAGTGATTTTTACGCATACGGGATGCAGAGGACCTTCCTGCTCCAAGCCCTCTTTCTTCTTTCAGCTCCCACACCCCCAGCAGCCTGGCCTGGACCCTCCAGAATGGAGACTGTAAGACTCTTCCACGGGGTCTGGCCAGCCCGGGAAGAAAGACGTAAAGATACTGACACAGGGGTTCCCCATGACATAGCCCAGCAGGGCACCCATCAGAGAAGCTCCCGGTCAAAAAGCCCCGCCCTCGGTGCTCAGAGCTGGCAATACACTTTTCAGTCCCCAACTCTTAAATATGAGAAGACAACAAGGATGATGAACTAGCCAAAGAAAGAAGCCTCCAACACGGAAGCTCCGGGCCAAGCAAACATGCATAAACAAAGAGAAGCAGGAGGAATACACACATACAGCACATCCAACGTGCGTCAGCGCAGCTCTCAGACCTGGACCTCCAACAGCTCACGTAATCATCACAACCCTGAGGCAGATCTCAGTTATCATTATTCTCATTTTACAGACGAGGTGTTTGAAGAATAGTGAGGTTATACAACTTGCCCCAAGTCACAAAGCAAGCAAGTGGCAGAGCTGGGATTCAAACCAAGCCACTGGGCTCCACACTCTCAACCACTGCCTTTCAAAGCACCACCCCAACCGTCAGTGTCCATCGTTAATATTCTCAGTGTGTAAGAGAAGATACTGCAGCCCTGAAATAAGACTGGGCTTCTCTAAAGAATAAGAAAGCGCTCTTGCAAATTAAAAATGTGGTAGATTAAAATATAGAATATAAAGTTGATGAAATCTCCCAGAAAGTTGAACAAAAAGCAAAAAGGATGAAAAATAGAAGAGGAAAGATAAGAAAATTAGAGGATTAGTCCAGGAGGATTGATATCCAAATAAAAGGAGTTCTGGAAGATTAGAGAAAACCAAGGAACAGAAATCATGATGGAATAATCCAAGAAAACATCCCAGAACCGAAGGACACAGTTCCAGATGGAAAGGTCTCATTCAGTGCTCAGTATAATGGATGAAAGAGACCAGCACCAAGGCAGGTCACCCTGAAGTCTCAGGGCACTGGGGACAGAAAGAGGATCCTGTAATCTTCCAGGGAGAACAAACCAGGCCGCAGAAAGGATTGGGAATGGCCTCCCACTTCTCAACTGCAACCCTGGAAGCTAGAAGACAATGGAGCAAGGCTTTCAAGACTCATGGATCTCCAACCTTGAATTCGGTCCCCAGCTCATCCAGCAATCAAGCGATACAGAATAAATTCATCTTCCCATGAAAGTTCTCAGAATATTTACCAGCCAGGCACTCTTTCTCAGGAAGGATGTGCTCCTGTAGTCAAAGGATTCAGTCACAAGAGGAAGACAGGAAACAGGAGATCTAACCCAGGAGAGAGGAGAGGGGGACCATGGGTGACCGTGACAGAGGGTCCAGGTGACAGCCAGGCCCCAGGTGTGGAGGGTAATGAGTCCAGACTGGACAGGTCAGAGGACCCCGATCTGCTCCAGAGG
The DNA here is from genome assembly GCA_031878705.1 of Tapirus indicus. Classification (NCBI taxonomy): domain Eukaryota; kingdom Metazoa; phylum Chordata; class Mammalia; order Perissodactyla; family Tapiridae; genus Tapirus; species Tapirus indicus. Next base: position 100,598,287 of record CM062923.1, on the reverse strand, counting down.
AGGACACTGGGAAAATGTACCTGATGCACCCAAACAATTTCAGGGGATACTGAGAATACTACAGAGAGGTTAAGGAGAAATTAATAGACACATATGCCAGCAACAGGCAATTTTTATTTCCAAGGAAAACAGAAAGTAGAGCAGAAAAGGAAAAGTGATCGCAATTTACTACACGATGAAGCTCTGAATAGCCCTGACCAAGTAGTAACAGTATAAACCCCAATTACTGGTCTGACTAAAATTGTGATGAAAATATATCAGGAAGTTGAGGGGACAGGAAAGATCTGAGGTTAGGAGACCCACATCCTTACCTTCCACAGTAAGAAATCGGAGTCTAGAACCAAAACATCATGACGAAGTAACGCATGCATGTCATTTTGGAAAATAACGTAAATCATCAGCTAAAAAAGTTTGCAAGCAATTGCATCTGGGAAAAGGGACAATGAGGGGGAAGCACTGTTTCTCATATAAACCTCGGAGAACTATAATTATGTGGGACTTGGAAAAGGCAAGGGAAGTGTAAACAGACTTTGATGAAGACGGGTGACCTCACTGAGTGTTCTAACAGCCAAGAGAAGGCGGGATTATCCCTCTTCTTACCAAAAAGATATTGTCAGGCTCAGAGATACCCACAGCTAGTCAATCCTAAAAAAAGGCTAAAACTAAACACCCAGTTCTGCCAGACCCCAGTGTCTATACTTTCCCTTTGAGCCCACATTTATATATTCAGCAAATATGAACTGGGCACACAATGAGCCTGGGACAGGAGGCTAGGCCCTGGGACACAATGGTGGACAGGACAGGCCCGAGTGCCTGACCCACTGAGGGGTCTACCAACAGGAAACACGCTACCACTAATAACAAGTCCAAGTGTAGCAGCACCCATCCTGGGCCTTGGCAATCTACCAAGGGTAGCACTTATCTGGCTCCTGGCCTCCTCCTCTGCTAGCCCATCACTGGTCCCATGGAATCAGGACACCCTGTCCTGCTCATCCCCCACAGGTAAGCCATCACATCCATTTCATGGCTCTTGCTCACAGCACTTCTGGGAACTCAACAGGCCATCACCGGGGGCTGCCAACATCCCGCCTCTGAGGCTTTGATTTGGAAGGTGTCACATTTTGTTTTGTTTTCCATCAGAGTCAAGTTCGAAGGCCAGACCAACTCTCCAAGGGAGAGCTCCACACAGTCCTTGTGTACATGGAGGGACAGTGAGTACCTTGTACAGATCGGCCTCCAGTCAGTGCTGGTGGGTCTGGGGCCCAGGGCGAGTCTCAGATACCAGAGTTCATGAAACCTCAGCTGTGCTGCTCACTGGCTGGGGGATGGGGGAAGCTGAACTCCCCTGGGCTTCTGTATCTGCATCCGTAGAATGGGGATATAACCCCAACCTCAGAGGGTTACAGTAGAATTAAATGATGTAGTGGAGACGACTGTGCTTTATAACCTGCTATCGCCATGATAAACCCAGGATGAGGAGGACAGGATGATTTCCCATGGCTGCCTCCGGTCACTTCTGCCACAATTCAGGGTTACAGAGATTTCATCTCGTCAACCTCTAAATGGGATCACTGTTCCCACTCTCTCAGATCTATCCCTGGGAATCACCAGTCAGGAATTTAGCCTTTATTTTGTCACAATGTGAGGAACCCGGTATGTACGGCGATTACAAACAGAATCGGCTGAGTCACTGAGTTCGCTCTGATAAGCCTCAGTACCCAAGGCTGGCTGACTTCTTGCCCAACATCCGTCGGCCTGCTCCAGCTCTGCTCCTGGGTTCCCAGGCAACTGCCCTGTCCACATCCGACTGGGACTTGATCTAGTGCTCACCGAGTCTCTCCCCCTCCCCCAAGTCTGAGTCCCATCATCTCCCCTCTTACCACCTCCTCCCGCAACTTACTCCACCTTCTCAGACCGAGTTCTGATTCCTGGTTCTACCACTTATCAGCCCACTACTCGGCACTGATAACACCCTTGCTCAGCCTTGGTTTTGGGGGAATAGATAATAACGCCCATCACGGGGGTTATCTGGAAAATGTGGCACATTGTCCAGCATGGTGGTCATCTCCCCCTCCCCCCACCCTCCTCATAATAACATCAATGCCCTATAACCAATTAAGAAGATTTTTACACAATCTGTACTCTACATTATACATTTTACAACCACAATACCCCAAATTATCTTCTGTCACTCAAGTCAGGGCCTCGCTAAACCAGCCTGACAATGAAGGGGCCAAGCTACAGCACAAGGGAGCCTTTTCAGCTACACTGCCATCTTCACTGACTGCATGTTTGGAAAATTACTGGGAGATCTGATTGCATTTCACCCTTGTTTTATAAAAATAAATCAAAACAGAAAAAAGTGAAAGTGTCATTATCAGTGATCATACAGGTTTCATAAACTGAACAACAGGGAGACAACGGAACCAGAGTAAGGACGGTTACGGGTTGACCTTCAACTAAGAAGAGAGGGGAAGTTTATAAAAACGGATGAAATGATAGAACTACAGAATGGTGTTGTTCAACCATGCTTAAACAGTGAGGCGTGATGAGGATTTTTCTTTCATTCTCTGGGACTTTAGGTTCCTCACAACTTAAAGGTCTAGCCTTGGACCGTTAACTTTTGACGTAATGTAACCAAAAGTCGGGACCTGCCTATAAGCCAATACCCTAATGATGTTCTCTTGTTTTCTAAACAGACTTTGATATTTCACATCACATAGAAGACTATTCATCCAAAACACCCGGGATTTGACTCGCTCCGGGTTAACATCATTTCCAGAGATCATGTACCTCAACTCTAAAAGAACCCGAGGATTAGAACGGAGACGTTATTGCTGCCAGAGCATGTTGAATCACCGGATCCACACAACAGGGTATGTACCTAGGGGCCACTACGATGTCATCCTCTTCGTGCCAGGGCCACAGAACATAGGCTGGGCCCTGTGACACCACCGTCCTCTGGTTATTCACAGCCATGCATGCATCTCAGATCACACCACCGCTGCATTTGGACTCCTGGGTAAGAGTCTCTGTAGGCCCTCAGGTCCTGCTCTCCTGCCCTTTGTCAAGCAGCTTCCTCAGGTTCCACAGCCAGGTGGTGGCAGCCCTGTGACCAGAGCCCAGGTCTGTACCCTCCCAACTCAGGCTCGATGCCACCACCCTGGCTGTCCATCAAACTCCCATGGAAACTGAAAGGGGATTCCAAGTGTGCAAATGTCTCCCAGATGTGTCTCTTCCAGGGACGAGGAGAAGGCTTGACAGCCACTACTTCCTTCGTGTATCAGTTTCCTGTTGCTGCTGTGACAAATTACCACGTACTTCATGGTTTAAAACAACACAAATTTATCTCACAGTTCTGGAGGTCAGAAGTCCAAAATGAGTCTGACAGGCTAAAATCAAAGTTAGCAGAACCGTGTTCCTTCTGGAGACTCTAGGGGAATATCCATTTCCTTCTCTTTTCCAGCTTTTAGAGGCCACCTGCATTCCTCGGCTCACGGCCCCTTCCAGCAATGCCATCTCTCTGACCTCTGCTTCCATCATCACCTCTCTTCTCTCTCTGACCTTCCTGCCTTGTTCTTATGAGGATGCTTGTGATTAACTGGATGCTTATCATTAATTGGATAATCCAGAATAATCTCCCCACCCCAAGATCCTTCACTGAACCGCATCTGCAAAGTCCTTTTTACCAAGTAAGGTAACACAGTCCCAGGTTCTGGGGATTAGGATGTGGGCATCTTTGGGGGCCATTGTTCAGCCTACAACAGTTTGGGGAACAGTTGTGAAGACCTGCTCCGTGTTAGGGGCTGGTGGGCCAAAGACACATGTGCTCCTCTCATGGGCCTACTCAGCGTGGGCCCCAGGGAGTCCAGAGGAGGTGGCCATGAATTCCACCCAGGCGGGCGCAGGCTGGGTTCAGGGAGGCTGCTCTAAGCAGGGTCACGGTCATTCTCTGCAGGAGGAGCCGTGCAGACAAAAGCGCGGGGACAAGAAAGGGCGTGGCCTGTGGGGAAACAGGAAGACATCTGGGTGCAACTGGGTCTGTTTCATTCCAGAAAGGACAGGAGGAGTGAGGGGGCCAGAGCACGCAGTGGAGCTTCTTCCTGAGGGCAAAGAGGCGTCTTGGTAGAGGGCGGACATGGCGAGAGAAAGATCTCCGGGTTGCAGGGCTGAAGCAGGATTGGAGGTGCCAGGAGGCACGAAAACAGTGGTCCCGGCAGCTGAGAGGAAGATGTTCACAAAAGCAGACAAGGACTCAGGGGACGCGGGAGGTGAGGGACGGGAGAGCGGAGGACACCATCAGAGGGTTAAGTAATTGCACCACCAAATTGGCAGGTCATCTCGTGCCCTCGCCACCCCTGCCCCAGTTCCCGACTAGAAGGCTTCGGAACGCTACTTTTTAAGTATGTCATGCCATAGAGGATTAAAAATAGTTTAAAAGAAGAGAGGAATATAAATATCGCAAAGGCTCCTGGTTGCATGGAGAGCCCCCCCAGGAGAGGGAGGCAGGAGAGGGGCGCGATGTCATTGGAGCCCTATAGGTCCTTCCAATTAGACCCCCAGTTCTGCTGGAGCTGAAGGTCCTGCTGGTTGACACCAAAATGACCCCAGGGCTTCTGCAAATTCCCCAAATCCCCTGGGTTTTCCTCATCCTCAGGATGAGGAAATCTCCAAGAAGCAGTGGATCATAGGGCTCAAGAAGGGCAAGAATAAAAGGCGAATGTCAATTGCATGGGGCCTCTGGGACCACCTCCCTGCACTTCCCCCACCCCCATCCCCAGCCACAATCTTACTGAGGAGCCTGCACCCCATCCACCACCGCACACTCCCCTATTGCCTGGTTGCACACTGTCTGCGTCTGCAATCACAGATTTTTCCCTGACCCCCATGCCCCCACCCTTAAGCCTGGATTGGGCCCCCCGCCCCCCATACACCTGCAGCACCCACCTTGAGCACCCTCAGTCCTAACACCTATCCCAGCGTTATGCTGCCCATGACTTTTGTGTGCTGGGGACTCCTGGAGTGTCCCATTCATCCCTCCATCCCCGATCCCAGATTCAGGAGGATATAACTGCTCTTCGACTCAACGGCCAGGCTTCAAGTAGGGAAGTCCATTTCTAAAGCAAGCCCAGAACCCAACCCAGGCATGCGTCAGCCCTCTGAAAATAAGGCTGGGCCGTTATACCTACGTACAACAAGCTTTCCCTGCTCTTGTCACCATAAGCATCTCCTACTTGTCATGTGCCCTGAGTCTTGGTTTACTGGATTCCCACACTCCAAACGGGCCAGATAGTAACTATTTTTGGTTTTGTGGGTACTCTGTCCCAACTACTCAATTACCATTAAAGTGCAAAAGCAGCCATGGACACATGCAAACAAATGGCCACAGCTGTGTTCCAATAAAACTTTACCCATAAAAACAGGCAGCGGGCCGGATTTGGCCTGCAGACCATAGTTTGCCACCCCTACTCTGATAAAAAAAAATTAACAAAAGCAAAGGAGACAGACCAGTGAGGAAAATAAACCCTCAAAGGTTCTTTAACGCCACACTTATGATGTCTGATGCTGCCTCTAGTTCCCTCTGTGACAGATGCCATCTACCACTGTTAAAAAAAAAAGAGGTACAGGGAGGGGGTGGGGGAATAAGGAAAGGTTTCTACAGGAACAAGGAGTTCCCTTTTAATGGTTCAACCACCAAAGAGACAATTACTTTATTTTTCTCTCTGCCCCTCTGAAACAGGGCAGGCGTGACCTACAGCTGGTCGGGCAGGAGGACCCTGCCCAGTGCCTCAGCTGTTTCAGGCAAAAATTAAATGCCAGAGTGTTCCACGGGTCAGGGGGGCAGTTAACGTAATGGGGCCTCTTCAGCAAAGGGCTGCTTCCCAAGAGCCCTGGATCTGGTCAGAAGTTCCGCCTCCCCCACCTGACCGCACAGGGGCAGGCGGCTCCGGGCTACTCTGACGGAGCCAAGGCCAACCACCAGCCGTGGCCGCTAACAAGATTTTGTGGCGAAACCTCTTCTACGTCTGCTGCCAACTGGACCGAGGGCCTCCCTTCCACTCCTGACAAAGCGTTTCGGTGATGGGCCTCCGTCTTACCCGGCCCGGAACACTCTTGTTCCTGGGTGCAAATGTGCATGGTTGAAGGCAGGAACCCCTAGTTGGCTGTGACCATGGGCAGGTCCCTAAACCTCCCTGGGCACCTTCAGCTCTGCCCAGCTAGTTCAGAGCAGACGTCCCAGACCTTCCCTGGGCTTTTCACAGAAACTGCCATTGATCAGCCAAGAACAAACCACGGCTACACATCATTTGCCAACGTGCATGTCTGTAACCAAGCTCATGGGCTGCAACCTTCCCTACAGGGACCTTAGTGGGAGTGAGTCTCCAGCACCTGACAGTGAAAAGAATCCAGGAAGGCAGCCGGTTGTGCTCAGTGGTGCCCAGAGTCCACACTGGCTGCCCAATCATGTGTGTCAGGGACTGGAACACAGATGGCATGCTCTGTCCAGGCCCCACCACTCCTTCCACTACCTTCCAGGGGGCCCACTTGAGCCCCTGACAGTCCAACCCTCTCATTTTGCAGATGAGGAAACTGAGGCACAGCCAGGGGAAGAGATTTCCCAGGATCCCACAGCAAGTCAGCAACAAAGCCAGGACCCAGACCCAGGCCTTCCGCTGCCCGGTCCTGGCTGTGGCTCCGCAGCTGCGCAGTGTGCTCCACCGAGAGAGGCCCCTCAAGAAACACCCACACCCCAGGTTAGGGGTGGAGCTGAGGCTGGAACTTGGCCTTTTGTAGGCAAAATCCAGAATTAACTCAAAGCCTGTGGCTTGACTCCAGCTGGGGGCCTGAAAGGAATGTTCTCCATGATGATTCATGCTTTAGAACCAAGCACAGAGCCCCGGGCCAGGGCACTAATAGGCACCAAATTCCTGGAGGACTTGAAACCTCTGCATTTGTTTTCTTTCGGTTTTATACAGAAACCTCCAGTGTACTTGCTGTGCCTTCCAGCAGCGGGGGGAGGTGGAAGCAGGAAAGACTCCTCCTCTGCTCCTTCTCTTCTCTGGGTGCTGGGTAACCCTGACCACAGTGACGTCCCTGATCCCACTGCTGTACGCACAGGAGGTCTAGCAGCATGGGGATGGGACCTGGGAGGGGAGGGGAGTTGTGGGAGAGGAGGCTGGTGTGGCATCCCGAACCAGACCACAGAGGGCCTCCCACGCCAGGCTAAGGGGCTTGGACTCGATCTTGTAAGCCAGTGCAGCCCACCTTTTTCACATCACAGCATTCACGGACAACGATGCTGTTCGTCCTGGGGTGGACCAGGAGCTGCCCTAAGCCCACAGGTTGGCTGTGGAGATGCAATGAAGGGATTGGCAGGGACACGTGCTGGGGGGCTGGGTGGTAGGTAGATTGGAGGAGGTGACGCAAGGCCCAGAGCCATAAAGAGGTCACTTCGGGCAAGTGTGAGGAGGGCCTGGGCCTGGGCCTGAGCCAGTGGAATGAAAGGAGGAAGTGGACGACACAGCAAGGGCCAGTCTTCTTAACCACACAGGCACTGTCCTGCCCCGGAGCCTGCCTTCAGGCTATCCCAGGTTCTATGCAGTGCAATGTAGAATTCATCAGTCAAGTTTCTGTTCAGCCCTCAAGGTCTGAACCCAATGCCCCCTCCTCTGCGAGGCCTTCCCAGCTCCCAGACAAGAGGCTGCCAGCTCCTTTACCTGTGTGCCCATCACACATGACTCAGAGTGAGTGAGAGAGGATGTGTGGGCTCTGTCTGACCTGGGTTCAAATCCCAGCTCCACTTATAAGTCCATGACCTTGAGCAGGTCATTTTACCTCCTCTTCTGAAATGGGCACCTACCTCAAAGGCTCATGGAGAACACTAAGGGAAGCAGTCGGTGCCATGCTTGGGACGCAGGCTGCTCTCAGTCAGGTTAACTGTCACCTCTCTGTTTGGCAATCAATTCCAAGTGCCCCAAATCGCAGCTCCCGTTTGCTGACCCCGGGAGATGCTCTTCCCAGCAAATTCTGACTGAGGGAGATGCTGAGGAGGGGATGGGGGTGCCGCTCAGGGAGCACCAGGCAGCAGGGCCCAGCTGGCAGCAGTGGACACTACAGCCTGGCTGCCCCAGAGCAGCTGTGGGGACAGCCTTATGTCTGCCCAGTCCACCTGACTCCATCCACCTCCAACTCCGGGTGCCAGGCCCTAGCCAAGCTGCTCTGGAACGAGGTCAGGGATCACTGCATCAGACCCACCGGGCACCAGAGCCACCGGAGTCAGCCCCAAACTGAACTGAGGTCTGAGCTGCTAGAAGCAGAAAATTCGAGCCCAGTCTGGCTGGGTGCCCACGATGTCTTCACGCTCCTCAGAGGCACGGATGAGAACCAGCTTTGCAGGCCCTGCTGTCTGCACGATGCTGTGTGCCCGGCACACGTTTGCTACACTGGACAGAGAAGGGCTGTGAATTCTAGGGGAGGCGGAGGCTTCCTACAAGAACGGCACTGTCTTCCAAATCCTGGCCCGACGCTACCCTTTGACCAACAGTCAAGTGACCCCAGAACTGGGGGGCATTCAGCTGGACCTTGAGGCCAGGTCAAAGAGAAAGAGGGGGCAGCCAAAGTCACCTTGTCATCAGAGAGCTTTGCCACCCACGGCCAGGCAGAGAACTAAGGCACAGACCCGTTAACCTCTAACCTCAGTTCTACCTCACGTGTCTCCGAGGGAGCGGGGGCCGCTAGGTGAAGGCTGCCAATATCCTGCAACTCCGTTTTCTCCTCTCTGAAAAGGTCAACAGCTTGGGCCACCCCCGTTTCCTCACAAGGGACGCTGTGAGGGTGGCACAGGCAGTCTTTGCCCAGAAGGACATCCACGCACTGCCAGAGTCCTTCATTTACAAACATCTTTAGGAGCCGTCTAAGTGACCCTATCACAGAGGACTTCATCTGCCCATGTTTCAAGTACAGCAAGGCCTCCCGGGAGAGGCCACGCTTTCTCCCCAGCTCACCGTGACCTCAAAGACAGGCCGGGAAGTCTTCATTCCAGTGTCCCATGGGGGATGATCTGGTGACGTCATAATCACAGCTGCATGGACTCCAGAATTCCACAGTCAGGCCACAGATACAGGCTTCAGACGAGCAAGTGAGCAGAGGCCAACATATCTCCAAGTCAATCAAAACAGACAGATGTATAGAAAGAAGCAAAGGTATAGACGTATTACTGAACCCTTCTTCCCTGAAAGGCAGTGTCCTCGTGACTGACCCTGGAAGCAGCCGGTCCCAGGAGCACGAGGGTCAAAGCTTTCTGAAAAGAATCAGGACTGCCTGACCATGAGCATGACTGTAGCCACTGCCCGCAGATGGAAGCGGGAACCCTTCTCAGTCCCTATGATTACAGACTCACAAAATCCCGCTATATCCATCGTCACAACAACTGTGACTACCTGTGCTCTAAGTAAGCACACAGCTTAAAGAACAGCCCTTCTGCCGGGACTCCTCCAGCCTCCCCTGACTCCCACCCATGCGGGTGCAGATGAACAAGGCACCTGCCTGAGGCCCACACAGTTGGTCACCCAGGCAACGTCCAGGGCTGTACACCCACCAGCTGGTTTGGGCAGATGCTCTAAGCACAGAGAGGGGTGCCTTCTGGACATGGCCCTTTGGTTGGGACTTGCTGGGTACCACGGAGCCAGGAGAGAAATTGTCTGTTAAGCATCCAGCCGAGAGACAGAGATCCACTGGGGAAAATGAAGAGAGAAGACAGATTCCTGCCCATTCCTCCGCTCCCGGCCTCTTCTCAGGGACGCTGGGCAGAGCAGCAACCCCACGGTGCTAGTGTCCCCCGGGGACGAACAGCTTCATTTGTTTACAGTAGCCCCAAACTGCAAACAACTCAAACATCCCTCACTGACGATCAGACCAACAGACTGTGGTACGTCCATACGATGGAACAGTCCTCAGCCATAACAAGGCACTATGCGTTGCCTGGTCCAGGGCTGGCAGCTGACACTGACGCATACGCTGGGCATGAAGGATCTTCTCCCGGCAATGCAAATGTTACCCGAACTGGATTGTTGCGATGTTTGCACAGCTCTGCAGATTTACTAAAAATTACTGAATTGTCAACTTAAAACAGGTGAATTTTATGATATGTAAATTATACCTCAATAAACTCACTTTTATGAAAACTCTAAAAAAAAAAAAGAGGAACTACTGATATAGGTAAGAACATGGATGAATCACACCAACATAATATCAAGCAAAAAGGGCCAGTTCGAAAGAGTACATACTGTATGATTCAATTTTATATGAAGTTTTAGAGACAAAACTATAGTAATAAAGATCAGAATAGTAGTTACCTCGGGAACTGTTACTGACTGGGAAGGGAGACAAGACACCCATCTAGGGTACTGGAAATCTTCTACATCTTGATCTGGGTAGTGGTCATATGGTGTATCCATAGGTAAAAATTTATTGGCCTTGCACTTAAGATTAATGCATATTTTATATACATATATACAATCATATATATAAATATAACATTTATAAATATATAGTTTTAAATATTTATAAATATATAAGGTTTATATGTAAAGTCATACATAAATTTAAAAGCTTTTTTTTAAACAGCAAAGCCCACTGATGCTCAAATTGTAATTGGCATTGCCCAAAAGCGAGCACAGTTCACTGGGAGCTGAGAGAGAAGAGTCCGCTCAGTGAACTCCTACCCAGCCTTCAGGACCCATCTCAAGTTGTCCTCATTTGGTAAAGCCTCCTCTCACAGTTCTAGGTGTTACTAACTGCCCCTCTCACTGAGCCTCCCTTCACAAAAGTTGATCTCCTTTACACCGGGAGGTGATCCTAGAGGAATGTAGGAAATTGTTGCACCAAGCATTGGTTAGTAAGAGTTTATTAAACACCCACTGGTTGCCCAAGACACACACACACACCCTGACAGCCCAAACCAGATGCCATCTCAGCAAAAGAGACTAACGCTCACCCCCAAATAGGATGTCAGTTCTGGGGCAAGAGGATCCAGGCCCGAGGCTTACTAACAAAAGGGATCATTTTCAACATCTCCACATCAGTCCTCCTCTTTTTACACAAATTACAGCCAGAAGAGATCAGGGAGCCCAGAGCAAACTCAGTTTCCAGTGTCCATTGCACTAGGCTACCCCTCCCCCCCATTTCAGGTCACCTCTGCCTACACTGTCCCTGCCCAACCTAGGGGTGGAGCAGGTCCACGTGGGCTCCCAGGAAACATTCTAGCAGGTGTAATGTTTAAACTTGACTGCTCAGCCACCCCCAAGACTACACCCTGCCCACTGGGGCTCCCTGCCCTCCAGCAGTAAAGGCACCCACAGCACCATCACCCTCTGCCCAGGCCTCCCAGCTCTCTCTGGGCCACCCCCAGCCTTGGAATCTCTAGAAACTCAAGTCTGCAGGGGAAGCTGCTGAAGAAACTTGCCCTGCCCAGGTCTTTGTGCATGAAGAGAGGCCGGAAGTGGAACTCTGTCCCGTTCTGCAAAGCCCACAAACGAAGAGAGAGAGCCTGGAAACACACCTCCAGGAAAAGCAGCTTTCTTGGGGGGTGGGGGGGGGTTAGAGGGCGACTGCGGGTGACTTTTTCCCTCTAAATATTTGTTTGCTTTCTAAGTTTCCACAATGAGTAAACTGTTTTGAAAGATAAATATACTTCATCTGTGGCGGGAGTCACCCCCAGCCCTTGTCAGACACGCGGGCCACCCGAGTCTCTTTCACCTCGTCTCAAACCAGCGTCCTGCGCCCAGCGGGCGGGGCCTCTCGCCCACTCCCAGTGCAGCTAGGGGAGGGGCAGCTCCCTGAGGAAAGGGGCCACCCCACCTATCCGATGCGCGCCCCCGGCCCCCTTCTCCCCAGCCCAGCCCCTGAGGCACCGCCCCCCCATTCAATTCCCCTAGCCTCAGAGGTACTTAGGAAGTGTGCGAACTCACACACACACACACACACACATACACACACACACACATGCACACGCAGTCGCACTTTCTCCTCCCCTCCCTGACCTGGGCCACCGCCCCCAAGAGCCCATGTACAAACTTCTCCAAACTCGTAGCTGTGGCTGCAGGGGGAGTCGTGACGTCCCCCAAGGAACAAGGGACCCCCCCCAAAACACATACACGTGTGCCGCCCCAGCCCCTGGGCAATCTGGCCGGGCGGCAATGCTGGGGTTTGGGGGCGGGTGTCTCACCCCCTCCCCCCAGTAAGTGACAGGAGGAGCGGGGTCAGGACGGGGCAGGGCGGCGCGGGTCGGAGTTGCCGGGTCTGGGAGTGGCTCCCGGGGCTCCCGGAGCGACCCGATCGATCAGGCGTGCCTCTCCGGGGAGGCTGAGGCACGTTACCTTGCAGGTTCTGGACTCGGATGTCGCTGATCTGCCCGATGAGCTCCTCGCGTTGGAACCAGTCCCACTCGTGCGCAGCCATGAAGCGCGGGCGGGAGGCCCGGGACGCCGGGGCCGGGCGCGGGCGGCGGGCGCGGAGAGCGGGCGGCGGGCGCGCGAGCGGCACGCACCCGGCGAGGGCGCCGCGGGGCCGGAGGAGCGGCGGGCGGGCGGGGCGGGCGCGCGGGAGGGCCGCCCCCGCCGCGGGCAGGCAGCGGGCGGGCGCGGGGCGCGGGCGGCGGCTGCGGGGCGCCCGGCTCGCGCTCACTCCCCCATCCGGGGGCGGGGGCCCCGGGGGCCGAGGGGCGGGGCGGGGCGGGGCGGGGGCGGGAGGCCGGGCTCGGGCCGGTTTCTCTTTTTTCCGGGGTGTTTGTTGGTTGGATTGTTTGGTGGCAGACGCACGGTGATGCGGCGCGGGGTCCCGGCCCCTAGATTGTGATGTCTCCGTGGGCGGTGGGAGGGGTGACGCAACCGCGGAGAGGGTGAGCCCGCGGGTCCCAGTACCTGGTCGCAGAGGGCCCGCGCCCTCCCATCCCTGCTCCCAGCGTCTCCCCCCACCCTCTGTCCCTCGTACCAACTCCTACACACACCCTTCTACCGCGGGTCCCTGGGCCCCGCGCAATTCGGAGTGGCGGCCCCCTGCGGAGGGGAGGGTCCCATACCGTGCCATCCACGCCCAAGGGCACCTCGGGGGAGCGGCGAGGGCCTGGGTTGGGGGCCAATGAGTGTGGAGAGGGAGTTAGGGGAGCCTCTTGTCTGTCTCCAAATTGGGGACTCGTGGCGAGAACTTCTTTCTTGAGTTTGGATTTTGGGGATCCTTCTCGGGGGGATCCAGTCTAGAGATGAGATGACCCCAGGTTCTGGGGTGGAGGGAGAAGCAGCCGACTCTCCGGAAACTGGGTTACCCCATCTGAGTCCTGGGCCGCTGCGTCTCCAAGTGACCCTCTCTGAGGCTTTACTGAAAATGAGAATGGGCCTTTCTGGTGGGGTGTGTCTGTGTGTGTTTCCTCACTGTTTCTTTAAACTCCTGCGAGTTCCAGGACCTTATCTTGTTCGGGGCTCACGATTCATACCTCAGGCAGAGTCTTTATTGGTTTTACAAACACGGGAAAAGTCAGGCTCTGGAGTCGTGGAATTTCCCCAAGGCTGAGGAATAAGTTAGGGACAGGCAGTCCCAGCCTCCAGTTCAGGACTCTGACTTTTTCCATAGCGGGCACACACAGAAAATGGCTTATAAATGGGATATTCCAAGAGAAGAAAATGGGCAGAGCTGGCTGAGTATTTAGACATGGACTGTGTTCATCATCGCCATGTTCATGCTACTGAAATACTGGACCTGGATGGGCTAGTCCCTTATTAACAGGTAACTGTGGAGCCCTGGGCAGCCGTGTGCCCTTGAGGCGGGGCACTGAGGTGAGTGAGTCTACCTCTGGTGTGGGGGGAGGCAACAAACAAGGAAACCAGATAATTACAGACGGAAGTGAGTTCCAGAAAGGAGAAAATCAACTTGAGGTAAGTAACTGGGGTGGGGATAGGGCCCAGGGGAGGTCTCTGAAGACTGACCTTGGCGCTGAGCCTGAAGGATGAATGGAGCCAGCACTGGGACAGCAGTTTGGGTAGGGGGTCAGTGGAGAGACCCGGTGGCTTCCTGTGTGCTGCCCTCTTCTAGCTACTGGGGGCACAGCCAGGGACAGGATATCATAGCCCATGTGAGCTGACACTCCAGTGGGGAAGTTTATCCGGAGGATGAACAAGAATGTAATGTCAAAGTGGGCAGCTCTAGCTTGCTTTTTCTTTCTCCTTGTTCTCCGTTTGCCAAGTTTCCTACCATAAGCACGTAGTTTTACAATCAGACAGAAAGCCAATAAGTCCTTTTTTAACCTCTGGAGGCCGCTTTCAGGGGTCCCCATCCTGCCTCTGCTCTCTTCATCTGTCGATGGGGCTCATGGGTGCCTGGGCGCATGCCCTTGGGCCTGAGGCGGGAGCTGCCCTCTCCCTGATTTGATCTGAAAGCAGGTGGTCATTTTACACTCAAGTGAGCAGGGTCTGCCTCTGTGTCCTGCAGGGCGCGGTGCTTAGTAGCCAGGCAGCACCTAATTTTGCCCCATCTGCTAGCCATCTCCTGTTTTTACACTTCAATTTATTTTCCGTAATTGCTGTGGGGCGACGTTGGGCTGAAAATCATTTTCTTTCCAAAGCAAAAGCCGAGAGAATCAGCCTTCCTCTCCACCAAGAGGCGGGTCTCAGGGAACAGAGGGCTTTAAACAATGCGGTGTGAGGTTAGCTGCAGGGATGGGCCGTTTTTCGTGAAACAACTGTACATATGACAACGGTCAGCCACAATGACTGTTCCTGTGAATGGGATGTTGCATCTTTGGGGGACGTTGCATAGGCAATAACAACTCCCTGGCAGGGAGGGGCCATGATCACCACTGATTGAGCACCAATTGTATACCAGATGGTGGATCACCAGCCTGAAGGACTTCTTTTCTTTGCATCAAAGTGGAAAGAGAATTTTAGGTGGTTTTTAAAATGGAATAGGAGCCAGAGCCAGCACTGAGCATGTAGGTGGCCTCTAAAACATACTTGAGGGGGCCGGCCTGGTGGCATAGGGAAGTTCGCGTACTCCGCATTGGCGGCCCAGGGTTCGCAGGTTTGAATCCCAGGCGTGGACCGGTGCACCGCTCATCACGCCATGCTATGGCGGTGTCCCACATACAAAGTGGAGGAAGACGGGCACAGATCTTAGCTCAGGGCCAATCTTCCTCACCATAAATAAATAAATAAATGGTACTTGAACATTCATTGAACTAATGTGTCAATATTACCCTCTTCCCTTCACTGGCTCTGGGCTCTGGCCTTCCCTGATTGGTCCCTGTGCCACCTCCTTGCCCATCAATCCTGGTTTTACACTTTCTGATACAGTGAAGCTGTACTGCTGTGGGACCGGGCCATACCCCATCACCTCCAGGCCTTTGCTCATTCTGTTCTCTATGAAATGCCCTTCCCCTCCCCTGCTCTCTACACTTCACCTTGACCTAGCTTACTCCTGCCCAATCATGTCCACCTCAAGAGAACCTTCTCCGACAGCCCTAGGCCCAGTTGAAGGCCCGTTTCCACAATCCCCATAATATGCAGTACAATCTCCTAATATCCCAGGAGCCCTGGTATCTTGTTCCCACGTTGCATTAACGTTATGTCTACTTGAGGGTTCACCCCATAAACTGTGAGCTAGTTGAAAACAAGGGCTGTGTCTCGTTAATTTCCCTCTCCGGGCACTTAGCACAGAGCCCGGCACAGGGAGAGCCCTTGTCATTGAGTGCATGGATGAATGGATGACTCTCATTACAGACCTGAACTCAGACAGCATGACAAACAGTTGGCCCCCGTGTCCTGGGCCCAAGTAAACTTCTGGGGAGGCAATCAAAAAATGTCCGCATGTTGGCAGTGGGCAAGGATGTGCTGCTGGGTACGTACTAGGCAAGTACCACGCTGTGGTATGTCCCTCCCTCGGGCGTGTGCAGCCTCCTGGGTCTGGGGGTCTGGCTGGGAGAGGTGGTATGCGACTTCTAAGGGGGATTGGGTTATTTGCCCTCTTGCATGAATTAACAGTACTATTTTTCTTTTGCACTCATATTTTTGGGAAGGAAAAGTACTTTGCCTGAAGGCCTGGCTTCCCGGGAGTTTCCAGAAACTGATTTTCTAGAAGTTGCCCAATTCTGCTAGAATCCTTATCATTGTTTAAAACTGACTCCTGCCAAGGAAAGGAAGAGAGTCACAGAGAATCCCTGGTCTGAACCTCAGCGACCATGGAATCCAACATCCCTCCCATGTAAGGACTCCTAAAACATCTGGCCCAGTGATCTTCCTGCCTCTGCTTATGGGGACCAATGACTTCAGGGAGGTAATCTGGACAGAAGGGTTGCATCTCCACACCCAGAGCCCCTTTGGGAAAGAATAGGAATAGCAAAGATGACCCCAGAGTACCCTCCCAACCACTTCCTAGAGAGGAGTGTGGTGGGGGCTTCCTACAATGGGAAGCTGCTTTCTCTGGTCACTGCCATGACCCTTTATGTGTGCACAGCCCATTAGGGTTAGAACAGCCCCTTCCTCAGCCAGTGCTCACCTGGTCTTCACAGTGACCTCATTAGGCCAACTAGGCAGGGATCATTTTTCGATGGGGCTTAAAGCTGCTTAGTAACCTGCCCAGGGTCACACAGTAGGGCAAACCAGACTTTGTCCCGTAGCCCTCACTACCCACCCACATCAATCCCAAATGTGACTGGACTTATGCTGTGGGCCAGAATAACACTTAGCAATTTGGTACTAATCATGTGTACCTATGTATTGTCATGTTTATATAACATTTTTTTTTTTTTTTGGTGAGGAAGACTAGTCCTGAGCTAACATCCATCGCCAATCCTCTTTTTGCTGAGGAAGATTGGCCCTGGGCTAACATCTGTGCCCATCTTCCTCTGCTTTATATGGGATGCCACCACAGCTTGACAAGTTGTGTGTTGGTCCGCGCCCGGAATCCGAACCCACGAACCCCAGGCCTCCAAAGTGAAGTGCATGAACTTAACCACTACGCCACCAGGCTGGCCCCTATATAACATTTTTTAAAAGTCTTAGCTCTGTTAAAATCATAGCATTCATAAGCATATAAAAACTGTTAAGAATTTTAAATTAAGTCCAGTTAAGAGGTTATGGTAGATCCTAGCTAGATTAACCAATGATTATCCTTCAAATAGACCAAGAACATTTCTTGGCCAGAGATCTGCATTGTGATGTCACAAGACTGTAGGGTAAAGAACCCTGGCTTCATTTATTCATCTGACAAACACTGGTTGAATGTCCACCTATGGCCTGGCCCTGCGCTAGGACCTAACCATGGACAAGACCCAGAATCTTCGAGGAGGGGGCCCAGCTCGGGAATTTGGGCTTTGTCGTAAGGACACAGAAGAGCCTTTGGAGGACTAAATCGGGTCAGATTGTCCCTTTAGTTGTGGTTGGAGAAGGGGTCAGAGGTGTAGACGGGAGCTCGGGAGACCCTGTTGGTCTCAGTGACACAGGTGCATGACGGTGGTGGCCTACACCAGAGCAGTGGCCATGGGGACGGATTCTCCAGCCATTCAGGCAGTGGAAATGGCAGTACCTAGTGGCTTCCTGAGGAAGTTTGCAGCACCTGTTCTTTTGCTCTGCTTCCAGTACTTGTGCACCTCTCCTACACCCGCTTTACTGCAAACTCCTCAAGAATGCCTTGTAAGCAGGCTTGCCTAGTTCCTCTTTGTGTTACCAGAGCCCAGTACCATGCTGGACACATATGAGGTCCTCATACATGTTAGTTGCTTGTATGAATAAACAAGTTATATTTAAACTTCACCAAGCAGTAACTCAAAACTCTTTGAGCCTCAGGCTCCTCGAGAGGGTCAGGGTCTTTTCCGTGCCTTAGGAGTGCCAGGTGTCTGCCTGTCTGCAGGTTTTTTTCCCGCTAAATTCTCCCATTGATTGCTCCCTGCCTCCAGGAATACTGCAGGACATAATGCAAAGGCTGGTGGCAGAGAGAGATGCTGAGAAACAGAAGGAATCCAGGTTCGAACAAAAGGATGGAGGACTTGTGGTATAGTGGAGAGTGGGCAGACAATGGAGGTTCGAGCTATGTGATCTCAAGTTCTTAACCTCTCTGGGCCTCTGTGCTTTCATCTGTAAAATGGGGCACAGAGTCTCTATCTGGTGGGATTGCTGTGAGGCCAGAGATATGCATATAGAGAAGAGATGCTTCAGTAAAATTCAGATCATTTCTATGGCATAAAATGAACCACACTCAGAAGAAAAACTGCCCCTGAACTTGGGAGATTACCTATAATGTAAAACATTAATGTATTCTCTGAGATTTTAATTTTTTTTCGTGTGTGGAGATGTTGATGGGTGGTTAAAAAAATAAAAATAAAAAAACCTCCTGCTTCCCTAGGTTGACAGCACTGGATGTCCCAATTTCCACAAATAAAATCCTTCATTTCTTCCAGGTTTGAATAGTCAAAGGCTGCTTCCCTGGCGGCAGGTCTACTATTTTTTTTTTTCAGGACTTAGAACACTATTTAAGGAGTGTGCATTTTCCAGTAAAGCAAATAATAAAACCTTTTTTCCCCCACGAAGTGTGAGATGATGGCAATGTGAAAATGTGGGGAGAGATGATGCTGTGGAAGGAGAGAAAACACCCTGTATGAGGTGCCTGCAACAACATTGCAGAAATGTAATTTTTTTTAACATTTTGGAACCAAAAGCAAACTTTGTTGATGATAAGCCCATCAGCATCAGGGTGGCTTAAAAGCCAAAGTTTGGTGCAAATAAAATCCCTGGGCCAGCCCCTCCAGCTGACATTGGCTGCATGGGCATGTCAATTTCAAATAAATTTCTTGTGCATCTCTGCTCTGCTGTGCAGCTAACATTGACTGAGAACTCACTATTTGCTGAGGATTGTGTCAAGTGCTGTGCATTATCTTATTTAGTCCTCTCACCAACCCTTCGAAGGAGGTACTATTATCACCCTGATTTTATTGATGAGGAAACTAAGGACAAAAAGAACGTCAGTAATGTCCCCAAGGTCACATGGGTCATAGGTTAGAAGAGAGGGGACCTGACCCCAGATTTTGTGCAGAAACCACGTCTGATCTTTCTGCTGCATGTCAGCAGCCTTTGACCTTTTGGAACTGGCCAAGGTTACTGAGTGGAACAGTTCATGTTGGAGATTCACTGGGAAATAAGTTCAGCCAATTGTTGGCCTTAGGTAAGTAAAACCACCAGGGGCCAGTTTTCCCGATTAGGTCAGGAATGAAAAAAACTCCCTCCACTGCCCTTTGCAGGGAGGTTTCTTATGTTTGTGTGAAATGCTGGGAGGCATTTCCACTTCTGACCCCTGAGCATCTCAAATGGCAGCATATATCTTTGTGAAGAATCCTGGGTGTCTCTGCTGGACAAGTATGTATGTTTTGTGCCGTTCAAATGGATTTTTAAATCTTTTAAATTTTATTTTAACATGTAGATTCTGAAGGAGAAAGGGCAAAAGCCTTTACCCAAGTCAGCAAGAAGTCCTGTCAGTTTTATCTGATCTCCAAATCCATCCTTGGTAGGTAGTGTCCAAGATGGCTGCCATCAACCCTTCTCGTCAACCCTTCCTTCACGGTACATGCGTGCTGCTCCTACATGAAGAGGTAGAGTCTAATTTCCCTTCCCTGAAACCTCGGCTTGACTAATGACTTGCTTGACCAAAAGAATATGGTGGCAGTGATGTTCTAGGACCTCTGAGACTGGGTCAGAGGAAGACTTACAGCTTCTGTCCTGGCCTCTTAGGACCCTTGTTCCTGGAGCAGCCAGCTGCCATTTAATCTGAAACTGCCATACTGTGAGGAAGCTAAACTAGCCACATGGGGAGGGAGGGAGAGAGAAAGAGAAAGATGCCTCACCAGTCCCCAGCCACTCCAGCCACCCCAGCCACCCCAGCCCAGGCACCAGGCACGGAAGTGAAAAGCCATCATAGACAGGAGCTCAGCTTCAGCCCGGTTGAACTCTCAGTGACTCCAGCCTGTTACCATCTGACTCTAACCCCACGTGAGAACCTCCCAGCAGAGCCCAGTCAACCCCAAAATCGTGGGAGGAAATGCTGTTTTAAGCCCCTAAGTGGTGTTCTGCAACACTGGATAACCAGAACGCCATGCCTTCCATCTCCACTGGCACCCTGGTCCAGGCCACGACCACCTCTCCCTTACACTCCCTCCCCCTCTGCTTGCCCGTTTCCATGGTCCCCTGACAGTCTCCAACCCCACACCCCAGCCTATTCCCCACACAGCCCCCAGAGGGATCTAAATGTCATCAGAGCACGCCAGTCCCTGGCCTCCCGTCGCACGTTGCATGAAAACCAGCCTCCTTACCATGTCCACACTGCTTTGCGGGGGATTTCACACCCCCCAGTCAAGCCACCTGTTCCCTTCAGTTCCTCAAATGAGTTGTTTTATATGCAAACCCCGTGACCCAGCAATTCCACTGCTAGTCTATAACGAACAGAAATGTACACATACATCTCTCAAAAGATGTGTTCAAGAGTATTCATAGCAGCGTTATTCTTAATAGCCAAAACAACCCAAATGTCTGTCTGGGGGAAAATGGATAAATAGTGGAATCTGTCAACGAGAATGAAAGAACAACATAATGAGTCTCAGAACCATAACGTGGCCCAAAGAAGCCAGACACAGAAGAGTGTGTACTGTGGGGTTCTGCTGGTAAGAAATTCAAAAACAACCTATGAGTTCAAAACTAAGAAGTTCTAGAACACTTCCATCTGTGGTGGTAGAAGTCAGAGGAGTGGTCGGCTTTGGACGGAGGTGGTGGAGGGGAAGGGCATGAGGGGGTTCTCCGGGATGCTGGCCGTGTTCTGTTTCTTATATAGGTCTAGTTACACAAGTGTTTATTCACTCTGTGATAGTTCACCAGTTTGTGCATTTTTCTGGGTATCTGTTCAATAAAGTGTTAAAAAACTAAAAGTGCTCCTCTGCCTCCTGCCACACAGCTTTTGCGCACACTCTTGCTCCATCTGGAATCCTCCACCCTCTCTTAGTCTTTCCCTCATGAATTCCTGCTGGTTGTTCAGATCTAACTCAGACTGTCCTTCATTAGGGAGCCCTTTCCTTGTTGTATCAGTCAACCTTGACTGTAACAAACCACCTGAAAATGTAGTGACTTACAGCAACAATCAGTAATTAGCTCACAACACTATGGTTGCCCATGTGGGTGGTTCTTGCACGGGTCTCACCTGATTCATGTATCTGCAGTTAGCTGACACCTTGACTGGGCTGGATGCTCTAGAGTGGCCTCTGCTCTGTGGCAGTTGGCACGCTGCTGATGGGGGCACCTCCGTCCTCCTCCATGTGGCCTCCCCAGCAGGCTAACTTGGGCCTGTCACATCATGGTCTCAGGATTCCAAGGGCCACAAAAGAGGGCAAGTCTCAGTGCACAAGCTCTTAAGCCTCTGCTTGTGTTGCATTTGGTAATGTCCACTGGCCAAGGCCAGTCACATGGCCAAGCTCAGATTCAAGAGGTGATGAAATGAACCCCACCTCTGGATGGGGGGACTTATTACGGCCATGTCTTCTAAACCGTCACCACCCCCGCCCTGCCCCACCCCACACAGAGATCAGCTTCCCTGTTATCTACTCTCACCACTCCCTAAACTTGCCCTCCGTGGCGCTCACCCCACTGTGACTATTTCTAGAGTGAGTTGCCCCTTATCCTCCCTCCCGCATCCCTGTGGCTATGTACAGGCAGGGGCTGGTGTGTGTTCTCTGTGCCCAGCACAGTGGCTGGGACATAATGGATCTAATAAATATTTGGAGAAGGAAGTAGAAAGAAGAGAAGGGGCCCTGGAAAAATGGAGGTGTTTCTTTGGCAGAGGACAGACTGGACCACCTCTAGGAGGCTGGGTGCCCTGCACGTCCCTCAAACTCACTCTTCTCATTTTAGCCTCTGCATCCTGGCTCTGTTCCTCCCACCCGGCTGCCCTCCCACTTTCTTTATTCTGCTTGCTCAGCCCTTGGTTCTTCAATGGGAAGCATCCCTAAGCAACCGTCCCCTCCATTCCTCCCTCCGGAATATCTCCACGGCTCAAGCGGTCCCCGGCCTTCACTGCCCACATTGTCATGAACACATGCCCCCTCACAATCTCAATTGAACACCCCACCAGCCCCATGAGAAGTCTAGGATGGGTGTATGGATATGTCCGTGAAGTGGATGAGAACACGGGAAAGCTCCATGCCCATGGTCACCTGCCAGGAAGAGGTGGTGTTGGGATTCAGTATAGGTCTGTCTGGCTCCAGTCCCCACACTGTGATGTCTGCAGTGAGACCACACGCCCCTGAAGGGAGAGGCTCCCTCCTCTCTGTCTTGGTGGGAGTGGGCTCTTGGGGGGTAGCAGGAGCTGAAAGAGGCCCTAGAGCTAGGGGATGGGGCACTAGCAGTTTGCCCTCATGGAAGAGATGAGCCTGATTCTCCAGAGGGGAAGGGACTTCCAAGGTCACACAGCAAATTGGGGCAGCCTGGGACTCCCGATTGAGGCCAGTGGCCTTTCTGTCACCCTCTGTCCCTCCTTACTGGCTTCCCAGCTCCCTCCTTCCCCCTCCATGCCCAGCTTCCAGCAGGGGCCAGTCCCCGAGGCCCAGGAGGCGGGGGAGTGGCAGAAGGAGCAGGCGGAGAAGGCATACCATATGAGCCTCTGTTGTGTGTCTATGACCGTCTTTAGAACTGTGCTTCGGGATAAACTGTTGGATGAGCGTGGGTGTGCTGGTTAACTTGAACCTACACCCTCAGGGAGGGTGTTTGAAGTAACATAATCCAGAATCGAGCTCCACAGAACAGTGAACTTCAAATATGGTTTGTTAAATGGGCACCAGAGGGCTTGGATCATTAGCATAGGAGATGTTGCAAATACTTTCTCATTGGTGAAGTGAACTGTGCGCAAGAAAGGTAGTCGGTGACCGAGACCTCACAGGTCCTTCCTCTCTGGGTGAACCAAGTTCAAGAATCCTGTGAACCTGGTGGCCTCACACCCCAGGGGAGCGCTCAGGCCACAGCTCCAACTGAGTGACGCTCTGAGATCAGTAGGAACCATGGGTCCTGCCTCCGCTTGGGGTCCTGCCTCCACGAGGGGACCTGCCTTCACAAGAGGGTTGTACTTGCCTCAGAGTGATGCTGGCCTGCAGGGTGCTTGTCAGATGACCCGAAAGACAGACGGTGGTCCTGGCTGCATGCCTGCTGTATGCCAGGAACAGTTCTCGATGCTCTGTATGCATTACCGCGTTGAAAGCTCACCAAGGTGAGCGGATAAACAAACTGTGGTCCATCCAGACAATGGAATACTATTCAGCGCTAAAAAAGAAATGAGCTATGGTGCCATGAAAAGACATGGGGGAAACTTAAATGCATATTGCTAAGTGAAAGAAGCCAATCTGAAAAGGCTACATTCTGTAGGATGCCAACTCTATGACATTCTTGAAAAGGCAAAACTATGGAGGCAGAAAAAGATCAGTGGTTGCCAGGGGTCAGGGGGAGGGGGGATGACTAGGTGGAGCACAGAGGATTTTTAGGGCAGTGACACTACTCTGTGTGATCCTATAATGGTGGATACAGGTCGTTATACGTTTGTGCAGACCCACAGAATGTGCAACACCAAGAGTGAAGCCTAACGGAAAGTGTGGACTTTGGGTGATGATGACGTGTCCATGTGGGTTCATTGATTATAACAAGTGGATCACTCTGGCGGGGGAAGCTGTTGATGGTGGGGGAGGCTGGGGGGGTGGGGGTTCATGGGAACTCTCTGTACTTTCCACTGAATTTTGCTGTGAACCTAAAACTAGTCTAAAAACATAAAGTCTATTTAAAAAAACCCAACTTACTGTCACCCTATGCCCCCTTGTCACAAAGGAAGAGGACAAGGCACAGAGTGGGTAGGTCCCTTCCCCAAGGCCTCACAGTGAGGACATGGTGGAGCTGGGGTCTGAGCTCAGGCTGTGCTGTCTGACTGCAGGGTCTGGGCCGCGCACCTTGACTCCCTACAGCTCCCCGACTGCCGCTGGGGCCTGGGGCCTACGGAGAAGCGAGCTAAGGTGGCTGAGGTGGGAAGGGACCTACAAATGTCCCTCCCCTGCTTTGTACCCTCCATGGCTCTGGCCCGGAAGACCGGCTCTTACCAGGCCCTCCAGCCTTACCTCCCAGCTCACACGTTGGACCCGGCTACACGGAGCTCCTGTCGCTCCTGGGCCACACCAGGCAATGTCACATCCAGCATCTTTGCTCACCTGACTTGCCCTCTGCTGCCCTTCCCTCCCCCTCATCCTGTGCCCACTAGGTAAACATCCCCTGCCCCTACTTATCTTTCAAGATTCCACTCAGGCCTCACCACCTCTACAAAGAGAGTGATTCTGGACAGCCTATGTCCTTTAGGACACACCGGCCTGGGGTCCACTCTCACTTTGCCTCACTTTGATGTGTGACCTTGGACAGTGACTCAACTTCTCTGAACCTCAATTTTCTCATCCACAAAGTAGGACAATGATGCTTACCTCATGGTTCTTGTATGGGTTAGGGAAAACAGACATCAGCCACCTGACATAGCTTCTGCCCCATAACAGGTGTTCAAAAAATGGCGTTTATTTTTAGGAAGTTTCTCCTGCCCTTTCCCCAGTAGAATTGAATGCTATACACGTATATCTCTGCACCTGTAACCTCCATGGACATTAACGTGCAATAGGAAACTCACCAGTACCTCACTCCCCTCAGTCTGTCTTTGTTGGCACTTCTCACGAGCTGGCATGGTGATTTGCTTCTGTTCGTTTTCTCCCTCCTCCATGTCCTCAGTGCTGCTCCCCCTAGGGAGCAGAGATCTTGTCTGTCTCGCTCATCCCTGGATTCCAGGGCTTGGAGTGCTGCCTGGCACTTGCTAGACCCTCAGTTAAAGTCTGTTGGGGAAATGAATGAATAAATGAGTGAACGAACAACTGAGTCCATGCTCATCTCCTACATTAGTCTTAGTCCCCATCTGTCCCCAGCTCTGGGCACAGCGACTCTCAGGGATGTTCAGCTGTGACTATAGAATGACTCTTACCCATACTTTGTTTTCGAACTTATAAAATACAACGATATAACCGGCACATCGGATCGACGTGAACGAAGCTCTCCATGGAACTTCAATAGGACTGAAGGGCACTGGAGGAGCATTCTCTTTCCCCATTCCTTGCTTGCTGGAAACCTATCCGTGTCTTCCCCCGGCCTCGGCGAATCTTTGGTTAAGAGAGTGGCAGAGACCCCGTAGCCCAAGAGGAGGGGGCCTTCATTCAAATGTCCAATTTCTCTTTGTTTTTTCAGGTTGCAATTTGCATGCACCCAGATTTGTTTGGTTACTGAAAACGCAGACAGTCATGAAAAAGCACGTGAGGGAACATCACGGGAGCGGGATGTGTGGTTGGGGGAGGGATTATCATATTTCCCAGAGTTTCTAGCTGAAGCTTCAGTATCAGAAAAATCTGTGACCCCACCCCTGATGCACAGCCCTGTACAAATGAGTGGACTCTTCTTGCCATCGGATATCTTTGCCAGGAGGACCCCAGGTCCTGAGAAGTGACAGAGGCTGGCCACTCAATAGGAAAGACAGGCTCCCTCCTTCCCACCGGTGCCTAACTTGGGAAGGAAAGGAATGCAGACACTCTGAGAACGGGTGACCTTTTCCAGCTAGGGCAGATGGCCAAACTTTGGGAACACCTTTCCATTAAAATTGATGTTCCTCTTAATCTGCAGTGATGGGGGGATTGTTTCTTAAATGCTGCTAAATACAGTGATGGGTCCCAGGTGAGGAGGCAGAGTTCTCGCTAATTCTCCGCCGGGATGTTCTGCAGCCCAAAAGGGCTTCTGGCAGCCCCTCCCTGCGAGGGGGACCTGTTTCCTGAGGTGGGTTGACGTGCATCTGGAAACCAAGAATCGCCTGCACGCTGCCTATAATTTCCTTTTGATTTTACCTGTCCTCCTGCCCCCAGAACCATTATATTTTAAGAAAAGCAAAAATTAAAGCTTCATACCTCTCAGGATAAGTGAGGGGGAGGCCGCATGCCAGCGTCTGGTGACTTGTTCACCCAAAAATGTCTTCACGTGAATCTATATAACACTCTTTCCAAGGGTAAGCAGAACCATCTGTAGGGCCCAGGAGCCTGAAACTCATTGAGGAACCCCACACGAGGACCTCGCGGAGGTGCGGAGTCCCCAGGGGATGTCAGTGGACGAGGCTGCTCCCTGTGGATGTGCAGCACGGCCCCCGGACTGTGAACGCCACCATGACTTTGGAGCCGCACAGTCCTAGGTTGGACCCAGCAATGCCCACGACGAGTGAACTATTTAGTGCCTCTGAGGCCTGATTCCCAGCTGGAAAGCGGGCTGGCTATGAGGATGAAATGAGAATGACCGTCTCTCTGGCCCATTCATTTCCTCGTGGACAGAAACACCTGCTGGACTCAAACGAGCAGCCGTGAACTTCTAGTCCTTATCCAGTTCCAATGGCATGACCATCCAACCAGTGTAACCGTCATGGACGGGAGGGATGGTCTCCATGACTTGTGATGCCTCATGGGCTATAAAACAAACAGCTGCTGTTTGCCCTGTGCCAGGCGCGCACGGTTGCATGGAATCAGCACCACCTTCCGGTTAGATGGGTATCACTGTCTCCATTTCACAGATGAGGAAACTGAGTCTCCAGAAGGGGGAAGTGTCGTAGACCTGTGCTGATTTTTCCTGTCCAACATTGATTCCGTCCTCCTGATAATAGTACCCTGACTGCTGTGGGGGAATTGCCTCCTCTCCATGATGGGCTGGCTGGTGGGATTATCAATCAAGGAGCCCACATCCTCTGGCCAAGGAGTGAGTCTGGGACCCAGCTCGGCCCCTCAGAGGCTCTATTTCTCAGTCCATGGAGTTTCTATCTCAAGCACAGGGACAAAAGCACTAAAAATGTCTGAGGCTGATATGCCCTGGGGAGGAGGGAAGGGTAGTGCACTAAGGAGACTGTCTTGTTGGTTCCTGCTGCCTGGGCCCCCACCTAGCTCCATCCCCACCCTCAGGTAGCCTTATTCCGCCTTCAGAATTTGGTCCTTCACTTTCCTTTCAGTTCTGAGACCCTCTTGGACCTGCCCTTTTCTGCATAACTTAACCACATTGATTTCTGTTGCTTGCATCCCCCGAACTCTGGCTGACAAGGAAGTGACCCCTCAGGGTCAAGCAGCTAATGAGTGGCAGAGTCAAGACGAAGACCCACTTCACGAGGCTCCAGGCCAGTGCTCTTCCCACCATGCCACATGGCCGGCCTTGGGGTGGTGTTGCCATGGGGAGAGCCTTCTGAGTGGGGAGGAACAGCATCAGCAAGGGCTGGTGACAGGAACACATGTGGCCTCATTGTCACAGACCTGGCATGGAGGCCCATGTGCTGGAGCAGAGCTGTGAAGGCATCCAGTGGAGGCAGACGACGGAAGCCTGAACGCTTCTGCAGCCACATGCATGGCGCGGCCACACACACCCTTGTTGTATTTAATGGAATATCTTTCGCTCTTGTCAGCAACCTATTTTGCTATTGAAATCCTCACTTCATCATATACTTTTCACAGCAGAAGTGGAGACCTTGCTGAGACAGGTTTCCTCATTTTACATAATAATGGTGCCACACTGACTAAGCTTTGACGTTTTGAGAAAACCGTCCCCTTATACCCTTCCTGCCAAGAACTGAGGCGGTATGGAGTGAAAACACCACCAGCCTGGTCTGGAGTCCTCCCCCGCCCCTAACCCCTTGGGCAGGTCCCCCACACTTTCTCATCCTCGGCGTGCACTGGACTAGATGGGGGCTGCGGCCAAGGCTTCAGAGTTAGATAAACTCAGGTCCACGTCCTCACCTTTCGCTTCACTCACGTAGTGTGTGCACAGGACAGTTTACTTAAAACTGAGTCTCAGCTTCCCGATATGCAAACAGTGGGGTCAACGCCGCCCATCCCGTGGGTTGGCGTGAGCATGAAAAGCATTGAGCCGAGGAACCTGGTGCCTCGTGTTTGCTTGGCAACCGTTGAGATTCCCGTGCTTCTCCCTTTGCAGGTCAGTGGATTTCAACTCCTTGCAGCTGATGATCCATCAGCCTAAAGCAGATCGAGGCCACAGGAGAACAATTCCCATATTAGCCCGTGGCCTACACTGTTGATTGTCTACACAGCAGCTAATCCCAGTCTTTCTCTTCCTTGCCACCTCCTCCCACAGAAGCTCAAAATTATAGATACTCACTTTCCCAGACTCCTTTGCAGCTATCAGTGGCCACATGACCCAGTTAGACCAATGAGATGACAGTGGAAGTGACTCTTTCATCTCATTGGCCCCTGGGGGGCTTCAGGGTATTTATTTCCCTGAAAAAGGGTGAGAGACTGTGGGTTAAGCCCCCTTTCTTCCCACCTATGAGTGTCATCATGTGAAGATGTTATGTGCAGAGCCCAGGCCAGGGCTGGCTTCGTAGGCCTGTGGCCAGTGCAGTCATTCTGAAGGGTCCCACGCTTGGGGTTTAAAGCTCTGTGGTCACCATCTTAAAATTCCGAATAATTTTACCTTTGAATTCGTGTTTTGTAAGTGAAGTCTGATGGGCCAATGGAGCATGTGCTGGAGGCTTGGAGCCTTGATTCACATGTGGTCCCACCTCCCACTGCCTGCCCCCTCCCCGGGAGGGGTCTCGGCCACCTGCTCCCCACCTCCTGGTGCTCCAGGCCCCAGCAAAGTCACCACATCCTGTGGTTGCGGGGAGAGGAGCCCAGCAGCCAGCGTGCCCAGTTGCAGGACGGGACGCCCAGGCACTTGCAGGCCTTTGTGAGAAGCATGACATTAAATAGCAAATAAAAAGGCCATGACAGGTTGAGAAACAGACTATGGAAGAAAAATGTTTTATATTTTAGTACCTTTTACAGCACTTTTTCCCCTGCTTTTTAAACAAGGAGCCCTGCGTTTTCATTGTCCTGGGCCCTGCAAACTATGTAGCTGGCCCCAGCTGTGACAACAGGTTGGGGCTGGCAGAGACCAAGGATAGAAAGACACTGGGTTCCTGATTTGTTGAGCTGTTAAACCAACCCTGGAAGAGTCTCCCTTTAGTCCCCCTGAGCTGTTTTAAGCCACTGTCAATTAGGCATCTTGTTACTTGTAGCCAAAAGCATCCTAACACAAAGCCATTTTATATTTTAGTCTCAGGATGATGCATTAGACCCCCGCTGACCAGGTGATTGACAGCACAAGAGACAGCAGTGTACGCATTTCTTATTAACACTGAAAAGTGAGGACCCCGCGCAGATCACCAAGCAACAGTTAGCCTTCAGCCTTTCATTAAGGTCCATTAACAGCAATAATAATTTCAGGACTCATTTTACGGTGCCATCTTGTACGATTCTCATGTCAGTACTATTTTCCTCACTCTTCAGATGTGGAACCTGAGGCTCAGAGAGGTTAAGTAACTTGCTTAAGTTCACACAGCTCAAAAGAGTTGGAAGCAAAAATCAGATCCGTGATGTTTCATGGCTAGAAAGACGATGGTCTTTCCACCGCATCCAGTCTCTCTTGGGGCGGAGCTTGCTCCCTCCCCTCGTCCCTGGTACCTGCTGCAGTTCTGATTTGTGCCCCACATTGCTGTAGGGGTCACTCTCTGGCTGCCCATCTTCCTCAGGACCCTCTTCCCAAAGTCGCTGCCAGGACAAGACGGCAGAGTGGGCAGCAGACAGCAGCAGGGCCCTAAAGCTCGGCTCAGGGTCCTGTGTCCTGTCAAGGCTCCCTTGCTTTGCTCTCCTCCTTTCCCTGGCACACCATGTACAGCTGCGCCCTCCGGGCAGGACCTGGGGGGCAGAGGACTGCTGCCCACCTCTCTGCGGGGCACAGCTGCAGCCAAAGGAGACAGAGCCCTCAGCCCACCGGGGTTTCCTTGCTGGTCCCTAGAGCCCAGTTTCTCTCCCCACATATTTTTCCAGGACCCCTGCTTCCTATTTGTCCGGAGAACATTCCCAGACTCCCCTTTGCTTGTCTCTGGGCCAGTAATCCATGTTGAAGCCTGAGTCTTGATAGGTGGAAGCCCTTGGAGTTCTCTGCCCTCCCACCAGCCCTGCTGGGACCACTCTTACCCCCGCTGTCAGAAATGCACCTCGCCAGCAGCTTGGGGGGAGCCAGGCAGCCCTTAAAGGTAATAGCCATAACTGCAGCCAATTTTCGGTAATTGGTGGCCTTTGCCAGAGAATTCCTGCCTGTCGCAGCAGCTCCTTCGGGCCGCCTCTGATCTCTACCAGTCTCCGTGAGATGCAAAATACCAGTGTCATCTCCAATTACTCCAAGGGGCACTGTGGCCTTGACCTTGCCACCACATGTCCCCAGCCAGCAAGAGGAAGCAGCAGCCATAGAGGAAGCCTGGACAGCAGGTCCCCAGGCCCATTTGTGGAGGCTGAGCCCTCTGGAAACCCGACTGATATGCGCAAAAATGGGACCCAGAGCCGAGGGCTGGGGGGAATGTGCTAGTAAATAATGAAAAGTATAGGTTGCTAAGAATCTCTTTGTGCCAAGCACATCTTTTTTTTCTAATTCTCTCGGAATCTTCTATGCCAGGATGTTTAATTGTGCCCATTTTACAGAGGCGGAGACTGAGGCCCAGAGACAGTTGTACAGCAGGGAAAAGGCATGGCGGTGGGTGGTGGTGGGAGTGTGTGGTGGGCGGGCAGTCTCCAGCCCAGGTTTGCCTGGCTTGGAGTCAGACTTCTTTCTGTATTGCACAGCTCCTTGGATCTGTGGGTGAGATGTGAGCTCCATCTTTCCTACCAAGCTCTGAGCAACCTGAGGACAGAAACTGGGTCTCATTCAAATCCGTGCCCACCCACAGCTCCGAGCGCAGTGCTGGGCACCGCGCAAACGCCCAGCCAGGTGGAGTCAAGCCCAGGGATCAGTTTCTCGGTCTTGTTTCTCTCTCACTCACTTCTCCGTGATCTCATCCAGGCTTCTGGCTTTAATATATCCTGACTAAACCCACGTTTATATCTCATATATCCAACTGCCTGCTTGGTGTCTCCACCTGACGTCTCACCGACATCTCAAATTCTACACCTCCCAGACTGACCTCCTTATTTCTCCTCCCCAACTGCCTCCCCCTACAGTGTTCCAGATCTTAGTGTTTGGGCACTCTATCCTTGCCTATGACATTCTGTCAGTTTTATCTAAAAAAAAAAAAAAAATTCCATAATCCTCCCATTTCTCCCCACCTTCACTGCTACCATCTTCTCTCGCTGAGATTATTGCAATTGCTTCCTGACTAGTCTCCTGTCTGTCCTCGCTCCCCCGCTGCAGTCTAGGCTCAGCCCAGCTGCTGGTTGGATCCTGTTAATACTTAATTCAGATGTCATTCCTTTTCTGCTCCAACCATCCTGTGGTGCCTCACTCCCCCATGGGAGATTCACTGAGGTCATTGACTTAGTGACCTGTGAAAGGGGACTGCCACAATCAGTGGAATGATAAAGGCCCATAGCAGGAGCCATGGAAGCACAAGGCAGGGGACTCATTCTGAGTGGGGGATGGGAAGGCTTCCAGGAGGTGGTGTCATTGGTGCTAAACTTTGAACCCCTGAATCTATCTGTGGTGCCGTCAGGGCCTGAGACTTGCATGTAGCAGGGCTTGCAATGCTGCACACTGGCGAGAGTGTCCACTGAGGGCTCATGCCACCAAAGGATCTGACCCAGTTCCTGGGCATACACCCATTCACGCTACCAAACTTTTCCTGCACTCCTGTGTGCCAGCACTGGGCACGTTCTTGGGATGCAACCCAGGATGCAGGATGCTCACTCCCCACCATTATGAAATACACATCCCATCAGGGTAGATAGACAATTATCAACCACGCGAATGAGAAGGTTCTTTGGGAGCAGCTCAAGGATTATTATTATTTAGAATGTGATAATAAATACCTGCACCCATTAGTGCAAGCTCAAAAGATGCAAATCGTTTTTAATATTAGCTTGAACTAAGGAAGGGCCACCTCCAGCCGCAGGAAGTCCAAATCAACCGCAGTTCGGCTCCTCCCATTCCCCCTTTTTGGTCTCTGGGTCCCACTCGTGTGATGTGGATTATCTGATTTCTTCTTCACGCAGTCCCGCAAGGTAGATACTATTGTCTGCACTTTCCAGACCCAGGGAAGTGAAGCCGCTTGCTCACAGCGTCACAGCTAAAGTGCAGAGCCAAGATTTGAAGCAGGTCTGTCACCAAAGTGCCTGCTCTTAGCCATGACGCTGGGCCACCAGCGTGGGAAGCTTGAAGAGCCACAAGGAGATGACATGTGGATTTCCTTCTCTCACGGCTGATTTAGGACCCTCCGCCTCTCCTCTTCCAGACTGGTGCACGCTGACCTGAACTGCTTGTCCCCGCGAGTTTATCCCTCTCCTCACCCACTGCGCTGCCCATTGCTGCCCTCGGGGCTGAGGTGTGCTGGGCACACACCCAGGGATCTTTGCCCTGCGGTTGGGAAAGTTATTTGATGAGAAACTTTTTGCATCTTTCTTTTCCTCTTGCCAGAAGCTTCTGCGTATATAACTCTGCAAACTGCTGTGCTATTTCCTTGTAGAAGCCAAGGAGATTTTTATTCTCTCTTCCTTCTGTGTCAATTCTCTCTAAATGTTTTTATGGCCACTTCCTCCTTTCTTTTTTACAGTTACTTATCTTTATAACTATGTCTACACCTATACTTATAGGTGTAAGTAGGTGCTATTCCCCTGCCTTTATTTAAACATTTCAAGAGGAGGCTGGGATCTGAAGCTCCAAGTGAGAATTGTCTGTTTATCCACCTAAGACCTCAAAAATAATTCACAGTGAGCAGGTTAGGTTCAGTGTGATGTGTCCACAAAATCGAATTCCAGACCCAGGAACATGTGCTGGGAATCAACGTGCTGACTCGCAGGCTGTGGGGGCTCAAATGCTGGCCCTGTGGCTCCCCAGCACGGTGGACATTCACCCCCTCCCTCTCTGTGCAGAGGGGCTGTTTAATGTGGCAGAAACCACAGGAGCTTCGGCATTGGCAAGATTGGAGTTCAAATTCTGGCTCTGCCGGTTTCCTTGGGCAAGTTTTTTAACTGCCCTGGCTGCAGTTTGGTTGGTACATAATGATGATGATGTTTACCTGGCAGGTGTTGGAGGATTGATGTCACAAAGCCCACAAGGGGCCTAGCACAAAGCCGGACACACAGTTGGCACCCAACCCCCTTTGTGGACTGTGGTTAGACTCCAGAAAGATCAGGCATGTGGGTGGCATTTGGCGAATGCCCAACAATGCACTGATAGGTTGCTGTTTCCTGCCTGGGGCATGTTCTCTCGCAGTGAGGCCCCTGAAATGGCTCCTGGAGGGGACGAACTGAGAAAGTGGGCTCTTATGGGCACGCATGAGCTCGAGCCCAATCACCGTCATAATGGAACAGTTTTCCCAGGGGCCGGTGTGACAGCTTGTGGATTCTGCGGATTTTCTTCTTCTACTAACCTAACGGCTGGTCACTTTATGTTTCTGTGCCAGCCCCACCTTGGAAAACAGGGGAAAGGACGTGGCTTTTGAGTCAGTCATTTCCTCCATGTGCTAGAAATCCTGTGGGTGGGGATGAGGGAGAGGACGCATATTTGTTTGTTCAATCAACAAACATTCATTGAGTTCGTGGTAAGTGCCAGACACTGTGCTAGGCACTGGGGACACAGTAATGAGTAAGATGAAGGCCCTGCCCACATGGGGTTTGCATTCTCTCATGGAAGGCTGAAAGAACAAATACACAAGTAGTTAATAAAATGTCGGGTAGCAAATGCTACAAAGAAAGATAAAGCAAGTCAAGAGGACAGAGAGGAATGAGGGGGTGGGATGGGGCTATTTTAGTTAAGTGGTTAGGGAGGCCTCTCTTAAGAAGTGATGTCTGAACAAAGACTAGAATGAGGATGTGAACCATGTGAGTATTTGGGGAGAAAGTTTTCTGGCAGAAAGTAACAGCAAATGTAAAGACCTTGAGGTGGCGTATTAGTCAGCTTTTGCCACAATGATGCTGCATAACAAACATCCCCAAGTTCAGTGGCTTAAGGCAATTATTTATTCATTTCTTGATGATGCCTCTGCAGGTCAGCTAGTGACTGGCCTCAGCTGGACTTGGCTCCAAGCTGCATATCTGTATCTCTCATCCTCTTTGGATCAGCAGGCTGGGGAGGGCATGTTCTCCAGTTGGAGGCAGAAGAACAATAGGACAAGCAGAAAGAGGCGAGCTCTCTTGGGCCCTAGGCTTGGAACTGGGACACGGTGGCTTCTACCCATATTCCATTGACCAAAGCACATCACATGGTCAGGCTTAACACCAATGGGGCAGAGAAGTCCACTCTACCTCTAGGGGGAGCAACTGCAAAGTCACATGGCAAAGAGCATGGATGGAGAGGGGGTTGAAGAACTGGGAACAGTGATGCTGTTTCTACAACTGGGAACTAGCATCGTGGGTTTGAGTACCAGCCACAGGCCAGTATGGCTAGAGTGGAGTGAGTGAGGGGGAGAGAGGTAGAATTTGAGGTCAGTGAGGTGGGCAGGGTCATATCATATATGGTCTTGACAAGAATCTGGACTTCTTCTGTGTATGATGGGAAGCCACTGGAGGGCTGTTTATCTTTCTTTTCATTTTAATTGAAGTATATCATTATAAGGTACACGATTGTTAAGTATACACATCAGTGATAAGTTTTTACAAAGTGAAAAGTTAGTTTCGCCTAATGGAATTAGTACCTATTTCTTTGTGCCTGTTTTCTTTGGATCAACCTCGTCTGTGAGATTCATCCACATCCTTACATGAAGCAATTAGGTTCTTTTTTTCCCCATCACTACATAGTATTCCATTATATAATTATATCTTAATTTAGTTATCTTTAATGTGGTTAGACGAGCAGTGGGAATTAAGAGTCCAAAGTTTGGGATATCCAAAAGCAGGGGAGGTATCAAATAGGCAGTTGGCTTTGGGGATCTGAAGCCCAGAAGAGAGAGCAGGACTGGAGACCAACATTTTAGAGTCATCAGTGTAAAATGGTATTTAATGCCTTGAGAATGGACACGCTCACTAAGGGAGTGACTATAGAATGAGGAGAGGAAAAAGAAAAGGGGAGGAGAGAGGAGGAGAGGAGAGGAAGAGGGAAGGGGAGGGGGGGCAGAGGAATGGAGAACAGGGAAGGGAAGGGAAAGGAAGAGATGGATGAGACCAGAGGAGGAGAGAATCTGGAATGAGCAGCCAGCTAAGTAAGAGGAAAGCCATGAAGGTGTGGTATCCCAGAAAGTAAGTGAAGGAAGTGTTTCAAGATGGAGGAAACAGTGATCAGCTGTACTGAATGCTGCCAAGAAGACGAGGATGAAATCTGACCATTGGATTTGGCAGTTGGAAGTCTAAACACCATTGACCAGAAGTGAGACCGAGTAAACGAATTCCCTCCATAGACTGTCAAGGGCAGGGCACGTCTGTGTCAGACGCAGCGCTCATAATCACAGTTCCTTGGACTCCACAGGGTCCCTTGCACCTCTTGAGTCGCGGGAATGGCAGCCCCGGTGAAAAGTGAAAAAATAACCATCGGCACTCAAAGTACTGGTTATAAGGGCCTCAGAACCTTGGGATTTCTCAGAGTCAGGGCACTTGGACGCTTTGCTGTGAAGACCGGAAGTGAACCACACTCCTGCTGCCACTCACTGGTTTATATTTCCAGGTGAATGGGTTGGGAAAATCTAGATAAATTTTTACACAGAGAAAAGCCCTGAGCTTCGTTTTAGCCATCAAGGCCTCGTTGAAATGCTCAGCAGGGGTGGTAACTCAGGACAGGATCCGCTGAGGAGGATTCATTTCTCTTCCTAGCACATTGGTGGATGGATTGATTGAGTTTTTGATTCCTTGGTGCATTCATTCATTCGTTAACTCATCACTTATTCATTCAACAATCCTTGCTGAGTGGGCACACTAGGGCTGTGTAAAAGCATGAGACCTGTTTCAAAGTCTTGTGTGCATGCGTGCGTGGGTGTGTGTGTGTGTGTACATATGTGTGAGGGGACAGCAAGTGAAGGCCATGCAGTGGGTGGGATTAGTGCCAGCATGGAGGCAGGGAGCACCAGAATAGGGGAGGGGTCAGCTTCCTCTGGGGTGGTTGGAACAGCCTGCCAGTGCGGCCATGGGTTGACTGGACTTGAAGGAATTAGTTAAGACCTCCAGATCGGGAGTGGGATGGGCAGATGAAACAGCATGGACAAAGGCAGGAAACTGCAAGGCGTTTGGAGAGCTTAGACCATAAATGGAGAGACTGGCAAGAGCTGAGCCTGACAGGTACTGATAGTAATTATTAGTAGTAATAACAACACCGGCTAACATTTATTCACTTAGTTGAACAGCAACATTTACTGCGTGGTTGCTGTGTGCTAGGCCCTTTTAAATCGAGAGAACATTATATGCTGCAGTGTTTAGGTGGAACTATTTTATTCTCTATTTTTATCAAGGCCCGAAGATGATGACTTAAATGAATAGACTCCCACATTCTCGAGTGGATACCAGACCACCCAGGTGGAATGTGAAAAGGAGGTGGCTGACAACTGATTTTGTGACTTCTGTCTGCCCATCCACCCCAGAACACAAAGGAGAGGCCAAGAGGTTGGGGGGTTCCTTCAATGAAATGGTCCCTGCACGCTGAGCCCCTCCCCACGTCCCCTCCCCAAACCCCTCCTCCAATCAGGGACATGTGGGTAGCACTTTTCTCTCATCAAACGTATTGGGAGGGGCTTCAAGGAGACCCCAGAGCCTCCTTGTCATACGTCTTCTACAGCTTCAGAGATGCAGTGGGCTGGTGTGTGACTCACCCTTAAGAAATCTCAAGGCTTTAAGAGGCGGCTTGAAGTGGCTTTGGCAGCAGAACAGGGAGCCCATGTTGATAACGGGACAAAGGAGGCAGAAGCATTCCCCAGGGACCAGATGCTGCCAGCCCTTTCCTCCCTGCATCAGGCCCTGGCCAAGGGAGGGAGAAACTTCAGCTCTGAATGAAGTTTTGATTATTATATCGAATGAACATACTATTTACTAAAATGAGCCCAGGAGACCACTGGGACTATAGGACTATTATGAATAGTGGTATTGTCCAAGAGTCAGCAGATAGACCGTGAGGACTGTCCAAGAGTTCATCAAGGGGCAGGAACTAGCCCCCAAGAGCAGGTTTGAACGAGGCTGTGGAAGGCGTGGTGGCGTCGCTTAGTAAATACGCCTTCAAGGCCTGCCATGCGACGGAACAAATACAGGCCTTCCAGCAGTCCTGTGAGGTAGTCCTATTATTCTTACTGTTTTACAGATGAGGAAACTGAGGCACAAGGGTGTTGAGAGGATAGATTGGAGGTGGTGGTGGCCCTTGCAGCAGCTCCAGAATTTCAGTATAGGCCAGGTTGATGGGTCTCCCTGCGAGTGGAGGAGGAGATAAGAGATGGCATTGAAATTGTTCCCATGACAAGCCGGCTGACTTCCTCCTGGACTGATGTGCATGCGGAGTGGCTTGGGAGGGAGGAGGCTGGTGGAGATCAGGGGTTAAGGCTCCCTCACAAAGCTGGCTTTGGGGCTCCCATTAGGTGAGACCCGAGCCAATGCAACAGTGCTGCGATGGATTGTCCATTCTGTCTAAGTTGTCAAGTTGATTGGCATAAAGTTATTCATTATTAGCCATTTAACATTTGTAGCATCTGTAGCAACCCTCTCTCTTTCATTGCTGTTATGAGTAAATTGTGTTTTTTTCCTCTCACTCTTTATCAGTCTAGCTGAGGATTTGTACGTTTTATTAATCTTTCCAAAGAAATAACTTTTGACCTTGCTGATTTTTGCTGTTGTTTGCTATTTCATTGGTTTCTACTCATCTTTATAATTAACTTTGTTAGTTAAAGTTTAATTTGCTCTTTTTCCCCTAGATTTTTAACATGAAAGCTTAGATCATTGATTTTAAAATTTTATTCTTTTTATAATATAAGCATTGAAAGGTATAAATTTTCCCATAAGAAGTGTTTTAGCTGCATCCCACATATCTTACTATATTATACATTCACTATCATCCAGTTTGAAATATTTTCTAATTCCCTTTGTGATTTCTTCTATGACTCATGGATAGACGTGCTAAAGAAAATATAAAAGTGTTAAATAAAGAAGAATCAGGAATGGTGTTGTTCTGAACCATACCGTAGCCTGAGGCAAAAGGAAAAATCAGGAATACTGATCCTATCATTGTCTACGATTTAGAAGTTTTGTTCCTCAAGGATTTTTTTTGCATTACTTTTGACTTTTTAAATTATTGCACTAAAATGTGATTTATCTTGATTACAGAGTTTCTTGGTGCCCCTTTTAATTTTGCACCCAAGGTGAGCTTTTCACTGGCCTCTCCCCAGTCCCCACCCTGGTCCTTTCAGGTAGGGATGGAGGAATTGTTACATCTCTAACTATGATCATGGATTTGCTGATTTCTCCCTTTAATTCTGTCGATTTTTGCCTGACCTATTCTGAAGCTCCATTATTCACACATAAACACTTAATATGGTTAGGGTTTGTTTTTTTTTTTAATTTGTCCTTGAACATTATGGAACCGTCCTCTTTTTCTCTGCAGTACATCTTGTCGTGAACTCCACTTCGTCTGCTATTATTATATTCACACTAGCTTTTTCAGGCTTTGTGTTTTCATGTTACATATTTTTTCTGTCATTTTCTGTTACTTTCAGATCTGTTTCTTCATTATATTGAAAGTTCTGTCTTGTCAACGGCATTGAGCTGGGTCTTGCTTTCATTTTTTATTGTTTACCCTTTAATCCGGTCTGACAACTGTTGTCTTTTCATTGTTTATTTTACATGTGAAGTAGTTATTGAAATGGTTGGGTGGAAGCCTCCATATCTACCTGTTTTTTTTCTGTCTCTTTTCCTCTTTGTTTCTTTATTTCTCCTTTCAGGCTTTCTTTGGGATAATAGTGTATGTTTTACTGTTCCATTTTTTCTCCTCTATTGACATTTTAGCTTTTGTATTATTTTTTAGTGGTTACTTTAGGTATTATAATACGCACTCTGAACTTATCACAGTTTGTTTGTTGTTAGTGGTGGGGGGTCGATTCTGACTCCTAGTGACCTGTGGACAGCAGAGTGGACCACTGCCCCATCTTTTTGTGCCATCCCCTCACCTTCTGGTGCTATATCAGACAATGCTCTGCTCCTTGTCATAGGGTTTTCATGGCCACTTTTTTGGAAGCGAGTGGCCAGGTCCTTCTTCCTAGTCTGTCTAGTCTGGAAGCTCTGCTGAAACCTGTCCACCATGGGTGACTCTGCTGGTATTTGAAATATCTGTGGCACGGCTTTTAGCATCACAGCATCACACAGCCGCCACAGTGTGACAACTGACAGATGAATGATGTGGTTTCCTGAGAGGGAAATGAACCCGGGCCATGGCTGTGAGAATGCCAAATCTTAACCACTAAACCACCATATTATGGTTTACTTCGAATTAATATTTTACCATTTCATGTCAAATGCAGAACTATAATGCCATAAATCCATTCATTCTTCTGTCCTTTGTGATTTTCTTGTCATATATTTTACTTCTACATAAGTTATAGACCCTACAATACATTAAAAAAATTTTTTGCCTTAAATGTTAATATTTTAAAGAGACTAAGAAAAAATAGCCATTTATCTTTACCCACATAGTTAACATTCCCAGCACTCTTATTTCCTCCTTTAGATTTATATTTCCATCATTGTCGGTTTCCTTTAGCCTGAAGAATTTCTTGTAACATTTCTTGTAGTGTACATCTGCTGGCAGTAATTCTCTCAGGGTTTGTTTTTCTGAAAATGTCTTAATTTCCCTGTATTTTTGAAGAAAACTTTTACTGTATATAGCATCCTAGGTTGACAGTTATTTTCTTTCAGCACTTATAAAGATATGATTCTATTGTCTTCTGTCCTCCTATGTTTCTATTAAGAAATCAGTTGTCATTCCTGTTATTGTTTCTCTGTATTTAACGCATATATTTTTTTCTGGATGCTTTTAAGATTTTCTCTTTATCTTTGATTTTCAGACATTTGATTGTATGTGGATTTCTTCATATTCTTCCTGCTTGGGGTTTGTTGACCTTTGTTGGGCCTGTAGTGTGATGGAAATATGAAAAGAAAAAATGTGGCCATTATCTCTTCCTATATTTCTTCTGTCCCTTTATCTCTCTTCCCCTTTTTCTCTGCGGTGCACCTTGTCACGAACTCCACTTTGTCTGCTACTTTTATACTCACACTCTTCCTCTTCTTTTGATACTCTGAACGTATGTTAACCTGCTGGATAGGTCCCACTGATCATTTAAGTTCTTTTCATGGTTATTTTCAATATTATTTTCTCAGGTTGGATCATTTCTATTGTGTTTTCTTCAAGTTCACTTATCATTTCTTCTGCTATGTCCAGTCTGCTTTAAGCCCATCCAATAAATTTGTACAGCTTTATTGATGTAAAATTGACATACAATAAATTATACATAAAGTGTAAACTTTGAAGAATTTTGACATATGTATACAGCCATAAAAAATCACCACAGATAAGATAATGGATTTACCCATCACCCTCCAAGTTTTTGCTACTTTGAAATCCATTTCCCTCTCTCTCCCTCCATCTTCAGATAGCCAGTGAGCTGCTTTCTGTCACTATAGATTAGGGTGCATTTTATATAATTGGAATTGCAGAGTATGTACTCTTTTTTTTTCTTTCTGGCTCCTTCCTTACAGCATGATTATTTTGCACTTCATCATGTTGTCTTGTGTGTCAATAATGCATTCCTTTTTATCGCTGAGTAGTATTCTATTATGGATGTACCACAGATTGTTTATTCATTCACCTATTGATGGGCACTTAGGTTGTTTCCAGTTTTAACTATTATAAATAAAACTGCTATGAGCATTTGTGTATTGGTCTTTGTGTGAAACATGTGCTTACATTTCTGCTGCATAAATTTCTAGAAGTAGAATGGCTAAATCATTTGTAGGTGTGTGTTTAGCTGGAAACCACTAAGCTGTTTTCCAGAGTGGTTATACCATTTTCCATTCCCACCAACAGTGCATGTGAGTTCCAATTGCGCCACATCCTTGGCAATACTTGGTCTTTTCAAAGGAATGAAGACCAATGGAAATGATAAATATATGGGTAAATATAAAACATATATTTTTCATTTAAAAAATTCTTTTAAAAGATAAATGAATGTTTAAAGTAAAAATACTGACAATATGTTGTGTGACTTATACCATATAAGTAAAAATGTATGACAAATTAGCACAAAGGCCAGGAGAGAAGAAATGGAATATACTGTTGTAAGGTTCTTATGAAGTATGTGAATGGTATAATATCACTTGAAAGTAGACTATGATAAGCTAAAAATGTGTACCCTAACCCTAAAGCAACAACTAAAGAAAACAAAGAGGTATAGCTAAGAACCCCACAAAAAGATAAAATGAAGTCATAAAATAATACAGTCCAAAAGAAGGCAGAAAAAGAGAAAAAAGGAATAAAGAACAAATGGGACACTATCAACCAACATGATTTAGTTGACATTTATAGGACACTTCAGCCAAGGACAGCAGAATACACATTCTTTCAAAAGCACACAAACCATGTACCCAGGTAAACCATATTCTGGGCTATAGACCAAGTCTCAATAAACATCAAAGGATTTCAATCAAATAAAGTATGTTCTGTGCCAGGGGAATTAAACAGAATTAATTAGAAATCAATACTCAAAAGATAGCCGGAAAATTCCACATTGTTAAAAACTAAATAACGCACTTCTGAGTAACACTTAGGCCAAAGAAGAAATCAGGACACATCAACATTTGTAAGATGCAGCTAAAGTGATGATTAGAGGAAAATTTATAGCACTGATTGCTCTTAGACAACAGGAAAGTCCTCAAAGCAATGACTAAGCTGTCACCTTAAAAAACAAGAAAAAGGAGAGCAGATAAAACCCAAAGTAAGAAGAATAAAGGAAATAATAAAATAAAATTAGAAATCAATGGAATGAAAACCAAAGAGAGAGACAGAGACAGAGAATGAAACCAAAAGTTTTTCTTTGAGAAGATCAATAAAATTGTGTGTTTCCTTTTTTTCAAGAGTTGTGTCCTCTTCAGTTTTGGGTTGCTTTCCATGGTTTTTAAAAATACGTTGTCTAGAGTTGTGATCAGGAGGGTTAGTCTGATTCAAGCTATCCCTCCACATGCTGTAGCTGGAGCCGCATTTCACTTTTCGTCACTGTCAGTGTGCCTCCTCTGGCAGCCTTCCCTTCTGCTTCTTATTTGCTGCTTCTAATCTTCTGTGAACCAGGAGATCACATGATCACACCTGTGAGAATCATGTAAAAGCAAGAGTGAAAGGTTCTGGCAGACTCACTCATGAATGAGGTCCCTGAGTTTCAGTTCAGAAGTTTCTTGTGGACTCTGGGGGCAGTGTGATATGATGAAGTGGAGATGGGCCACAGAGTCTGACTTGACCTAGGGTCAAATCCTGGCTTCGTGGATTTGGGCAATGCACCTCACGTCTCTGGACTCAGTTTCCTTACCTGTAAAATGGGGTTGACATGAATTTCCAGATTACTGTAGGGACAGGAGGACATAATATAGTGAAAGTGCCTAGCACAGCCCCTGGCACACAGTAGGTGCTCAGCACAAATGACCTTCCCTTCCCAAATCCTTTCCCTCCTGTCTGGAAAGAGGCTGTTGACTTAAGGTACCTCCAGAGAATTAAGTTACGGTGTTTCTAGGTGTTAATACATACTGAGCCAATATGCTTTTTAATTTTTCTTCCCTTGTGTATGTTCTAACAACCTGTAAAGGCATCAAAGATTCTATTCAATACTGCAAACACTTGTCCTTTTAGTGTTCCATAATACAAAGTGCTTCCACGTTGTGTCATACACTTAGGATGCGTGTCTGAGAGCATACCAGACAATAAAAGTAGCAGGATCTTGTTTAGGGACTGGTGAAGTCCGTCCATGTACTCTCAGGGGACTGTGTAATGAGTGAGGCTCCATGGTCTGATCCTTTATGGGCAGCTTTTGGGCAGATGTGTGGATAACTCACCTGCCTTGGGTGAAATGTGGCCTCCAGCAGACCAAGCATCATCCAGCTGCCTCCTGCGAAACAGCTGGTCGACTCAGCAAAGGAAAGACCAGGCCTCCCAGCTTCTAGCTTCACAGCCGACTCTCCCTCACATCTGTCTGCTTCTCTACCCACCCCTGAAAACTTAACTTAAAATCAAGCAGGGCTGGGAAGTCACTGCTCCTGGAGTGTTTTCAGGAATTATCACAGATTGTGTTCAAAGTGTATAGTGTTCTTAAACTGACAGGATTAGGGGATTAAAATTCTATACATTCTAGAATCCAGGCTTGGAAACTCTCCTGAGAAGAGAAAAGCTGGCTGGGTGCAGGAGAGTTGAAATGCTGTAATGTCTGGCAGGTGTCTTCAAAGACCAGCACGCTGCCTGTTTATTGTCCAATTACTCACTCACTCACTTGGTCATTCATTCATTCATGCACATTAATTCCTTCAATTGTGTGTTCTCTCATTAAACAAATATCTTTTTTCCTCCCCAAAGCCCCAGTGCATGGTTGTATATTCTAGTTGTAAGTCCATCTAGTTCTTCTATGTGAGCTGCTGCCACAGCATGGCAACTGACAGACAGGGGGTGTGGTTCCACACCCGGGAATTGAACCTGGGTGCTGAAGCAGTGTGCGCCAGAACTTAACCACTAGGCCATCAGGGCTGGCTCTAAACAAATAATTCTTGGGCATCTATTTATGCGCCAGATATTGAGCTGGGTACTGGGGTTGCTAAGGTGAATGTGGTAACCCAGCCTTGCCTGTTTGGTATCCACTCCCCATTCTTTTGGGGTCACTATTCTGATTTTGTTTAGAGGACAGCCCCACCCAATGGATACAGCCTTGGCGGGGCTGTCATTCAGGTGGGCCCTATCCTTCTGTGGCCCAAGAGTTTTCCCCCAGAATTTGAATATTGAGCAGAGTGATATGAAAATGACAGAGGATTATTGTTCATTTATAGCCCTGGCACCTAAAAACACTCTCCGTATGTCCCTGCCACCTGGATCCATAGAGGTCCCTCACTCCTTTCTGAATCTGATCTTTGATTTTTAGCAGAATTCTTCAAGCTCTCCCCAATTCTCCCAATCAATTCTGTTTTTGCTTAAGTAAACCAGGGTTTGTTTCTGTTGCAACCCCAGAAGCCTAACATGTCCCCTGCCCTCCGGGATCTATCTAGTGGGAGAGACAAGTAAACAAATGATTTGGGTTCAGGATACTCTGGTCGTGATTACATTGGGGGCTCTGGGAGCCCAGAGGAGGGGCCCTGATTAATTTCTTATTTTCAGTTCTCTTTAACCAAAGAGCCCTGAAAG
Organism: Tapirus indicus; assembly: GCA_031878705.1. NCBI lineage: Eukaryota > Metazoa > Chordata > Mammalia > Perissodactyla > Tapiridae > Tapirus > Tapirus indicus. The sequence goes on along the minus strand of CM062923.1, from coordinate 100,553,831 downwards.
CCACCCCCAGGTGTTCACGTTACCCATTGCTGTATGTAACAAGCCACCCACAGCTTTGCAGCTTAAAATATTGACGCATCATTATCTCTCATGGTTTGGTGACTTGACTGGGCTCAGCTGACTGGTTCTTGCTTAGGGTCTTTCATGCTGTTTGCAGGTCAGAATGTTGTTGGAGCTGGAATTATCTGAAGACTTTACCATGAGGATTTCCAAGATGGCTCACTCAGCAGGATGACACGCTGGTTGTCAGCTGGGACAGCAGCGAGGGCTGTCAACGGGAACACCCAAACATGGGCTCTCTGTGTGGGGACTTCTTATAGCATGGTGGCTGGGTTCCGAGAGAGATTGTTCCCAGATCAACCCAAGAGACCCCAGCGGATGCTTCCTATGACCTAGCGCTAGAGGTCCCAGAATTTCACTAATGCCACATTCTATGGCTGAAGCAAGTCACTAAGGCCAGCCCAGATTCCAAGAAAGGGGAATCAGACTCCACATCCTGATGGGAGAGTGGAAAAGTCACACTACAGAAGAGCATGTGGGACGGGAGATATGGTTGTGGCCATCTTTGGAAAATAAGATCTGTCTCACCAGGCAGTCCTCCTAGAACATTCCTTGGGCTGCTAACATGCCCCTAGTAAGTGGCAAATGCTTGGTATTGGATCCTGAGTCTCCCCCAGATGTCAGACGTGACCAGTTACTTTGGAAAGCCCAGTTCTCAGAGTCTCCTGGCATTGTCATGAAGCTGTAACAGCGTCAGGCCAAACCTCAAAGTTTCAGATCTTTCTCTACCTGCTCTTTCTATATATTACTCTCCCGATATTGCTGGTGGCAGGTAGCATTGCAAATGAAGAAACAAGCTCAAAGAAATTAAATTTGTCATTCCAGTCACTTGCTGGGAGATTTGAACCCAGGTCTGCGGGCCTCAATGCCAATGGGTTTCCCTAGGAGATGCTTTTTCGTTGCTATGGAAACTGGAAGGGCTTGGGGTTAAGACTCAGCAGATTGTGGCTTAGGGTGGGAGCTCCACAGTGTTGGTTGAATGAAAGAATGATGAATGAATTAATGGATTAATTCACGAACAACCAGGCATTCTGCTCAGGACGCCTTCTGACTCTTTGAAAACTCAGTTGCACTTCTTATTACTCTCATATCACTTAATTTCCTGCAGTTCAGGTGGGTGGAATTCAGATTTGCTTCAGATTCAGATTGCCAGGAGAATGAGCAGAGCTCACCTTTCTGCTCCTCTAGCACCTGGTCACACTCTGGTTGGGTCCCCACCTCCCTCCCTCTCTCCTTTCCCCCAGCTCCCTCCCTCTTCCTTCCCCTATTGTACGTTGAGCCCCTCCCTGCACCAGGCACTGTGCTTGCACTGAGAATGCAGATGTGACCAACATTTCTTGAATACGCCATCATATCTGTGACTCCTCGAGACAGACGTCACGTCTTAATTCCCAGTGTATCCCCAGCGCCTTGAACTCTGTCTGACCCATAGGACAGTGGCCAGTAAGTGTTTATTAGATGAATAAACAAATGCACCAATGTTCCAAGTGAATGGGTTTGGAAGCACACAAGTGTTCCAGTTCAGTGAAAAACGAACATTTGGCTTCAGCTGGGGGTTCATTCCGCCCGGTCCCCGGGTCATTTCAGTGCAGGGTTCTGTTGAGGAATGTGGGGTTTTCGCTGAGCTGGGCTGGGCTGACTCCCAGGTCTGAGAGCAGTTAGCCCAGGATGGGTGTCTTTATCAGGGGCAGAGAGGTGCGCGGGAAGACTTTCTTTTTGGAAGTCCCCAAGGCCCAGACTCTGGGACAAATCCACGGTGTCGCAGAGGCTGGGGCCAAGGCATCCGTTGCTCCCTGCGCACACCGCCCGCGCAGGCGTGACCTTGATCGCCCCTGCTGGGGGCTGCGCGGAACTCTGACAAAGCACAATGCGCGCTCCCGCTGCCACAAGTGCTCCATTGAGCCTGCGTGCGGGCCCTGCAGGCCGGTGGAAAGGGAAATACTAGAAGACTTTGTTCGGCTGCTCACGTAGGGGCGGCTGCTTAGCCGCCCACACAAATATGCAAAGACTTTCTAACCCCGGGAAGTGAAAAAAACCCACACAGAACCAGAACCAGAATCGCCCTTCCAAGGAGAAGGAGAGCTGGGGAGGGGACAGACCCGGACTAGTCCTCTCCTGGAGGAGGGCCCGTGCACGTGTGATCTCATGTCATGCAGCGGCCCTGCTCGCATAGGTTTTGAAGTCTGTCGTCGGAGGGGAAATTGAGGCTGAGAGAGGCCAGAGCGCTTGGCCAAGGCCACATGAGGGCAGCGATCCTGAAAAGGACTGAAAAACTCCAAAACTACAGGAGCGCAATGATTCTGACCGTGAGAGCCGTGAAGCTGGACATGACAGAAGGATACTTCCGTTTGTTTTGGACTACTTCTGATTGGAGCACTGCCAGAGGTGGGCCAGGTAAAGGAAAGAATGTGGCTTTGGATCCCAACAGTCTCAGGCTCAAATCCCGGCTCTGTTTGCTATAGCTGTGTGACCCTGGGCAGACTGTCTAACCTGTCTGTGCTTGGTTTATAATAGTACCTACCTCACAAACTTGTTGTGAGGATTAAATGAGATAACACTTGCCCAGACCATACACAGAGCCAGGCCCATGGGTGCCTGGTCATGGTGTTGTCATTGCTGTTGCCCGGGTCACATGGGGACTCACACATGGACCCTCAGAGCTGTGACATATGTGGGCCTCAACACAGCTGGGGCAGGCATCTCCCCCTCTGGGCTTGAGTTTCCCCATCTGTGAAATGTTAGGAGGCAGAAGAGTTGGACTAGAATGAGCTTGTCACCGTCAGCATCAATGACATTTGGGGCCAAATAGTTCTCTGTGGGGGTCTGTCCTGTGCATTGTGGGATGTTCAGCAGCGTCCCTGGCCTCCACCCGCTAGATGCCACCCACCACCACCTGTTGTGACCACCGAAAATGTGTCCAGACATTGCTACAGGCCCCTGGAGCGGAAGATGATGTCGTATTCTTTGCCTTGAGAGCAGATGAGGAGAGAGCAGCATTTACTTGTGCCCAGTGCTCTGCTGGGGACCGTAGGTGGTGTGACCCTGCACAGGAGGACCTCATCTTCAGATTGGAAACATTCAGTAAGCATCCACACAAGAGACAAATTCTGTAAGGCTTCAGCGAGTGCCTTCTCCATGCCAGGACCCTAGTGGGTCCTGAGGTCCAAGTTGAGACGTCACCTCCTCCAGGAAGCCATCCGGATTCTCCCAGGCTAGGTTGAGGCCCTTCCTCTGTGCTTCCGGTCATGATCTCCCCTGGCCTCGCAACAACCCTTGGAGATGATTTTTACAGATGAGGGATTTGAGGCTCAGTCAGAGACGGAGAATGACTTGCCAGAGGCCATGCTGTGACTTAGAACTGGGTCTCTTCCCACTGGGGCCCAGAATCTGGAAAACTCCGTTTGGGGTGCTGTTGATGGCATGTTGGCTGCCCTAGCCTGTCAAGGAAACCCTGGGTCCCAGAGGAGAGGCGGCCCTGCTGGAGTGACGGGATCTGAGGCTGTCACTGCAGTGGAAGGCACCCCGACCTGGGGTGTGTGGAACCCCGCTCTGATACTTATTGGCTGTGTGGCCTCCTTGACTTTCATATCTGGAAAATGGGGGTAATTATACCTAACCCGGAGGGTTCCTGTGAGGTTCTGGTGAGGTAACACAGAGCACTTGGCACGTAGTAGGTACTCAGTAAACTGTAGCTGTAATGAGGATTGCTGCCATCGTCCCTAAGGATACAGGAAGTAGTTGTCAACAGGGCTGCCAGGTAGGCGTGGCCTGGGCTGCTGCAGGTCTAGAGACTGGCCTCCACTCCTGGGGTGCCTGGGGCAGGGACCACACTCAGGTAGCAGGTGTTTGAGCCAGTGTGGAAGTGACAGTGCTCCCTACTGGACTGTCTGCAGAGTCAGGGGGCGGGCAGCCACCTTGGCACCTCTGGTCCCTGCAGGAGTGGCTGGGGCCTGGCTGGCACCTCCACTGGTCGGTTTGACAGATCCTTCCGGCTAAGGAGCCGCTCACAAAGGTTATCCTGAGCTGGCCCCTTTCCCTGATGAATCCTTTGTGTCGGCCGGAGGAGCCACATCCTGCCAAGAACTGCCTTTCTTGGTTCAGCTGGGTTCATTCTTCCGTTTCTCTAACTTAACTCCAGCATCTCTCCTCTCGGGGAACAAAGTAGAGAGAACTCTGCACAGATTAGCTGAGTTATTATCTGGAACACGCCTACTGACTTTCTGTCTCCGGGAGAGTAAATGGTGGCTCTGTGTAGCAGACAGAGCAGTGGCCTCCGTGGTCACCTGCCCTCCTGGTGGTGCTGGGGCGCTCCGAAGGGGTCTGTGCACGTGAACAGGTTTCTCTGCTCAGTTCTTTCATCACGGGAAGGGGTAGTGTTCATCTTTCTCCAAGTCCCTTTTAGCCAGTATTTAATAAGTTTGCCACGGAGCAGACGTGAACCTGGGCATCCAACAGGCAGAGAAGCCTCTAGAAGGGCAATTGTCCACCCGTGTAGAATTTCCACTAGAAATGATGAACCCCTCTAGTCCACTGGGCATTTCCACAGAAGGCGAGGGGAGTAGTGGGGTTCCTTGTCCCCTCGCTCTGGTGTCAGGATGGCCAGTTGGGAAGTAGCCTTGAATCCTCTCGTGCTGTTTAATGAAATAAGCAAATGTGGTCTTTGCTCTGGGAGCCGGACTTTATCACCCAAGCATGGCTATCCTCACCAGAGGGGTAATCTGTGTGTGGTCTCTGGCTTTCCAGGTGTGAGGGACCAGTCCACAAGACACCAACTTCTGTCTGCCATCAAATGGTGAGTTATTCAGTTGGAAGGAGACGGGGGGTGGGGGAGATGATAAGGGATCCAGTGGTCTCAAATGCCATCATTCCAGGTCTATAGTGTCTCCCACTGGGACACTGCCACTGACCTCTAGTTATCTCTCTCAATCGTCTCTCTTAACACTCTTTGGCCACCCCACCTGTGCATACATGAAGAGAAGGCTGGCTGGTTGACGCAGAGTATGGAGCAGAGGGCGAACAGTAGACTCTCCCAGCGTGGTGACTAGTCCAGTGTATAGAGTGATCTCCTCTTCCCTGAAGCCGGGTAAGAGCGTCGGAGGCTTCAAGGAGATGTAGAGCATTCACTAAGTGTCCCTCTCTGCTCTCTTCTTGAAGACATTCTGAGTTCTAGTCACGATCAGCTGATGGCTTCCAGGAAGTCCCATCACTGCTCGGAGCTTGAGGAGGTTGGACTAGCCAGGCTGCAAGTCCCTCCAAGTCCTGGAACCGACGCTCTCCTCCTCTCTCCCCGCTCGGGGAAGGGAGCGTGGACTTCCCAGCAGAGAGGATCCCAGCCCTGCCCTCACCTGCGCACGACCTTTCCAATCTCCCTTCCTCATCGTCCCTTGCAGGATTCTCACGACAGTTAAGGGAGACGGTGTGTCTGGATACCAGCACCCAGTGGCTGCTTGGTAGATGGCTGTTCCTTCCTCCTTCCCTCCTTACTTCGCTTCCCTCTCTCTTCTGCCCTCTGGTCCATTATCTTAGCTTTTAGTTTGCCTCAAGAGGCATAAATAATAAATGACTTTTTTCCTCCCAGTGCTTATCAGTCTTTAGGCAGATTATTTTCAGGTGGTCAAAATAATAAATACTTGCAGATTTTTCATCCTTTCTCTAAAAACGTTTAAGACCCCCCCCCCCACTAATATTAGAATTTTCCCCAGGGACTAAAAATCACATTTATTCAATCAAAAGCAGTATTCTTAAATGGTGAGGGGGGTGTTTGCCCCCCAGGAGACATTTACTATTGTCACAACTGGAGGGATGCTGCTGGCATCTGCTGGGTAGAGGCTGGGGCTGCTGCTCAGCATCCAACAACACCCGGGACAGCCTTCCACCAACAGAGAACGATCTGGCCTCAGACGCCAACAGTGCTGAGGTGGAGAACCCTGGTCTAGATCAACAGCCAAGAGGATGTGAGCATCTCCACTGTGGGAGAGGGCTGCTGCTAACCCACCAGGGCCCCGGATCACCCCACTTCTGGGACGATCTATGAGAGAAAAGTTTGTGTTTGCTGAGCCCAGGAAACAGAAGTTCTAAGCAAGTGAAACCCTCTGGACCCCTCCCTGAGCATTTCCAGACACTGTGGGCGGCTCCTAGGAGTAGCTGGCTTAGTGGTCAGAGGGCAGCGCTGATGCCACTTCTCTGCCCTTTTGACACTGGGCAGGCCACTCAACATCCTGAGACCTAAGGAGGACCATGTCTGCCCGTGGTTCCCAAAGAGTGGGGCGATTTGGAAAGCCCCGAAGTGACTTTGATGACACAGGGACTGGCGCTTTAAATAACACCAGACCACGCACAAAATAACTCTTCCCTTTCCAGTTCGCTCCCAAGTCTCTGGCTGAGCCAAGGAGGGAGTCTCCGCTGGGTGCTGCTCTGTCTCCACCGCTTCTTTGACTTTCTCTTATCTCCCTCCTTAACCCAGAGCAGGCAGGCCCCTGTTCAGAGCCGCGGACGGGCGACCGCACGTCTGGCTGGAATTTGATAACTCGGGCTTACTGTCGTCAGAGTCTGTGCTGTGGCTACAGTCTTCTCACGGCAGATGCTCCTGGTTTCCCATTTTTGGTGGTGAAGTAAAGTTTGCTTTGAAAATGAATTTTAGCAAAGTAACCAAGTAGACTTAAAGAAAAATACTTAGTAAATAGCAGTATGGGTGGCACACGGAAGTGGCAAGTTTGAGGCAAGTGTCCAGGAATGCCTGGGGTTTGGGGCAGGGAGAGGGAGAGGCCTGTGCCCGGCCCCTCAGCTTGCTCACATGAAAGGGGAACAGCAGTCTCTTCCCTCCTGGGAGGTTGGATAAGGGTGACAAGCAGGCAGCATGGGGCAGGGCAAGCGCTGGTCCCTGGTCCACTACACATCTGCAGGGGGCTGTTGTCCATGTGACAACCTTCTGTGCAGTCCCCTGTCCCCGGGCAACCCAGCATTCTCAGGGGTTAGGGCCACACTCCTGTGCCAGCGCTGGCATCTGGGGCTAGGGCGAGGAGGGGACCGGCACTGCCTCCTCCTCGCTCATGTAATCCCCACAGTGTACCTGTGAAGGTCATTGATTTACTCACATCTTATAATGAGGACTTGGAGGTGTCGGGAGAGTGGTCCCAGGTCGAAGACAATTGTTTACCATAACTGGTAAATAATAAAGTCAGGATTCAAAGCCTGTGTTTTCCCCACCACACCATCTGCGAGGGCAGGCTACCCTCGACCCTGACCGTCTGTGATCACTGAGCAATGAGCAGTGACCAGTGAGCAGACGCTGAGCGGAGGATCAAGGCCGGGAGCCACCAACCAAGGTCACAGGTGAGGACGGCTCCTTAGAGCGTCACCAGACGCTCTCTCTGTGCCTGAACTTCTCCCTCCACCCCCCGCCATCCTACACACATGTTGGGGGAGCAGACAGCACAGACTCTTTCCTACAGACCCCTTTGGTATTTCCTGCTAAGTTCAGCACATGTGTTGCTCCAGGCACTTGTGTTCTGGAAGAAACCTTGGCTTTGGAGCGCTGGCCTCAAATCCCAGCTCAGCTACTGTCTGGCTGAAGGATCTCGGTGAATCCAGTCTCCTCATCTGTAAAATGGGCATAGTAATAGTAACTGCCTCACATAGGCGATGTGAGGTTTACCAAAGACTATACACAGTAGGTGTACAATAGTTGATCCTCAATGAATAATAGCACTTTATTATTCATAAAATGCAAGTGACCCTATCTAATACAATTCACACCAAAACCAGAGCCATGTCAGCTTAATTAACAGTGGGGAAAGCTGTTGGCTGGAATTTTTCTTCAGGGTAGTTAAAACTTAAAATAATAGATGTGATTGAATTAATGTCTGTTTTGTTGGTACCATCGCCTAAGAAACCAAATGTGTGTGTGCATGTTCGGTGATTTTGTTGTTTTTTGACCCTACTAATTTCTAGAATTCCGTTGCAAGTGATGCATTGATTTCCAACTGCTGCAAATCAACAGTCAGCTTCGTTTTCTATTTCAGCTGGTTTGGGAGAAATTTGTTGGTTTCTTCTCAATAATAATCCTAATCGCTGTTTTTCCCTTCCTTTTCTGCTGACAGGATTGCCAAAGAGTGAGGCTGCCTGTATTTTTCCTTCCAAGTCACTCTCGTCCTCGGTGCCTCGGTTTTTCTGTCTAGTAAAATGGGTGTGATAATTCTGGCTGGTTTCCACAAGTTTCTGTGGGACTGAAGAGTGATCACTTGACTGAAGGAGATCTTTCCACCAGAGGAAGCGCACTGTCATTTTCATTCATCCAATTGTTCCTTCATCCGTTCATTCTGCAGACAGTTTTGCGTTCCTCATCTGTGCCGGGTGCTGTGCCAAGCGCTGAAGCTACAAAGATGAGTAGAAGATTCCCCCCGTCTTTGTGTCGTGTAAGTCAGGAGGGCCAGACACAAGTGAATGTGAAATTGTAGCAGTGTGGAAGAAGTATTGTTATCGTTGGTTTTTGTAGAAAGTGCTGGAACCCTGAGGAGAGAGAACTAATCTCTCGAGGTCAGGCTGCGTACTGATGGGGGGATGCCGTCTGAGATGGGTCTTAAAATTCAAGTAGAAATGAGTGCGATGGGAGAACAAGCTGAGGATTGGGAGAGGGTGGGCAGAAGGGGACTGCAGGTAAGAGCTTTTCAAACTGCAGGTGGGGAGCTTCCTGAAATCAATAGGAGGTCATGATAAAATGGTAGATGTTTTAAAGAAGGGAATGGATGGAGTAGAATAGAATGTATCCAAGTTAAAGAGAAAATAAATCTCATGATTGTTTTAGGGGTGTGTGTGTGTGTGTGTGTGTGTGTGTGTGTGTGTGTGTGTGTGCTGGTTCCTGATGTAAAATATTCTTACTTCCATAAATTAAAAAAAAAATTAAAACCCTATGGTCTAGATGGAGGTCTGGGAGGTCTCCATCAATGGTGTGCTGGTAAATTTTTAACTGGCTCTCTAGGAAAAAAAATGTATGCATACATATACATACATAAGTTTATTATATGTTTTGTTGATACAAGGGATGTGTAGCACACAATTTACAAACAAGAAAATATATAATATTCTTGCGAATTCCATATAGCCAGTGGATTCTCATAGAATATTTTCATTGATGTTTGCTGAACTCTCATATCTGTAGCCAACCTATGGTTGCGTTTCTTTTGGCAAAATCAGATCACAAGTAAATGTTTGATTACTATCCAGTTCTGCAAAGAAGTGGCCCACATCAATGATGGATAAGTATAGTTCTGATGTGAATGTTGGTTGATATTTCCATTTACCTTCATAAGTATGACAAAACTAAAACAACTGAACTTCACTCCTTCATCAAAGATGTGAGCTGCTGCTTTGCTGAAATGGATAACTGTTTTGAAATTCTGGAAGAGTGTTTTCTCAGTCGTTTTGTGCTGTTCACACTGTAATGTCTACAGATGCAATGCACTTTTAAATTTAATCTTGTCAGGAAAAATTGTGGAATATTTAAAAATAGGTAAAAGAGATTACTGGGTATTCCTTGAACGGAACTCTGGCCCCTCCAGGGATTATCTCACCCCGGAGGGATATGTGCCTTTGTTTGTCTTTGTAATTTACAACTCAGCAGAGATGTTAACTTGTAGAAAGTGGATAGTCATGCAAATTTTTTATGTCCATGGCTATGCAAATAAATTATATCAGGTAGAAAATAGTAAGGCAAATCGTCATTTGAACCAGTAACTTCTTGCTTGATTCCTCATTAATTAGTGAGTTACGTAAAATATTTGACTTGTGTTCATTTTATATCTGGATGAGAGCCATAATTTTATCTTTTTTTGAAAATTACCCTCTAACAATCTTTATTATTAACATTCTATCAATTTCTTAAGTCTAGACCATCAACAAAGCGATAAATCAAACTCCCCTGTTTAGCACTTGCCAATTTCCATGGTGTAAATACTTCTACAGTGATGGATTTCAAGCTAAGAATGTGAGCGTCTTTATTGAACATGAAGTTGGAAAGAGATGTGCAGTAGCATACGATTATATAATATTACCACATGCAGATACAATAAACATAAATAACCTCAGAGCATAGGTAATGGTAAAATGTAGTGAAATAATCAGAAAATGGTGAGTTCTGAGTGTTTATATTTTAATATAAGCTTATAAACTTAATTTTTATTGTATTCAACAGTCTCAAAATTCCTGAAAATTTAACGATGAGCTCTTGTGAGATCCCCGTATATCAAAAAACATCCCCACAGGAACAAAGGAGTTCTTGGGTTTTTTTGCAAAGCAAAAATTCCAAGCGGTGAATTTAAATGAAGGAACTGGATGAAGATCTGTAAACAGCTGGAGAAGGGTAACCCTTTGATCTCCACCTGTTCAGAGCCTAGGGTGGAATCTTTACCTGGTGGGGAGGTTTCCCCGAGGTGACACGGCCAAGTGAATCATGTCCTACCACTGCACCCCAGAGCCGGTGGGACTCACTCCTCCATAGCCTGGGGGCTGTGGAGTGGAAAGGGAAACAGTCCTGCCCTGGCCTGGGAGTCAGTCCCGAGACCTGGGCTCCAGCCCTGACCTTGCTGTGGGCCCCCTTCTCTCCGGGGCTCAGTGTCCTCTCTGGAGTCAGTCCTGAGCAGGAGCAGGCAGGTAGCATGCGTATGAGAATCAGCTGATCCTAAGAGCAGAGGGTGGAGGGCATGGGGCGCAAATGGAGAGCGCATGCCCTGCCTGCCAGCATTCATGTTCAAACACCTGAAACACTGTGAGCTGCTGACCAGCCAGACTCGGCCAGCAGGCCAGCAGTTTGAGACTCCTCAACGGGCGGATTTGTAGCGCAGTCTGAGTTGACACCCATCACCAGGTGAAGCCTCCCCCTTCTCCTGCACACCCGTCCCTCACACCCACACTCCAACCAGGCTAAGGGCCGGCTCAGGAAATGTTGCTACGCGGAGCAGTGATGTAGCAACGCCATTGAATACATTATCTGGGGATACCCTTAGTGATTGGGAGTTTGCAAGCTGAGACCATTTCAAAGGTAAAAAAGTCTTTGTATTAGATGCTTAGTTCCTCTGGAGCACAGAAGGTACAGACCGTTTTTTCCATTCCCCTCCACACAGACGTCTGTATCTATAGCAAGCCCCAGATGAGGAGCTGGCTTATATTCCAGTTTAACAGGGTAGAAAAAAACACGTCCGTAAGCCCTAGAGAACCTTGGGATGGCCAGGGCTCCCAGTGGGAGGGGTGGCTGGGCTGAGCTGGTGGAGGGAGCACAGAGTCAGGTCTCCCAGGCTGAACTCACTCTCTCCACTGGGTGGAACAGCAGGAAGTGCAAACGTGCCATTTGCCTGTGTTCCTTCTCTCTCTGCAAGCCCCTGTCGGTGAATTTGCAAGTTAAATGAACGTAGGTTACAGCTGCACTGCATAAGGCAGACAGCCTTCCTCTTAGAAAGAGTGACCACCCACCTGTCTGGAGGACTTCTGAGGACTATCATACTAACTTATAAAATATAATAATATAATATAATATAATATAAATATATGTTTTTGCCTCACTACCAAAGCTCTCCCTCTGTAATCCCGAAAGTCCTGTGCCACTCTAAATTTGGACACCCACGCACACACAGCATTGCCCGATAAAATATGGGACATCCACTTATGTTTGAATTTCAGATAAACAATGAATAATTTTTAGTCCAAGTATGTCCCATGCAATATTTGGGAATACTTATACCAAACAATATTCATTTTTTTGGTCTAAAGTTCAAATGCAGTTGGGCATCCTATAAAGTTGTGGGCTATATAATGACGTTTTGGTCAACCACAGACCACATATAACAGGGAAGTCCTGTAAGATTAGTACCATCCAGTCTAGGTGTGCAGTAGGCTGTACCATCTGGGTTTGTGTAAATGCGCTCTATGATGTTTGCACACTGAAGAAATTGCCTAACGATGCATTTCTCAGAACACGTCTTTGTCATTAAGCAACGCGTGACTGTATATTATTTGCTAAATCTAGCAACCCTGCGTACACACAAATGCACACATTGTGCCTGTGTCTCTACACACACGAACACTCATGTCCCTGTAGACAAATATGTGCTCATGCACACACAGGACGGGTAGTCCAGTGCCCATAGATTCCGTTGCGCGCGCGCGCGCACACACACACACCATTTCATCCTCTCACTGAGCACAGGTGGGTCCCCAAGGCGCCCTCAGAGTTGAGTTTACAACCACAGGATCTGCGGTTGCTTCCTGAGGCCGGGTCCCCCCCCCCCCCCCCCGGGGTTTTCCTAAAAGCCTGCCGTTGCTCGGCGGTCATTACTCTTTCCCGAGGTTCCCATGCATTTTACGGCTCCGGCCTGGCTGCGGAGCAGAGGCCTGGGCGGGTGGCGGCCTTGGCGTGCCTTCCCTGCCGGTGGCTCCATTCCTTCTGGCCTGCGGGCGGCTGGCTGGTGGGCTTTCTCCAGCAGGCCTCTTCCCTCCAGCTCCCCAGCTGCTCATATCCCGGTTTACGGCCCCAGGGCAGAGCCGCGGGGCCTGCAGGCTGGATGCTCTGAGATTTTTATTGGCATCTCCATCAAGACGAGGGCCATGGGGCTCCTTCAGGCCTTCCGGAGCCGCTTTATTGGAGCCGGGCTCCCAGACGCACGAGGGAGCAGCGATTTCCAGGGGAATCTGGTTTCTCCGCCGGGCTCGCCCCCGTTTCCTCCGTGTTTGGCTTGGCAGCTTCTCGGCTGGCCTGCTCAGATCCTCACCTCGTGTTGGGCTTTTGTGGCCTGTGGGTGGATGAGGTGTGGGGGTAGCCGTTTCCCCACAGCCGCGGGGACACAAGCAGAGCTTTGTGCCTGCGGGCGGCAGGTGGAATGGAAAGAGCTCAGGCCCCTCCGGGGCCCAGGGGAAATGCTCTGGAGTTTGAAGACGTTAAAATGCAAATAAAAACCACACCGAATCGTCTATACCTTGGGAACCCAGGCTCGCTTGTGAGGAGATTGAATGGCTGGGTCTCGGTTACTGCCAACTCCTCTGGGATCTGGAATAGGAAAGGGGTGGTGGGATTAATATTCTGCAAGGGGATTTAAATTTAAAAGCCCTAGTGAGAGTTCGCATCATTCTCAGCTCGGAGCAACAGATGGCAGGCGTGTCCTCGGCATCTGTGGCAGGGAAGGAAACGCTGCGGGATGGGGTCCCACGTGGCATGTGTGGCCCTTTTGCCATTTGCAGGCCCCCAAACCAAAGGAACAACCAGCCTATGTTTTTCTTCCTTTTTTTTTGGTGAGGAAGATTAGCCCTGAGCTAACATCCGTTGCCAATCCTCCTCTTTTTCCTGAGACTGGCCCTGAGCTGACGTCCGTCCCCATCTCCCTCTATTTTATTTGGGGGACGCCTGCCACGGCATGGCGTGGTGTGAAGTGGTGCGCAGGTCTGAGCCCAGGGTCCAAACCTGCAAACTCCGGGCCACCGAAGCTGAGCGCGCCATCTTAACCACTGTGCCACCAGGCCAGCCCCACAGCCAGCCTATTTTTAATAGAAGATTCAAGATTAGTATTATGGACTGGACTGTGTTCACTGACATTCATTTGTTGAAGCCCCAACCCCCAGTACCGCACAATATGACTGTGTTTGGAGAGAGAATCTTTAAAGGGGTAATTAAACCAAAATGAGGTCCCTAGGATGAGCCCTAATCCAATATGACTGGTGTCTTTATAAGAAGAAGAGGTGAGGACACAGACAGGCACAGAGGGGAGAACCACCTACAAACCAAGGAGAGAGGCCTCAGGAGACAGCCCTGCCCCCACCTTGTTCTTGGACCTCCAGCCTCCGGACTGTAAGGAAAAAATATTTTTATTGTTAAACCACCCAGTCTGTGGTCCTCGGTTACAGCAGCCCCAGCAAATGAGTACAGTTAGCAACAAGAAGGAAGCCGTCAGGTAGAACGTTCATTTCATCTTTTACACTTGGTGGATTTGAGGGGGCAGCTTCGTAATTAGTGTGATAGCGGAGACACGGGTCCCTCCGGTGCTCGAGGTTGTTGATTTCACCCCAAAACAATCCAGCACAGCTCTGCAGCTGCTCCCAGCTGTCCTTTGCTTTCGTCATTCACTCAGCAGAGTTTGGGTCCCCCGAGACGCGGAGTCTGAGACTTGGGTGTAAGTGGCTTATTGGGAGGTGGTTCTGGGAAGCACATGAAGGAATGGAAGAAAGGAAAGCCAGGAAAGGGTGAGTGAATGAGTGAGTTCCTGTTGTGGGAGCTCAGTCCACCGGGGACCCTCCGAGACACTGTTCGGAGCACCCTTAGAACTGTCCCACCAAGGGGCAGGAAGCTGGGGTATTTTTCCAGTCACCTCATCCCTCATTTTCAGGGTTACCCCTGTGTGTGTACCCAGGGTTACTCCAGCTGCTGGAGAAGGTGGTCAGGCCAGAGACACAGGAGATGGCCTACAGGGCAGGACATTCCTGGGGCTGACTGAGGGATGGAGGGGGGCACCATGGCCTCTGCTCATCTACTGCACTCACTCAGTCTCTCACTGGCCTCGGTGACCCCAGGGCCTCTGTTCCTGCTGGTCAGAACCAAGTCCCGGACCCTGGAGTCTCCTTGCTGCTCACTATGACCCGTTTCTGCTCCCTCACACACCCACCTTCACCTTTGACCTTCTTGGTTCCAGGCTTCACCCTAACTGTTTCTCCAGCACTCAGCCTGTGCTCTCCCTGCTGGACAGGAGTTCTTCTCATGCTGAGCAGCTTCCCACCCGTGGGCGCCCTCCCCAGTCCCTCACCAGCCCTGTGTGACACCTGGTATCTCCCTTGAGGCTGTGAAGTTGTCCCAGGAGCAGCCCCCTCAAAGGGGTAAAGCTTTTTCCCTCCCTCCCTCCCTCCCTCCTTCCCTCCCTCCCTCCCATATTTGTTGAGCTTCTACTAAGCATTAGGCACTGAGTGCCTGCTTTGTGCCAAGCAACGTGCCAGGGGACACTAAAATGTGTAACTCAGGGTCTCTGCCCTTGAGGAGTTCACAGTCTGAGGGCGAGGGCCAGCTTTGCCCCACTTCTGCACATACCGGCCATCCCAGCCCGAACCACTCTGCCCTCTGAAAATCTAGAGCTGCACTGTCAGTTCCATAACTACTGTCACATGTTGGGCGAGGGAGCTGGGGCATGAATGTTCCAGCTTTGCTTCCTTCAGACAGAGTTCTGTGAGGCATTATGAATGGATGCCTCCCAGAGGGTCCCATGGAATTGGGCCCCCACGCCCACAGCAGCAACCTCCGTAGTGCTCCCTGCCCCTGCGCTGTCTCAGCCTCCCCACCCAGTCATTCCTGCTTCCTGGGATTACATCCCAGATAAACCACCTTCACCCAAGTGCGTGTGTGTCGCAGGCTCTGCTTCCAGAGAATCTAATTAAGACCTTGTCTCTCTGCGCCCAGTGCTGGGGTGTGATGGGTGTGTGGGGGATGGGTGTGAGGCAGGAGTCTGAGTGTGTCTGCTTTGCCAGCTTTGGTGGGGGAGGGGAAGTATTAGGGACCCCAGCTGCGGTCACGTGGCTAAGCTGCCTTCTTTTATCTGGACATTTCAGTAATACAGCTGATTTTTTCTTTTTTAATCTCCATCTCTCTGGTTCCTGGACCTGCTTCTCAATTGTTTCTGACCACAGAGAAAGAGTGACGAGGTGTGATAATTAGCATTCCCCCACACCCCAATATTTATGCAAATGTATACATGACTAGTCCTTTTACTTTATTATTTTTAATCAACTTTATTGGCACATACCTTACATATAATAAAGTGTTCAGTTTGATGAATTTTGACAAATTATGTACCTGAATGATCACCACCCCAATCAAGAGAGAATATTTCCACCATCCTAGAAAGTTCCATTCTGCCCTATTCCAGTCAAACACCCACACCCATCCCAGCAGGGCAACTTCCAATCGATTTCAGTCACTGCAGAATAGTTTTGCCTATATCGCAGTTTCACGTAGATGGAAGCATCTAGAATGTTCTCTTCTGTGACTGACTTCTTTCACAAATGTTCTTTCCTTTTCATTAGAGAGTTGTATTCTATTGTATATCTTTGTGCAGCCACATGCTTTCATTTCTCTTGGGTAAATGCCTAGGAGTGGAATTGCTGAGACATATGGTAGGTTTTTGTTTAACTTTATAAGAAATTGCCAAACTGTTTTCCAGGAAGGTTGCTCCATTGTACACTCCCAGCAATCTGTGAGAGTTCCGGTCACTCCCCATCAATTCCAGCACTCAGTATTTTCAGAGTTTTTAATTTTAGCTGTTTTAGTGGACGTGTGCTCATATCTCATCTCATTTGTACATGCATATCTTCTTTTGTGAAGTGTCTGTTCAAGTCTTTTGCCCATTTTTAGAACTGGATTGTTTCCTTATTGTTGAGTTGTAGGAATTCTCTATATATTCTGGATACATGTCCTTTATCAGATAGATGTATTGCAAATATTTTCTCCCACTCTATGCCTTGCCTTTTCAATTTCTTAATGGCATTTTAATTGTTGTTGCTTTTACAATTAGGAAAAAACGCTCTATTTTCTTCTAGCATTTCTCTTTTGCTTTTTTTCCGGTAAATTTTTAACAGCTTTATTGAGGCATACTTCACATATCACGAAATTCACTTGGTTTGGGTGCACATTAATGGTGATGTTTTTTCTTACACTATTCAAAACGGTTGGAACTATTTAGAGGTTAATCCAGTGTTCTTACCCATACTTTTTTTTCCTGGGGAAGTGAGGGTTTGCTCTTTTTTTAAATGTGTGATTTTAATAGAAATATCTGTTCAAAATCATAAAAGAAATACATGCTTCTTGAAAAAAAAACAAACAATGTAGACCAGAAGATGTCAGAGATGCACTGGAGGTCAACTTTGGTCTTTTGGTAGTTGGCCAAAATCTGATAATTGGCTTCAGCTTTGGCTTGGCCTTTGAAGGTCGAATCATTGATGCCAACCTCAATGTCATTTCTGATGTTCCTGAACTTGTGCGTGATTGACACTCGTGTGATTGCATCATATCCAATCATCATCACAACAGCAGTGATAAGAACAAGGCATGGCATTCAGATTCATTAATTGCCACACATCCATTTTGAAATATAAGCAAGCCTTCTAGATGTAACTTGGAGTGGGAATCTCTTTTGTGCTTTATGTGTTGAAATTCCATCAATCAGTTAAAGTAAAAATGTGCATTTACTGGGGCCGCCCGGTGGCGCAGCGGTTTAGTCCACGCTTGGCAGCCCGGGGTTCGCGGGTTCAGATCCCGGGCGCCCGCCGACGCACTGCCTGTCAGCCATGCTGTGGCGGCGTCCCATATAAAAAAAAAAGTGGAGGAATATGGGCACGGATGTTAGCCCAGGGCCAGTCTTCCTCAGCAAAAAGAGGAGGATTAGCAACGGATGTTAGCTCAGGGCTGGTCTTCCTCACAAAAAAAAAAAAAAAAATGTGCATTTACTTTTGTACAAATGTGCTGCAATAACTGTGAGTGTGAAAGTTCTTCATTATAGGCACAAAAATTATTATGAACTTTCAAATGGTTAAATAAATAGGGAATAGCTGACACTACGAGTGGTGGAAGAGAGTATGGTAGTGGGCAACTTTAGGAAAAACAGCATATCATTATATCCTTTTTGGAAACCAAAATGTTATAAAAACCTACCTTGGTTGAAAGTGAAGATCTCTTCAGTGAGATGGGGCCCCTCAGCAGAGAGGCCACAAAACATCCCATCACTGCGATTCTAAACAACTGTTTTTCTGCATTCTATGCCAGCCCTTAAAATTTCACTATAGATTAATACAAAATTGTAATAATAAAGCTTTTATATAAAATTATGCAAGGCTTTGGTCTCCTCTTTGACTGAAAATTTTTTTTAAATAGGCTTTATTGTTCAGAGCAGTTTTAGGTTCACAGCAAAATTGAGCAGGTGGTACAGAAATTTCCCGTATACTCCCTGCCCCAATGGTGTCTTTTTAAAAGCAGAAAGTTTTCACTTAGTGAAATCCAATTGATCAATTCTTTCTTTAATGGTTAGTACTTTTTGTATCCTGTCTAAGAGATTTTTCCTACCCCAAGGTCACAAAGATTTTTCTTGTATGTTTTTTAGGAGTTTTGTAGTTTTAGCTCCTACATGTAGGTCTGTAATTTATTTGAGTTAACGTTTGCATATGGTGATGGGTGTTGCTTCTAGGCCTTCTCAGTGGAAAGAGCTAGGATATCTATAATATGCAAAAAAATGCCTCATGAGTTTATGCTGATGTTTCTAAGTCAAATCAGGACTACAGAGTTCTGTTTTGTTTGATTTAACTTCTTCTCTATCACATCTCTATCTTCTTTCCTCCACATCGAGCATCCTACTTATCAAGGACATAGGGGATGTTAGAATTAAAATATCCCGTAATTACTTATTTGCATTAGCTCATCTAATACACACAACGGTCATGATAATAATGCTGATACAACCATCACCAAGTATGATTACTGAAAACACTGAAGAATGTTTCTGCACATGCTTCCCTCTTCTCTCTCTGTTGTTTTGTTGTTGTTATACTGCATCTCCATTGTCAGAACATATGGCCAGTATATCTACAAGTAAGTATAGATTTAATGGTCATCATAGTCCGTCTGTTGATGTCTCTCTATTAATTTCATCATCTGAACTCATTCTCTAGTAGGTTTCCAGGAAGAAATCATGGGGACAATATTTTCGGATTCCTGCATGTTGGTGACAGTTTGTGTCATCTTTATACCCTCTGTATTTGAAAATCTATTTTCTTGAATATAAAATCTTTGGCTCACATTTTCTCCTCTTTCATGATTCAGTTATTCCATTTTCTGGCATAAATGGTTGATATTAAAAAAATACAATTTTTTCCAACAGTAATACAATTTTCTTTACCTTATAAGTCACATGCTTTTTGTGCCTAAGCTCCTTAGGCACAAGGACTAAGGACTTTTTCTTTTTCCTTAAAGCCTGTGGTTTTAATAGACCATGTCTTGGTGTTGGTTGTTCTTGGTCAATATTCTTAGGCACACAGTGTGCTCTCTCAATATGAAGCTTCAAATCTTTTTTCTTTCAGGGAAGTGGCCTCGAACTATAGTTTTTAGTATTTTTTCTATTTCCTTGCTTTGGTTTTCTGTTTTTAGGGTCTCCCATTATCCATATGTTGGATCTTCTTTGCCTATTTTCAGTATTTGTCACTGCCTATCAATTATTTTATTTATTTATTTTTTTGGTGAGGAAGATTATCCTTGAGCTAACATCTTTGCCAGTATTCCTCTATTTTGTATGTGGGACACTGCCACAGCATGGCTTGATGAGTGGTGTGTAGGTCCACACCCGGAATCCAAACCCACGAACCCCAGGCCACCGAAGCAGAGCATGCGAACTTAACTACTACACCACCAGGCCAGTCCCTATCAAATTTTTTTTTGTCTCATTTCTTATTCTTAAAATTTATCTGCTTTTTATCTTCTATTTCTCTCAAGGCATTTTCTGTTACGTTTGCTATTGTTTCTTCTACTTTTGTCTTCATTTCTAAAATAGTTTTTTTCATTTATTTCCAATTCTTGAGTTCTGTCTCATCTTTTTAGTTTTTGAAATATCATTTATCTATTTTTGTGTGTCACTTACCTATCATATTATTAATGACTTTTAGCTTTTAAAAAAAATAATAGGTTTCAGTTTTGGTCTGTTTTGTGTGTCTCTCTGAAATATTTCCTTGTCTATAGGTATATCACTCTGCTCCTTATTCTCTTTTTTTTTATAATAACTTGGTATAGGGTTTTCCTGGATAATTTTTGATTGCTTATTTTAATGTTAATTTTGTTTTCAAGGAGGTTTGGTTCAGATAACTCTTCTAATTTCGCAAAGCTCCTTCTTCTGTTGTTTTCATGTAATATTTTAAAATATGGTGTCTGACTGTCTGAGTTTTCTGACTCTGTTCTTTACCCCACCTTCATCTGCCTTTCTCTTTCCATCACTTTGATTGTTCCAATATTGCTCCATTTTAATTCTCCTTCTAGAAGTTTCTGCACAGTGTGGGGCCCAATCCTGTGCTCTTTCTAATACACAGCTGGAAATGTGTAGACCCCTGACTTTGAATTCTTCCTAGGAATTTCATAGAGTTATTTCTGCAGATGAGATGCCTGCATGTAACTGATAAAGAAGAGATTGAAAGGCAGCTGCTTCCCAGTGTGTGTGTGACATTCCTCAAACGAGAAATGAGAAGACAACTAACCCACAACAGGGAGGGAAGTTCAGCCCGGATGTGAGACTAGCCAGAGTTTGACCTGGGATCTCATAGGAAATGGAAGTGTCTAAGTACTTTCCTTTAGGTAAATGTCTGTTCTCAAGCCCAGACATATTGGACTTGAATTGATTAGGGCTTTCCATGGGCATTGGGATGAAAGTGCACTGTGACTCTAAAATGTTTGCCAAACTGATTATGATGCTTATGATTATGATTTAATTCACTTATTAGGGAAATACTGGATGAGCATCTGCTATGGACCAAGCCTTGTGCTGGAGGGTGGGGATACAGTGACAGACGAGACAGATAGTGTGTGCTCAGGGGAATTCCAGTCCTCTTTTCCCGTTCATACAATTGAAAATTTATGCACATTGGTAAAATATTTCCAAGCCTCTAAAATCATAATACTTGCCGTTGGAACAATGACTCAGTGAGCTGACCCTTGTAGAAAGTAGAATCCAACAGGAGAGTATTTGTCTTTCCTTCTTTAAAAATGCTCTCATGTGTGCAAAAAAACAAACAAACAAAATACGGTATTTGTGTCTCAGTTTCTGGTTTTAATTTTCTCCTCTGGGGCCCAAATCAGATTGAGTTTCTAAGGAAGTTTATCAGTGCTGGAAGTGGAGTCGGGATTTTATATTGCATGGAACGCTCCTGTTTGAAGACCTTGTCCCCTGTGGACATTATCTTCTGCTTTGGAGCAGATGTTTCTGTGATCTCCAAATTGGCCCATCCCTGAGGCCTGACTCTATCTTGAAAAGTGATAAGTGAGGTCAAAGAGTCACATTTGTTGTTCAAGAGAATGCTGAAACCTCACAAGGAAAACATTTATTATCTGAGAACTTGTGGACAGGATTTACAACCCTTGGGGAAGATGAGAGAGTCATCAAAGTTCAACATCTTGGTTTTCCTACAATTAGGGAAGCAGAAGACTCCAAAATAGGATTCGTTTATCAAACCGTGTCCTTTGGGTGGTTTGTCTCGCCGAGTGGATTCAATATGCCCAGGATGTTCAGCTCCGTCTTTGTGCCGGGGACCAGGCGGCGTTCTCCTGAGCCAAGACCATCCCAGCTCTTAACAGCAGGTGAGGGGGAGGAGGAAACGAACACTTGTGGTCACTTTCTCTGGGCCGGGCATGGGCTTCAGTTTGTCCTCACAGCAACCCCAGGGAGGATCACAGGTGAGGGAATGGAAGCTCCAAGGGGTTGTCCAAGGTCAAACGTGGTGAAGACAGGACTCGGGCCAGGTCTGTCTGAGTCCATGTCTCCTGCCTAGAAAAGGCCTAGGGGGAGGTGGGGGTGGGGAGCGGAAGCCTTGTCTTTAGTCTTAGCTATCCAGGAAGGTGCTGGGGCAAGATAAAATCTCACAGCAGATCATTTGTCTCTAAGGAGTCTGAACAATCCAGTAGTTTTCATACAATTAGGATAAATGGAAGGGCAGGGGGGCACAAGAAAGAGTCACTACCTGGCCCTGAGCGTGGATTGCTCTGTAGCAAAAGGCAGAGAGAGACCTGATGCTTTTAAAGCGTCCAGGAGTGGGACTCAGTTTCCCTCCCTGACAAAGTGCTTCTCCCTCCGCCTGCCTCTGTCCCAGGATCTGGGCTTTTCAGAGCTGGGCTTGCCTCTCCACCCTGCACCTCTCACAGCTTCTCCGGCTTCCTCTCATCCCCTCCCACAGTGAGCCTGGCTCTGCCGGGCCGAAGTGTGTGTTGGGAGGGAGGCTGGTCTGGTCCCGCCTCTGCGCCCGGAAAGTGTTCTCCAGGAGCTCCACCAACTCCCCCGCCAGCTGGTCTGCGAGCCTGGCCCTGTGCATTCAGAGTCTGAGCTCACGCCCATCGCTCTCTCGTCTGGGTTGTGGGAATAACCTCCTCACAGGCCCCCGTGTTTCTCCTCCTGACCCTACAAACCAACCCCCATCCCCAGCAGCCAGGGGGCCTTGTCAACGCATAAAGCTGATCCCATGTGCCCTGCCAAATCCCTCCAATGGCCCAGGCCTAGAGTGTGGGATAAACCCAATCCGCTCCCTGCAGCCCCCAAGGCCCTGTGCCACCTCCCACCAGCTCCCCAATAACAAATCCTGGAGACCTGTTATGTGCCAGGCACTATGCGAGGCTCTGGGCCCTCATCAGTGAACAAAACAAAGTCCCTGTCCTCGGGGGGCTTACAGTCTAGCGGGAAGATGAGAGTAACAACAGGCGAACCTGTAGGTTAAGGGACAACATGACCAATAAAGAAAAGCCCACCAGGTTGGGGTCTGCTGTGGGATGGCGAGTGCTGTTTGAGAGGGGGTGGTCTGGAGGGCCTCTGGGACGAGAGGACAGTCGGGCAGAGACCTGAGTGAGGGGAGGGTGTGAGCATGAGCGAGCCGGGGACACAGGGCTGCTCAAGTCTGCTGAGCTGCCGTCCCCGAGGCCCTGACGCAGCTGCTCACTCCACCCAGAACATTCTCCCCAGAGCTCCATGAGGCTTTGCACCTGCATGTTATTTAGGTCTTTGCTGAGTCAACACCCAGGAGGGGCCTTCCCTGTCCGTCTCCTCACAACATGCTTTGCAGATAAAACACTTGAGACTCCAGAGAGTGAAGAAACCAGCCCAAAGTCAGCTGGCTGCCAGGCATTTGGGCCATGATTTGGAACCAGCCCCGAATGAGCCCTGTGGTCCCTGGATTTCATTGTTCTTGTCCATCCCAGGCCTGCCTTTCTCCGGTGGACTTCAGGGGGCAAGCCCTTGACCCCAGTCTCTGGTTCTTGGAAGCCCACTTCCCTACTTTGGCAACCCGCGCTCCCTTGCACTCCTGGGACAGTCATCATGTTGGCGATTACTGATGCCCCTCCCTGACCACAGCTTCCTGTCCGTCTGGACCACAGTCTCTGGTCCCCCCTGTTCTCATCCTGTTGGCCCATGGAATCTCCTGGAACCCATCACTCAACCTCCTCTGGCCCTCGCTCTCAATGTCCTTCACCTGTGCCCTCTTTCTGCAAACACTCAACCTTGTGTCCAACCAGCTCTCTGTTTTCTTTGCTCCCCCCCGGCCCCAGCTGCTGAGAGCTGTTGTAGGGTGACTGACGCCACCAAACGCCCCTGGTCTCCCTCTCACCTGGGCCCTCCATTCTCTTGATGATCATCTGACTGAATCTGGGTCATGCCCCGCTTCTCGTCCTTCACCAGCGCTTTCCAGCCTCCATTAGTCTACAAGCTTTGCCTTCTCTCCCAGCCTTTCCATCTCAGGAGAAGACTTGACACCAAATTCACAGAAAGAAAGGAAGGGCTCTGTGTGTGCCCCTCACCTGGTGTATTAGTCAGGCTTCTCCAGAGAAACAGAACCAATAGGATATAGATACATAGAGAGAAAGAGATCTGTTATAAAGAATTGGCCCACGTGATTATGGAGGCTGAGAAGTCCCAAGATCTGCAGTTGGCAAGCTGGAGGCCCAGGAAGGCCGGTCTGAGTCCCAAGGCTTGAGAACCAGGAGGGCCGATGGTGTCAGCTCCAGTCTGAGGGCAGGAGAAGACGGATGTCCCAGTTCAACACGCAGGCAGGTGAAGCTCCCTCTTTCTCAGCCTTTCTGTTCTATTCAGGTCTTCAGGTAACTGGATGAGGCAGCCACATTGGGGAGGGCAATCTATTTACTTAGTCTTCTGATTCAAGTGTTAATCTCATTCAGAAACCCTCCTAGACACACCCAGAATAATATTTGGCCAAATGACTGGGCACCACATGGCTAGTCAAGTTGAGACATAAAATTGACCCTCACACCTGGCCTCTACACACCTACAGTCTATGTCCAGTAGTGGTTGCTCATTCCTCCCTCTCACCTGTCTTAGCAGAAAAGGCATCCCTCCTCTATTCCAGGGCCAAGCCCTCCCTCTGTGCTCTGGAGCTGTCCCCTGCTGTCCCTTTGGAAGGTTTCTCTCCGTGAATTCTTTCCTATCCTTCCTGCAGATGAAGGTGGCTCCATTATATCTTAACTGAAAGGAACATAAACCCTCGTGTCTTTAATGCTTCCTTCTCTGTTTGTCCAGGTCTGGGCAACTGGGAGCCAGGGCGAAGAAGGAGCAAGAGTGACCCTGCGGTGTAGAGATGGAGCAGCTTCACTTGTGTGTATGTTCTGGTTTCCCACTGTCCATTCCTCTTCCTCTGGGGACTCACCTCTCCCTCACTCCTTGCATTGTTGTCCAGGTGTTAAGTCCACGTACCTCCCCTCCCACTACAGAAGCCCAAGGGCGCTGGAGAGCTCCCTCGGCCAGATCCTCCCTCTTCCTCTCACCATCAAGCGCAGACAAAGGGTCAACGTGTGGTCTAAGGTAGACCAGTTGGACGCACTCTCCTGGGTCTTTGAGTCTTTGATGGCACATGTGATGCGAGGACACAAACCCGGCTGGAATTCACCTATTCCACTTTCAGTACCCAGGGAGACTGTTGAGCAATTTTGCTTCCCAAACCCTCCAGAAGCGTCGGTACCTGTCTATTCCAAGCCAGATAGTTCTGCTGCCCGGGACTTCCAATACAGTCCCTCTTGCTTCAGTTAAGCAGAATTGGTTTTGGTTGCTTGTGGCCAAAATGCCTAACTGAGGCAGACAAAGGTGCCATCATGTTATAGTTGCAAGAAACATAAACCCAATCCAACTAACTCAAGTAAGAGAGAGGTTATTGAAGGACATAGAGAATCTTCCAGAAAGAAGATACAGGAAGGATAGCTGGACTTTACGGGAACTGGAAAAACATTGAGCCGTTTGTTCTCAGAGGCCACATGGTCACTCATCTGCTTCTCCCTAGTGGCTCCACTCCCCCCCTCCACAGACCGGCTTCCTCAGTTTACTCACGGTTCCTGCACCCCTGTCTGGGCTCTGCCTGGTTGAGGGGCTAATCTGACACAGCTCTACATGTCCACAGTCTCTGTGTCACTTAGCTGAAATTCTCAAGAGACAGAAACTGTTGGTCCAAACAGCTCTAATAGGTGTTGGGTCATGTGGCCCCTTCCGGGGCCTGTGGAAGAGGCAGCTGAGTCAGAGAAGTTGGGCATGGCTGGCAAGTCGACTAGCATTTCTGCTCCACGTTACCTGAGATGGCAGTGCGGGCAAAAGCCCAGCATGGGAGGGGAAGGCGACAGTTCTGGGAAGGATGTGTAGAGTGTAGGCTTGAGGCCTCAACTGGATGGCCAGGCAAACATTTCTGAGAAGCCCCCCATGCTGATATGTACCCCCAAATAACCCCCAGACGAGACCATCCCCGCAACCACCCTGGAACACTCAATCATTCTTCCTTTGACCTCTCTGGGCTCCCTGGGCCTGCTGTCTCCCGGGAGGCCTCCCTGGTTGATCCCCTTCGTGTCTACCAACCATCCTGGATTGAGCAGGACTTTCTCACTGTGGATGGCAGAGTCTCAACTCAAACTAGTTAAAGTAAAAATGAGAACTTATCGGCTTGTGTAACTGAGGAGTCCATGAATAAGGACTTAGATAATCGAGTCTCAGTCTCCCTCTGTCTGTCTCTCTCTCACACACACACACACACACACACACACACACACATCTCTGCTTCCCTCTGTGTGTGGGCCTAGTTTTTTCTACTATAGGTGAGTCCTCCATGCAGAAGGGGGAGAAAGGGTCATGGTTGCAAAGAGCCCAGGTGTATGTCATCCCAGCTCAGCCACCTTGAAGGTAACAGAGACCTTCTCTTTCCCAGCGTCCACATGGAAAATCCCAGCTTGGGTTGGTCAAATTGGTCACCTGCGTTTCCTGTACAATTACATTACTATGGCCAGAGAGATGGGAGGCCCTGACTGTCCAGGCCTGGGTCACATGCCCACCCCTTTGGCCAAGGTACTAGATGGGCAGCTGTACCAGAATCACATGGACGGAGGACAGAGCAGTTCAAGGAAGGGAGATCCTATTTTAAGAAGACGTGGGAAGGGATGTTGGGCAAATAAAACAACGAACGACCTCCCCGCTGCCTCCTCTGGAGGTGCAGGCTGGCAGGACTCCTGGGATTTTCAGAGATATTTATTCCCCTGCCTCCTCTTTCTATCCTGTCTGTTCTTTCTCTGGCTGGTTCTTTTTCCATCTTATTATCTGGCGAGTGTTCTAGTACATTGCCCGCCTCCATGAAAGGTGACAGAGGATAAATACATGCAGAAATACAGAAGCAGACATTGCTGGCTGGATTTCTCATGTGGGGTCCACGTTGCCTCTCTAGGCTGGGCTAGGAATACACATATCTCCCCACCTCTGCTTTCCTTTTTCTGAAGGTGGTTCAGTTTCAGATTCAACCGTTAATATTAACTAAGCATCTACCAGGTGCCTGGCGCTGTCACACCTGTTATCTCCCCTAATCACAGGGTTACAGCTGAGGAACCAAGGCCGAGAGAGGTGAATACCAGTGTCTTAATTTCCTAGGGCTGCTGTCACAAACTGAGTGGCTGCAAAAAATGGAAACATATTCTTGTAGAGTTCAGAAGGCCAGAAATCCAGGTGTTGGCAGGGCTGGTTTCTTCTGAGGGCTGTGAGGGAGACTTCATTCTCTGCCTCTCTCCAAGCTTCTGACAGTGGCCAGCGTTCCTTAGCTTGTGGACGCATGACTCCAGCCTCGGTCCCCGTCGTCGCGTGTGTCACATCGCACGTCTTCACGTCATCTTCCTGTAAGGGCACCAGGCATATTGGACTAAGAGTCACCCTACTCCAGTGTGAACTCAACTAATTATATCTGAACAACCCTATTTCCAAAAAAAGGTCACATTCTGAGGTCCTGGGGGTTAGGATTTCAACAGATGTTTTGAGGGGGGACACAATTCAACCCCTAAAACTCATCGAGCAGTGAAGGTAGCCTCTAATCCGGGTCTGACTGCAGAGTTGGTGCTCTCTTGCCTGAAGGTGGTAGTAATGACAGCTGGCATTTTCAGGGTGCAATTTGGTGCAGGCAAGTCCTCCCATTTTGCCATTTTAAAATCACAACAGCCCTACAAGGTAGGCATCGGGCCCCTTGCATAGGTGAGGAAATTAAGGGACAGAGAGGTTAAATGCTCAAGGTCACACACCTCCTTAGGAGCAGAGTTGGGATTTGAGCTGGTTTGCCTGCCTTCAGGTCCAGTTTGCTCCTGGCTCCACCTTGCTGAGATAAGGGGCACTATATAAACAGTGATAAGATGACACGGGGAGCGTGGGTGACAGACACCCCTGCTGCCTATGGATTGTTGGGGTGGAGCTGGTGGAGGGGAAAAAAATCTGGAAATCCTTCCTGGAGGAAGTGACATTTTCACTAGGTCCAGAATGGGTCAGACTCAGTTGTGTAGAAACGGAAAGGAAGGATAAGGTAATGAGCAGAAGTAAGACCTAAAGGCAGGGAAGTCTTTGGGGGAACAGAGCGGTAGTTCTGTCTGTCTAGTCCGGAGCCCCAATTCTCCCACTGGTACAAAAGGAAAGTGGGTCTCTTTAGCTGGAGATGCAAACGAGTGTCTGTATTCGTCCCCCCCTGTTGTAATAGAAATCCGCTTCAAAGCTGCTTTCTACCCAAGAGCAGTGGCCATCCCAAGAAGGCACTGGAAGTGCTAACAAAGGGGACCAGCCAAGGGGGGCTCATTGCCTTCTCCTTCCCACGTCCCCACAGCCAACCCCAGCCCACGCCCAGAAACCCGAGGGCGGTGGAGACGCCTGTTCAGTCTCCGTGGCCAGAAGGCCCAGCTGGGATCCGTTCTGATCCACCCGAATGAACAAGGTTCCCGTGTGTTTATCTGGTTGCCATGGGTTCGCTCCCTGCGTCAGGCGCTCTGCTCGTCTGTCAGACATGACAATTGAATAATATTGTTATTTTTAGGCATGGGTCACTGAGTCTTTTCATGCTACTGCCAGGTTTGCCCCCGCACCAGAACCCCAGGGAACTGGGCCTCTGGAGGCCTGGGAAATGAATGGCTTCTGCAGGAAGCGGGGTGGGTGGTGTTCTGTCTGAGCTGGACACTGTGTCCCGAAGCGAAAGACCCCAACCTTGTGGGTTCCGTTTGTGTCTTGGCAGAGCGTGGTGACTGCAGTTGGTCTTGGCCAAGATCTAGGCACAGTTGCGCCCCTGTGGCAAGGTTGGCGCCGTGGGAGGGCAGGTGGGTGGGGTGGACTCACTGTGGGTGGCGGGAGGGTGTCCACATGGTCAGTGGCATGTGGGGACAGTGACAGGGAGCAGGCAAGTAATCGGTCAACAGAGATCCATGGGATACCCAAAGGTGGGTTGCGGGCATTAAGTGGAGGCGGGAATGAGCTCTCAGGATCTATCAAAGAGGGGATTCAGAA
Organism: Tapirus indicus; assembly: GCA_031878705.1. NCBI lineage: Eukaryota > Metazoa > Chordata > Mammalia > Perissodactyla > Tapiridae > Tapirus > Tapirus indicus. Next base: position 100,525,239 of record CM062923.1, on the reverse strand, counting down.
GTAAGACCCTCGTAACTAGGGACCAGATACAAGTCAGGCAAGGACAAAGCTGGACCCCAGGCCTAGAGCAGAGTTCCTCAGCACTGTTGACACTTGGGGCTGGACTCCCTTGTTGTGGGGGGGACCGTTCTCCACACTGGAGGGTGTTCAGCAGCACCCCTGGCCTCCACCCACTAGACGCCAGTGGCAACCCTCTCCCCAAGTCATGACAATCAAAAGTGTCTCCAGACATTGCCAAATGTCCCCAGGGCAGGGGGGCAGAATTGTCCCCCTTTGAGGCTTAGAGGGATCTGGAGGCCGAATAGGTTTGGGATTTGGGGAGCAGACTCAGGGCTACAGAGGAAACAAAGTTCCAATAACTGGAACAGACAACAGCTCCTTAGCTTGGCCCACACTGGTTAGGGTCTTTGATAGCAAACAACAGAAGTTAATGTTGGCAAGTGTACCCAAAAGTCATAGACAGGAAGGATATGATAGAGGTAGGGGAACACTCCTCAAAAATAACAAGAGCTGAAAGATCTGGCTTAGAAATGGGCAGGAACCCAGGCAGCCTCAGTTTCCTGACTGTATAACGGGACTAATAACAGGGCCTGCCTCACAGAGGTATTGTTGGGAATAAATGAGCTAATACACAGACCTGACATGGTAAGCACAATGTAAGAGCTCACTATAACACCTACTGCTGTTGCTTTATTTTTGTTCCTTCCCTATTTGTGACCTGGCTGTTGTCTTTACTTCCATCTCCATGTCATGCCACCCTCTCCCTGGCCCCGACATTCCAGCCATCGCAGGGCAACTTCGGGACTCTCACATGCTAAGCCAGTTCACATTTTCACTCAGCCAAAGAAACTTCCACGGAATTTGTTTCAAGGTTCTGTGACGTTGTCGTTCAGAGTGTTTAGTTGGAGAAGGGGACCGGCACCTTGAAGAAGCAGGTCCCCCAGAAATGGTTCTCCAAGGAGGTGATGCGGTGTTAAATGCTAGAGAGCTTTCCCGAGAAGCGGTTTGCTGCCACCGACCATTTCGTGGGCAAGAGAACACCTCAGACAGAAGGGGGACAGGCTGGAGCTGGGTCAGAAGAAGCACCATGGGTGGGCAAGATGCAGCCTGACACGCCCCGCAGAGATGGGTGTCATGCAAGAGGGCTGCATCTTTCCTGCTTGCACTTAGAAGAGGGAAAAGTCTGGTCAAAGGGGTTAATAATGGAGAGAACAGTTCAAAGTATTCCCTGAAACTTGCCATTTGGGGAGCAACAAGGAGCAGCTAATGGCACAGGAAACCACACCACTGTCACCTCTCACCTCCAACCGTGAGGCCTGTGCTCGAAGGGCCTTTAACAGCAAAGAGGTGAGATTTTTCACGTCGGAGCCATTCGGAGCCATTCATGGTGTCAGAGGCTGTGGACAGGTACCTGGCACTTCTCATCACCCGGAAGCACCGTGGGCGAGGACAGAGTGACTTCAGTGACAGCCACCTTCAGCCAGGGAGGTGTGGACTTGTACCCAAGTGTTGTGTTGATTTTAATCTGGCTTCATGTTGAATCTGGACTCGAAATTGTTATGCAAAGAGTAGTCACTGTGCGTAATTAAATATTGATGCTCTTAACAACAATTTCCATTTTAGTAAAGAAAGCTGACTTCATCAATCTGCTAACACTTCTCACCTCTGCCTGGAGCAGGCCCAGCTTCAGGGGGGCACAGAACAACACTTACCACTGGTCGCCAGGGGTGGCCCCCGGAATAACAGGTAGAGGGTGGAGCTGGATGGAGCCCGTCTTTGACCACTGTTGGCGGTGTTTGGTGACCGCTCGAGAGCTCGTCTTTGACTATCACAACGCTTGGGGTCAAGTTTTGGCTCCATCTCAAACTAGCCAACCTAATTTTTCTGAGCCTCGCTTTCCTTACCTGTAAAATGGGTCTGAGGATCTCTGCTTTGGGGGGATGCTGTGAAGCTGAAATGAGATAATGAATGTTAGTGGTTCCCGGACGTTATAGTGCACAAGAATCCAGGGACAGATGGTTAAAATGCAGGTTCCCAGGCCCCCAGGGGTTTTTTTGATTAAGTAAAACTAAGCTGGTGCTCTGGGACATTCTGACAAGTTTCTAGGTGATTCTCACCCAGGTATGTCAGTAAGAAACACTGATGTCTAAAAAGGATTTAGTACCCAGCCCAGCACAGGATAAGTCCTCAGTACGTGTCATTGGTAGTTGCTGTAATTGTTATTATGTATCAGTTATCTATGACAACAATAATGGTATGTGACAAACTATCTCAAAATCCAACTGCTTAAAACAATGAGCATTAATTTAGCCCATGAATATGTGGGTTGGTGATTTAGGCTGGGCTCAGGGGGGCGGTTCTTTTGGTCTTGGCTGGGCTCACTTGCAGGTCCAACGCCTGCTGGCTGTCAGCTGGAACCATGGGGAGCACACTGGGTCACATGTCTCTCCTCCTCCAGCTGACATGTCCCCATGGAGGTGGTGGAGGTACAAGTACTTCCGGGCCTCTGTTTGCTGTCATGTTTGCTACTGTCCCAATGATCAAGATAAGTCACCGGCCAAACCCAGAACCAAGACATGGGGAGCAACCCAGCCAGGGTGGGAGGGTCCTGACTGGGGACATGCCCAAGGGAGGGGATGGAGAGAGGAGTAGAGATTCGGGGCAGTTAACATAATCAATCCATCTATCACCAGTATCAGTCTAGAAAATAACAGAATTGCACCTTCTTTGCTACCAAATTTGTTTTGATGAGCATGCATTACATTTTTCATCAGAAAAAAATTTAATTATTTCTACTTTGAAACAAAATTCCTAGTGCTTAGGAAACAAGAGAGGATTATTGTGAGGATTAAACAAGACGTAAATATATCAAATGCATGAGGAAGGGCGTTGGAAGGTGCCAGGAGCCCGGGAGGACGGTGGGCCAGGAACCAAGCCCCCAGTAGGGTGTGAAGAGCCCTCTTCTCCATCAGGCCTGCAGTCTGCTCTGGATCGGGCCGTGATGCTCAGACATCACCTGTGATGTGAGGATGAGACAGTAACGCGCCCCCTCACCCCTCTGTAACCCCACAGCTCCCAGGCCAGGCTCAGGCGGCAAAGCTGCAGCCTTCCTCACTCTCAGAGCTTCTCTTTACCTTCCCTTCATCCAGGCCCTATCAAGTTACCCATAAGCTCATCTCCCTCTAGACTGGGGGCTCCTTGCAGGACAGGGGCCCTGTCCCTACAGCGCATCATAAAAGGGGTAACGATAAAATCAAGAGCAACTGCTATTTTTTTGAGATTCACTATGTGCCAGGCGCTGTGCTAAGTGCTTTTCACATGTGAGCTCATTTAATGCTGACACTGACCCTCTGAGGTTGTGCATTAGTTTCCTATTGCTGTTGTAACAAACGACCAGGCACTTGGCGGCTTAAAATAACACAGATTTATTATCTTAATAAGATTAATAAGTCTGAAAATGCAGCCAAAATCAAGCAGGGCTGTGTTCCTTCTGGCAGCTGTAGGGAAGAATCCATTCCTTGCCTTTTCTAGCTTCTAGAGGCTATGCACATCCCTTGCTTTGTGGTGCCCTTCCAGCAATGGGGATAAAGGGATGGATGGATGGACGGATGGTTGAGTGGATGGGTGGATGGGTGGATGGATGGATGGATGATTGGGTGGTGGATGGATGGATGCATAGATGGATAGATGGATGGGTGGATGTATGGATGATGGATGGATGGATGAATGGATGGTTGGGTGCATGGTGGATGGGTGGATGGATGGATGGATGATTGGGTGGTGGATGGATGGATGCATAGATGGATAGATGGATGGGCGGATGTATGGATGATGGATGGATGGATGGATGAATGGATGGTTGGGTGCATGGTGGATGGGTGGATGTATGGATGATGGATGGGTGGATGAATGGATGGTTGGGTGCATGGTGGATGGGTGGATGGATGGATGATGGATGGATGGATGATTGGGTGGATGGATGGATGGATGGATGGGCGGATGTATGGATGATGGATGGATGGATGAATGGATGGTTGGGTGCATGGTGGATGGGTGGATGGATGGATGGATGATGGATGGATGGATGATTGGGTGGATGGATGGATGGATGGATGGACGGATGTATGGATGATGGATGGATAGATGGATGGATGATTGGGTGGATGGATGGATGGATGGTTGGGCGCATGGTGGATGGGTGGATGGATGGATGATGGATGGATGGATGATTGGGTGGATGGATGGATGGATGGATGGATGGGCGGATGTATGGATGATGGATGGATAGATGGATGGATGATTGGGTGGATGGATGGATGGATGGTTGGGCGCATGGTGGATGGGTGGATGGATGGATGATGGATGGATGGATGATTGGGTGGATGGATGGATGGATGGATGGATGGGCGGATGTATGGATGATGGATGGATGGATGGATGGATGGTTGGGTGCATGGTGGATGGGTGGATGTATGGATGATGGATGGATGGATGATTGGGTGGATGGATGGATGGATGGATGGGCGGATGTATGGATGATGGATGGATGGATGGATGGACGGACAGATGAACATCCAGAAAGTCTTTTCTCTCCTCTAAGTTCTCAACTCCATGGCTAAGACAGTTGTAAAGCATCTCTTTCCCACCCCCCTCCCTAGAGCTGTCATTTTTTCCTACCTTCCTCAGCATCAGGAAGCTTCCCACTTGGCTTCACGGCTGAGTCTGTTCTGTTTCCAAACCTCCTGCAGAACCAGTCTCCTCCAGTTGTGAGAAAACAAGTACGTTGCTTAATCACCAGCAGTGTCAGTCAAGGAGACTTAAGCAAAAAGATTAGTTCTGCTTTTATTTGCTGGTACAATGGAAAGCATGAAATATTTAACAGCATCATAATGCAGAACAGATGGGAAAGATGCCGCCTCTCAGGGCCTCTCCATCTCTCCCACCTTCTACCAACAGCCAAAACCAGGCGGCCATTTCGGACAATTTATGGGCTGGAAGGCAGCCAAGGGACTGCCTGCCCAGGGGCCTCCAGTACAGCCCAGCCCTGATAACGCCTGCTGGGTTATTCATTGAAGAGGATCAAGTTACAACCCTCGTGAACACTGGAAATGCCCCAGTGGATCTAGATGCAACACTGGGTTCAAGTCCTCCCTAGTTTTATGCAGTTATCAGTGTTTGGAGAGTTTTCCATGAGTGCTGATTATGTCACGAAATTTCCACCCACGAAACCCAAGCGCTTGAAAAATCACCAAGGAGTAAATTTTGATTTGGTTATGTGCTGTGCAACCTTAAACAAGTCTGTAACCTCTCTGAGCCTATGTCTTTAGTGGCATTAAAAGGGCGAAGAGTCAGCTGGAAAAGTCACTGTGAAGCTTGCGTGAAAGCATGTAGGTAGAAGCCTGGTGCTAGGCACATAGTAGGTCCTCACACTGACCTCAGGCCAAGTGGGTAAGGGACCAGGTTCAGAGTGATAGGTCCACTGAGAAACACATCCCGTGTATGTGTTCTCTGGGTCTGCATCCCACACAGAATTTTAGAATTTTTGAACTGAAAGGAATCTTGGGGATTATTTAGACCAAAGGATACAAAGTGAAGGCTTGTGGGCCACATCCAGCCTAAAGACACACACACACACACACGTGCGCAGTTTGCACAGGGATTTTTAACTAGTCAAATTCGTTACCACTTAAAAAAACTTTTTTTTAACATTAAAATCTGAAATCTTTGCATGATCTCGAAACTGTCAGACTCAGTAACCCAAAGCTTGCATACCCCCATGGCAACCACTGGCCAGGGACCCCAAACTTTCCTTCATGATATTTTTTATGCTTGGTCTGATCGCTCATCTGTGTTTCCTGCCTGGGTTCTGTAAGCATGTGAGTTTATGGGCCCAGATTGAGAGCAATCCCCTCAGTTTTATAGATAAACTGAGGCTGAAGAAGGAATCCAAATATAACACACACACGCACACACACAACGTCATGGTAAACATCAACAAGCGATCTTGGAGCTCTTTGCTTCATTACAGCCTCAGAGTCCTTCTTAACACAGTGCTTTAAGCTGTCATTCAGGTAACCTATCAGGCACCTCTGGGCTAAGGGATGTTGTTCAAGATTCTCCAACTCTGCTCTATTAACCTTGAGGCCTTGTTCTTTCTTCTGCAACCAATAGTCTTGGAGGTTAGATATAATAATACCTTTGACGTCTATTGTAAGAACCAAATGAAATAATGCAGGGGAAATGCCCAGCAAACCGTGAATAGTACGTTAGCATTTTATTAAGCCTGGTATGCATTACTCACAAAATGAAGGGCTCCCTCCCTGCCTTCCCCCAACTCCTGGATAAATTTGGGTTATGATACATGTTAAAATGTAGCTGGTGGGAGGTGTTCTGGCAACTCAGACTGCTCATTCCGTGTTCAGTACCGCCGGCCTTTGATCAGGGTCGGACATACTTTTCAGCAGAAATATGATCGTAAGAAGATCTTTCTTTAATTAAATGCAACCTCTTTATAGCCTCTGCCTTACTGACGCCCTCCCTGACCCCAAAAGGTAAGGCGTGCTGGATGCTCAGATGTGGGCCCTGATTGCTCCGGACCCCACCTCCTCCTGACCCCGCCCACCGAAACGCTCATTAACCCACACAACCACATTTTTCTTTTCAAGCCCCGTTTAAGAAAAAAAAGAAAAAAGTCCATTCTCTTTTCCTTGCCCAGAAAAATCCTCAAATTATGCACAGTATCCGGAACAGAGAAATGGCCCCAAATTTAATTTTCTGGTTTCTAAAGAACTGACTTAATCAGGCTGAGAGTTGAGGAGGAGTTCCCCAGGGATGTGCCCCAGAACTCTGGTGGGGGTCCCAGCCTAACGACCCATGAAACACAATCACAAAGACTCCACAGAGAGTGTCGTGTGCGTGTCTATGTGGGTCTGTGCATCTGTGGTGTGGGTGTGTGCCTGTGTGCGTGGTTTGTGTGTATGGTAATTGTGTTGGTGCTTGCCTGTATCTGTATGTCTCTGTGGTTATCTGTGTGTAGGGTGTCTGTGTCTGTATGTGTGTGTCTGTGTGTGTGTTTGGTGTGTGTGTGGTATGTGTATGCATGCATGCGGCGTGTGTGGTATATGTGCATGGGTCTATGATGCGTCTGTGTGTGGTGTGTTTGATGTGTGTAAGCATGCACGCAGGTGTGTGCAGTGCATATGTGCAAGCATGTGCATGTATCTGTGGTGTGTAACGTGTGGGTCTGTGTGAGTGTGCACGTGCGCCTGTGTGGGTCATCGCCCAAGGCCCCGGCATGAAGGATTCATCCCGGGCAAATCCCGAGGTTCCTCGGCACTGCCTGGTGCACTGTTCTCCCCACGTGTTCCTCGTGGTTGTGTGAAACGTGGTTTGAAGAGGATGGATGCTGCTGTGGGAGACCTCCAAAGTGATTCACATCCAAACTCCCCATCTGACACACGGAATCCAAGGAGCAGAGAGGGGACTTGCTTTACCTAGAGTCACAAAGCAAGCTGGTGGCCAAGGCTGGGGCTGGAAACAATGTCTCCTGATGCCCAGTCCAATGTGCTTTCCCCCTGGTCTCCTTCAGGGGGTCAGGGCCAGCCTGCCGGGGAGCCGGTCTTACAAAGGACCCGGCTGGGATCCAGGGGTGAACAGCGTGGCTACATGGAGTGGCTAGGTGGGAAACTGTGCATGCAACATCCTTGAACAGACGACGACAAACATTTCTGTAAAGGGCCAAATAGTAGATATTTTAGGCCTTTATAGGCTCAGAGGCAAAACTGAAGATATTATGTACCATTTAAGAAGTAACCATTTAAACATATAACCATTTAAAAATCATTCTCATCTTCTTGGGCCGTGCAAAAGCAGGTGGCAGCTGGATTGGGCCTGCAGGCCAGCCCCTGTCTTAGGGGATGTGAGCATCCAAACTAGTAGACAGACAAAGCTGAATTTATGGAACCAGAAACTGGAGCAAAGAGGGCAGAGGGTCAGAACCAGCGGATGAGAGAGCAGAACAGAGAACAAAGAAAGAGCAATGGAGGGTGTTGCATGTGAAGCTACAAAACAACGGTCTCAAATTAGCCTTTGAGCGGGAGGCAGAGTCCCACCTGTATGAGGCTCCATCACGGAGTGTGGTCAAAGGAGGGTCTGCATCCTGGGAGCACCCCTCCTGACAATGCTCAAGCGGTCAGGAGCCGTGTCGGCTGGGAGAACCTCACCAGCTGCTTGTCTAGTCTTTCCATGAATGGGAACCTAACACGGTCTGATCCCAATGCCACAGTCTGGTTGCTGGACGAGTGCCCAGGCCTGAAGTCTTTGCCCACTGTCTCATTGGCCACCCTGTGACCTGCACCTGTAGGTGATTCACACCCTGGGGCACCTATGCCTGCTGCACAGCCCCCTCTCCTTCAGCCCACCCCCATAGCCTCACTGAGGCCCCCATGGCCAGTTGTCTTCAGAGTAAAGACTTTAAGGCTAGTTTATACACGGCCTTGTCTGATAGGACGGAACCAGCCAGAAGGATAGTGCTACAGGATTACAGCCCTGCAGAACGCTGGTAGTGAAGACAGTGGGGAAGGGAAGTCTTCCTGGGGGCCGACTTTGAGCTGTACATTTGGGAGTCCATCCTGCTGGGAGCGCAGATCTACACGGATGCGTGGGCAGCAGCCAGCGCTGGAAAGTGAGCTCCACAAAGGTGGGAGCGTTGGGTTTGTGTTTTGTTCGCCATTTTATTTATACCTGACATAGACAGGAGCTCAACAATATTCTTTACTTAAATAATCTCTACTTAGTCCTTGACTTGACTTGAGGATGGTCAAGGGCTTGAAAAGAACAAGGTTGGAGACTGGTAACAAGGAGGTTTGAGGAAGGGATTGTGGGGAGCCCTGTGGGAGTGGATCTCGGGTGTAAGGGGATCTACATAGATCTGTGTAGGGGAGGCCCCTGATAACCAAGACGGCCCACCCTGTGGACACGAGGCACGCTCTTTCCCCAGCTACCCCAGTGCCTGCTCATGAACGATGGGGGGGTGGTGGCAGGGATGGTTCGCAGACTTGAGGACATCAAGTTAAGATCATGAATGAACCCGAGGAAAACGGACAGAGCATAGAAATGGACACACTGACTAGTGAGACACGTTGCTAAGTGTGCACCTGTTGGTACAGGAGGGAGCTGCATGAGATGGAGTGGGAGCTCATCGTTTCTGCTGCTGTTTTTGTGTGGAAGTTTAGATCTAGAAATAGCGGTGTGATGGATTTTAAATATCCAAAGGTGTGGACTGTGGAGGGTACTGTGGATTTGCTCATTCATCACTCCAACTCCTTGCAAGATGCCTTCCAGAAGGGGTAAAGCTAAAATGACATTGCCCGACTCCGTTGCTGCCAAGTTCTGGGTGTGACCTAGGTTTCGCCCGTTCAGATTCTCGTAGCATGATGCTCAGTGTGGAAGGGAAGCACCAGAGGAGGCAGCCTGACACGGGGCATCTGTTCTGCTGCTGTGGGTGGCAGTGGAGATGAGACTCTGTCAGCAGAGGTGGTTTCCTGGTGTGGCAGCTCCTTGCTGTGGTGGCGGCAGCTTTCTCCCTCATGGGAGAAGCAGAGTGGTCTTAGGGCTGGAGGTCTTCCTGGAATCTCAGACTAGAGTCTACTCCTTCAATCCTCCCAGTGATTTTGTGAGCCACCTGATACCCCATAAAACACCCTTTTTTCCTTAAACTAGTTAGAGTGGATTCTGTTGTCTGCAACTGATTCTAGAATCTCCCCCCATGAGTATGCCCAGGACACTTGTGAGCCCAGAGGGGACACCCGAGACCCCCCAGTAGTTGCAGGGCAGTACTGTGGGGTCAAACTAAGTATCCTAGAAACTCGAAGCTCAGATGGCTAGAAGAAGATGCTTCTTCAGAACCTGCCTAGAATGACCGAGGAGGCAGTTGGGATGGGAGCTGAATAAATAGCTCCCAATTATTGAGTGTTTACTATGTGCCAGTGCTTTGCAAGCCCCGTACACACACTGTCTCATGTGTCCTCTAACCATCTCCCTTTGAGGTAAGCATCATTTAGGAAGATTGAAGAACTTTCCCAAGGTGGAATACCTTGGAGATACGGCTGCTGGGAGCCATAGATCATGCTGACTCCAAGCCTGCTCCCAGAACAGATCCATCCTCATTTTTAAGGGAGCAAGTTAAGGGCAAAAGAGAACCCTCACATTTTTTTCCCAGGCCATAAAAATCTATATCTGAAAGAATAAAATTTCTGTTTGGAATAATTTTAGAAAAGTTGCAAGAATAGCACAAAGTTCCCATATACCCTTCCCCGGTCCCCTCCAATGCAAACATCTTCCATAACCTGTGGGACATCTGTCAAAACCAAGAAATTAACACCGGTACAATATTATTAACAGAACTATAGGCTTCATTTGCATTTCATCTGGTTTTTCGCTAATGTCCTTTTACTGTTCCAGGATGCGACCCAGGATACCACACTGCATTTTTTCTTTTTTCTTTTTTAATTTTACTTTTCTTTTTGTCATCCCATCACCTCTCTCCACAGCAAAACGTGCTCAATTATTTGCACATGCCCAAGGACGGGAATCACGCTCTCGCCATGTGTGAGAGGCTGTGTCGCGGGACAGTTTGAAACAATTTCCCATGATGTCCATCGGTAGAGGAGCCCTCCTGTTAGAAATTGACAGCAGAAGGCCACAGTGAAGACCAAGTGGGAGCTGGGAGCAGGATGCGTGCCAGAATGCAGCTGCAACACGACGTCCCAGCGATGGGAACCCAAGCAAGTCGGGGTCGCTTCTCTTGAAGCCTAATCAGGGGAAGCAGGGTGAAGAAAGGTCACTGCGGGAGCGGTGGGAGCCAGGGCTGGTGAGCCGGTGACAGCAAAGGCCAAGGCCAAGTAGCTGAATTATGTTCTCACCAAGGGGTTTCCACGAAGGATGATGAATCTCTCCAATTAAACATGTCACGGCGGGGCTTGGAAGCCACAGATGAAAACCGAGGGAAGATAATTACTTCCATAGCAAGCCTGATTGTGAAAAGAAAGACCCACATAGTCATAAAAACGAGTTAATCACCCGGCCAGGAGTGCGAGAGAGCTCAGGAAAGGCTTAGAACCGTGTGTGTTGAATGTAACTTTCATGGTGGGTTGGGTTCCCCAAAAGGTGGGAAACTACAATGAAGGAGGCTGGATCTAGTGCTCCCACTGAAACAATGTTTTAACACCCAAGTTCCTGACCCGAGGTTCGATGCCTCTGTTCCAGAAATAAACATGGTCACCATGTTTGTTAATATAAATGATGCTAGGCACCCTTTTACGTTGTATGGATTAAGGCTTCTTAAAATCAGCCGAATAGGGCAATGCCGAGACCAATTCCGTCCATACCTAGAGGGCAGAGTAGCCAGGGGGCATGTGCTTTATTTTTTTCGACAACTAATTAGAAGACGGGGGCCTCATGATCCCAGGCCACAAGACTCACGAGAGTGTCTTTGGGGCATTTGGCACGACTCTAAGACTTCAGACAGGGGGTCCTGAGATGCCTAATGGACTCAGCAGCTGTAGGAGCCGTTTCCAGGTGACTTCATTTACTCACCATGAGACAGGGCCGACCTGTGGAAAGCGAGGCCCCTCTCCCAACAGAACAGACTCTTCCTGCCTTTGCTCTTCGTCTACAGAGTGGCTCCACCTGCTCCACCAAGTCAACAACTCAGTTATTTGAACACTGTTGAGCTCCAGGGCATGTGCCGTGGAACCGGATCCCGAATCTAGAAGGTTCAAAGTCCCACTCACAGTTCTGGACGCCACCTGGATTAACACAGAGTCTAGAACCTCGTGTCTACCTTTTACCAGCCATTTAAGGAGTGAGGGATTACAGAAACATTGCTTCTCACCAGAGGGGCCTTCTCTCTCTCCTCTCAGGTGAGACGGATTTCTGAAGATAACAGATTAGGGGAAGTATCACATACATCATTAAAATAATGGCAGATTTTTAAAATTTGGGGGTGGGGGATAAATTATTCAAGAGGCAAAGCCTTTCTATTTTAAATGCTTCTCATGGAAATTGTTCTAAACAGAAGTGTACGCTTCCCTGCCTTTGTAAGCAGAAGACCCTGGACATAAATTGTCCTCTTCTTGGCAAGCCAGGGCTATCATTAGGAGATGTCATTAACGAGTGGCAGGTCCTGAGTTCACTTGCTGGGTTCTTGGATCTCTCCTCCAATATGGGGATGGTATCCCCACTTCTCCTGAATCCAATCGTGTGCCCTCCATCTGAAGCTTCCACAATGCACTGTGGGTTGGGAAACCAGATCCCCAGGCCTAAGAACTGTTTGTTAAACAAATGGTCATGGTGGGGCTTGGGTCCAGGGGGTTGGGAGGGAAGTGCTGGAAAGGTCTCCTGTGCCCTTCTCCGTGCCCAAATCTGTTTGGGGCCCTCTCTCCACTCAGAGCCCATTTTGGAATTTCCAAATCCGCTGGGCCTGCCCCCACCCCTGAGACTGTGACTGAGGAGGCGGGGGAGATGCTGGCCATGTTTCTGAAGATGCTTGGCCGGTGATCCTGATATTCTCCTTGGATCGAGAGCCACTACTGCCTTGGGTTCAACCTCTCCACAAACCAGCCGCCAATTCTGCCCCAAAGTCAAAATTCAAAAATCAGTGGACCTTAGCCACACGTCACCTTTCTCCTCAGAACCTCTTCGGACAAACCCCTTTCTTTACTTCAGAAGAAGAATTTCCAAGCCACACGATGTTTCGTAGACCAAATAGAGATTTTTATTTCCAAACATAAAAGCAGATACATTTTTAAAAACATTAAGCAACAATAAAAATGTCAAGCCATCTCGAGAACACTGCTCCTTCCAACTTGAACAACAGGAAGGGACGAAAACTTCAAAATGACTTTAAAATATGGCGCCGAGAAGAACCGAGCAGGACCCTCGCGTCCCTCCTTCCCGAGCAGGGCAGCAGGGAAGGCTCTCGGCCGGTTTGCACTTGATATGAACCGAGATAACACACATGTTCCAAGACAGTCATTTGGCTCCCACACTGCTAGTCTTGCCAGAAAGCTTAATTTATTACAAATGCATGTTTTATAATCACAATAATATGACGGGAGTGGTTATGGTCCCTGTGCATATTGTTTACATAATAGAACATTTTAAACAATGAAGTTGGTTTGCTTTTGACACCAACAACCAGTCACGCAGCATCTACACACACACACACACACCTACACGCACGCACATGCACACACACACACACACACACACACACACACACACACTCTCCACCATGCCATAGTCTGGCTCACCCAGCATTGACCAGACCAGTCCAGCCACATGAACAGCTGGTCAGCGTCAGGTTAGCGTTACCAGGTCTTCAAGGGCAAAGATGGGACGAGTTTGCCCCTGTGGACTTGGCTGAGGATGGAGGGAGGGCAGGACTGTGGCTGACGCGTCCAGGTGGGGTTCGAGGAGCTGTGGGCCCTCCCTTGGGAGGGGAGAGGAGAGAAACTAACAAATCCGTCAGGCTCCCAGGCTTTGGAATGAGAGGGCTGGTCTTTTGGACTTGAGCTGGAGGGAAAAAGTACTCACTCCTCCCAAGCTGCTCCGGGAAACTTGCTATTTTTCCTGCCTGTGGCACCTTAGGTGCTCAACAAATGCTATGAACATCACGGGTTTCTAAAACACCAAGACACAGACACGAGCAAGAGGGACACGGGCAAATATAGGACCCATCGAGCTAGGTCCTCTTTCACAAGCAGGTTATATGCAATCGTGAAAAAAAAGAGAGGGCGCCCCTTCCAGACCAGCCTGAGGGAGTTCCCAGACGCACAGATCTCGGAGGGTCAACTGACCCTCCCCTGTGTGTGGAGGACAGCAGCGGAAAACCAGTGGATCCCATAAAAGGCATAAAACCCTGGAATCAGGGGAAATGTCCTGGCTCCAGCATGGTCATCCCGGGGTTCCCAGAGACCACGGGCTAGTAGTATCCGTCGTCCGGAAGCCCAGGGTTGGAAACAAGGGTTGCCCAGCTGTGCCTCTGAGTGGAGATGTGCGTATAGTACACACACACACACGTGCACACACACCACATTCACACACACGCACACAATTTCTTCTGTCCGCTTCCTCCTCCCCGGTAGAACTTCGAGCACATGCACGGCCACTGCGCCTGAAGAGCAAATGCCTCTTTTGTTCTCCAGTGGAAGGAATCAGAGCTGCTCCACAGGCAGCGACTCTGTCCTCCACCTGCCCGGCAAGAGGTGGTTTGCTTCTGTTTCCCCGGGGGAAGGTAGGCATCCACCTCCATCCCCGGCACTTCATCCCGGTGTTGCCAGCTCCCAGCAGCGGTGGGAGCGAGTGGGCACAGAAAAAGCCCACAGCCCCTGCTCTGGGACATTACCCTCAACTAGCCAACCAGCTGCCAAAACAGCAGCAGCCCATGGCCCACAAAGGAATGAAAACCAGCTGAGGCTGAAGGAAAGTTCTATGGAGCAGCTGGGAGCCAAGTTCAGGTCCCAAATTTCCCACTCACCAACTAACTGGTTGCTTTTAGGCAGGCTGCTAGCCTTCCCTGTGCTCTGGTTTCAGCATCTAAAAGCAAGATCATGTCTCCATAGCACAGGCTTTTGGAAGGAGTCAGCGCCATCTTGCAGGCCCTCAATTTATGTTCCTTCCCTCCCTTTTTCATCAGAAGAGGAAGAGGGGCTGAGGGCCTGCGTTCTGCTTGCTGAGCTCAGAAGTAAGCATTCCTGAAAGGAAGCCTGGGACCCTTTGGGGAAACTGAGATCCCTCTGTATGATGACTGTCCCTTGTCTGGACAAGGCGTTTGGGTACCAACCTGTGAGCAGCTGTGACGTTACCATGACAACCAAAAGGCAGGTGCTGGGGTATGCTGAATCGGCTGACTGTTCTTTAAGGTTGTAAGATCTGTTTTTAGACCATGAGCTTTTGTTTTTTAATTTCCTTTTAAAAACCAATTCCCCCTTCTTACTTTGACAGAAGGCATTTCTTTTGTAATTGAAACCGAGGGAGACATGATGGCTCATTTAAATCCTCTGAATCTGGCCCCCTCCTGGAGGCGCCTGTGGGCTCTGTCATCTGGATGACGTTAGCCACCGGGGGACATGTCCAGGCACTCTCCCTTCCCAGGCCTCAGTGGTCTGCTGGAAAACGAGGGGTCGGCCTGGAAAACTCAGAGAGCCTCTCTTTCCAGGATTTGCACCCAGGAATAACTCATGTCCCAGAAGAAATTAAAGCAAATATGAATTTCCTGGGCTGAATCCAAACCGAAGGTGTTAAAAAGCTTAGCCCTGGGTGGACACAGCCAGGACAGAGCGGGAGGGGCTGCTCCCCCTTCCAGCCTCTGTGACGGTGGATCTGCCACCTCTGGGAGGGCAGATGGGCAAGGTCAAGGGCAAGGACTCAATTTGGTTTTACATCTTCTATGCCACAAACCCTCCCCTGGTCTGTGAGCTCCTTGAGGGCAGGGACTGGACCTAATTTACCTCAACCCTCCAGTACAAAGCCTGGCACAGAGAAGGGACTTAAGAATGCTTGTTGCATTGGATGCAAAAGAAAAGAGGCAAAGGGCACTTCTGCCTACTTACCAGGGGAAAGAAGGCCACAGACACTGGGGGCACATAGTTGGCCAACAGGAAAGCCAGGCTAATGGGCTGTCTGTTTCTTTAGAGGCCCAGCTGGCAGGCCCCTGGCCTCTCCCCTGCCCTGCCGCCACAAACTGCGCTCCCTCGATATCCCTCTTCCCATTTCTCTTTCCTCTCTCCCTCTGAGGGTCCTGCACAAATATTCTTTAAGCTGCAGCCACTCTCTTCTCCCGACTTCTCGAGCAGGGGGTCCCAAACTCTGAGATTTCATGTGCTTCCAGAAAGAACAGTGCATTTGGGCAAAACCAACAGTGAGTTGGCAGCTTTTACTCTTGTCCACTGAGGACTCTGAACACAAAACATAAACCACAAAGGAAGACACAGCTGTCCCCCTCCCCACTCCCGTGTCGTAAAGGCCACTGAACAACCAATTGATAGGAAGGGTAGAGTCTCAGAATGCACAGCTGTCGCTTGGATGAGAGAAAATCCTGTGGAAAGAAAACCTTGAGACATTTGTCCTTATTTTCTTCATTTTGTCCGTGGTCAGTGAAAGCTTTGCCACTGGTCCTTGTCCTCAGACAAAAGTTGGGAACCGTGGAGGTACAGCCTGATATTCTCTCTCTCATTGTGGCAAAATACACATAACTTAAAATTTCCCATCTGAACCCGTTCAGTGGCATCAAGTCCGATGTCGTCTCTGGCCTTTGCGCCTCATTCGTCCTCCACTCCCTCGCTCGCTCTCCGTTACCCTCTCTAGGCAGATCAGCTCCCAGTGCACGGCCGCCTCCCAGCCTCCTGGTCAGGCGCCGGCTCCAGTCTCATGGGAGGAGGTCAGATCCCCTCTGACATCTGACTGTCGGGCCCTCTGAGCCATCCTCCTGCAAGGCGGGAGGGCCAGCACAGTCAGCACCCTTTGCAAGCAACAATACACCAGGGGGCCCTCGGTTGGCACAAACTGCCCACATTCAGGCCTTTTCCTGCCCTCTGCCTGTCATTCTCCTTGGCCGTGGGCTCCAAAGGGTCCCCAGCTTCCTTCCCCTGAAGCTGCCCAGGGACAAGTATCCTTGGACCCCCTGGTCCCTGCTGGGAACTCCAGCCAGCTGCCCGAGGCAAACAGGTGGTGAGAGATGGAAGTGGGTCCCATCACCCAGGACCCACGTCCCCTGTATCCAGGAGGGGAGCTGGGTGTCAGCAAACCCACTGACCTCTGGGGGTTTTCATGCCCTTCCACAAACCACAGCTGAACTTCCTACCCTGCGCTGGACAGTGGGTTCCAGTGACACCAGCCATGCCCCGGCACCTCCCAGGAGGACAGAGAGGTGCTCAGCTCCCAGGTGGGCAGAGTTCCGCTCCCCTGAGCATGTGAAGTGACTGGGGTGAAGACGATCGCAGACAACCCTCGTGACTGAGCTACTGGTGGTGACTCTCCCCGGAGCTGAGTGCAGCCCCACAGGGAGCTGACGTGGACCCCCAGCCCCGGCCCCACCCCGCCAAGCAGAGGGCAGAGGCGCTTGCTCACGGAAACCCATCCCAGAGCGTACAGAGGCGGCACCCTGCAGAACCAGCCAGAAGTCCTCTCCTCGCATGCCCCAGACAAACCTGGGTTCAAATCCCACTTCTGCACAGGCAAGCGTCTCTATATCTTTAAGCCTCAGCTTTCTCACGTCAAAAATGGAGGTAAAGTTAATCCCAAGCCCTGAGAGTTGTTGTGGGGATTACATAAAATATGGCATGTGGAGTGCCCCCCAAGGGGCTGGCATCTGGAGGCACCAAATGGAAGGCACTATGTTTCTGGAACACACCTCCTCCCCTGGCCTCCTCCGCTGTCCACACCCACCCATCCCACCACCAGCATCTTTCCCTTATAAACACCCTCCGGATCCCACACGGGCCTCTCTGCACTTGGAGATCAGACTAAGAAAAAGGGTGGGGAGAGGGAGACAGCTGAGGAGGGTGGGTAATCAGCAGCTTCACTGTGCTCACTTGTGTTTCTCTCCCCATCTCCCTCCTCCCCTTCTTGCTTCTCTCCCTCTCTCTCTCACATAGACACACACACACACACACACACACACACACAAACACACACACACACACACACACACACACACACACTCACAGCTGGGCTCGCAGTGATATTCACATTTCTTACCACCCGCCTCACTCTGCGGACAGAGGATAAATAAACACACACAGGTCCCACCGCGATACCTTGCTGAAATGGCACTTTAAAGCTCTTCGTGGTTGGTGCTCAGAAAGCTAGAAAGTCATAAAAATCATGATTGTCTGCATCCACTTTATGCAAAAGAGATTACACTTGAAAAGCACCAGAACATGGGTTGTTATATTGTATTACAACTGTATTTATATGAAAGTAATGAAAATAACAATTCTTTTTTTTTAAAAAAAAACAGTTATGCAAACAAGCAGAGTCTATGGCATCATTATCAAAGTTTAAAAAAATAGAGAGAGACATTCCCACCCGCCAGTCCACCCACTGCGGTTTCTCCCTCCCAGCATGTAGCACGTGTGACACAACGCCATTCACCTTGAAGGGCTTGTTCTCTTTGATCTGAAGTTACTCACAGGGGGCATCGCACTGTAGGGAACAGAGCTCCACCTGGGGCCGGTGGTGACCGAGATCGGCTCTGAACTTGCTGATTCTCGCTGTGTGGCCATGGGTAACTTACTTCCCCTCTCTGGGCCTCAGCCTTCTCGCCTGTGAGGTAGGAGGGTGGGAATGGAGATGTTCGAAGGCCGTCACAGCTCTGACCTTCTAGGGCCAGACGACGCTACCCAGTAAGCGTCCGGGCTTGGCTGCCCCGGCCTCAGGTCTCAGTTCACGCAGCCCCTGATTTTCCAGGAAAGTGGTCACCTGCAGAGAACAGCCTTCTGACTTGGTTTCTAACTGTCCGGAGACAAGTGTGCTTTCTGAGTCAGCGCCAAGAGCTTTTCTCGGCAACACTGTCGTCCTGCCCAGCCAATGCCCAGCTGCTCCTGGCTCCAGGGAGGCCTGGGCACCCGCGGTGAGAGCTGCACTGAGGCTGGGCCTGGGGCTAGAAGGGACAGGTAGGCGTGTGCCAGAGGGCTGGGGGTGGGGGGGGGGCCGTGGTGCTGGCGGTCAGGACCCTCTTGGTCTCAGTGTCCCTTCTGTTTAAAGGGCCTTTCTGGGTCTATAACACTTTATGATTCCAAAACCCTGAGGATCCCCTGTTGGTCTCCTATTTGTAGCTGATCAGACAAAATTGATTTGTAAAGAGTGGGCTCTAAGCATTTTTTAAAAAAGGAAAACTTAGTGTTGATTTAGGGAAAACAAGATCCAGTTATAAAGCACTTAGGACCACTCCAGAATCCCCTGGGGAGGAAGTCAGCCTGGCCCCTTCCCAGGTGGTACATGGATCCAGCCCAGGTGCCTAGCCCGGCAGGAGAGGAAGTGGGTTTTGGGCGCCTGTTTCCTGGCTCCCTGTGGGGGCGCATGTGGGACATTCTTGACCCAGAGGACCCGCCTCTCTCCAAAGTCCGTTCTGGGAGGAGAAGAGCCCTTCAGACAGGCAGAGCTCTGAGGCTGATCTCTCATCTCTGTCTTGGACCCTCGATCGCTGGTCCCTGATGTGGCAGATGCTCCACTGCTGTCCCTTCAGCTCGAGTTGTAGACGATGAAAAAACTCAGCCCGAGACGACGGAGGTCACACATCCCCGGGTGCTGCACACGAGGCGTGCTCCCCATTCTGCAGGGAGATCTTAACTATCAAGTCTCCTCCTTCCCTTTCTCCCTGAACAGAACTCACAGACACGATCTAACCATTTCCCACAGATTCGGTGGCATGACCGTGGACATTCATCACGGGTCTGTGCTATCAGGGGCTCCTGCAAGCGATACCCCCATTCTGCTGTGCTTTTTCAGTTCTTTCCGGGTCTGCTCTTTGTAGTTCTTCTTTTCCCCCCTCCATATCACTCTGTCACCTGTCACTGTTCATTGCTGTCACTAGCCTGCCTTTGATCATCACCATTTCTGCTCCTATTCCAAGCATCTAATCTGCTTCTTTGTTCTCATTGTGCCCAAAGCGAGAGTCGTTAGGCCCTGAGCGAGGGCCTGCGTTGCTGTCTATGTTGACAGCTCAGAAGCCTTTTCACTAACATCTGGGTTCGGGGGTTGGCTTCTGGAAAAGAAGTTGCATAAAAGTGATGTGTTATTGTTCCTGCTTTCCAGGGCTGACTGTAGACCAAGCCCAAAATGCCACAACATCCCACCGGACAAGCGAACTGCTAGGAATTTTCCCAACTACAAATAGAGGTCATATATGAAACTATAGATACTGAGCATTTACATACAGAGCATAGAAAAAGTCTATACATTATTCCCCGGTCACACGTACTATGCATTTAGTATAAATAGACAGACAACACTGTATAAAAAGTAGCTTTGTTCTGGGAACATTGACACAGTATTTATACTGACGCAGCTCTGCCGTCTCTGGCCGGGCCCTGCTTCCAGTTTCCCCAATGCCCTCCGGAGGAGCCCTGGGGCTGAGGGAAGGTTGGAGAAGAAAGTCACCTGGGTGCCCCCACTGGGCTAGGTGGGCGGGGGGCCGTCATAGCGGAGCATGAGAGTGAAGGAGCGGGCGAAGTTGTTGGCCAGCGCGCAGCTGCGGTCCTCTTCCCCGACGGGCAGCAGGAAGAGCAGCAGCAGGAAGAGCAGCAGCAGCAGCTGCAGAGGGAGCGCCACGCAGCACACCTTCCGGAAGAGGGAGCCGAGTCCTCGCCAGCGCCCGGTCTGCGGAACCAAAGCGGGGGTGTGAGCGGCTCAGGGGCTCCGGGGGAGGGGAGGGCGAGGAGGCCGCCGGAAACAGCAGCAGTTCTGGGCCAACTACCTCACCGCCCAGGTCTCAGTTCTCCCTTCTGTGAAGTGGGGCTAACGTGAGTTTTGCCAGAAACAAAGATCTCTGTAGGTTCCTCAAACCATTCAAGGCATGAAACGAAGGAAAAAAAGATTAAGTTACAGGCTCTGCCAGTGATGACGTAGATCTCTGCCCGGTGTATAAGAGTCCTGGGTGTGAATCTTGAGAAGGTCACTCAACTTCTCTAAATGTCAAACGTCTCATCTGTAAATAGGGGTAATAATGGCACCCACCTGACACGGTTGTGGTGAGGATGAGATGGGACAGAGCCTGGCACAGAGCAGGTACTCAAGCTGCTGCCAACATGATGATACATCAACATCACCATCTAAATCACAGTCCTCACCACCATCATCATCTTCATCATCATCGCCACCTCCATGCTCACCATGTTGCCCATCATCACCCTCTCCTCCTCCTCCTCCCCCTCCTCCTCCTCCTCCTCCTCATCCATCATCAACACCATCAATATCACCTGAAGGTCAGTCTCACCAGTCCAAATGCCTAATGGACTTCTTTGCTACAATCTCCATGAAAGTGGCCAAAGAACATTTTCCAAATTCTAGAGGGACTGGCTGGGTTGTGGCTCCATGGGAGTGCAGGGCCAAGAGCTGGCCACTCAGGAAAGTGGAGGCCCCCACAGTCAAGATGCAGAATGGTGCAGGGCAGGGGCCCAGCCCTCAGGAACCTGGCCAAATAGGTTCCAATGCAGATTCTGTCACACTGTAGCTGTGTGACCTTGGGCAAGTCAATAACCTCTCTGAGCATCTGTTTCCTTCTCTGCAAAATGGTAATAAAACACCTACCCCCATTTGTCAGGTTGTGTAAATAAGCTCTTATTAGTTGTACTATCATTGTAAAATATATTTGCTGGCTCCCTGAAGAACCAGAGGTTCCCCCTCTAGGGTACCAAAAGTTACATTCAAGTGATGATGATGAGGATGGTGGTGGCAGTGATGATGGTGGTGGATGATGATGGTGCTACTGCTGCTGCTGACGGTATGGGGATGATGATGATGGTAGTGGGGATGATGATGATGATGGTATGGGGATGATGATGATGGTAGTGGGGATGATGATGATGGTATGGGGATGATGATGATGGTAGTGGGGATGATGATGATGGTATGGGGATGATGATGACGGTATGGGGATGATGATGATGGTAGTGGGGATGATGATGATGATGGTATGGGGATGATGATGATGGTATGGGGATGATGATGATGGTAGTGGGGATGATGATGATGATGGTATGGGGATGATGATGATGGTATGGGGATGATGATGATGGTATGGGGATGATGATGATGGTAGTGGGGATGATGATGATGATGGTAGTGGGGATGATGATGATGGTATGGGGATGATGATGATGGTAGTGGGGATGATGATGATGATGGTAGTGGGGATGATGATGATGGTAGTGGGGATGATGATGATGATGGTAGTGGGGATGATGATGATGGTAGTGGGGATGATGATGATGATGGTAGTGGGGATGATGATGATGGTATGGGGATGATGATGATGGTATGGGGATGATGATGATGGTAGTGGGGATGATGATGATGATGGTATGGGGATGATGATGATGGTATGGGGATGATGATGATGATGGTAGTGGGGATGATGATGATGATGGTATGGGGATGATGATGATGGTAGTGGGGATGATGATGATGATGGTAGTGGGGATGATGATGATGATGGTATGGGGATGATGATGATGGTATGGGGATGATGATGATGGTAGTGGGGATGATGATGATGATGGTAGTGGGGATGATGATGATGGTATGGGGATGATGATGATGGTAGTGGGGATGATGATGATGATGGTAGTGGGGATGATGATGATGGTAGTGGGGATGATGATGATGGTATGGGGATGATGATGATGGTATGGGGATGATGATGATGGTATGGGGATGATGATGATGGTATGGGGATGATGATGATGGTATGGGGATGATGATGATGATATGGGGATGATGATGATGGTATGGGGATGATGATGATGGTATGGGGATGATGATGATGGTATGGGGATGATGATGATGATGGTAGTGGGGATGATGATGATGATGGTAGTGGGGATGATGATGATGATGGTATGGGGATGATGATGATGGTATGGGGATGATGATGATGGTATGGGGATGATGATGATGGTAGTGGGGATGATGATGATGGTAGTGGGGATGATGATGATGGTATGGGGATGATGATGATGGTATCGGGATGATGATGATGGTAGTGGGGATGATGATGATGGTATGGGGATGATGATGATGGTATCGGGATGATGATGATGGTATGGGGATGATGATGATGGTATGGGGATGATGATGATGATGGTAGTGGGGATGATGATGATGATGGTAGTGGGGATGATGATGATGATGGTATGGGGATGATGATGATGGTATGGGGATGATGATGATGGTAGTGGGGATGATGATGATGATGGTAGTGGGGATGATGATGATGGTATGGGGATGATGATGATGGTAGTGGGGATGATGATGATGATGGTAGTGGGGATGATGATGATGATGGTAGTGGGGATGATGATGATGATGGTAGTGAGGATGATGATGATGGTATGGGGATGATGATGATGGTAGTGGGGATGATGATGATGATGGTAGTGGGGATGATGATGATGATGGTAGTGGGGATGATGATGATGATGGTAGTGGGGATGATGATGATGATAGTAGTGGGGATGATGATGATGATGGTATGGGGATGATGATGATGGTATGGGGATGATGATGATGGTATGGGGATGATGATGATGGTAGTGGGGATGATGATGATGATGGTAGTGGGGATGATGATGATGATGGTAGTGGGGATGATGATGATGGTATGGGGATGATGATGATGGTAGTGGGGATGATGATGATGATGGTAGTGGGGATGATGATGATGATGGTATGGGGATGATGATGATGGTATGGGGATGATGATGATGGTAGTGGGGATGATGATGATGATGGTAGTGGGGATGATGATGATGATGGTAGTGGGGATGATGATGATGGTATGGGGATGATGATGATGGTATCGGGATGATGATGATGGTAGTGGGGATGATGATGATGGTATGGGGATGATGATGATGGTATCGGGATGATGATGATGGTATGGGGATGATGATGATGGTATGGGGATGATGATGATGATGGTAGTGGGGATGATGATGATGATGGTAGTGGGGATGATGATGATGATGGTATGGGGATGATGATGATGGTATGGGGATTGGGGATGATGATGATGATGGTATGGGGATGATGATGATGGTATGGGGATGATGATGATGGTATGGGGATGATGATGATGGTAGTGGGGATGATGATGATGATGGTAGTGGGGATGATGATGATGATGGTAGTGGGGATGATGATGATGGTATGGGGATGATGATGATGGTAGTGGGGATGATGATGATGATGGTAGTGGGGATGATGATGATGATGGTAGTGGGGATGATGATGATGGTATGGGGATGATGATGATGGTAGTGGGGATGATGATGATGATGGTATGGGGATGATGATGATGGTATGGGGATGATGATGATGGTAGTGGGGATGATGATGATGATGGTAGTGGGGATGATGATGATGGTATGGGGATGATGATGATGGTAGTGGGGATGATGATGATGATGGTAGTGGGGATGATGATGATGATGGTAGTGGGGATGATGATGATGATGGTAGTGAGGATGATGATGATGGTATGGGGATGATGATGATGGTAGTGGGGATGATGATGATGATGGTAGTGGGGATGATGATGATGATGGTAGTGGGGATGATGATGATGATGGTAGTGGGGATGATGATGATGATAGTAGTGGGGATGATGATGATGATGGTATGGGGATGATGATGATGGTATGGGGATGATGATGATGGTATGGGGATGATGATGATGGTAGTGGGGATGATGATGATGATGGTAGTGGGGATGATGATGATGATGGTAGTGGGGATGATGATGATGGTATGGGGATGATGATGATGGTAGTGGGGATGATGATGATGATGGTAGTGGGGATGATGATGATGATGGTATGGGGATGATGATGATGGTATGGGGATGATGATGATGGTAGTGGGGATGATGATGATGATGGTAGTGGGGATGATGATGATGATGGTAGTGGGGATGATGATGATGGTATGGGGATGATGATGATGGTATCGGGATGATGATGATGGTAGTGGGGATGATGATGATGGTATGGGGATGATGATGATGGTATCGGGATGATGATGATGGTATGGGGATGATGATGATGGTATGGGGATGATGATGATGATGGTAGTGGGGATGATGATGATGATGGTAGTGGGGATGATGATGATGATGGTATGGGGATGATGATGATGATGATGATGATGGTGGATGATGATGATGGTATGGGATGATGATGATGTAGTGGGGATGATGATGATGATGGTAGTGGGATGATGATGATGATGGGATGATGATGATGATGTAGTGGGGATGATGATGATGGTAGTGGGGATGATGATGATGTGTAGTGGGATGATGATGATGATGGTAGTGGGGATGATGATGATGGTAGTGGGGATGATGATGATGGTATGGGGATGATGATGATGGTATGGGGATGATGATGATGGTATGGGGATGATGATGATGGTATGGGGATGATGATGATGGTAGTGGGGATGATGATGATGATGGTATGGGGATGATGATGATGGTAGTGGGGATGATGATGATGATGGTAGTGAGGATGATGATGATGGTATGGGGATGATGATGATGGTAGTGGGGATGATGATGATGATGGTAGTGGGGATGATGATGATGATGGTAGTGGGGATGATGATGATGATGGTAGTGAGGATGATGATGATGGTATGGGGATGATGATGATGGTATGGGGATGATGATGATGGTAGTGGGGATGATGATGATGATGGTATGGGGATGATGATGATGGTATGGGGATGATGATGATGATGGTAGTGGGGATGATGATGATGATGGTATGGGGATGATGATGATGGTAGTGGGATGATGATGATGATGGTAGTGGGGATGATGATGATGATGGTAGTGGGGATGATGATGATGATAGTAGTGGGGATGATGATGATGATGGTATGGGGATGATGATGATGGTATGGGGATGATGATGATGGTATGGGATGATGATGATGGTAGTGGGGATGATGATGATGATGGTATGGGGATGATGATGATGGTATGGGGATGATGATGATGATGGTAGTGGGATGATGATGATGATGGTAGTGGGGATGATGATGATGGTAGTGGGGATGATGATGATGGTATGGGGATGATGATGATGGTATCGGGATGATGATGATGGTATGGGGATGATGATGATGGTATGGGGATGATGATGAGGACAGTATGGGGACGACGATGATGATGGTGATGAGGAAGCACTGCTAAATGAGGTGTTCCTGGGAGGTTCTAACCACCACATCTCTGTCTCTCTACTTCTCATACCTGAGTCGTCCCACCCACTCTCCTGCCCCAACTATCTCCTCCGTGTTGATAACACTTGCCCCTATGCCTCGAGCCTCAAATGTTCTCATCACCAAAGTCCTTAGACACTGACTTTATAAAGACAGACTTCTAACCCACACAACAGAGAAGCACTGCTGGCTGCATTCCTTTCAGCAGTGACGTCAGGAGTGGTGGGTGATGTCATTTAAGCAGCCGAATGAACTTAAGTCTACAGATGAGACGGCTGTCCCCACAGCTGCTGGGCCGGGTCAGACCTGGCCGGCACGTGCTCCTGCCCGCCTGCCTGGCTCACGTGTGGCTGCCTCAGTCTGCGGGGGCTCCAGCTCGACTCCTTGATATTTCATGCTGACGTTGCCTGACTCCAAATCTCCAGCCCCTCCAGGAGAGGAGAGGGCGAGGCGACACGCTGGAGGCCCCCCCAGGCCTGGGTTTACACCACAACTAAAACCTGTAATTAACGGTCTCCCAAATGGAGAATCTGTTTACAAGTGTCCTACTTCTGTTTGGTCCTCCATTCTCAGAGCTACCACTCTGCTTACTGAAGTGAGGGGTTGTGCTTTGGCCGTGGTCCTCGGGGGAAAACCTCTCTGAAGGTCCAAAGTGTGCTTGCATTTACCCGTGCTGACAAGGGGTGGTCCTGTTCAAAGGTCCTGCTGCCTGCCCAGTGGCTGTTCACTTAGAGCTCACACCTTCCCCTTGAGGGACCTGAAATCTCAAGTGCTCTTAAAACAAAAGACACACTTTAATATGATTCTCAAATGCTTCGAAAACACACACATGAATAGGCATGAACTAGCTCCTAAGACAACAAAGAAACTGACAATCTCAGCTCTTCCCAGATCTGGGAGTTTCTCTGTGCCTCAGTTTCCCCAGAGAAAGTACTACTTGTGTTCTATCCAATTAGAACTATCCAAAGAGACAAGGGGCTTCCTCAGGAAGTGATAAGCCCCCCATCCCTTAGGGTATGCAAGCAGAGGATCAATAGCACATGGTGGTGGGGGGGAGCAGGAGATGTTGTGGAGGGTAATTCAGTGCTCGAGAGTCCGTCAAGATCTCACACGAACCTGAGACTCTCAAGATTTGAGGGGTTCAGGCAAGATGAGTTTATCCCAGTAAATGTGGCCTAACCTTCTGCCACTGATGAAAGGGGATGTGGGGGAAAAGAGAAGGTTGGAAGTTTGGGTTCTAACCCTGGCTCTATCACTTCCTAGCTGTGTGACCTAAGACAGGTCACTCAGCCTCTCTGAGCCTCACTTCCTTCATCTGTTGGGGAAAAGGGAATGATCCCTGCCTACCTACCTAAGGACAAATGAGGCAGTGCATGCTATGCTTAACATGCATAGTCAGTGCTCAATAAATGCTCATTCCCTTCCTTCTCTAACTGATGGATACGGGGGCAGATGGGCAGCTCTGACTAGTTCCTCGAGCTTCCCCTCCACCTGGATGGCAGGGGTCAGGCACCATCAACCTCCCCAGCCCCCACAGAGAGAAGAGCACTGCCTTCCTTAAATACCATCTCTTGGCCTCTTAAAGGCCCTCCATCCTCCTGCTGCAGGGCCTTTGCACAGGCTATTCCTTCTGTTAGGAGTATTCACTTCCCTCCTTTCTCCAATGCACCTGGTTAGTCCGACTGATTATTCAAATCTCAGCTTGTAAGTCATTTCCTCAGGGAGACTTTCCCTGCCTCTGGACCAAAAAATCCCCCATTACACATTCTCAAGGCACCTAATACATTTCCTTTGGATTACTGATTGAAGTCCGTGTTCCCCCGACTCCTTGGAGGCAGGGTCCACACTAATTTGCTTCATTGCTCTATCCCCAGCAGCGCTCAGTACGTATTTGCTGAATGACTGAAATAACGAATTAAAGGCTCCTTCCCTTCCTGTGCATCTGGCCGTCGGCTCCTCCCTCGGTGCCTGTGGTGTGACCACACAGACACTCGCTGACCGCTGTCTGTGAACTGCTCTCACTGTCCCGATGGTGCCCCTGGTGTGCCTGGGCTCCACTCATTAATGAGCGCACCGAGCACGCCCCTAAGTCCCCGCGCTCAGCTCTCCTCCTCACTCACAGCTTCCTGAGCTCCCCCCAGCTCTGTGAGGGGCTTCCCGACGCCCATCTCACAGGGGAAGAAACAACCTGTGGGAGAGGGACCAGCCCAAGGTCACACACAGGCTCAAATCACCAACATCGCTCCACAGCCCAGGCTCTGTCCACCATCCCACATGGCATTTCTCCTAAGAAAGAGCTAAACAGCAACAACCACAAAAGTCACCCAGGGCCTCTGCTGTCATTCAGCCTAGATCTGGTGAAGCTGGTCCCGCCCCGACCCGGGGCCTGCGTGTGGAAGTCACACTGCATCACCCCTGGGGCTTCCAGGGGCTTGTTGGGCCTCGTTCTCCACCATAAAGATGCTTCCAGGCCAGCACCAAGAGCTCAAGGTGATGGACAGGGGCTGGCTTTTCTCTGGCAATTCAAGATGGCCCAGCCCCAGTGCCCCTCACTAAACTCTCACTTAGCAACTTGGTCAGTCCCTGAAGGTCTGTCTGAGACTGTCGAGCCACGTGCTGGCTGGCTTCCTCTCCCTGGGTTTCCTCTAGAATCCCCAGAAGGGGGCTGTGTCTGGGGCCCACTGCATTTCCCCGACTGCTCCAGAGAGTCCAGGGTGACCAGGTTCCCCTGGCTGGGTCCCGCCCACAACGCTTTGGACATCTTCTTCGCTCAGTTTTCGGGGCTGAAGCACTGAATTACAGCCCAAGATTCGCTTCTCACGAGGGCTCAGAGGCTCCAGACAGTTCCCACCGAGGGACAGGATGGCAGGGGATGGGGTGGGGTGTCATTTTATCTCCTCACAGTGGTGGCTCTGCACACAATGGCCAGGCCACACAGCTATATTTTTCCAGAACCCTGGGTTGGTTTTGGAGGGGACAGGAGACAAGACAATCTGAGTGGGGGAGGTGGTTTAGTTATTGGGGGGAAGTACCTCTGGATGAAATGATCAGAGTGAGGGGTGATTTTGTCATTACTCCCCGAGGACGAGCCTCATTCTGGAGCAGATGTGTGGGCATAAGCCTACCTCCCCTCCTCTCCCCTCCCGTTCCTTCCCTTCTCTTCTGAGCCCGGGACTAGAACCAAGGAGGGTGAGGGTCTGGGATGACCCAGAGGCACCCAGCTTGGGAAACTGGGTGGTCATGATGCTTTTCACTGATAGGGAGACCGAAGGTTAGTTGGTGCGGGGAATACAACGAGGTCAGCTTTAGACATGCTGAGTCCCAGGGGTCTGTAGGACTCCCAAGTAGACGTCTAGCAGGTGGTTGGGCCTTTGGGACTGGAGCCAGAAGCAAAGACCCGGACTGGAGATGGATCAGAGAGAGAGAGAGGTCTAGAATTGTGGAACAAAAATGTGCCAGGAACAGAGTGAGTCATGAGAGGGAAAGAGGCCCCGGAGGATACAACCATTTAAGAAAGAGGCACTATATTTCCAGTGTCGCTAAGCAATGCCCCACAGATTACTTATTAATTACGAAACAAACGACAGCAGCTTCACAGGGGAGAAATCCGGCAGTCACCACCTTAATCACGTGGTGAGAGCCAGCATCACCAATGTGGGGACATACTGACACTGTGTGTCTCCCGGTAAGATGCACTAAGAACACAGCATCACTTCCGGGACATTTCCACCAGAAAATGCATAACCCACTTCCAATCACAAGGATCATCAGGGAGACCCACCTTCAGGGACGTTCTATAAAATATCTGGCCTATACTCAAGAAGGTCAAGGTCAAGAAAAATTGAGGAATAGTTCCAGCTTAGAGGAAACTAAAGAGATGTGACAACTAAAGGCAATGTGTGATCCTGGATTGGATCCTGGACGGAGAAAAAAAATCTACAAAAAAGACCGTAAGTGGTACATTAATACAATGGAGTATTATTCCATGACAAAAATAAATGGGCTATCAAGAAAGAAAGACAAGGAAGAAACTTAAATGCATATTGCTAAGTGAAAGAAGTCAATCTGAGAAAGCTACATACTGTAGGATGCCAACTCTATGATATTCTGGAAAAGGCAAAACTATAGAGACAGTACAAAGATGAGTGGTTGCTAGAGGTTACAGGGGAGGAGAGAGATGAAAAGGTAGAGCACAGGGGAATTTTAGGGCAGTGAAACTGTTCTATATGATACTGTAATGGTGGATACATGTCATTATACATTTGTCAAAACCTACAGAATGTACAAAACCAGGAGTGAACCCTGATGTAAACTATGGACTTTAGTTAATAACGATGTGGTTCGTCAATATCGGTTCATCAATTATAACCAATATACCATGCTAATGCAAGATGTTAATAATAGGGGAAACTGGGAGAGTGGCGAAAGGGGAGAGAGTATATGGGAACTCTCTGTATGTTCTGCTTAATTTTTCTGTAAACCTAAACTGTTCCAAAAAAATTAAGTCTATTAATTTTTTTAAAGACTATTGAGATAGCTTTAAATTTCTGAATATGGACTATGGATTAAATAATAGTATTTCATCAACACTGAATGTTTTCAACACTGATTCTGATAACTGGAAAAAACAAAACAAAGAGAGAGGCCCCCATGATAGAGTCTGAGAAGGGCAGCCAGCGCAGCTGTGAGCAGGAAACATGGTCATCAGCCCCAAGGCTGCCCAGAGGCCAAGCAGACGAGGAAAGAAATATGTTCACTGGGCTTAGTGAAGAGGGAGCTACTGGTTAGCTCACTGGGATGAATTTTAAAGAAACTGGGGGCTGGAAGGCAGGTGGGCTGAGCAATGGAAGGATGAAGAAATAGAAAGAACAAATGTAGATTACACTTCTCTGGATTTCAATAGTCAAAGACAAGTTTCCAAAACTTGATGTCCAAAGTGTTAGGACTGACTCTTTCACAAATCTGCGGTGGCCAGTCAATTCTGGGCTCGGAAGATGGATGGACAGACAGGGCCCCAGGGATGACGTAGCACATGGTTTGAGGCCTGTCCCCTGCTCTCTCCTTTTGAAGGTCAGAGATAGCATGGCCCCGGCAAAGCCCAGGCCTCTGACCAAGGAAGAGCCAGATTTGACCGGCTTCCAAAGTTGCCCAGTGAATCGCAGGAAGATAAACTTAAGCTCCGCTCCCTCTTCCTCCACCCTGATCAAGCCCACTGCCACTTATGGGGAAGGGGCCAAGAGGTCACTCTCCCCCCACTACAAAGGAGCATCAAAGACCAGCACAGCGTTCCACGTGGCGGAACTAACCCAGTGTCTAACACACAGTGGGGCTTTTTAAAAAAACTCATAGTTATTATGAGAGAAAGTTATCATCTAACATGGAAAACTCACTAATGCATTCTGAGATTTGGTATTACAGTATTTCGCCTGAATGAAGACACTGATTGTAAGGGGCAGCATTATTTTGCAAACCATTGAGAAAGAAAAAAAACGTGCAACCAAGATAGAGCATCTGGGGGAGACCCCACATAAAGCTGGGGCACCACAGGGCTGCACCTTCAGTGGAAACCAGGAATAATCCTGCCTCCCAGAAAGGGGAAGCAAGGAAATCCAAGGTCTTATCTTGGCACCGGGTGAAGGGTGGGAAACAAAACTCTTCCTTGAGAATCTGAACCACAGGCTGGAGCTCCCAGAGGTCCGTCGCCTAAATTTACACACTCAGTGTGGTCCAAAGGAAAACAAAACAAAACACGACCCACGAGCAGAGCATTTTAATTTAAAGAAATCTCAGGGGGATAGTTCCTGGGTGGTGGAAGGAAGAAAACTCAAATCCCTGCTGGAAGGACTAGATTGCAATAAGACATCCAAATTCCAGAGACTTGCAAGTGTGAAAAATTATGAGTCCTGAAACCTATGAAATATGGTCAACTAAATAAAATGCCACTCTCGGGTCACTCAACATCTGGATCTATGTCCCCGAGGCCACAACGTGAAATACATGGAGGAGTCGCTCTCCACTCTTGCAAGTTGGCACTCTGGCCCTGCCCCCGTTTACCAGGCAAACAGGAGCCTTTGCAAATCTGTTCCCCAACTCAAAGTTGGTCTCAGGTAGGACTACACTGCTTTCCCGGGCCAACGCAGGAATTTAGTCGACTCACCGCCCAACGCAACTTGAAAAGCAATTACTTTTCACATGTCTGGATGCCGCAGGCAAGCATATCCGGTGGCACTGAGCTGGCAAGTGCGTAGGCAGCTGCAAATTTAATAAATCTTAATTATTCTGTTTATACAAACAAGTAGGCTGAAGCCGTTGACGTAGCTGGAGCTTGCAACGACTTGGTGCACGGAGAGAAAAAATGCGTAGAGAACCAACTGCTCATAAATAATTAGCTTTGGGGCAGGTTTTTTTTCTTCTCTTGGACTAAAAATAATATATGGAATGTTTTTAAGTTGGCAAGATGACAGCCTCTGAAGACAGCATCTATTTTCTACCTGTCAGGCCTGCGTGTGTGTGTGTGTGCATACGTGCACGTGTGCGCACACCCCTACACGCACACGCACACACCCAACCAGCAAAAATAACACCAGAACCAGACCAGAGGGAGGATTCCCCTCCCCAGAAGTGCCACTGCTCCCTTTGCTCTCAGGAAGGGAGGCAGGGGCAGTGTTTGCAAAAGTTTTCATGGTCCTCATTTACATGGCAATTAAGAACCCACAATGTGCTGGTTGCTACAAGAATTTTGCCTGCCATTAGCTTGGTGGACCTTCATTTTATTTATTGGAAAACTGTGGTTAAGTGACTCGCCAATGGTCACACCCTAATGGTGGAGCCCGGATTCGAATCCGGACTATAAAGCAGTGGTTCTCCAAGTGTGGTCCCCAGGCCAGCAGCATCAGCATCACCTGGGAACTTGTTAGAAATGCAGATTCTTGGGCCACCCCAGACCTAGTGAATCAGAAACTCTGGAGGTGGGACACAGAAATCTGTGCTTAAACAAGCTGTCATAGAAATGGGCCTGAGACGGCCTCTGTATAGTGGCCGCCTGGTTGTTTACTTCACAGCGGGCTGAGACACATCAGCTCAAAAACCAGCCAGCACCAAACTCAAATTTTCACACATCCAGATGTTTTAAACATAGCCCGAATAAGCAGATTTTTCGGCCATTTAGAGCCTGCCTGCTTTGCATAACCCTTGAAACTGTGCTCAACATCTGCCAGACACAGATAAGATAAACCCTACAGCTATAAGACCCTGAACCACTGCTGCCCTTCAGAGCTCCTGCCCAGAGACCCAGCGCTGTCACCGAGCAACACCAGCTAGACTCCCCCGTCGCCCTCTCCACCCGGCCAAGGTGCAGTCTACCAGGGCAGGTCTTGGCTCTTGTGTTCACTGAAGCATCCCAAGGGCCTGACACAGTGCTTGCACAACATCAGCGTCAGGAAATATTTGTGAAATGAATAAATGAAGGAAGAGACAGCATGTAGACACAGGGCTGTGAACACCCACGTTAGCCCCATTACGGGCTGCCGGCAAGCTGAGCCTGCACTGGGGGGCTGGTGTCAGCCAGCCAAGTGTCCCCCTACTCAAAAACCTTTAGTGAGTGCCCACTATGTGCTAGGGCCCAGGGGACCCACACATGACAGCCCACGGACTCCAGCCTGGCAGCTGCATAGATGGGGGCTCCCAACCAGTGAGGGGCTTAAAGTGCGGGAGCTAGAGGCCGCCTGGACACCTGGCCCTGGCCCCCATGTCCCACCAGGAGTCACCAGGCTGGACTGTGTGGGCCACCCTGCCCTTCGTGATGCTCTTCCTTATTTCCTGAGGAGGCTGTTTGTTATTCTAAACCAGGGGGGAAAGGGCTTTAGGCTTTCTGAAGAACTTCTACAAACAACATTTCACACGATCTTCACAGTTGGTTCATGAAGTAAATAAAATCGGCATTGATGTTGCATTTCACAGACGGGCAAGTAACCCCCAAGAGGCAAAGCAACTTGCCCAAGGCCACCAAGCTGGATGACGTTGGGCCCAGAGCACAGCATTGGTCTTGTGACTGCCCCACCGAGTCCAGAGGACACCAACTCCCCTGCAGACGGGAGACATGAACCCCAGCTGGAGACCAAGAAATCCTGCTGTGCAAAGCACCTGGAAACACAGATCCCATGGCACGAGAGGCCTCGAGGAACCTAGAGTTCTTTGGGGCAGAGCATGCTGGAGGCTCACGTCATTATGAGCCAATGTTTGGCAAGAAAACAGCTGGGTTCTCTTGGAAAAGGTGGCGCTGGGGACATCAATTTACATTGGGCTTCTCCGGAAGTGAGAAGACTCGCCAGGCCCCAGGGATGCTTTCTCCACGGCACAGAGTGGAAGATTAAGACGTGGGCTTTGGCATCAGAGGTCAGAGACCACTCAGGAGCCGCATGCCTTAGCTGAACAAGTCATGCCAATCTCGCCATTTCCCAGTTCCCTCAGGCTTAACGTGGAGGGAATAACGCCTTTTGGGTATCAATGGGACAGTTAAGTGAAGTGCCCTAATCATGACTTGGCACAGCTCCTGGCACACAGTGGATGGTCAATGCACAGCATCTAGAGTAATAATAATTATTACTCATTATTATTATTACTGCTTTGGCCTGCAAGCACCACAGAAGCGGCTCTAAGCACTTCTCAGTGGGCACAAGGAGAAACACCTGCCGGGTAGAACATGAAGGCACAACCATCCCTTTCTCCTTTGTCCCCCACCGAGCCCAGTACCACACTGAGCCTGTCTCCTACTCAAGTGGTCACGTGGTCTAGTTTGCCTGGAACGGTCCAGGTGTCTTAGGACAGTCCTGGTTTACACCTGCCATCACAGCATAATTATTAATAGTGTCCTGGTTTGGGATGAAAAATTCCAGGCCCCCCCCACCCCAATCACGCGCCTGTCACAGCTGAATACACTCTGCACACCGCTGGGGCTTCCTGAGAGCGAGGACTCTGGGTCCAGCACAGCGCCGCCCAGAGCTGATTCCCCATAAATGTTCCTCAGACCTCATGGAACCTTCCAGAAAGCCCAGGCATCCGGCCCCAGCATCACAGGCCCACCAACCCTCCAGACGCCCTGCCCTCTAGCCGTGTGGAGCAGACGGCAGACACGGTACCTTTTGGAATCCAGTCGGCTCCCCCGGAGAACTCTGTGTCTGTTATTTTAGGGAAGGAGAGGAAAAGGGGAAAAAAAAAAAAGAAGTTAAGTGAGTGAAACTTAAATCCCAACAGAGCCTGTAATGGAATATTCATTTTGTCAGGGGAGTGTTGCTCTAAAACTTCTGGTCATCTGGACAGGCTGAACCAGCAGGTGATTCGATTTAATGAGCTTTTTAACGCACTTCAGGCCCAGGTGGGATTCTGTCTGGGAAGGCCTGGCCCAGGCGGGCTGGGGGCACCGCCACCTGGCTGGGGCTGGGCTGACACCTAGTGGCTGAGACGGCTGTTTCAGGGCCAGGAAAGCTGGAGCTCCAAAGCTTGGCTTCTGGGGGCTGGGGGCTGGAAGGGCCCTCCAGGGCCATCTCAACACCCCCTCCTCAGGCCAACCTCTGCGCTTCAGTTTCCTCATTGGTTCTCAGGGACCCCTTTAAGGGGCTGTTATGAGGACATAGCATTTAATAAAGGCTATTATTATTAGTTTAGCAATTATTATTGTTTTGTGTGAGAAGACACAGGGGCCTCAAGAGGGACGGTGCTTGCTCGAAGTCACAAAGCAGGTTGGTGGAGGAATGGGCCTAGATCCCAGGGCTCCCGGGCCCCAATCCAGCATTCCCTCTAACACGCCTCCCGCACCAGGGCGTGTTTAACGCCGGTTCCACTTCATCCTAGCTGTGTGAACTTGGGCGTGTTTTAACTCCTCGAGTCTCCGCTCCCCGTCTGGAGGCTGGAGATGCAGTTACTCTGCAGACGGCTGCTGTGGGACTGAGTGGGAAATGCACGTGAAGATTCCAGCCTGGCAGGCAGCAAAGCTGTCATTACTGGAGCTCCAGCCTCACCGGGTGGCAGGATGGACAAATGATATCTTGCAAGCCAAGCGCCTAGGACCCATGAGTCTCCCTGTCTTCTCTCTGAGTGGTCATCTCAGCCCGGTCTGTGGAGGCTCAGGGCAAAGTGGCTGCGGCCGATCTCTGTCTCCCCGGGGCCTGGAACCTGCGCATCCTTAGCACCTACCAGCAGGTGGCTGGCATCCTTGAGTTTGGACTTGTACAGCATCCACCGGTAGCGCAGATCCTCCAGCTCATCCGAGGTCTCCCTTGCTGGCCCGAGATGAAGGAGGTTCTCAAAGAGATGCTGACCTTCGGGTACCCGAGCCTCCAGCTCCTGGGGGCAAAAAGCAGTGTCATACACACCTTCCAAATGGCCCGGATGGCCCCACCTGGCTGGTAAGGAGGAGCCAATCCAATTGTGCTTGAGAGGCGGCCAACAGAACACGTAAAGTGAGAATCCCATCCGTGCAAATTCAAGCCAAGCCCAGGCAATTGCTCTCTGGAATGTTACAGAATGGACTCCTGCCTGAAAGGGGCACCTGCATTGCTGACCTCCACGGTCACATCGAACTCTGACATTCCAGAACTAAGTCCCCCAGAGGGCTTGACATAAGAGTTATCATTATTATAAAAGCTACCGTTGTTGAACATGTCTTTCTGTTGGCATTTTTACACCTGGCAGAGTGATGTTGAGATTCAGAGGATTTTTTTTAATCAAAGTACAGTATTGTGTTCCCCCAGGATGGCACCTTTTATCCTCAGGACTCCTGAGAGGCAGTGTGATGTGGGGGCATGAGCAGAGCTCTCAATCCAAGAGCCTGGGTTTAAATTCTGCCTTTCCTGGATCCTGACTCCGCCCCGTCCTACCAGCTGTGTGATCTGGGACGAGCTGCTTAGTTTCTCAGAGCCCACTAGAATGTGAGCTCCACAGAGCAAGGTGGCTTAACCTGGGGAACTGCAAGTCGTCTCCGACATGGCCGGAGCTGGGTGATGGTGGCAGGAAATGAGACGAGTGGCCGAACATGAGGTAGGAGGTAGCAGGAAGGACTTCCCGGCCATGGTGAACTAGGTCATGGGACCAAACGTCTCACTGAGGACAAAAGGTTAAAAACATTTCAACAGCATCCAAGAGTTCACAAGAGAGTGAGGCAGAGCAGCATAAAGCCTGTGAAGGGAGAGAACCCAGAGAGGGAAGCCCAGTGTTCAGGCCTGCTTGTGCCCGTAGGACATTCGCAATCTGGAAGAAATCATTGCGAAACACATCTGTGCTTTTGGCAGCCTCTCAGGGCTGGGGAGACAAAGGTCGAAGTCTGAGCCCTGCGGAGGTGGAGACTCTGACAAACCACTCCCCCTTGAGCTGAGCCTTCAAAAGCCGATTCAGAAGCAAACTCGGACATTGTGCGGATCTGCAGCCCAGTTCCAAGTCATCTCAGGGGTCCAGGGAGCCCCAAGCTTTGAACCTGGATTTGGTGGTTCCAGAATGATAATGCCCCCACTTGCCTGGCAGTCTCACACAAAATCCTCTCTGGAGAAGAGGTGATCCTAAATCTCAAATTACTCTTACATCTATTTTGTCAAACACAACGTCCAGCACATAATTAAAGCAGCCACACACATACAAGACACCAAGAACAAGAATAGGCAGAAGCATTCCTGAAATAACTTGAGATATTGGAATTATTAGATGCACTCTATAAAACAGCTATATTTACTTTGTTCAAAGAACTAAAAGACAAGCTTAAAAATTTCATTGCAGATCTAGAAGCTATGAAAAGTGACAGAGCACATCTTTAAAAGAACCAGGTAGAAATTCTAGAACTGATAAATACCATATAAGAAGTTAAGAACTTAATAGACATGCATAAGAGCAAATGAGGCACAGAGAAAGAGAGAATTAGTAAAGTGGAAGATGGGTTAGAAAAAACTATCCAGAAACCAATATGAAAAGACAAAAGGATGAAAAATACACAAGAGAGGGTAAGAGATATAAAGCACACAGTGAGAAGGAATGACATACATTTCAATGACATCACAGAAGGTGAGGAGAAAGACAAGGCAGAGGTGATATTTTAAGAGATAATGCTGGAGAATTTTCCAGAAAGACCCTAGACCACAGATTTGAGAATCCAGATGAATCCCAAGAAAGAAAAAAGTCCAAACCCTGACATATCATAATGAAACTGCTGAAAAATAAGGAAACGGAGAGGTAGGCTGGAGCCTGGCTGAGAAAGGCCTTGTGCGATAAACTTGGGGGGTTGAATGCTAGACTGAAAAGTTTTCATTAGGGGAAGGACAAGGTCAGACTTGTGATTCTGAAGAGTCACTCTGGCTGCAGAATGAGCCATGACCTGGATGGGTGCCCAACAGGAAGAAGGGAGGCCAGCTAGGAGGCGATCACCATAACCAAGGTCAACAAGGGCAAGTGCCTAGACAGTGGTAGTGAGGGAACAGAAAGAAAAAACTTCCAGGAGGTGGAATCAAGGAGGGCTTGGTGACTAATTAGATGTGGGAGCGAAGGGGAAAGATTTGTGGTGGATGGATTGCAAAAATGGCGATGACTCCCCTGTGCCCCCTCCTCCCTACCGGATCCGTATCCTTTGTAATATGACTCTGCAGTGCTTCCCATCAAGAGGTGAAGTCTATTTTCCCTCCCCTCAAATCTGGGCTGGCCTTGTGACTTTCTTTGTCCAACAGAATGCAGGGGAAGCAATGCTGCGCCAGTTCCTAGTCTAGGCTTCATGGTCCTTGCATGGTCCCTCTTGTCTCTCAGACCCTGCCGCTGCTACGAGGAGCCCAGGCTGTCACACAGGAGGGTAGGAGATGTGTGGTCCATCTCAGCTCGTCTCTAAGAGCCCACCACCCCCAGAAGTAGAGCCACCCAGCTGACCTACCACTGACAGCAAATAAGAGGGCCCAGCCCAGACCAGACGCACTGCCCAGCTGAGCTCAGCCTAAGTTGCCAACCTTCAGAATCATGAGTTAAATAAATAGTTGCTCTTTGAAGCCACAAATTGTTGAGGTGGTTTTTCACACAGCAACAACTAACTGACAGAGGAGTCATGATTCGTGGCGATATTTTCAAGGTGGGGATACAGAAGTAGGCTCAATTCGTGAACGAATGAATGACTCTTCTAAAGTTCTTCTAAAATATGGGAACCAAAAAAACTTTAAAAATGATTATTTATACATAAGCAAGAACAGCTCATGAGCTATGTATGTGCTCCTTTTTTTAAAAAAAAACTCCCTGGTGGCAAACACATCTATAGTGTCAACCCTACGGGCAAGGGGCCTTTCCCTGGGAACACACCTGCAGCTTTGTTTCTCTGGCCCTCAAGTCCTTGGCTGTGGCAGTTCTCGTGGCGATGATTCTAACCAGCTTGGAATTTTCCAGCTGTAACCATTGCTCAAAGTTCCTCAGGAGCTGGGAGAAATCGTCATGGCTGCCTTCTTCTTCCTGGAGTAGATCTGCCTGCAGGAACGCACAGGATGACCCAGGCATCAGAGCTGAAAACAACCCCTGGTCACGTGTCCTGGGGATTCCATCCAAGGCAGAGGGGCGGGGGTGAGGATGCCCAGAAAGGGATGAGAGGGGCCTGGGGGGACGAACAATGGGTCTCTACTCAGTGTGGCCATGCTTAGGGGCCAAGGACATTCCTCAATGTCACCTCCCTGGTCTCCTAGTGGCAGCCACCATCATCCCTTATCAGGATGGCTGTAACAGTGGTCACCCTTCTGCCACTCTTGTCCCCCTCCAGGCTCTATGGCCAGAATGATCCGTCTAAAGTTCAAGTCCATTCAGCTGAGCCCCCGCTCACCCGCCTTGGTGGCTTCTTGCTCTCCTCGCTGGGGCCCGAGAGTCTCCGTCTCGGATCCGCTGACCCTGCAGCTTGTGCTGCCTGCCCGGGTCTCTGAGCCCGAGCCCACAGACACGTCTTAGTGCCCGGCACTTGTGCTCTCCCTCTGGGTCTCTGCACACGTCGTCTCCTCCGCATGGAACGCGCCTCCCTCCGCTCCTCTCCTCACCTCCACTCAGCCACGAGGATTCCCCCGACATACCTTCTCCTGGGAGGGCTTCGCTACCCCAGAACTGGGTCGCTCACTCTGCAGCAGGCTCCCAGAGCACCTGGCCCCTCTGCTTTCTGTCAGCCCTTATTTAATGGCCTGTGGTTCCCACTTCCCTGCTCCTCAAAGTGTGCTCTGAGGCAGAGGCATCACCCAGGGGCTCGAGAAATGCAGAATCATGGGCCCCACCCCAGACCTACGGAATCAGAATCCGCATTTTCATACGACCTGAAGGCACATGACAATCTGCAATGCTCTGTGCTGGATTCTATGTTCTCTGAGGGTTGGAAGTGTCTCTGTCTTACCCACAGCTGTGTCCTGCTCCAAGCACAGTCCTCGGAACACAGCAACACTCAGCGAGTGCTTTTTGAATGGAGGACTAAAAGAATGAATGGATTGATGTGTTGTCTTTGAAGAACAAGGAATGAATTTTTTTCAGTGTGGTTCTTTTTTTTAAAGGCCGTCGGGGGAAGGGATGGATGATAGCATGTAGTTAGGTTAGTTGTTTTTGCAAAATACAACATATGGGACACAAAATATACCCATCTTGTGTGATTTCAGCTTCCAACCTGGGGCCAGCAGGAAGCTTCCAACCCTGAGACTCCCCTGCCCGCAGGGGTGGCTGCCGGTGTTTCTGAGGGTGATGGCCCGTCTGCCCAAGGGATGCCTGTGACCTTCCCAGAGGGCTTGAGTCTGGGGTCTCTGAGTCCCTCTGTCCTGTGGCACGAGTGTCCCTTGGGCCACAGCAGAGGCAGGCTCAACGGGGATGTGGCCAAGTCCTGAGCTGAGCATGTGGCCCCAGGCAGGGAGGGGGTTTTGCTGGAGACACCCCGTCCACCCTGTCACTTGACTCAGGACCTGGCCCCTCTCCAGAAGCCCCACTAGACAGACTCACCTGACAGCGACGCCTGGGAGTAAGATCTGTGGGAGTGATGAGAAACCCAGGCTTCGGGATGTTGTTGGTGAAAATCGTTTTCTTCCCTGAATCCACCTCTGTCCTCTGCAGCTGCCAGTTTCTGATGAGGCTGAGAAGACAAACTCTGCCCAGTCAACGTGGTAATGCGATGGGGACTCACCAGGTTATGGGGGAAGTAATAGAACTGGGGCATCATGGAGCGGGAGGAAGCTTCTGGTGTTCACAGGTCAGCGCCTATCCTTCAGGTGTGTCAGAACGTTCCCAAGGCACCTGCACTTCCGGTTTCCTGCCTGAGCCTCACATCACCGTCACTACGGCGCACGTACCCATCGACACAGCCGAGGCCCAAGCCATACGGGCTGGAGGCTAACTCCCTGGCTGGGACATCTGCCTGCTCCTACTGCCCCTGCTAGGATTGCCAACTGGGCCAGACTGGAGATGCCCGGAGGCACCTGGAGCCATGCCTGGCACACAGCAGAACCCCAGCCATCTGTTCTAGGGACACCACTGAGCTCGCCCCTGGATGGGAAGGGGGTGTTGTCCCAGACCAGGCTCAAAGCCGGGAGACCCTCTCACCTCAGCAGGCTCTCCTCCAGCAGTCTCAGGGCCTGCCACGACTCCTCCAGCCCCTCCAGCTCCTCCTGGACCGCTGCAGCCCCTTCCAGAGAAGACTTCTCCATCACCAGCCAGCCGTGAGCTTTGATCAGGGGCAGCTGGGCCTCCTTCTCTGGGAATTCAGCCAGCAGCCTCTGCAGGACACACGTACATGCACAGTGAGGTCCTGGGGAGGGGTCTCTGCTCCGCAGTGTGGCACTCTGGCCTCTCAAGCCTGCTTGTGAGGGTCAGGGGAGGGAATCAGCATCTCTGTGGGAAAGCCCTCTTACCTCGACTTCGACCTCTCGGGACTGGGCATCCCATGGGCCTGTGTCCCCCCGGTGTGACTCCAGCTTCTGCGTGACCACGGAGACCCACTGTTGCAGCTCCAGCAGCTCATGGCTGAAGGTGCAGTGTTCTCGCACGCTCCGCCGGCACCCGTCCACGAGGTCCTGCAGCAAAGCCCCAGGGGCCCAGGGCACCCTGAGCACTGGCAGAGCCTGAGACCCTGGCCGCCCCACCCTGCAGGACCCCCAGTCCTGCCTGGACCCTGAGGCATGATGGCTCCAGGGCTCCCCACCCAACAGGAACACGACAGGCTGGTCCTCCCGGCTCCACAGTGCGAGGAATTTACCCCGGAAAGATCAGCTATGGTTTACATTTATGGAAAGTTCCAACTCTGGAGAAGGGTGTGGGCAGTCAGAGCTCCCATCCACCACCAGTGTGGGTATAAACTGGCCAACCACTTGGGAAAACCGTAGGTCGGTATCTACGAAAACTGGACTCGGGCATCTCTATGACCCAACCATTTCACTCCTGGGTGGAAACCCAACAGATACGAACATATCTTCACAAAAGGCGTGCCTGCAGTGTTGCTGGTAATAGCCCCAAGCTGGAAACTACCCAAGTAACCAACGGCAGGAAAATGGATACACACGTTGAGGTATATTCATATAACAGAATATTTTACAGAAGCAAGAATGAGCAATCCACGCAACAGTCTAATGCACCATTAGATGAGTTTACAACCATCACGTGGAGAGCTAGAAACCAGACACAAAAGAAAATACTCTGATTCAACTTAAATAACATATAAAATCAGGCAAACCCCATCTCTGCTGTTCCAAGTTGAAGCTCAGGGTTACCTTCAGCTGTCAGAGTTGGTGGGCAGTGACTGTAGGGGGCATGAGGGGCTGGTATGATTCTGTTTCATGATCTGGGTGCTGGCAGCACGGATGCAGTTATTAAAAATTGATCAAGCTGCACTCTTAGATGTCTGCTTTCAAGTATATGATTATACTTTGATAAAAAGTTTTTAAAAATAGTCTTGCTTTTTGTCCCCTCCCCCGGGTCAATCGTTGCTCAGCTCTCTGGGGCTGGGGCCTTGTTCTTCTCTGTCTCCACGAAAGGTGGGCTCTGCATCCAGCAGAGGAGCCATTCTCCATCCTCCTGGTCACCCAGCCTGGGACCCTCCGAGCCCCTCCCTCTCACGGGCCAGGCAGACCCTGGAGTCTGTTGTCCCCTCTCTTGCTGTGATCCTCGGCTGAGGGTGTCGTGACTCTCTGCAGGGCCACCAGAGGCCCTGCCTTCCTGCATTGCACAGACACTGGCTGACACCACGGGACGCCAGGCCTCCCAGGAGCTGGGGACACAGAGAGGGTACAGTGCATCTGTCCTCCACAACCACTGCCCAGGGCCTGGAAAATTCTCTAAAACTCTACTTCTCTGTGCTGTCACTACCCCCATCCCCTCCTGTCCCCTGTGCACCAACATCAGACCCAATGCCTTCAATGGCCCCCGTTGCTTGGTGGGGTATATGCCCCCCAGGGGGACAGGAAGATCACCTGGGCTGGGGGGCAGGACTCATTAGACTGGAAAAGTCTGAGTACAAAATAATGGAAGAACGGCAATACTTCTTTAAAGAAGTATTTAAACCATAAATAATGAAGTGTGATAGAATTGGAATATCACCATTTTGCAGCCCCTAAGGATGCTCAGTTAACGCTTCTTCTAATTATTATAACAATCAATCTGGCTCATCATTTGACGTGGGCATTAAAGCTGACAGTTGCTGCTTCTTTGAGCTCTGTGGGCTCCTGAGGAGCAAGGACAGGATTCCTATTTCTCTGCATCCCCTTCCTCAGCCTCGAGACCATGAGCTCCTAATTTATTAAATGGAATTAAATGAATTCATCTAGACCTTACGCCTCATTCAGACCAATGGGTCTCTACAGGTGGAGCTGAGTTTTCTGGAAACTCATGGGGGGTTTTGGTGGCTGTGATAATGATGGGGTGGGGTGGGGGTGATACAGCAGATACAGTGAGAGTGACAGGTGCTCCCGTCCCTCTCTGGGGAGGACAGTCCACAACACAGAACTGCCCCACATCCCACAGGCTTTCTC
Source organism: Tapirus indicus (assembly GCA_031878705.1). Classification (NCBI taxonomy): domain Eukaryota; kingdom Metazoa; phylum Chordata; class Mammalia; order Perissodactyla; family Tapiridae; genus Tapirus; species Tapirus indicus. The sequence continues at coordinate 100,481,251 of CM062923.1, read as the reverse complement.
ATGACCTGTGTACTGGGACCCAAGTTTAGACTCTTACTCCAGTTAACATACAAACACCAGAGGTTTTTGGAGCTTTAATAAACATGCCGAGTTTTCCACGAAAACATCTACTTTGTAAACTGATGGAAGACTGAGCTTTGGTTTGACTAAAACTTTACCAAGGGCTGTTCACATTTCAGAAACTCTCATCACCAGAGGCGAAGCTGGCTGTGCCACGTGACTCGGCATCTGTGGGTGTCACGTAGAGGGGTGTGCTCTGGCCACCTCCTCATGTCTTTGGTGTGGCCGCCGTGGAGCACTTACATATTGAAAGACATTACTTTATGATAATTACTTTCTTTTTATTTCTCCTTTCTATTATAGAAAGGGCATTCTATTAAATTTTTTAATGGTGTGGGTAACATCCGATCCACGAATTTCAGGACTGCGAGGAGGATGTCAGGAGTATTTGTCATTAAATGGGGCACGCAGGGGCCAGTAGGGGAGAACCCTGCCTTAGACTGTGCTTGAAGGCGGCCTCGCATTCCTGGGACCCTTGTGACAAGCAGGCCCAGGACTCCACCGCGATCAGTGCCAGGGCGGGGCCTGGAGCCCGCATTTCAACTGGTCCTCAGGCTGGTTCTGAAGAAGCCCCAGCTCATTCCCACTGCTCCAAGGGGACTCCACCCTGTGCGGACACAGGTGGCCACCAGAGGGCACTGCAGACGAGGCTCTCGGCCGCCAGGACGCGCCTTTCAGCCTGGCGTTAAGGCAGCAAACGTGAGGGGGCCCGCTGCTCGCCCGGCTGTGGTTAGGAACAGAGCAGCGTCTTCTGTCCCTCGGCTCCTGGCACACGTGGAATTGCCTTTTACTTGTGGGCTTGCTGACTCATCCATCTCCCCACTAGGGGGAACCCCTGAGAGAGCAGAGGCCTTGGCTGTCCCCCTTATGCTGCCCACATCCTTAGGGCCCAGACACCGACGGGCACCCAGAAGGCACTCAGTCATCATCATCTGAACAAGGAAGGGGAGAAAGGAAAGGAGAAAGAGAAAGAAGCACTGGAAGGAACGAAGGAAGAGAAGAGGAGAAAGTCCCCAGGAGTGTCGGATTCCAGGGGCCTCTGTCACAGCCCAGGCCCTCCGTCGGCCCCTTACCTCCAGAGACCTCTGCAGGGCCTGGTAGTTGGCGGACAGCTGATCCATTTTGTGCTGGTGGTTGGGGTTCCCCTGGATGAGAGGCCTCATGGCCTCCACCTGCACCCCCAGGTCCAGCCCCTCGTCCTGCAGCCCCTGTGGAGGAGGAAGGGATGATGGGTGTGTCTTTTCTGCCATGAGAGACATGTGGATGCCGATCTGGGCGGGGGGCTCTGAGGGGGAGAGGTGGGAGGTCCCGGGTCGGGGAGGCTCCTCCACTCCAGCGGCTGCCCCATACGGCCTTCTGCTGGGCCCACTCTCGGGGCTGGTGAGAATTTTAAAAATGAGATGCAAATATTCGGAGACACCATGAAAATAAACTGCTAAAGACCAGATGGCGCCTCTAGGGGACAAACTTCTGTCTGGACTCTTACTTGATGACCACCTCTTGTTATGAAGAATCATAACTTTAGTTTTAAAGCCCCAAATACATCATTTTTAATGTGGTTCCAAACAACACTCTCAATTTATGAGCTGTGCTTGGGTTTTAGAAAGACAATTGTATCACATGGATTTTAAACACCAGCAAGCTCTTGATCCAGCCAATAGTTACCAATGATCGGCCTATTTACCGTCCACTTGTATATTAAAACATTTATTCTTAATCCTCACGTCGGTGTATTTAACTGAAGGCCTCTGGACTCATTAGGAAAACTTGGTAAAGCAATTTTAAAACAAATATCAATGTTAGACTTTGGAACCTTGAAGTAAACAAAAGGGCAGCTTATCATTTTGTTGGACTCAAGAATCGGTGGCTTGGAGGTACTCAAGGTCCTGCTGAGGCCAGGAACCATCAGTTAAGTCAGCAGAGATTCTGTTAAGACGAAAGGTCAGATCTCAAGAAAGGGTGTCAACCCTGGCTCGGGCCGGCGGCTGCTCTGCTGGTCATGCCACAGGAGGGGAGCGGCTTTGAGGCACAGCTGAGCACCTGAGTCAGGCGACTCAGGCCCCACAGACCCCTTACCTGCAACCTCGAAAGCTGGGCCTGCTTCCCAGGAAGGTCTCGCTGAAGCCCATTCTCGGCTTGGACCCTGACTTGGAGCTCCGAGAGCGTCCTCTGCAGCGGCTCGAAAGCAGCCCCAAAATCTTTGTGCTGAGCGAGCAAGCTCTGAAGACACAGAACGGGCAGCACACACGTTAGGAAATTTCCTCCCAGGCGCCCAGTTGTACAGCCTGACACTCACAATCCAGGTGCCCTTCCTCCAGCCGTCTCCTGGCCCGCTCAGACGCACTCAGGCGTTGGCATCGCCTCCTCCAGGAAGCCTTCCCAGAGCACTTAATGGGGTTGGACGCCCCTCCTTAGAGTCACCATAATGCCCCCACACAACAGTCGTTCTGCCTTCTAGAACAGAGGCTGGCAAACTACATCTCATACCACGCACCCCAAATCCCACCAGAGGCCTGTTTTTGTAAATAAAGTTTTATTGGAACACAGCCAGGCCCATTCATTCACGGCTGCTTTCATGCTACCCTGGCCGAGCTGAGGAGCCGTAGCAGACTGTCTGCCCTGCAAACCCTCAAATGTTTGCTAAATGTTTGCTACTTGGATTAGATGAGATCGTGGATGTGAAGCTCTTAGCAAGAGCTCGCCAGTGCCCCGGAGATCACAGTCATTATCATCGTCAGACGCTCAGCAAATATTTGTCCCGTAAAAGCATAAACTGCCTACAGGGCACCTTATTACATCTTTGATTTAGCGTAGCCATTTAGAAATGTGCCCCTAATAATTACAGCTTCCGATGATTTCAATTTACGTGTCTCTGCATTTTCTTGTCTGACGCTCCCCGGCTCCCTGCGGAGGACAGTTCAGTGTGACTGCAGTGTAGACAGGGGACTTGGGGGCAGGGGCGGGGCAGACAGGTGTCTAGGAGATCAGTTGGAAGAACTGAACAATAATCCTTCCCAGTTTGTAGATGAGGAGCCTGAGATAGCGGGGGACAAAGGGACACACCCAGGGCCACACAGTGGCGGGTGCCGGAGGGAGATGAGAGCGCAGGGCCCTCCTCCCGCGAGGCCGGCCCCGTGCTGTGGCCCGGGCGCCGAGTGGACAGCCGGAGACGCTCACCTGCAGCTTGCTTTTCCTCTGCAGGAGGCTGTTGTGCAACAGGTCTCTGTCCCTCACGGAAACCGCCACCTGCTCCAGGAGGGCCATGGCTCTCTCCTGGCCAAAGACGCAGCTTAGCAAGTCTTTCTTCAGCTGCAGCACAGTCAGCTGCTCCTTCAGGCGGGAGCTCTCCGCCAGGGCCGCCTGTGGAGACAAGGCCTCCTGTAGCCACAGAGCACAGCAGGGCAGGACGAAGCCTGGGGGCCGTGCCGGCAGCCCACCCGTTCTGGCTGCAACCGCTTAGGAGGCTGCGCCCTGGTGCCGGGTTCTGAGGGAGCAGGCTGGCAGGAAGGCCATGGGGAGGCCCCGCGTTTCAGGGTCAACTGGAGTCCTTTCTCACCCCCACATCCATCCGACTGTCAAAGCCTGAGCAAGAGTTCTACCTCCTACACCGGAAGTCCGTCTCCTCTCCATTCCCACTGCCGCTGACCGTGGTGCATCCTCAGCCTCGCTCACCTGGAGCCCAGCAGCTCCGGACTGCCCACTGCCCCTCAGCTGCCCCCCAGAATCCACGGTCCACATTGCAGCTAAACCCAAACCAAACCAGTTTGATCGTCCCCTCAATGATTCCCCATCACTGACAGCAGTGGGCCATGCCCAGGCGGTGTTTGGGACATTTTGAGGGGGCTAAGGACCTATGGGAGCACGATCAGTGGGAATTCAGGAAGGCTCCCCAGAGGAGGTGACACCTGAGTGGAGCTGTGATGTGGAGGAGCTCGCCAAGGAAAGAGAGGACCTAAAGGGGACTCGTGTGATGAGAAGCTGGCTCCCACACAGCCTGAACTCTGCACAGCCCCAGCCCCACCTCCTCCAGGAAGCCTGCCCTGACCACATTCCCACCCTAGACTCCCTCTTCCTGCCCCAAAGCCCTGGGCCAAGCCTCAGCCTTGGGGAAATCTGAGAAGACTCCTCGGAGGAGGCAGTATTGACAATAGCCCTGGGAGGGCAGAGGGAGTCCTGGAGGAAGGGCAGCATAAACACGGCCGACACAGCTGGACTGGCGTAACCTGCGGACAAGGGCGTGTGCTTTGCGGTCAGCCACGCAGAGGTCAAGCATCGTTACGCAGGGAGTCACCTTCACCCCCTTTTCACCAAGCCCAGACACAACATTGTGGGGCTTACGAATTCAGGCTGGGGAGTTGCGATCACAAGTTTGGGTTATATACTAGCTGGGAGGCCTTGGGCAGTTCACTAAAGCACTCTGGGCCTCAGTTTCCTCATCTGTAAAATGGGGGTAGTCACATCCCAGCTCATGGGGTTGTCGTGAGGCTTAAATGAGACGATGCCTAGAAAGCATTTAAAATAGTGTGTGACCCACAGTGAACACACAATAAGACACAGCTCTTCTCAGCTCTTATTATTTAACCAGCTGTTACAGGTTGAATTGTGTCCCCCACAAAGATATAACGAAATTTTAACCTCTGTCCCCACACACTACCTCAGACTTTATTTGGAGACAGGGTCTTTACAGAGGTAATCAAGTTAAAATGAGGTCATTAGGCTGGGTCCTAATTCAACATGACTGGTGCCCTTATTAAAAGGAGAAATTTGGACCCAGACACACACACACACATACACACACACAGGGAAGACAATGTGAAGACACATGGGGAGAGAAGATGTCCACATGATGACAGAGGCAGAGGCTGGAGTGATGGATCCACAAGCCAGTGGACACGAAAGACCTCCAGCAAGCACCAGAGCTGGAAGAGGCAAGAAGGATTCTCCCCTGGAGCCATCAGAGAGAGCGAAGCTCTCAGACACCCTGATTTTGCACTTTCAGCCTCCAGAACTGTGAGAGAATAAATTTCTGTTGCTTTAAGCCACCCAGCTTTTGGTACTGTTACAATCGCCCTAAGAAACTAATCCACCAGACATGCCCAAGTCAGGGGGCTCAGTGCTCTGCTTCTAGAGGAACTTTGCAGATCCACAGCCATTCTGCTCGATGCAGGAGCAGAGTCAAGGAGAGGTAAGGCTGGCAGCTTGAGCCCTGGCCCGTGACGTCCATCCCACCTGGGCAGGCTGTGAGAGGGATGCAGGCCGTGCTCCCAACCAGCAAACAGCAGACAAACGTGAATGAACCAAAGGCCTGGCCCCACTCATTCCAACCCACCGCTCCACGAAATTCCTGCCCTGAGAGTCCTGGGTCCCACTCTAGAGAGACAGTGCCTCTCCCTACTGCCTCAAAGAGGTCCCAGTTTGCTTTCTGCTCCAGTGGGAAGGACGGGACGGAAATGTAACCAGGACGCAGTTAGAGAAAGCACTTGCCGTGGAGTCAGACAAGCCTAGGTCAAAGCCAGCCCTGCCATTTAATGCTGTGTGACCTTGAGGAAGTGGCTTCCCTTCTCTGAGACTTGGTTTCCTTAAAAGTCAAATGACAATAATAAAATTGTTCTGTCTGCCTCACAAAGCTGTTTCCAGGATCCAATATGAAAACATGGATAAGAACATTGGATGAGAGTCTAGAACCCACTGCACTGGCCCCAGCTCTCACTCTCTTGAGCACTATGACCTTGAACAAGCATCCTAACTTCTCCCTGGCCCTGATCCCTCATCAGCAAAATGAGGAGAATGGTAGAAATGGAGACAAAAATCTGTGTACACAGTCATCACATGTTAATTATGACAACGGAAACTGGAAACAACCTAAATATCTAATTGTGGAAACATTAAATAAATAATGGCATACCTCTGAATGGAATATTGTGCAGCCATTTCACGTGATGACTTTTTGGAACCATTTTAAACGATGCTGAGAAAAAGCTCATATATGTTGACTGAAAATATCAGAATATACAACTATATAACACGGCCCCCAAAACACAAAAATTGTAATAAATTAGTTAAAGCTTCTGCCTATTGGTGATCATAGCTCATGGATATGGCTAGATGGATTTTCATCAGATATAAAGGGTATAATTGGGATTGTCCAACCTAAAATTGAGGTTTGTGGCACACGTGAAATTCACTTTGGGGAGCCCTGAAGAGTATCTAAAAATGATGGACCATCATCCTCACACCATGGTGGGGAGCCCGCAGAACCCCCTGGAAAGAAAGGCCATGCTCTGTGGCTTAACAATGATGAGAGAAAACAACTCTTGTTCCAACATGAGCCCCAAGTGCAAAATCACGAGTGTAGACACTCCAAAATGCAGGCCCTGGTCCATGACTGGGTCATGTGCTCAGGGGTGAGTAGGGGCCAACCCTGGTTAATGATTCTCCCCAGTAATACCACATTGGACAGAAAATGTGGTGGAGAAAGTGCCCCATGTTAACAGTGGTCCTGTGGTTTATGGGATTGCGGGTGCTTTTTGTTTTCTTCCTCACAAATCTTTACATTCTCCCTGTAGACATGACTTTTATAATCAGAAGGAAAGTTAATATAAAATGGGGCTTACACCTAATACTCTTTTGCGTCTCCTCCATCTGTAGACCTGAAAGCACTTTATGGACCTCGGAGTTTCACGATACCATAAGGCATTGTTTACAGCCAAATCAGAGCTACCATGTCAACAGGCATTTGTGGTGGACACTGTTGGCTGCTCACCCAACAGCCATTCCTCCTTCTTCCTCACCAAGAAACCAAAATTTGTTTGGGTGGCAAAGTGCCCAGTTCCAGGGTTATCACTATAATTGGTATAAGCCAATCATGGAGAGCCCATTATCCTCAGCCAGTGATTGGTCCAAGGATGGTCATGTGACCTGGTCTGGCCAATGAGACATAAGGGGAGTCTGCTGAAGCTTCTGGGAAGACAGGTTTGCCTCCCTGTTGTAAATGGCAGATGGAGAGTTCCCTTTTGCCTCCATGCCATTCCTTCCTGCACAAGATGTTGTTCATGTGAGGATGCATGCGTGCAGTGGTGGCAGCCATCTTGGGGCCGTGAAGGGAGACGTGGCTTAGAGCTGGAAAGAATCTGGGTCCTGGATGATACTGTTGAGCTATCAAGCCAGCCCTGGGACCACCTGAAGGTGTCTGTGTCTTAACCCACCATTGGTCAGGTTCTCCATTACTTGTCACATGCATCCTAACTGATACACAGTAAATGCAATGACCTGACATGGTGCTCTATCTCGGAACTGTTCATGCTCCCACCAGAGGACCACCTGCCATGGGGTCCTGAAGGGAAGGGGTGTGGGAGGGCCAGTGCAGAGTCCTGGGGTCACACAGGCACCAGGATTCACCTTCTATTGAGGATGACCTTTGTCACTGATAAGTGTTGACATTTCCTGTGCACATGGTCTCCTGTGCCAGACAAGGTGCAATGAGCTCTACCCACAAATCTGGAGGACCCGGGGACATGCCTCTCCCTGTGAGAGGGGCTGAAATGCCGTGCTTGGCTAGTGGCCTCCCCAAGCTGTCCCCTCCTGACGGGACCACTGTTACCTCGATCTGGGGCAGGAAGGTGTGAATGGAGGGCAGGTCTGGCAGGCTGCTGGTGACATCCAGGAGCCTCTGGGCCAGGTCCCTCCACAGCTGCAGATGCTGCAGAGGCCGCTGGAAACGCTGCCACAGCTCCACCCCCGTGGCATTGCACAGCCTGGTGCTCTTCCCCTTCATGCTGCAAGGGCCGTGGAAGGAAGGAACCAAGAGAGGAGACAGTGGGGTCAGTTTGGAGTGAGGGCTCTGCCCGGACCCCCAGGAAGCCTGGCTTGCACTGCTCCCAGGGGGTCTCTCTTGTCCCCTGGCTGCTGGGGATGTCTGTGGGACCTCAAAGGTATGTCTGGATAAAAGTGCATTGGAAGTAAGCCAGTCCTCAGACAGACTTGCAGCCCAGCTCCAGGACCAGGGAAGCTCAAGCCTTGCAGAGGAATTACAGAGCCCCTGGACTGGTACAGCCCGCCCCAGGCACCTAGCAGAAGCAAACAAAATCCTTTCTTGAGTAAGAGACAATCATCCTAGGCCCAAATAATTTCTACAAATAATTTTTCAAATGCAATATCCAGCACCCAGTCATGAATAACCAGCACGTGAAACCTCAGCAAGAGAAACCGGAGGAAGACGTCTCCTGCCTGCTCTGTGCACAGGAAATTCAGGATCCCGCCACCACCTTAGCATCCCACAGGGGACCCAGGGCCCTGCTCTATTGTACAGATGTGAGGCCTGAGCACACTGTGGGGTGAGAGACACAGCACGGGGGGAGCTTCCTGAGTTCCTTCAGGAGGAACCCCCTGCACCAGGCAGAGGAATGAGAGGCACTATGGGTACATGGACAGTTGTGCTGCATTCCGAACACCTCTGAGGCTCCCGTAGCAAAAATAGCTACAGACTCCAAGCTTACGCTGTGCTCAGTTCCACGCAGAGTGGATATTTGATCCGCTGGTCTTCGCTGAGCTAGGAAACCGGAGATCCTGCCATGCCCGAGCCCGTGGGCCGAGGTTGGAGGTAGAGGCTGGTCCAAGACAGGCTCAGATGCTTATATCAGCACCATCAGAAGGCGGGGGAATGCTGTTTGTCTAGAAAAGCCCCCACCTTGGGCCATTACATGGTGGACCTGTCCCCACTGCTAAGCTGCATAAAGAAACTTGATGGAAATGGGTGGATGAGCCACTTAGCACGGAAAAAAGCAAAGTTCAGGCCTCTCTCTGGGAGCAAAATGCAGACACTGTCAAAGGAGAAAGTGCCGAGCAGAGTGAGACCCTGTAGCAGCCAATGATGGGAGGTGCAAGAATTATTTAAGACTTAGCAGGCTGCAAGAGACAGCAGGCCCACTCCTGGAGACACATTGGATGGGGTAAGAAGGCCCCTGGAGGGTGGGGTCCAGGCACGCCGCGTCCGCCCGCCCTCGGCCTGCCCGGATACCTCTGGTACTCCTGGACGGCGGCGACGACGCTGTCGGAGAGTGGCTGAGGGTCGTGGGGGAAGGCGATCAGCTCCCTTAGCTGGGCCTGCAGCCGGTCCACCCGGGGCTCCTCCGCGGCCAGCGCTGCCCGTGTCGCCTGCAGCACGGATGACCCCCAAGGGGGCAGGTGAGGTTCTGCGACAGGGCCGGGTGTGTGGGCAGGGGGATGAGCATGGCCGGTGGGGGTGGGCCAGCCTGGGAGAAAACCGTCAGCAGAGGCAGGGACCAGGCCCCGGTGAGCTCAGTCCCTGCTCTCCCACCTCCTGCTCCATGACCCCAGACACGGCATTTCCTCTCCTGGAGCCGCACTTTTGTCTTTATTGTCACCAGCCTCACAGCATAGTCATGACAGGTATCAGCACCTAATAATACAAATTACTACTATCTGGGGACCACTGACCCCATGCTGAGTGCTCTGGGTGCCCCATTCAGTTCAGTCTAGCAAGGATCCTGGAAGGGCGGTCTCCGCGTCCCCATTTTATACGCAAGGAAACTCTGGTTAAGAATTTTCTGATGGTTGCAGAGCTAGTAAACAGTGGACCTGACGTCGGAGCTGGGCCCTCTGGGTCTTATCCTGCCTCGTCAGCACCAGAGGGAACAAGGACTGAAAGTGCTCTGTGAAGCGGACACTGTTATTGGCAGGTGGGGAGGATATTTCCACCAAGCACTCCTGAATCACTCCACTCGACTGCAGTCCGACACTCCAGACGAGGCCTTTTCCTGCTGTCCTGGGAAGTGCGGAGTTTCACCTTGACCTTGACTCTTGATGGGCCCATGGGGCGGCGGACGACGGGGGGGGGAGGCAGGATGGGGAAGTGGAAAGGGCATGGGCTTTGGTGTAACACAGGCTGGTCTGGGAACCCACCTCGGCTCCTTCCCAGCTGTGCAACTGTGGGCTGTTCCCTTGTTCGTAACATGGGGCCACCCCCACTTGACACGGCACTGAGTACAGAGCAGGACCCAGCCGTGCCCCTCTCCGGCTGCCCCCACACTCCAGGAGGCAGCCTTGGGCTCCACCCAGATCCTCCATTCACAGGGGCCAGGGGCAGCTCCAATCAGGCTCAGTCCCGGGTGACCACAGGTGAACAGGGACCAGAGTTTTAAGTTCAGGGAGCAAGCTCAAATAGAGGGACTGTCGGCAGCAGCGAGGGGCAGGACGGGCCACTGTGTAGGCAGCAGGATACAGAATCTGCCCAGCCAGCCCTGTCCATCCTCAAAAATATTCCTGTCCATATTCAATTATTAAGTGAATGTAATGAAATCTGTACAAGTTTGCATAGAAGATGAAGACACAATCGGTTTGTGTGAACTGGCAGTTTCCAAACCATTCGTGAAGAAGCCCGCACATCACACCCAGGAGGGCTGGCCGGCCTGCAGGCAAGCGGCGACTCGGCTGGCCAGACAGGGCAGGGGTCTGCAGGGGGAGCGGGACCATGGGCTGCCTCGGGAGAAAGGCCTGTCCAGACTACAGGAAGGTCAAGAGTCAATTTGAGGCTGTGCAAGTCACAGAAACGCCAAGCGCCCTGGGTGTGGAGGAGCAGAGTGACCAGGGAGCCACAGTGGGAAGGACACTGCCCACAGCACTGGGCTGGCTAAGCGCTGTCCCTCTCTGGACACAGTTTCCTGCCTTGTGAAATAAGACAGGCCCTGCCAGCCCTGCCACGCCGTATCTGCAGCCATGATGCGGTCATCTTTCGTGTGGGGGTTCCCTGGGACGCCCGGGAGGGTGGGTCCTGCTAGGCAGCTGCGTTTACTGACCATCTCGGGTTTACGCACAAAACCACTCTTTCAACCTTAGGTGCTGAAATGGGTGAGTGGTCCTGCCCTGGTTGGCACAGGCAGGTCACAAATCACTCCCGGCCCCCTGCTCTCTGTTGGGGAGGGTTTGGGGACTGTAGGTGGAGAAATCCGCCGGGGTCACGGCCAGATGAGCACCGATGCCCTTGTTCCTGGTCTGTCCTCTCTTTATGCTGATTTTGTAAAACTGGGAGCCAGAGCTGGCCCAGAGGCAACAAGCACGTCCTCCTGAGTCAGACTGCCTGGGTTCAAGTTCAGATCCCTGCCCCCACCCGTGGGCTGCATAACCACGGGCAAGCCTCAGTTTCCCCGTCTATACAAGGGGGATTGTGACAGCGCCCTCCGAGGAGGGCTGCACAGCACTCAGAACAGCGCACGCCAGGTAAATAATGACCTCACTATGACAATGCTGAAGACGGACACGTCCCTCACTGAGACTTTCTGGACAAGTTGCTCTTTCAACTGAGGCCCTGACACAGCCTGTGTCCCTAAGTTTGCCTGTTTCTCACAAGAGGGAAAACAGTCCAAATTTCTTTTTCAGTGCAAAAATAGGATAACGGCACTCCGTCTTCCCCTGCTCTGCCGGGCCAAGGGTGCTCCCAGCCCAAACCAGGTCGGCTACCTCACAGCCACAGTCCTGGCCTCGTCCCCAGGTAGCAGGCACTCCAGAGGGCTGGGCTGGAGCAGGTCAGGTGTGTCTGCTCCTTACTAGAGAACACGTAATAAGAAGCGCAAACGTAACTACGTGAATGCTAGTTGAAGAACGCAAGTCTTCAGTAATAAATTCTGAAATTCCCTTTCACTGATTTCCGGTTAGTCACACTTAATCATAATTGAGGTGACAGGGGAACCGGGTGGGGCAGGGAGCCTCTGTAGGGATGTGGTCAGCTTCCTGCCTCAGGGACAGCTTCCTGAAACCCAGCCGGGCACGGGCAAGTGGCTTTTGTGATCTATCCCTCATCCGGAACTCATGGTAAAAGCCCATCGTCTTTGAGCGCTGACCTCTTGGCACGTGATATTCTAAGCACTTTCTGTTGTCACCTGCTCATAAGGAAGGTGCGAGGCAGGTCCCATCACCCTCCTCCCCATCTCACGTTTGACTGAGATTAAAGCAGTTGTCCCAAAGCCATCCAGTCAGTGAGGAGAGGAACCAGGACTTGAGCCCGGGCATCTGATCCAAAAGCCCCCGCCCTTAACCTCTGGACTAGACCAGCTCTGCCTCGGGCTAAGGCAGCCAATCGTAAAGGGAAATGGTTCCCTTTGCACGAAGTTGATCGCTGCCGTGGAATCTGGTCTCCACGAGGCCGCGTGAGCCCTAAAGAGCACAAGTGCTTTGTTGCTACCTACACACAAATATTTCTGCATTTGGGTGAACATGAGAAGGAAGAGAAAAACCAGAACAGTGTGGAGATCTGGGGTGGCTTTTCTTTTAGAGATTTCCCCTAATGGAACTGACATGGAGCTAACCCACTGAGTTAATAAATAAAGATAGAGTGAGGGAGGGTGTTAATCCCTTATTTTAAAAATTTGAGTCCACGACTCAAACCTCCTGTGAGTGGGCACGTGGTGGGGGGCGGGGAGGGTGCTCAGATTGACATCGTGTCTGGGTTGGAATCCACTCTCCCCTCCCCTCCCCAGGATGGGCATCATCTGCTTGGCCTCCCCAGAAGCCCCATTGTGTTTGTTCCTCATCATCTCTACACTAAGAGCTTTCCCCCCCGACCTAACACTCCCTGTTCTGTGCTCTGGAAGTCCACCCTGCATCCTGCCATTGGGTAAGGGAATGGCAAACCTGGAGTCAATCCACCTTGGGTCTTATTTACCCACTGACTCATTGGGCGATCTTGGGGATGTTGGGAAAAAAATCTTTCTAGGCCTCAGTTTCCTCATCCAGAAAATGGGTACAAATATTCAACTCAGATGACCAAAGATGGAGGAAAACCAGAGTGAGTGTGCTTAAGTCCTGTCGTGATTTTCCTCCAAGTGGTGACACCCCGAGGCACACAGGGCACCTGAAGTGGCCCATGACCTAGCCAAACTTTGCTTACCGAGTAGAGTCTCCAGAGGGCCACCAGCTCGTCCTCAGTCCCCGCCTTTGTTGTGGGCTCCAGGCCCTCCTCAACCAGCCTCTGGAGGCCCTTCCTGAACTCTCCCAGCTCAGCCTCCAGCTGCCTCCTCTGCTGCTCACAGGCCCCCCTGGACTTGAGCAGGTCCCGCAGACGCCCCTCTTCCTCCTCCCAGAGGGCTCGCAGCTTCTCCAGAACTTTCCGCATCTCCTCCAGCTCTTCAGTGATCTTCTCTGCGCCCAGAGGAGAGGTATTCCGGATGACCCCCACAGCCTGCTCCTCCAGCCTCTTCAAAGACTCCTCACCCCGGGGAAAATCTTTGGTGATGTCCTAAAGGGGGACAGGGGAAAAAAACATGAGGGGGGAAAAGAAAACATCTGCTGCATTTTCCAGAGCCCCTGGGGACATCGTGCTCACCACGAATTCCTAGATCCCGGGGTTAGAGCCAGAGGTGCCGTTCCAAGGGGTGGACTGTCTCCCTTAATAACTGACTCACAACATGAGAATGTAATTCCCTTCCCTCGTCTTTTTCAGCCATCTGATTATGTCAAGGAGAAAGCCCCTGTTGGGTGCTTCTCTGTCTTAACTCTCTCTGACATTTGCAGATCTGCCTTTTTAACAAAGAAAAAGGCAGCCTCAGGCTCTGAGCCTTCAGCAGGCAAAAATATGGATCCAAATAGAACCTTACGACCCCATTTGGCTTCATTATATTTATTTGTGTGGTTATCTACTAACTATGAATGGGTACTGGCTTTCCATTTATGACGATGACATAAATTTTCTTTTTAAATAAATGTTCGTCAGTTTTTAATTTTTTAAATTTTTATGCAAACACCTTTAAATTAGCTTTATTTCAAAATGCCTTCAAAATATTTTTTACTTTTTATAGAAGCATAATTTACGTGGAGTAAAATATACCGATCTTAAGTGTTAGAGTTCAAAGAGTTTTGAGAAATATGCATGCCCACATAGTCCACACTGTTATCAAAATAGAGAGCATTTCTAACACCCCAGAAGATTCTAGAACTTCATATATTTGAAGTCATAGAATGTATTCTGTTTTGAAACTGGCTTCTTTCACTCAGCATGATGTTTTCAGATTCTTCTATGCTGCTGTGTATATCAGTACTTCATTCCTTTTTATTGTGAGTAATATTCCTTTGTACATATATTCTAGTCTACAATGTGTTTATCTAATGTTCTGCTCATAAAAATCTGAGTCATGTTCAGTTTGGAGCTATTATGAATAAGGTCACTGGGAACATTCTTATACAAGTCATGTAAGATATTTTTTGGTCACCCTTCATCGGTTTTTTAAAAAGTGTGTCAATTTAAATATAAATATCAAATAAATGGCACAGGTTCCGTATAGCTGTGGCAAAAATTATAAAGTCGTCCTTGAATTATTGAAGATAATCTACCCACTCACTTTACAGAGGGGGTCAGAAGTTCATTCAAGGTCACAGCAAGTCAGGAAGGCCAGAGTGGACCCAGCATTTCCCAGCTGCAGACCTGGTGCCTACACCAGGGCTCCTCATTCTCAACGCTACTGACATTTGAGGCCAGATAATTCTTTGTTGGGGGGCTGCCCTGGGCATTGTAGGATGTTTAGCAGCATCTCTGGCCTCCACCTACTAGATGCCAGTAGCATCTCCACCCCCAGCTGTGACAACCAAAAATATCCCCAGGTGTGACCAAACGGCCCCCATTTGAGACCCACTGGTCTAGACCAGGCTGCTGTGGCCTTGGGTTTCCAAATGCCCTGCTGGCCTAGAGATTTCCACGAAGCAGCCGAGGTCCCAAACATTTGGCACTCTATTCCACACGTCCCCTCACGTGGGGTCTGTGTGCATGGATGTTTGTATCTCCTGTGGCCCCAGCTCTATCCCATTAAGTAAACTACAACATACAACCCGCCACATGTGAGTGCTCCCTCAGCGGAGCGCTGACGTGCTTTTGTCTCCAAAGCCAAGAATCTGGTGGAGACACGGCCGGGGGTTACCTGCAGCGCGGAGAGACGGTGCTGGGTGGTCAGCTTGCAGTTCTGCCCCAGGCAGCCGCCCAGCTTGTCCACCACGGCCTTCAGCCACAGCTGGAACTCATCCACACTGGCCTGGAAATGCTCATGCTCCCGGGTCACCTGCTCCAGCAGGTCCACCCTGTCCTGTGGGAGGGGAAGAAAGTCACTAACCATGAGGCTCCCTAGCCTGGGTTTCCCTGGCCTTCAAGGTCTGCAGGGTGTGTGTGGGGGGCAGAGGGGGAGGATGGACCAACCCTCAGCCCCTTTGCTGGAGACAAAGAGATCCCAGACGCTCTTCTCTACCTGATTAGTCACAAGCCAAGAGATTCTTGGCTTTGAAGACAAAAGCACATCAGCACTGGGCCCGTCAATTATCCACCTGGCTTTCTTTCCTGCCACGCCCTAGGAATGGCACTCAAGACAGAAGCGTGGTAACAGCTACCGTTACATCTGCTGTCATCTGAGCGCTCACCAAGGTGCCAGCACGGCTCTGAGAACTTGACGCACATTATCATCTCATTGAACTGGCCTGAACACCCCACCAGGTGGCACCATTCTCGTCCCAGTTTGACAGACAGTGACAACGAGGCACAGAGGTGGAATGACTTGCCCAAGGTCACCGGGCTAGGAAAGCACCAAGATCCAAACCCAGTAGGTGAGGCTGGTGGGGGTATTTCTGCCCCAGCACAATGGTGTCTACGGGGGATGCAGACAGCCGGCTGCCCCCTCTCCTCGTGAGGGCAGTGATGTTGCCAGCAAGGGTTGGAATCTTCTCTATCTTCAGACAATCCACTGAAGTTCTAACCCCAGGGGCAAGATGGTGTCCCGAGGGTGGCTGACATCTGGGGAAATAACAGTGTCCCTGTGTGCCCAGAGACTCTGTTTTTCAAAACACACCCCGGTCACTGCACCGTCTCTTTCAGCTCCTCCACTCCTCGGCCTGGCAGTCAAAGGTGGGACCCCACGACGCAGCGCTGTGGCCCAGTGGTCAAGACCCTGAGCTTGGGAGCCCTCTGCCTGTGACTTAAGGCCTGCTCTGCCTTGGGCACGTGACTAAGCCCTCTGTGCCGAGTCTCCGCATCCGCACAGTGTGGTTAGTAACGGTTCCGCCTCACCGGGGTGCAGTGGGATTAAATGAATTAGAGCTCGCACAACCCAGAACAGCACCGGGCAGCAAGTTAGCGCTTAGTAACTGCGAGCCATCGTTTATTGTCACACCCAGCTGAGCGAGCGTGTGCCCACCTGGCAGTGCCAACCGCCAGGCCGCGCCTTCCTTCCCTGAGGATTTGCCCAGTGCCCCGGGCTGAACTAATGGCCTGCCCTCTGTGTGTGGCTCTCTCACAGCTTGTCTACCGCATTGTCACCTGCTGGCGGGACCAAGCGCTCCCTACAGGCAAAGCTGCCCTTGTTGATTTTGTCTCCCAGGTCTGGCTCAGGGCAGCTGTGAACGAAACTTCCTGAAGGGCTGGAAGAATAAACATGGACGGTCTGCCAGCAAAGGGAAGTTTTCAAGGAGAGTTAAGAAAAGGGAAAGAGGGACTTTCGTTTAATAAGCACCTACGATGTGCCTGGAACTTGACGCGTTATCTTACTTAATCTTCACAATAATCACAAAATGCTCCCATCTGCAGACTCCAGACTGGAGCTGGGAGGTCACAGAACCCTTGCAGGACCCTGCAGACAAGATTTAAAGGGCAAGTATCAGACCCCAAAACCACCACTCTAGACCGGCGGGGAGGGGCGGAGGGGCGGGGGGCCGACTGTTGCTGTCAGACAATGGATGTTTTTGGCTTTGCCTGTGGGACGGTTTCTGTTGCAACTGCTCAACCACTTATGTGTCACTATGCTGTAGTGCACAAGCAGCCATGGGCAAACCCATAAAGAACTGTCATATTCCAATAAAACTTTAATTATGGATATGTCATTTTCATGTCATGAATTATTTTGCTTTTTATTCCCCCAATCATTAAAAATGTAAAATGATTCATTTTTTGTTAGCGTATTAAACATTGTTACAAAAACGTATTGAGCATTTGGTCCCCAGGCCACAGTTTGCTGACTTCAGCTCTCAGCCATGGAGCCAGGCCACGTCCAGGAGAGCCTGACCACCCACGAAGCCACGTCAAAAGTTCTCCATGGGGCAGTGTGGACAGACATGTAGATTTGAAAACCCTCCCTGGCTATTTGTACATGCCTTCCCTTCCCTTTGAAAAGCTCCTCACCGAATTTAGAAATTAACTAATTCATTTAAACCTTGGCCACAACCATTGCAAATAGAAGAAAATATCCCCATTTTGGAGATGGGGAAAGCAAGGCACAGGATCAGGTCCTTCGGAGAAGAGTGGAGAAGACTCTCACCTATGGGAGCGAGGCCAGAGCTTCAACAGCAGCGCACAGAGGACTTGAATTCCGACAGTGGACCAAGGGACGGCGACCGGCTCCTTCATGTTTCCCTTGCTGGCTCCCCCTTCCCGCAGGATTATTTGCATCCATCAAAACCCTCCCAGACCTTCCTCCATCCACAGGAAAGGCTCATTTACGAAACAAAGTGGGTCAGGAATAACAAGCAGAGAAAAAATGCTGGGCCCCTGGCTGATGCTGATGGTGATAAATGTTCCAGCGAAGCAAACTCTCCAATGAAAATGCCAGGGGGTGCTGTGTGTGTGTGTGTGTGTGTGTGTGTGTGTGTGAGCGATGAGGTGCCGGCACTTGGGGAAATCCAGAGTAAATAAAAACCTCCGTGATAGTGAGCAGGCACTCGGAGGGGAACGCAGCCGAGCAGGGCAGACGTCCAGGCATGCTCTGTGCCGGGCATAATGAGATCACTGAGCACAGTCCGGCGGCTGCCGGGCCAGCCACGTTGGGAGGGTGACAGGGGTGACAAATGGGAAAGTGCTCAACCTTCTCTCATTAGACCAAACAATTAAACCATCTGTGGCTGGCAGAGTTGTCAGGAATGTCAAAACCCAACCAATTAACAAGGGCGCATGGATTTATGCCTCTGCAAAGGGCTGCACGACGGGCTTTGATTCATGGCCCAGATGCCAAACACGCCTCCTTGGAAGGCCGTCCCGGGAAGGAGGGAGGAGGAGGACGCTACTATTGCCTGGCCCTTCAGAGAATGGAATTGGTGGATTAAAAACACTCAAACAAAATAAACAAGCAGGACCCTCCTCACAGCCAGCCTGCTCTGTCCGTTGTTGACTTTCAAATGCTTTGGGCTGACAGCATGCAGTCGCTCACCCTGGGCTTGGCCAGTTGTTCTAGTCAAGAATCTCCCTCCAGGGGGTGGTCACAAAGGCCACAGTCCAGAGGTGGCCTCCAGGGTGCTTCTGCGGTCCTGTCCCCGTCAACCAGAGGCTTTGCTAATTAACGTATTGGAAGTCAAAAATGGATTTCCAGAGGTGAAAATAATGGCCTGTTAACCAGCATGAGAAATGCTCAAATGGGCTCTCATGGGTGAAAGTCAAAGTATTAATACATACGATATCCACTACGGACTGAACTGTGTCCTCCCCAGATTCCTGCGTTGAAGCCCCAACCCTCAGGGTGATAGTATCGGGAGATGGGGCCTTTGGGAGGTGATTAGGATCAGATGAGGTCGTGAGGGTGGGGCCCTCATGATGGGATCAGTGCCCTGATAAGAAGAGACCCCAGGGACCTTGCAGTCCCTCTCTCTTTGCCACGCGAGGACGCAGGGAGAAGGCGGCCAAGAACAGGCCCCTCACCGTGAACCAAATCTGCCGGCACCTGATCTCAGACCTCCAGCCTCCAGAACTTCGAGAAATAAATGCCCGGTGTTTAAGCCCCCGGCCTGTGGTATTCTGTTATGTCAGACCCTCCTCACTCTGGGAAAGGCCTGGACCTCTCACACTCCCTCCACGGCCCTCATCCCGTCACGGGGAGAGGAGGGTTTCAGCTGCCTGCCTTGGGCAGGCTTCTCATCTGCCTCGAGAGAGCCTTTTCCACTAGGGGAGGCCTTCATCAGACGTACAGAGCAGCTGACCGGGAGGCATCTGGGCCACCAAGAATCTTTGGGGGCTCCTGGACATGCAGCAAACCCCATCCTGCTTAAGATGGAGCCAGAGGGTTTTCCTTCTGTCCAGGGCTGGCAGGCTGGGGGAGGCTGGGAGGTCGATGTCTGGGGCTGTATCCTATTGACTAATGGGGACCTTGGGGCTGGGAGCTAAATCTCCTGCTGAGAGAGATGTAAAAGTTTGCCCCTGTCAGTAGCTCCTCGGTCTTCTGCAGTTCGTGGCACCCTCTGGAATCTGAAGGAAGCTATGGCTCCTCTCTCCAGCAAAATGCATGCTCACACAACAGTTTGAATATAACTTCAGAGGGCCTGAAAGGGCCCTCCCCACCCTACAGCCAGCTCTGGGAGAGAAGAAACAGCTCCACGGCTCCCCACACCCCTCCCCATCCAAGAGCTAACGCGGCTCCCGTGAGTGAGAACCGAGCTCCCACACCTCTGATGGCCAGGAGGAGAAAACCGAGAGTGTGGAAGAGCCAAACTGAATTCACTTCTCTACGTAGCATCCGGTCACCCTGCAAACACCAGCGCCCCATTTCCACGTCGGGGTCGGCATTGGCCAGTCGGCCTGGTAACTCTGAGGGCTTCCACAGGGAGGCAGCTTCCTCCCCCACACCATCCTCACAGGCAGAGGCCCCCACGCTCCTGCCCCCAGGACCCTGCTAGCTGGTCTCCGCCTCGTGAAAACCCAGAAGCCACATGCTCCCTCCTCCAGGAGCTCCAAAGCCTGCATTTACTGCTCCTCCACTTCCTCAGCCTGACCCACAGAAGCACCGGTGATCCCCGGTCCCCACTGATGGGCACAGGTGCAGTGACTTGCCCAGGACCTGAGGCACAAGGGAAGGAAGAGGCCACACTGGGAGTTGCCTAGAACTTCTGGTTCTTTCTAGTGGGCCAGTAATACCTGACACTTAGATTTCTTTTTTAAAGTCTAAAAAAAATGGGTCCAGTCACACCTTCTCTATCCACCATGTAAGAAGGTTGGGAGGACCAAATGAGGTCAAAGACACGAAGAGACTTAGAAAAGATGGTAGCTGCTGATAAGAGTTGTGATTTCTAGGACTTTTTGGATCGAGTGAGGGGAGAGTCCCCTGGAGTGACCATGAGAATCTCTGAGGTGATCATTTCTGCACGAGGGCCAGACCCGGCGCTCAGCCGGTGTCGCCTCCACACACACACGCACACACACCTAACCATTTTCCATTTCCGCTCCTCCGCCTGCTGTTCAAGGGGCTCTCTGCTGATTGACATAAGCACCTGTTTCCTGTAAAGTCACCACAAGGAGGCCATGGGGCCAGGCACCTTCCCTGCCTGGAACTGAGGGGCAGATCTGGAGACAGCATCTCTGTTAAGCCAGCCCTTGCCCTAGGCGAGGGCCAACTGGCCACATCTTCGAGAGTCAAATGCCATACCTGCCTCGCCTGTCCGTCCTGGCCCCAGCGCAGCTGCTCCAGAACCTCCTGCCACTCCCTCTGGGGCCCCGGGGGCTGTGCGCCTGCAGGCTGCAGGGGCGGGTTCTCATTCATTCAATAAATAGCTCCCAGCACCTGCTGTGTGCCCAACACCATTGTTGTTGCTATTTATTTCCATTGCTACTGAGCGTAGAAGTTGTCCTTTATGCTGGGAAAATGCTGGCCATGAACTGACATGAACTCATTCAGTCCTCACAACCCGGTTATGGGTGCGGCGAGCAGCCCCGAGGCCACACAGCTGGGAAGCAGCCGAGCAGGGCTTGAACCCAGGTCCCTTCCCAAGCAGCCAGGGGCCACAGTCCTGTTCCTGCTAATGGAGTCCCAGATCTCTGCTTATTATGGAACTCTTTCTCTTAGCTTGTAAACGTGAAGGCGCCAGGAGACTTCCAGGTCCAGCACTGTGGTGGACTAGACAGCCTGCATACCCTTCCACCACGGCAGCCAGAAACGCTGGACAAAATACAACGAGCATTGTTCAAATGCAGACCCACACACACACCAATGTGAGATCCCACAGAGCAGAAGCAAAGACGTTATAGACATTAGATTGCTCAACTCACACGTCTACTTGGGGTCTTCTTGGGTGTAATACTCAGGAGGAGGAAGTAAGATTATAGGCCCAGAGGGGGCAGAGACCCTGCAAAAGGGAAGAACCCTTGAGGGGCTGCCCCCTCTGTCAAAGCACAGAAATTTCTAGAACTAGGAAAAAAAATCTCCCCGTAAGCACAATAAGAGAAGGAAGCTCGTGTTTCAGCTTGGGCTCTGGGATAAAACAAAAACAAATGAAAAAACCAGTCACCTTTCAGAGTGTGGAGCCAGGGGCCTCTTGCACAATTTTGGCTTAGGGTTCAAGTCTAGAGTACCCACTTGATTCAGAGCCCCCAAGCCAATATACTGACATAAAAATAGGAATCATGAATGTAAGTTTCCAGGGGAGCCTGGCTCCGTGGAGCTCCTCTGAGGCCAGGCCCCTGGGGTTCTGCAGACAAAGCCCTGCTTAGGATGAGCTCACAGCTCCAAATTACAAAGCTCCACCACGTCAGGAGACCCAGCAGATGTCAGCGTGAGGCCCCAGAGCTCCAGCTACTTGTGCAATCTGATGGAGACTGCAAAATATGTATGCTTAGAATGATTACGAATATCACCCACATCTGGAAAGAGTGCCAAATTTAAGGGGAAAAATGGCACAATGAAAAAAAGAATGGCAGATGTAATAACCAAATAGAATTTCTTTTAATAATAATAATAATTGAACTTCATAACTCAGTGGACTGTCTAAAAATCAATGTAAGAATGCGGTGAGGGAATGGGGGCAAAGGATGGGCAGAGGGATTGGGGGAAGGGCAAGTTAGAGCCGAGGAGGAAAGGCTAAGTAAAGGGCAGGAGGAGGGAGGAGAGAGAAGTGGGGAGCCAGGTGAAGGCAAACCTCACAGTCCATCAGTCAGCCAGTCAACACACGCGTATCAAGTGCCCACATGTGTATAAAGCACTCGGTGACACTGGGTGTGTGGATGGTAAATAATGGGTTGATGCGTGAGTGGATGGCGGAAGGGTGGGTGGATGGGTAGATGGAAGATTGGTGGGTGGGTAGTTAGGTGGTGGGTGGGTGAGTATATGAAGAGATGGGTGACAGGTAGATAGTGAGTGAGTAGGTAGGGGGTGAAGGGGTAGATAGTGGGGGGGTAGTAGATAATGGAGAAATGGATGAGTGAATGGTTGGGTGAAGAGGTGGGTGAGTTAACAAGTAGGTGAATGAGTAGGTAGATGGATGGGTCGGTGACTAAGTGGTTGTAGATGAATAGGCGATTGGTTAGGTGGTGGGAGATAGATGGATGAGTGAGTAAATGGATAGGAGGTTGGCAGACAGAGAGATGGTTGGGTAGGTAAGTGGATGAGGTGGTGACTGAATGGACAGTGAGTGGGAGATCTGGTAGTTTAGTGGGGAGGCACATGGAAGAGTGGACAGGTGGGTGGGTAGATGGACGGATGGTGGTGGGTGGGTAGGTGGGTGGGTAAGTGTTGGGTGGATGGGTAGTAGATGGTGAGTAGATGGATGGACAGATGGCTAGCGAGCAAACGCGTGGCAGATGGGGTGGACAAATGGATGGATGGGTGAAGATAGAGCCCACCACCTCTCACCCACCTGGGCTTTGGTCTTCACTGCATCGTACTCGGCCTGCATCCTCTTCTGGGCGTCTTCATCCACGCTGGGGTCCCCGATCCTGTTGAACAGGGAGGCCGCCTCCTCCAGCAGCCGGTCCAGGAGCACGGCCTGGTTGTCCACGTTGTGTAGCAGCACCTGGGCATGGCTCAGCTGCCACTGCTTCTCCTTCAGGCCCAGCTGCAGCTCCACGGGGGGCTCCAGCGCCACCATCATCTTCTGGAACCAGCGGTAGAACTCATCTCGGGCCAGCAGGTATTCGCTCCAGTGCAGCCACACCCACTCGATGCGGCTGTGGGCACAGAGACCCCGGGGCCGTGGACCACCTGGCTCCTGGGCAGAGAGGAAGGCCCCTGCCCCTGCCCCAGTGCTAGGGGGCTGTGGGAGGGGGGCACAGAGACCCTCTGTGGGCCTCAGGGTCACCGGGGCAGCTTGGTGACACTCCAAATTCCGGGCCCTACCTCACTACTAGACAACACCCTCCCGTCTGGTAAATAAGCAACATGGGTGGGGCTGAGGGTCAGCGTGGCTCAGATTCCAGACCAGCTCTGAGAACCACCAGGCTTGCTGACATAGCTCGGGGAGCTCTTAGCCGCCAGCACTCCAACTTCTAGCCCTAAACTCCCATTATTGACGCACAGACACCCCCAGCCATTTCTCTCTGTCTGGCGTCGGGACTCAGCACACAGTTGCCCGGCTCTTACCACACAGGTGCCCGCCAACAATCGCAGGGAGTGTGTCTAATGATTTGCAGAGTAATAGCATCTGCGGGCTTGTCACTGCTCCGTGGAGACACAAGGCTGGGGGCCTGTGTGTGGGTTCCAGGATGCCATGAACTCACCGCATAACCCTGCCTCCTCACCTGCCTCAGTTTCCCCATCCGTAACATGGAAACCGCCCTATCCGTCCAGCCAACATCACGCTACTTCATTTGGAATTCTGAGTGAAAGGTTTAAAAAACAGAAAGCACTGTGCAAAGTCCCTCCAGTCCATTCACATTCTGGTTTTATAGTGATGGAGAGGATGCTGGCAGCTCTGGTTTACTGAGGGCCTACTGTGTGCCAAGCACTGTGCTACACTCTTTTTTTTTTTTTTGTGGGGAAGACCAGCCCTGAGCTAACATCCGTTGCCAATCCTCCCCTTTTTGCTGAGGAAGACTGGCCCTTGGCTAACATCCGTGCTCATCTTCCTCCACTTTATATGGGATGCCGCCACGGCATGGCTGACAGGCAGTACGTCGGCGGGTGCCCGGGATCCGAACTCGCGAACCCTGGGCTGCCAAGCGCGGACTAAACCGCTGCGCCACCGGGCAGCCCCCTGTGCTACACTCTTGACATCTGCTATCCCCTTCCATCCTCCTAAAAACCTTCCAGGAACACTTGGTTGTACCCATTGTCCAGATGAGGCACCTGAGGCTCAGAGAGGTCAAGTAACTTTCCCAAGGCCACACAGCAAGTAACCAGGAGAGCAAGAGGCAAACCTAGGTCTGTCTAAGCCCCCACCCCCATCTGGCTCCCTGGTTCAGGCAGAGAATCCGGGTTAAAGTGCTAGCAGGACAGCAGGCCCTCTTACTCCAGGGCCACTCTGCCGTTCTGCTGGAGGGTGCACACGGCAAGTCTACCAGGAATTCATCGTTGGCAAAACACGATGGGCTCCCACTGTCTATTATCATCATTAAGCTTGATTTTAATTACAAAGAGGCAGGCAGGGCTGGCTGAAATCCCAGGAGAACATCCCGTTCCCAGCAATCCCAGGACTGGAGAAATGTCCCTTGGGCAGAGGCCCCAGGCCAGCGTGGTGGTGGGCAAGAAGGGTCAGCGGCAGATGAAGGCCTGGCAGGGTCCCCGGCCGCCCTACCTGTGACAGTGAGTCATGTAGGTGACTGTCTCCTCCCATTGGGCCTTGACGTCCCTCAGCCGGGCCAGGATCTCAGGCTTCTGGTCCTCGTGGCAGCATGCCAGGAGGGCCTCGGCCGCCCGCAGGGCCAGGTCCACCTTCACGCGCCCCTCCGGCTCCAGCTGGCATATTTTCTGTCACGGACACAAAAGCCAGTTTCCAGGGTTCAGACAGAATGCAAGCAGGCAGAGCCTTGGGAAGACAGTGGCGTGGGAGCCCCTGCGCGCTCCTCCTGTGACCTGGGCAGCCTGCTCATGGCTCTGAGCGTGGGAGCAAGGAGCACGGAGATGTGCCCAGGGCTACCTCAGGACAGGAGCGCCTTCCCTTCCCGACTTGGCCCGTTTCCAGCTGTGTGAACTCTGACGAGTTCCATTATCTCTTCGGGCTTGGTTTTCTCATCTGTAAAATGGGGTTTTCGTAGCATCTAGCTCTCGGAGTGTTTTTTCAGGATTAAATGGGAAAATGCACGTAAAGCGCATGTCACAGCGCAACAGGCGTGCGGGGCCGTGGGGATCAGCCTCCAGGTCTCCCGCGGGGAGCAGGCTTGACCCAGGGCCCCGGCTGACGCTCCAGAATTCTCTCTGAGAGTTCAGTTTGCACCAAGGCCTCGCTCCCTCTGCTGCTCCCACCAGTGACAGAGCAGGAACCCGAAGGCAGGCCGGTTCCTGGGCTCCGATGGGTGACAGGTCCAGGACGCCGCATGGCAATCAGAGACACGCCCTGCTCTCCAGGACTCGGGGTCTGACATCCCTCCCAGCCTCTCCGGTCTCCCTCCCCATTTTCCCTCAGAGGCTTTTCCCTAGTAAACGTCCTGCACATTAATCTCACCTTGGTGTTGGCTTCTTGGAGGACCAAGACTAAAACACAACGTCTAGCAAATAGTACGTCTTTGATGAACCTCAGTTACTGTCATGATTGTTATGATTCCAGATCTTTGGCAACTAAAGCTTGGTCTCCGGACTAAAAATAGGCCTGGATTCCAATTCCAGGGCCACTCCCTGCCACCTGCGTGACAGCCTGCTTCATTCTCCAGGCCTGTGCAATGGGGCAGACAATGGTTATGCCACCCAGGGTGACAGTAAGCCTTGTGTGACACAGGGAGAGCCATTAGCACACTGCCTGGCCCATAGACATTCTCAATCACTAACTGTCCACTATGATTACTGTCTTTACGTGCCTTCTGATCTGTATTCACTGGCTGCACAAGATTTGCCTAAAGCTCAGGCTCCCCCCAAGGGCTGGCAGTCAGTTTTCTCAGACTGACGTCCCAGTGCGCTGCTCTCTGGCTCTTCTTTGTGGGTGGGGCGGGGTAGGGGCCCCTGCTGTGTCACATGCTGCCCCGTTGACAGCTGCGTGACCCTGTGCAGGTCACTCAACTACTCTGGGCCTCCCTCTCTCACCCTAAGATAGTGATAACAATCACTGCTTTGTCTACCTCTTAGGGATATAATATTAATGTAAAAAATACTATGAATTAAACCATCGATATGTTAGTACACTTTCTAAACCATCGAGCAGTTATGTAGACCTTCCCCCAACACGTGCAAATGGGCAATGGTCCCAGTCCTTTTGGTTACTTCATACGAGAACGGTTAACGACGATGATGACGATGTGATGATAGTGCAGGGGGACTTCCCTCCTGCCGGGTTATCAAACAGCGAATTCTACAAGCTCCTCCACAGGCGGTCTCCCTGTGCTCTGAGGGGTGGGGGAGCAGTAGAGTGAAGAGCGGGAGATTTCCCAAGAGAGGGGAAGAGGTTTCCCTTGGGTCTCGGGGCCCGGTGGAGCAGCAGGATGTGGCAGGGCCCCAGAGGGTAATGGCTGCAGCAAGACCCCATAACGACCCCCAGCCCCGCTCAGCGGCAAGCAGTGATGTGGAAGCAAAGGTATCAGCAATTCGCGTGGTCTAAAGATCCGAGGGCCACCGCGGGATGTTCCGGGCTGAGCAAGACTCCCTACCCCCGCCCAGGACATTTCACACCCTCAGGAGGAAGAGTCCCACGACGGGACTGAGGATGAATTTCTTGTCATCCAGGGAGATTTAATTTCATTAGAGATAATAATGACACCCAGAGTTGTGGAGCAGACTGCAAGCCCGCTCCCCAAGCCAGCAAGACGGGCATCACGGGAGTTCCAGTTTTACAAACAAGGGCGCTGGGGACGCACCGAGACCTTCAGCCTTGAAGAACAACTCTGCAGCAGTCAGGGAGGCCCCCTCATTCCTGCTGCCCAGAGTCCAGCTCCATAAATCAAGGGAGCCAATAGCTTTGGGGAAGAAACTAAGTTCAGTCTCTCTGCCACACCCAGAAGGAGCCAGAAGGCCTGGAACGGCCCCATGAGGACAATGCCTAGTGTCCTGACCTTTGCCCTCCTGATTTCTGGTCAGGGAGGCACAGGCTGGACTGGGGGACATGGGAGACCCCGAGACCCACTGCCCTTTGCAGGGGAGAGTCTGTTGCTTCTCTGCCAAAGAGAGAGGAGCTGGCCAGTCCCAAAGGCAGGCAGAACGCCGAGCCCCACCTGGCTTGAAGCAGGAACATCAACCAGTGGGATGTTGGCTGTGGCTCATCTGGCAGAGCCCACTTTCAAGAAGCAGATTCCACCCTTCTTCGCTGCTCTGATGATTATGCTCTTTGGCTGGTGCGAGGTTTTATAGCCCCTCACCGGCAAGGACACAGTCCAGGAGTGTTTGGCAAGGGACACTAGACAGCTGGTACGGGTACTCGAACTACAGCCACAAAACAATTCCAATATGAGGGAGCCAGTGAGGGCAACAGTCAGGTGGGGGGAGGATGGAGGGAAAACCCCAGTCGGGGAGAAGAACCAGGAGACCGGGAAAGCTGGAGGAATGGGGTTAGTCAGGGCTTTACCTCAATGCAGCCAAGACTAGGCCGGCACTATGCTGGGGACTGTGCTGGGTACCGTGCTGGGTACTGTGTTGGGCACTGGCGTCCAGCATGAACAAACATGGCTCAGCTCTTGCAGGCTGCGGTGTGGTCGGCAGACAAAAGCACAGATGACTGTGAAAGAGCAATACGAGACCACAGAGGACTACTGGGGCTCCAAGGTGGGACGTGGGGAAATCCAAGACGGCTTTGTGAGTAGGTAGAGCTGGCATCAAGCCCTAGCGACATGCAGACATTTGAGACGGGGGCTTGAGCAGAGGGAGAGAATGCACAAGTGTTTAGGGACGGTGAGTTGGGCTTTTGGAAGTCCTAGGAAACGTAGCAGGTCCCTGACCACAAAGGGGCAGGAAGCCAGTTAGGAAGCAGCCCGGCTGACACCAGGCCCCAAGTGCAGGCCGAGGAGGCTGGAACCAGAAGGCGAAGAGACAGGACCCTGGGACCCGGGAGACCTGGTCCTGGAGGCGGGGGCGGGGCCGGGAGAGCAGGCATGCCTGTCCCCAGATGGAAACCACAGGGAAATGATCCTCTCCATCGGGTGGCTCTGCACTTCGCCAAGCAGCCGGTAAGTTACTCGCCTCAATCCTCCCTCCCTCCTGCAAGGGGCACCTATCACTTTCCCCAGAGAAGCTCAAGCTCCGGGAACTCCCGTAGTGGGATTCGAACCCAGGCCCGCCGGCCCCAGACCCCGGCTCTCAACCTCTGTGCGTCCGGCTTCCCGGGAGCTGCACTCTCTCCAGTCTCCCGTCACAGGAGGCGTCCAACTCCTTGAGGGTCCTTGAGGCCCCGGGCACATAAGGAGCCAGGGCATCTTCCCACACTTGACAGTTGGGAAAATGAGGTTGCGGGGGGACATAGGACTCGCCCCCGGACACACAGCTACTAAGCGTCAGAGCTGGATCAGAACTCACATCCCAGTCCCTCAAGCAAACAGGTCCCAGGATGCGAGCTGGTAGAGGGATCACACGGGAGGCCCCAGAGCCCAGGGGGAGGTCCCACGGACTGGGCAGGTGGAGAAGGCCCTAGCTCCTCCCTTTCACCAGATGGCAGGAGCGAAATGTTTTCTTTCTTGTTGCGAAATTGGGTTTGGAATGTCAAAGCACACAGAAAATGAGCAAGCCTGAGCCCCCGGGAGAGCACGGTGGTGGAGCCCCCAGGACACGACTCCCGCGGCCTGGGCGCCCGGTCAAGTCCCTGGGGGCTCACCTGATGGAAGGGCTCCCCCCGGCTCCCGGGCCCCCTCACCCTGGCCTCGCCAACGGCTCTTCCTAAGGACCACCCTTGCCTTCGCTTCAGCCAGACCCACCACCAGGGGTAACGACCTGCCGGCTAAGGGTGCGAAGTCCAAAGGGATCAGCACCCTGTGACAGTGAGTACACACTAGGGCTGTGGTGTTCCCAGACAGGGAAGTCAGGAGCTGGGGCTCGGGGTGGGGGGTCAGGAAAGACTCATGGACAAGGGAGCGTTTCATTTCACACTCATGCCCAGACCCAAACAAAAGGGCGTTCCAAGTAGAGGCAACAGCCTAACAAAGGCTTAGTGATAGGAAATCTGGGAGGTTTTCTGCCAACAGGAGAGGACGTGTGCTTGGGAGGTGGGATGGCAGGGGGAGCTGAGGCTGGAAAACAGGGTCGTGCAGACAGTGGAGGACTTTCGATGCCAGGGGAAGTTTGGTTTTTCTTTGGTGGGCAATGGGGAGCCATGGAAGGTTTTAGAGGAGAATAGCATCATGAGACCCATGTTAGGGACGCTCCTCACATGTACTTGTGTGGCTGCCCGGATTATGTGCAGCCCCGTCCCCCATTATGCTGTGAACCCAAGAGCACCTCACCCACCTCCGCTGCCCAGGCCCCTGCATGGGGATGGCCAGTGATACTCTGGATTCAGCCCTGGGTCCAAGCCCTGACCAGATCAATTCCTTGAATTTTAGCCCGTCACTGTGTCTAGGAATCCATGTCATTATTGAAAAGTAGGGGCAATAAAACCAGATTCACAGGGCTTTTGTGAAATTAAACGTGAAAGCTGACAGGGCAGCCTTGGGCACAACAGGTGGTGAATGAATGTCAGTTCCCTCTCTCAGTGACCGGGTGGAGTAATCGTTTGATAAAAGCCTATTGGTGACACTAACAATGACGATGATGACAAAGGCCCAGTCTGACAAGGGAAGGGGCTTTGGGCTGCCACCTCTTCTCCCACCTCCAGGTTTGCCCCATCCCTTCAATCCCTGACCTTCCAAATTTCCTTTCCTTCTGCTTAACGGCGGACACTGCCCCAACACCAACCCTGTCGGGGCTCCCGCATGTGCCCTGAGCTGTGCCTACCTCCAGTGCCCTTCCTTCTGCCCGGAGCCCCTCCTCCCCTCCCTCACCCCTGCATCCTCAACCTGGCTAACTCCTCCTCATTCAAGCCTCCGCAGTAAAGTCACTTGTCCCCAGAGGCCTCTCTTGACTCCCTGGGCAGGAGGATGTGACCTCCTCGGGGCTCTCCGAGTGTCCCGGGTTCTCCACTCTCTTCACCGTCCGATTGGGAAGCCTCTGACCGGATCACTCAAGATCGGTCACCCCCTCCTTTCTGTCGTGACGGTCACTCGGGCAGGGCTCTAACCAGTGGCATCAAGCATTTGTTCGTGGTAGTTATAAAAGGACATGTGGCCCGGGATGGTGTGGGCTCGGATGGCGTCGCACTGGGGGCAGCCGAGCGGGGATGGGCGACGTTACCCACTGGGAGACGCAGGCCTCCCTGCCCTACCTCAGAGGAGTGGGCTGTATTATGTGGGTGTGTGTGGCGAGGGGCTGTGCAACCTGAGGGCGGGGACCAGGGCACACTCAGCTGGGGGTCCCGAGGCCCTGGGTGGAGGCCTGGCTGGGGCGAGGCTGGTGGGAAAGGAGATCAAAGCGAGGGTCTCAGGTCCCCTGGGGTCGGGCCAAGGAAGGACTGAGGAGGACTATTCTGAAGGCAAATGGGACGGCAGGAAACACCAGATAGCACTGGTGGGGGGCTGGGGAGAGGGAAGGGAGCTGGAGAGGGTGCCACTCTCACTGCCAACTCAGGCCACCTGCATCGAGCTTTGCAGGTTGCACAGGGCTTTCTCCTCCGCTAACACTCAGTCAGCAACAACGCCACTCCTCACTGAACCCCTTCTGTCCCCCACCGTCCTCAAGGCAGCATCCCGAGAGATTTAGTACCCGCCCCATTCCAGAAGGGAAGTAAACTGAGGCCCCTGAGGTCAACTGACCGGCAGGGAGTCACAGGGCCAGCAAGAAGCAGAGCTGGGATCTGAGCCCAGGACGTGCAGACCCCAAAGCCTGTCCTCTCTCTAGTCCAGTGAGCGGTTCTGTTAAACAGAATGTCTGAGAAACCAGAACACCCACTCCCTGACCCGGCCAGGCACAACCTGCCTGTGAATATCAGTCTCCCGAGAAGCACATGACGTTGCAGGGAAGCAGAAAGCTCATCTGACGAGGAGTCAGAAGACCCGGATTCCGGGGCGGAATGTCCTACCCAGAGACCTTTCCAACTTGGACGAGTCACGTGACCTCTCCAAGACTCAGCTTCCCCTTCTGTAAAAGGCAGACAATGGCTCCTCCTTCATAACGTTGTGGTGAGGTTTAAACCACTGGCCCTGAAAGGTGGTGTAAATTCTTAATTTTGACTGTCCACTTCCAAAAAGAGCATTAGGTATTTTCAATAAAGTGCACAAAATCAATGAGACCGCACAAAAAAAGAGAACACACAGGGAACCGGGTGTGGGGTCAACATGGCTTCTAGCCTGGTCAGTGGACCAGCTTGTGCAGAAGGTAGGCCTCCCCTTAAAAGCAACCACTGTTAGGTGATAAATTAGAATTTGTGGAATATCTCAATGGACGTGACCCGAGAGACAGGTAAGTCAACTGTTTTGCTTACAGATGGAAACTGAGGCCCAGAGAGGGACAGAGACTTGGCTGAGGTCACACAGCACTCTAGCATCAGCAGGGAGACTATAACCTAGGTCTCTGACTCTTAGTTCAGTGCTCATCCCCCCTGCCCCCTGGCCTGGAGCAGATGCCCTCAGATGGGGGAACCTCAATGCCAGGCCAGGCACTGGGCACCAGCACTTCCGGTCAGTGTAGCACCACATGCACTGAACCCTGCCTTGTGCCAGGTGGGGGGTGGAGCCAGACCCCGGCCCTGGAGAAGTGGAGGGGATCACTCCTCACTGGGCAGAGCCCCCTCTCCTCCCCCCTGAAAGCCAACCTGGGCCCACCAGACCCGGCAGGGACCTCAGCCCCAGGGAAGCAGAGAAGGAGCAGGAAGCCAGGCTGAGCCAGCTGGGGTGGGGACCACCTGGCTGCACGGCACCCCCACGCCAGGACAGGAGAGCCAGGGGGCAGGCTCTAGACCCTTATATGAAAGTGTGGTCCTGGGACCGGCAGTGACCACGTCACCTGGAGCGTGTCAGAAATGCCACATCTCGGGCCCACCCCGACCTCCCGGGTCAGAATCTGCACTTAAGCCAAAATCCCTAGGAGATTCAAACACACCAAGGTTTGAGACATGCTGGTCTAGTCCACCCCTGCCATTCAACAGTCAGGAAACCTGAGGCCTGAGAGGGAGGGACACAGCCAAGGCCACAGGGCTCCCGAGGCCACGGCCTCTACGTACCTCGGTCTCCCGCAGCCTGGCCTCCAGGGCCGCGCGGGGCCCCTGGGTGTTGTCATTGATCTGCAGCCGATCCTGCACAGCCCTCATCCACTCCCATGCGTCCTCCACGCTCCTGTCGAAGCCCTCCTGGGGCTGCTGAGTCATGGCACCTGCGGGGGCTGAAGGCAGGACCACAGGAGATCAGGTGGACAGCAATGCAGGGTCTGCGGAGAGGCCCCAGGCAGGCGATGCGGCGGGAGACTGACACTGGAGACAGGCCCACACCCACCACCAACACCCCTCCTGGTGCTCCATGGACTTGGGAGACACAGCCAGAGGCGATTGTCTTTGTCAAAGAGCCAGAGGACTGGAAATACACAGGGAAGGAAAACAGGTCTGGCCTCTCCTGTGGTGGAGCAGGGAGAGCAGGCCCGGGGTGAGGGATTAGCAAAGATTCTCTTTGGCCTCTCAGCTTCCCTGCTGCCCTCTGACCCTACCCTGGGACTCAGGGGCAACTCTCTTCTGTCTCTGGGTTGAAGCCCCTCCAAACGAGGATTCTAAAACACACAGTCTGAGATGTCTGTGACAGACAACGAATCTTGATCTGAATGGACCAAAAAGCCTCAACTTGGGGCTGGCCCAGTGGCATAGTGGTTAAGTCTGCATGTTCCACTTCAGCCAGGGTTTGCAGGTTCGGATGCCGGGTGTGGACCTACACACCACTCATCATGCCATGCTGTGGTGGCGTCCCACATACAAAGAGAGGAAGATGGGCACAGATGTTAGCTCAGGGCCAATCTTCCTCACACACACACATACAAAAAGCCTCAACCTTAGAAACACAATTTTTGGCATCGGCCAAGCTGACGCCAGTCCCTGAACCTCACCTGAAATTAACATATCAGGCTGGGGCCGGCTGTGTGAGCCAGGCATCGTGTGGCTACTTCTCCACCAACATGGGTCCACGCAGACATGGCTAGTGTTTCCACTGAGTCACGCACCACCTGCCTCCTGGCAGCCGCTGACAATCAGCTGACTTAGCACCTGAGGTGACACCCACTTGCTGCGCCTGCCTTGGGCGACACCCACCGGCCCAGGTCTCCCAGCTAAGCCAACCCCTTGGCCACACTGCCCACTCCTCCCTTACTCTCACCTTTTAGCTGTGGATGCAAAGTCTCTTATTTTCTCATGTAACTTTCTTAAAATCCCATAAGCCCAGCAAAACTCTTCTGTACTCCAGTTCTAGTTGTCTGCTTATGGCCACTATAACCTACTTTGGATTAAAGTTATTTATATCTGCATCTTATGTGAAGGGATTCGGTCTGGCTTAGCCTCCAATCTCCCATAATGCCTTGCACAGAGTAACCCCTCTGCAAATGCTGTTGAGATAGCCCAGAATTGGTATAAAGTTGAATGCACTAAAAATCGACCACAGCATTAGTTAAAGTAGCAAAACAAAATAAAACTAGAAACAACCCAAATGCCAATAATAGGGGATGATTAAGTAAAGTACGGTACACTTGCATTTCAGAATATTATGCAGCCAACAAAAGGTATGCCTAAAATGAACTTGTGATGGAGAATTCTTAGGATATAACGATAATACCAAAAAATGAGACAAAATTGTATATTTTGTAGTCACAACTCTACAGTTAATAAAAGCAAAACAACCACAAAAAAACTACGCGCATAGGGAAAGGTTGGGCGATCCTGACAGAACAGTGTCCACGTGACTGAACTGGAGTGAGGGGTGTGGGCAGAAGCGGCTAAAGCTGCATCCCGTGTGAGCTCTTTTCCTGGCATTGTGTCCTTGGATGCCACTTAGTTAAGGACGATTGTCTGTGGTTGGTAGAAGCACAGTTGGAAGTTTTTCTGTTTCCTTATTTTTCCTCTTAAGCATTTTGTGAATTTTCCAGAAAGGGCAATCATTATTTTAAAATTAAAAAACAGTTTCTTAACATTGGCTGAATTGTCTGTGGGCGCCTGTGTCCTCAGTCATCAGCTGGTTGTCCCACCAGCTTTGACTGGGAATCCGGGCGCCCTCCCGGGTCCCTGCACTGGGCAGCTTCTGCCATCAGACTGTACAACACAGGCCGTCAGACTGGCTCTGGGGGGAAGGACGTTGTCAGCAAGGGGAAGGGAGTGGGCGACCCAGAGTGGCCTCTGTCCTGGGACCTGGGCCCGTGTTCAGAGCTCAGTCTCCCAATGCGTTGTTTTTCTCTCAGAGCTGTTTTGACTTTTTCTAACAACTTAATATGTTCCCTGCAGCCACTCCCTGCCTTTGAACGCCTTGTTTGAAAAGCACATTAGAATGTGCAGGCGTTTAAATTGGCTCATTGTGGCTTTAATCTCCTGTCTAGTGTGTGACTTGATTGACTTCCAAAAGCTCAGCTTTTATTTTTACAAAGCGAGGCACGGGAGAGGCAGAAACCAGTCTCCCAGAGCTTCAGATGATGCAACAAAGCACGGCTCTCATTGCTGAAAGGCTGCAAGGTCCTGGAGACCTTTTCCAGTTGGAAATGCCCAGAGCCGGTGAGGTGGGGGTCTGGAGACCCTTGGGCACATAACATGGAACACGGGCGGCGAGGGGCTCTGGTGGGCCTCAGACCCACCAATCAGCCTCCGCTGAAGGACCTACCCAACTATGCGCTTGTGGGGTTGCAGGCAGAGGTCAAGAGACCAGAGCCTCTCGGCCTGTTCCCCGACATCTCGTTCCAATTCAATGGAACACACAGGAATGAAGCACAGACTCAGCTAGGCCTGATGCTACAGCCCCAGCAGCACATGAGCAGGCCCCGCCCCAACCTCAAGGAGCTCCCAGGAGAGAAGCTGCACACTTGAACATGCGTGTGGGCTGCGGGTGGATGAGCTGCAAGCCGGGGTGGGGGTTCTGAGGGAGTGGGATGGGCTCTTAACTTTTCCTGTGGACCCCTTCTCGAAATAAAGCCTTTAAATGCCGAGAATAAAATGCACAGAATTGCAAAGGAAACCAATCCTATTAAAACATAGTTATCAAAATACTAAAAATCGAATCATGAGATACACACACACGCACACACACGCATTTCTTTATTAGCACATTAAATCACAAGATCTAACAATGGGTCTAATAACGACTGTAATTTTGCAACAGTGATGGGCATAAATGACATTTCAAGAAATCTACAACAGCTGCAATGCACCATAAAAATACATGTGACAAAGTCACAGGCACTGCTGATACCAGAGTAGCTTTGTGTTGATTTTGCCTCATGCATAATTGAAGGAATTGCTATCAGTGAGAGGTTTGTTGCAATAAGAATGTAGTTAGTTTCCTATCCAAGTTCATGGGCCCCTAAATTCTATCCAGAGCTGCCTGTCCATCCAGGGGCTGGGGTAAGAATCCTGCTCTAAGCTTCTAACGGCCAATGGAAAGGAGAGCCTGTTTCCTTACGCTAGTTTAAAAGTCTGAAGTTAAAAAGCAAGCGAGCAGCTCCAGAAAAGCTCATCCACAATCACTCGAAGGACCAGGAAGACGTTCCTCCTGAGCGTCCCTCACTGAAAGCTTGCCAGGAGCCTCACGGACTTCCCTTTGTGGAAGCCAGGGGTGGAGGCCTCAGGGAGACAGAGTACCACGTGGCCATGTGAGCGAGGCGGTGCCAG
The DNA here is from genome assembly GCA_031878705.1 of Tapirus indicus. Taxonomy (NCBI): domain Eukaryota; kingdom Metazoa; phylum Chordata; class Mammalia; order Perissodactyla; family Tapiridae; genus Tapirus; species Tapirus indicus. The sequence continues at coordinate 100,445,524 of CM062923.1, read as the reverse complement.
ACCCTCCCTCAAATCAGCTTCTGACCCTCTTCCCATTCCTCCTCCAGGCGGCAGCCAGCGGGGCTTTCTAAACCACAAACACAGCCGGCTGTTGCCCTACTTAAAAGATCGGTTGCAGCCCCGTCTTCTGACTGGCCCCCAAGTGTTTCCAGCCTTGCTTCTTCCCGCGTCCCTCCTCACAACCAAGCCTGCGGCAGAGAAGCAGTTCTTAGCATGTGGTCGCGGCCTCCTCTCTGACAGCCAAGCCCGGATCTGATCCCTCTGCTAGAAGCGTGCCCCCGCGCCAAAGCATCGCTATCGGATGAGGAACCCAGAGCACCTGCAACCACCAACCACACTGTTCTGGGCGGGCCCGTCTCCTCTTGCCTGGGAGCAGGGCGGTGCCTTACCACCTCTGCGCCCCAGTGCTAGCGAGCAGAGTCATCAGCCCTTCATGAATGATGAATGCTGACCGAAGGAATGAACGGGCAGAGGAAATGGCCTGCGGCACTGGGCTGAGTGGACGAGGGGACTTACTAAATGAGGCGGGGAAAGTAGGAGAAAGAGCCCTGGACTGGGAGTCCACACATTGACCCTGAGCAAGTGCCTTTGCCTCCCCAGGCCTCGGTTTCCCCCTCTGTACACTGAGCGTTGAACAGAGGGTCTCTCAGGGACCTCGGAGGTTGTGTGTTGAAAGGGTCCATATTACTGAGGTCAATGTGAGCCAGCCTCCACGCTCAGACTGCCAGCCTGGCCTGGGCCCTGGCCCCCCGTCTCCCCACGGAGCCCCAGCTCAGAGCACCACTTGCAGCATCGTGGCCCCTCTAAGGCAGGCCGACGTGAGGGCCACATGTAATTACTCCCCACGCCACTTCCAAGGGAGATGGTCCAGGGAACCTTTTACATCAGCAGGAGGTCAGGTGGTAAATATTGTTAGACTTTGCAGGCCACTTACAGTCTCTGTTGCACATTCTGTTTTGATTTTACAACCCTTTAAAAATGTAAGAATCCTTCTACATTCACCGGCTGCACCAAATGGACCGCTAGCCGAACGTGGCCTACGGGCTTTAGTTTCCTGCCCCGTTTTAGATGGTCCAAGGCTGTAACCAGCAGCGCAGGAAGCCCCAATGGCCAGCAGGCACAGCTAGCTGGCTAAGTGACCACAGGCACGTATCCTGGGATAGGGCGGGTGTTGACGCCAGAAGGACCTAGAATTGGACCTGGGGGTCCTAGCCCCACTGTTCACTAGCTGTGTGACATCTGGCCAGTTACTTAACCTCTCTGGGTCTCTATCTCCTCATCTGGAAAATGGGTTGTCTTCGTCCATTTGGACTGCTATAACAAAATACCACAGGCTGGGTGGCTTATACACAACAGAAATGTATTTCTGACAGCTCTGGAGACTGGAAGCCCAAGCTCAGGGTGCCAGCACGGTCCAGTGAGGGCGCTCTTTTGGGTCACAGACTTCTCATTCTATCCTCACAGGGTGGAAGAGGCTAGGACACTCCATGGGGGCTCTTTTATGAGAGCAAGAATCCCATTCGAGAGGCTCCCCCCTCATGACCTAATCACCTCCCAAAGGCCCCACCTCCTCATACCTCCTGGGACACCTCCTGGGACACGCTCCAAAAGCGGTTCCCCAATGCCTCTTGTGTCAGGTGGAGTTCCTTCCTCAGGAACCTGCGTGCAGACAGCGGCTCTCAAACCATCCCGGGGGTGGAATGGGGTCACTGGCTGTAGACTAATGCACTGTGCATCTCAACAGCTGCAGAATGTGAGTGCTGAGGATTCGGGGAGGAAGCATGTGGAGCTCGGGCCCCACGGCGCTCCATGTCCCAGGAGGGGGACCAATGTGAGCTTTGAGAGGGGGGAGCACAGCAGCCACAGGGCCACACAGGAGGGGCTGTCCCCTGGCCCCGGGTGGGCAGGCTGAGTGGGAGGTGTTGCATGCTGAGGGCAAGGGGCAGGCTCGAGGTACACGGGGGGGGTGGTGAGGATGGAGCATGAGAACAGGGGGAGGCAATGGAGGAAGCTGGGGTCGGGACAAGGGCCAGATTAGAGCCTTAGGAGCCATGTCCAGGAGGCTGGGCTGGTCCCTGGGGGCAATAGGAGCCAGCAAGGGTTGGGGGGGGAGGGGGTTGACACAACTATTTCTGAGCTTCAGGCAGGCCACCCTGGCTGGGGTGGGTAGAGGGGAAGCACTCACAAGGGGGTGGATGGAGGCTGGGGGTCAGTGCAGAGACAGGCAGCTGCATGCGGCCAAGGACCACGAGGGAGGGCTGTGGGAGGCAGTACAGTGTGCGCATGTCTCTCCAGGAGGCAGGGGAGGATTCTCATCTTTGGTAAGTTTCTTTGTCCTTCTCGGACTGGTTGAATGGACATAGCGAAAAAAAATGGAACTATGTACTTTCCAAACATTTTGGCAAAAGAAATGTACTCCAGGGTTTAAAAAAAAAATGCTGTTTCCATTTCCAAGTCCAAGAAGCAGCCCTGGGGTGTGGCTGCAGGCGGCAGGAGACTGGGGCTCCAGGGTGTGTCTCTGGGCTGTCCCCGAGGAATCAGCAAGAGGGCTGGGCAGGAGGATGTGGCTCTTTCTCGTTCAGGCTGGCGCTAGTCTGCCAGAGGAGATGGTTAGAGAGGAAACAGCCTTGGTTTTCAGCATTCCATGTGGCTATCACACACGGCGGCCGGAAGAGAAATGATTGTTCTGCCTTGACGACAGACAAGCCGAGTCAGTGCAGACGATGGAGCAGAGTTAAGACAGAGCCTGTGCTCAGATAGAACCTGGGTCAAAGCCGTCAGCCAGTGAGACTGGCACATCCACAGGAGGCGAGCAAGACCCACGGGCACAGCTGGGGACACAGCTCCTCCAGAAACGCACTGTGAGAATGTACTTTGGGGGAGGCCGAGAAGCTTCCACAATCTGAGCTCTAGGCCTGAGCCAATTCCTCAAGAGGGGAAAACTTAATTAGAGTCATAGGGGAGGCTCAGGGAGAACTGGGGAGGCAGAAATATCATAAAGAAGTGTGTGGTGGACAGAAGGGCGCTGGAAAACGTGACGTAGACTTAACAAAGAAGCCAGCCCGGGAAGAGGAGGGCACTAACGTCGCTGAGATGATGAAAAGCCTGCATCAGGCTAGGCTTGTGTAAAAGTCGCCCATTCAGTCCTCCAGGCGTCCCGATCTGGGAGGTAGGTCACAAGGGAGGCAGCGGGAGTAGAGCAGTGGGGATTCCTCTCAGGCTCAGTGTGGCGGCTGATTAGCTGGGGGCCTGGTGGAGCTTCCTCCTCCCCACCACGGGGACGGCAACCACACCCTCCTCTTAGAATGCTGTGGCACTCACGGGGCACCTGCTCAGGAACAGGTGTTCAGTGGGCAGGGCCACCATCACCTCCCCCAGTCACAGACAAGAATACTGAGACTGGAGGAACCAGTCTGGTGCACAGAGCCATCCATCAGGGCAGCACTGACATTGCAACCTGGTTCTTTCGGACTTCAAAGCCTGTGTCTGTCTCACTGACCACACTGCCTCCAAAACCAAGTCCAACTCCACCGCCCACTGGGGCATCTGGCAGAACCGCCCGGGGAGGACAGCAACCCTGTATGGACAGGGTCCAACCACGCTGAGGGAATCCACTCCGAGTCCAGCAGCAAACCAGAGAGGGCTGGCTCCACGGGGGCGAAGGAGCTGAGAAGCTGCCAGGAGACAAAAGGGAACCCAGAGATCGGCTACTTCCCTCACTAGGCTGGAGGGATGAAGGGGGGTGGTGATGTTACCAGACCAGAGCTGCGAGCCACTGAGCAGCAGGAGCTGGAACCCCAAAGGAGACACCCCCCCCCCCCCCAGCCAGGGCAGAGAGGCTGTTGGCTACAGGAGAAATCCCTGGGCCAGCACAGTGGAGCCTGAGCGATGCAGCCCACAGGGGCCAGCGCTCCTGTGACTCAGGGCGGAGCAGGAGACAGGAGGAATGGATGCGAGGGTCCCAGGCCAGGACTGCACACGCTGTCCATCTGGAGACTGCAAAGAACATCAACTGCCTTTGCCCTCATTCTTGGCCCCTGAGCAACTGGCCGAGCTGCAATTTGGTCTCCAGGGGGACCAGGCTTGCAGGAAAAAGGACAGGGTACTGGCACCAACAAAAATGCATGACACTGACTGCCTGCCAGATGAGCCTCGATGGGGAGTCCACACACTGCCAACTGGGGCTCAGAACCCTGTCGCCCAGGGGCCAGTTGGCTTAGCTCCTTCCTTCCTCTCTCCCCCTTCCTGGGCCCTGTGAGGCTGAGGCTGCAGAGTGGAGGCCCCTACTTGGCTCTGTGGTGCCACCGGTGAGGGGCAGACACCTGTAAGGACCAAGTTGGGACAGCCCCTGCCTCAATCCCCCCATCACCATACCAGCAACTTTAAAAAGTCTCTGGGAATGTGCAAATACCGCAATACCACTTGCCACTCGATGATCCAGATGCTCCAAGAATCCTGCTTAGGATCAAACCAAACCCATTAGGGAACACCCCTAAAACATGACACCAAACCCCTTCCAAGCAAAGAGAGAGGCCAGGTCAGGTTCACGGAGTGGCTGTTATGAGGCTGGCAGCATTAGTACAATTTTATAAAGATGGAAACTGAGACTCAGCAAAGCCAATAGCCTGCCAAAAAGTGGTGGATCCAGGATTAATGACAATAATCGTAATAGCCAACATGGATTAGCATTCTGTATGTGCCAGACTGTGATACAGGGCTTATAGCTATCGCTCATTTACCCTACAAAGACCCAGTGAGACACTTATTATTATCCCTGCTTTATAGCTGAGAAAATTGAGGATGGGGGATACTCAGAACTGCTCGAAGTCAGAGGGATGTTAAGCAGCAGAGGCAAGACTTGAACTCAGCATGGCCCGGGGCTACCCAGCTTCCACGCCCCTGCCTGACCCCCCAGGACCCCACTGATCGCTGCCCACGCAGTGCAGGGAGCCTGGGGCAGCAGCCCTCTCTGGGTCACCTTCGATGAGCATCTAAGTTCCAGTAAGGCGACTCCAGGGCATAAATCTGGGCCTCAGTTCAAGCATATAGAGCTGGAGACAATAAGCTAAGGCCCCAGCTGCCGGGCAGCCTCATCATACAGTGCCCGGCCACTCCAGCTGTGCCAACCCAGCTGCCCACCAGCATTTTGCTCTCGAACCCAGAAGGCTTCAGGATTCAGACTTGAGTAAAGCCCAACTCCCACCGCAGGCCCTATAGGCAGTTACAGCCTGGCGTGCCTGCTCCGCCAACCGGGCCAGGGGCCCCCACCAAAAGCTGACCCAGAGCCCTGGCATGGGCGCGCTCCCCTTCCCGTGACTCGCTCGGCTTTCCCGTGACTCACTCCTGCCCTGCCACACAGTTTCCACCCTTAGTCTTATATATGCAGATGGGAGCTCAGAACTGAGCGGGCAGCTGGTTTTAATCCCAAAGCTTATTCCAAGTGGATTCTGGGAACGCTCTCTTTTGTTTACAACATCGCAGAGAGGCCACCATTCAGACCATAGTTCAGAGTGGTCCTGGCGATTCTCTTATGTGGAATTCGCAGAAGGCGATTCTGAGAGCAAAGTGTGTAAAAGGGAGGGACAGGAACTCTCGGCAGCATCTAAAATGGTCACTGGGCCAGGAACTGGCACACCGTCTTATATAATCTTACAGCCCTCCAAGGCAGCTGAATCTAGAGTTGGGAACAATCGCTGGGCTTTATCCCATCCTAGAGGTAACCACAGGCTTGGAGAGTTCGAGGGATTGTACCAAAGCCGCACAGGCTGCCTGGCGCCACAACCCACCCTCTGTCCACTAGCTTGTAACTGTTTACGCAGGAAACCTCGCTTAGTAACAGGGTTGTGAGGTCCACTTTTACGATTCCAGCCGCCAGACCTGCCAGCGACTGCTTCCAGGACAAGTGCTCTGAGAGCGATTTTTAAGCAGCTCTGCCATCACTGATAAATGGTCTTTGGTAGTGAAAACGGTCTGCTCTCCGGCTCCTCCCCCAGATCCGCGGACTATTAAACTGCACTTCCAATCGCTCTGAAATTAACTAAACCCAAGCTCTCCATCCAAAGGCACAGTGCGGAGAACGCACGGTCCAACGTGAATGTCTGGGAGGGGAGAGAAGCCGGAATGGGGGGTGGAAGGCTGGCCTGCCAGGCATCCCCGGGCCAGGGCAGGCGGCTCCAAGGGGTGGGGCCTTAGCTCCACGGGCCCAGGTGTGATGGGCTCAGGCTGCGTGTGAGGGCAGCCAATCAGAGGCAGCGAGGGGGAGGGCTCCCTGCGAGGGTCCTAAGCGGGGTCCAGAGGGGCGTCTTGGCCATAGGGCCACAGCCGGCTGCTGGCAGTGTGGGCGGGGCGGTCAGAGGTCAGGGAGGCAGGGACTGGCCGTCAGCCACAGGTCAGAGAGCGCTGGGCAGGGCGTCAGGGGAGCGGTCAGACCTGGCTGGGACACTGAGTGCCTCGGACCACAGGCGTGAGGCTGGGCCGGCCAATCAATGCGACCTGGCCGGCCTCTGATTCTGAAAAGCGAGACTTACGTGGGTGGTGTTTTTCACAGTGTGGGCTGTGACCCAACCCCGTGCCTCAGCAGGGAAAACACCACCCGCACCCCAACTGCCCTGGAGATGAATCTGCGAGGCCCTGGGCCCGGAGGGGAGTGCTCCATCTGGCCTGTGGCAAGACCAACCCAGGTGCTGCTCTAGACCCCAAGGCCCCTCCCAGAGATCCGGCCCAGTGGGGTGGAGCTGCCAGGATGGGATGTCAGCCCCTTGTCCCTAGGGGCACCTGCCCTCACCTTCCTTCCCAAGTGACCCACGCCAGTGTCTGCAACAGCATGGCAGTGACAGATGTCCCCATGCCTCCCCCTCCAGCCTCTCGCTCATTGGCCCTGGGAATCAGAGGCACATGCCAGGCCCCCAGCGCCTCACACCTTCTCTCAGGTAGGAATCTTCCCCACAGAGGGGTGATTCCAAACAGTCATCCCTGAACCCACCACACCTGCCTGGCCACCTGGCCGGACTTCCTCAGCATCTCCCACCAACCAGCACCCTCTCCCTGGACTGTCTGCACCGCAGCCCAAGGGAGCAGGTTTAACCACAATGACTGCACACACGTTGCCCCACACGTCCTGCAGTCCTCGAACCCAAATGACACGTGGACAGACCTTTCTCAAAGAAAATTATGGCTGCACAATAACATATTCTCAGAACCCCCTCAACGGACTGTAGAAATGAGAGCTTCCTACTAGAAGGAAGTGTCTTTCAACTGAAAGCCATTGCACCAAAACACAGGTCTTTAAGTTCTTTTTTGTTTTTATTAGGCGAACATTTAAAAATTTCTCATAGAACTCATGGTGTCCAGAGAAATCGTCCTCAGACCCCAGTCTGAGAAACCCTGGCCTGGGGGATGAAGCCAGCACTCCCCGGGACCCTCAAGGGTGGAGCTCCCACCACATCCTACAGTCCTGACTCACCAGGGTGCTCCTGGTCCCTGTGCACCTGCTGTGCCACACTGCCCATGTTTCCAGAAGCTGAGAGTCTGGGTGCTGCCTCCCCAGCCTAGTTCTGCCTGGTGAGTCCTCCCCCCAACCCCTCCACATCTCCTTCCAGCAGACTCTTCCCCGTTCTTTCAAGATGCAGCTCACAGCCACTCAGAGGGGAAACCAGCTTCCTCTCCCCTGTAGAAACAACAGCTCCCTTCCTTGGGTCCCTCCGGGGACCTCTGCACGCCACCATTTATTGCATGTTTACGAAGCACATTACACAGATTTTCCCTTGTTCTCCTCCCAACAAACCTAGGAGGCAGGTACTATCATCAGGCCCATCTCATGGTGAGAAAACTGGGGCTTAGGCCCGGCCAGGTTAGTAAACCACGGTCCAACTGTTCGTATTTTACTGTTCATATTTATCAGCCCAAACAACAGGAGTGCAGGGTCCGATCCATCTTATTGACTGACTGACCAGAGATGGGGTGACCTTTATTTTTGTTTTGTTTTTTTGTTTTGTTTTTGTTTTTGTTTTTGTTTTTTGTGGGGAAGACCAGCCCTGAGCTAACATCTGTTGCCACTCCTCCCCTTTTTGCTGAGGAAGACTGGCCCTGGGCTAACATCCGTGCCCATCTTCCTCCACTTTATATGGGACGCCGCCACGGCATGGCTGACAGGCGGTGCGTCGGCGGGCGCCCGGGATCCGAACTCGCGAACCCCGGGCTGCCAAGCGCGGACTAAACCGCTGCGCCACCGGGCGGCCCCGGGTGACCTTTATTTTTGACAGCTTTATCGGGGGTATAATTGATAAACAATAAACATATATTTAAACTGTACAATTTGATAGGTTTTGACATATATACCATAAAACCATCACCCCAAATAAGACAAAGAGCATATCTATCACCCCCAAAGTCTCCTGATCCCATTTCTAATCCCTCCCTCCTGCCCACACCCTGTCCCAGCCAACTGCTGATCTGCTTACTGTCACTAGAGATTAGTTTGCATTTTCTGGAGTTTCTTACATAAATGCAATGATACAGTGTGTATTCTTTTTTTTTTTTTCTCTTGGTCTGGCTTCTTTCACTCGGCATAATTACTTTGAGACTCATCCGTGTTGTTGCCCGTGTTGGTGGTTCGTTCCTCTCCACTGTGGTGCGTGTAGAGCACAGGTGGTATATCCGTTCACCCACTGATGGGCGGGTTTGGCTGTGACAGAGGAAGCTGCTCTGAACACCTGCGTGGGGACATATGCTGTCCTCTCTCTTGCAGAAACACCTAAGGAGTGGGGTGGCCAGATCATATGGCAGGTGCAGGTGTACATTTTAAGAAACTGCCAAACCAGTACACTAATTGACATCGGTCATAAAGGGATCCTTTCAGATTCCACATCTACTCAGACAGGGAAACAAAAGAAAAAATAAACAAGTGGGACCTCATCAGACTAAAGAGCTTCTACAAGGCAAATGAAACCAGGATCAAAATAAATAGACAACCCACCAGCTGGGAGAAAATATTCGCAAATCGTTTGTCTCACAAGTGATTAATCTCAGTAATATATAAAGAACTCATACAACTGAGCAACAAAAAAACAAACAATCCAATCAAAAAATGGGCAGAGGACATGAACAGACATTTTTCCAAGGAAGAGATACAGATGGCCAAGAGACACATGAAAAGATGTTCAACATCACTAATCATCAGGGAAATGCAAATCAAAACTACACTAAGACGTCACCTTGCACCCGTTAGAATGGCTATAATCACAAAGACAAATAACAACAAATGCTGGAGAGGTTGTGGAGAAACGGGAACCCTCATTCACTGCTGGTGGGAATGCAAACTGGTGCAGCCTCTATGGAAAACCGTATGGAGATTCCTCGAAAAATTAAAAATAGAAATACCTTATGATCCAGCAATCCCACTCTTGGGCATCTACCCAATGGACATGAAATCAACCATCACAAGAGGCTTATGCACCCCTATGTTCATTGCAGCATTATTCACTATAGCCAAGAAGTGGAAGCAACCCAAGTGTCCCTCGACTGATGATTGGTTAAAGAAGATGTAGTATGTATATACAATGGAATACTACTCAGCCATAAGAAAAGACAGAATTGTCCCATTTGCAACAACATGGATGGACCTAGAGGGTATTATGTTAAGTGAAATAAGCCAGAGAGAGGACAGGCACTGCATGAATTCACTCATATGTGGAATATAAATGAACACACGGACAGAGACAACTGATTGGTGGTTACCAAAGGGAAGGGGGGTGGGGGTGGGGGGGTGGGCACAAGGGGTGAAGGGATGCATCCACATGGTGACCGACAAACAATAATGTACAACTACAACCCCACAATGTTATAAACTATTAAGACATCAATAAAAATAATAATAATTAAAAAAAAAAAAAGAAACTGCCAAACTGGTTTCCAAAGTGGCACCACTTCCATTCCCACCAGCAGTGCATGAGAGTTCTGGTTCCTGCACCTCCTTCTGAGCTCAGTCTTTTTAACCTTAGCCTTTCTAATTGGTGGGTAGCGATATCTCCTTGTGGTTTTAATTCGCAGACGCCCAGCATCGGAATGAGTTTTGCATTTGTAATTCAGGACACCCTCACTAAGCTCCTGACTGGGCTGAGCGCTCCCCAGGCACCTCCTCTGCTAAGGCTGTCAGCCTGCTCAGGGCCGGCCATTGGCTGGAGGCTAAGGGAGCAAGACGCTGAGTGACGGGGACACGCAGCCAACGGGACCCTGCTCCAATTCTACGGGCGCTGCCAGCCGGCTCCTTGAACAGGCACTTCTCTGAGGACAAAACCAGGCACCTTGAACCAACAGCCAAGAGTGTGTAAAAAAAGATAAACGAATGGAGTCCCTCACATGTGCGTGGGGCTCTCTGAGCTCCCCAAGAGGGGTTCCAGGGGCCGCTGTTCCATCCTCCTGTTGGTCCCAGTCAGGCTGGGGAGGCCCTGCATTCCGTCCTGCACAACGACTCCTGTGGCTGCCTCGGGTCTCCTAGCGTCGGGGTTGAAAATCACCAGCTTCTGCCTCAGCACTGAATCTCAGCCTGCTGTTCTCATTTGCATGTGAGCTGCATCTGGGCCCAGCCTGGCCCCTCTCATCACTGCTGTCTTCATCATGCTGCCTGGGACAGACCCTGACACATACGAGTAGGTGCTCCTAAATATTTGTGGATGCATAGATAAATCTGGACAATACAAAGAATACCTACCCCCATTGGCACTTAGTAGGTACTTGATCATTGTTAGTTCGGTCCTTTACTAAAAGGAAGAAGTTTGGAAGCAGAATGAGCATCTCTCTCTCCGGCCTTATCGGTCCTAGATACACACATGCTACTGGTTCAGGGAAATCTGAGAAAGGCAGGGTTGGGGGGAAGGGTGGACAGCAGCACAGACTCTGTAACTCCAAAATCAGGCCTTCCTTCAGGCCATGGGTTGGGGCAGAGCGAGCCCAGGAATGGGACTGGGGGACCTGGGTTCCAGTGCAGGCTCTGCCACCAACCAGCTCCCAAACCCCAGTCTCCTTGCTGGTAAAGTGGGAGCAATAGCTGCCGCCTGACTTCCATCCCCTCTGTGACCAGTGAGCCTTAAATTGGAAACCTGTCGTGAAGGGAAAGGGCCCAACCGAGTGACCTTTTCTAACAGAATCACTGTCAGTAAGGGACATATATAGGCTGCCGAGAAGCCCTGCTCTCTCCGATGTAAGGCCTGCTCTCTCCGACGTAAAGACTGTAGCGATCAGATCATCTTCTGTTAGCAACCTAAAGGCGAACTGTGCCATGTTACCAGGCTCCCACGTGCAATAGCCACGGGCTGTAATAACCAATTGTGGGGCGGGCAGAGCATGTTGGAGTAAATGCTACATTGTTCTAAGCTACAATTCCAGTTTTTGTGTGTGTACAATTCAAGTGCTTTGGAAACAAATTTCCTACAAGGTGGGTGCTATTATTAGCCCCATATTGTAGAGAAGGAAACAAAGCACAGAGATGTCAAACAACTTTCCCCAAAGCACACAGAGCTGGGATTGAACTTGGACAGCTTGGCTCCAGAGGCTTCCCCTTAACCACTGCACCTTACCCAGAGACAAGTGGTCAGCGTATCAGGGCTGGTTGGAGAGCCAAGGGTGTGAGTAAAGTAATAGCTGCTGCTGGACGGCAGATGAAAGAGCTGTGAGTTCTCTACGGTGCTGTCCTCCGAAGCCCAACCTGACACTCTTCAGAGCAAGTGTTTGCACTGGGGCCCTATCTGCCAAGCCGTGTTTCGCCATCCGCCCCCTTACACCTGCAGCCCTTGGTGCACAGCACCAACCAGCATGGCCCATGTGGCAACATAGTTGTTGTTGACATGTCTGTCTTTCCATGAGACTGTCACCCTGCCCTTGAGGGCGGAGGCTGTGTCTCATCTGCTGTGTACCCAGGCCTGGAGCACAGCTGGTGTGGAGGACAGCAGGGTTGCTTACTAAATGAGCTTAATACCAACATTCTTGGAAATGCAGGGCTGGCTCTTGAGGGGCCAGGCCAGGGTAACGAGCTGTTGGAATTGCCCTCAGATTCGAAACTAGCTCTGAATCTCTGCCTGTAGGGCTGGGCCTCACAGGATGATGGGACACCCCAAGGAGCCAATGAAAGGTTCTGTGGAAACCTCCCTGAGCCTCAACAGGTCACAGTTGGACCACTTCTTAGGAATCCTTTTATCTAGCTGTGCCATTTTATAGATGGGGAGACTGAGACTTAGAGAAGGAGAGAGACCCACCCAAGACCTTGCTGCAGCTCAGTGGCAGAGTTATGGCCAGGACTCATCTTGGTATAAAAACATCCTGTGCCTCTGAGGGAGAGCATTACACTTCTTCAAAATGACCCTGAGATAGAAACAATCAGCTCTATACTTCCAGACAATTTTCAACAAGGGTGCCAAGACAATTCAATGGGAAAAGAATAGTCTTTTCAACACATGGTGTCGGGACAACTGGATAGTCACATGCAAAAGAGTGAAGTTAGACCCCTACCTCACACCATATACAAAAACTAACTCAAAATGGATCAAAGACCAAATTGTAAGAGCCAAAACTATAAAATTCTTAGACGAAAACGTAGGCATAAATCTTCCTGACCCTGGATTGGGCAGTGATTTCATAGATGTGACCCCAAAAGCACAAGCAAAAAAAGAAAAAATAGATAATCTGAACTTCATCAAAATTAAAAACTTTCATGTTTCAAAGGACACCGGCAAGAAAGTGAAAAGACAACCCACAGAATGGAAGAAAAATTTTGCAAATCATTTATCTGATAAGGGACTTGTATCCAGAAAGACAAAAATCCAATTATAAAATGGGCAAAAGATCTGAATAGACATTTCTTCAAAGAAGATGTACATACAAGTAGCCAATAAGCGCATGAAAAGATGCTCAGTGTCATTAGTTGTCAGGGAAATGCAAATTAAAACCAAAATGAGGTACCACTTCACACCCTTTAGAATTGCTATAATCAAAAAGACAGACAATAACAAGGTATTGGTGAAGACGTGGAGAAAGCGGAACTCTCATACGCTGCTGGTGAGAATATAAAATGGTGCAGCCACTTTAGAAAACAGTCTGGCTTCCTCGAATGACTAAACACAGAATTACCATATGATCCAGCGATTCCACTCCCAGGTATATACCCAAGAGAAATGAAAACATAAGTCCATGCAAACACTTGTACACAGATGTTCATGAGAGCCAGAATAGTTGAAACAACCCAAATGCCCACCAACGTACGAATGGAGGCATAAAATGTGCTATATCCATGCCATGGAATAATAGTTAGCGATAAAAAGGAATGAAGTAATGACGAATAATACCACATAGATGAACCTTGAAAACATCATACTAAAGGAAAGAAGCCAATCACAAAGGACCACATACCGTATGATTCCACTTATATGAAATGTGTAGAACAGGCAAATGTCTAGAGACAGAGAGTAGATTGGTGGTTGCCGAGGGCTGGGGGGGCGGGGGCGGTGGTGGGAAGATTGGGGCTTGTGCAGGGTTTCTTTTTGGGGTAATAAAAATGTTCTAAAAGTGACTGTGGTGATGGTTGTACAGCTCTGTGAATGTACTAAAAGGCATAGAATTATACACTTTAAATGGGTGAATTGTATTCCATGTGAATTATATCTCAATAAAGCTGTTTAAAAAAAACAACAACAATTAGAATCCCCAAACTAAGAGGACCATTCAAATTGACTTAGCTTAACCAACATCTTTGCTTGAATTTCCTTTAAAATATACCCACCAAAAGGCTTCGAAGACTCTTGCACACCTCCAGTGATGGGTGGCTTGCTACCTACCTCAGGCAGCCTATCCTGTTGTCACATAGCTCGAGTAAGAAGGAAGTTCTTCCCTTCAGGGGGCCAAAACCTGTACCTTATCAATAGGTACAGGTATACTTATTGCAATCACTGTCCCATTGCAAAAATATGGAAACTGAGGCTCAGAGAGGAGAAATAACTTGACTAAAATCTCAGAACTGGTCACTGTTATTGCCCAAGAGGCAGAGCTGGGATTGGAACTTGGGTCTCTTGGATTCCAGAGCTGCAGCTGACCCAGCCGCTTTAGCCAGACTGCTTCTGAGAGCCCAACACCATTCCAGAAGTCCAGACTGGTCTTACAGGCATTATACGGACGGCATGAAATTTTCAGATCAAACAATGAAACCAACAGAAGGCAAACTCTGCCTCCGAGAGGCTGAAAGCAGCCCGATGGGACGGGCAGAGCGCTGGCCCGGGGGCAGGAGGAGCGGCCTCTGGTGACAGCATCTCCACGGGAAGCTGGCAGACCCGGCAGTCTCAGAGGAAACTAAGCTAAGGGAGGCCCTCAAAAGCGTCAAACAGCCTTGGGCACCAGGGTCCCAACTCAAGGACACATCACTTAGTGTCTGGAATTCCTGTGAGGAGCAAGCCCTCCCCATGAGAAGCTACGCAATCCAGTCCAACAGCATTTGCTGCGTTAATAATAAAAATATTGTTTATACATGAGGGGCAGGTCTTAATATTCACTTCCATTCTGCAGATGAGGACACCGAGACCCAGAGAAGTTTCACGGCCTGTAGAAGGTCCCAGAGCAGGTAGCTGGGAGATAAGGAGCCAAGTCTAAGACCATTTGACTTCGACATCCAGATGTGCCCGGCGCGGGGCCAGGCGCAGGCCTGCGGGCCGCAGAGCTCACGGTCCGTGTGACCACGAACTCACAGCCGTTAGGGCTGCTCAGATGGAGAGGCACGCGAGGAGCTCCTGGTGCCTAGAGTGGAGTGGTGATGCTGACCAGGGGATCCAGGGAGGGGCTCACAGAGGGGACGCCCTGGCCGAGATGTGAAGGATGAGCAGGGTCTGGATAAGAGGAGAAACGGGAAAGAGCATGGTGGACCGGCATGGGCAGAGGCTGGGAGGCAGGAAAGTGCGAGGCCAAGTTCAGGCTGCAGAGCGGGCCTGGGAATGAAAGGGAGACAGGAGAAAGCAGTGTTGGAGAGGCAGGCCGGGGGGCCCGAACAGCACGGGATTCAAAGGGGCCACCGACTTCAGTCTGCGGGCAATAGGGAGCCAGTGAGGGCCTGTGAGCGAGGGAATGTCATGCTCTGGTCAGTGACAGACCCACAAGCAGCTGGGGCGGCATCTGACCAACCGTCTGGAAGCAACGTTGGACCAAGCAGGCTCCTGGCTCCGTGTGATGTCACCTTAGGTCACAAGCTAGGAGATGCCTTGTAAAAGCACCATTTAACCCTAAGGCATTACTGGAAACCTGCTCTTTAAAACAAGGGCCAAGACTTGATGTCGAAGGATCTTTTCTCAACCACTGATTGGACGCGCACACATCTGGTGAGCCGTGGAGAGCAGCCGCCATCCTCCCCGCAGTGTCTGCGCTTGAAGCTCGTCCTCACGGGCCCTCTCCCAGCAAAGCTCCAGCAGCACCGTGGCCAGCGCTGCTTGGTGGGTGACAACGGTCCTGCCTGCTCCTACCCCGTCCCCACCCTGGGCTCATCTGTGACCCTATGATTGGCCCGGATGGGGTCAAGATCACCATGGATCTTGACCGTTGGATGCCAAAGGAGGCTCCTGTGGGTTGGGGACAATGTCACCAGAGTTCCCATATGTGAGGCCACCTGCTGTGTGCAGGCGCTGTGCCGATGCTGCACATCCATTACCCATCCACCACCAGGGCAGGGTGACCATGCCACCTTACAGATGGGGGAACTGAGGCTCAGGGGGGCCAACTCTCCTGCCCAGGTCAGAGTCGGGAGCAGGCCCAGGCCCGTCCAGCTTCAGCACCCGTGCCATGCTGCAAAATGGTCAGCAAAGTGAGGAAGTGAGTCAAGAAGGCAAAAGAAGGGGGTGTTCCTTTTTGAGTCAGAACAGGATTTCCCATCACACGCCCGACTGGCTGCAGAGGCAGGGCGGTGGGGGGTGAACCCCAGAGGTTTAGACTGAAGGCGTGCAGCCCAGACTGGCTGCTCTGCAGTGAGCATGCGTGAGGTGGGGACAAGCCCAAGAGGCATGCACGGCTTGGGGTGACTGCTTTTGGAGCTAGTGACGCCTCCCCAGGAGGCCTCTCGGAGATATGGCTCGAAATGAACCAGGCCAGCCAGGGACCCCAAACCCAGCTGCGGGGGTCCTGGGCCCGGGGTTCCGGGAACTGGCAGCTGAGAAAATCCCCGCTCACTCTTCCTACTCACTGGTCAGGCCGGTGCAGATGAAGGGCGCGTCCTCAAGGGCCCCGAGAGAACAGGGGGAGGGTTGGGTTGGGCTCATCTCATCTTCTAACAGAGCCGCACAGGCTCCAGTCCCCTCTGTTCCAAAGCTTGAGAGACGCTTGATTCCTTTAATGACGAATCTTGTTTCAACGCCTCCTCTGCAGCAGACGCTGTGGCCGAGGCGGAAGATGGAGATGAACAGAACAGACCAGATCCCGCGCTCTTGGGTGACCTGACAGCTCAGTCTCCCTCCTCTCCTCTGGGAGATGGGCACCGAGTTCCAAGTCTTCTCCGTATGCGTGGTCTCCCTCCCGCCCCCCCACCCTCTCCGACATGGCATTTCTCGACCAGAATCCACCAGTTCACGGACGTCCTGTGGGAAGCACTCACTCAGTTCACTTCTCAAAATGTCTCTGTGGACCCCCCTCCTCTGACACTGCGCAGGGGCCCCCTGAAATCTTAGGCAGCATTTCGGGTCTGTGCTTGTTCTCCGGGCGAGGTCTGCAGCTCCCATCAGCTCCCAAACGCCCCCTGACTCGGGGAGGGCTACAAACAAGCTGGCCACATGCAAGCCATGGTGATAATCATTAACATTTCTCATCGCAAATGACTCAGAATATTCCATGGGGTGGATGTCACACACTTCCCTTAGTCATTTCCATTTTGCTGGACAGTTATGTTGCATTTTTCGTTGTTGTTTTTCTCAGTCCAACCAGAATATTTGGAAATTGATCATTTATTTAACAGTTGAGCAAGTCCTGCATTCCTCTGGCCACAGAGCGGAGCCCCGATCTACTCTCGTGTCATTACACCCAAATGGTGTTTTTCTGACCAGGAGACACTTTTCTCTTCAGCATCAGCAGCGGACTTCTCTTCAGGGCCATTTTTCATAAAGAAACAAAGTTTGTGGTCACGTGGCCCTGGCTGCCTGGCTTGTAACAAGGAAGACCAGAGAATAACCAAATCTGGGTGATCTGGGGCGGCTGGGCTGGGCTGGGCAGGGTGGGGCTCCCTCCTGGTGAGTCACTGCCCTGGACCCCCGCCCTCACACTCAGCCACAAAGCCTTGCCTCTTCTGGGACATTTCCTAACAGCTGCTGAGACTTTGCAGGCGGCCTGTGTAAGAGATTCAGACCTAACTCTGCTGCTGAAAAACCACGTGGCCAAGGCTCTGACTAACTCCTCTGACTTCACTTTCTCATCTGTAAAATGGGGGTGATAATCAAATGAACTTCTTTTGGCTGATGTGAGGATTAAGTGAATTATATTGGTATAGTTCTCAGAACGGCGCTGCTAAGCAGTAGACGTTATGGAAGTGTTTTGAAGGAATAACAGATTTGCAAATGTGACGGTTCTACTGAGGAAAAAAATGTAATATGACAGTCCAGCAAAAAGGAAAGGGTTAAGAAAAGTTTGTAATATCCATTCCATGCAATATTCTGGGCCATTGACAATGAGAAATGTGACAATTAACACCACGGAACAATTCTGTGGCCAAAGAGAAAAAAGCATGGTGCAAAACTCTGTGCTCTGCATAGGGTCGGCAAAGCTTTTCTGGAAAGGATCAGAGAGTGAGTAATTTAGGTTTTGCGAGCCATATGGTCTCTGTCACAGCTACTCAAGTCTGCAGCTGTAGTGTGAAGACAGTCACAGACGATGTGTAAAGGATGAGTGCGGCTGTGTTCCAGGAACTTTGTTTACAGAAACACGCGGCATTTGGCCAGTGGGCTGTCGTTTGCCAACCCTGCTGTGCAAATTATGCAAAAACCGTGTCAAAAAAGATGAAGACTGAAAGGAATATGGAAAAAAGTAAAGAATTCTCTCGGAGCAGTGGAATCATAGGTACATTTTAAAAATTTCAGTTTCCTTAAGGTGGTAGTAACAGTTTTTTAAAAATTAAAGGACTTTAGCATACATTGTAATGACAAATTAAGAGATTTCACAGTTCTCTTAGATGTTCAGAAATAAGCTAAAATGAGTATTAAGCCCAGCACTCATATATGCTGTACAGAAAGGGTAGAGACTTTGAAGGATGGCCAGTGTGGGACCGAACCTGGCTTCTCCATCTACTAGCTGTGTGACTGTGAGCAAGTTTATTAACCTCTCTGTTCCTCAGTTCCCTTGTTTGTGAAGTGAGGATAACAATGACACCAACAAGCACACAAAGGCCTAGCAATGAGCCTGGGGCCCAGTTGGCCCCCAGTGCAAAGAAGCCGCCTCTCGGCCCCACACGGACCCACATGGGCCAGATCCTGCTGACCCTGGGCCTCTGTCATGACCAGGAACAAGGCCGGCCAGGAAGCTCAGCAGGATTTACTTTCCAGCTAAGACGTATGCCCTCCCAGGTTTTCAGGTTGGTTTATGAAATGACACAGGACGACTTGAACCTCACTTTTCAATGACTAACAAGCCACTTCCTCTCCCTGCAGCAGGAGCTCCCTGGGGCTTTCCCCCCACCACGTTCTTCTTTGCCTGGCTACATTCACCCATCAGCTCTGGTGTCACCGCCTCCAGGAAGCCCTCTAGGATTTTTCAGGGGTTAGAGGGCTGGGAACTAACACTGCTGAGAACCTACCAGGTGTCAGGCACTGTGTTAGTTGTTCACACACATCAGCTCATTGAGGTCTCGCACCCACTGTTAAGTAGGAACGAGTGCCTTCTTTTTATAGATAAAGAAATCAAGGTTCAGAGTGGTTAAGTAACCTGCCCAAGGTCACACAGCAAGTAATTCTGCTCATTCTCCCCCGCTCTCCCTTAGCAGAGCCCAAGAGGTTTAAAATCATCCGCATTCTGCTGGAGCTGTGTGATGATGTCCACTGAGCTATCGTGAAGAGTCCGTCCTCTGTAGCACCCCCCCCCCCGCCTTATATCTGGAAGCCTCAGAGCTGCCCCGAGACCTACCCCTGGTAACCTTCATCTCCCCGGAACCCAAGGTCGATGGTTAACAGGCTGTGCTGGTTATAATTAGCACATGCCTGTTCCCGCCAGGGCTGCAGGAGGCCGGGTTTATGATGTGCCTGTGTGTAGCCAAGGGGACTGACTTTTGTCCCTCTGCTCTCTGGGGTCGCAACGTGAGGGTGTTACCAGCAGGGGTGGGTGACTCCCTTGTGGACTCAGAGGTGCAGCCCAAACCCCCTGGACCTCAGCACCAGCGGCTGCCCGCGCCGGGCAGCAGGGCGAAGCCACCCCCGGGTCCTGCGAGCAGGTGTTTCCGAGCACGGGGCGCTTTGGCCCTGCCAGACTCGGCCACTTCCTGCCTCCTGGAGGGGCCTGTGTCTGGGGCTGAGCTCCCGTCTGTCCCAGCGGACAATACCCCACTGTTGTGTGCAGAGCTTGGAAGCTGACCAAGCACTGTCACCCTCATTGTCCCCTCCGACCCTCTCCCTGACAGCCCCCACACCAGGGCCAGGAGGCAGTTTAATCCCTCTGCCCCTGTGGGAACCTGGGCTCCCGGGTTCTCCCCAAAAGTCCCTTACAGAGCCCATGGCACTTCCTGCTGCTGCCCCGGCGGGGTCACCCACCCAGCTCGGGGAGAGGGGCAGTCAGCACCAGAGCCACGTTCTGTGCGCTCCCAGCCTGGGAGGGAAGGGGGTGCAGACACACATTCGGCTTCCCACACCAGGCACAAAACACCCTCTGACTTTCTGAAACGTGTTTTCTCCGTCCTCCCACACAGTGCTGGCTGTAATGGATTTCCTTGAAGGGACTGACGGCCCACATGCTTTGCATGAAAGGCAAAGGCCACCGTCCTGGAGTTGACCACACTCAACAGTGGGGCTGCCACCACCCAGGGGAAGGTGCAGTCTCTCTGCCTCCATAGGAAGGGTACCACGTGTGCTGGGCCTGTGCCACTTCCCCTCCTTGGAGCTGAGGCCTCCACCCCAGCCTGCTAGCAACTGGCAGGGGCTCGTGACTTGCCTTCTTTGCATTTTCTTCAGAGCACACAGGACCTTCTGATATGGCCTTCTTTACTTATTGCTTGCTGGCTGAATCTAGACAGTTCTAGATCTTTCTGGAATGTAAGTTCCACCAGAGCAAAGACTTTGCCAGTCATGTTCACTACTCCTGTCCCATAGTCCCGGACAGTGCCTGGCACACAGTAGGCCCTCAGCAAGGAGCTGGTAAGTGAATGAATGAATGAATCTCTGCTCTATGTGTTCAGCGCCATTCATTCCTTCAAGAAACCTTTCCAGGGCTTCCAAGGGCCAAGTGCAGCAGAGAAAGTACTAAGCTGGGGACCTTCCCCTGAGGAGCTCACAGTGTGTGGAGAGAAAGATGCAGAAACAAAGAAGCCCAGTTAAGGAGCTGAGTACGTTCAGTTCAGAGGGGACACAGCGCGGGTGGGAGACACTCTACCTGAGGCCAGGGACAGTCGGGAGAGGAGTCACAGAGGAGGTGGCCACGGGAGGGAAGGGCATGCGGGAACGGGAACAGCATGTGCAAGTAGCAAAGCATGAGTTAGCATCTGAGTAATTTGTTCCCAGTGTGGAGATGAAGGTGGAGACCCTCAGCCCCTCATTCATGCATCCCCCAGGTTTACTAAACGCCTTGTGCTCTGTGACAGGCAGGGGGTGGCCTGAGGATAGCGTGGTTTCTGCCTTTATGTGCTCACAGACCTAGGGACAGCAGTCAGCCATTCTTTGTGCACAGGGGCTCTGGGAGCACGGAGGAGGGGCAGTCAAGTCTGAGGGGCACTGAGGCCGGGGGAGGGGTGGAGGCGACCCCTCTTGCACTGTCCACCCATGACCCAGACTGCCCAAGGCCACGGTCAGGGTGGCATGACTCTCACTGACCTAGGGTGACCAATTCACCCTAGTTTGCCAGGGACTTTCCCAGGTTTAGCCCTGAAAGTCCTGTGTCTCAGGAAACCCCTCAGTCTGGGGCAAATTGGGGACAGCTGGTCACACCCACTTCCACCTCCTTGTCCCCTCCCAGCACCCCTCCCCTACACTCTCCGGAGGCCCCTCCCCACCCAAGCCACTCACAGGTCGGGGCTGGGTTTCCAGCAGCCTGTGTCAAGAGCAGCTTTTCCTCAGGCAACCAAGAGGGAGATGCTCCAGGTGACAGACGGGACAGCAGATGGGTGAGTAACGCCTGTGGGTCCTCCCTTCTCTGGTTACCTCTTTAGGCAAGTGCAAGGGGAGCAGAAAACACTGGGTCGGCCCACCTTCCCCTGCTGGGCTGGTAATCGCAGCTGCATGGGCTCTCTGATCCCTTCACTGTTCCCTTGTGAGCTTTATCTCCCGAGGCCTCCAGGATCCAAGGTCAGCTTCCTCCCCAGCCTTCCCGGGTGCAGAGCCAGGCCCATTGTAGGCGCCCAGCAGACAGGGGCTTAAGCCACAGGCAACTAATCCTGACATTTATATCGCCACTTTACAGAAGGGAAAACCAAGGCATAAAACTGGTCAGGAACTCACCTCCAGTGTCTGTTTCCCAAGACCCTGATGATTCCATTCGTCAAAAGCAGCTACCCTGAATCCTGTCTTCTAGAACCTTCTAGAGCCTTCCCACTAGCCCTGCGGAGACTCACACACCACAGACGTTCTCTCCCTAGGGGACCCAGAGAGACTTAAAGTCTTCCCCGGATGCCTGTTTCCAGGGTGGGGCTTCTAAACCAGACCTCCACGCAGAGCAACAGAGTTGCCCCTAAGATATTCACAGAAACCTGGCACCTCTCCACGCTGCTGGAGGCCTGTGAGGTCCCCCAAATGATGCTGGTCTCCCCAAGAATCTGAGGCACAGCATGGAGGTGTTACAAGAGCCCGGCTCTAATGGGAAAGATGCTGATGATTCAATTAATCCCCTAGACAAGCACCTAGATAAACAGATATAATCTCCCCTCGGGTCCCCTGCAAGGGCACCGCATGGAACGAGCTAGGTCTTTCGAGTCACCCAGTCTTCTGGCTCCACCATTTATTATTAGCTTGTGAACTTGGACAAGCTCCGTACCTTCTCTGGGTCTCCTTCTCTATGAAGCGCCAAATAAGACCTACTATGCAGAGCTGCGGACTAGAGGGAGAGGGCGTTTCCACCTGTCCCTACTCGTGAACTCTTCGCAGCGGGGAGAGGAGACAGCTGACCTTCACGCAGAGCGTGCTGTGTGCCAGGTCCGTGCTGAGTCCCGCGTTGATATTTTCGTTGATATGGAAAGTCCCGCTCTTGTTACCTCTACAGATGAAAGAACGGAGGTCACAGAGGCTAAGCCACCTGCCCGAGCGTCCACAGCCAGCATAAGACAAGCTTTCTCCCTCCAGTTTCCTCCCCTCTTCACCACTAGACTACTAATATTTGCTGAACGAATGAACTAATCAATTAACACCAGGTTCTATTTTAACCAGCAGACACAAGATTGAGACCTGTTTCAGAACTACATTTTTTTTGGGGGGGGGGTGAGGAAGATTCACCCTGAGCTAACATCCACTGCCAATCGTCTTCTTTCTGCTTGAGGAAGACTGTCCCTGAGCTAACACCTGTGCCAATCTTCCTCTATTTTGTATATGGGACGCCGCCACAGCATGGCTTGATGAGCGGTGTGTAGGTCTGTACCCGGGATCCAAACCCCGGGCGGCCAAAGTGGAGCCCAGGAACTTAACTGCTATGCCACCGGGCTGGCCCCAGAACTACATTTTTAAGAACTGAAATTATTAGAACAGTCACTTGTTCAAATCTGCAAGGCCCACCCTCCACTGCAGAGAGAGCTTCTAGAACAGGGGCTGCAGCCCACGGCCCACTGCCTGGACAGCTCTCCAGCCAACGATGAGTTTTACATTTTTAAATGGTTGAAATCAAAGAAAGAGTAATATTTCGTGACGGGTGACAACTACATGAAATTCAAATTCTGGTGTCCATAAGGAAAGTTTTCTTGGAACACAGCCACACCCATTCATTCGCAGTGTCTATGGCTGCTTTCTGGATGCGATGGAAGAACTGAATAACTGCTGCAGAGACCGTACGGCCCATGAAGCCCAAAATATTTACTGTCTGTCCCTTTACAGAAAAAGTTTGCCGACTTCTGTTCTAGAAGCTCCAGGGACCAAGGCTATTAATCGGCTTAAGAAAAATACCTCATCCCAACCCTGCCTGTCAGCACAGCATGCCTGTAGGTCTGGGAATCTAGAAGATTCCAGACTATTCCCTTCAGCAAATAGTAGCAATCCCTGATGTCCAGAATGGGCTGATCAGACAAAGTTTTCCAAATGCTGAGTTGTGTCTTCATCAAGGTTTTCCTTCTAGAGTTTCCCTTCCTTATAGACATTTAGGTGGTGTTTGCCGGTAAGGTGAGGGATGTTCTGTCGGAGCCACCCCCCCCCCCATGCCCTCCAAGGCGGCATCTGAATCACGGTTGGATCCTGGATCGCGCTCCACCCTCCCCGGGGGTCCACGGTGTGAATCCCTAGTTAAAGGACATGTCCGGTTAAAAGACAACAGGAACCTCACACAATCGCTCAGAAAGAACGCACACGGGCCAACTCCCCAGTGACACAGGTCCGTGCCCCCGGACGCAAGCAGAAAAAGCCAGCCAGGGCCAGGCAGGGTCTGTTCCCTCAAGTTCTGTCTCTGTTCTCTCCCTTCTGGAGAGTTTAAGATCTGGGGGCGGGGACCGGGGGCGCTTCCCGATCTGAGAAGCCAGGCCTGGGACCAGCACTGGTGGCTGCTGCCCAGGGACGGGGGGCTCCCCCACGGCCCGAACGTCCACGTGCCAATGGGAGTGCAGGGCCCTGTGCACGCGGACGTCCTGATGTTGCGTTTGCCAAGTTCATGCAGCAACGTCTCCAGGAAAGTAACCCTGAGAGCTGGACAGGGAGCTTCTCAGGCTGCCTATCCGATCTGGGGGAGGCGGAGGCGGAGATGGGGCAAGTGCAGGGCAACAGAGAGAAGCAGCAGGCTGTCCCGTGGGGACAGGGGGAGTCTGAGTAAAGCAAGACTGGGAAACGCTTTTGTGACGCACAGTCGCCCTCAAATCTGCTAACACTGGCTCCCCTGGGTCCAGGTGGCTGGTGTGAACAGTCCTGGCTATCTGTCCATCTTGTGAGGCAGCCCACAGTGAGCGCCCCTCAGATCCAACAGGATGTCGAGCCTGCAGGGGCCCTTAGAAGCCACCTAGGTCCACGTTCTCACACACTAGGGCCATTTGTGCATCACATCCATGATTCTGGCCACATCTGGGATTAATGCCTACACTATTATTTTTTCTCATTAATTTTGTGTGTGTGTGTGTGAGGAAGATTAGCCCTGAGCTAACATCTGTTGCCGATCCTCCTTTTTTGCTGAGGAAGACTGGCCCTGGGCTAACATCCTTGCCCATCTTCCTCTACTTTATATGTGGGACGCCACCACGGCATGGCTTCATATGCGGTGTGTAGGTCGCACCCAGGATCCGAACCCACGAACCCCAGGCCACCAAAGTGGAGCACACGAACTCAACCACTATGCCTCTGGGCTGGCCCCTCTCATTAATTTTTTTATTCAACCCATTTAAACTTAAATTTATTTTAAAAGGAGACTTTTTATCTTTACCTTAAATAGAAAACTGGGGTGAGGATCAATTGCCAATAGAACTTCATGAGGAATAAATACAATGACTATAAACACTTTATTTAACTCCCTCTGCTGCCGTTGCTCGCTCGCACCTGCGGGCTGCTCATGGCGAGAGAGATGGGCAAGGGTTAGGGAGCTGTTAGAATCAGATTAGCACCACTCGGAGACGTTCTCCTGACAGAGTCCAGTGATTCTCAACTGTCCCTGTGCATCAGAATCACCTGAGAGCTTTTAAACAATACAGTTAAGCAGCCCCAGGTCCAGAGACTCACCCATTATCCTAGGGTGGAGCCAGGTGATTATGAGAACATTGCATAGTCAGAAGGATGAAAAGTCAAGAGGAAGATAGAGAAAGGAGTCCCCGTCACTCTGTGCTGCGAGCTTGTGCCACCAAGTTCATCCTGTCAGATACTAGTAGCCCCCGGTCCAAACTCAGAGATCTGACCTAGTTTATCCCCTGCACTCTATTGAGGAGGACCCCAGACTTAGAGCTGGGAGTAAGACAAAAGGGCTGAGGGTGGTGACACTGACTTTTTTCATAGTCAGGTCTATAAAAGAAGAAAGTCACAATGGTCGTTAGGGATGGCTGGGACCCTAGGAGGGAAGTGAGTGATCAAGGTATGTGGTCTGCACCCTCTACACCCAAGTAAAGAGTCCTCCAAAGGGGGACAGGCTTGGCTGGGGTGACCCTGGCCCATCATACTGCCTGGACCTGTCAGAGCACGGGCCTCGGCCAAGAACACCGGAGCCAAGGGCTGACTCACCAGCAGCCGTGCCGATTCAACTCCCGCCCGTGCTGATGGCACAGGCATGCAGAAGTGCCGAGCTCCCTTCCAAGTGACCCACACTGTCAGCAAAGTCACCTCCCCCGCTAAGGAGCACCTCGGGAAAATAGGGAGTGCTCGGAGAAGCTGGAAATGGAAGAGCAGAACCGCCTGGACCAGGCACCTACTTGGAGCTGGGAATTCCTTATACATCTGTGATCACATCTGCTCCTCACAGCAACTCTTCAGGGAAGGGGGGACCAGCCCCATCAGACAGGAGAGTATGCCAGGCCCATGGAAGTTATGGGACTTGCCAAGATTGCACCGCAGGTGGCAGAACCTGGGTCCCAGCCAAGATCTGTTTGATTCCACCATTCCAGGCTGCCAGCCCCTAACTCAGGCCCAGGAGCAGAGAGGAACTCAGCCAGAGCAGAAGGTCTAACTGTCCTTTGCATACAAAGACAGAGGACACCTTGCTGCGGGCTAAACTAACCACACTAATGACCCCTTAGCTCCGGGCCGGGAGCTGCAGTTTGCGACGCATGCTCACACATACCCAGCCCAGTGAGGTGTGTAGCATGTGTCCCCCCACTTGACAGAGAAGGGAGTTGAGGCCCAGAAAGACTGTGCCCTCTGACAAAATCAAAGTGTCCTTTCAGGGGCCCCTCCCAGCCCCCTGAGCTTCCCTCTCTCCGAGCCATCGAGCCCCAGGATGGGACAGTCTGTTTAAAGCACCTGTCTCGTCCACCAGACTCCTCCCTCCCACAGGGCAGGGACGTGCCTCTGGCAGCCTCCTCCTGTGTCCATCTCAGTCCGTGTCGGCACGTGGAAGGAACGTGGTCACCCACGGTACACAGCTTCTAGGGCGGAAGGGCCCGGATCCCAGCCACAAACACTGCCCCTCTGCCTCCCAAACCAAAGTCGGCTCCACCCAAGAGCTGGGTGACTAACCCCGCTGCTTCCTGGAGGGGACAAATGCAGGAACTTATGGGGCCATCCCTTCACCTCCACCAAGGAGTACATCAACAAGCAAAGACCGCGACGGGGAGCGCCTGGCACGCCCCCCTCCCCCATTCAGGTGGTTTTACCCAGAAAGAAGTGGAGCAAGAGACACCACAAGACGGAATTTTTAAGGAATCCTTGTTCTAAAATTATGTCTGAGCAAAGCTGAGTTTGAAATCAGCAAACAGATAAACAGGCAAATTATGTAAGGCAGGCTCCACCGCTGCCTGGTCGTGAATAAAGGAATTTAACCTGGCAACCCCAGCTGGCTTACATCCAACCTACAGTGGCCAGCTTGTGGTCACCAAGTCCTTGACAGCTAGCGAGCGAGCTGCAGATGGAGTTCCTTGGGACCAAGAGAGAAAAGGGTGGTCAGGCGGACAGGGTGGGCTGCTCCAGGGTGGGCCCCAGCTCTGGAAAACCTGTGGTATTCCTGGACCCGTGCGACACTGGCCACACAGAAAGGATTTCCTTTGAGAAATGGCCTGGCCCTGTGGGAGCCATTGGGGGTTGCAGAGAAAGAACTAGATGCCCAGCGAGGAGGCCTGAGTTCTGACTCACCACGTCCTGCCCACTGCACTCCCAGTGTGGAAGGGCCAGTGTAGGCTGACCGTTACCTGCGTGAGCTCTGGGATCAGATAATCTGAGTTCAAGTCCCAACTCCACCGCTAAGTAGCTGAGGACAGGTTATTTGACCTCTCCGGAAAATGGGACTATCAGAGCATAGCTCACTGAGCTGTTGTGAGAACAAAGATAGAAAATGCAGTGAGCACTAAGAATAATGCTGGCATTCAGTAGGTGCTAGCTGTTTTGCTAAACTGTGCAAGGAATCTTAGATGGCATCCAGCCCACCCACCAATTCATACATTCATTCATTCATTCTTTCATTCCATAAATATACATTGAGCAGCTACTATGGTGAGGCTCCAGGGACAGAAATAATTCCCCGTCCTCATGGAGTTTATGTCTAATAGAGGAGATAGAAGATAAACTCGATTGCAAATAAACAACTCAGATAATTTCAGGTAGTAATAAGTGCTAGAGAGACAATGAAACAGGGTGATGGTGGTGTCAGGGGTGGACGGGGGCTCCTGTGTGGGCAGAAATGTCCCCTGGAGCTGTGAGCTGAGAGCTCAGTGAGAAGGAGCAGATGCAGAAGGGCCTGGGGAGGCACTCTTCAGGGCAGAAGGAAGAGCTAAAAGGAGGGTCTCACATAGGAAAAGCGTGGCGTGCTCAGGAGAGAGAACAAACGTCAGATGTGAGTCCCTGAGCGGCCAAGAGACGTGTTCAAAGTTCCAGGGCCGGCCCTGGAGAGCCCAGGAAAATGGACAGTTCTCCAGGAGGACAGTCCCCTGAAGAGGGCCACAGGGGAGATGACCGGCCTCCCGCCTTCTCTCCTCAGCCTCGGCTCCAGGCTCCGGAGCTCGCCTTCCTCCTCTGTGTCCTGGGAATCACTAGGATCTGCCCTGTCTACTTCATTCACGGGGGGTGTGATTTTAAAAGTGTGTTTTCAAGTATAAAGCCTTTTAGTTAAAAAATAACAATAACTTCTCTCTGGCTGGGATGTGAGAATGGATAATCCTATACCCTGCTTTCAAGGCGATCACAGTTTAGTGGAGAATCAGATGCAAAAACCGAAAATTAAGTATCATGTGCAAAGTGCAATGGGAACATGAAAACAGAAATCACCAGCCCTGTCTCGGTGGCTGAAGGAGGCTTCTAGGAGGAGATGTCTGGCCAGGTGTTGGTGGGGAGGAGTAGGAGGAGGACCGTTGGGCAGAGGTAATAGCTGGAGCCCAGGTGGGGAGTTGGGAAAGATCAGGAAGCATTTGGGGCCTCGTGGGACTGGGAGGTAGCCCAGGTGGTAGAAAGTATGAAATGCAAGCCGGGCAGGCGGGGACTTGGGACTTAATCCTTGGAAAAAGGGGGAGCCACTAGGGGCAGACAGGCACAGAGTCACCTGCTTAAGTGACCTGCCCCTCCTGGGGGGTGGGGGC
The DNA here is from genome assembly GCA_031878705.1 of Tapirus indicus. NCBI lineage: Eukaryota > Metazoa > Chordata > Mammalia > Perissodactyla > Tapiridae > Tapirus > Tapirus indicus. The sequence goes on along the minus strand of CM062923.1, from coordinate 100,417,005 downwards.
AGATTGCAGTGGCCAGACGCAAGGTCCCCAAACACCCACTTCGAGGCTGTGGTTCTCAGATAAGAGAACATCCAGACTTCAAGGCACCTTAGAAATCTCCTAACTCCAACCTCCCATTTTAAAGGGCCAGAAACCAACTCTGGCCCAGCTGAAGGTCAAATGCGTCTGTGGACTGCAGGCTCCTCCCATCATCACAGAGGGTCTAGCTCTTTGAAATAAGGAGGAAAGAGCCTGCCTCGGTGAGTCAGCCTGCAGTATAACTTCAGCAAATATCAGTTGGGAGGGGCTCAGCCCTTTTCAGATCTCAACTAAAACTCTTGGCTTAATGAGAGTTCACCCAGCGGCGGTGGCCCACCCGACTCCATCCATGCCTCGGTGACGACCAGGTGGGCCTAACCCTGAAAACAGATCAGCCTCCTCATCTCATCACACAACCGTCCCGAGTGGTGTCACACCACGAATACTAAGGAAACAGACTTTTAGGAAAGGCAGTTGTAAGGGAAAGAGTACTGGCCCCGAGGCCAGAAGACACGTCTCAGTTCCCAGGTGGGCCCCAAAGCGCCTGAGAGACTTGGGCCAGTCATTTCTGCTTATGGAGACTCAGTTTCCCCATAGGTAAAATTATAAACTCAGACAAGATCATCTCTAAGCCTCCGGCTGGTTCTGGCATTCTCTTGTTCTCCATCACAGCCGTTATTTCCAAATCCTTCTAGAACATGGCACACGGCATCTCTGGGCACATACAGTAAGGGTTTGTTTCCCAGTCTCTGAAAGCTCCCTCGCTTGTGTAAAGTTCTCTCCTATCAGGTTCTCACATAAGCCCCCTCCCCCACCACAAGGAGATACCGCCAGCCCCAAAAGACAGATGAGAAATGGATTCACAGCGCTGCGATGGGCCCAGGACACAGAGCAGGGCCAGGACCCGGCCCCGGGTCGCCACTGCCCAGGTGAGCACATGTGCCAAGACAGAACGGTGGCCCCTGTGCCCACTGCGCATCAGGAAAACCACCACCCGCAGCATCAGTCCTGGCACACCAGTCCTTTGAGCCCGGTAGGCCGTGCCAGGCACCTCTGCAGAGGGAAGGCCTGACGAAGACCTTTGATGTGGGCAGAGAGAAGGTAGCCAGGCATCAAAGCGAGCCCTGAAAGCACCAGGGCCAAAAATGGGACGCATTCCCCCAATTCACGGTGCACTGCAGCCCTTCTCGAAAACAGAGCAAGCTCAGTCACAAGGAGGGAAGCGTGGCAGTCAGAGCCATCAGCCTTCAGAGCCTCCTGCGATCTGACAGCTGGGAGGACAACACCCAGTTACCCTCAGGCTGGGCTGCTGGAGTTTCCTTCTGAGGAGTGAAGGATGTGTTCACCACACAGCACACTTGAAAAACAGTTTCTCGTCTTTTCAATTCTCCCTCTGGGTGAAACTCTTGCTCCATCACTTTCCTGCCATGTGATTTGGGACAAGGCATTTAACCTCTCTGAACCTGTTTCTCCAACAGAAAAACAGAAATAATCATACCCACAGCACTAAGCTGTTTTGATAACTTATAAATATATCAAGCATACCCTGCAAAGAGCAGGAGTCCAAGTCGCTCTCCTAGGAGGGCTTTGTGTAGGAAAAGAGATGCTAAGTACTGCTTAAATATTTCCTCTGATGAACTTTCTGTTCATGGAAGATTCTAGAAGTGTGTGCTCCTCGCATGTTGTGGATCTCTTCCGACTTAAATTTAAATGATCACATCACTTTAATCTCAGGTGTACCACCCGTTCCCATCTGTCCCGAGGAGGAGGCCATGGACCTTGTCACAGTAGTAGCACGGGTATGGCGGATAGTGTCCTGATGAGAGTCGCCCAGGTGTGGCAGCCCACAGCAAACTGTCTTCCCCACCTGTCTATCTAACGTTGACTTTGGCCAGGGCAGTTCCCTCGGCCATAAAACCAATAGATTGGTCCAGGTGACCTGAGGTCCCGGCTAGCCCAAACAGTTCAGGATTTTCTGATTCAGAAGCATAAATCATTAGGCCAGGACTTAAAAGAAATTCCTGATGGTAATCTGAGATCATAGAGTGTGAACGTCATCTTCTTGGTGTAAGACTTCAGAAGAGGGAGATTATTTCTCCTGAATGAGAAATCATGTGTCTGTTATACAACAGGATTTGTGTTTGTTTTATTTTTTAAATCCAGCCAGATTAACATTTGAATCTATGGGAAGAGTCTGATTTTCTAAGAAAGCTTTGTGAAAATGTTGTATATTATCATTTGATTTGTATGTAAGATGTAATATATACAATGGAACTGTGTGTGTGTATATATATATATTCCATTGTATATATACTATATATATACACATTATATATTCCATTGTATACATACAATGTATATACAATATATAATGTGTATATACACAATTATTGTATATAATGTATACATAATTATACAATGTATATATATAGTAATTGTATATAACGCAATTATACATTGTATATAATGTATATATATTTCCTGTTTGTAAATGATGAAGCATGAAAACAATGTAAATGATGAATCATAAAAATAACTCCCAGGAGCCCACCACTCAACAGAAGAAACAGAACATAATGGATCCCGCTGAGAAAGGAGCAGGCTCCTCCCCGACCTCTACCCTCTCCCCGACCAACGATAACCAACCCGATTTTACATTATCTTTTCCTGACTTTTTTTTAACCTGCTTAAATTTGTGAAACAGGATCCACGTATAGAGGTGTGCATAAAACATACGTGTACTTACATGTAATTACAAGGTGAATTCCTTAGTAACCTCCCCGTGACCCTCCCAATCCCTATCTCCTCTCGCCCCGCCCCATGGTATATTTGACTTTTACTTAAGGTAATCACCTTCTTGGGTTGTGACATCATTTTACCTCTCATGCATGTGTCGCTAAACAACTCATCATTAGTGTGCTTGTGTTTTGAGCTTCGTCATTTCCTCGGTAGCTCTCTGCCTAGTCTTTCACAGCACTTCAGAGATGCAGGGATTCCCTCCACAGAACCTGCAGCCTAGAAATCCAGGCGAGAGGTACAAGGCCACGCTACATTGTTACAATGACACAAGGAGGATTAGTAATAAAAACGGTGATAATGCCTTTCTGGTGTGTCCCCACCCTGCTGGGCATTCTGCTGAGCATTGTCCCCACTTGTTTCATTTATCCTCACAGCAAACCCACGGGGAGGTGTTGGGGGCTCTTATCTCTATCTGAGAGGTGACAACATTCAGGCTTCAGCTGCCAGGACTGTCCCCCATCTGCTGCCTAGCTGCTCGTCCGGGAACAACATCCCTAAATCCTGAAGCAATGATTCCCCGGGGGGTGGAGAGGGTCAACAGACACTTCCCTAACTTCTATCTGCTCCTCCCGGATTCCTCTCTTGGTGTCCCTGTTGGGCTACATTTAGATGTTACAGGGAAAAAAGTTCAGAATCCATTTTTTTCCAGCAAAATCAATGTCTTAATGAAGACTGGGATCCTGCCTCTCGAGTACGTTCTCCCGATGATTAACATATAACGCTGTCCTTGTATTGTCTGAGACAGGCTATGTGGTGCGATGAAGAGCATCAAGTCAAAAGCCCTGAGTTCAAATCCTGGCTCTCCCACTCCCGCCCTCCGAATCTGTCTCCCCACCTGTAAACGGGCCAACAGTGAGATACTGGCCTGCTGTCAGAATCGCAGGAGCTGAGAGACAGGAAACGCTTCGTGGAGTCCCCTGCAGGCCCCTCTCAAATCTCCCTGCCTGGGCCAAGGACCAGCTTTGGGGCACTGGAAGGGCTCCGAGGGAGATGAGCCAAGGCCACCCACCATTTGACAGACATGGCGACATCAAGGCAGAGAGGGAAAGGGCAGAGCTAAGAGGGAGGGAACTCAGGTGTCCCCACCAGGCCCCGTCATCCCAAACTGAGACAACTGCTCGCAGGTGCTGTGTCTGACACCAGACAAAACGCTGTTCACGGAATCTCACTGAATTCTCACAGCTCCTCCGATGCAGGGGGAAGGCACATGGGGAAGGAAACTGAAGCTCTGAAAGACGAAGCAACTTTCCCACGGCCAAGGGAGGACTGGACCCAGGTGGTCTGACATGGCCACCCCCATTCCTAACAGCTGGGCACTGGGGGAGGCCCCGCTGCCCTCTGGACTCCCAGGGGCTCCAGGATGCTGTGCTGCAGGTTGTGCTGGACCTGCCCGGTCTTGCCTCCCCAGAGCAAGGTCACTCGGCAGCCAAGCCAGAATCCCTTAACAGCCCAGCCCCAGGTTTCTGCATCACGAGGCGGAGGGGCCACCCAGGCCCGGTCAGGTCCAAGGCTGCTGGAGAACATGCAAAGTACCTGGGCTGCAGGGTTGTTCCCATGGAGATGGAAGGAGCTCAGGGTCACCCTGAAGGGTGCCCGCAGGGGGCCTGAGGCAGAAACCTGAGCCCAGATTCTCATTGCTCCCCTCTGGGCCACCAGCAAATCCTCAGGCCTTCTCCTCAAGACCCCCACAAGACATGAGTTTCAGAAATAAGCCTTCACAGCCCACTCACCCCTCCAGCTGCCCTCAGAAGGGCCTCTTTGGCCAAAAATGCCACCTCTGGGGCCAGCAGGATTGGCACAGCTGTGGCTGTCAGCCGGCCCCGTGGGGTCCTGCCTGAGGAATGTGCAGACGCACACGTGTCAGAGAGCCCGCTGCGGCATGGTTACAGGAAACAGAGCAAAACAGCCCGCTGGCACGGGCATGCCCCTCCCGCCTCCCAGCTCCTGACCCCTGGTAGCTGTTGGCTGCCCCAGCTGTGCAGGAGGCAGGGTCCAGCCCTTCAAGAGAGCCAGGTTCTGTTCTTGGCTGTGTGGCTCTGGGTAAATCACTCCCCTTCTCTGGGCCTGTTTCCTCTCCTCTTGGTGGATGAAGGAGGCTGTCCTGCCAAGCTCAGAAGGGTGGTGATTTTATGACATGCTCCCTTTTCTGGGGGGACAGTCACTTTGCCCCACCCTCTTCTCTTGCCATCACTCCTGTGGTAGCCCCTCAATGGGCCAGGAAGAAGTTAACCCTTTCAGAGGTGAAAGAGACCAGGACCCTGGGAGACTTGGGCCAGCGCTTGAGGGCCAAAGTGATAAAATAATATTCATTTTCCCCCCACCCCAGCTGGAGGCCCCTGCCTTAAGAGTTTTGAAGCAGAGGTCAGCTGGGCTGCGTGGGACACCACTGCTGGATTGACCACTGGGCCACATCCACCAGGTCCACTGTTTGGAGTAAAGATCTGAAGACCCTAAGGGGAGTCAGCATCCATTTGGGCCTCCTCAGTACCCCGTCCTTTAGAGATGTGGGATGAGGCTCAGAGAGGCTGAGCGGCTTGCCCAAGGCTGCACAGGCAGGAGATGTCTGAAGGAAACCGAGACTGCCAGGTGCGACTTCCCCTCCTTACCGCGGGCTCTGGGCTCTCTCAGCCACTACGGAGCGAGCTCGTGGTGCCAGAAGGGGGTACCTCTGCCCAGGCGGAGGGCACGGGGCGGCGGGAGCCTGCGGTGACAGGTCCGCTCGCCCCACGGGGAAGCAGAGCGAAGATTGGAGGCGGCGCCCCGCCCGCCAAGGACGCGCTGCCCGGGGCTTAGGGGCTTTTCTTGAGGGCCGAACCTCCAGGATTGGGGAGCGGAAGGCTCGGGGATTTCGCAGGCGGCGGGGAACCGCTGGGTTTAAACTAAAAATACCCGCCCGCGCGCCCGCCCGCAGCTGTCACGCCAGCCCCCGCCCCGCGCGGGGCGCGCCTCCCGCGGTCCCCTGGACTTCCCGCGCCCCTGATCGCCGGGGGACGCGTCGGGGCTGGGCCGGGGGTTGAGCCCCCGACCCTCCCGGACCCCCGCCCGGCCGCCGGCCCCGCGCCACTTACCCGGCCCGGAGCGTGCAGGAGCGCGGCGCCGCGGGCGGATCGGCCGGGCCGCCCTCCTCCTCCCTGCGTCCCCGGCGGCTCCGGAGCGGGGCGGGGCCGGGGCGGGGCCGGACACTCGCCCCCGACCCCGCCCAGTCCCCTAGGGGACCGCCGCCGGAGCCGCCCCCGGGTCGCGCCACCCGGGCCGGGCGGGAGAGGGACGCGCCCGGCCCCGCGCGCGCGGCGGAGGCCCCCGGTGCCCGCCCCAGGCCGGCCGGCGCCCTGTCGCAGACCCCCAGGGGCAGGGAGCGCCGCCGTGGGGGCTCCCCATCCTCACCCCCGCCCAGCGCCCAGGGCAGCCCTCCCGGGCCGGGAGCCTGCCTCCGCCGGTCTCATCCTTGGGGATGGCGCGGAGCTGCCTCTCCCTGGGGAAAGGTGAATCTGAGGGGGGAGTTCTCTGCGCGTCCAGACTTGGGGAGAGGGCTCGGGGGCTGGCAGGTCTTGACCTCTCAGAGCTGAGGTGGGGGCAAAGGCAGGGGCTCCCCTCCCGGAGGCGCGAAATCCAAGAAGGAAGTGACACCTATCAGCCATCCTGACAGTGGGGGCGCCCCATCCGGCCCCTCCCACCCCACAGTCCCCGGAGCCACCACGCACGCGATCCCTGGGCCCTGGGCTCAGATGGGAGCCCCCCAGGATGCTGAGCGGAGGCAATGGCGGGTGAGCCACAAGGAACGGACCTCCCACAAACCCTAGGCCCTAGAATGTGCCTCCCCTCCCTCTCCCTGCTTGCCCCTCCCCATAGACCCATCCCCCCGCCGGTCCACCAACCCCTGTCCTGCGACTCCACCGACTCTTGAACCTTGCAGCAGAACGTCTAAATCTTATCTGGCTCTGTGCCTTTGAGCTCCCCGGGTATTCAGGCCCTTTGAACTGTCCTCTGCCCCAGCCCTGATCTTTGTTCGAATAATCACATGTTCCCAGGATTGGGCCACCTCCTCTGGATGGGGATGAGAGCAGCTAAGGGAGGATACAATTTACAGAACTATGTACCACGTCGGCTCCAGTCGTCACGATTTAGGTGTGGCTACGCCCATTTCGCAGATGAGGAAAAGGAGACGACTTGAGGAGTTCAGTAACTGGCCCAAATCTAATGCTTCCCAGAAGGTGTTTCCTCTTTTGTTTCTTACTGAGGTGGCAGGCCCTCTGTTAATGCTTGTTGAATAAATCAGTCCTAAGAGAAAAATTAAATTGTAAAACAGGACTGGATAGTAATGTGGGGGGGGGGGGGTAGGGGTCTTTTCCAAATTGAGGGTAAGGAAGAAGGATCCCAAAGCCCAGAATTAACAGTGGGGCAGATCTAGCATGAGTAGGAATGCCAGAGTGTCAGCCACACCTCCTAACTTAGGACCCATTTATTAAGTTATAATTATCCACAGGATCATAGGAGAGACACACAAAGGGCCTTTCCCATCCTGGCCCATGACCGGTTCTAAATGTCCTATTAAGTTGCTCGTTATCATCCTGACTCCCTCTGAGGTGCTCCCTCAGGCCTTGGAGTTACAACAGTCAAGCTGAAGGTGTGGACAGCGATGACAATTATTATAATACTTGCCATTTGGATAACGCTCTTTGCTTTTCCAAACACTTTCACGTGTATATGCTCATTACATCTCCGAAAGATCCTCCACGTAGTCGGGAACAGTTTAATCGGTTCTGTCTTATGACAGAATCACAGGCACAGACAGGTCAGGTGATCAGCACAAGGACTGAGATAGCCCCACCAGCCTGCTGGGAGGGTGGGGCAGCCGGCTGTGGGAAGTTACTTTCCTGCAGTAAGAGATGGTTTGGTGCAGCTGGGAGTAAAGAGCTCAAGATCTGGTGCTCAGTTGCCCAAGTCTGCAACTTTTAGCTTATTACTCATCCTTGGTTTCCTCTTTCGTTAATTGGTCTAATAATAGGAGACTATGTTGATTGATTCTGTGCCTCTTATTGTGAGCACCCAGCTCAGGTGAGCTGTTCTGGGGGTAGAATGATCCCTACAGCTTCTGGCATACGGTTAGTTAGTCTTTCATCAAACATTTCCTGAGCACCCACTATGTGCTCGTCCCTGGGAATATGGAGGAGATGAGGCACAGACTCCTCCCCCCAAGGAGGGCACAGTGCAATGCGTCTGTGTGCATCAGAGAGATGGACTGTCCCTCTCACTGCTTGTGCAGTGCAGAGCACCAGCTCAGAGCTGAGAAACCCAAATTCCAGGTCCAGCTCTGTTACTTGCCTGAGTGAAACTTAGCAAGCCACGTAACCTCTTAGAACCTTGGTTTTCTCATCTCTTAAATGGGCATAGTGATAATATTTTGTAGGTGAGAAATATGTGTTAAAAATATTTTATAAACTGCAAAATACCATGCAGATATTAGTTTATTGTTATTATTATTATCTTTAGCTTTACACGGCTTGGTGGCTTTCCAGAGCACTCTCCCTGTGCTTTCCTTAAGCCTGACATAAAAACAAGACCTTATTTTTTGTTGATTCTATGGCAGTCTTTTGCCACTCCAGAGTGGTCCATACGGAAGGGAAAAAAGTTGAGTAAGCGATGCTGGAAAATGGGGGAATTTACAACTAGGAAGTCTATGAAAACTTCACCTTGCCTTCAACATTACTCACTGCTACAGAAAGGAGTGAAAATGAAAACTTATCTGGAAAGAAAATTCTGGCAAAGGATGGAGGGAGAGCCCCTCTGTCATCTCTGGAATTGAGCACAGGAAACCCCGCCCCCAGGCCTCCCTTTCAGAAGTGGCCCAGAGGGGGAACCACAAAAAGGCTCTAAAATTATGCCATTCGGAAATTGTGACTCATCTGGCAGTGGGGGCTGTTTGTGTAATGTACAAAATGTCTCCCAAAGAGCAAAATCTTGCCTGCTCCTTCCCCACGTCTGTTCCCTGCAGCCAGCATCCCCACCACCACTCGTGGGGGCCAATTGAATAAACCTGGGGAAATTACTCAGGTCTGTTTCACGTTGCTATTGGTTAGCTAGCTTCAATGGTGACCCCGTACAAGTCTTATTGTGTGAGCATGATTTTTAGTCGTTTCTGTGTTCAGTCTCCACAGGAAGATTAGAACAGAAGCTGGAATGTCTCTTCTGGAGAATCCAACCCCTCATTGTATGAATGGGTAAACTGAGGCAAGAGGGCAGGAAGGAGGGGCCCTGCCCGGGGTCCCAGGGTGGTAGTTGGTGTTCTGGACATTTATGTTCCCATTTCTCCATCCCTAGCCTGGCTTCCCCCTTGGTGGTGACTTAAATAACTGTTATTGGCTAAACCTAGATGAAAATCTCAGACTGCGTGGCGCCATTTCTGGGGTGCTCCATCAGGGAAGTCCCGATCTGGGCGTGGAGAGCTGGTGCTTATCCTGGCTGTGCTCTCAGCTTCTTCTTTGCTTTCTTTTTGCCAGTTCACCAAGTGTTAGTCCGTCCTTTCCCACTGGGGTCCTACTGTGTGCTCATAGGATGAGCAGATCCACACCAGCCTGGTCCGTTAACTTCTCTGGGTGGCAGTGAGTCCTCTCCAGCACTAATCCAGGGAGCTGGAGTACTTCAGGGTATTCCTCCAGGTACACTTAATTGTGCTGCTTTTATAAAATGAAAATATCAAGTGTGTTGAAAGCACAGGACTGGATCCAGGAATGACTGGTTTCTAGCCCTTGTTAACACCACTAATTAGCTGTGTAACTTTGGGTCACTTCTGAGTTTCTGAATCTGTGAAATGACAGAATCAGAAAATCATCTCTAAGTTACTCCTCCCCATTTAAAAAACGATGTGAACCTTGATTGTATTAGATAATAATGTCATTTAATATAAACACTGCTATTCTTATACCCCAAGGCATAAGTACTAATAGATATAAAAATATTAAAGTGCCATCGACAAACTTTATTCCTTAAAAAATAAAATCCTTCTAAAGGAGACTTGCCATGTGTCTCCCATCAGTGGCCAACCCAATCTACTCTTTCTACTTCTGTTGGGAACACCTTAAGTGTTTTTTAAATTAAATATTTGATTTTGAGATAACTGTAGATTCACATGCGGTTGTAAGAAACTGTACAGAGAAATCCCCTGCGCCCGTTATCCAGTTTCCTCCAATGGCAGCATCTTCAAAACCGTCCGGTACAATATCACAACTGGGATATCGACACTGGTAGCATCTAGATACACAGCGTTTCCATCACCACAAGGATCCTTCCTGATGCTCCTCCCTCCTGCCCTCACCCCCTCCTTAACCCTGGCTACTATTAATCTGTTCTCATTTCTATAGTTTGCCATTTCAAGAATCATAAGTGGAATCATAAAGTATGTAATCCTTGGGGATTGGCTGTTTTCACGCAACATCATTCACTGGAGATTCATCCAGGTTGTTGTCTGTCTCAGGAGGTCATTCCTGTTTATTGCTCAGTAGTATTCCATGGTATGGACATACCACAGTTTGCTTAACCATCCACTTGCTGAAGAACATCTGGATTGTTTCCAGTTTTGCGCTATTATGAATAAAGCTGCTATAAACATTTTGTATAGGTTTTTTTGTGTCAGCATAAGCCTTCCTTCACACTTTAAGTGTTAACTGTTAGTTATGGTGCTCACATACAAGACCACACCGTCAGATTTTTTCCTACTTATTCATAGTGATGCACACACTCCAGGGATCTTTAAGTGTCCAGGAGTTGCTCAGGACTGGGCCATGAGTTTTAGAAATTCAACAAAAGCAAACTACATGATTTCTGCCGTCAGGAATTTACAATCTGTTGGGGAAGCAACATCAAGAGTGAAACATTGAAATAACAGGACCACACCGCCTGTCATCAAATGCTAGACTGCACAGTACAGAAGCGATTGTGTCAAGGCACGAAGGCTCAGGTGTTTGGGGGAAGGCATTCTGGAGAAGGGGAGATGTGAACTATGTCTTGAATGATGGAGACTAATAATAATATTTAACATTTATGAAGGGCTTCATATGTGCCAAGTACTATCCTAAGCCTAAACTTATACTAACTCAACTAATCCTCATCACCCCCTTTCAGGGTAGCTACTATTATTACCAGTTTTACAAATGAGGGAACAGAGAGGGTAATAACGTTCATATCATCACACAGCTGTCACGTGACTGACCTAGGGTACAAACCCAGGCAGCCTGGCCTCAGCCCACACGCTTAATCACTACTCAGTCTGTCTGTCTGGTAGCAATAGTGGAGGACCATTTTCTGGCCACGATTAAATTCCAATCAGTTTCTTAGGTTACATTTTCACACAGAGCTACGCTGAACCCAAAATGCTAAGCTTTGGCATCCTTAATGTGATGAGTTCCTTAAGGGCCAAGGTTATTGACGGGAAATTCAAGTACTTTGCAAAGAACAGCACCAGCTTTAGTAACAGGTGAGAAGTCTGCTGTGAGACAGAGAGCACCAGCCTGGAAGGCTGTGTGTGTGTGTGTATGTAAACATCAGGGCGGAACCCTCCACTTATGTTGACTACCTGCATGGGCAGCAAGAAAAATGTCAGGGTGCCATTGCAGATCATGAATGTGGTTTCGTATTCTCTGCATTGCTATATACCGGGGAAGTCACATCAACGTTCAGCTATTTCCTGGGTTGCTAAACACGTGACTTCTGCGATTGCTCTTCAGTGACAGCATTGACTGCTGCTCGCCTGTCCAGCTTCATCAGTTAGGTTTAAACTACGGCACACCAGGAATCTGGCTTATTTGTTTTTGTTTTGAAACCTAAATGCAGCCTCGACAATGTCGGTGTTGCCAATCCTGGGGCGGGCTGGCAGCATGAAAAGCTCATCGGATGAAGACCTCCCGAGTGGTATCTTCATTCTGGCTCTGCATTCTCCAGCTGGCTGAGCCGGGGCACGCCATCGCCCCTCCCCATGTCTCCACATCTGGAAAATGGGCGGTTCTTGCCCTGTCTTCTCTGTAGAAGCTGTCATGAAAATCACAGAAAATAAGGACGATGAGAATGTGCTACAAACTTGAAGTTCTGTGCACACGTGTGCTACTATGGGAAATTAAATCCTCTCATTACTGTCACAAACAAAAACTTCACGACAGAAACCCACTCAGAAAGAGGCTGTGAGTAGGGAAGACTTCTCGCTAAGGAGAAAGAGAAATCTTTTCTTGTTTTGCTCCCTGGAGACACGCTTTTGAATGTGCTGAAGTGTTCTCTCCTCGCTCTTGGCAGGCTTGGCCGCTCTGAACGTGGGATAATACTAGAAGCGTTGTATGATAGGCAGGCTGCCCAGGAAGCCGGGGGAGCCCTCTGAGCCCAGCCTGGCAGACGTGCAGAGGCGCAGCCTTGGCACCCAAGTGAGGGTCGTGGAACCCATGCAGGGCATCTGTGGCACCCCCACCGTCACCATGAGGGCAGGCGGGGCTCTGCACTTTGAGGAAACCCATAGTCAGGGTGCGGCTGACCCCTTTCCTGGAGTGGCAGGGGCTTGTGCCATATGGGTCCACGTGTCTGCATGAAACCTGTTGCTCTTGATGATGATTCTTGACAGTTCAAGACGCTTCCTGAGCAGAGAAGGCTGCTACACTGCAGGAGCCTCCTTCCACCAAACCTCAGAATCTTGCTGCAAACAACTGGCCCCGAACACACGCGGAAGAAACGTTTTCCAGACTGACGGCCTCAGGCCTCTGCAATGGCAGCAGCTGCAGCACTTGGGCTAAGATTTTAAAGAACTTGGATCCTGAATTTATCCTTTGATGTTCTCTGCGTTGGTGCGTGGAGGAAAATGACAAGTGCCCTGAAACGCACCTCCTGGCTGATTGAAAAGCCATCCTCGGCAGACAGAAGCGCCCCCTACAGAGGCCGGAGAGAAGGCAGCACACACATCCTGGTGTCCTGCGGTGTTGAAGGGCTCCTTGCTGACACTATGCTGGTGGCATTAGTTCACTTGCTTCTGTAATCAAGGCTGTTTCATCATCCAAACTGAAATGTGTGTTTGCTTGTGTCACTGGCAAACCTGGCAAAATGAATGGACTGTGTCTGCTCAGTTCAAACTCTAAGACGGCCTGTGACGAAGGTGCACGCACACACAAGTAACAGCCAGAAGACACTACAAATTCACTGGCCCGGCTCCTTCCTGTTGCAGAGACTCTGAGATGTTCAGGGAAGGCCCGATTGCTTCAGCCCACAGCCGGGTTTAACTCCATTGCCAAAGCCAGGTGACACTTGGTTCCTTACTTGGCCTCGCTCTGGCTTCTGACATCCTTGATCAGGCCCTGTCTCCTGGAAGCACTTGCTCCCGTTTCTCCTCCTGCCTCCTTTCTAGTCTTCTTCCCGGCCTGTCCTTCCCTGACCGCGTACCTTCTCCAGGTTTCTTCTCTGCTCTCTTCTTTTTCTCGAGCTCCCTGCCCAAATCTCTTTTATCGTTAGGTCCCACCTGTGGAGGCGATACTCTGAATCATCTCCCCTATATCTGAGACATAACCTGATGAAATAGATGTCCCTCGGATTCCTCGAAACTCAGAATGTCCAGAAGTAATTCATGACTCATCCCTTCATTCCTCCTTCCTCCTCTCTGTCTTCCCAGCCTCAGCAAGTGGGAGCACCAGCCTAAGCCAGAAACCTGGGGATAAGCCTCAGTTGCCCCTCCTCTTCCCAGCGCCCCCCACATCCAGCCAGTCACCAAATGCTGTCGGTCCTACCTTCAAAGAATCGAGTAGTTAATCCTACAGTAGTCTCCTGACCGGCCTCCCTCTGCCCATCTCAGCCATCTCCAATTCACCCTCAACATTCCTGCCAGGATCATCTCTCAAGGATCTGCAGCGTACACTCTTTCCATGACCTTCTCTCCTCCCAAGGAGGAAATCCTAAGGCCCTCAGCTACGTCCACGTCTGAATTTGTAAAGAAACGACTCAGCATTCCCCTGCGTGGGCCTCTGTGTCTTTGCCCTGGTTGTTTCCTCTTTCTGGAATGTCCTTCTCCTGCAAATTCTTTCAGTGCTCAGTTCAAGCGCCACCCCCTCTAAGCTTTCCCTGATCTTTGAGGCCTGACTCACTGTCCTTAGAGCACCACCCCTGGTACTTAGTGACATTCTTGCTTCTGTCCTTGGTCGTGGGAGTGTCTTACTCCACTCCGTTTCCTGCTTGGTGCAGAGCTTGAGGGCGCTCCCTGGTCAAATGTTTCTTCACCTCCTACGGCATCTGTGGCCAGTATTACGAGTTTCATGCAATTTGGGATTTCTGAGATACTGTTCTGTGTTGTTCGCCGTGTTACATGTACCTCATTCAAGAACTATGCATTGAGCACATCCTAAGTCCCAGGTAGAGTGCTAAGGAGCAGGGGCAAAAAAATGAATTCTGCCCAACTAGAAGCTAATGGTCCAGTGGTGCGGGAGAGGTGCACAAAAATAAAGAAATAAACTATATGACATACACTCCCTGAAGAGGTTTGGTCCCCAGCAGCAGTGCGATAGGGCTGGGTGGTAGGACAGCACAGTGGTTACAGTCTGCGATGCCCCTAGCTGTGCATCCTGGATTGAATAAAACAACAGTGGACACAAAACTGCCTTACGGATGGCCGTCTCCAGGCCTAATGTTGGCTGAGCTCTCTCAAGCTCAACATTTGGTTCACAGTTTAGAAAAACCCAACTTTATGCCCAGTATCATTCAGTCCCTCACCACCAATTTAGTATTTCTAAAGTGCTTCCGTGGACTAATATGAGGTACCTAGCAGAACTAGAATAAAACTGTTTATCTGGCATAGTGAGAGAAGAAAGTATTCCTCTGACGTTTATTTTTTAACATAACCCCTTCAAGCCATGTGTGTGCGTAACTTTTGTTGGCAATCTAATATATACAGTTTCCTTGACTGCTTAACCAAAGCATGTGGACTATAGCTTCCTTTTGTTGGAGACTTGGAATGATTATACAAGGCTCTGATGCTCAAGGAATAGGGACATGTCAGGGCTGTTTGCCCTGCTTACATTAAATGCTCCCAGAATGCTGCTTTTCAAAGAAAAAAATCCCAGAATGTCTGCTTCTTAATGTTTTAAATCTACCGTTAGCCTGTAAGTCACTGCTTCTTCCTGCTTTTAGTGTTAGCCTTTTAAATTTACTGCTTCCCATCTGTTGTGGCTGTGATATCAGAAAACTAAGCAAGTTAGCCTCTCCCTGAAACAAGAACAGACCTTGGATGAGAACTGAGAGACTCTTCCTAGAATCGGGCAAACTGACTAACTCCCAGACACCTGATGTAACGACAGGGACAGCATTCGTCGGCTCTTGCAGCCCCTGCTTCCTAAGTGAAATGGACTAGTGCCCCCTGTCGGCCTCTCAGGGTAAGGCAGAGACTCATGAAATGCTCCAAGTTTCTCAAAAGAGAATGATTTTGAAAGATGACGTTGTGTTATTTTTGAACATAAGCAAAAATCCCTTCAATAGGAGGATATCACTGGTCCTGGCCCCAGCCAGTCAGCTGTGTGTGAACTATCAGAGCTGCAGCTGCCTGGGGGGAAGAGAGATGAACCAACGGGACCATTGCTCAACTGGACTGACATGTACACTTAAGACTCCCCTGAGATGGGCTATGGCAGGATAAGAAAATGCCAGATCACTGTACATCTGGAGAGGGGAGAGGGCCTGCAAACACGTCACCTTCTCCTCAAGTCTTTTCATAAAAAATCCTCATGGTCACCCAATTTTGCAAGTGAGGTCAATGAAAAAAGCTTCCCTCTTCTTTTCTTTTTTTTTTTTCAGAGTATAATTAATTAATAATATACTATTTTACTAAAACTCTGAAACCCTGGCTTACAGAAATTTGATATCAATTAATTATATCTCAGTAGGCTACACTTTCAAAAAGTGCAAAGTTTAGAATTAACAAATGGGATTTTTCTGGACACAAAAGCAGAAAAAATATATTTAAAATCCTCCAATCTTTTCCTGCAAAAGAAAATGAACAGTTAATGTCTAATCCCATTTCCAACCTGCCCCCTCCCCTCCTGTATGAAACTGGGGTGAATTTCTCTTCCTTTGCTAGATGAATTGTTGAAGGCTGGAGCGATGGGTTCCCACGACAGCAAGATTTAATTTTGAAGGCATGAAGTCATTAGGGCTCAAAGGCTGAAGTACGAAGTGAAATTCTGACTCATCATAAAGAGTATTTATGGCCTTGGCAACACATCTTAGCAAACACTCAAAAGAAAACAATAAAATGTTCTAAATATTTGGCTGCAAACTCAGTGATTATCAGAGGGGCACATAAACTTCTGGTAACAGATAAAGCTTCATAACAGGTCTGACACACAACGGCACTGCCTCCTAGCTTTTTGTATTCTGTGGTCTAGGCACCTTCTCAGAAGTTGGAGTGTAATAACAGTTTGTGTTATGGAAACAATCTGCTGGTAAAAAAAAGAAACACACAATGCAAAACATTAAAGTCTTTCATTAAACAGACAGTTGAGGAAAGTTGATAATTCTCTTATCACCTTTAATCAAGTCTTCACGTGTTTTATGATTACCACTTAATTCTTCATATCACCTTATAGGAGATAGGATTTGGGCTCTTTTTCTCAGAATAAAATAAGGTTCCCAATAGAAGAGTCCAGCAGACGTCGGGTTTTAAAGGCCTAGAGCCAAGGAGTTCAGTCCTCAAAGTGAAAAAGAAGCATGGGGACAAGAGAACATAACTCTCAGAAGTGAAAAAGCGACGGTTTATATTTTTTTCATTGGATTTTTGGATTGAAATTGTTGTCATTTTAGTTTCACAAAGCATAACAATCACATCTGCATCCAATAAAATACACATGCAGAGCCTGCAAAGATAATTCAGGAATATTTAATTTTCTGTAGGACTTGCAGGCGATGCTATGATTCAGCAGTAAAATTTTAAAAAGCGCTTGGGAAGGCAACAAAACTTACAGAGGAAGCCAAAGTGCTCAATTCTGTGAAAAAGATGTATCAACAAATACTGGAAAGAGAACAAAATTTGGGGACTAAAATGCCTGAGAACCATTATCCTAGGGTTAATGTAAGGTTCAAATGAACTCATGGACACGAAACCTGTTTGAAGAACAAAATAGTATGCTACACACAGAAGACGGCATTATTATGGGGGTAAATGTTTAGGAGCAGAGGAATAGGGTAAAAGTAAATTCCTTAAAACTCAGCAACCCCTATACAAAGACCACTTGAAATGGGCATAACCTATTGCAGACAGCACAAATATGTTTTTCACAAATCCAGGAAGAGGAAGATAGGAGGGGTGGAAAATTCCAAGGAGAATCAAAAAGAACTCATACGTATTCAGCAATGCTTGCTTAGGACTGGAACCCAGGCCTCACACCGCTACATCCCAAATCTAAGATGAATTGCTAAGATGTATTATAAAGACCAGAATCAAGGTTCTGCCGTGGCAACTAGGATTTTCATAACTACTTCTTCGGAGAATCCCATTTTCATCTGCATCTCCCACGGTCTGTTCTAGACTGAACTAACCCAATGTACAGCACATCGTTTCTCTTCATTTTACCCAGATGAGGCGAGCAGAACCTATGTGATACAGTGCAAGTGGGCCCTAACGAGGCCTTTCTTCGTGTCTCCAGGCTGAGCCCGCATGATGTGGGAAACAGCGATAGCCAGAGAGGCCACTCCCGTGGCCAGAGAAGTATTTATAAAACCAGCTGTCTTGTCAGATAGAGGTAGTGAAGGCGTTTCTATCTTTGCATTAGAGATTAGGGAACATTCTCTCACTGGGCCTTGCCTTGGTCTCTGACACGTTATATTATTTTTAGGGTAGCTGGGGAATCAAGTTAATTCCAGGGTTGCCGTGGTTTTCAAAATTACTGGATAATAGCTGAGTGCACCACAGAGAGGGTTCAGGTTGCAGATGGCGTCTATGGACTCTGGATCTCAAATGCTATTTTAGTTCAGGAATGTTTGGTGGCTCAACCCTGTGCAACCCAGGCAGCTACTTTTCTCTTAAAATGACACTTAACAGAGGGCTCTGGTCAGCTTGGACCTAGACGTTTCTGTACGGCACGCCCTCTTTGTCAGGATGCAACAAGGACTTCGAGACTGAAGTCAGGAAACAAATCATCACCTCAGGTTCAGTGATCCTGCCTCTTCATTTAGGGCTGATATATAGGAAGAAACCATCTCAAATGTGTAAGGTTTTAAACTATGGATTCAATTTACTTTTGGAGGAGCAGGTGGAAAAAGAGAAATTTTACCAAATAGAGTAAAGCCTTATCTATAAATAAGCACAGGAAAGAAAATGTTTTTAGGATGCCTGAGTCAGCATGTTTACATGGCATGATTATTTAGTTTGGGGTATTACATTTGGTGACCAAAATCCCAGGATTCTTGTAAGTTTCTGTACTTCCCACCCCCACCTCCCCAGGAATGTCCACAAGAGAGAGATCACACACTGATATAGATTATTTACTTACGTGTTCAAAACACCCAAATACATTTGAGCATAAGTAGTTTTTGACAACTATTAAGAAGTATATTTTGGTCATGTTTTCATTACAGAATTTCTAAAGAGAAACCTCAAAACTAAAATGCCCAAATCATATGCTTTGGAAGAAATATTTTGAACGCTATTTTCTTTGCTTCTTCAAATCACTGACGTTTGATGCCAATACTCCAAGAGTAGTTTTAAATCAAAGACAAAAAGGAATATGTTCAACATAGACAAAATTTTATATTTTTATTAAAAACTTAAATTTAGATGTATTGTTTCAGTTTCTTTGGTTCAGATGCATGATTTGTTCTCCTGTCCTTGATCACGCGATGACTGAGCTCCCTGAGCTCCATGAAGGAGCGCCGACGTGCTTCCCCACATCCTGACACTTTATGTCTGTTCTCATCATACTCTGCTGTATGCAGAGCTCTACTATAATTTTGAAAAGCATAGGCTTTGTGCTTTTCCTGCTCAAGGACTACTCTTAATCTTTAGCGACAGCTGTACTCTCAACTTATTAATAACAACATTTGACAACTATACCCCCGAAGCCACAACTACACACTAGGTAAGAGATATGCAACTCCTCATTACTGCTCTGATCCTCAGAACACAAGTTTGCAAATTCTTCCACCTCTTCTGGTCAACAGAAGGCAGAATTAGACAGTCTAAAGTAGCTAATAAACAATGTAGCTTTTCAGGAACAAATCACCAATATTTATTTTAAAAAAAAAACTTACTACACTCTAAGCATGAGTAATAGTTAGGTGATTTGGAAATAATATATTCTCTACTGTTAAGTGCACCAGATGTTGGACTTCTGAAACAACAGTTATGCTTCAGCATCACAGCATTTCCATATATTTTTGTTCATGATGCTTGTTCCTCTGATTTACCTGGAATCAATAAACCTGGGGAAAAAAAAAAGGATTCTTTAAGAATTTTGGGTCCCACATTTGAAAACTACCAAACATCAATACATCGACAGGGATGAAATAAATATGTCACCGAGGAGCACTCCTGAGCAATCTATTGACTTTATCTTCAGTTTACCAGGCCCCAGTTTCATGCTGAATGATTATATGGAAGATTCACTTGTTGACAGCACATCTACTAATTTTCTGATTTCAATTTTCCCAGGACCTCTAAAGCATAAACAGGTCACCTCCCAAAACGATTTCTAAAACACTTAAGGTTTTTAAAAAAGTAATTTGTAGCAGTACTTAGTGTCCAACAGAAACCACTCCATCTGTTAAACAATATCTCGACTGCAAAACTTCTCTTACTGTTGGTGGATAGATAACGACACGGCACAGTCATTATCACCGTGACAACAGTACCCAGCAACTGTCAGAGGAAAATTGCACATGGAACTGCTGGCTCTTTAACAGTCATGCCTCAGCTTCCTCTGGAGCATGCTTTTTCTGCAAGTCTGGTGTGCTCCTGGGTACAACCAACCCAGGGCAGCTCCAAGACTACAGATCACGTGGCGGTGTCACTGAGTCCTGCTCTTCCGGAATCACTCGTCCCGCCACTATGAGCACCTGCCACGCTGCAAGCACTGCTCTAGGTACTGAGGATACAGAAGTGAATTAAGTCGAGTGCCCGGGAGGGAAGTCAATCGACAAGCTAATACATACATGCCAAGGTGTAATCAATACAGTGGAGAACAGAGCAAGCAATGGGCCTAGCAAGGCTTTCCTCTGTACCCCCCACACTGCTCTGTACCTGCTTCTCATTTCTCCCGCTGACTCCAAGCTTTGGGCACCAGGTCTCTCTGGAGATCCCGCGCTGGCACCGTGCCAGCACGCAGCAGCTGCTCAGGGAATATCTGTCCCATGACCCATTCCCTGGTTAGTCCCCCACTGAACAAGTCTTCCCTGGACCTAGGCCCAAGGGCTTAGGTGGGCCGGAAAGTCGGCGAAGCCCCAAACCCAGAGGGGATCACACAGACGAGAGCGCTTCATAAACTTTTAAACGTTGTTTTAGAGTAATCCTCGCGCGCCAGACGCGGGAGCCACGGGGCTAGGTCTGGGCCTCTGCTCCCACGTGGGCGGCGGGGTCAAGGGAAGGCCGGGGACTCATGGCCCGGCCCCTGCGCCCGCCGCGAACCGCCGCGGCCTTATGGGGGCACCAGGTCGCTCACCTGAGCCGGGAACGGCGCACCCAGGCCCGCTCCAGCCCAGCCACCGCCCCAGACACGAGAACCGGGCGCCCGCCGGCCGTGTCGCCATGGCAACTCAACCCCCGCCCACACCGGAACCAGAATTCTTCCGGAAGGGCTCCCTTCCCGGCGTTCCGCGGCCGGCGAAACCCCGCCCCGCGCCTTTCCCAGTCATCCCGGAGTATCCCAGCAGCCCCGTCTGCCCGCCGGAGGGACGTCTTCCCCCTCGTTTCGCCTCTCTGTGCCTCGGAGCGTGACCCTGATGGACAGCCCTCTCTCCAATCAACGGACGAAGTGGTTGCCGAAGGCCAATAGTAAGGCTGGAGGATGCGGCTCAGGCGTAAGGACCGCCTCCAACCTGTCGGGGCGGGACGAGGAGCGTGATTGGTAGAATAGAGTAATTGCGGGCCAGTGTTGTCCAATCCCGGAGAGCAGCTCGGAGCCGCCCAATGAGGGCCCCCGGGGGGCGGGCCGGGGGAGACTCCGGGTGTCGAGCCGAGGCCCCGGGCCGTCGAGGGCTCCGGCGGGCGCGCGGGGATGAGCGGGTCCCTGGGCCGGGCGGCGGCGGCTCTGCTCCGCTGGGGGCGCGGCGCGGGCGGCGGCGGCCTGCGGGGCCCGGGCGTGCGGGCAGCGGGCTCGGGCGGCGGCGGCGGCGGCTCGGCGGAGCAGCTGGACGCGATGGTGAAGAAGGACAAGGTGGTGGTCTTCCTGAAGGGGACGCCGGAGCAGCCCCAGTGCGGCTTCAGCAACGCCGTGGTGCAGATCCTGCGGCTGCACGGCGTCCGCGACTACGCGGCCTACAACGTGCTGGACGACCCCCAGCTCCGGCAAGGTCAGGGCCGGCGGGGGCGGGGCGGGGGCCGCTCCGCGGGGCCCGGGGTCGGTCCGGGGGTTCCAGCGGCCTTAGGGCGCGGGGTGCTCGTTTGCATTATGGGTCTGGGGGCGGGGCGTGGTCGACTTGATCTGGGTCTTGAGGATCCGTGGCTCTCGTACTGTTGCCACCCTGGGCGGTGGGGTCAGTCCCAGCGGCTCACCAGTCCCCGCGCTGAGCTCAAATAGGCGTTTCGGGCGAGTTCCCTGTGGCTGAGTCCGAGGAGAGGGGTCAGCAGTCTGACTCCCCGCCTTGCAGGACGGGGGGAGTGGGCACAGAGGGATACAGGAAGAACCACCAGGAGGGAGGCACTTCGGGGACACTGAGGCCAGTGGCTCGTGGATAAGGAGCTGCTGCTGTCGCTGGTGGGGGGAGGGCCGAGGTTGCTCTTGTCTGAGGCTAGTGAGGTCAGAGGCTAGCCTGTCATGGTTCAAGGCTCAGGGTGTCAGAGACCAGCCTCCGTTGTTGCTGAAGTAGGGGGTTGGCACAACTGTCGAATTGGTCTTAATTGGGATCTCCCCGTAGGTGTGGGAGAAAAAGGCATGAAATTTGATTTTAGATACTCAAGGACAGGGAGAATCTGTGGGGGCTAGGGCTTGGAGAGGCTTGCGGGGAGAGAGATGAGGAATGGGCCCTAGCTAACTCAAGCTTAAGGAGCTCAAGGAGCCTGGGGCCAGTCTGGGGCCCGATGCTGCAGGGCCTATTGCTTTTCATTGGCCCTGGGGAGAGGAGGGAGGGGCCTGACAGCTAATTAGCATCTTTTCTGTGGAACCCCCTGCATTCTCCTTTTATTTTCCTGCATTCTGCCATTTTATCTCAGTCGGGGAGGAGGAAGAGGCCAGAAGAGCACAGGGGTGTGCTCCTTGCCTAGGGTTGGTCAGAGCTGGAGGAGAAATGGGGAGGCTGTGTCTGTACCTCCTGGAGGGTGGCTTAGGTACCCTGCATTCCAGGTAGAGACTTTGAATGACTGAGTCCCTGCATCTCCCTGAGCCTAGTGCTGTTGTTTAGTTACAGTGTCTTTTAAGGCACCAGGTTCTATGTCATTCTACGTTTAGAATTCTACATTTTGTTATTCTGCATCAAGGACTGTTATTCTACACTTGAAATCATCAATCATAGTCATTCATATGTTGATGGGACAGGCTAGTGTCCTGGAAGATTGGAATCTTCCAGCCAATCAGCTGTGCAATCCAGCAAGTCACAAAACTGCATTTTCCTTTTCTGTAACATGAGGATAATGAAACCAAACTTGGCAGAGTTTTTGTGAGGAAAGAAAGTTCTGTCCTCTCATTCGGCACGTGGGAGGCACCTACTAAATGGAAGCTATTTTGTTATTAGCACTTGATGGTTTTCAAAGTATTTTTTCCCCACGTTATCTAATCCTTACAGAACTCTTGGTTTTGGTGGGTGGACATAAGGGGGAGTGGAGGAGGCAGGTTGATATCACCAGGTGTGTATAATATTTCATGTATTAGGCATACGATCCTTTTCTCCTGGTCTGCTGGAATGCCGCCATTTGCTAGGCTCCGGGGTTTTTTCACTACAGGGGGATCTGCAGTCTTGATCCAGTAGTGGCTTCTCTGCTTAAAAGATAAGATAGGAGACACTAGTCTGCAATCTTCTGGCTGGAACCTTGCCGCAGGTCCCCTGCAAATTGCCAGTAAGGCCGTTAGTAAAAAGTTGTGTCGTTGGGTAAATACCCAGAAGTGGAATAGTTGGATCATATGGAATTTCTTTATTTTTAGGTTTTTAATTTTTTTTTTTTTGAGGAAGATTGGCCCTGTGCTAACATCTGTTGCCAATCTTACTCTTTTTCTTTTTTCTCCCCAAAGTCCCAGTACATAGTTGTGTATCATAGTTGTAGAGTTGTTGCTCTTCTATATGAAATGCCGCCTCAGCATGGCTTGATGAGCGGTGAGTAGGTCTGCGCCCGCGATCCGAACCCGCGAATCCCAGGCCACCGAAGGGGAATGTGCGAACTTAACTGCCATGCCATTGGGCTGGCCCCTGGAATTTCTGTTACCATATGACTTCACTCATATGTGGAAGATAAACAAACACATAGATAGGGAGAATAGATTGGTAGTTACCAGAGGGGAAGCGGGGTGGTGGGCAAAAGGGGTAAAGGGACGTGTGTACAGTGACAGATGGCAACTAGACTTTTGGTGGTGAACATGATATAGGTTATACAGAAGTTGAAATATAGTGATATACACCTGAAACTTATATAATATTGTAAACCAATGTGACCTCAATAAAAAAAACTATAAAAAAGTTGTGTTGTTAATATCTTGCTTAGTATAAAGTTTTGAGGGTCTTTGGTTTGTGAATTTCTGTCTCCTGTTTAATGTAACTGGAGATGGGCTGTCCTGGAATATAGCTAATCAGCTGAAAGTCGGAGCAGAAATAAGAATGTCTACTCCTAGCACTTAGGTTTCTGTCTTCCATCGTGTATATCTAGCTTCCAATCTTAGGTTCTTAGGTGTTCAAACAACGGCAACGGGAATTTAACCTGTAAATTTCTTGACCATTGAGTTTCATCAGATTGTTATTTTGGTTAATAAATGTGTATATATATTGAACATAACATACATCTCTTTCATTACTTAGAAAAGTAAACATTAGTGCAAGTATTAGCCTTCAGACTGGGGCATGATGGTGTAAGCATGTTCCCACAGTGGGGATTAGCTTAGCCAGGGTGAGACTTGAAAACATTAAGACGCATTATCTCTTTGCTGTCTACACTTTTGAGTTTACCGGGAGAGACTGACAGGTTGTCTGATGCTTGCTTTTGCTAGCCAAAGAGATGTCTGTGCACTTTTCCCAGACTCACGGTCATTTCTAGTAACAGGAGAGGGGCTCCTGCAAAATTGGTCTTTCCTTTTTTCTTCTGCCGAAGAAGGCTGAGCTGTACAAAGGGCCTGCGCTGGAGGAGGGTCCTCAGACACTGTCTCCTTGTTCCAGGCACTGGGTCCAGGAAGTGTGATACAGAGAGGGCTCAACTTGTGACCCAAAACAAAGGTGACTATGAGGCAGCATTGCCTTTTGGCCTTCCTCGAGGTCTTTTCCTTCTCCTTTTCATCTGGAGTACACACAGCCACAGAGGGATTGGGTCTCAGTAGACAGATGTCCCCATATCCTAATCCTGGTCTTGACAAAGAATATCCTTTGTTTTCAGTTATAAAAGTAACATGTATTCATTGAAGAAACTTGGAAACACTGAAAATGTAAGGAAAATGAAAATCACCCCTAATTCCATATAAAACCATTATTAATATTTGGATCTAGTTTCTAACAGTTTTTTTTCTTTTTTTTAAGCACAGTTGAGACCGTGCATGTCTATATATAGTATTTTCCCCTCCTGGGAGCAGGGGACACATCTTATGCCACTGCCTGGGTACTGTGTGTATTGCCTTTGCAGAGCAAGCTTTCAGTGAGCATTTTAATGAATAAGTAAATGCTTATTTTTTTATCATATCATAAATTCTCTTCCATGCTCTTAAAAACATAAACACTCATAAATTTCCACCTATTCAGATGGCCATTATATATTCCTTGCATTGGGAGCAGTGTCTGTTGAATAAATAACCATTATCCTGTTGTTGAATGTTTATTAAGCATTTGCAAATATGCTCTGCCTTTCCAGTGTCAGGGAATTTAAGGCAGCAGTACAAAACCTTTGACATTGGCAAACAAAAGTTCGATAACAGGTTGTGTGTATGTGTTTGTGTGGTGGATGTGTCACATGCTGCAGATAGGAGTGTAAAATCGTACCCACACTTTGGAGGAGTAACTGTCAATCCCCAGTCAAGTTGAAGGGGAACGTAGCAGAAGACCCAGCTCTGTCTCCTGGGTGTGTCATCTAGAGCAGGGGTTGACAGACTTCCTTTGTAAAGGGCCAGGGAGTAAATACTTCAGTCTTCATGGCCTGTGCGGTTTCTGTTGTACCTACAGTCATGCGCCACCTAGCCACCTTTCAGTCAACAACGGACTGCATTTACGGTGGTGGCCCCATAAGATTAGCACCATACAGCCTAGGTGTGTAGTAGGCTGTACCATCTAGGTTTGTGTAAGGACACTCTATGATGTTTGCACAATGACGAAATCGCCTAAGGATGCATTCTCAGAACCTAGCCCGTCATTAAGCAACACATGACTATTCAACTCTGCAGTTGCAGCGTGAAAACAGTCAGGGACAGTACATAATGAATGAGCATGGCTGATTTCCAGTAAAACTTGATTTACAATAACAGGAAGTGGGCCAGATTTGGCCCAAGGGCCATAGTTTGCCACCCCTTGGTCTGGAGAGACAGACCCTGCACTTGAGCTAGAAGACATTTGAGGATGTTCATTGCAGTGTTGCTTGTAATAGGGGAAAATTGGCAAGAAAGGATCTTGGTCTGTTAGTGGCAGACTGGATAAACAAACTGTAGTCATATGATGGAAAACTAAATTGTGGATAAAATGAACTAGATCTAGGTGTATTTAATACAACTAATTCACCAAAAATACAATGTTTAGTCAAAAAGTAATTTGCAAAAAGGTAATTATGGCACAGTGCCATTTGTGTATGTAAATGTTAAAATGTGAAACACTCCCAAATATTGCAGATACATGTGTAGTGCAAGTGTAGCTCATGGGAAGGAGTGACGGATGCCAGCCACAAGCCAGGGGCTACCTCTGGTGGTCAAGGATGTGGCCTTTGGACTCCTAGAAACCTGGCTGTAAGTCCTGGCTCCACCATATGCTGGCACTGTGACTTTGGTTACTTGGTTGGACCTCTCTGAGCCTTAGTTTCTTCATCTGTGAAACAGGAATAATTGTATATATATCTTGTAGGATTTTTATAAAGCTTAAATGAGATTATATATGTAAAACACTTAAAGAGTATGAAACTCAGTCACCCTTAGCTCAGTAAATGGGTATTTTTATACTGCATGGCATACTTAGTTGGTATTGTTCCTGCATTCTATCCCCATGCTTTCTCTGTTGCATATATTTCTCAGAAAAGCATCACTATGAAGAGTGGGGTAGAGGGCATTGTCGTGGAGTATCCACGTTGTACCTGGCACTGTGGGAGCTTAGTTCATTTCACCAAGTGTATCTCACTTCATCTTCATAATAAATCTGTGAGGCATAGAATTATTCCCATTTTACAGATAAGGAAACCGAGGCTAAGAGTAGCAGATTTTTCTGAGGCTACAGTGACAAGCCAGCAGGCCGTAGTCTGCTGACCCTTAAGCCAATGCCTTGTTTGCCCTGCCACCGTGCTTTATTTTCCCTCTATTGAAGGTCTGCTATTGTCCATGCTTTCAGCTCAGATTATCTCATGTAGTCCTGACATCATTTTTTTTGGTGGAGCAGTAGATGTGTGTAGAACTGATTTTGTAAGACAGCCTCCAAACTCCCAATTCCTAGTGTTACCCTGTTATATAAACTTTGCAGTCAACATTTTCTGTCCCAAATCGAATCACTATCATCGATAAAATATGATTATCATTAAAATCTATTCTTGGCTCTGATTTTCTAATGTTTTGGAGTTTCTCTCATTCTCAGTTATTCCAAGTGATATTTGTAAGAAGTATCACTGTAAATTGCAGTTTTTGAAAATTAAAATGTGAGAGAAATTAGCCATGTTTAAACATTAATTGTGAATCAGTGGGATTCATTTTAATTTTCAACTTGTGAACAGTGGTCTTTTATTATTGGAAGTTTCTCACTTCACTCTATAGGAATTAATTGGATGTTTCCTTAAATATTTAAACCTGTAATCATACTTTAAAAAATGGAAAATAGTGTGATTTTTAAGAAAGATGCCAAAACTTTGCCTTCACACCAGCTGTCTATAACCCTTGTTAATCTAAAAAATTAAAGAAGCAGGTGAGTTTAATTTTGATAAATTATCAGGTAGCGTGCACCTTGGATGCTGTCACATGCCATCGTGCACTCTGAGCTGGGGTGGTTCTGAGTTCTTGAAATGTAAGTTTTTGGGCAAGACAGCCATGTGCCAAGGGATCTGGAAGGGGTCATTCTCCCGCACACGTGGCTGTGTTGGATGTTGAGGATGGTCGGAAAGCCCACTTGTTTTGGTAGTTTTGGGGTAGTTTAAGGACTGATTCTGGGGGTGTCCCTTCTCTTCCCTTACAGTCAGGATGGATGGTCTGCAACAACCTAAAGTTGAATGAGTGAGACAAGCCTAATGCTTTGATTGAGTGTGGTGCTGTGAAAATGACTGATGAGGGCAGTTCAGCAAAGTAAAAAAATTTTATTTTAAAAAAATTGTAATTTTTAGGATTAAAGATGTGGTTTTGGGTGGCCCTCAGATTGCAAATTTATTTTCATTTTTGGTATGTTGCAAAAATTGTAGGCACTCACCAAAAAAAAAATCAGTAGATATTTATTGTCGTGGAAAGCTTAACAGAATATATTATTAATTGAAAAAAAAAAACCCAGGTATAATATCATGCACATAAATGGTTCATGTACATAAATGTAAAAGATACTTAAGAAAGTTTAGAAGAATTAAAAGAAGTTATATTTACTTGAAACGTTTCTTAATTCCCACACCCACCCTCAGTCATCAAAAGGTCAATTTGTAACTGGCATCATTGTAAAATAAATTCTGATAGACTGTATTTGAGGATAGACTTTTAAAGAAAAAAACCAAAACACACAACTTATGTAGTTAGTCATTATGTAGCACCAAACATCAGAATGATGAAAAACTTAAGTTCATGGGGGTGTTCTAGTAATTCTAGATGTTTGGTACTATAAAGACTTTCTGATGGTTAATGGAATTTCCCCTTTGTTGGTGACTCCCATACCTCTAGCTGACTTTTTTTACAGACACCCAGAGTGGCTTAAAAGTGTGCTTCTCTGGGGATGTAATGTACAGCATGGTGACTATAGTTAATAACACTGTATTGCATATTTGTAAGTTGCTGGGAGAGTAGATCTTAAAAGTTCTTATCACAGGAAAAAAAAAATTTTGTAACTATGTATGGTGACGAACGTTAACTAGACTTATTGTGGTGACCATTTTGTGATATATATAAATACCCAATTGTTATGTTGTACACCTGCAAGAATATAATGTCATATGTGAATTATACCTCAACAACAAAAAGAAGTTCAGAAAAAAAACAAGTGAGCTTTTTGGGACCTATAACATTGTCACCATTTCTTCATACGTGAAGTCTGGAGAAGAAAGATAAAACCCTTCCTTGGGGGGCCTTCTCTAGTGCTGTCACTTAGAACAAAGTCACTGTTGTTTAGGAGTGACTTTTAAAAGAGAAAAACGCCTTGTGTCTTGGTACTATTTGTGATATAACTCAAATTGGTAATTTTATCCAGAAAATAATGTTTGATAGTAAATGATAGGTTATCAAGAACCAGTTTTTGCATTTTTAGTTTGTTTACATAAAAACCACCACTTGACTGATTTTTTTATTTGTATAGCATTGTATTTTGTTTGAAGAATCTGTTGACTTTTCTATTTTGTTTATTTGTATGCTCCTTTTGGCCATTTAAAAATATCTGCCAATCTATATACATATAAAAATATCATATAATCCATAGTGATTAATTATTATGTGTCGTGCTTTTGACCACCCTCTGTTATTAGCATAACCAGCACAGACGTTTTATTGGCTGGATATGTTTTAAAAAGTATATTTCATCTCAACATACGAGTAGAAAAGGAAGTAGAATGGTGAGGAGGAATGTTAGAAAAGAGTAATCGTTTATGCCTTAAGGTTGAAACCACATTTCTCTCCTACCGTTTTGTTGTGACCATCATCCTCGTGGCCCAGAACTGAACAGAGTGATCGCGTGGCTGCTCTGTCACAGAACTGCCTCATCTCTCTGTGTCCCCAAAGCCATTCACACATAGGACTGATCACATGCATGCTGGTTGGTTTCTTGTCTGCTGTGAGCTCGAGAGTAGGGAGTGGATCCCCCTCACCCCGTGGCCCTGTGCCTGGCCCAGGACATGGGCCTTTCCTTCATTCAACTCAGCCACTGTGAGTTCTGTGCTGAGCCAAATGGCCTGCCCCGTGGAGAGCCCATCCGAGGGATCGAGCAGGTTGAGGGTTGCAGTCTGTAGCCATGGGAAAGGGAGTTTTCTCTGGGTAGAAGAATTATTGAAGATGAAAACCATTGACTCAACATCTTGAGCATAAGTAACTGGTGGCGTTCACCAACCCAGACGGGCACGAAAAGCATTCGGTGGGGACTGCCTGCTTTCTCAGTGAGTTACCGTGATGGATCTGTGCTGAGTAGTCCATTGGCATCTCTTATAATTGTTCTTGCACTGGAAACGTGACTGGCAGATGCGTGGAGCATATGGCTTTGCGTATCTTGTGTGACTTACATTAACCAATCAAGTTCTCTGCCATTAATCCAGTGTCGATTGTTGCCAGGTAATTGACGAGAGCCTCACATACCTGATTCTCATAAAAACCCTGTGAGAGGAGGGTGGGGACAGGACGAGAGGTTAAGTCACTCGTCTGAGGTCTCAAAGTTTGTAACTGGAAGAGTTCGGGTTTAAACAGTGGTCCATTTATGCTCTTTGTAGCAAACGCATTGTTCCCCAAGGATGGGGGAAGCGAGGGAGGGACATCCGGTGTTCTGCTAGGAGTGGGTAAAAAACATATTTTGCCGTGAAAAGTTCAACTTTGGCCATTTAAGTGACACTTAAATGTTCTTTCCCCATAGGCATTAAAGACTATTCCAACTGGCCCACCATCCCGCAGGTGTACCTCAACGGCGAGTTTGTCGGGGGCTGTGACATCCTTCTGCAGATGCACCAGAATGGGGACCTTGTGGAAGAACTGAAAAAGCTGGGGATCCGCTCCGCCCTTTTAGATGAAAAGAAAGACCAGGACTCGAAGTGAGGGTGGCCCGGGTCCTCCCTGAGCCGGACGCTCAGGACCCGTGGGGTCAGAGACTCACTGCCAGAAAAGCCTTAACCAATTTTGGTTTTCACTCTTCAGGTGACTGCTTGCGCTGATTCCTCCAGGATGTAAGCAGTCGGATGATTTTAGTGTGTCTGGTGTTCGGGCTAAGAATATGCTATCGTGAACTTAATTATAACCACTGCACTGTAGTAATTCAATGTTGTATTGTGATCTTGCTGTACACAAAATTTGTTCTTATATTGTCATTTACTCTGCCTGATTCAGGAGTAAAACTAGGAGCTTTTGAATCAGCATTATTCATGAGTCCTCTGCAAATGTGTCGGTCTGCAAAGATAATATATCTCCCCAAATTTTTGTAACTTGTTCTGTTAAGAAAAATGATGGACAAGGAAGGAAATATGATAAATGGGGTATTGTTTTTTAAAATAAACTGCCAACCCAGGGATACTGTGTGTGCATCATTAATTCTGAGTAGCAATAAGTATGTGTCCTAGTCCGTTCAGGCTGCTGTAACAAAATACCATAGACTGGGTGGCTTATAAACAACAGGAATTTATTTCTCATAGTTCTGGAAGCTGGAAGTCTAAGATCAAAGCTCCAGTGGATCAGGTGTCTGGTGAGGGCCTGCTGCTAGTTCATAGACAGTGTCTTCTCACCGTGTCCTCACTGGGAAGCTCTCTGGGGTTCCTTTTATGAGGGCACTAATTCCATTCATGGGGGCCCTTCCTTCATGACCTAATCACCTCCCAGAGGCCCCGCCTCCTAATACCAGCACTTTGGGGGTTAGGTGTCAATATAGGGATTTTGAGGTGACAGACATTCAGTCTGTAGCAGTCTATAAGGGTTTTTAGTACTGGTGACCTTTTGTTTTTAGGAATTAAGGGTGGTTCTCATATTCTTCTGTAAAATCTGCCACCAAGCCATGCTCTAATTTCTTCCAGTGTGTGGTATATTTTTATAAGACTCAGTGTTTCCATCCTGAGCCCGGTGCGATGGAGCTGGAGGAGAGTTTACGGCAGTTCATGGGAAGAATGTCCATCCCATCACATGTGCCTTTGGATCCCTAGAAGCCTTCATTCATCTCCAGGGGCTTAAACAGAGCATCTATTTAGAATTGCATCTTTACGGTGGCAGAGGTAGGAAGAAGGATGCATTTTGAAAAGGGCAAAAATGACAACAAGGAAGGAAGGAGGGCTCATTTCCCCAGAGCCTTTCTAGAGGCTTGTTCTGTGTTGTTAGTCTACTTGAGTCCCCTTTGAGGAAGCTCTGAAAATGGGCTGACTGAGCTAAGGATCGACCCACCGGGTCCTCTTGTAGCTCCTTAGCTGCTGCCATCCCTCCCCTAGAGGTTTTGGGATCCCCAAAAGAAAGTTGTAGCTGCACCCCCACTTCAGCCTGTCAGATTAGAGGACCATCCTCGCAAGTCACAGAGCTCCCCCGCTTCCAGGAAAAGAAAAGCAGATGACCCTCACAAAAAGGCTTTTTATTCCCTGAATTGTACATTACATCCCATCAATCCCTTTTGTGTTTGCTCTAAGCTAAGAGCTTACGTAGAATCTTAGAGGAGGTTGGAACTCATCCACTTGAACCATTTTGTTTTAGCAATGAAAGGGCACTGGAAGGAAGGCCATGTGCTCAAGATTTCTCTTGTGCTGCTGCCACGCGGTGGCCGAGCCAAGGTTGTGACCTTGTCCTTTGGAAAGAATACCACTAACAAATCACTTTCTACCGTCCCTGGATGAATACCAGGCCGTGGGACACACACATGAGTGCAGAATCGTCCCTCGCCTTCACATCTGGTGTGCTGTGTGGTCCTTTTCCGTAATTTCGCTTCTTCTGGCTTTTCCTTCAATCTGCCTGTATACCCTTAGGGTTTGTCTGAAAAATGAAATGACGAGAAACTTACAAGTAGGGAAACATCAATGTAAGAAACCTCCCAGAATATTAGGACTTGGGGAGAGCTGCCAAGTGAATAACTTGACTCAGATGCTAATGAATCATAGGGAGATCATACCAGTCAACAGAGAGCTTAAAGTTTAAGGAATCACTGAGATCTACAAGAAATGGAAATGTTCTTTCCGGAAGTTAATTAATACTTTTTTTCTATGTGCTTAGCAAGTCTTTACCAAGTGGAAAATTAAAGATGCTATCTAAAGTCGGTCTGAGTCATTTTAATGATCTGCATAATTAGAATTCACTGTGATAACTAGGACAGTGACACCAAAGTTCTTGCACAAACAGCAAAATCACACATCATCTATTTAGAAATGCAAGGTCCGCTTCACAGCTCTCCGGGACAGTACATTTGGTTTGTCTCATTGTGATTTATTGGATTTTTGTCCCAACTTCAAAATTCTGTGTTATTAGACCCTTTAGAAATAGATGAAGTTATTTTAGGAGATTAATCAGCTGTGTGATTTCAGGTAGTTTTTGTTTCCTAAATTGGTAGTTACAGAAATGTCATTACACTTCATTTAAGCTATGAGTTTTGGAGATATTTTAGGACAGAGGTAACTTTTAAGAAGTCTCCTGGGTTTGTTATTATTGACCTTATTGAATTGTGTAGAATCTGGGACATCAAGCTTTCCTATAATTATTAAAGCCACAACAACTAGCTTTGAGAGAATTCTTGTAAATTTAGTAAATGGCTTACTTAGGTATTTGGAGAAAAGTTCTATCTTGAGAGATTGGTCCCTTGTTATTTGTGACGGGAGAGCTTGTGCTAAGAGTTCAGAACGACCTTTGTGTTGGCAGGGTTCGTTGAAGTAAATTTAAACCAGGGGTGCGGAAGCTTCCAAGTTTTTCCCGAGAGTTACTGACGGGAAAAAATAGATGTCGGTGGATGGTCACACAAAAAGTAGCTGAAGTGGTAGATTTAAAAAAAAGATTTCATATTCCACTTAAGAATAGTTTAGAAATCTAAAAAATAGCTTAAAGTTATACCTAAGAACTCTATGACAGCGGGTTTGGGGGAGAGCGGAGGAATGGCGGAAGGGAGAAGGGCTGGTTTCAAGCCCAGGTGCGAAGATGCACAGAAGCGACCCAGGTGGACTTGCAGGAAGTCACCCCATCCTGTTCTCTCAGAGCAGCATCGCGTGGGCTGTACCGCCGTGTGGGCGTTTGCCATGGCGACTGTGGGCCAAGAGCAGTTGAGCTGGGAGCAGGTCTGGCCTGAGTCTAAGGCACTAGATACTAGAGAAAGGGCACCTTGCTGCAAAGATCTTTCCCAACTGCAGCCAGAGTGGCCTTCCACAAACACCCCACTGGCCATCTCACTCCTCTGCTTACAAACCCCCCGGGGTCGCTGCCCCAGAGCGCCTTCCCTGACCTCCCGGATTTGCTCCCACAGCCCCTCTCTTGTCCATCACACCAGGATGTAATGGTCTTTTCTTGGCTTCACTCAGGGATCCCCTATGGCTAGCATGCGTAGAGCTAAAAAAACATATAGAAAATGAGCAAAGAATTCCCTTTCTTCATTCCTTTCAGATTAGTCACAAGAAGCATTAGGTTATTTCAGTTTGCCAGTCCAGCAGGATGAGGGCAGTCGCTAAGAGCTTGACTCAATCAAACTTCCTGGATTTCCATCCGGACTCTTCCCAGATGTGCGGACCTCCTTTTTCCCTACTCGACTGAACAGGAAAATAGTGAATGTCACCTATGTCAGGCCTGTTATGGGGTGAGAATCCCCATCAAGAGCCTAGCCCATAGGAGCTTTCAGGATGAGTTGACCTCTCCAGGTACCTTGGGCTACTTCTGGACTGTGTATTGTGGTACATTATTCACCATCATTTGAAAGCTTAAGGGAGTAGAGATAAGTCCGTATTTACTGACAGGCAGTTGTTAATGTTTGCTTGTTCCCAGAATATGGAAACTCATCTCTGAAGGTAAATGACAAGCTTTAATACTTGTGACGGTCTTCTCAGTGGAGTGTACCATTATCCAGCTGCTCTTGGGGACAGGAGGGCCTCAGACAGAAAGAATTCCCTGTGAATTACTTTCCTAAGAGTACAGTTTGACTTTCCGCCACTGAGTTTTATTTCATATTAAATATTACTTCCGTTTCATACAGTGGGAAGTCTTCCCTGAACTGATGGCTTTGGCTTTCACTGTGTGAAGTTACACTTGAAAGAACACAGTTCAACCTTGAGTTAATTCTAATTTACCAGTAGCAAGGATTGTGATTCCAGGTTCCACCGCACCTAATTAACAATGTTCACAGGGATACGTTTTGCTAGAAAAAAAGAGGTAGAAATGTCCCCCAGTTCATAGGAAGTTAGGTGACGAAATGTAGAAAGTATTTCCAGATTATCGGTGTGTCTGTTGCTAGTCCTGAGCAGGCACGAGTTTTGATAATCAGCAGCCACGGATGAACCAGCCCCCCGGGGAGTCCGCGCTGAGCCCCAGGCTGTGTGATGGGACCTCTTCCTGCTCTGGACCCAGGCTGGCCCAGCAGGGAGCCTTCAGCTAGGGGTCAATACCCCCAATCTCCCACTCTGAGGCAGGGACAGTCACACTGGTGTCAGAATCCATGGAATCTGACGGATAACTTCAGTGGTTGTTCGACACTGTTACAAGTGAGCTGTAATCCTGGGAACCTGACAGCACATCCCATTATTCTGGCTGTGTTTATTTTTGTTTTTTAACTTTTATCCATGATTCCTTAATTAAGTCTCCTTAGAATGATTCTTGGGAGAGCAGAGTACTATTATAGAGGTGAGAGCAAAGGATGGTATCAATTCCATTGGTCCAAGTTACTACAGTTTCAGCGGACTTTCAGAAGATCTGGTATAGTAAATTGAACAAATGGCCCCCAAAGATGTCCACATCATAATCCCCAGGACTTGTGAATATCCTACCTAGACTTTGCAGATGTAATTAAGTTAAGCATCTTGAGATGGGAGATGATCCTGGGTGGGCCCAATGTCATCACAAGTGCCCTTATAGGAGGAAGGCAGGATCAGAGTCAGAGAAGGAGGTGTGATGGTGGAAGCAGAGGTTGAAGTGATGTGCTTTAAAGATGGAGAAGGGGCTGTGAGCCAAGGAATGCAGGGGGACTCTAGAAGCTGGAAATGCAAGGAAACAGATTCTTCCCTGGAGCCTCCAGAAGGAACACAGGCCTTGATTTTAGCCCAGTGAAAGTGACTTCACACTTCTGACCTCCAGAACTGTAAGGTAAAAAATTTGTGTTGTGGAGTGACATCAGTGTCATGGCGGAGTGAGTCTCCCTCTTTGAATCTCTGCCCCCTAAGACACAACAAAAACATTATCTGCATACCAACAGAGGTCAATCAAACACTACAAAGGACTTCTAAGAGACCCTTGCCATGGTACATCTGATGGTGGAGGCATGGGAAGCCCCAAAGGACGTGAGGAGAGGTAAGGAGTTTTACTGCCCCTCCCCAATCGATCGGCAAAGACAGACAGCGTGGCTCACAGATGGGGGGAGGGGCGGCCCTCTGCAGGGGAAAACTATCACCTCCAGGTGCTCTCACAGACTGTCGAGAGATCCGCACTGGGAAGTGACGATAGACTGTTTCGGGGTGTGGTAAATGCCCCAAGAGAGCCAGAAAGGAAGCATCCAGGTCTGGCAGGTGAAAGAGAGAACCCCTCCCCCCACACGCCCTGCGCTTCAGCACAATCCCTCCCGGGGCTGCAGCTGGCTCAGAGCACACCTCTCATGACCTCCACCCAGTGGCAGCAAGTGGAGACTGCAGGACCATCTTCAAGATGAAGAATAGCAAATGTAAATCAGCTAGCTGTATGTAAAAGTATCTTAAGTCTACAGACCAAGAGGAAAATGACAAACACCCAGAAACCAACCCTGAAAGCACAGAAATCTATAACCTGAATGACAGGGAATTCAAAATAGCTATCATAAACAAACTCAATGAAATACAAGAGAACACACAAACAAATCCACGAATTCAGGGATTTTTTCACAAAAGATATTGAAACCATAAAGAAAAACCAATCAGAAATATTGGAGATGAAAAACAATGGACGAGATAATGGAAAACCTGGAGTCTTTAAAGAGCAGAACTGACAATATGGAGGAAAGAATTAGCATTATCGAGGATAGCCATGCAGAAACGCTCCAGATAGAGGAGGAGGGAGAACTAAGACTAAAAAGAAAGAAAGAAACTCTTTGAGAAATATCAGACTCAATGAGGAAAAGTAACATAAGGATAATAGGTATTCTAGAAGGAGAAGAAAGAGAAAAGGAGCAGAAAGTTTGTTCAAAGAAATAATAGCTGAGAACTTCCCAAACCTAGGGAAAGAGATGGAAATAACAGTGAATGAAATCAATAGATCACCAAAATATATAAACAGGAATAGACAAATGCCATGCCACATAATAGCTAAATTAACAAGAGTCAGTGACAAGGAAAAAATATTAAGGGCAGCTAAATAAAAAAACAAAATAACGTAAAAAGTAAGCCCCATCAGGCTGTCAGCTGATTTCTAGACAGAAAATCTACAGGCTAGGAGAGACTGGAATGATATGTTCAAAATCATGAAAGACAAAAACCTTCAGCCAAGAATACTTTATCCAGCAAAAATATCCTTCAAATATGAAGGAGAAATAATAACTCTCCCTGATAAACAAAAGCTAAGGGAGTTCATCACCACAAGACCCCCACTATAAGAAATGCTCAGGAAGGTCCTTAGGCCTGAAAAAAAAAAACAAAAGAGAAAGGGGATACAAAGTTTTGAGCAAGGAGAAAAACAAGGAGACTAAACCAGAAAAACTACAGTTGGAAAACATCAAAAATGAATTACGCTCATCACTGTAAACACACACTCATGACACAAGATGGAATGAGTAGTGACAACAACAAATAAGAAGGGGAAGAGGAAAGGGATCAAATTGACTTAGTCTAAGGAAGCAAGAGGTGTCTGAAAATGTACTATCTTATCCAGGAGATCTTTTATATAATCCTCACAGTAACCACTAAACGAATAACCAGAAGAGAACCACATATGACAAATAAAGAGAAAACTAAGAGAATCATCATGCAGAACTACCAAACTGAACTGGCAGCCCAAAACACATGGGACAAGAAATGAAAGAAATGCAAAAGAACCAGAAAATGAACAAAAATATAGCAACATTAAACCCTCATACATCAATAATCACTCTAAATGTAAACAGATTGAATTCTCCAATCAAAAAACATAGAATGGAGGG
Source organism: Tapirus indicus (assembly GCA_031878705.1). Lineage (NCBI taxonomy): Eukaryota > Metazoa > Chordata > Mammalia > Perissodactyla > Tapiridae > Tapirus > Tapirus indicus. The sequence goes on along the minus strand of CM062923.1, from coordinate 100,379,535 downwards.
ATGGATTAAAAACCAAGATCCAACAATTTGCTGCCTCCAGGAAACACATATCAGCTATAAAGACAAACACAGACTCAAAGTAAAAGGATGGAAGACAATACTCCAAGCTAATGGCAAACAAAAGAAAGCAGGAGTTGCCATACTTATATCAGACAAAGTAGACTTCAAGATAAAAAAGGTAATGAGAGACAAAGAAAGGCAACATATAATGATAAAAGGGACACTTCACCAAGGAGACATATCACTTATAAATATCTATGCACCCAACACAAGAGCACCAAAGTACATAAAACAATTGCTAAAAAAACCTAAAAGGAGATATTAACAATAACACAATAATAGTAGGGGATCTCAACACCCCCTTACATCAATGGATAGATCATCCAGACAAAAAAGTCAATAAGGAAACAATGGACTTAAAAAACTAGACGCAATGGACTTAATAGATATATACAGAGCACTCCACCCAAAAAAAGCAGAGTACACGTTCTTCTCAAGTGCGCATGGAACATTCTCAAGGATAGACCATATATTAGGAAACAAGGCAAACCTCTATAAATTTAAGAAGATTGAAATCATTACAAGCATCTTTTCTGATCATAATGCTATGAAACTAGAAATAGACTGCAAGAAAAAGACTGGGAAAGGGACAAAGATGTGGAGACTAAACAACATGCTACTGAACCAACAATTGATCATTGATGAAATTAAAGGAGAAATCAAAAGCTATCTGGAGATGAATGAAAAGGAAAATACACCATACCAACTCAAATGGGACGCAGCAAAAGTAGTCCTGAGAGGGAAATTCATAGTAATACAAGCCCACCTTAACAAACAAGAAAAATCCCAAATAAATAACCTTAAACTGCACCTAACACAATTAGAAAAAGAAGAACAGACAAAGCCCTGAATCAGCAGAAGGAGGGAAATAACAAAATTCAGAGCAGAAATAAGTGAAATTGAAACCAAAAAAACAGTAGAAAGGATCAATGAAACAAAGAGGCAATTCTTTGAAAAGATAAAATTGACAAACCCTTAGCCAGACTCACTAAGAAAAAAAGGGAGAGGATTCAAATAAATAAAATTAGAAATGAAAGAGGAGAAATTACAATGGATACCACAGAAATACAAGGGATTATTAGAGAATACTATAAAAAACTTTATGCCAACAAATTGGACCACCTAGAGGAAATGGACAAATTCTTGGACACATACAACCTCCCAAAACTGAATCAAGAAGAAATAGAGAATCTGAATAGACCAATCACAAGTGAAGAGATGGAAACAGTAATCAAAAACCTCCCAGGGGCCGCCCGGTGGCACAGCGGCTTGGTTTGCGCTTGGCAGCCCGGGGTTCGCGAGTTCGGATCCCGGGCGCCCGCCTGAGCACTGCCTGTCAGCCATGCCGTGGCGGCGTCCCATATAAAGTAGAGGAGGATGGGCACCGGTGTTAGCCCAGGGCCAGTCTTCCTCAGCAAAAAGGGGAGGATTGGCAACAGATGTTAGCTCAGGTCTGGTCTTCTTCACACACACACACACACACACACACACACACAAAAAAAAAAAAAAAAAAAAAAAACCTCCCAAAAATAAAAGCCCAGGACCAGATGGCTTCCCTGGAGAATTTTACCAAACATTCAAAGAAGATTTAGCACCTATCCTTCTCAAACTATTCCAAAAAATAGAGGAAGATGGAATACTTCCTAACACATTCTATGAGGCCAACATCATCCTCATACCAAAGCCAGACAAGGACAATGCAAAGAAGGAAAACTACAGGCCAATATTGCTGATGAACCTAGACGCAAAAATCCTCAGCAAAATATTGGCAAACCGAATACAGCAATACATCAAAAAGATCATACACCACGATCAAGTGGGATTTATACCAGGGACACAGGGATGGTTCAATATCTGCAAATCAATCAATGTGATACACCACATTGACAAAATAAAGAATAAAAACCACATGATCATCTCAATCGATGCAGAGAAGGCATTTGACAAGATCCAACAACTATTTATGATAAAAACTCTCAACAAAATGGGTATAAAAGGAAAGTACCTCAACATAATAAGGGCCATATATGACAAACCTACAGCTAACATCCTACTCAACGGGGAAAAACTGAAAGCCATTCCTTTGAGGACAGGAACAAGACAAGGGTGCCCACTCTCACCGCTCTTATTCAACATAGTACTGGAAGTTCTGGCCAGAGCAATTAGGCAAGAAAAAAGAATAAAAGCACACCAAATAGGCAATGAAGAAGTGAAACTCTCACTATCTGCAGACATGATCTTATACACAGAAAAACCCAAAAAAATCCATTGGAAAACTACTAGAAATAATCAACAACTTGTAGTTGTTGGGGCAGGGTATAAAATTGACTTACAAAAATCAGTTGCATTTCTATACACTAATGATGAACTAACAGAAAGAGAACTCAAAAAGACAATCCCATTTACAATTGCAACAAAAAGAATAAAATATCTGGGAATAAATTTAACCAAGGAGGTGAAAGACCTATACAATGAAAACTATAAGACACTATTGAAAGAAATCGATGAAGACATAAAGAAATGGAAAAATATTCCATGCACATGGATTGGAAGAATAAACATAGTTAAAATGTCCATAATACCTAAAGCTGATTCAATGCAATCCCAATCAGAATCCCAACGTCATTCTTCACGGAAATAGAACAAAAAATACTGAAATTCGTATGGGGCAACAAAAGACCCTGAATAGCTAAAGCAATCCTGAAAAAAAGAACAAAGCTGGAGATCTCACAATCCCTGATTTCAAAATATACTATAGAGCTATAGTAATTAAAACAGCATGGTACTGGTACAAAAATAGACACACAGATCAATGGAACAGAAATGAAAGCCCAGAAATAAAACCACACACCTATGGTTAGCTAATCTTCAACAAAGGAGCAAAGAACATACAATGGAAAGAGGGAAGTCTCTTCAATAAATGGTGCTGGGAAAATAGGACAGCCACATGAAAAAGAATGAAAGTAGACCGTCTTCTATCGCCATACACAAAAATCAACTCAAGATGGATTAAGGGCCTGAAAGTGAGAACTGAAACTATAAAACTCCTGGAAGAAAATATAGGCAGTACACTAATTTATATCAGTCATAAAGGGATCATTTCAGATTCTGTGTCTACTCAGACGAGGGAAACAAAAGAAAAAATAAAAGAGTGGGACTTCATCAGACTACAGAGCTTCTACAAGGCAAATGAAACCAGGATCAAAATAAATAGACAACCCACCAGCTGGGAGAAAATATTTGCAAATCGTTTATCCGACAGGGGATTAATCTCCATAATATATAAAGAACTCACACGACTGAGCAACAAAAAAACAAACAACCGGATCAAAAAATGGGCAGAGGATATGAACAGACATTTTTCTGAGGAAGAGATACAGATGGCCAATAGACACATGAAAAGGTGTTCAACATCACTAATCATCAGGGAAATCCAAATCAAAACTACACTAAGATATCACCTTACACCCATTAGAATGGCTATAATCACCAAGACAAAAAACAACAAATGTTGGAGAGGTTGTGGAGAAACGGGAACCCTCATTCACTGCTGGTGGGAATGCAAACTGGTGCAGCCTCTATGGAAAACAGTATGGAGATTCCCCCAAAATTTAAAATAGAAATACCTTATGATCCAGCAATCCCACTTTATGGACATGAAATCAACCATCACAAGAGGCGTATGCACCCCTATGTTCATTGCACCATTATTCACTATAGCCAAGAAGTGGAAGCAACCCAAGTGTCCCTCGACTGATGATTGGATAAAGAAGATGTGGTATATACATACAATGGAATACTACTCAGCCATAAGAAAAGACACAATTGTCCCATTTGCAACAACATGGATGGACCTAGAGGGTATTATGTTAAGTGAAATAAGCCAGAGAGAGAAGGACAAACACCGCATGATTTCACTCATATGTGGAATATGAACGAACACACCACAGAGAGAACTGGTTGGTGGTTACCAAGGGGAAGGGAGGTGGGGGTGGGCATGAGGGGTGAAGGGATGCATCCACATGGTGACGGACAAAAAATAATGTACAGCTAAAACCCCCCAGTGTTATAAACTATTAAGACATCAATAAAAATAAAAATTTAAAAAAAATTTGTGTTGTGGGGCTGGCCTGGTGGCTTAGTGGTTAAGTTAGCCTGTGCTGCTTCTGCCACCCAGGGTTCTTGGGTTCGGATCCTGGGCACAGACCTACTCACCACTCATCAAGCCATGCTATGGCAGCATCCCACATACAAAATAGAGGAAGATTGGCACAGATGTTAGCTCAGGGCCAATCTTCCTCAGCAAAAGAAAAGCTTTAAAGAAAAATTCGTGTTGTTTTAAGCCACCAAGTTTGTGGTTATTTGTTAACAGCAGCAGGAGGAAACTAATACAACTGGCTCCCTGAATGTTTATCATAGGTGCCACTTGATCTGAGTGACATGGATAGGGGGACAAACGTCTATTGAGCCCCTACCCTGTGCTAGGTATTTAGGTCCCTAATTTACTCATCACAAAAGATCTGCAAATGTGGGATACTCTCTCTCCCTTTCAGATGATAAAACAGACTTAGAGAGGTCGGGTCACTTGTTCGAGGTCACCGCGAGTAGCAGGGCTGGCACTTGAGCAGTGGTCCTCACATTGTGTCACACTTCAAAGGCTCGCCGAATAAGGGCATCCTCAGCAGGGCCCCTCGGCGGAGCCCTGGCCACTGGGTCTGGGAGTGCAGCCCCGAGAGGAAGGACTGCTCTTGCACCTAATTTGATCTTGACATCCCATTGAAACCCACAACCAGGGTGCCAGGGCTTCTGGAAGTCCCCCCGGCCATCCACTGTTCCGTGTGTGAGAGGTGAAGGTCCTGCTTCTGAGATGGGCAACAGTGGTGCAGGCCCAGCTGGGCAGAGACAAACGGACAGTCAGCACATATGAAGCCCAGGGAAGAGCGCCCCCAGGCTCTGCGTGGTCTGTGGCCACGCGGCCAGGCCAGAGGCCCCACTGGCCTCCACTTGGTGAAGTTCCAAATGGTAGGAAGTAGTGTTTTTGCCCCTGAGCAAGGTGCTCTACAAACCATCCGCCAGCACCTGCTGGGCTTTCCCCTCCGATCTCAGACACAGCCCTGGGCCTGTCGCCTATTTCTGCACATGTGCAGAGCTACCTATTGTCCTTCCTTAGGGACAGGCCCCGACTTCTCAATTCCTGGCTGTGTCCCTCCATCCAGCCGTCTCTTCCCCCTCCCTCCTCTGTCCACCCCTTGGTCCTTTTCTTTGTCACAGTTTGCCCTCTGTCCTCTCTGTTTGTTGGCAACATGGTCCAATAAGATATATGTTTTTAGATCCCAGTCATTTGAATTTTTAAACGAGTTAATTCCTACTTTAATAAGACAATCCGTGCATATAATTAAAGTCAAATGGTACTAAAAAACTGATAATGAAAACTAGAAATTTCTGCCTTTTACCTTTTGACCCACCGTTCTGCTCCCTGGAGGCAATCAATTTCCATTCTTAAGCTATTTCTTCTTCTATTTGCCTCCACGTTTCTTAATAATATGCTTCTATTGCTATTTCTTTGCTAATCAATTTCAGACATAATCTTACCTCTTTACCATTTTCCTAGAAAAAGATTCAGTGTTCTCTTATATCATCTCCAACATCCACCCACCCCACTTCTCCCTTATTCCCCAGACAATTATAACAATTTTTGGCTAAATTGATAGTGTTTACATCATTATCATGACTATTTATATTTTTTTCACTGATAAGCCAAGAACTGTATTCTTTTCTTATGTAATTTTTCCTTCCCTTTATTAATGATTGTCTTTTAAAATTATTTTCTGTTTGATTTCATATTTATTTTTTACACAGTGCTCTGAGATCTACCAAATACCCATCAACACAGTTTTCAAATAGAAGCATCAGGTAAATAGTAGCCCCTTTCCCCCATCCCTCCACCCACCTCCTACTCAAGCTCCTCCTAGAGTCCTCCATGCTCCAGCTGTCCTCTGGTTGTCTTGTCCTCATTCTTGGGCTCCTTTCATGTCTTCCTTCTGTTGGGTTCTCTGTTCCCCACATCCTGTGTCTTTGTCTTTTTCAGTTTATTCCTTTACTCTGCTGGAGCACATCCTGCAAAAGCTTCCTAAAGAAGGTGCACAGGAGGTCCACTTTCTGAGACCAGCTTGTCTGAAAAGGATTTATTATGCCTGTGTGATAGATTTGGTAGTTTGGCTGCATCAGAAGACATTTTCCCTCCAAATTTTGATGACATTGCTTCATCTTCTAGCTTCCGATGTGCTGCTGGGAAGTCTGATGCTTTTCTGATTCCTGATATTTGATGCTTTTTTTTCCTTTTTAGGAAAGATCCTCTTTAGAATCACCACCATCCGTCTCCAGAATTCTTTTCATCTTGTAAAACTGAAACTCTAAACCCATCAAACAGCTCCTCAACCTCCCTCCTCCCCAGTGCTGACAACCACAATTCTACTTTCTGTCTCTGAATTTGACCACTCTATGTGGCTCATATAAGTGGAATCATACAGTATTTGTCTTTTTGTGACTGGTTTATTTCATGGAGCATAATGTCCTCAAAGTTCATCCATGTTGTAGCCTGTGTCATTCTTTTTTGAGGCTGAATAATATTTCATTGTAGGCATATACCACATTTTGTTTATCCATTCTTCAGTGGATCGACACCTGGGTTGCTTCCATCTTTTTTGGCTGCTGTGAATAATGCTGCTGTGGACGTGGGTATACAAAATAACTCTCACTTTCAATTCTTTGGGGGTATGTATCCAGAAGTGGAATTGCTGGATTATATGGTAACTCTATGTTTAATTTTTTTGAGGAACTGCCAGACTATTTTCCACAGCAGCTGCACCATTTTACATCCCCATCAACAGTGCACAAGTATTCCGATTTCTCCACATGCTCACCAACACTTGTTATTTCCTCTTTTTGTTTTTGATAGTAGCCATTCTGATAAGTGTGAATTAATCCTTTTTATAGCCACTTGTTCTACCTTCACCCTTCAAGGATGCAATACCTTAACTCTGAGGATATTACCTATAGCTTTTTTTTTTAACCACTCAAAAAATTTCTGCATTCTCCCTGGGCCTCCAGGTTTCCTCTTCGTGTGTTGGGGCCTCTCTTTTGTGCTGGAGACTTTCTAGCTGGAGACCGTTAGCTTTTGGCTCACATTTGAGAATTAAGGGACTGATCAGAGGACAGGGATTGAACAGGGGCTTGGAGACAGTCTGTGTGTGTGTGCGTGTGCGTGTGTGTGCATGGGTGTGTGTGTGTGTGTGTGTGTGTGTGTGTGAGGAGGTGTGAGGTTGGAGGGGCTGGCTGCCTGTTGGATTTCCCTGTACCACGGCTGAATGCTGAGCTGCCCTTCGACTGGTGAACTCTCAAATCTCAAATGTCAACATTTGAATGTCTCTTCTCTAACACCATTTAATTTCTCCAGAGAAGAATCTTCCGTCCCGCCCAGGGGGTATGAGCCTGTCTGTCTTCTAGAAGCGGGAGTAGAAGGCTGGGGATCTCTTTAATTAGAGTGCGGGTTTTCACCGGCCTATCTGGTTTTCAGCTCCAGGCCTCCCACCCCTATACTGGACCCATTGTCTCCCAGTCCCCAGAGTGGGAGGGGGACCTGCTGGGTGAGGTGGAGGAGAGGGAGGCTCTGTGAGTCTTCTGCTTCATGTTCCCACTTCAACCTCACTCTCTGCCTTCAGCCCCGGGCAGCCCCTTTTCCTTTGTGCTTCCTGGGTCACAGCCTCTCTACGCACGCTTTTCCATCCCCTCAAGGTTCGCTGACTTCTCTTTTCTCCTCTCTCTTTCTTCTTGTCCTTGGGGCTTCATATCATTTATCATTGATATCTACTTTGTATCTTTTTTTATTTCTTTACTTTCCTTTTAGTTTAGAGAGGAAGGCAAAACAAATGTAGGTGGTCAATCACCATATTTAACTGTATATATATTTTTAAACAAAATTTTCTCAAAATTTGTTCAAATCATAAAATTAATTCATGTTCATTTAGAAAACACAGAAGTAGAAGGAAGGGAAAAATAGGCCAATAATCCCGGTCACTGATGATAGATACTTTTCATAAGGCACATTTCCTTCTACTTAATGTTCTTCAAATAATTTTACAGATTTGAAATCAGGCTGTAAAGACAATTTTACATTCCGCCTTTTCCACTTATAATATTACAATATAAGCATTTCCCATGTTATGAATGAAACTTTTAGAAACGTTTTTAGTGGCCGTGACAATAATTGATCCTGTATTGTACCAAAGTTTGTTTAATTATCCTCCTATTGTTTAACTGCTGGGCTGTTTTCAATTAGAAGTTTAATACCATATTAAAGATTTTTGTGCGAAAAATTTCTTTCATTTAAAAATCTTTTTATGGGAGAGGTTTTGCTATAAGGTAATGTAATGGTTTGGATGGTGGTCCCCAAAAAGATATCTCCATGTCCCAACCCCTGGAATCTGAAAATGTGACCTTATTTGGAAAAAGGGACTTTGCAGATGTCATTAAGTTAAGGACCTTGAGACGGGAGATTATCCTGGATTATCTGGGTGGGCCCTAAACCCAGTGACGAGTGTCCTTATAAGAGACAGAGAATGAGACACAGACATGAGGAGAAGGTGACGTGAAGATAGAGGCAGAGATGGGACTGATGCAGCTAAAGCCAAGAATGTCACCAAACACCAGAAGCTGGAAGAAGCAAAGAAGAGGTCTTCCCCTAGAGCCTTCAGAGGGAGCGTGGCCCTGCCGACACCTTGATTTCAGGCTTCTAGCCCTAGAACTGTGAAAGGATAAATTTCTGTTGTTTTCAGCTATCAAGTTTGTGGTACTTTGTCATGGTGGCCCCAGGAAACTAACACAGGTAGATTCCAAGAAGCGGTGTGTGTGTCAGAGGTAAGAATATTCACAGGTTGTCAGTGAAGTCCAAAAGCTGTTCATACGCCCACTACCATCCTAACACGCCCATTTTCATTCTGGTATATTTCTTCCCTGTCCTGTCATTGAATCAACTTTAATGAGTGTCCACCACATCACAGCAATCGGAAGCTTCATGAGGCCCGGGGTCTCTGTTTTGTGTCCTGATCGATTCCCAGTGCTTAGACTCACGCCTGACATGTGGGAGACACTCAGTGTTTACTTACTGAATGGAGAGATAGGTGACAGGGGACAATTCTGAGTAAGACACAGCTTCTCCTAGTCTAGTGAGGGCCATGGCTGAGTACACAGAAAATTCTAAAGTGACAGCAGAGCCTGGTTGGGTGCCAGGGAGGCACAAGCATGGGGTCTCCTGGGGCTGGGGTCATCGAGGAGTGAACCTTGCACTGAGTCTTGGAGGACAGTGACCCTGGGGGGACCAGACAGCGCTTCTTGGTAGGTCATCTTTGCTGCAACCGAGTCCCATCAAGGTCAGACCCTGGTGATGCTGGTTCGCAGGTGGTGGAGGTGGGCCCGTCTGAGCGGCCGGGTCCCCTGGGATCTTGGGTTATGCTAAGCAGTGATCACATGTCATGCACAGGTGGCGTCCCCTACCAGCCAGAGGCTCCTCTGAGTTGCAGGCAGCCATGCTTAGACCCTGCATCCTGGGCTCCTGCCTGGGCCCACTCTGGCCCCCTCCAGATGCTCCCCTGCCCGCTGGACAATGAGTTGGTGGGGCCAAAGGGCCGTGTCCACCTGGAGCCCCTGCTCTTTTGCTCCCCAAGACTGTCCTCCAGGTAACTGGGAACTGGGAATTCCCTGCTCCAATGCCCAGGATCTGCTTCCAGGGCCTGTGAGCTTCTAACCCAGTCCACGCTCCCGAGGGAGGATGGTGCCATCTCACCGGGTGGACAGACCCCTCTGTCTGAAGGGTCGGGGGGCAGCTGTGGATGGAGCCTGGACACGGAGCTCAGTGTCCACACTCAGGCCCCTCCAGGTGCTGGATGGGGGAGGGGAGGGCCACGGGCTGGTCTGTCCTCTGTCCCCACCCTCACCTGTTAGAGCTGGCCTGCATTGCCCAACGCACATCAGTGTTTAACAGGCCATCTGGGAGTTCTGGATTTAGCCAGCAGCTTCCTGCTGGATGGGGCTTGTCTCTGTCTCAGCCAGGATCTCCGGTTGGGCTTTGCGCAGGGTGCGATGAGCATTAACGGCACGGCATAGCAGCTGCCCGGGCATCACCTCAGTCCCCACCAGGGCTGCCCCAGGCGGAGGAGGGCACTTCAGGTGCAGAAAGCAGCCTGCAGCAAGGCCAGGGAGGGAGGGATCCCGTTGGCGATTGGTGATTGGTCTCGAGGGGCACGAGAGAGTCAGGGGTGCTGCGGGGAATAGTAGGACATGCACCTGGAGGGGTTGTAGGAGGGGCTACTTGGCGGTCCACTCTTCACTGAGAACGAAGGGGAGCACTGGGCACCCCTAGGTAGAGTCTCCAATCTGAGTTGGGAAAGCTCACCTGGAAGTCAGCAGAGCCATTCTATGGACCGAGGGTGTCTCAGGGGGAGCTGAGAAAGTCGTGTGTGACGGATGGCACTGATGGGAGCTGTCTGGCTGAGCGGGGCTGGGCACCACCACCCGCCTTCCTTCCCAGGCTGCTAGAGCCCGGGACCTTGCCCATTGTCCTCCCAGGGCTCCACCTGGGTTCCTCCAGGTGTCTGCAGACCTCAGGGCCTCCAGGAACCTGCTTTCAGCTTCCTTTCTCAGACTGCCGTGGACCCCATGGTTCCATGCACAGCATCGTGTGGCTCCTGTTTTCTCTGAGGGAACAGGAGTGCTCACCCCACAACTGTTGGGGATGTGACCTGGGGTGTCTGTTGCCCATTTCACACCTTTGTGTTTGCTTCCTGCCATGGGATTCCTCTCGCTGTGACCGGGCAGAGTGCTTGGAGGAACTTGGCTCAATTTGGGTTTAAGATCAGCTGAAAGGTACACAGAGGGCTGGGAATCGCTGGTTTGGAGCATTCTGGGTTGAACTGTGGGCTTCCTTTTTCCTCTGTCTCTGGGTGTATGTCCTTGCCAAGAACAAGCCTCACCATGGAGAACCGCCCGGGACTCCCGGAGGGGCGTGGATGGCATGGGACGGGTCCCCTGGACCGCGTGCAGACGGCCCAACTTCAGCATGTGCATCTGCAGGGCTCTGCAGGGCTCTGCAGGCTGACCTGGGGGCTGGAGCACCAATTTAGCCACGACAACACTAACCAGTCTCTTCTCCTGCCTCCCACAAACCAGCACAGTGTGGGCCTGTGCAAGGTAATCTGCTGCCTTCCTTCACGCAGTAAAAAGGGGAGCCTTCGAGCGTGGCATGTGGGAGTGTGCAGGAAAGGCCTGGAGTGCTCAACACCCTGCACATTTCACAGAGAGGACTGGCCTTTGGCTCCTGGGAGAGAACCCCTGAGCCCTTGGAATACCCTGCCTCATGGGAGCGTCTTTGTATACCTGCCCCAGGCCACACTGTATCAGCTTGAACTCTGGGGGCTGGAGACGAGTAACTAAGTAGTAAGCACTCACACGGGTGGCCTCCAATAAACACCCTGGACACGAGGCTCAGGTGAGCTTCCCTGGTGGCAACACTGGACACATGTTACATCGTCGCTGGGAGAAGTAAGCACTGTCCGTGTGGTTCCACTGGGAGGGCAGCTGGGACTCCCACCTGGTCTCTCCCGGACTCTGCCCTCTGCACCTTTCACCTCTGCTTTTAAAAAAATCTGTATCCTTTCATTGTCATAAACCATGTCACAGCTTTTCTGAGTCCTGGGAGTCCCTCTGAGGTGGTCTTGGGGACCCCCGACACAGGGGGAGGGTCTCCAGGTGACTGGGCTCAGAGCCCCAACACTGTTCTCTAAGAGTGACCATTTCTTGTTACTCCTGACAGATCTCCTCCACCGTGACCATGCCGACCTCATAACCCACGGGCCCGTGACCCTTCCTGGGTTGCCCTTTAGCATGGCTGGATCAAGACCGGGACATTCAGGCAAAGACTTTTCTACAGACTCAGGAGTGACCACAGGGAAGCAAACACACACAGAGAAACTGGCTCACGGGACACAGCCGACACACCTGGACTTGCTCACTGCAGAGCTCAGGTCCCTTATCAACCCCGCTCCAACAGCTCGCACCTGGGGCTCTGCACTTTCCAAGGTCCAAGCCGAGAGAGAAACAGTTCCAAGCCCTCTCTTTCACCTACCTGGAGCCAGACTCTGAGCTGGGATTTCCTGTCTGGGTTCCAGCCTCCTTCCGGCACCAGTGTCCCTGGGAAAGAACTCTGACCTCCGTGCCACGAGGTAACACTACCCATCGTCTATACACAGGAGGGGACACTGCAGGGGATCGTTCTGTAGAATGACACCGGGCAAGCTGCTCCTTTTCCGAAGTCACCTGGATGTTCATCTATTCATTAATCAACTGTTTACATTTGAAGACTTTCCTCAAGTGTTCTCTGAAGTTAGCTGAGTTGGTCAGTAGAAATACCGGTTTAAAGCTGGGACTTGGGCTGAATCCAACTAAGAACTAAGAACCAAAATGAGCTGCACTAGGGTGTTGAATTCCAACTCAAATGGAACCACTGTGTATCCAAGTATAAAAGAGCCACCTTTTCCCATTTTTCCTAATGAGAGAGCTTTTAAAAATGTTTTGGTAATTTAAATATAAAAACTTTTATGGATGTAGATGAAACACTCAGATGTATTAAATAGACAGCACAACTATCTTAAATATATTTTCACATTAATTTTGAATTTTATCAACGAGAACATTGAAGTACAGAGAAGTTGAGTGACTTGCGCAGGGACAGACAGCTTAAAAAAGTGAAAGAACTGAAATATAAGCCCAGAGAAGCAACTCCAGGGCCCACGATCCTAAGCATTGCACTATTAATTTAGCTATACAGAATATATTATAGGACATCTATTTAGGAGTATTGCTTTCCCCCCTGCGTTTATGAAACAACTATTAAAATGCTCCATCTGTATTGTCAACGTCAATGTCTTTGTCATCACTAGCGCTTTTTGAGCTCTGTGTTACGTTTTCTAGAGCTGTGCTTCTCGAACTTGATTGTGCATGTGAATCACCGAGAGATCCTGTTAGCACGCAGATTCCGAGTCAGCATTTCTGACAAGCTCCCAGGCTTGTGCTGACACTGCTGGTCTGAAGGGCACAGAGTAAGATCAGGTTCCAGGGCACACTGCCTTGATTTTTATTTAAGCTGTCTCAGATGGAGCAGTTCTGAATCCGCGTATGACCCCTTCCATGGGAATTTTATCTTAAGCGCAATAGGACACTTGATTTTTTCTCTTTTCTTGTAGATGTTGAAGCATGGTCTCCACGCTGTAACCACCTACCGTTTTGGTTTTAAAGTGATCTTTAAAAGACTTGTTTATAATAACATTCAGCATTTCAGCTGGGATGATTGATTGCATCCATTTTAAATACTTTGACCAAACTAGCTCACAACGAGGACATTTCAGGCTAATACGGCTTCCCCGGATGGAACGTAGTTATTTAAACTAAAGTAATTGAAGGAGTGCCCTGTAGTGGGAGAATCCGGAAAGAATCAACCAGAAGGGGCGACTTCTTCATCAAGAGGTGATTTGGAGGAAAATCAGTTTCACCAGTTCAGGTCTTGGCGATGGAACTTAGCTGGGCCAAGCAGTCACTATGCCCCAGCCACAGTGACTTCTTTCTGTCCTCACACCTATTGGACTTGTCCCCAGACTCTGCCCTAGCTGTTCCTTCTGCTTAAAAACATTCTTCCTTCCTGCGTGGCTACCCTCCTCGTGTGATTTGGGTCTTCATTCACAGAGGCCATTTCTACCGCCCTGGCCAAGAACAAACCCTACCTCCCCACCAGAACTCTAGTCAATATCTTTTACCCTTCGTCTTCATGACATTTGTCAGTACCTAAAACGAGCTTGTATATGTACGTGTGTATACATGTGTGTATGCACGTACGTAGGTCTGTATGTGTGTGTGTCTGTGTGTGTGATGATATGGCTACTCTTCACCAAACACAACTTCCAAAAGGGCAGAAACTGTCTTATTTTATTAGATGCTCAATACATATTTATCGAATAATTAATAAATAGCTATTTTTGGTTTTGTTTTAAATGCTAAGTGGATAAAACCCTTGCACAGTCTCAAATTTAACTCCAAACAGTAAAACATCAAGTTAGCTTTTTATGTGTCTTGGAGATGCTATTTTCCAAAAACTTTTATTCTGCAAAGAGAGTCACACAACACAGATCCAGCAGATGGCGGTGTTTCTCTGGGACTGAGCCCCTTCACTCAAGGGTGGCCTCGGCCACCTCCCTTCCTGCTACATGACTTGGGTTTAGCTGCGCTGAGACACATTCTGATCTTCCCTGAAGAATCCTCCACGTGAGACGCAAATTAGGCAGATTCATATATGACCCCAGGTAGAGCTCTGCTCCCCCACACTGCACGTTTCCTCCTGCTGAAGGGGTCTCGCATCCTCCCCTGGCACGTTAAGGGTTCGAGGGCATGTATTTTGGCACAGACAGCCCAATCATGAGAAATGCCTCGTGTGTTTCACGTCCATTTCTTCCCCCTGGAAATGCCTCCTTCAACAGGCCAGAGTTGGATGGTTCGGTTTTCTTAGGCTGAGAGCCGTCCAGGGAGAGGAAGGAGAGGAGGGAACTGGAGATGGAAGACCAGAATCAGGATCCTGGCTCCCACTTAACTTGGAGAGGACAAGCCTCTCCAGCTCTCTGGGCCTCAGTTTCCTCATCTGTAAAATGGATATAATCATAGTGCTTCCTGGCAAAGAATAAATCAGACACAGGTAATAATTAGCATGTTCATTTGCTTCTCTACAAGGGAAACCAACAATAGATCGATTTCCATGCAGCAAAGGCAAAGACAGAATTTACCTACGAGACAGAGGAGAGTGGGGAAAAGGAGGAAACCTCAGGCGTTCTGAGATAGCCAACTTTGTTCTCCTTTCCTTAGGTGAGATGCTGAGGGGCTGGCATTGCAAAGGGGTCAGGTGGCCTATTCTGCCCTTGGTCCACAAATGAGTCATCAGACAAAGCAGTCTGAGTTGTTCATGGGTCTCCAAAAACTTGGGGTTTAACTCTGCCACATTCAGGACAGGCTGCCCCTGCGTCTGTGTGTCAGGTCATTGGATCCCCTCCATCTCCCGAGTTCCAGGTTGGCACCATTTCCCTTACCAGGAGTGCCCGTGTCCACCTCCCAGGGTGGCTGTGAGACTTGAACAATAGGTGTGACAGTGTGCACGAAGATGTGACGTGTCACCGTGTATTCCATGCTACGATGATTAGGCTGGTTGTCTAAACCCAGTGTCCAACCAATGGCGCAGACCAGACACCCTTTGCCTGCTTCTTCCAATCCAAACAGGCCCGTTGGTATCTGCCCAGATTTCTCTTGACTTGGTTCTCTTCTCCCCACCCCCATTACCACGTGCCCCGGTGTCTAACTCACCTGCCTGTGCATTCTCCGTGCTTAGAAAACCCAGCGCCTGTAACAGACCCTGGATGAAACTACTCAATGATTCCTGTTGCCCTGAACGCCCAGAAGGCCTCTTGCAGTGACTTCTGAGGCCTCGTGGCTCTGGCCCCTGTGGCCCCCTGCTCCTTTCTCTCTCTGTGCTGCCTCACACCCAACCATTCCATCATCTCGCAGGCTCCAGGCTCTCTCATCCTTTGGTCAGAGAATTGCTGTCCTTCTCTCAGAAGCTCACTTCCTCTCCTTGAACCTTCTCTCATCTGAACAAAGGACTCATCCCAAGGCCTTGGCTGAAAACGCCCCTTCTTCAAGAAGGCCTGCCTCCCCTCAGAGGAGGTCACAGCCCCCCAATCCCAGCTGTGTCTCCTGGGACCCTGTACTTCCTCCGGGTTGACTCTCGAGGTCTTACTTGCCTCCTCCACTGAACGTAAGCTCCGGGGGGTAGGGACCTGTCTCCCTTCTGCCCTGTTGGCCCCCAGTGCCTGGCATGGTGCCCAGAACACAGTAGGTGCTCAGTAAATATCGATTTTGGTGGGAGAAACCTCTGCACTGTGTTTCCTTAGATGAGATGATTCTTTAGGGAAATCATGGAAATTTGTGAATCAAAGGACAATCTCACTAATTTAGAAAGCCATTGGGTGGGAAGCCAATTGGCAGTGGTGATAAAACTAGGTTGGATAGGTAGAAAAAAGAGTCTTATTCTTTTAAGAACCCAGAGTGGGGGGAACTGCACCATCTAGAGGAGTGGAGAACAGGGCTGGCTTCTAGTCTTGGGCCTGCCACTCTTATGCTGTGCAACTTTAGGAGAATCACTTTCCCTCTCTGGGCCTCAGGTGCCCCAGGCTGTATATATAAGTGGTTAGGCTTGATGAGTTCCCTGGCCATTGCCATGTCTGACGTTCCAAGGGTTTATGACTCAGAAGTGATCATCAGTGGCTGATCAGTAATCATAGTGGCAGGCTAAAATCTTTAAAACCAATGCATTCTCTTAGGTAAGTAGATTAAGTCTGTCCTAGTCAGTTTCAGTCCGGAGCTCACATTTTCAATGCATCCAAAGTACAGCTCACCTGTCTCAGGTGGCGTAACTCTGCATCTTACGTGAGAGTGTCTTTGCTCTATCATTGTGCCCACTTCACTCAAATATGTTTCTGCAAGCTTGTGCTGAGGCTGACTTGCATTCAAAATGCATCGAGTGTGGTCTTAGAGGATGACTGTGCTGGGTGCACTTGCAAAGTGAGGAGCCACCTCTGAAGTTTGGCTTTGCCAATCTGGATTTTCGAGGAGAGGAGAGGAGGAGGCACCAGCAAACGAGACTAAGGAGAGGTCAGTGAGTAGGAATAAACCAGCATGGCTTCCGGAGGCCCAGGGAAGAAGTGTTTCCAGCAGGAGGGGGTGGTCAACTGGAGCAAATGCCACCAAGGGGTCAGCTAGTTGAGAACAGCCTTTCTGACCAGCTTGTGGGATCAGATTGGTGGTAGCAGCAGCCTCAGAGAGGGCTGCTTTGGGCAGGTGTAGTCTGGGCTCCCTCCCGCGGTCCACACGCTCTGCTGCCCTGCAGTGGGATGTAGAGTTTTTTTGGATCTTGGCTCTTCGTCTTCCTGTGAGACCTTGGGCAAACCGACCTACCCTCTAAGCCTCAGGTTTTTTCCTCTGTAAAAGGCAGTAAGAATAATATCTAAGGGGGTATTTGTAAATAAAATAACATACTGCTCTGGTCTGAATGTTTGTGCCCTCTCAAAATTCACATAAACTCCCAGCAACAGAGCCCGAGTGTTTGTTCAATGCCGGGAATGGCTTTAGTCTAACCCGGTCCCTTCACCAGAGTCGCTGTGTCAGGAAACGAGGGAGAAGGAGTCCCCGGTACCTTTGCTCAACAACCCACCTGTCTAGTGTGGGTCTCGGTGTCTTCGTTTATTCATTCATTCATCAAAACACTTTTGAACATATACTCCATGCCAGGTGCCAGGGATACAACAGAGAGCTAAACCAGGTCTGGCTCCTGCCCTCAGTAGCTAGTGTGGGAGACATTTTAATCAGATCATCCCACGCACCATAAAAGGGCCCTGAAGGAAGGGGAGGCTGCTTTATGAAAGGAGCCCTGGGCGTCAGGGGGTCAGGCAAGTGATGCTTAGCTGAGATCTGAAGGACACATAGGATGAGTGGAAGGGACTTGGGCTCAAGGAGAAAGAGGAGGTCTGGACTCGGCAAGACCTTGAGAGTGGGAACCACCTGGGGTGGGGCAGGGGTGGGACTCCCCTTTGCCTCTGGGCGTCTCGTGAGCAAGACTCCTTCTGCACCAGCGACACTAATAGCAGCCCAAATCTGTCTTGACCACAAGAGCTGAAGGGCAGACACCGTCCCTTGTAGAGCAGGAATGGGGACTGCATTCCCGGAGACAAAACTGGAGGGGCGCCTTCAGGCCAAACACTACTCTGGCCTGTGTTGTCCCAAGGCTGTAGCAGTCCCAGAAGTGAGGATCACCTGAAAGAAGACCTTGTTTTTCTCAGTTCTGACCTGAATCCTCGATGAGATGTCCCCAGTGTGTCTTGACATATTTTCTGGTCCCAAGAATGGCACTGGATTGAAGGACAGCAAATTGAGAGTCCAGCTCTGGCTCTGTAGAGCCTACTGCCATCCCCCAGGAGCTTGTCATCCTCCCAGGGCAGGGGCCAGTCTGATTTGCTGTGTCCCCCATACCCAGCTCAGTGCCAGGCATGTGGAGGGCTGGATGGTGTTTGTTGAGTGATTATAGTCTAAAGACAAAGCTGGTAGGAGCCAACTAGAAAACCAGTCACCTGAGATGGGGTAGGTACATGGTCAGCTGGTCACCAAGAGCCTAAGGTTCCACTTCCTCTATATGACTCAGAACTCCCTGTGACCCTCTCGCTAAACACACCCTCTCCAGGAGCTGCCTCCCCATCACTCTCTAGCCTCTCAGCAGATTTTATTTTTCTTCAAGGCATTCATTACCACTTGAAAAATATATGTATATGTGTGTGTGTGTATTTAGTTATTATCATCTCCCCCGCTAGACTGCTGCATGAGGGGAGGATTTTTTAAAAAGCATTTTTAAAGATGTCATTTCATTGTCTTTTGGCTTCCATAGTTTCTAGTATTAACACCCTTATAATTGCCCATTTGGAGATAATTTTCAGTGGCTACTTTTAATATTTTCCCTGTCTTTAGTTTTCAGTGGTTGGACTATGATGTGCCAGAGTGGAGTTTCTTTGTATTTATCTTGCTTGGAGTTCATAGAAATTCTTGAACTTGTAGGTTGATCTCTTTCATCAGTTTTGGAAAATTCTCATCTGTTTACTTCTGCACCAATCTCTTTCCTCTCTTCTGGAACTTAATTACACAAATGTTAGGCCATTTGACCATATACCACATGTCTCTTTTGCTTTGTTCTGTTCTTTCCACTCTTTTCCCCCCTGTATTTCTCAGTTTGGATATTTTCTATTGACCTACTTTTGAGTTCACTAATTCTGTGTTCTGCTGTGTGGTCTGCTGTTAAATCCATCCAATGGGTTCTCAATTTCAGATAGTGTGTTTTTCAGTTTTAGAATAGTATTCAATTTTTTTCCAAATTCTTCATTAAAATTCTCCATTTTTGATCTTTTGCGCATCATTTCTTCTATTTTTAACATATCAATTATAATTATTTTAAAATTCTTGTTGGCTAATTCCAAAATTTATATCATCTACGGGTCTGCTTCTATTGTCTGTTTTTCTTCTGATTATGAGTGATGTTTTCTTTCTCTTGGAATGGCACATGACTTTTTTTTAATTGTATGCTGGCCATTTTGTATAAAGGACCCATGGAGGCTATAGATGATATTATTTTCCACCAGACATTCTTTCTCTTTCCTCAGCAGTTGAGGGGGATTGTGACTGGTATGCAGTTTAGTTAGACTCAGTCCACCTCTGGGTAGCACCTGGTCTTTGAGTGCAGCTCTCCTGGACTTTGGACTGAGCACCTGGAGGTTCTCTATTCCTTCGACTCTATGAATGGCTCCTCTGTCTCCAGAACTTTAGCTCATCTCGTTCTTTTTTGATTCCATAGTTTTCTAATATCCTTAAAATATGAATATTGTAATTTTACCATTTTTTTCTGTTTATTGCACCAGGAACCCAGGTTTCTGTGATCTACTTACACTCTATACATAAATGGAAGGTGGGAGAACTATTTTGTTGTTGTTCACTGTGTTTTCTAAGCACCTAGGAGAATATTTGGCACATCATAGATGCTCAAAAATACTTGTTGAATTGAACTAAATTTTGTTTAAGTTTTAGGTCCTATAAAGTTTCTTCATTCAGCCTCAAACAACACAGAAGATCATTTCTTTTTTTTTTCAGCTTATTGGGGTATAATTGACAAGTAAAATTATATATATTTAAAGTATACAATGGGATGATTTGATGTACATATACATTGTGAAATGATTACCACAATTAAGTTAATTAACACATCCATCACCTCACATAGTTACCATTTTTTAATGTAAGGTGAGAATGCTTAAGACTTACTCTCACAGCAAATTTCAAGTATACGATACAGTATTATTAACTATAGTCACCATACTGTTCATTAGATCTCCAGAACTTATTCATCTAATAACTGAAATTGTTTAACGTCTCTGAGACTCAGTTTCCTCATCTGTAATATGGAGGTAATAATACCTACCTACAGAGTTGTGGTAAGAATTTAGAGATCTTGCATATAATGTACTTAGCATGGGGCTTTGCACATAGGAAGTACCAAGTAAATTGATACTCAAGATGTCACCTATTCCACTCTGCTGTGTATTCTTTATTTGAGTGGCTTTCATTTACCTTTAATGGTGGTAAGGGTGATGGAGAGAAGTGAAGGACCTGAGAGATATTTAGAAGGTAGAATTAGAGATGTCAGGATGAGGGAGAAGCAGGAGCTGAGTTTCTGCACCATGGCCTGGGAACAGGCATTTTCTGAGCCAGTCATGGGGGTTCCAGACCTTTCTGTCATGTAGGGCTTCCTTAACCTGATGACAGAGACCACCAATAGTATAAAAATATACAAACAATGGGGTGGTGTTTCCCCCCCATTTGTGTGGATGTCGTGGGGTGCTGGGGGAGAGGAAATGAGAGAGAGAAGTCCCAGCGTCTTTTTTAACTTGACATGAGACCCGTCGGGTGTGTGGACTGTGAGAGCCAAGTGCTCTCAGAGAGCCATCAGGAATTGTCCATCAACTCTAGTCACGTGACAGGAGCTTGGAAGCCTATGCAGCCCGATTCCCAGGTTTCTAATTGCTGCTGGTGTGTGGAAGAGACTTTAATTAGCATAGATGTTGTTGAGGCCTTTGATCAATCCGGCCATCTGGGGCAAATAACCAACCCAACACGGTGAGGTTCTCTAAGCCCTAGTAATAACCAGCAGGGAGAAGAGGAGGCTTAGAACTCACTCTTCATGCTCAGCCTCAGGTTTGGGATAATAAATCTTCTTGCTGAATCTTTGCAGGTCTTCTTAGCCCTGAGCATTAAACAGCCCGTGTGTGTGTGTGTAATCATTTTCAGCTGGGGGTGGTTATTTATTAAAAAGCAGCATTTCTCAAATAATAGATGTCTTCTAATCAACCATTTCTGATAGAGAGATCACAGGTGTGCAAGCAGTAAGACAGGTTTTCTTAGCAATCTGGGATAATCACTGATCAATCTCATAGCATCTCCCAGGGGACTGGGTTTCTGTGACGGCTTTGGAGGCAGCAGGGGAAATGCAGAGAGTCTAGGATTTGGTAGAAAAAAACCTACATTTAAATGCCTTCTCAAACCATTTATACAGGTACAGGCATAAGTATAGGCATAGGTGTAGGTATGTGTATAGAAATAGGTGCGTCTAACTCTACCATCCTTGAAGATCCTTTGTCATCTCCGAACTCAGCTTTCTCATCTCTAAAATGGGGTTAATAACAGTCTCTACCTTATGGAGCTACTGTAAGAATGAAATGAGATAATAGACTCTAAAACCCCTGGCAGAGTCTCTCTCATCTTTCATGTTTTTCTTTTTCAAACTTTTCTTGGATATCCTTTCCAGCTTTCTCTTCCTAATGAACTTGAGAATCATTTTGTCAACAGATTCTCTTTTTAACTTTTGCTCACTTAGACAGATTCGAGGCATTGAAAAATAGCTGCAATTTCAGCCTGTCCCCAGCCCTGCAAAACACAGCCTGCCTTTGGCAGGAGAAGATTCCTCTGCCACCTTCTGGGAGCCCGCGGTCCCTGACCTCACCTCCACTGCACCTGGCAGAGGCGGGAGCACCTCCTGAGGACGGGGAGAGGGTTTGCTCATCTCTCCACCAGCCTCCCCCTGGCACTGGAATTTCTGCTTCTTCTTTGGAAGACCGCCTGGTGAAATTCTGAAAGCGATACTGATTTGGTGCTGATGCTGACACCAACCCTGGTATTATGAGTTGTAACACAACAGCAGCACAATGATTATTTTTTGAGTGCTCTTGGTGGGGAACTGTGCCAATCATTTTTTATACTTTATCTTGTTTAAGGTCATCTATATAGTGCAGGGGTTGAACACTTTTTCTGTAAATGGTAAATATTTTCGGCTTTGCCAGCTATGTGGTCTCTATTGCAACTCCTCAACCGTGCTGTTGTGTGAAGGCAGCCACAGACAGTATGTAAGCAAACAGACGTGGCTGTGTGCCAATTAAACTTTGTTTACAGAACAAACGGTGGGCTGGACTTGGCCACCTCGGTGGAGTGAAACGGTTCAGAGGGCAGACTCAGCAGACTGCTTGGACTTGAATCAAGATTCTGACACTTTTTAATCTCCATGGCTTTAGGTCAATTATTTAACTTTATGGTTAAGTCCCTGTGATGTTTCACTTTATGTGTCAACTTGACTGGGGGAAGGGATGCTCAGATAGCTGGTCAAACATTATCACAGGCTGTGTCTGTGAGGGCGCCTCTGCAAGAGATGAGCGTTGGAATCAGTAGACTGAGTAAAGATCAACTTCCCCAGAGCAGGCGGGCCTCATCCAATCCTTCGGACCTGAATAGAACAAAAAGGCGGAAAAAGAAAATTCACTCTTCTCCCTGAATGAGACGTCCATCTTCTCCTGCCCTTGGAGATCAAGTGCTCCTTGTTCTCAGGCGTTTGGACTCAGACTGGAACTTTCACCATGGGCCCCTGGTTCTCAGGCCTTGAGTCTTGGACTGAATAACATTGCTGGCTTTCCTGGATCTCTGGCTTACAGGTGGCAGATTGTGGGATCTCTCAGCCTCTATAACTACATAAGCCAATTCCTGTAATAAATCTCTGCTCCTGTCTGTCTATCTATCTATCTATCTATCTATCTATCATCTATCTACCTGTCTATCCTATTGGTTCTATTTCCGTGGAGAATCCTGACTAATACAGTCCCCCAGTATCCATCCTCCCTCTTTTCATAGCAGTAGAGTTTTTAGCTGAGTGCAAGGTGTTCTAGAATAAAGACTACATTGCCCAGCTCCTATGCAGCTATATGTGGCCAACGGGATCTAAGCCAAAATGTCATATGTTAGTTTCTGGGAAGTCTTCCTTCAAAGCCAGAAGTCTCTGGTATCTTAAAATCCCTTCCATTGTGCTGCCTGCATCATGGTGCTGCCAGCGTGGACCCCGAGAGTGAGGGCCGCACCCCAGAGATGACAGAGCCCTGAGCTACAAGGAACTCCTGGAACAGGGCCTCTGTTTGTGTCCCGGCCAGCTGACTGCGGGACTGTTATGTGAGAGAAACACAATTGCCATTGTTAACTTGGGGTTTGTGTCACTCACAGCCAAACCTAAATTAACTCATGCACTCTTTGAGCCTCAGTATCCTGTTTGTAAACGGTAATAACAATGGCACCTCCCCTGGGGGTTTGTTTCGAGGACTGAATGTGTCAGCGTGTGTAAAATGCTTAGAAAAGTGCTTGGAAGTGGTAGGCGCTCAGTATGTGTTAGCTGCTACGTAACCCACCTAGTGACTCCGTGACATCGCTCTTACTATCCACATGCTCTGAGTTAGGAAAGTAGGGGTGACATTTAGTGACTTAATTTAGCAATTAAGTGTGACATTTAGGATTATATTCAGCTGCTTTTAAAAGAAACACCCATAATTAGTGGCTTAAGCAAGTTAGAAGTTTATTTTTCCCTTGTGTACAAAAGTCTAGGGCTTGTGTGGCAGGTCCCCAAAGTTCTCTGTGCTCTCTGATCCCCAGTCTCTTTGGTGTAACCCTGCTTCTCGTGGTCCAAGATAGCTGCCAAAGCTCCCATCATCACATCCACTTTCCAACAGGAGGATGGAGGAAGGTACACGGAAGAGTGCTTCTGCTTGTCTTAAAAGACTTGATGGAGCTCCCACTCAACACTCTGCCTACCTCTTATTAGCTACCCTGTGGTTACATGGGCACACTGAGACGCAAGGAGGCTGGGAATGTATAGTCTTACAGACAAGTCGCAGCCTCTACTGCAATAAATTGCAGGATTTGACTCCAGGACCCACTAATGCCAAAGACCTTGTTCTAACCCACTGCCTCTCACCTTTGTTTGTCCCGTAAGTTTGTTCTAGAAAGAGCATGGGCTGAGAGTCCAACCCAAGCTCTGCCACTTATCAGCTGTGGGATAACGGACAAGTCACTTGAGCTCTTTGTGCCTCATCAAAAGCCAGAGATGATACATACTTCCTCTGGGCTGTCATAGGAGTACATGAAGTGGTAAATATTAGGAGCCTAGAATTGGGGGACTGCCCTTTTTCTGCTCCTTTTCGAGCACCTACTGTGCGCCTGGTATCCACTGGGTCCCCAGAGACAGAGAGACAAATAATAGGTAACGAATGAAATACCAAGAGACAAGCAAATAGGAGTGGATATTTGGACATTTTTGCATTTGATTTTTCCCTCCTCTTCCTCTACTACGGATGGGCAGCAAGCCCACTCAGCCTCCCCAGAGAGTTGAGCTTGTGCAGACTCTTCTCCGTTGACGGGTGCGAAACCCAAGGCCAGTCACAGAGGTTGGTTGGGGGCAGATGTAGGAGGACGTGGTGAGGCTGAGCGAGGAGTCTCTTGGCAGCCCCAGCTGGGACCCTGTGCACACTGGGGTCGGAGGAGAGGTGGGGGGCTGAGCCCTGCACTGGCGATGATGGGGGGGCAGCACCCTGAGCAGGAGCCCATCCCGGCCTGTCCCAGTGGCTGCCGGAAGTGACCTTAATTAGATGGCAGAGAAACTGCTGACACCCCGTGACATCCCTCCAGGCAGATGCAAAGGCAGGGAACTTTCCCCTTTCCGCAGGGCTCAGTGTCTCCCCTCCGAGGGCAGGATCCAAACCGTGGAGACAAAAGCACGAGTCCCAGGTCCCCTGACACTTAGACTTGGATTCAGATGTCAAAGGACCAGATTCTTCAATTTGTCTTTAACATTTCACAACAAATCTAGACCCGCT
This sequence comes from Tapirus indicus, assembly GCA_031878705.1. Lineage (NCBI taxonomy): Eukaryota > Metazoa > Chordata > Mammalia > Perissodactyla > Tapiridae > Tapirus > Tapirus indicus. The sequence goes on along the minus strand of CM062923.1, from coordinate 100,354,558 downwards.
CTGTTCTCCAAAGACACTCCCACTGAGCGGTGGGCCAGCAAACCTTCCCTGTAAAGGGCCGGAGAGTAAACACTTCAGGTTCTGTGGGTCAGATGGCCTCTGTCCAGCCACTCAGTTTTCTGCCCACGTGGTGCGGAACCGCCACAGACAATGCAGAAACGAGTAAATGGGCGAGGCTGTGTTCCTATAAGATTTTAATTTTGGACACTGGAATTTGAATTTTAGAAAATTTTCATGTGTCATGAAATATTATTCTGTAAACTTTTTTTTTTCAACTTTAAAAAATGTGGAAATATTCTTAGCTTGTGGACTGGACTAACACAGGCAGTGAGCTGGGTTTGGTCCTCGGGCATAGTTTGTGCTGGTTTAGACCCGTGATGGCGACGACCCACATTGTGCCCCATCCCAAAGCACTTGGAGGCCTTAACCCCCGCTGCATCTCCCCTGGCAGCGCAGTCTACCATCGCACGCCACCCCTTCCTCTGGGATGCTCCTCTGTCCCGCGCTCTCCCACCTCCCTGACGTCTCTTTCTCAGACTCCATCAGGGGCTTCTCGTCCTCCACTCACAACATGGTGCTGCCTACTGCTCCCCAGTGGTCACTCACTGCCCCTGGGACGGAGGATAGAGTGAAAGATCCTACCCTGGCCCTCACTGCCCTGCGGGTCCAGCTCTGCCAGCCTCCTCGCCTCCCTGTCTAGTTTTCCACTCTGGCCTCACTGGCCTCTGCCAGCCCCTCTATGGAACAGACCCTCTCCCTCCTTTAGGCCTTCCCATGGGCTGATCCCTGGGCCTGGGGCACTTCCTGCCCTTCAGATTTCAGCTGCAAGGCACTTTCTCAAAGACTTCATCCCTGACGCACCATTGGGTTGGGTCCCATTGCACATCCCAGCAGGTCCCTGTACCTCCTTCCTGTAATCAATAGCCTTGGAATTATTTGTTTGCTGCCTGACTCTCTGCAAGAATAGAGACCCGCTGAGGGCAGGGACGTCTGTCTTGCTCCCTGCTACACTTGGGGCACACAGTAGGAGCTCACTATTGACTGCAAGAAAGACAGTTGCTCCGGCGTTCTTGCCTTAGCCTTTCATTCTCCGACTTCCCTCTCCCTGGGCTGTCTTGCCCACTCCCAGACCTCAGCATCATCCACTGCAGAGGTTTTCACACTTTCACAGGCATCAAAACCACCTGGAACTGGTTCCAACACAGCTTCCTGAAGGCCATTCCCATCAACTTGACTCGTTAGGACTGGTGTGGACCCGGGTATCTGCTTTACTCATAAGCCACCCTGACACCCCACCACATTCAAAACCAAGAAATGCTAATTTTGTGGAGCATGTTTGAGAAATGCTCATCTATAATAAGCTGATGGTTATTAAGCATCAAGAATGAATGAATGAGAGTTCCGCTATTCTTCATCCAAGGACAGGGACCTATATGCTTCAGTGGGAATATAGCCCTTAGTTCTCCTGAAAACTCCCATGGAGTGGTTGGGCAGCTATGTGCCCTGTTCATTCTTCTATTAAACAAATACTGTACATATTGAGCACTCAGTAAGGATCAGACATCGTGCTAAGGATGACAACGCAATGGTGCATAAAAACAGACGTGATCCCTGCTTCATGCAGTCTATATTCTATTGAGGGAGACAGAATCAGGAGAGCCAAATATTTCATTAGAAATGGTAACAAGTGCTCTGGTGACAGGGAAGTGAGAGTGAGGGTAGTGGTCACCTGCTCTCAGACCCACCGCCTGCCCCTCTCTCTTGTGGTAGAATGCCTGCAGAGATGGCCGCTGTCAATTCCTTCCTCCCTGTACACACATGACCCTCTCTCTCCCAGTGGGAGGTGGAGTGTCTTTCTCCATCTGATTGAATGTGGGCTAGCCTGTGACTGCTTTGATCTGGAAATCACAGAATACAGTGGGAATGATGTTCAAGGCTAGATCATGAGTGGTCTTGGACCTTCCTCCTGGCGTTTTGGAAATGCTTGCTCGGGGACACGCCTTCTTGGAATCCAGCCATCTATTGTGAGAAGCCCAAGGCACATGGAGGGGTCACATGGTTGACAGCCCCAGCTGCCATTTGACTGTCACTATGCGAGAGATCCCCAGTGAGCCCAGCCAATCCACAGAATGATGAGAGACAATGAGTTGTTATTTCAAGGCATTAAGTTCTGGGTTGGTTTTTCACGCAGTCATAGATAAGCAGAAAAGAAGTGAGTCCTGAGAAATGAAGTGCTGGTCTATTTGGGACTGTGTGGCAGGTGAGAGCTGGAAGGATTTCAAAGAGACTGTCGGTGAAGGTTTGAAGGACAGTGAGGAATTGCTACTGGAGACTGGAGGAAGGAGACGTGATTGATACATGGCAGGACAATTAGTGAGACAGAGCCTTGGAGCATAAACACTGAACCTCACGCACTTAAGCATCTGCCTATAGAGGTTTCCAGGTGGAATAGTACAAGTGCCAGCTGGCTTTTAGCTGCACATGATAATATACGGATATTGAGAGATGAGCTAAAAGAAAAAGGAACTGTTCCATTTTAAAACAGAATTTAGAGGACATATAGAGAGTTCAGGATAATCTTTCCAAATGACAGATGTTTTCAAAGTAAGAAATGACCTCATGGCAAAGATCAAATTCAGGGAGATGCCAGTAAAATGTGGCGTGTCACGGTAAAATGAAGTCCAGGGTGCAACTACAAGACCCTTTCTTAAGATATCAGAAAGATTTGAGGATGTGCTTTGTAGACCCTCTTTGCTAGGCAAGAGGAATTCTAAGAATCTTAGGGGGTGTCTTTTATAGCATCTCTGCTAGACAACAGGACCTTTAAGAATCTAAAATGTATTGTCCCACAGCTACCTCATGGGCGGCCCAAAATATAGAAGGGTATATCCTAGAAAGAAATGTGTGGTTTATAATTTGATAATAGAAACCCCATATAAATTTTAAAGGAAATGTATGAGCCTAGACTGAGGGGACAGAGACCATTGCAAGTGACAAGATAGCTTTTGGCCCTGAACATAGTATAGGCAGGATGCAGTCTGAGAAAGCTATTTGACTGCACACGTGGGCCATTTCTTATGGAAAAGGAAGGATGACACAGACAGCAGAGTGGGAGCCCAGAGTCATGGAGGAACATGCCCAGGGAGCAGGACTGGGCTTTAATCAAGGAACTGGCGATGTGTACCCAGCTGCACTTGCTATAGACTAGGGACTCCTATGTACCTCCTAGTCTCCCATGTTACTCCTTTCTCCCACCCCTTCTTGATTGGGAGTGTTACTGCATTTATTATTTGCCTGTCTCATCATTGTCAGGAGTGGAAATACGAGGGGAGATGTAATTGTCTCCTTAATTTTTAGGCCTTTAGATTGCAAGAAACTGTACTTGAGGACCTGCACGAGAGGAACTTTGTCCTAGTCCCCTTGGGCTGCTACAACAAAATATCACAGACTGGGTGGCTTATAAACAATGAAAATTTATTTCTCCCAGTTCTGGAGGCTGAGAAGTCCAAGATCAAGGCACAGTGTGGTCTCATTCTGGGGACAGTCTTCCTTCTGGTTCACAGCTGATGCCTTCTCGTGTGTCCTCACATGGTGGAAGGGGGGAGGGAGCTCTCTGGAGCTTCTTTTACAAGGGCGCTAACCCCATTCATGAGGGGTCCACATTCATGACTAGGCACCTCCCAAAGGCTCCACCTCCAAATGCTATCCTCTTTGGGGGTTAAGATGCCAACACATGGATTTTGGGGGGACACAAATGTTCAGATCATAGCAAGCCTCATCCACACTTGGACCTGATTTATATGGTGGAGTCCTAGGTCTTGAGTCTGAACTTGATTCTATAATGGAATGAAAGTTTGGGTGTCTTGGCAGGGAGCAAATTTTGCATGTGAAAGGGATGTGAATTGTTGTGTCTATAGACTGGATGATAGTAGCTTGCCTCCAAAGATGGCCACCATTAGTTCTTCTTCTCCCAGTACACACAAGCTCTTTTCCCATTGATAAATGGGGTCTATTCTTCTAACCCCTTGAGTCCAACTTGTGCTTTGACCAATAGATACAGCAGAGATGATGTCCAAGTCTAGGTCATAAGAAGCCTTACACCTGCTGCCTGGGTCTCCTGGAAAGCTTGCTCTTGGTCTACTCCCTTTGACAGTCCAGTCCTCATGCTATGAGATGGCCCCAAGCCCACAGAAAGGCCAGATGTAGGAGTTCTGGTTGACAGCTCCAGCTGAGCTCCCAGCTGACAGCCAGTATCAACCGGAAGCACTGTGAGTGCACCATCTTGCACTTCTAGCCTAGTTAAGACTTCAGACACCTGCAGCCCAGCTACCATCTGACCAAAACTGCATGAGAGACCCCCAGTGAGAACTTCCCAGCTGAGCCCAACTGACACCTGGAACCTTGTGTGATGATAATGATTTTAAGTCACTAAGTTTTGTGTGTTTGTGAGGAGGATTATCCCTGAGCTAACATCCCCTGCCAACACTTCTCTTTTGGTTGAGGAAGACTGGCCCTGGGCTAACATCCGTGCCCATCTTCCTCTACTTTATATGGGACGCCACCACAGCATGGCTTGATAAGTGGTGTGTATGTCCACCCCTGGGATCTGAACCTGCAAACCCCGGGCCACTGAAGTGGAGCATGTGAACTTAACCACTACACTACTAGGCCAGCCCCTAAGTCACTAAGTTTTGAGGTGACTTGATGCAGCAATAGATGACTAGAACATCTGCTTTGCTTGATAGCATGTAGGATTAAATTCCCTAGGCTCCCTTGCCACCTGGTTTTTTGGCAGTTCGGGCCAGTGGGAGGCACTAGTGAGAGACTAGAAGATGGGAAGAAGGGAGAAGCCAGGGTATTTCATTTCTCTCTCTCTGTGCTTTGGGTGGCATCTCCTGCAATGGCTGCATCTCTGTCTTGCCTCTGTCTCTTGTCAGAGAGACCCTCTCTCTGTGGCCCCAGCCCCTGGTGTAACTGGACTGAAGAATTCTATCTCCTACGTTCTTGGTTAGTGTAAGGGAAGAATTCAGACACCAACACCATGGCAACAGCAAGCAAGCCAAGATTTACTAGAGGAAAGGTCAGATACACTGCCAGGGAGGAGCGGGCAGTGCTAGAGAATGCACCCACCCCGTGTCTTGGGTTAGTTTTATTTTCATTTGGGTTGTTTAGAAGGGAATTAGTATTATCTGGTTATCCACAAATAATGGTTTTTCCTCCACCCACCCATTGGGAGGGGGAGTTCTTGACCTTCTAGGGGAATCTCCAGAATAGTCATGGCAGTCATTCCACATGGAAGGGGGGCTAATGCATATGGAATTTGTATGTAAATTAAAGAAAGGTCAATGCCCTTTAGAGGTGTGTAGCACAAGGCTTTGCAAGTGTTGTTTGTGTACTCATTTTTATCATCATGGTTGATGGCCTCAGGCTCCAGTGGTGGCAGCAGGTGGGTCTTAGCTCCCCTCTATCTGCATCTTGTGGGATGCCAGCAAGATGGTTCACTGATGCAGCAGGGTCTCCAGCTATGATACCCACTCATGTCTACCTAGCTACCTAGCTCACTAGTAGGCAGCTGTCGCTGCATTCTAGCTCTTGACGGGAGGCCCCAGCTCTGGCTACTGGGAAACACCTGTTATCCCTCTGGCCCCAAGTGTGGTAGCAGCTCCCTGCTGTTGCTATATCAGCCCCTGTTAGGTTCTCAGGATTGCTATCACCTGTGTAGCCAATTCCCATATTTAAATTCCTTCTATTTGAAACACCTAGAGCAGTCTCTGTTTTACTAACTGGACCTTGAGTGACACAGCATGGAACAGGATAACATGGTCCATCCTAGCAGGTCAGGAAGGCCTCCCTGAGGAAGGGACATTTGAGCTGAGATCTGATGAATGAGTAGGATTTGTGGGCACTGGAGATAAGCAAGCGCAAATGGCACAAGGGGGGAGGCAGCCTGACCTAGGAGAGGCACTGGGGAAAAAAATGGGCAATGTGCTGTGCCACAAAGAAAAGGAGGGGGGATTGTTACCAGCCACAAACACAGGTTCATTTACCCATCACACAAGAAGGGCCAAAAATAAAAACTGGAATGCCAGGCTTATGGCAAGAAAAGGGGCTTTTTATTCTCAAATGGCAGCCGGATGAGGAGACAGGAGCTAAAACTCAGATCCACCTCCTCGAAGAGAAAAAGGCATGGGTTTTTATTTGGGATTTTAGGTTGGGGAGGGGGAGCATGTGGCCTTGCTGGCTGGCACTTTCCCATCAGCCTGCGTTTGGCCTTGTGAGGCTGCTGGCGGGGAGGGGGATGGTGAGATAAGGGAATTGCAGGTGGGTGTCCTTGGTTGTCTGCCTCCATGACGGATGGTGGATCCTGGTGCCAGGAAGCTGAGGAGTTGGGGTCTGGGAAGCTTCAGTTTCTTGATCTTCTCTGGAGATCAGTTTCACTGTAGTAAACTTCAAGGACCTGTAATTAGCCAAAACTATAGTGTGAGCCCAGCATGAGGTCACCTGGGCTTTTACCAATGTGTAACTTCTATTTGCCTTGTGCAGCTCAGGGATAGGAAGGTTAAAGAAACCGATATCTACATATGAATGTAACTAAAGAGGCAGGGACAGAGGATGACTGCTTTTGGTTTTAACCCCATATATGCTGGGTTTAATGTAGGGGACCGATATCAGGGCTGGTACCAGGATGGCATGAGGTGGGGCTGGAGAAGCTGGCAGGGCCAGATCAGGGGGTCTCAATCCTCAGTGCACCTTAGAATCACCTCACCTCAGATTGACTGAGTCAGAATTTGTTGGGATTGGGCCAACAGGATTACTATATGCAGTGAGGACTAAGAGCCAGTGGGCCAGACCATGCGAGGTCTTGTAAGCCATGGTCCTTATCCTGGTCAATGGGAAGATCCAGAGGGAGGTCGGCTCTCTGACTGTTGAGTAGGGAAGTGATTAGAAGGACCCAGATGGTGGCAGGAAGACCTGCAGGAGGCTATTGTGACAGCTCTTGGCTTGCCGATAGTGGGAATGAACAAAAATGGATGGTTCAGTTCTTGCTGGTGAAGTGGTTCAGAATAAGCCACCCGCAAATGTGCCACTTTGGCATGTGGATTATTTTGAGCTGAAGGCAATCAAGACCCAGTGGATTTAAAAAAACTTTTACCTCTTCCTTAACTATCTAAAAGAATTTAGATAGAGGGGTCTGGCTCAGAGAGAGAGAGCTATCACCAGAGATAATTTTATCTGAATGACCTATCTGTGTGGCAGGGCAAATACCTAATGACCAAACATTTGACTGTCTTATTGTCCTGTGAATGACCCTCCTGTCCTTTGAAGCCGCAGCCCCATTCCTTAGCTCAGGATGGCATAGAAGCCTCAACTACCCAGCTTGTCCTTGGGTCTCATATTCTTTGGGGCCCCCATACATATGTAATTAAATTTGCTTTTCTCCTGTTAATCTGTCTTATGTTGATTTGATTATTAGACCAGCCAAAGAATCTAGAAGGTAGAGGAAATTTTTTTCCTGCCTAACATGAGGCTAGATTTTCTGGAATGGCCTCACCTCACTCAGTTCTTCCCATCTCATCATCTTGCCCTGCCCTTTCTTGTTCCCTGTTGGCTCCCTGCAGCTGGGCTCTGCCCTTGTGTCCATCTGCCCCAGACAGTTTCATGCTAATGAGCCCTCCCTGGGGTCCGTTACTCCTCCTCCCGGGTACATAGATGCAGCCATTCCAAAGCCCTGCAGGGAGCTAACTATGGCAGAACCTGGGAGTGCCCTGAAATTTTTAAATGGCTTGGATTTTGATTGTATTTGGCAGCTTCAATCGGAAAGTGAAGTACGTGGAATTAGAACCTTTGGTTCGAGAACCTCAGAGTTCGAAGCCTTTGGAGATGGCCTCTTCCAGACCCTGAATTTCACAGTCAGAGGAGATGGGCGAGCAACTGAGAGTTCGAGACTCAGATCAGCTGTGGTAACATAATCCAGTCTGGCGGGTCAGGAAGGCTTCCAAGGCGTTTTCTTCACATCTCCATATACTTGTGATTTAAGATGAATTTGCAAATGCTCTGCCTAAAGTTCATTCTCAAGCTTTGGCAAGCTCACCCCGACTCCCAGGGCCATAATTATCATAATAACGTCCTAAGGATAATATTCTTGTAAATCGTGACCAATGCATTTTCATTTTCCTCTTTCAATCCAGTTTCCACATAGCCACTCCCTCCAGGGGAGCCAGAAGGCTGATTGCTCCAAGGCAGAAGAGGCTTTGCAAGGCCTCGTTTTGAAAGCTTTGAGGAGAGAGAGAGGTTGTGCTAGGATTCTTTTATCTTCCTCTTTAGCATATCAAGGGCAAAGCCTAGAGCCTCTTAGAGATCCCCAGGGGTCTGTATAGCGGGGGCCAGGCTACCACTGAGAATGGAGGATGAGGGTAAAATTTCTGAGTTTAATTCCTGGGCCCAAGGCTGGAAGATACAGGAGAGTGTTAGATCAGGGAGGATGTCAGAGGGCAAAGGGGGCTGCTGACTGTGCCTCTGGGGCCCACCTTCAGAAAGGTGCTGAGAGGGTCAGCCCAGTGGCACCCTGAGTTTTAGCTTTCTCCTGAGTGGCACAGAGGCTGAATGGACCACCAGACGACCTGTCTTGGGCAAGGCATTGTGACACTCAGGAGTGACATTCAACCCAGTAGGCTGGTGGGAGGATGGCAGCCATGGGCAGTGCAGGAGAAATCCTGGACCTCGAACAAGCCCTGACCACTGGAAGCTCTGATGTTAGAGACCCCTGGACACCCACGCATGCCAGGGGCATATCCATGGGCTCAGGACAGGTGAGGGTCACTACCCCTTGTCACAGTCCACTTGGACTGCTATGACAGAATACCATAGACTGGCTGGCTTACAGAAAACAGGCATTTATTTCTCACAGTGCTGGAGGCTGGAAGTCCAAGATCAAGGTGCTGATTTGTTATTTAGTAAGAGACCACTTCCTGGTTCATAGACTGCTGTCCTCTTGCTGTATCCTTGCATGGTGGAAGGCCCCAGAGATCTCTCTGGGGTTCCTTTCATAAGGACACTAATCACATTCATGAGGGCTCCACACTTGTGACCTAATCACCTCCCAAAGACCCCACTTCCTTCCACCATCACATTGGGGATTAAGTTTCAACATATGAATTTTGGAGGAACACAGCATTCAGTCTCTAGCAACCCCCACACCTCGGGGATGTGTATGCTCCTCTCCCCCACTCACCAGACATCACCTTAGGGAGAAGGCAGGGGGCAGGAAGAAGCCAGCTAAGAGAACAGTTACCTAAGAAAGACTGAGACACTAGTTGGAGGCTGAGATCTGTGAATATTCTAAACAAGAGCCAAATAATATTTTTGCCTGCTAACCAGAGGGTGGGAGCTTAGGAGAAAGAATAGATTAATTCCACATTAAATAAATAAAAACATTTCTTTCTGCACAGCCTGATCACAGTGATAAATAAATGGCAAGCAATAGGATATATTGAGGTATATGAGGAAGCCATTTGGTGTAAAACTAATTCTTGGCCTGACCTTGTTTTTCCAAAAGGGCCAGACTGGCATTTGAACGTGCATTGTATATCTGCTTTGAGCATTTACCATGTCCCAGAGACAGGAACAAAAGCCCTTAAGATAAGGATACAACTTCCCCCACATTGGCATTTTGTTAAGGGTAAGCATTTCTCCCTAGGCTGGGATTTGATTGCTGTGCTCATCCTGTGACCACCCCCATCAAGATAACAGACCTGCTACCTGCAGTGTCCATCAATGGCTGTGCCGACAGGGCAATCTTGTGACTATTGTAAAAAGGACATTGCAATCATATGTGATATACGCTCTTTGATGGTATATAAGCACTCTGTACACCCCACTTCTTTGGTGCCTTTCCTTACTTCCATATATGATCCTGAAATTTGGCTCATAATAAACTCACCTCAATTTTGATTTATAGATTGATTATGGATTATTTGCATCAATAATAGTACAAATTAAATTTGTAATCCTGATTCAATAGTTACAAAAGGTAGCAGAATATGCCACCCCAAAATATGCATCTTTGGCATAAGAATTTTTTGGAGCTGATTAGTTTTGAGAACAGCAGACTTAGGAGAAGTTCTGAAAACAGAGTAGATATTACACTTTGGTAAGGGACATTTGCATCCATAAAGGAAATCTCTGTTGTAAGAGTGTCTCCCTGTCTGTATCAGGAAGAGAAGAATGACTCTAAATCAAAAGAAACTCTTATCAATGGAGAAGGCACCACCCCCCACTCCCCAACCCCCAATATCTTTCTTTTGTCCTTAGTTGAAGATGGTATTTAAGATGGTGGCTTGGGCCATCTTGGAGAGTTACTCAGTTTTCCTGGGTCTCTCCCATGTGTACGTGAGGTGTGCTTGTTAATCAATCTTCTCTTGTTAATCTCTCTTTTATTACAGGGGGTCTCAGTCAAGAACGCAGAAGGGCAGAGGGAAGTTATTTTTCCTCCCCTATACTGCCATTTATTGAGCATCTATTTTTTGCTGGACTCTGCTAGAATTCGATAGCTAATGCCATGCCTGACAAGTAGACACCCTGGCTTGAGTGTCATTGGTACTGGCATTATCATTATGATGATGTTTTAATCCTCCAGACTCTGCACAATAGATGTTGTCACCCAGTCTATTGACGAGGAAATCATGCTCCAAGAGACTTACCCAAGGTCACACATTTTAATCAAACTCAGGAGTAAAAATATTTATTTACCTTATTTTTTCAAATTCAAAGGTACATCATTATTTTATGTACCACTCAGAAATAAAAACAGATGTAGTATTTCTATTGCAGTTAGAATTTTTTGGTCAACTTATCATAAGAGCTCTTTTAAAATCACGTAGACATAGATTTTGACTATTCGTGGTTCTCTTGCATACATAGGAAAGAAAATATAAACGAAACAACAAGTTTTCCTAAAATTTCTTCACATTCAGACCCGAATTCTTTTAAATCACTTTTCAACCCAGGTTGTAGATCTTCTCTGTGCAAAGTGTCTTAGTGATGCAATATTTCTTTTTTTTAAAAAAAACCTATATTTTGGAATAATTACAAACTTAGAGAAAAGTTGCCAGAATAGTAGAAAGAGTTTCTTTGTACTCTTCACCCAGATTCCCAAGTGTTTACATTTTATCCTATTCTCTCTATCATTATTGATATGTGTGCACATGTGTGTGTATGTGTGCTTCTATGTACAATATTTTTTTCTGAATCGGTTGAGAATAAGTTGCAAATATAATGTCCCTTTACCTTTAAAAACTTTAGTGCATATTTCCTCAAAAAAGAGGATATCCTCTAATTTAACCATAGAACAATGATCAAAACCAGGAAATCAACACTGAAACAATACTATTGTCTAACCTATAGATCTTATTCAAATGTTGCCATATTGTCAATAATGTCTTTCACATATAAAAGATATATATATATAGTTTTTAGTTGAGAATTCAATCCAGGACCACGCACTGCCTTTAGCTGCTGCGTCTCTTTAGACTCTTTTACTCTGGAAGAGTCCCCGAGACTTTCTGTGTCTTTCATGATCTTGCTATTTTTGAAGAGTACAGACCAGTCACTTTGTATAACGTCCCTCAATTCAGCTTTGTCTGGCATTTCTTCATGGTTAGGTTCAGGGTATGCATGTCTGGCATGGATACCACAGAAGTGACGATAGGTTCTTCTCGGCACGTTACATCAGGAGACATACGATGTCAATTTGTCCTGTCAACTGAAATAAAGAATCATGATAAAAGTTAATTGAAAGAGTTTCTTCAATAATCGAGAGCGAGGAGTCAAGCCCAGGAAACAGTTCGACACAATGTCCTGAAGGAACTGCTCCAAGGTCTTCAGATCTGAGTGCAGCTTACATAGTTTTTTACAAGCGTATGTGCAGGGAGGGGCTTACGCATCAACAATCATATACGCCAAAGGGGTATCTGTTCGTCCATGACAGGGTACATCTGGGTTTTCTCTAGTTTATACATTAAAGATAAAACAAGAATTTCTTGGTTACAGATCCTGGAATGTTGATGTTATGTACGTGTGGAAGGAGGCAAGTGCCAGGGTTGCTGAGGAAGGGGAGAAAGAGCACACTCTACCCACTCTGGGTCCTTTCTGGCTGGGCTACAAGTTAAATTGACATGAGGCCGAATAGCAGGAGAAGATCAAACAAAGCTTTATAACATGTATACATGGGAGAGAGCAGGGAAACTGAGTTTCTCTCGACAAAATGGCGGAGGTTCTCCTCTTATATAGACCAAGGAGGATTTTGGGAGTTGGAGGTGTCAGCTATGGGGGATTACAAGAAAAGCACAGTAAACAAGAGTATGCAGATTTAAGGCCTCGCTTTCAACACTGACAAGATCCCTAGAGATAAAGTCATCCCCCCTTCTTCCTGGTACAGAGACGGAGATACCTTTACAAATGGAGATTTCCCTTGCAAGTGTAAATGTTTGGCAAATAGAATTTTGATAAGAATGGGCCCAGCAAAGACCCGCTCAGTCTATCAATACCCAGAGTTATCCAAGGTGATGGCCTGTCCATCCCAAATCCCTTCAGACAGTCAGTGGGGGTGGGGAAGGTCAAAGCTTCCTTCAGAGCTTTAGGTGGCCAATTCTAGTCCCCACACTGATTATCCCCTCAACCTAAAAAAAAAGTGTAGCTCAGGGAGATGAGAGCCAGGTACCCATTATGTCTTCTCATTGCACATCTTTTCCCACTGGCATCTTGGGTCAGGAGGCAAAGGGTTGCAACATCCTTCTGATGCAGGCTTGAGATGGCCTGCAAGGTTGCTCCACTGTACAGCATAGATTTTCTACTGACTCAGAGCCTGTGCAGCTTGCTTGTTAGCTTTGCCTGCTAGACCGGGGAGAGATCTCCCAATTACTGTCCCCAGTCCCATCTGGGGTAATGCTAACTTTGATCATGTGGCTAAGACCACATCTGCCAGGTTTCATTGCCGTCAATGAACTATTTTCCCCTTTGTAATTAATCAACATCTTGTGGGCAGGTACTTGGAGACTGTGTAAGTATCCTATTTCTCAAACTTTCCCCCCTTATTTTTATCTTCTGTTGAGAAGTTCTACTTGAATCCACTATAACTCTGATGACTGTCAAATGGTGAGCTGCACCGTATTAGTTTCTTGTGGCTGCTGTAACAAACAACCACAAACTTAGTGGCCTAAACAACACGAATTTATTATCTTACAATTCTGGAGGTCAGAAGTCTGAAACCAGTTTCACTGGGCTAAAATCAAGGTGTCGGTGGGGCTGCGTTCCTTCTGGAGGCTCGAGGAGCGAACCTGTTTCTGTGCCTTTTCTGGCTCTAGAGACTGGCTGTATTCCTCGACTCACGGCCACGTCACTCCGACCTCTGCTTCTGTCATCACATCTCTCACTCTGACCCTCCTGCCTCCCTCTCATAAGGACCCTTGTGATTACACTGAGCCCACCCAGATAATCCAGGGTAATCTTCCATCTCAAGATCTTTAGCTTAATCACATCTGCAAAGTTCCTTTTGCCATGGACGGTAACATATTCACAGGTTCCAAGGATGTGAATGGGGGCGCTTTTGGGTGGGCATTATTCTGCCCACCACATGCCGTAATTGCTTAAAAGAGTGCCCCACTATTGTCTAAGGGATTTGCTTCTGAGCAGCTCCCCACATTCTGCAAGCTTTGACCTGCACAAGCAAGAATGACAAATGCCACTGGTCACAGTGATTGTCAGATGCGTCTCGATCTCGGAGACATCAACATGCAAAGATAAATGCCCGGCCCCTGTCCTGAGGGTGCCGTGTGTCCTCCTCCCATCGGTGTCTTGAATGCCATGCTTTGTTAAACCCTGGGCAGCGTGTCTGGCGCCTCCTGGGTGTCAGTAGTTGCCCTGTGTTGGGTGTGCGGAGACGAGGCGCACAGCCTCTGCCCTTGGGGGTCTGTCTGTCTTCCAGTGGGAGAGACAGGTGACAGTCAAAATAGAAGTGATTCAGCAAAGAGGAGAGGAGTGGGAAGAATAAAAATTAAATTTCCTTACTGGGCTGGGATGGCAGGGAGGGGCTGGGAGGGGCTCTGCGAATGTCCATCCCGGCAGGTGGGCCGTCAGGGCAGCCCCAGAGAGGCCGGTGTTCAAACCCAGCAGTCTGGCTGCAAAGCCCCAAGCTTAACCACCAAACGGCCATCCTGCTGGGTGGAGCTGATGTGGAGGGGATTCTTGCCAATATAAAGTGACTTCTATGAATCTGACCCTCAGAATCTTCTGTGAGTCTACCTCCTCTTGCTAAAAACAGTTCAGATTAAAGATAATAGTAATACTCTTAGTATGCTAATCCCACATCACCCAGTCTGCTGACCATAGCAATCTCTGCTAACCCCAGACATCTCCTGAACTGTAAATTTGTTTCGTATATTTTTGTATGTGTGTATTTATATGTGAGGCTCAAGTTAGCAGTCATTTACGAAGTCCAGCTTTGTGCTTGGCATGGTGACAGGTGATGGGGGTGAGACACAGTCTCGGGGCTGGTAAACGCTTCTCTCTTCTCAGCCTGGTGAGCCAGACTGACCCTAGTTCAAATCCTGCCTCTACCACCATCCACCTGGACCTCAGCTTCCTCATCCTTGAGACAGGGTAAAAATCCCTAACCGCATAGCGTCATCACGGGGACCAAAACAAGATGATTCTTGTAAAGAGCCTGTCCTGGGGCCGGCACAGTTCCCTCTCCTGCAGCCCTGGTGTTCTCCCCACCCCAACCCCCGCTCCCATCCAGCAGCCTTTTTCCTACAGGGGCCGGGGCCGTCCCGTACCTGGTCTGGGATCAGCCTTCTTCAGGCTGGGCAGCCCTGCCTCGTTCCTCATCGGGTTTTTAGACACCCGTCTCTCACATTTAACTCCTGTTTTCAACTGGCCCCCTCCTGAGAGTCCTTCCCGGTGCATCCCACACCCCTTCTCCCAACATAACGGACAGGCAGATCCTGGGAAGCAGCAAGGAGTGTCTCTTTTATATAAAATATTCAATCAATCAACAAGAAAAACCCACACAACAGAAAGAAATAGAGCCGACGTCCTAGGCCTCACCAGCCCGTGACTGTAAATCAAGTCCTGGCTCCATTCCTGCCCAGTTTTTATGGATAAGCCTGTCTGGAGTGTCCCCAGCACTGTGCCTGAGGGTCCTGCCTCATGGTGCCAGGAACAGGTCCCCGTCTTCTCCTGTCCTCCCTGCAGGCTGCTGCCAGGGGCTCTAAGGAGAATCCCCTCTGCTGCGAAGGTCTCCTTTACGACGCTCCATGTGGCCTCAAGGATGGACGTGGCTTTTCCAAGTTGGGAGCAGGACAGGTCCTTCCTTACTCCCCACGGCTCAATGAAGCCCACCTGGGGTCTTAAATAGGACTCCAGACAGGACCATCTTGAAGACATGGAATTATGGGAGATTCAACACAGTGTTACCATTGCAACTAGAAAGTCCATTGTCGGGGGTCATAGGCTTGGATCTGACCTCAGGGTCTCTTAAAGGTCTCTCTAACTCCCTGCCCTGGCCCTCGATGGGCTCCTCACGGCCAAGTCAGCCCCTGTCCCAACACGGGGCCTCTGGCATCTCTGGCAGCCCAGCTCTGTCCTAGAGTTGTTCCCCTCCCTCTAGAGCCCCTCACTTCCTCCCTGGGAATATCACTTCCCTCAGGAAATATGCTACACCCACCTCCAGGACAAGATCTGCCCCTACAGCCCTAGGAGCCCCTCCTATTTCCCAAGTCAGCGTAATTCAGTCAACCCCAAGTTCACGCACACGCACGTTTAAAGACAGTTCAGCTCACGCACCCTGGCTCGAGACTAACCAGAACCGCCCTCTCGGTTGGAAGCAACCACTGCGTTGTTTCCCTTCAGGTGCCTCCAAGAACAGCGGGTCCAGTGCATCTTAGATTCAAGCCGCGAGGCGCAGGGCGTGACTTCCCTCCCAGAGCCAGGACAGTCTACCCCAGGCCCAGCACAGCCTCCGCTCCAGAATGCAGACCCCGTTTCCAAGTTTTAGAAGGTTAAAGACCAGTTTCCTCTGGACACCCCATTACATTTGTGGGTGTCTATGTATCGGGAACTTGCAAGGGAAGCCAAAAGGATAAGACCAAGAGGTCTGGTTATTTATCCTGGGATTGCACATGGCATGGTGATTACAGTGTCTTTCTCACTTACCCCTCACAGCAGCCCATGGATTATGTCATTTGCCACCCCGTCTTACAGGTCTCACAGTGACTGGGGTCCAGGCCTCCTGACTCAAATCACAAGCTGCTTCCTCTCCTTCTTGACACCTCTCATCTCCTACCCCAGGGAGTGTTACCATCCATTCCTACTATGGGAAGGGGTGAGGAAAGCTAAGGTGGGAATATATATACACAAAGAACTCCCCCCAAGTTCCCGGGTCCTGCTGTGTGCCAGACGTCAGGCAACGCATTTAGGATGTCAGATAGACAAAGCAAAATATGTCCTGCCCTTGCTGAGCTCAGAGTGGGAGGTCAGACAGTGAGGTAGCAAAGACAAAAAAGAGGGCCGAGGGGGGCGTGGTGGGCTGTGACATGGCGTGGTGGTCAGCAGGGTGGCGGGTCTTAATGATGACACAGGGACCAAGTGCAGAAAAAAGGCACAAAGCAAGGGCCGAGGTGACCAGGAGCTTTTGTCTCAGACCCGAAGTGATCAGCTGCGATTCCACCTGTTTTTCCGTGGAGACCTGCTTTCATGACTGACATCTCAGACGGAACAGGAGATAATGGGGTGGTGTGCAGTCCGCCTCTTACAGAGACCGGGCCCACTTGCCCAGATGATGGTTTCAAAATCTAGGGAAGGGGCTCCAAAGGAGAGTGACTGAATCCTCCTCCCCAGCTCTAGCAGGGGTCAGGCTTTGTCTGGGAGGGACAGCGTCCGGCTTCTCTACCACCCACGGCTAACGTCGTCAGGATTGGAGGCCAGTCAGCTAACATTCTGCCTGGAACCCAGTGCACGGACACTGGCTGCAGGCATTTAAAATCTGTGGGTGCAAGAAGGGGTGGCTGGTCTCCCAAGGCAATCTAAATGTTGGTAAATTGAAACCCTCAACCACTCGAGTCTGCTAACAGGACGAGTAAATCACCCCTGAGAAACCAATTAGAGTTCTGTGATAGCATCCCCAAGACTGGACCCAAGTCAAATAAACCCACACACAGCCTAACAGAGTTTGACACCTGATCATTCCCCTGAGCCCACTGAGCAAACATTGATGGAGCGCCCCCCACAGGCTGAGTGGGGTGCAGGCTCCCCGGCGGGTTGCTGAATAAGATGAAATGGGGCTGGTTTGTTGACCTTTGAGGTCAGGGCGGTACAAACCTGAAAGGGCTTTATTCTCTTCCAACATTTCCCTCAACCACACTAGTTTGAATCTCCTTATGCCTCTCCCAACCTCTTAGCAAACCCCAGAGCATTCCAATCTGTTATTATCTAGTCCAGCTTGGTCCAACTTAAAATTTCACACTCATATCTGGTTTACTGCTTGCTTAGGCCCAAGATATTTGATTGGGGCTGGGCCTGATCTGCTCTGTAAATAGAGGGCAGATCTAGGGGTGTCCTGGCACTCCAGAATAAGTACTAGTCTTAGAACTGGAAGCTCAGCCCTGGAACTTATCTGCTGTGTTACTTTGTGAAAGTAACTCAGCCTCTCTGATCCTCAAATCCCTCTTCTGAACAAGAGAGGAAGTATGATTGGCTCTGTCCACACCCTGGAGTTGTAGGGAGACGGAGGCTGGTATCAGGTTTTACAACTCTGTAAATTTCACCTGTCAGTTGTTCTCATCCCTGCCCTTCATTCTGATGTGGCCTCTGCTGCCTGCTGATGGGAGTCCTGTCTCCTTAGCTGACAAGCACCCCAACCTTGGTGCTTTTCCCGCTCACCCCGCGGGTGGAGCAGCACAGCGGTTACGATCACAAACGCTGGCGTCAGGCTGCTTTGACTCACATCTCAGCTGTGCCACATGCAGCCCTGTGATCCTGGGTAAATCGCTTGACTTCTTTGTACCTCAGTCTTTTCATCTGTAAAGTGGGGATAAGAGTAGCACCTCTTTCGTGGGCGGCTGAGAGAACTAAGTTATTATGTATTAAGTGCCTGGAGCTGTGCCCAGGATACAGTATCGGCTGTGAAGAGTCTACCTCCTACTATTAGCAACACTTGGACTTCTCCCCGCAAGGATTTAATGAGCACCTGATAACTGCCGGGCGCCGTGTAAGGCCCTAGAGATTGCATTTGAATGTGATGGTCCTTGGCCCCGCAGAGCTAACAGTCTAGGGGAGGACACAGATAAGAAAACTGGGCAATTATGACACAGTGTTGCAAGTGCCACGCAGGGCAGGTGACATGGAAGCACGCAGAAAGGGCCTCTAACCCAGATTAAGGGGTCACAGAAGGCTGTCTGGAGGAGGTGACACTAAGCTGAAACCATAAAGGACAAGTGAGAGTTAGCCAGGAGACTGGAGGCAAAGGGGGAGAGCGAGCGAGCATGGAGGGAAGAGCCTCCCAGAGCAGAATGAGCGCAAGGGTAAAGGGGGGGCGGGTGAGGGGCAGGGAGTGGGAGGGATGAAGCTGGAGGTGTGAGAAGGGGAGCGAAGGAGGGAGGGGCACAGACCCGGGACGACTCGGGGGTGATAGATGAGAGTACCCTAGTGGTCCTGACCAGAGACAGAGGTGGTGCTGGGGACTGGTGGGCAGATTTGAGGTCTGTGAAGAAGTGTCAGCTATGGTGGGCGAGTGGACATAGTGGACACCGGGGGAGGGTCGGCGGGGGAGGCAATGGCAGGCGCGGGGAGGGGTGAGGATGAGGAGGGGTTTCTGGCCCAGCCTTCTGGCAGCTGGTGTTGGGAGCTGCTGGCTGAGCAGACGGGGCTGGGAGGAGGACGTGGAGAAAGGCGGAGAGCGTGGTTTGGAACATGTCTGAGGTGCCTGTGGGACATTCCAGTGGAGCTGTCCGGTGGGCAGGTGGGCCCAGGAGATGTGGGTTTGGCTGACATCAGCACGTGGAGGGTGGCTGAGGCCAGTGGATGAGGTCTCCAGGGACAGGGTGTGGGAGGTGAGAGAAGCCTCACAGGGCAGAGCCAGGAGGACCACGGACAGTAGAGGACACAGTGTCCCCACCTTCCTGGGCACTTGAAGCTTAACACAGGGCAAAGTTTTAAGCAAAAGGAGTAAATCCCTCAGAGGGGACCGAAGCTCAGGTCAACGGGTGCGCGGGAACTTTGTGGGGAGGGGGATCAAGGAAGCCGGCCTCTCGTGCTCCCCTAGGGTCCCACCCAAGTGGTGTCTGTTCAGAAGACCCGTCCCCAGGGCAACTGCCATCCTCGGGAATCTGATTGAGGTGAAGCCAGATCCTAGCGGCCTCGGTGAATTAGGGAAGGACGGAAGGACGCCGGTAACATCCCCCAGGGAACAGCTGCAGCATCAGCTTCCTGCTCCTCATCCACACTCCGCTCTCCTTCAATTAGGGGCTCACTGGGAGCCGACGTTGTCAGTTTAGATTTGTCTGGAAGCTGAATTCACCTTCTGAATCTTTCAGGGATGTTGCAGCTCACGATGTGCTGGGAAAGATTCATGAGCAGCCGGCGGTGTGCTGGGCCAGCCCCGCCAGGGTGTGGGAGCCGCTGGTTGAATTTTGGGGAATTTTGGAAACTGATTGTTAAAACAAGCCATTATTAAAAATTAAATTACACAAACTTACAATTAAGTAAATTGTTTTCAAAGCAAAGTCATATGTATATTCAAAACTCATTGCTTCCTAATTATTTCAATTCAGTTTACTGTTGCCATTGCTCTGGCGGGATGTACACGGGTTGTATCACAGGGCACAGACACTAGGGAACGCTGTGATGTTGGGCGTCTCTTCCCAACTCCATGTTCAGAGACTGAATGTCAAGTTGGTAGCTTGAAATCAGCTGTGGTGGGCGTGTTTACACCATGAGTATTGGCAAACACCACAAACCAGGGATTTTCCCTCCTCCCCACCTCTTTTACCAGCACCATGTATAAGGGTGTGAAGGGAGGGAGAAATGTAGCATATTTTCCTAAGCATTAGTGTGCTTTCTATAAAAATGTTAAAAAGGAAACATTTAAGATGACTTCTAATCACTACTTATAAAACAATGAAACATTTAAGAAAATTCTAGAATGCAGGCATCTGGTGCCTTTTCATGTCTTTAAACATTATCCATGTCACCTTAAACCCTTTCTGAATCTCCTTCTGAGGTTAAGTAAACAAATCTAATCTGAATCTGGGGTTCTGAACCTATTTTGTGCCACAGACTCCCAGGACAGTCTGGGGAAACCATGGTCTTTTCTCAGAATCGATGTTTTATGTGCATAATATAAAATGCACTGAATTCTAAAAGAAACCAATTATACTGAGATAAAGTTATCAGCGTCTAAAAATATATGGCATAGTTACTAATATTTGCTTCTTTATTGGCACATTAAATAACCAGATCTGGCAATGGCGTCTAACTACTGTAATTTCAAAACGGAGCTCAGTGTGTATGGTATTTTGATACTGCAACAACTGTAATGTGACATGAAAACATCTGTGATTTCTACTGATGATAAATAAAGGTTATTGATAATACCACTGTAGTTGGTTGCCTATATTCTTAATTGAAAAAAATGTTAAATTTCAATGAGAAATTAGAGAAAATAAACACAATTTTTTCCCCATCCAAGTTCACAGGCAGCCCTGAATTCCGTCCGTGGACCCTCAAGTGTCCAAGGACAGCGGGTTAAAATCCTTGCACCTGAACCTCTGTAGACCCTTAGATGTTCTCCGAAGTGCACGTGAAATGCTGAGCAGTTTGGCATCAAAAGCTCTTACAACGCCCCGTTGGTAAGTGGTAGCATTAATAATTTGTTTCTGAAAGGCTTTCTCCCAGCTGATAGCACTTACGATGGCTGCATAGCCCATAGAACAGTCTATTTCTCTGTAAGGCAACCACTGCCATCTCTGACCCTGTCTGTGTAGATGTGGCCGGTGCTCACTCAGATTCCCTGCTCACTCGCAGTTAGGTGGTGTGGGACCAGCTCTGGCTAATGGGCTGTGATTGGAAGTGATACATCCACTTCCAGGATGCACACTGAGAAGCCCCTTCAGATCCCCCTCCCTCACTTCCCCAGCGCTGGTAACCCTGAAATGACATGTTGAAAGGCAGCTTCACAAGAAGGTGGAGACTCTGATGACCGGGGACCCTGAGTGACAAGATGGAGCAGAGTCCCCTCTCCCTTCTGCTGCACGGGGAAGGCCAGGGAGAAAGTAACCTCTGCTGTGGTGAGCTGCTGAGGTTTCAGGGTTACTTGGCACAGCCGAGCTCCCCAGGCTTACAGAACCTTCCTCTTCCTCCAGAATCACCCTAGACTACCGCAGTCCACGGCCATCTTTCCTCCCTGAATGCTTCGGCACTAAATGATCTGGACGGGTGGCACACTCTGCCCTAATTTGACGTTTGTGTTTGTCACAGAGAGCCTTAATTCCTCCCTCCTCATACTTCCACGGAGAGGAGGGCAAGTCGACCCACTCCCAGGAAGAAAAGTGTGGGAGGAACACTTCCAGCCCCTCTCGCTTCTCAGTCTGTCCTGAAGAAAGTGGAAAAAAAAAGAGGCTTCTCAGCTGGAGTTGGGAGAAGGGGTGGAGCATGGGCACCAGCCTGCTCCCCTCCCCCCAGAGCAGCAGGACTCCACCTCCAGGCGCCCCATCTCCGCCATGTGCTGGGCACAGAGGGGCCTGTGTCCCCTGAAGGAGGAGGCCTGCAGACTGTGGGCTGTGGTCAGTTCGGCACAGAGAGTAGGTCACATTTGGCCCTAGGTCACATTCTTCAATCAACTGTATTGTTAATCAAGCTGATGATTTGATCTCCTTTTGTCTGGATCCTGTTTCCTACCTTTCAGTTGGTTCTGAAGGCAAGGGAGGACAGCAGGGTGCTGTTATTTAGTAGTGCTCTAGCCTGGCCCTCAGAATGTCCTTTCTCCACCCCCATCTGCACCCATGATGGACAGTGAGCTCCCTGAAGGCAGGGGTCATGCATATTTTTCTCTGCCTTCCCATTATCCCGCCCCTGGCCTGGCATTTGAAGTTTGAGGCTACCACAGAGTTTATTAAAGTGATATCGCAGAGGGTCGGAAGTAATCCTCTATGTGCTCCCTTAGAGTAAGATGGTGCTGACGTGGCTACCCAGAGGGTGGGGGAGCCTCGGTTCCCCCCAGCACGAGGACAGCAGGACACCCCAGAGCACTTGCTGACACCAGCAGGTGCCGACCTTTTGTCTCCAAAACCAAAAGGATTCACGGAGCCACTTTTTGCCAGCTCTGCCGGAGGGCAAGGAGGGAGGATGTTGCTCCGTGAGGCAGCTGCTCCCGTCAGGAATAGCTGTGATTGTTAGAGTTCATCCCAGGTCTGAGCCGGAGTCTGCCTTGGAGTAAGTTCTCTCCCTGCCCTTCAGTCCCCACCCTGCCTTCTGGAACCACATGGAACAGATCTAAGCCCTGTCCCCGTGAGGCTCCCTTAAATTCGCCGAGTCAGCTAGTGAGTCCCAACCAAGCTGTTTCCTGTCTGGCACCTGGGTACAGAGTTGATCTCAGGTCAGACTTTTAAAATGGTCTTTTTCAGTGTATCTTTCAGAAACTATTTATCAATTACTTAAAGTCTAAGGAATACAGTGGAAAGACAGGGAGCCTTCCAGGCTCTGGAATTCAACTCCTGCAAATACTTGGAGGACCTACCCTGGGCCAGGCTCTGTGCCAGGTGCCGGGGTGAAAGACAGAGCAGCAGCCCCTGGGGTTGACACTGTCTGGAAGCACCTTGAGGCTCGATGAGAAAGGCACCCCACCCTTGTTGGCTGGGTTTATAGCAGGGTCCCGTTTGACTTAACTTCTCCATCAGACGGGCACTGAAAGCGGAGAACCCATCACCTTGGTCTGCACGGAGCTGGTGGTTCAGCCACCCTCCCCTTCTGCAGAACAAGTGTGTAATTTCAAGCTCTGGGGGAGAAGGAAGAAGGAAGACTGAGTGCTGAGCCTCAGATATCCAACTCAATTCAGTGAATACGTGTCGAGGTCTAATTCCAGGTGAAATGGGGGAGTCGCCAGAAGAGACAGATAACACACTATGGTTCAGTTGGCGGAGGGGAGCTGGCCCCTGAGGTTGGAAGAATCAAAAAGCCTCCTGGAGGAGGTGTCATTAGCTATGGGCCTGGAAGGAGAGGCAGAGACAGGGGGTGAAGAAGGCCCTCCCTGAAGTAGAGTCACCTATGTATGCAGTATCGTTGGTTTCATTTGTACAGCAGAATTCTCCGACCTTTAATATCAACACTGGAAATTGATTTGGGAATACAATTCTGCAAACATCCTTGGAGCAGGTACCACGTGCCCTAAGCTGGGATAGCTGCTGGGATGCAATGAAACATCCCTGCCACGTTACAAATTCACAGTCTAGGGGGAGGGACACATGAAGCAGAATGACCAGGCGTGGTGAAAAACGCAATAGCATCAGCCGGATGTGCCCCCGTACTGTCTTCCCCTCCGTTCCCAAGGACGACCCTTCCCTGCTCTATCGAAGACCAGACCCTCAGCTCATGCTCTGGATCCTGCTCCTCTGGCCTTTACAAGGACTTCCTTCATATAGCGATCCTTATCTCCCTGAAAACTTAACTTCCCCATCTCAACGGATCAATCCCATCAGGTTAGAAACCTGCTCTGATGTCACAAAAAATGAAGAAATCCTCCCTCGACACCACCTCCCTCATCAGCGACTATCTCCCTTCTCTGATCCGCTCACAATAGAACGTTTCAAGTGAGAGGCCTGAGGTCGCTGTGTCTACCCGCCCGGTTCCCCGTCTCCAGCCGACTCCCGTCTGTCTCCAGTCGCCACCACTCCTCTGAGCCTGCTCTGCACAAGGGCAGCGGGGACCTTTTGTTGCCAAATCCAATATAATTTCTCTGTCTTCGTAATTTTCCATGTCTCAGCAGCATTTGACAGTCAAGTGTCCCTTCTCCCTCCTTGAACTTCTTCCTTCTCTCGGCTCCACGCTCTCCTGGTTTCTCGTCTTCACTGTGGGCTCCTTTCCCTCTCCTTAGATAGCTCCTCCTCCTCTTGACTTCCAGCGGTGGAGTCCCGGACGCAGTCCTGGGTCCCTTCTCTTCCCTGCACTCTCCCTGGTGAGCCCGTCCCTTCCCTCTGTGTTGCAGCCCCTCTCTATGCCAAGAGCCCCCAATCTCCATCTCCTGCCCTGACCTCCCCTTTGAACTTCAGACATGCACAGCCAACTGTGTAAATGACAGCTGCCCGCAGGAGTCCAATGACACCTCGAATTTCACAAGTCCTACGCAGAACTTTGGAGTCCCAGTGCACCTCCAGACAGCTCCACCTCCACCCTTCCCTCGGCAGCCACCACCAGCCACCCGTACCTGGAGCCAACTCCCGGGAGCTGCTCTTGACCGCTCTCTCTCCCTCACCCATCTTGCACGTCCAAGTCCTTAGCAAGTCCCAGAAACTCTGCCTTCAAAATATATCCCCAAAACCCAATTTCTCTCAATTTCCCCCTCCAGTTCCATACTTCAGGCCAATATGAGCTCTTGCTGGATTACCACCACAGCCCCTGAACTGTTCTGCCTGTTTCCACTCTTGCCCTCTCTATAATCTCACCTCCATCCAGCATCCAAAGTGTTCTTCTAAAGATGTGGATTAGATCGTCTCACACACTCCCTCCCATCCCTCATTTAGAATCTTCTAGTGGTTTCTCACCACATGTAGAACATATTTCAGCCCCCAGTCCCTGGTATTCGAAGCCCTTTGCTGTCCGAGACTGGCTTACCTCTGTGCCCTTGTCACGCACTTCCCTCCCCACCCACTTCCACAGAACGCACTGGTTTTCTTTCTCTTCCTCCTTCCTGTCAGCTCTTTCCTGCCTCTGGGCCTTTGCCTAATCTGTTTGTTTTGCTCAGAATGCTCCCATGGCCCGCATCTCCCCCTCTGTTCAGTGTTATGATTCTCTGCGTTGTCTCTATAATGATAATTACTCTGATTTTTTTTTTTACTTGTTTATTTGTATACCTGCCTTTCACCACTAGAATACAGTTTCCACGAGAATGCAGAGCTTGCCAATTTGGTCCCAGCTAAATTCCCGGCACCGTGCACGGTGCCTGCCCCCTAGTGGGCATTCGATAAATGCCTACTGAATGAGTCAGTGAATAACGTGGTGAGTGCCCTTGCAAACCCGTGTCTAGAAGGCTCTGTGGTGGACTGTCTACACACACGGTTACAATAGTTCTCCTGCCTGTACCCATGCCCTTGAGTCACTGCTTCCACACTGATTCTGGACATGGTCAATGGGACACTAGAAACTGTGACTTGAGAAGTTGTAGCCATGGTTATCACTGAAATCACCGTGAGAACACGCCCAGCGAAGCTGCCATCACAGGAGTCCTGTGTCCCGTCTCCCTGGGCTGTGGGCCTGCCTTAGTGTCCCTGCTGTGGGGACTCACTGGAGGGGAGTAGCCAGTGTGGCCTCGGTGCTAGTGTGGAGACGGATTTCAGGGCACAGCAGCCTGGCTCCCGGTGAGTTCAGCTCCCTGCGGCTGGAGGTACGTCAGGGACTTTGTCCTGCCGCCCCACAATCCTAGGCCACCCAGTCACCAGCTGACCGTCCAGCTGACTGCGGGGATATGAGGAAGATCAGCTGAGCCAACTCACAGAATGGCGAGCTAAACACGATACGTAAACCTTTAAGTTTTGAGAGGGCTTGTTTCACAGCACAAGCTAACTGCTAAGGCCTCTTTGATTATTTCCTAAGGGTCGATCCCTCAGGAGCTTGAAAGCACTTAATACATACTGCCAAATCGCTTTTCAGAAAGGCCGTATCCATTTATGTCCCCCTGGCAATATATGGGACTGCTCATTTCACTCCAGCCTTACCATGGGTATTATCATTCTAAAAGCATTTGCCAACTTGATATGTGAAAATTTACATTTCTTTGACTATTCCAGAGATTGACCTTTTTTTCATATTTATTAGCCATTGGTGAGTTGTTCCTTCTTAACCTTTTTAAAACCAAAGTTATAAGAATAATTCCTGTGTCTCATGTCCCTCTCTAGAGCAGTGGCGGCCCAGAATGACTGCTCTGTGTATTTGTCAACTTTCAAGGCAGTTTCTTAGTTCCTGTGGCAATTATCAGCTGATTATCTCCCCAGTGCGCTCTTTCAATAATTCCGTGGTTAACCCCGTGGCTGGAGAGCTGCCTAACAACACTTTTATAGCCTGATGCCACTCTGCTTCATTAAGTCCCAGCAATGGCACAGCGGGTACGCCCCAGTAATCAGTCAGGAGAGGGCGGTGTGGCGGGGTGGCTGTGGCCGGAGGGCCGAGCTGGTCAGGTCAGAAGGAGATCGTGCGGTTCCCCCAGCATGTGCGGTTGAAGGAACCAAAGCTCAGAGAACGAGAGAGACTGTGAGAGCTGCCTGACACGGCAGCCAGGGGCCCACGTGGCTAGCGAGCACCTGAAACGTGGCGCGTCCGAACCGAGGTGCGCGCGAGTGTGAAAGTCATACCGGAGGGTTCAATGATCTTAGTACAAAAAAAAGGGATGTATGACATGTTATTAATGTTTTAAAGATACTGATTACCTGTTGAGATGATAATGTTTTGAATATATTAGGTTAAACAAAATATATTGTTAAAATTAATTTCACTTCTTTCTTCTTCCTTTTCCTAGTGTGGGCACTAGAAAATTTGTTACGTGGGGGGCTCACGTTATGTTTTAATTGTACGGTGCTGGTCTAAGATCTCACAGGGAATTAGTGAGAGTGAAATGAGAGAGAGTGTGTGTGTGTGTGTGTGCATGTATGTGTTTGAGTACGCATGTTTGTATATGTGTGTGAGTGTATCTGGGTGTGCGTGTGTATGTATGTGTGTGAATGTGTGTGTATTTCTGTTTGTGTACATGGGGTGGGGGGCGGGAGGATTGACTTGTGTAGTCACAGTCTATAACCCAGAACAAAACCTGGGACTTCTTAATTTCACCACCTTATGCTCCGGCACCTGTGTGTCGGGTACAACACATACACAACCTCATTAAATCCTCAGGAAAATGCAATGATCTGGGAAGTCCCCTCCTGCTGGCACAAGGTCAGAGGGGCTAAGTGACTCGTCCGGTCACACACTAGGAAGTGACCGGAAGTGGAAAGGAATGGAGCCCCAACCCGCTGTTCTC
Organism: Tapirus indicus; assembly: GCA_031878705.1. NCBI lineage: Eukaryota > Metazoa > Chordata > Mammalia > Perissodactyla > Tapiridae > Tapirus > Tapirus indicus. The sequence goes on along the minus strand of CM062923.1, from coordinate 100,327,287 downwards.
TCTCCTGCAGAACCAGGCCCTGCATCGAGACCTCGGTCACTCCGCCAGGCCAGAGCGCACGCAGAGGCCAGAGAGGGTGAGGGAGGGGGCTGGAAGGGATGGTTTCAAAGTGCATTTCCATGTTGCTGTGACCTTGGTACAGGGCCAGTGCACAATCACCCACCGTCCACTCACGTTGTCTCCTCGCAATCACACTGCTTCAGCAGCCAGACCTCACACTTGGCCCCAAATTCATAAAGATCGAGGAAACTGCAAAGTTATTCTTGGCTGTTCTTCCAACGTATTGTAGAAACAAATATTTGCATGTTAAAGAAACAAAGGAATCCATAAGCGTATGAGGCTGGCCTGGGTTTGGATGCTGGTTCTGCCTCTTAGTAGCTGTGTGACCCGTGCCTCGGAGTCCCCATACGCATGGCGGAGCCATAACACCTGCCTGTGTCAGGAGTAAGTGAAGCGATGCTTGTAAAATGCTGGGCACAGAACAGATGTTTAGTATGTGTCACCTCCTCTTCTCTTCCTCTTTACTGGGCTCTGTTTAAAGTTTTTTTACTGCTCAGATTTAATAATTCTCTCTTAGATGGTTTCCTAAGTCTAGATATGTGACAAGCAAGCAAATGCAGTCTCTTAGAATAATGATTTATCTACAGCAACTCTTTTTGCCAGTCTTGCATAAAGCCCTTTACGTGTTATTTTGTTTGACCTAGCATATGTGTGCATGTGTGTGCATGTAACTGCATGTGTCTGTGTATGAGGGGGCCGCGGTGGGTGGGGCCAGGACACTGACTTGCACCTCGTCTCAGTGAGTCACCCAGACTGAAGCCCAGCATGTTCTAATTTCTCCACCTTATCCTCTGAGCAACTTGAATTAAGACCAGAAGAATTTTAAAAAGAACTGTCAACTTGGAGATCATCTAGAAAGAAGTTGAGGATGCAGATTATAAAAGAACACGTGGCAGATTTTAAAGAGTTATTGAGTCTCTTGTCCTAAATGAATATTATCCTGGGGCCTGAGGGAAAGTACAGATGCTGCTGCTACTGCTGAAACATGTTTGATAGAAGAGGATCTCGGAAGACTGGGGATGGTGCACCACTTTTCAAAAAAGAAAGAAAAATGGATATTTTTCCAATTATAGACCCATCAGCTTAATTTTGATCCCAGGGAAGTTCTAGAATATATCAGAAACACCTTGAAGAGGAAGTGGTGAAGTCCAGGACTCAAAATGGGTTTATCAAGAATGAAAATTCATGTTAAACTAACTTCATTTCCTTCCTTGATGGTGTTTCAATACAGAATGATGTCATCTGCTCCTTTGTAAGTCTACTGTATTTGTCAGCTATTGCTGTGTAACAGAATATCCCAAAATTTAGTGGCTTAAAGCTACAATCAACATTTATCATCAGTCATGGTTTCTGTGGGTCAGAAATTTGGAAGTGGCTCAGCTGGCAATTTCTTATGAGGTTGCAGGCAAGATTGGAACTAGGGCTGCTGTTATCTGAGGGCTCAACTGGGGCCGGAGGATCCACTTCCAGTGTGACTCATTCATGTGGCTGCAAATGGGTATGAGTATTGGTGGAAAGGCTGTTTCTCTCTGCACGGACCTCAGGCTGCTTGAGCATCCTCACAATGTGGCGGCTGCCTTTTCCCAGAGGAAATGAGAGAGAGAAATATAGTACCTGGGAGAAACTATCCTTTTTATGACCTGGGCTTGGGAGTCACAAAACATCACTTCTGCCACATTCTGCTCAGTAGAAGTGGGCCAATAACTCCAGTCTTCATTTCAAGGGGAGGGCAATAGTTTACACCTTTTGAAGAAGGGAGGAGTATTAAAGAATTTGAGGACATATTTAAAACCACCACTCCACCATCTTTATAATTTAGTAATAATAATAATATATGTTCTGCATCTTTATCCACAAACATTTATTGAGTATTCATTTGTTCAGTAAGTTGTTTTTGAGCCCCTACTACGTGCCAGGGATGTTCTAGGTGCTGAGATACGTTCCTGATTCCATGGAGTTGACATGTTAGTAAAGCAGTTCTATGCAAATAAAGAACTGATAACGTGATGCGTGTGTGCATGCATGTGTGTGGGAGGCAAACTTAGATGGAGTGGTCAAGGAAGGCTCACTGAGGAGGTGGCATTTAAGCTGAGATCAGAAGGTGAGAAGGAGCCCGTCAAGGGCAGAGTGAGAGGCAAAGAATTCTGGACAGGGAGACAGCTTGTGCAAAGGCCCTGAGGCAGAAATAAGTTTGGTGTTGCTGGGGAGCAGAAAGAGCAAGCAGTGTACCTGGAACAGGATAAGGGAGAAGAAAAGCAAGTGGAGTTGGGGGAGATGAAGTCAGAGAGAGGTGGGGCCACATCACATCGCCGCCCAGGGTGGGGAAGGGAGCTTGGCTTTCCTTTCAAGTGTGCTGGAGGGAGGTGAACAACAGGGAGGATTTTATGCTAGGCGGTGGTGTGAACCGATTTATGTGTTAACAAAGCCACTCTGGCATGGCGACTCAGGTGTGTGGAGATGGAGGAAAAGAGGCAGATTAGGAAGATGTTTTGGAAGTGGAATCAGCGAGATTTGCTAGGGAGTCAATATTGCAGGTGTAGTGGAGAGAAGAGAGGAGTTAAGGATGGCTCTTAAATCTTTGACTTAAACAAGTAGGTAGATGGTGGTGCCACTGAGTAATAAGGGGAAGGATATGAGGAGGAGCAGCTTGTGTGTGCGCGTGTGCATGTGTGCGTGTGTGTGTGTGTGTGTGTGTGTGTGGAAGGGGGTGAGGAATTGAATGTTCAGTTTGAGAAGCCTGTTAGTCATTCCAGTGGAGACACCAAGTTGGGTGAATGCTTCTGGGGCTCAGGGAGGGCAACAGAGCTGGAGACGTATATTTGGAGTCATCGGCATATAATGGTTCCATATTTTGCCGACTCTAAATGCATATTTTTTCATATTTTAACACCATGCTACACACAACCACTTTGAGCCAAGAGGCAGTTGGGACACAGCTGTCTGCCTATGCACAGGTGTCAGGGGCTCAATAGAAGGTTCCAGTGGCCACTGTCTTAACAAATTCCACCTCTCCAGTGCTCATGGAACATTGGAGGATGATATTACACAGAAAAAGCACAAACTCAGACTATTCTGAATTGAAAAGGTTTTCTGAAAAGTTGGGCTTCGGATGCAAAGGGATTTTAGGAGCATCTTAACCAGCTTATTTCCCTTATGTATTCCTGTTAATGTGTGCGTGAGAGTGATAGATGATAAATATCCACGTCAAAATAAGTGTAAGGAGCTCTCTCATGCATACAAAATAACGTTCTAAATGATAAAAAATCATTACGACACAGTTTAATTGGCAACGTTTTGAAATATTTTCCTTCTTAATGGCACATAAAATAATGGTGTGTCTTACAATTGATTCAATGAATCAAGAGATTCAATGAAATTTTGTACTTAAAGCTGCAAACCCAGATAGTAATCACAATGGCTAAGGGGAGTTGAGTGGTTTCTCTGTCCCAGGCACTGTTCTGAGCACTTGACGTCTATTAGTGTGTGTGATCACTGTCGTGTGCTGTTGAAGCCCTGCCTGTAACCTGCTCTGTGGCCGTTGGTTGATGTTCTAGTACAGGCACATGTGACTCCACCTGAGGGATTTCCCTGGCCCACACCTAGACCTGCTAGTGAGTGAAGGCCCGGGAGCAGCCCTTAGCCCCTAGTGGACAAGAGCTGGTGGATAAATACCCCAGGTTCCTTGTCCTTGGGTGGGACAATCCTGAGTTGTGATATTCACTGTCCCCTGAGGTGTCCAGAAGGATTGAGCCTCCATTACCCACAATGTAACCCACTTGTTAATGCATCCTGTATTGGCTGCCTTCCCTTCCGTCCCTCTCTCACTTCCCCGCTCCCTAACTGGTGCCCCGGATCAACTCCTACATACACTCAAACCCTTGTCTCAAGTCTGCTTCAGGAGAACCAGCCTGAGATGATCCTCAAACGGCTCCCCAGGGTAGGACGTGGAGGCACCAAGAACTACACCGCTTGCTGCTGTCGGAACCCGAGCTCTCAGCCTCCACACTGGTGGCCTCTCTGGATGCACAGGACAGAGAAGAGGGCCCAGGACTTTCGTTTGGGAAGCTCCAGCATCGAGAGGTCAAGCTGAAGAGGCAGAACCAGCAGAGGAGCCTGCGAAGGGGCAGGAGGTGAAGTAGTAGGGAAACCAGCTGGTGGGGCGTAAAGCTAAGGGGAGAATGTGTTCTAGGAGGGAGAGTCAACCATGTGGACCCTCCTAAGACGTGGAGGAAGTTGAAGACAGATGTGCTTATTCGACTGGGTGACATGGAGGCCAAAGGAGGTCTCCTGAGAGCCGTGTCGGGAGTGGAGGACAGGAGACTGCCTTGGGTGGAAAGGGACTGAGAGGGGAGGGAGCAGAGGCAGTGGCCAGAGGAACCCACTCGAGACATTTTCTAACGAAGGAAAGGAGAGAAATGAGATGGGAGCTGGAGGGGCATGTTGGGTCAAGGAAGGTTGCTCTGTTTCTTGGTTTTAAGGTAGGAGATACCAGAACCCTGTGAGTGTGCACGTGTGTGTGCATGTGCACGTGTGTGTGCGAGCTGGAGCCTATCCCCCTCTCCTTGAGTGTGGGCTGGACTTGGTGGCTCACTGCTAACAGGAAGACAAAAAAAGGATGTGACGCTGTGCAACTTCAGAGACTGGGTCCAGGGGGGCGATGCAGCTTCCTCCTTGCTCTCTCTCTCAGATCACTCACTAAGAAAGCTGCCGTGGTGTGAGGACATGCAGGCAGCCCGTGGAGAGGCCACATAGTGAGGAACCAAGAGGACTTCTGCCAACAGCCACGTGACAGCCATCTTAGAAGCGATCCTGCTGCCCCACTCGAGCCTTCAGATGATGCAGCCCCCGCTGACCACTTGATGCAACCTCGTGAGAGACCTTGAACCAGAAATACCCAGCTACACTGCCCTCGGATACCCAACTCCCAGGAACTGTGAGATGGTAAGTCTTGGCTGCCTTAAGCTACTAAGTTTGGGGTAATTTGTTACTCAATAATAGAAAACTAGCACAGCAGTTAGTTCTTTCATTTTTCACTCTCACATGGTGAAGGGGAAAGGGCTCATGGATCAGAGCCTCAATGAGGTCAGGGTCCTCAGGGAAGTATCAGGAAGGAGAGGAGGTGGGCATCTGGGAGAGAGAAGCCTGCAGCAGGGAAGTGCCAATGATGGGCATGGTGGCTGAGGGTGGGCGGGGAGGCAGTGGTTGGATCCGGAGAGAGCCAGGAACTGAGAGCCCAAGGGTTGGACACCTTACCCACGTGGGGGCTGAGGTGAGCAGTGGAGGGGCAGGTGAAACGCTGAGCCCAGCCTAGTCGTCCATGAGTGGGAAGAGCCAGGAGGTCTGGAGAGGATGGAAACAAGGGCGGGGCGGGCAGAGAGGTGAGGGCTGGAGCTACGGCAGGAAGAGGGCAGAGAAGTGGTTTGGAAACACCCACGGGGAGCAAGGAGGAAGCCTAGCCCACCACCCCCTGGAGGGCAGTGCACAGACTTCAGGGTCAAGGAGACCTCGATGTGAATTCCAGTCCTGCCTCGTGCTCAGCTGTGTCCCTCGGGTAGGTAGACTCACTTCCTGAAACTCAGGTTGCTCATCTGTAAAATGGGGACAGTGGTGTCTGTAGGTGGCATTCCCCAGCTTCGGGAGAATCACATTTTTCATTTCATTTCATGAAGAGGAGTTTTGTTGCTGGTCCAGGAGGACACACCGGAGGGTGGCATTTGGGGGAGCAGAGGTGAGGCTTGTGGACCCGGTGTGAGTGGCTGCACTTTCCTGGCCTGCTCTTTGGGGGACTGTCCACTTCTGCATTGTCTTTTTGCCTCTCTTGGTCTTTTCTCCTCTCTCCTTTCCCCTTAGCTGTTGTGGTAAATGAGCCCTGGGACACACACCACGCAGACTACCCCACTCCATTCCCCTCTTGGCCCCACCCTGTGCAAGCCAGGGGGTGGGCAGGAAGACTCTGCAGGTGGGACCAGTTCTCGGGCAGAGCCAAGGGAGGACCTACTGTGACATGTCACAGACTGGAGCGAGTGTCTTCCCAGCTCCCCTTTTCATGGTCTTGGTGACTTGGATTGGGTTGGCAAAATGTGGCAGCACCTCTTGGCACAAAGGCCGTGGAGCACGTCGTATGATGACATAGCATACTATACCACACTGAGGGATGGTTTCAGAGATGGTATTGCCTACAGTGGGAACCCCAGAGCTACTGGGGAAAGAGAAGCTGCCCAAATGCTCAGGAAAATTTCAGGATAGAAAACAGAGCACCGAAGGCAAAAGAAGGCAATGAAAACGGAGACTCTTCTTGTGGATGCAGTTGTTAAATGTAAAGGGTGACTATGAGAGAAGGCAAAGCCATGTAGACCAGGATCAGAGGGGCTTTAGCCAAGCTGGCCCGCCCCCACCCCCGGTGGGTGTGGACGGCTTGGAGCCTCTCCATGACCCTCTGCAAACACATGCAGAGCTGGACGTCAGCCTCCGTCTACAAAGACGAGAGGATGCTTGGGTCTGAGGGGTCTTCTGACGAACTTCACTCTGAAACTTGATCTATTCTCACCTGGAAAGGGACCGTGCTGCCCACAGCTGTCACTTCTGCATTAGCTCACACTCCGTGCCAGCACCACGCCAGGCCCCTACAGCCGCGATCTCAAATCCTCCCAGTGCCCTGCAAGGTCGCGGGTCAGCTGCCCGCATGACTGAGGCTCAGAAAAGTGACAGGCTTTCCGTGAGCCAGTTGGGTGCTAAGTGGTAGATCTGAGATCTGAGCCCAAATCTGGCCCCAGAGCCTGGGTGCAGCTTGCCACCATCGGACACCTGCTTTCTGCCATCACTCTTCTCACTGCCCCGTGTTCTGCGTCCATCTTTATCACCGTCTAAAAGTCAGACATGGGCTTGCTTTCACTCTGTACATCCTGCACCAACACATCACTTAAAGTAATGCTAGCCACTATACAGACAAACTTCCAAATCTCAGTAGCTTAACAAAGTTAAACATTTATTCCTCATCTGCACAATGCCCCAACAATATCTCTGGTCAGCTGGCACCTGTCTTGCATGCACTGTTTCAGGAACACAGGGTCCCTCATTCTTGCAGCTCTGCCATCTTCAACCTGTGGCATCCAGTGGAGTGGGGGAAAGAGCATGGAGGGTCATCAGTGGGGGGGTTCTATGGACCAGACCCGGAGACCTTTCTCCCACATTCGGAACTCAGTCACACCTAACCCGAGGGTCTGGGAAGCGTGGTCCAGCTGTGTGCCGGGAGGAGAGGAAATGGTTTTGGAGAACAGGAAGGCTGCCTCTGGCACGCCACCCTTGGTGAGGTGGTAACATTTTGAGCTGTGCTGAGTGGATGCGATCCTCTCTGTCCCACGGTGCTGAGTGGTGACCAGATTCTCTCACAAATTTGCGCCAAAAGGAAAGGAAGAGTACGTGACAGTGGACGCCAGAGCTGGGTGGGCCTCAGAGCCCTCTAGTTCAACAAAGAGCCATCCCAGGACCCCAGGATGCGGATGCCCTGACACACACGCCAACATTCGTGAGGTGGTGAGCACGGAACCCCAGGGCCGCGTTAAGGCACCAGACACTCAATAAATGTGTTAAGTGAAGTCAGAGTGTGTGTGCAAACTAATCAGGCGTGAATTTGACAACGCACTTCCTAATCACATGGAGGCTTGGGCCCCTTGGAGGCTGCATCTCTGGGGGATCCGCCACGCCCGTCACTCGTGCTGGGGGGTGACGGCGGAAACAGATCCGAGACCAACTCGCAGTAGCTCAGATGGGTCACACTCTGTTGCTTCCGCTCACTTTCTCCTGATTTGGAGTTCACAAACCAGATCTGATTAAGAGCCAGAAAAAGTCCTCTTCCCAAGCCCTGTAGCAGATTGGGAAATGCTGTTCATCCTGGGGATTTCAGGTGGGGTGCTGTACAGTCTTAAAGGAAGGGTTCTAGAATTCAGTGGATTCTATTCTGTTAGTACAGGGTCAGCAAACTCTGGCCCAAAGACTAAGTCCAGTGTGCTGCCTGATTTTGTACAGCCCCAGAGCTAAAAATCGTGTTGACAATTTTTAAAAAAATTGTGGTAGAGTACCTATAGCATGAAACTTACCATCTCAAGCATTTTTAAGCGTATATTTCAGTAGTGATAAGTATATTCACATTGTTGTGCTGTCAATCTCCAGAACTTTTTTTATCTTGTAAAATTGAAACTCTATGCCCATTAAACAACTCTCCATTTCCTCCTCCTCTCCTCCCCTGGCAGCCACTATTCTACCTCCTGTCTCCATGACTTTGACTACTGTAGATACCGCACATAAGTGGAATTACACAGCATTAGTCTTTTTGTGATGGGCTTATTTCACTTAGCATCATGTCCTCAAGGTTCATCCATGTTGTAGCATGTGTCAGAACTTCCTTACTTTTTAAGGCTGAATAACATTCCATTGCATGGATACACCACATTTTGCTTGTCTATTCATCCGTTGATGGACACTTGGGTTGCTTTCATCTCTTGACAATTGTGTGTAATGCTGCTATAAACCTGAGTATGAAAATATCTCTTCAAGATCCTGCTTCAGTTCTTTTGAATTTATACCCAGAAGTGGAATTGCTGATACTATCGTAATTCTATTTTTAATTTTTTGAGGAACCACCATTCTGTTTTCCTTAGAGGTTGAATCATTTTACATTCCCACCAACCGTGCACAAGTGCTCCAATTTCTCCACATCCTTGTCAACACTTGTTATTTTCTGTTTTTTTTTTATAGTAACCATCCCAACGGGTATGAGGTGGTATCTCATTATCATTTTGATTTCCATTTCCCTAATGATTAGTGATGTTGAGTATGTACTTATTGGCCGTTTGTATATCTTCTTTGGAGAAATGGCTATTCCAGTCCTTTGCCCATTTTTATTTTATTTTTTTAAATTTATTTTTTATTGCAATAACATTGGTTTATAACATTGTATAAATTTCAGGTGTACATCATTATACTTCTATTTCTGCACAGATTACATCATGTTCACCACCAAATACTAATTACAATCCATCACCACACACATGTGCCTAATCGTCCCTTTTGCCCTCCTCCCTCTCCCCTTCCCCTCTGGTAACCACCAATCCAGTCTCTGTCTCTGTGTGATTGTTTGTTGTTGTTTTTATCTTCTACTTATGAGTGAGATCATACAGTTTTTGACCTTCTTCCTCTGACTTATTTCCCTTAGCATAATACCCTCAAGGTCCATCCATGTTGTCACAAATGGCTGGATTTCATTGTTTCTTATGGTTGAGTAATATTCCATTGTGTATATATATCACATCTTTTTTATCCTTGATGGGCACTTAGGTTGCTTCCAAGTCTTGGCTATTGTGAACAATGCTGCAATGAACATAGGGTGCATGTATCTTTACGTATTGTTTTCGTGTTCTTTGGATAAAATACCCAGCAGTGGAATAGCTGGATTGTATGGTAGTTCTATTGTTAATTTTTTGAGGAATCTCCATACTGTTTTCCATAGTGGCTGCACCAGTTTGCACTCCCACCAGCAGTGTATGAGAGTTCCCTTCTCTCCACACCCTCTCCAACACTTCTTGTTTCCTGTCTTGTTAATTATGGCCATTCTGACAGGTGTGAGGTGATATCTCATTGTAGTTTTGATTTGCATTTCCCTGATAGTTAATGACGTTGAGCATCTTCTCATGTGCCTGTTGGCCATCTGTATATCTTCTTTGGAGAAATGTCTGTTTAAGTCTTTTGCCCATTTTTTAATTGGGTTGTCAGTTTTGTTGTTGTTGAGATGTGTGAGTTCTTTATATATTTTGGAGATTAATCCCTTATCAGATATATGGTTTGCAAATATCTTCTCCCAATTGTTAGGTTGTCTTTTTGTTTTGTTGATGGTTTCCTTTGCTGTGCAGAAGCTTTTTAGTTTGATGTAGTCCCATTTGTTTATTTTTTCTATTGTTTCCCTTGCCCAGTCAGACATGGTACTTGAAAATATGTTGCTAAGACCGATGTTGAAGAGCACACTCCCTATGTTTTCTTCTAGAAGTTCCATGGTTTCAGGTCTTACATTCCAGTCTTTAATCCATTTGGAGTTAATTTTTGTGTATGGTGTAAGATGATGGTCTATTTTCATTCTTTTGCATGCAGCTGTCCAGTTTTCCCAACACCATTTGTTGAAGAGACTTTCCTTTCTCCATTGTCTGTTCTTGCTTTGCCCATTTTTAACTTGGGCTGCTTATTTGTTGCTGAGGTTTTTACATTTTTTTAAATAGTTAAAGGGAACAAAAGAAGAATATTTCATGACTTGAGAAAATTATATGCAATTCAAATTTTAATGTCTATAAATAAAAGTTTTGCTGGAACACAGCCACACTCATTTGTTTACATTCTGTCTATGGCCGCCTTTGTGCTACAACGGCAGAGTTGAGTATATGCAACAGAGACTGTATGTTTTGCAAATCTTGAATATTTTACTGTCTCATCTTTTACAGAAAAAGTTTCTCCTCCTGGGCTAGGATATAAGGAGTTAAGAGAAAGACTTCATGGCCCACACGGAGGGTGTGGTTACCACCTGCAGACAGTGGGGGGCAGCAGAGAGCTGATGTGCCAGAGATTCCATGCCGTTCCTGCTGCCCGGAATCCCGGAATGGATTCTGCCCCGGGCACCAAGGCTCCTCGGCTTGGAGGTGTTGGTGGAAACCACCAGAATGTGTGTGCTAGGTTGATCTGGGAGACAGTAGAAACTTCCCGGGTCTCCCTGCCTCCCTCCTGCCCTCCCGTCTCTCCTTTATGTGGATGCCAGCCTGCTTTTCCTAAGGCACAAATCTGCCCCCACCACTTCCTGCTTAACCCCCTTTGTGGGCTCTCTCTGCTCTCCCTAGAGATCAAGTCCAAGCTCCTTCTGTCTGGGTCCCTAGGTCCCGTCTCCCTCTCTCTTTATTTCTTGGTCTTTCGTTGTTTGGCTCTGTTAGCCTGAGATGGATCTGAGCCCCACCCTCCAACAATACAAATTCCACTCTCCCTGCCTCTCGTGGCATTTTCTTCCAGCCTTTGCTCACGTCCTCAGATGGGCTGCTCTCACTCTGACCCTCTCCCCTTCACTTCTTTCCCCCTGATACCTGCCCCTATCCTTTAGGCTCAGCTCAGGCTCCACTTCCTTCAGGAAGCCTTCCGTGACCACCTACTTCCACCCCAGACACAGCTAGGTACCTTTCTTCTGGGTCTTTTAATTCTCAGTGTTTACCCCCTCCTAGCCTCAAACATGGCCACGGGCGAGAGCAGAACAGAGTCTAGTTCTCTTTGGGTCCCCAACACCCATGAGACATCCTGGCACATAGCAGTCACTCAGCAAATGTTTGATATGAATGAATGAATGAGTGAATGAAAGAACAAATGAACATAAAGTCCTATCAAGAAAGGGGTGAGATCCTTCAGGTCCAAAAGCCCCTTTAATAGTGTCCTTAATTTTCCCAGTGAGGTTGGACCTGGGGAAAGAAGAGATGCTGGACAATTCCATCTGCGTCGATGTCTGGCCCCTGCAGATTTGTGAGTTGAACTGGTTAAGAAGTGTTCCTTCTGCTGCTGGGAAATTTTACACAATGAGGTTGACATCTTGAGGCCCTCCCTGCCCCTCTTTGCCTTAACAGTCTCACGTGTGGGGCATTTGGCACCTGAGATGGACCAGCTCCCACCGGGACCCCAGTGGACACACCTTACACCCTCTGGAGCTGAGCGAGGTGTAATGTTCTATGTCAGTCTGCGAACACCCACTCCTTAGCCAAGGAGGAAGTGGGGCTCAGAGGCAGAATAAGCCGGTGGATTCTCTTCTCTCTTCCCCCTCTTTGGACTGGGGTCTACCAGACTGGGGTGGGTCAGAGCCAGAAAGAGCACTGGGGTGGGTGTCAGACAACCTGAGTCAGGCCAAGCCCTGCTGGGCAGTGGCTGTGTGACTCTGGGGAATCACTTGCCCTCTCTGAGCCTTAGCTACCACCTCCTGCGGTTGCTGGAACCACATGAGGATTAATCTGCAAGGTCTTTCTATAGTGTCAGTCGCTCTGCAGATACATAGGTGGCTACTGGGCAGGCCACACAGGATGCAGCCACCACTTGCTTAAAGCCTCTTTATCAGTCGTCCAGAGCCAACTGAAGGAACAGAACCTTTAAAATTCCAGCCAGGTTCTCAGATGCACCTCCAGCTCTTGAGTTTTCCTGAGTGCTGCCCGCACGGCTCAGCTCAGAGGCCTCCAACTCATTTTGGAATTAGCGGGAGGAATTACTCACTATACAAACAGACTTCTCTTGCCAGATGCAATTTGTAAATATCATTTACAAAAGGAAGTCAATTAAAACTTTCCCTGCTGAATCAGACCTTCGTGTCCTGCCCTCCCTGGTGCCCGGCAGGATGCTGCTCTCTGTAAAGAGGCCAGTGGTTGTCAGGACTAATACTTTGAGGATTCTCCTTTCCTCTATTAATTAGATATGATCTGGGTCTGTAGAAATCTTTTAACGTTTCAAGCTCTTGCTGATGAGCCATTTTCCCTTCAATATAAATGAAATGTGGTTCTTTATTGCTTCATTCATTCAACAAATAGATGAAATCTACTCACCTCTTTCAAGTTTGTGCCTAAATCTCACCTTCTCCACCAGGTTTCCCCATTAAATGGGGAAATGCTATTTAATGCTACAACCTGGTCTCCCCCCAGCACTTCTGATCCCCCTATCCTGCTCTCCTATTGTCCCCACAGACCTTATCACCTAACAACAAAACAATGTACTTATTTATTAGGCTTATTGTTTATTTTCTGTCTCCCTGACTAGAAGTTAAGCCCCATGAAGACAGAGATCTTTGACTACTTAATTCACACATATACCCAACTGCTGGGGACTGTGCCTGGAAAATAGCATGGAAAATAGCACGTGATCAAGGGCTGGCCTGGTGGCGTAGTGGTTAAGTTCACGCACTCTGCTTCGGTGGCCTGGGGTTTGCAGATTCAATCCCGGGCATGGACCGATGCACCGCTTGTCAAGCCATGCTGTGGTGGCGTCCCATATAAAGTAGAGGAAGATGGGCACGGATGTTAGCCCAGGGCCAATCTTCCGCAGCAAAAAAAAGAGAAGGATTGGCAACAGATGTTAGCTCAGGGCTAATCTTCCTCACACACACACACACACACACACACAAATAGCAGGTGATCAATGAGTGATTTTTAATGAATGAATGACAAGCTGTGGACTTGTGGGAGAAGACCTGAGCATTCAGTCTAAGACAGGGGAAGACAGTGTTACAGGCCAATGGAAAGAAGAAGAAAGAAAATAATGTTTACTGAGTGCTCTCTATGGGCTGAGGCCTTTATATAAAGGATCCATGCTGTTTAATCTTCACAATGACCCTACAGATTAAGTGATTGCTCTATTTTCACACAAGGAAATGGCTGTCTAGGGAGGTTAGGCTATTGACTTTAAGGTCACACAGCTGGAGAGAGGTGGACCCAGCTTGCACACCCAGGACTGTCTTACCCTAAAGCTCCTTGCACTGCAGCCTGCACGAAGGAAGAGCAAATGCACTGGAGCTTCAGGGAAGACTTCCTGGAGGAGGTGGCATCCACACTACCTTGAAGACAGGACACAGTATGGGCAAGCAGGGGCGAGGCACAAGAACTGCTATTTGTAGTGGACAAAAAGGGTTAGCAGCCAGCGCAGAGAGGGGGTTGTTCAGGGAAGGAGCAGCCCCGAGGACTCAGGCTGCATAGGAAGGCCAGTAGTGGTCAAGAAAGTTGGAAAGATGGAGTGGGGTCGGGTACCAGCTGAGACTCAGGTTCAAAGCTACCACTTTAACTTCCAGTTTTCAGAGCTTTCATATGTGCTATTGAAAGATGTGTCATGTTCTCAAAAGTCCTTAAAATAGACCGAAATCAACATTTCTCTGCTTCACATGTCCTCAAACGAGGCAGATCCAAGATGTACTGAAACAAAATAGAATTACCTTTTGAGTCTTATGAGCTAAAGAGGTTGTAAAAAGCCCATTCAGCTAAAAGCCCAGCTGTTGCCAAAACATTAAGTTAAAAAAAAGACCCTCAATTCTAACAAGTGCTTGCTGCCAGCCAGACATTTCGCATCTATTATACATCTTAAGTACTCTGGGGCAGGAAGCGTGATGGTCATTTTAAAGATGAGGAAATAGAGGCTCAAAGAGACTAAGTTTCTTTTCCAAAGTCACAGGGCTAGTGGTGACAGTGGTAAAATTCCCGTCTGTGCTCACTCACCTGGGGCCTCTTCGGCCCCCGAAAAAGCACATGCCATATCCCTGGAAACACTGCGTTAGCGGCTGCCAACAGGATGTCCGCTGTAAAGAATAATTCATTTTAGATCGCTGTGCCTCGTCCTTTTAGGGGACTGTGGAGATGGTCCCCAGGAGCTCAACTTGATCCGTTTAGCTGGGAACTTCCTGCAGAGCTGAGCAGATGAAGGGAGCCGGGAATCGGTGCTTCTGTCAGCTCTCATTTGACGGTGACGGTCTGGGGACGCTAACGCCGCGGGAAGTATCACTTACAAGATCAGAAACGTGCACCCAGCTTGCCATGCCGAAGTCAGGGAGCCTTCCCCTTATTCATTCGTCCCACTTGGAGCAAGGCGCTGGGCGAGGTTCTGGGAATACGAAGGTGAGTAAGACACACAGTCCGCACCCTCCCCGAGTTCCCAGCCTAGAAGGGAGAGCAGATGAGTAAAAGGGTCCTTGTGGGACAGCTCCACCCAGGCAGGGGAACAGCAGTGCAAGATCCTCCAAGGGGAGAAGTTAAAGTTTTAGAAAATCAGAAGGTTTGACAGGGTCCTTCAACAGCCACGGTTCTGGCCCAGTTCTCCAAATGGCCCAGCAAGGTGGCGGGATGCTTTGAAGTCCTTCCCCAACCTCCATTCCGAGGGCAGCATTATGTTCTGGATCAGCTCATTTCTCTCCACTACACAGGCTCTCCGTCACAAGCCATACGGTCTCTGAAAGGCGTGTACCAATGGTTTGGGGACCATCTAATCCTAAGAGGCTCCCAAGCACAGACCTTTCCACCATGATGCTGCCTACTGTTCCAGCTTGAGGGGCTCATTAATCACACCTCTCATTCCCAGTGTGAGTTCAGCAGATGGAGAACAAAATATCGTCTGTAATTAGGTTGGAGGATGTATTAGTTTTTTTGCCACTTAACGAACAGCTTCCAACTCTCAGTAACTTACAACAAAGAACATTTATTCTTTTTCTCATGGTCTGTGTCCACTAGGGCAACTCTGCTTCAGGCTGCAGGTGGGGCTCATCTCTGCTCTGTGTGCCTCTGATTCCAGGACCGGAGGGTATGTGGGCACAGTCTTCCCACGGCAGGTGGCAGAAGTGCACGGGGGCGAGCAGACACGTGTGATGCCTCTTCACGTCTCAGCCTGGAACTGGCGCTTTCGTCCACTTTCCACTGGCCGAAGCAAATCACATGGCCAAGGTCAGCATCAGAGGGGCAGCTTCACCTGCAAAGAACCATTCCAAGATCAGGAAGGAAATCGTGGACGTGGCTGGGATGCATGGACACAAAGGAGACATTGAACCCTTTATCAGAAAGTCTCACCCACTGCTCGCTCACGGGCACAGCTAGACCACAGCTAGCATCCCCACAGGGGGGCCTACCCCTGTAAACCTAACACCCAGGGAAAGGCAGCCCCAAATCTACACTTCCTGTGGGAACCTGGGCCCCTGAGGAGAAGGGGGGAAGAAGGATGAGCTGAGCTGGGCATGTCCACCTCCCCTTCCCCTGATCAGAATTCAGCAAGTGACTGAAGGGTTGGCAGGAGGCCAAGAGTGCTACCCTAATTGATGTCCCTTGCAGTGGAAACACGGAAAGCAGAAAGAAGGTTCCCTCCTAGTGCATACATGTGCATGTGATACATCTTGGCACCTGGCCTGCCACAGTCCACTGGTGTAGGCGTACACTCTCATTGCAAAGATGTACCCTATAGGCCACTGTTTGTTTTGAAGGAAATGACAGGGTTACGCTTCAGTGCTGTATAAAGTATTCCTTGTGTGCAAACTGACCTTCTGTAATTACTACAACGGGTTAAGTCCTTTACAGTCCAAGGCAGTGGTTCTTAAGCTTGGCTGCACTCGGAGTCGCCCGGACCCTGGGGCTTTTAAGAATCCTGATGCCCAGGCTGCACACCATACCAGTTGAATCAGAATTTCTAGGGGCGGGGCTCAGGCATCCATATTTTTTGTTTACAAAGGTTGATGATTTTTTTTGAGGTAGATTGGCCCAGAGCTAACATCTGTTGCCAATCTTCTCCTTTATTTTTTCTCCCCAAAGCCCCAGTAGACAGTTGTATGTCATAGTTGTACATCCTTCTAGTTGCTCTATGTGGGACGTCACCTCAGCTTGGCTTGATGAGCGGTGTGTAGGTCCGCGCCCAGGATCCGAACGGTGAATCCTGGGCTGGCAAAGCAGAGTGTGTGAACTTCACCCCTAGGCCACTGGGTGGCCCCACATTGGTATTTTTTACCCCCCTCACCATGTGATGTCAAGCCTGAAAAACAGTGATCTAAGGCAGGAGTCGACAAACTTTTCCTAAAAAGAGCCAGTAAATATTTTAAATATAATAAATATTTTAGGCTTGCAGGCCAGTCTGTCTCTGTCACAACTACTCAGCTTTATCGCCAGAACATGAAAGCAGCCAAAAACAATATGTAAATGAATGGGTGTGGCCGTGTTTCAATAAAACTTTATTTACAGAAAAAGGCGGAGGGCTGGATTTGGCCCACATGTGTGGTTTGCTGATAGCTGGTCTAGGCGTGGTACAAAACAGGACATTTAAAAATAAAAGGGACTAGAGACCCTCCCAAGAAGCAGAGAGCATGACGGTTAAGAACTGGGTGCTGAGGACCTGACCTGGAGCCCCGGCTCAGCCACAAACGGCCTGTGTGACTTGAGCAAGTTCCTTAGCTTCTCTGTGCCTTCGTGTCCTTATCAGTAAAATGGAGACAACAGACAGGACCTGCTCCCAGGGTTGTTTGAGGATTAAATGAGAGGTAATGGAGACAAGAGCTGGGCACAGGGATGCTTAGTAAAATTCATGGTAGTATTAGGTGTTTTTATTTTTGTTGCAATTATTGTTATTTTCATAAAGGAAGAGGACTCTGGAGCTGTTACCAGGCTCTCTGAGGAGGCTCTGATTTGACTTTAAGTGCTGGCAGCTAAAGCAACAAGAGAAATGCGTTGCCCAGAGATAACTTTTGTTTTCTGACAAATGAAAGCCCATGGAGTCAATTCAAGTTAATTTAATTACACGCGAGTAATTAGCATGTTAATCTAGGTCTCACTCTCTCTTTTCTCTTATTGTGAGAATCCCCACAAAGAGTGAACTTGGGCAAGAAAAAGTCAGAAACAAAGAAAACCCTCTAGCAAATTGGGGAACTGCAGACCCCCTCTCCCCAGCTTCCCCAGGGAGGCGGGACCCTGGGCCTTCTACACACGTGCACTTCATCATTTGTCAAAGAGTTCCCAGGGGTCCTCCTGCTTGGTTTTCTTACTGTCCTTGCAGTGTAAACAGTGACCACTTGTTTCCTTAAAAGACCCTCATTGCAGACAGTGAGCCCTGGGCTGCAAAGCCTCCAGTTGTAGAAAGATAAGATGGGGTTTAGACATTGCTAGGTTCTGTGACTTGGGAAAACATCTTGATACCAAAGGTGACCTTTTTCCCTCTACCTGAAGGGATGGGTTCATTGCTTCTCCAAGAGTATAAATCAATCTGAATAACTTCACCAGTGGAGTGTCAGCAATATCTCACTTTCCAGGTGGTTCCGAAAAAGTCAACGTCATTACAGTGCTATTTTTATCATCGCCCAATATTTGTTTCCTCTGTGGTCTGCAGGGATGTGCATCACTTTTTAGTGATGCATGGGCCTCAGAGTTCCAGCGGGGGCATGCTTCTATAGCTCACCCCATTCTTCCTGACTATTTTGTCCTTGAACTTTCTTCCCCGAAGCCCAAGCACTATCTATTCTTGAAGACGCAATTCAACTATCCCTCCAACATCAAGTAAATGCCCACTCTTCTGGGCTTTCCCTGTGATCCGTCTGAATCTTTTGGAGGGCAGGGAGCTCTCCCTACTGTGGTGCGGAAAGTTCTTCAAGGTCGGAAGGATCAGGCCCTCCTCCTCTTGCAGAAGAACACGGCAGAGTAGAAAAAGCAGATGGTGCAGGAAAAAGGGGGTGTCCTTTAGAACCAGCTGCCTTGATGAGTAAGGTTAGACAAGGAGCGGAGTTCTCTCCTCTGTAAGCTGAGCACCACAATCCCTGTGGGCAGGAGGCAGAGAGACACTCTGTGTTGGGCATCTGACCCAGTGGCAGGAGGAGTGGGTACACGAGGATTTAATGATTCCTTTATTTTCCTCCCATTGGACAGGTGGATGGCACTCATGCAAATGTCTGTAATGGAAGAGAGGAAGGAAAGGAGAGAAGAAGGCAGGGGAGCAGGAAGGAAGGGACTGGAGTGGTGAGGAAGAAAGTGAAGGCACGGGAGGTGTGGAAGCAGAAAGGTAGGCGGTGGAATGGAGGACTACTGGACATCCAGGCAGTTTCTGAGGTTGGACCACGGAGACCCCAGCCCTAACTAGGCTAGAACCTAGGCCAGGCCTGGCCAGCAGGGCTCACTAGGGCTCAGCCTGGCCGGCAGGGCAGGGGGAACTATAGGTGTGGTGGAGACATGGCCGGTACAGGCCGGGCAGAGCAGGGCTGTTGCCCGGTAGACAGGAGGCTGGCTCTGAGGTGCCCTGGGCTGAGCTCAGTCAGACAGGAAGTTCTGAAGAGCGGCCAGGGGTTGGTCTCATCCTGGTGGCTTTGAGGGAAGAGCCCTTGTGGTGTGAGGTCACAAGGTGAGCTGGCTTCACCCCAGAGCAAAACCCGCTCAGTCTTAAAGGGCCGGGTCTGTTACACCAGGACTGGTTCCCCAAAGATAGGCGCTGTATTCTTTAGGGTCCAAAAGTCTATTTGCCTCATTCATTCATTGAGCATTTATTGAGTGCCTGCTGTTTGCTGTGCTAGGTGCTGAGGATGTAATTGTGAACAAGACGTTATCCCGGGTTTGAAGGAGCTCCTAGGTTAGTAAGGGGTCATGGATGCCAATAAGTTCCAGTTCAGAGTGGTAAGTGCTGGGCTGGAGCTGAGCAAGGGTGCTGGGCAGAGTGTACATGTCACGGGACACAGAGGGCCTCCAACCCTGCGTTGGAGGCCAAGGACGGCTTCAAGGAAGAGGCTACATCTGAGCAGAGTGTTTTGTTTGGCAAAAAAAGATGGAAGGGTACTCCACCGTGGCACAGCTGCATTTGGGGCACGAGAGAGAGCATGGGGCCTGCAACTGGGCTATGTTCTTATTATGACAATGGGGAGGCAGCAGGTGAAGAGTGCCTCAATGCCAGCCTAAGACCTTGGTGTTTCGTCATGAAGGCGTGGAGGGGTCAGCGACAGGTGGGTGTTGACCAGGGGAGTGCTTTGGCCTGGTTTACATCCCGGAAGCTCACGGTGGGAAGTTGAGAGTGGTGAGGAGAACTCCTGGGCCTGGGCACCAGAGGAGAGGTGATGGGAACCTGCGTGGAGGTCCTAAGAGTAGAAGTAGAAAGGAGGACATGGAGAAGAGATATTAGGAGGCAGAAATGGCTGGCCTTGGTGGCAGTGGACATGAGTGTAAGGAAGAGAGGGATGAGCACGGGGGGCTGCAGGAGCTGCAGTGGGGATCAGATGGGAAGGGGGTGACTCTGGAGACAGAGAGCAGCAAGGAGGATGTTAGGAAAGTTGGGCCAAGATAACGCTGCTGGTCTGAACTAGAAGGGTGACAGTGCCGATGGAGGGAAGGGCCATATTTCCAAAATATTTGGGCAAAATCTCCCACCAAATGAGCTAGAACTCACCTCCCACAATAGAAGTTGATGCTCATTACACGTACTTGATTTCCCAGGACCCTTTACATCCTGGCTCTGGGCACAGGACCCAGGCTTCTGCCTTTTGGGTCAGAAGTTTGTGAAGAAGCAGGACATCCTAGTCAGGGAGGTGGCAGTAGCGGCAGCCCCTTTGGATTTCCGGGTCAGGAGTGGTCAGGTCCAGGGTCCAGCATGGGTGGTGGCGTCTGTGCCCAGCAGTGTCAGCAGCCATGTCCGCACCCAACTGGGTCTGTGGGGTAGTTTGGGGTGTCAGTCCTGGCTGTGTAACCTCCAAGCTCCATTCTTTAGCCTTCTCTGAGAATGTGGCCTCCCCAATGTCTTTCTTAATTTTTTAAAAATCGTGGTAAACTACATAACATAAAATTTACCATTTTAACCACTTTTAAATGTACGGTTCAGTGGCATTAAGTACATTCACATTGTTGTGCAACCATCACTGCCATCCACCTCCAGAACTTTTTCATCTTCCCAAACAGAAACTTTGTACCCATTAAACATTAACTCCCCATTTCCCCTCCCCTCAGCCCCTGGCAGCCCCCATTCTACTTTCTGTCTCTATGAAAACTATTTGTCTTTTTGTGTCTGGTTTATTTCACTTAGCAATATCCTCAAGGTTCATCCATGCTGTAGCATTTGTCAGAATTTCCTTCCTTTTTAAGGCTGAATAATACATCTTTTTGTGTATACACACACACACATACATTCATGAGTCACTTAACGATGGGGGTACATTCTGAGAAGCGTGTCATTAGGTGATTTTGTTGCTATGCAAACAGCATAGAGTGTGCTTACACAAACCTTCATGGTACAGCCTGCTACACACCTAGGCTATATTGTACTAATCTTGTGGGACCACCATCTATATTCAGTCCGTGGTTAACTGAAACGTTATGTGGCGTGTGACTGGATACCACATTTTGCTTACCCATTTCATCTGTTGATGGACACTTGGGTTGCTTCTACCTTTCGGCTTTGTGAATAATGCTGCTGTGAACATAGGTGTACAATTATCTGTTCGAGTCTCTGCTTTCACTTCCATTGTACGTATATACCACATTTGGTTTATCCATGTATTCATTCCTAAATCTTTAAGTAAACCGTTTATTTTGGAATAATTTCAGATTTACAAGAAAGTGGCAAAGAGAGTGCGGAGTCCCTGTACACCTCTTACCCAGGTTCCCCTACTGTCGACATCTTATGTTAACACAGCACATTTGCCAGAACTAAGAACCAACATCAGTACATTACTGTTAACTAAACTGTAGACTTTATTTGCATTTCACCAGTTTATACACTAAGGTCCTAATTCTGTCCCAGGATCAAATCCAGGGTCCTTTATTGCATTTAGCTCAATGTCCTTTCAACAGAACAGATCAGCGTTCTGTTGTCTGCAGCAAAGTGCCCTGCCTGATCGAGATGTAAATCAACAGGATTCAGTTGGCTGTGCCAGAGGAGACAGAGGCAGGAGTCAAGGATGACTCCCGGGCTTTGGGACTGGGCAGCTGAGTGGACGGTGGGCCATATGCTGAGGTGGGGAGAGCAGGAGGAAGAGGTTTGGGTAGAGGGAGGGAGGGAAGGTCACAAGGGTCTTTGCAGAGATGTGATTCTTCCCAGATCTCTACGCAGGTCTGAGCCTGGTTGGGGATAGGCACAGGGGTGGGTCCTGGGAATTAGTCTAGGAACTCAAAGCATCAGTTCATCTGAATCCTCCTCTTTCAGGAACTGACCGGGGCAGGGAAGACATTCACAGATGGAGTCACATTTTGCCCATTGGACTATTCTTCCAGGATCCACACAGTAGTTCGGACAGCAGGCCCCATCTTCTTCCTTCCCCAAACCCCACTTCCAAGATTAAACATCATCTCCCTCCCATTAGTTCCCATGGAAACACATTAATGGCCTCTCCTCATCAGCATTCCACACCAAAAACTGCCAAAGCCTGCCCTAGAGGAATATTTAGAAAATTCGTCAGTAACTTCCCTGCTTATTGTCCTTTAAGGAAAACCTCTTTGGAGGCTGCGAGCACTGACTTGAGAATGAAGGTGCCCTGGCCCAATCCTGGCTTTATTTAACTCTCAGGGTGACCTGGGTGAGGCCCTTCCCCTCTCCTGGCCTCAGTTTCCCCATTAGTAAAATGAGAGGGCTGCTGCAGAGCAGTAATTTCCAACCTCTCCCCCACCGAGTTGCTCTCTGTGTTCTGCCCCAGAGGCCACATTTTTGAAAGATGCTGTCTGTCAGATAGAGCGGGTTTAATAACATTAGTTTTTCCATGTTTTATTAAAGACATCTGTAACTTCCCACCAGAGCTTCCTCTCAGAGTATAAGCAAATTGGGTTGATGTCATTTCCTGCAAATGCTGGTGAGGCCTCATCTTGGCTGGGAGTGCAATGTTCCCCTTCGAATCTAAAAATATTGAAAATTATTCTCAGCCCTCCATTACTACACCTGGGAACCCAGGTTCAGTACCACTGGTGATGCGGCAAGATAAGGGTTCCTGGCTCTTGGAACCAACTGTAATTCTGTGAAGTGGAAAGACTGTAGACTTCGGAGTCAGAGAGTTGAGGTTATTTTTAATTTCAAGTCTACTGCTTAATCTGGTGTGATCTTGGGCGACGTGACAAAAGTCCACAAATTCCTTGACGCTCCTCTCCTCAAAAGGTGGAGGTCAACCCCCGTCCCCTTAAGTGCGGGCTGGACTTAGTGACTCTACAAATAGAATGTGGTGGAAAAGCTGGTGTTCTAAAAGGCACTGGATCCTAAAAGGCACTGTGACTTCCTCCTTGCTCTCTCTCTCTCTCATCATCCCTTGCTCCAGAGGAAGACAGTTGCTCTCTCGTAAGAACACTTGGGCAGCCTGTGGAGGAAGCCCTCGGGGTGAGGGTCTGAGGTCTCCTGCCAACAACCATGGGAGCGAACCATCTTGGAAGCTGCATTATTTTTCTGTGGCTGCTGTAACAAATCACCACGAACCCAGCAGCTTAAAACATCACACATTTATCTTACAGTTCTGTAGGTTAGAAGTCCAACATGGGTCTCACCAGGGTTAAAATCAAGTTGTGCAGGGCTGTGCTCCTTTCCAGAATCTCTGTGGGAGAATCCGTGTCCTTGCCTTTTCCAGCTTCTAGAGCCTGCTCAGTTCCTTGGCTTGTGGCCTCCTTCCCTCCGTCTTCAAACCCAACACTGTTGCATCTTTCTGATGCTGCTTTGCTGCTGCATCCTTTTTTCTGAACTCCCTCTCTTGTCTCCCTCTTCTACTTTTAAGAACTCTTGTGATTACATTTCCCAACTGGATAACCAAGGATAATCTCTTTCTATGCTGGTTAGCAACCTTAATTGATCTGCAATCTTAATTACCCTTTGCCACGTAACCCTACATATTCACAGGTGTTAGGATTAGGATTTGGAAATCTTTGTGGGGTCATCGTTCTGCCTCCCACAGAAGTGAATCCTCCAGCCCCGGTCAAGCCTTTGGATGACTGTAGACCCTGCCAACATCCTGACTGCAAATCTTATGTAAAACTCCGAGCCAGAATTACCCAGCTAAGCTGCTTCCTAATTCCTGACCCACACAAATGATGAGATGACACGTGTTTGTCATTTTAAGTCACTAGGTTTCAGAGTCACTTGTTCTGCAGCAATAGCTATCTACTACAGGCAGGTCACTTAACCTTTCTCAGTGTCTCTCATTTATAAAATGGGGACAGTTTCTGCCTTGCAGGACTGTTGCGATGATGACTAAGTTAACATTTGGAAAATATCTGGCATCTAGCTGATGCTCCATAAATGTTAGCTATTATTTTTCTTGGTTTCCCTCTTCTTTTCCATAGGGCAGCCCCAGCAGTGGCAGAAACTAAGAAGAGGTGTTACACCCACCCACCCATCTCCAACAGTGAGTTTGTCGTGCAAATTCAGTGTCAAGACAAGTGCCCAAACCCAACTTACAACCAGTTTGCCTCCCTAAACCTCTTCGACACAGAAATTCTTGTCAGCATTGCCCTTGAGGCATTTCTGGGAATCTTATAAACTCCGGGGCACAGAGATCAAAGACCGCTGATAGACTCTACTTAGAATATTTGTCTTCCAAACAATGAGGCGGGTGTGTCACACATACAACTTGTGAGTAACTCTCAGAGGTGTGGAGGGGGATGAAGGGGTGTTTTAACAGGTGAAGAAGGAGCGTCTTCCCTGGAACTTTGTTATGTAGAAGTCCTCATCCATAACTCACCAGACAGCCTCTCGAGGTGATTAAAATGATTTTTTGGTTTCCTTTGAGGTTTGACAACTGAAGATAGTAATGCATTACCAGGAGTGGAAAGGTTTAGAATATTGAATGTCATTATGAAAAAAATGGGTCCTTCTTCCCCAAAAGGTGGTTGTAAATTTAGGAGACAAGTCAGAAGGGGAGCTCGGGCGTGGGTGTGGATGTGTCTGCATGAAAAAATAAATGTGCCATCTTAAGTACTTTTTAAAGACAGCACTGCCGATGGGAGTGATTAGCTTATTGAAAATGCACAGTGTGCAGCCAGATACTGGGGCCGTGCAGGGCCAGGATGAGGAGACAGGGGCCAACTCAGGACAGCTGGGCTGGGATTGAAGGGGAGGCCTGAGGACTGGGGGCAGGAGAAGCTGCCAGCATGAACCAGGACGGCGGACTCCGTGCACTGAGCGGGTGGGGGGACGTGCTCTAAGAAGAGCCGACGGAGGGAAAGGACAGAAGACAAGGCAGCCACCTTGGATTCCTTGTTGAGACAAAGGGAAAAGCATTTCTGGCGCCCAGGCTGCAGAGAGGTATTTGAGACAGGACAAGTAAGGCCAAGGGGAGAGGGGAGAGGTGAGCCACAGGCTAAAGCCAGAGTATCGGGGCCAAGAAGAGAGGATGGAAGGGGAAGGAAGGACAGCAGTTCTTGAAATGGACTGTTGAGAGCTTTGCATCCACCCCTTCTACCATTTACTGAGCATTTGCTGGGTACCAGACCCCAGGCCCCAGACCCCAGGCCCCAGGCTAGGCAAGGAGGGTGGGGTCAGCACCACCCGCCCCCCACAAGATGTCCACAGTCTATCCCCAGAAGCTGTGAATATGTGAGGTCACATGACAAAGGGGAATGAAGGTTGCAAATGGAATTAAGGTTGCCAATCAGTTTACCTTTAAATAGGGAGAGTATCCTGGGTTGTCCGGGTGGGCCCAACGTAGTTAAAGGGGCTTTAAAAGTGGAAGAGGGAGGCCGAGTTAGAGTCAGAGTAAGACAGAGAGATGTGACAACGGAAGCGGGGTCAGAGTGATGTTCTGTGAGGACTCAGCCCACAGCTGCCGGCCCTGAAGACAGAGGAAGGGCCACGAGCCAAGGAAGGTGGGCAGACTCTAGAAGCTGGACAAGGCAAGGAGTGATTCTCTCTGAGCCTCCGGAAGGGATGCAGCCCCGTCAATGCCTTGACTTCAGCCCAGCAAGGCAGAACCATGTTGGACCTTGGAGACCCATGTTCTAACCTGTAGAACTGTAAGATAGTAGATTTGTGTTGTTTTAAGCCACTAAATTTGTGGTTCATTGTAACAGCAGCAGTAAGATGCTGATGCAGAGGGGGAGGTGTATTTTAAACTCCACGCCTGTTTGCTCATTCCTGACACTCACCATGTAGCATGGGCTCATTAAAGATTTGTGGGATGAATGAAAGAGGGAATGAAGGAGATAGACAAATGATTCAGGGTCCCTCAATAAGTATGGTGGAATGAATGTCTGGGGGGCGGGGGGAACCAGATCCGCGGAGAGTCCCATGGGGTGACGGGTGCTGGGCAAGCTTAGCACTAAGGCTCACCTCTGCCTTGGGGGGGGCGGTGTCATAGGTCTGGTTCCCACAAGGGGGCTCTGAGAGGGAGGTTGCATGTAGGGGAGGGAGGGAAGCAGGAGGGGCAGAGGGAAGCACTGCTTTATGATGCAGCTGCAACAGAGGGAGATCTGGACGGTTCTTCTGAGTGGTCCTGAATCAAGGCAAGGGGCTGGGCCTTTGCAACCCCTCCCTGACTCTCTGCTCTCGGCCCCACTGCCCACATCGACCATGATCAGGCTGCCGCTGGGAAGAGCGCATGACCTTGGGAAGGGCAGGTCCCGTTGGTGGAGGGCAATTCCAGGGAAGGACACAGCCATGAGCTGTCAGCATCCAACACTCCCAGCAGCTGGAGGAGGTCCCAGGTGCCACCACAGCACCCACTCCAGGAGGTGAGGGGGAAGGGGGCCAGGGATGATCTCACGGATGGCAGAGGTGCCTGTGCCCCTGCTTAGAAGAGCAAAGGTGAGAAGGGTCTTGTAGGCTAGGAAACAGCCTGTGTCAAGGTGTGGAACCTGAAAGAGCAGGAGAGGGGTGGACCATGGCAAGTGCTCTGGAGAGTCTGGAACAGCGTGTGCAGGAAAGGGGCCAGGCACCTGTGGACCAGGAGGCTGGGGAGGTGAGTGGTGCCCAGACGATGGAGGAGTTTGCAGACAGACCGGGAGGTGCCTTTATCCCCTGGGGTCAGGGGAACAGTGGGGTGGGATCTGGGTTTGTAAAGATGCCTCCGGCAGCCTCGTGGGGCCCAGATGGGCGGGAAGCAGGGAGGCTGCTGACGGCCTGCCCTAGAGTCTAGGAGAGGGTGGGGCTGCTGGTGCCCGACTCGTTGCTGCAGCCTAGAGCCAGGGGACTTGGCAGAGTCCCCTGGGCAAAGCTTGTCCCCAGAATTCCCCTCTCAGAGTATGACGGCATGGACTGGGGCATCCGCACTATGTGTGCTGGATGGAACCCTGTGAGGTGGGGGAAGGAGAGAGAGGGCAGGTCAGGCCAGGGTGAGTCATTGCTGGGGCCAGGTCCCTCTCCCTTTCATCCTTGGGGGTGACCGTGATGAGGAACCCACTGTGATGTTGGTGACAGTGCCCAGGAGGCCAGGCAGGCGGCAGGAACCAGGAGAGGGTGCACACAGGTCTGGGATGGGGGGTTAAGCTTTCGCCATGGGGCAGGGGTCACAGGAAAGCCAAGGACGTGAGAGCCACCCAATGAGGGCAGGGGAGTTTGAGATGCCAGAAGCAGAACCAGAGTTGGGAGCAACACCCTGCTATTTCATCTCCACTGTTTTGGACCCTGAGGATGTGACAATCCTGCTACTTTGATTTCACCGTGCAGCAAGATCCCATTTGAACTTGGAAAAAATAATGACTGCCAAAGGACACCCACCCGGCAGAAGCCATGATGGTGCAAACAGGTGACCAACGAATCCATTCTCTGTTGCACAACCACATGGACAAGCCCTGCACACAGCCCTGCAGCCTGTGCCTGTACACACCCCGGGGCCACCCCGGGCAGCGCTCCCTGCAGCTGTGCGATGCAGCAGCTCTGGGCACAAGTCGATTCTTATGAAAATCATTTCTAAAACTACTGACGGAAATGGGAAAAATTGGACACAGTTCATACTATGTACAAAATTGATTAAGTACTTAAATTAGCTCAGTGGAGATCATGCCAAAAAAAGCTTTTGACCCAAAGTCATTACTCCTATAATTTTGATTCCAAAGCTCCTGTGTATAAACATGAGATATGCCATCCCTGAGGTCACTATTGGAAGGCCAGCATGGCCACTGGGTCAAAATGGCAGGGTCGGAGTGTCCTGACTTCCAGAACAGAACCTGAGGTTTAATTTGGAGCAGATAAGTGCCTCATGGCACTCCATGAGAGGGGGCATTTCGGGGTCCATCAGAGGAAATGGCTGTTGTGCTCTGTCCCCACCGATCTTGGTAGCTCAATAATGAAAATGAGGAGCAACCACAAGTCTAACCGCTATCGAGCACCTACTGTGTGCCTGAGGCCGTGCTCAGGGGTCGGCAGGCTCTCTGCCCTTGAAACCCAGCCCAAGCCCTGGAGGGCAGAGGTGGGGTTACCCTTGCATTTTAGTCAGCTCCAGTGGCCGTAATAAAATACCACAGCCAGAGGCTTAAACAACAGAACCTATTTTCTCACGGTTGTGGACGTTGGAAGGCCAAGGCCAAGGTGCCTTCAGAGTTGGCGTCTAGGGAGGCCTCTCCTGGCTGGTAGATGCGCCCTCTCGCTGTGTCCTCATGTGGCTTCTCGTCTATATGAGTGTGGAGAAAGAGAGAGAGAGAGCTCTGGCGTCTCTTCCTCTTCTTGTAAGGACACCAGTCCTACTGGAGAAGGGCCCCACCCTTCCAACCTCATTTAACATTTATCACCTCCGTACAGGCCCAGCTGCACATACAGTCACATCAGGGTTAGGGCTTCGACATATGAATTTGGGGGAACACAGTTCAGTCCGTTGCACCTTATTTCTCCAGTAAGGAAACAAAGGGGGTTTAGGAGGATTGAGTCAATTCCTCCAAAGAGAAGCAGCTTGCAAAGACGGACCATGATTCAAACCCAGGCCTGCTGGACTCCAGAGGCCCCTCCCTTAGCCCCTCACTGGGCTGCCTTGGGGGAAGACATATACAAGCCATAAACACACCAGTGTGTGAGTCTGACCCCTTCCCTTCTCACTCTCACCAAAGCTTCCACCTCGGGCCAAGCCACCGTCACCTTGGCTGGATCATTGCAAGAGCCCCCAGTGGGTTCTCTGCATCCACTTTGCCCCCTGCCAACTAATCTTCACACAACAGCCAGGGATCTTTTAAAATTCAAGTCAGATCACATCCCAGCTCTGATCTAAAGCTCTCAGTCACTTCCTATGGAGGTCAGAAAAGAGCATCCTGTGACCTACTCTCGGCCCCATCCCCACCCCGCATACTCTCCTACTGCCTTCCTTTTGCTCATGCTGGCCTCCTTCTGTTCCTCAAACAAATCAAGCAGGCCCTGCCTCAGGGCCTTTACACGTGGGACTCCCTCTGCCTGGAATGCTTTCCCTTCCAATATCTGCCTGGCTCACTCCCTCTGCTCCTTTTGGTCTTTGCTCCAATGAAACCTTCTTAGGGAGGTCTCCCAGACCACTGATCTCAAATTGGAGCCACTCCCTTCCCATCTTTTCTTTGTCTCTACAGCGCCTGTCACCACTGGACACACTGGGTACTTTGCTTCTGCATGTGTGGCTTGTCTGTCTACCCCACTGGAATGTCAGCTCCATGAAGCTGGGGGTTTGTCTGTTTTGTTCCCTGCTGTGTCTCCAGCACCTAGGACAGAGTTTCATCCATAGAGAGTGCTCAGTAAAATGTGTTGAATGAATGAATGCAGATACAGAAAGATGTCGAAAGAGGATCCTTGTGAAGAGCCTTGGCCAGTGAGCACAAAAGTTGTCCTGAAGCAGACCAGGTCTAAAGAGCCCCCAACTGCCAGGTGAGACGGTCAGCCTGGGCACAGCGCTGCCCCTTCTTGCTGTCCTTGGGGGCCCTGTTCTCTCTGGGGATCAGCCACTCAGCTCTCCGTCGGAGGCCAAGGCTTCTCTCTGAGCCCCTGGCTTGTGTGTTCCATGTCTGTCCTCGTCCAAGGCCGGGGGATGCTCTGGCTTCTTGCTGCTTTGACCAGTAGCCAAGGTTTCTCCTGCAGCTGCTAATGTTCAGGAGGAGGCTCTGGGCTGGGTGGGGGTGGGGGAATGCTGGAGGTAGGCAGGGGCCAAATTATAAAGGGCCTTACACATAGGGTTAGGGAGGTTGAGTTTTATCCTCCAGGCGATGGGGAGCTGCGGAAGGGTTGTAGATAGGCAAGGGTGATGGTTTATGTTTGGATATCACTCCGATGGCTGCAATTTGGAGGCACAATCATACAGTTCATTCATTCAAATATTTATTGAGTGCTTTCTATGTACCAGACACTATTCTAGATGTGGGAAAACAGCAGTGAACAAAACAGCCTAGAATTCCTGTCATCATGTAACTTAAAATTGAGCAGAGGGAGGCAGACAGCAAACAAATACATGTAAAGTACGCCAGAGGTGATAAGTGATGTAGACAGAAATAAACAGGGACACCGGGGACTCCAGGGGTCATGTGTAGGGGTGTGTCTATTTTCAACAAGGGTAGTCAGGGAAAGCCTTAAGGAAGAGATGAGCAAATGAAGGAGGTGACAGCAAGAGCAATGCAATTGTCTAAGGGAGGAGAGTTCCAGGTCGAGGGAACAGCATGTGCAAAGGCCCTGAGGTGGAAAGATGCTCACCACATGTGAGGTTTGCCTGGAAGTGGTAGAGGATAAAGCAGAGGGCACAGAAGGAATCATGGGGGAATCGAGGTGAGAAAGAAAAAGGGGAGGGGGCAGATTGTGTAGGGCCTTGTAGGCCACTGTCATGACTTTGGCTTTTAGTCTGAGTGAGATGGGAAGTTTTGAGCAGAGAAATGGTAGGATATGACTTTGGTTTTAAAAGGGTCACTCTGGCTTCTGTGCAGAGATTAAATGGAAGTGGAGCAAAGTCAATGGCTGGAGACCAGTTAGGAGATGAGAGCACATCCACGTGGCAGATGATGGCAGTTTGGACTTGGGTTAGTAGAGAGAGAAACATGGAGAAGGAATTTGGTTCTGGGTCTATATTGAAGGCAGAACCCATAGACTTGGTGATGGATTTGGATGGGGGTGTAATGGAAAGAGAGGAGTCAAGGCTGACTCTAGGTTTATTTATTTATTTGTTGAGGAAGATTGGCCCTGAGCTAACGTCTGTGCCAATCTTCCTCTATTTTGTATGTGCAATGCTGCCACAGCATGGTTTGATGAGCAGTGTGTAGGTCCGTGCCCGGGATCCGAACCCACGAACCCTGGGCTGCCAAAGTGGGGTGCATGAACTCAACCACTATGCCACCAGGCCAGGCCCCTGACTCTAGGTTTTTTATCTGGAGCAACTGGGATTGAGAAGATATAACGGGACCAGGGTTAATGGAGGGACAATCAGAAGCTTATCTTGAACATGTTTGCTTTGAGATGCCCATTGGACATCCCAGTGGAAATGTGGCATCAGCAGTGGATGTGAGTGTCCGGAGTCAAGAGGAGGGTCCAGGCTGGAGTCCTTGGCACAGTGATGGTAGCTGATTACCAAGGAGGCCAGTATAGAGAGAGAAAAGATCTGAGCCTGAGCCCCAGGGCACTGTGATGTGAGTGAGCAGGGAGATGGGGAAGAAACCAGCAAAGGAGACTGCGAAAGAACAGTCGGTGAGCTAGAAGGACAATCAGGAAAGCGCGGGGCCCAGACACTACAGTGCTTCAAGGGCGGGGTAACCACCAGGCTTCCACGCTGCTGGCAAATCCGGTAGGAAGAAGACTGCAAGTTGACTGTTTGCACCATGGTGGTTGTGGAGTGGTGGAGAGGAGAGCCCGGCCAGGCGGGGTGGGACAGCACAGTAGGTGACGGCTCCAGTATTGGGTGCTGCTCATCATACAAAGCTTAGTGGCACAGAATGAAAACAGTCACGTTATTATCTGTCATGGTTTCTGTGAGCCAAGGGCTCGGCTGGGCAGTTCTGGCTTGGGTCTGTCATGCAGTGGCAAGGCCCATGGAGGCTGGAACTGGGGCAGCTGGAGCTGACCAGGGATCTCTCTCCCTCTCTCAGTCTTCATGGAATTTCGGGGCCTCTCCATGAGGTCTCTCCACGTGCGCTAATTTGGGCTTCCACCCAGCACAGCGGCCTCAGGGGAGTCAGACTGTTTAGGAGGGAGAAGTTGGGTGACTGAGGCGGAAGCTGTGTGGCCTTTCATGACTCAGCCTCAGAGTCACATAACACCCACCACTTTTGCCCTACTCGGTCGATCAAAATACTCAAAGAAGCCCACCCAGTCTCAAGTGAGGGGCATGGACCCCACCTCTCCACGGGAGGAGTGTCAGAACTAACCGACAGGTGTATTTTAAAACCACTCTGAGAATTCTACCAAGGAGTTTTACAATAAAAGGAACAAGGAAATGGGGCCACGGCTGGAGAGAAGTGTGGGGTTGAGAGTTTGTTCTTTTCCCCGAGGGGAGGAAGTCACTCCATCTTCGTCATGGACGTGTATGATCTGTGTATCGTGAATGTATCCATGATTACCATATATCTTGTTACCGAACCAAGTGGGCTCGCCTCCCGGTGATTTAGATAAGACTCTCCACCAGTGGAAGTTGTCTCACAAAGTAAAGTGTATTTGCAGCAAATAGGAGGCCATGAGGAATCATTTCCAAAGTCATGGCGTCTGAACAAAGGGAAGCAGGAACTTTTATTTCCATTGGGAAATGAATATTCAAAAGGGAGAGGCGGGTATTTGCCCGCACAGGCTCAGGTGGAGAACATGCTTCCACATAATGAGGCCTAAGCTCCTCCTGGAGAGACCTTTGCATTAAAAATAAGGCAAAGACCCCAGGTGCAGCTCTTGTGGTGAGGCTTCATCAGTTTCAGGATGTTTGGTGGTTATATCTCCTTAACATACAAAGGAAAAGAAACAACTTGGGAAAACAGTTAATTGCTTCCCAACCCACCTTTGAGTTTCTCGAGGCACCTAGTCGGTGACAATGTCATGGATGGAAAGAGCCCTGGACTGATAGTTGGGAACCCCGAGTCTCCTCATGTATAGACAGGAGGCCGCAGAGGCTGTGGGGCTGGAAGAGCTCCTAGGGAACAGTTAGTCCCATGTCTTTCTTAGAGGTTGGGAACCTGAGGTCCGAGCGGGTCAGGACTTGCCCAGGACCACGGAGGGGGTGAGAGCGAGAAGCAGAGCCAGGACCAGCTCCCAGGCCCTGACACTTCCAGGCCAGTGGCCCTTGCACAGAGCCTCCCGCCCTCCCCACCTTCCTGAGTTTCTACAAGGCCCTCCTGCAGGGCCTGGGAAACAAACCAGGTGCATTGCCAACATCAGGCGGTATTATTAGAAAGCCCATCCCCGCGGTCACTCCCTTGCTTGGAAAAGAGGATGTGGCCAGTGTGAGGCAGCTGGCATGGCCTTGTGCTTCAGTTGATGTGAAAAGTGGGACCCTGAGAGCCACAGAGAGGCAGGTGCTGCACAATTTTAATCTCCTAATGGCGCTGGGATGGTAGGAGCCCGGGGCAGCATTGTGGGTTCTGAATTTAAATAGAAAAGAGAAAGAAGCCAAAAGAAGAATTCCAGGGCATTTGAAAGGCGAGCCCAGTGCCAGCAAGCTTCCGGAGTACACCAATTATACAAGAGGGGAAAGGGAGGAGCAGAAATGAGGCAGTCGGTGCGGAGCCCAGAATAGACATTAATCATCCCGGGACGTCGAGGTGGTAACCGTGCGAGAGGGGGCTGGGTGTGACGAGGGCTCCACACCAGCCGTGCTGCGGGTGCCACCAGACCTCGTGTATGCCCCACACAGCACCATGAGCTGGGTCACATCGATGCCGTTTTACAGATGAGGAAACTGAGACTCAGAGTTATCAAAGCCTCACTACCCCAAGCGTGGCCCGTGGTTCAGAGGAGGGAGGGCATCATTCGGGGCTGCCCTGTGATGCCCAGGGAAGTGGGTCTCATTGCAGAACCAACGCCAGGGAGGAAATGCAAAATTTCAGGCCTCACCCGGGACCTGCTGAATCCAATCTGCATTTTAAGATCTCCAATTTGAAGGACTTGCCCAAGGTCACCCAGTTGGGAAGGGGCAGCATCATGACGGGGTCCAAGATCTGTCTGACTCCAAAGCAAGAGTTCTTTCCATTTATGCGGTTTTGCTCTGCAAAAAGTCCCCAGAGGGAACTTGAAACAATGCAAACCTGATTGTCACCTCCCTGCTTGAAATCCTTCTGTGGCTGCCCATTACCTTCAGACCAAGCCCAAGTACCCCAGCATGGCATTCAAGGTCACGATAGGGTAGATGACTGATCCAAGGTCACACAGCTGGACTCTCCTCCCAGGGGCAAGAGGCTCATTGGGAGGGGGACGCAGGTGGGGGGCTGCCGGTCACTGCACACGGTTATCTTGACTCCCTAACAACAGCCTGGCAGTGTGATGAGACTCAGTACCGCCATCTGACAGACGTGGTACCGACAGCACGTGCCTCGAGTCCCCCAGTCAGCAACGGTGACCGCAGTTTTTGAAGGCTTTTTCTATAGCTTTATCCATTCCTTGGGATTTTGTAGTATTTTTATAAACCACATTCTCTGGGAAAATCTTTAACTTTTCTGTGCAGTTGGGAGGCTTCTTAGAGAGGAAAAAATGCTGGTTTAAGAGAGAGATTATATTATTTGTGAAAAACAGAATTCATCTTGTGCGCGTAAGAGACGCCCTTGCGGGCAGCTGAGATTCCTGATACTAACTAGTAAGCAAACAGACCCCACGGCGCACAGAACCAAGTGCAGACCCGCCCATGTGGAGCTGTGGGGGGCTCCCTGCGCCCAGGTCCCCACCCCCCGCAGACCCCTCTCTCCATCGCTCCACGCCCCGGACGCGCACCGCCTCTGAGCTTCGTTCTGCTTTATTTTCAGCTCTGGGCGTGCGGCGAAGCTGCCGTCCTAGCCCCGCTCTCGGGCTCCGGGTTAAGGCCTCCTCCCTTTCCGACATCGCGCCCGGTTGGAGGACACCAGCAGCTACCTCCCGGCCGGAGCGGAGCCCCGCTTTGGGAGCGTGGTCCTCCCAGGATCTTCCGCTCCCCGGGGAGACGTCCCCACTTGGGTCAGACTTTCCTTTAAAGTCGTGGAGGCCGGTTGGCACAAAACGCAGAACAGGAGATGCGGCTCTGTTGTAAGGCGGTGTTTGGATTTAGACGCAGCGTGGCATTCGAGGTGTGAGAGCGGGACCCGCGCTGGGGAAGCGTAATTTGGAAGGACTGGTGGCCCCCTCAGGCCCCTCTTGAGAAGAGGTGGCCCCACAGAAGGGCAGGCCCAGCGCCGGCTCCCTGAGTAGCGAGAAGCCCCAGAACGTGCGCCACATACGGTGTTGACTTGTCTCCCTTCCCCCCACCCCGGGGGTCTCTCCAACATGTGGGATAGCGTCTTGCATACAGTAGGCGCCTAGTAAACCTCTGGATCACTGTAAATGCCACGACCAGTGGACGGGCACATTGTTCTCCCCCTGACGAGAGTCCTGCTTCCCTGGGCTTCAGCCAGGATGACGCCCACCCTTCTCTGGGCGGTCCCTGCCGGCAGGGGAGGACGTTGACCCGTTTCTCCCAGTTGAGGGAGGATGAGAGGACTGTGAACCTTTGCTCGTGTTTTCCTTATGGCTTGTGAGTCTGTGGTTGTTTATGAAAAGTTGCACTCTAGTTCAGGTAAAGAAGACCTTGCTCTTCGTTTTTGCATTCAGTTCTAAAAAATAGGGCTGGCCCCATGGCCTAGTGGTTAAGTTTGGTGCACTCCGATTCGGCCACCTGGGTTCAGTTTCTGGGCACGGACCTACACCACTCATCTTCGTCGGTGACCCACACATGAAATAGAAGAAGATTGGCATGGATGTTAGCTCAGGGTAAATCTTCCTCACCAAAAAAAAAGTGAAAAACAGTCTTTCAATGAACGCTTGCAGGGCAGTCTAAGCAACATGACAAAGACCTAATTCCTGCCCGTTTCCTGCCCTGAGGGAGCTCCTGACCTGGGGCAGGCGTGATGGCCACGAACAGGAGGGGGGAGGATGTAACAAGGACCCATGAGAGTACGAAAAGCTGTACAAGCCACAAGGCAGACGGAAATGGGATTTCCTTTTCTGTGCTGTTGGGTGGCTTTCTAGAAAGGAAAAATCATTGACTATGAGAAACACTCATATTAGCTGAAAATCAAATTCACATTGCGGACGAAACAGATGCCCTTGTGGGCCTACAGGATCTGTTGACCGTGAGCCTTTATTTGGGGAGCCTCTCGGGGTACCAAGCACTGTCACATTAACTCAACGACTCCAGTGACGACCCCATTAAGTTAATCATTCAGCGTTTTGCAGATGAGGACACGAAGCTTGGAGAGGCTGAGACTGGTCCTAGGTGCCCAGCTAGTAAGCAGCAGCGCAGGAATTTGAACTTGGGTTGAACGCCAAAGTCCGCATGGCTTCTCAGAAGAGGACGAGCCACCGCTCCAGCCTGAGTCAGAAGAGTAAGACGGTTGTGAGAAAGAACTGGTGTTCACGAAGGATGGTCACGGAGGCCTTTGTCCCTCTGGCAGGAAGCAGGTGTGCCCTGGGATGGGGACAGACTGGAGGGACTCCAGGTGACCACACAGACGAGGCCAGAAAGCATGAGCATTTTAGAAAACTGGTAAAAATCATAAATAAGGTTATTAATATTAATGCGGCTGCCATTTCTGAGAGCGGAGTGTGTCCCGGGAGCTTCACGCGCATCGTCTTCCCTGCCCACAGCCGTCCTGAGAAGTAGGCGTTATTGCCCACGTACAGATGTGGGGTGGAGACGCAGAGAAGCGACTCGCCTTGGTCAGGATCCCACAGTTAATAAGGGGCAGAGCCCAGTTGCCTGCCAGCCCTCCAGCGGCACAGAAGAGGGTTTCTGGGACCCAAGCCCATTCCCTCTCCACTGCTCCCTCCCACTCAAAGACAAATTTGTCTTAAGACAAACAGGGCAGCAATTCTCCCTCTAAAGACACTCCGATTTCCTCAGTGGTTTCTCTAGCACACGGTCCTGCAGACAGGACAGAGAGTGAAAAGATGCCCAGCATGGAGCCACAGACTGGCCAGGCTCAGTTCCTCTCCACCCAGGGAGAGTCAGCGGAAATGCACACTGCGGGGTGGGCTTGCCAGGGGCTGCAAGGAGGAGACGGGCTCAGCCGGATTATGGGGTTGGCTTTTGCAAAGCAGGTGCCTGTATGTGCAAGTCCTACACATAAACGTACACATGCATGTACATGTACACACACAGGGACTCACATGTCTACATGCACACACGCGTGCACATACATGCATGCATTCATATTTATTTGTGATTGGTGTGCTAGGGAGAGGAGTATTTTTCAGCTACTGCTCTGTTTGTTTCTGACTTCTTCTGGAAGAGCCAGGAAAGAGAATTACCCAGTGCACCCTGAATCTTATTCTTCATGTGGACCAGGAACAGTCTTTCCTCTTGGGGTGTAGTCACTCTTCACAGCTTTTGGTTTTTTTTTAAAAGAAGGAAATGAAAACCATAGAATTACAATGTTGTCCAGTCATCTGTGATGGCTGTTGGTCACTGCGTGCCAAGCACCGGGCTCACCTAGTGGGGAACTCAAAAACAAATAAGGCAAAGTCCGGTCCTTACGGCCCTGGGGCAGGGGTTGACAAACTGTGGCCCCTGGGCCAAATCTAGCCCACTGCCTGTTTGTGTAAATAAAGTTTTATTGGAACACAGCCATGCCCGTTCATTTACATATTGTCTCTGTGCTTTTGTGCTCCAACGCAGAGTTGAGTAGCTGCTACAGAGACTGTATGGCCCACAAAGCCTAAAATATTTACTATCTGTTCCTTTACCAAAAAAGTTTGCCTATCCCAGCCCTGGAGGACCATACTGGAGAGAAAATGCACATACCTCAAAAGACAAGGACCTTAACCAGACAGCCTGTGCTGGGCGCCCTGTGAGCCGTATGGATGGTAAGTGCCTTCAGAGCGCAGAGAGAGGCATGTGGTGATCAGGGGAGGCTGCTCGGTGGAGGCAGGATCTGGGTTTTGAAGTGTGAGTAGGAGTGTAGGACAAGGATACTGGTGGGATGGCCAGGGGCACCCAGGTGTAGGGATTGGGGTGAGAAAAAGCATAGAGGTGAGAACAGAGCACTGGTGGTCAGCATTTATGGTTTGGAGCCATTCAGCATCCACTCAGCCTGTTCTCAGTTAAAGCCCAGTTTTCTTTGAAGAATCCCCACAGCTTGGTTCTGGTTCATCCATGCTCCCAGATGCGTGTGCCCCAGGCCTGGCCAGTCAGGCATCGGCTCCCCCTCTGATGACAGATGAGGCCCAGTTTTGGCCACAGAGCCATTGAGCCTCAACCGCAGACTCGTCTTAGCCACTGGAGAAGTGGATTGTCCCCTCCTCCACCTTCTGATTATGAACAAGAGAAGATATGACTGTGGCAGGCAACTTGCAATCATGAAAGCAGAGCCTCCAAGAAGGAAGCCATCACAGTGAAGGCATGGTGAAGCAAGGAAAGAACCCGAGTCCTGGCAATGGGATTTGAGCCCTGATGCAGCTGAGCCTGAAGCTGGCTTTATTCGTGGACTTCCAGTTATACAAACAAACATATTTTCATGTTTGCTTATGGCCATTTGGGTTGGGTTTTTGTTGCTTGCAAAAAGAAGAGCTAAAACAGATCCAGCATATTTGGGGACTCTAGGTTTTCTGTGGGCTGAGAGTAGCCAGCTTGGACCAAGCCTCTGAAATGAGAATCTGAAGTGCAGGGAAGATGGAGTCATCTCTCCTGGGGCTGATTTTGGTGAAGCTCCCACTTTGAGTGAAGTTTTGAGACCCACCTGAGATTACATGAAGGGCGTCCCTGGGAAAACAAGAAATAGGCACAGGCTGGCTGTGAGTGGACTGACTCATGGGTGATTGAACTTGCTTGAGGCAGCATAGCACAGTGGTTAGAGGCATAGTAGCATCCGACCGCCTGGGTTTGAATCCTGCTTCTCCGGCTTGATCTAATGTCAGCTAAGCTACCTCTGGTTCCCTCCCAGTCGGCTTGCAGGGGGACCTGGGGGTCCCCGTGAGAGTTACACTTAGTGTAAATTAATAAGTTAACAAACCGCCCTTCTGGGTTCTTACTTCACTCCCGGGGGCTAGGTTGATGGGCGTCTACGGAGAACTGGAAATCCAGTTTCTAAGCACTCGAGGGCGAGGAGGAGACTCCGGACTGTGAACACTTGACCAGGGAGGCCTCTGGGAGACAGGCTGCTGGGCTCTGCCCAGGTGACGGGCCCCGGAGCGCACCCCCAGCTGCCTGTGCCAGCGTGCTCAGCTTCTTACCCAACGTTTACGGAGCCCCTCCTGTTATGGACTGAACATTTGTGTCCCCCCAGTTCACAGACTGAAATCCCAGCCCCCAAGGTGATGGCGTTAGGAGCTGGGACCTTTGGGAGGTGATCAGGTCACGAGGGTGGAGCCCCATGACTGGGATCAGTGCCCCCATAAAAAGAGACCCGAGAGCTTGCTTTCTCTTTCTCTCTCTTTCCACCGTGTAAAGACACAGCAAGAACAAGACCATTTACAACCCAGAAGAGGGTGTTGCCAGAACCCCCTGCTGGCCCTCCGATCTTGGACTTCCAGCCTCCAGAACCGAGAGAAATAGATTCCCGTGGTTTATAAGCCCCCCAGACTCTGGTATCTGTAACAGCAGCCCGAGCTGACTCAGACACCTACTATGGCATTTTACGTGCTTGGCCTCTTTGAATTGTCCTGAGCTCACTGTTGAGGGTCCCCAGGTGGGAGGCCTGCCCGGGGGCCGAGGTGATGTGAGCGGCAGTGTAGGAAAGTAGAAGAACGAGGGGCCGGCTGTCCGAACTACCCAGAACGGCTCTGTGGCCCAGCTTCTTAAGCTTCATTTCGAAGTGGCCTGACATTTACTCTTAAGATCAACGGCTCTGAAATGTGTTTGAAGGGACGTGGGCGGGTGAAATATGGCAGCAGCCTTCAAGCCGACTTCTGATGCCCCTGGCAAAACCGAGCCCCGGGACTGCAGCTCATAAATTGTTCCTTGTGTCACCTGGAGCGGCGCCTCCCTCGTGGTTACCTGTGAAGAAGGAAGGCGGTGGGGGGACAAGGTCAGGGTTGGTGATGAGCCCCGATGGTGGATGGTTCAGGGTCTGCCCGGCATCATCTAGGCTGTCGGCAACTGATGGATGAGAACCAGGCTCCCGTCTCAGCTCTCCTTGTGCTCCTCCACTTACTGAAACAGCCGGGCCAACTGGAGGCCGCAGATGGGCTGGGGACTTAAAAACCTTTATCAATGTAAAAATGTAACTTACAGACAATTGCAT
Organism: Tapirus indicus; assembly: GCA_031878705.1. NCBI lineage: Eukaryota > Metazoa > Chordata > Mammalia > Perissodactyla > Tapiridae > Tapirus > Tapirus indicus. The sequence continues at coordinate 100,287,490 of CM062923.1, read as the reverse complement.
AAAACAAAAGTACTGCTTAGTGAATTATTTTAATAATATCCACCCCCGTCCCTCCAGAAGTCCCTGTGTGTCCATCTCAATCACAGCCCCTGCTCACCAGTAAGGACATCGCTCTCCTGACTTTCATGGAAATCACCTGATCAATGGATAAACAGAACGTGGTTCTTCCTTACAGGGGGATATCATTTGGCTATAAAAAGGGAATGAGGCGCTGATACCAGCTACGATGTGGACGAGCCATGAAAACATCATGCTCGGTGAAAGAAGTCAGACACCAAAGGCCACATGTGTGTGATTCCATTGCATGAAATGTCCAGAATTGGCATCTCCAGAGAGACAGATGGGTGGTTGCTGGTGGCTGGAGGAGGGAAGAATGGAGAGGGACCACTGTGGGTATGGGGGTTCTTTCTGGGGGAGAGGAAATGTTCTGGGATTAGATAGTGGGGATGGATGCACAACCTTGTGAATATACTCAAAACCACTGAATGGTGCACTTTAAAATGGTAAATTACATCATAATTAAAAAATAAAAAGACTGAGCTTGGCAAAAGCATGAAGGAGGGGACGTCTGGTGACCTTTGGTGCAGGCCTGGCCTCTACGGCTCACACAGGCATTACCAAGGCGCTGCTGCCCTGTCCTCTAAGCCCCATCATCACTGTCGTGGCCCAGTTCAAAAGCCTCCAACTGGCCTCCTGCTTCTGCTCCTGCCCCTCCTCCACGAAGCAGCCAGAGGGACCCATTAAACATGGAAATGTAATCCTGACATCCCTTGAAACCCTCCACATACGAGCAGATTAAAATTCAAATGTCTTAGAAGACCCTACACGAGCTGCCCACCCCAGCTCATGTCTCCACTGACTACCACGCTCACCACTCTCCAGCCTCATCCATTGTGTTGCTTGCTCTTGAACTGCCCGTGCCTGTTTCTGCTTCAGGGACTTTGCAGTTGCTGTTCCCTCTGCCACAAATGCTCTTCCCCAAATCTTTACAAGACTGGCTTTCTCTCCTTTTACAGTCTCAGCTTACCTGTCCCCTCTTCAGAGAAGATTTCCCTTGCCACCCTGTGTCCAGAAGCCCCCACCCCCACCCCTGCTGCTCTCCAGGATATCATTCTAGACTCTTCTTAGTAGTTACTAACATCCTTAATTTTCTTATTTATTAGTTCATTGTCTGAGTCTCACTAGAATGACAGTAAACTCCTTGAGAGCTGGGTTCTGGCCTGCCTGCTCTCCACTGTGTTTGTAGCCCCAGCAATACTGCCTGGAACACAGTGGGCATTCAAGTGTATGGTTGAATGAATGAATGAATGAATGAATGAAAGATGACTTAGCCATAGGTGTGAGGACGGGCAGACAAAGCTGCTGGGCATCTGCAGGATCACTGGGACACTCATGAGGCCATGGCATTAGGGTTCAGATGAGGTTTAACCAGTTCTGCTCAGGGATGGGGGTTAGTGGGTGGTAGTAATAACTCATTTTCTCTCTTTCAGCTCTCATTTACCCATGAGTATCCGTTGGAGATTCTGATTAGCTTGTGAAAACGTTTTGCCTCACTAGGAAGGACAGCAGCCTCCTTTTTCATTTGGAAACAAGCGGCCATACTCTATGCCTTTACTTGAAAGTTGCCTGTCCATTTCCTGCCTGACTGTAAGGCTGATTTCCTGGGCCAAGCATGAGCATTTGAGTTCACTGAATCCTCGCATCAATTCTGTCGAGGCAGGTGTGATGACTTCTTTCAGGTGAGGAACATCCCAGATGGTTGAAGTCATGTCTTCAAAGCCACACAGCTGAGGTCAAACCCAAGGATTTGTCCCCAACACTGACCAGTCCCTAAGATCTGCAGAGAACACCACCAAGCAGACTGCGGCAGGGGCATACAGATCCCCCCACTGTCTCGTGTTTTCCATCCTAGGAAATGGAGATAGTCATGTGTGATGCATATGTGTTGGTCTTTGTTTTGATGAACCCAGCTCAGTGCAGGAGGCAAACTCCTGCTCCTTTGTCCCAACTGAGGGAGCTGATCAGAGCCCCATGCCAGTAATGCCCATGACCCTGGGACAAAAGCTGGGATTTTAAGGTACCCCCCCATCCGCCTTTCACATCACCTGAATGATGACTAGGGAGAGTGATCACCTTAATGGTCCCTCAAATTTAGGGTATCTTACGTTGCCATTTATCTCTTTTCAGAACCTCTGATGGGCTATACAACAATGTAGCTAGATGTAATTTGTAGGAGAAACGTGTCAGAGAACTAGTATGAGAAGAAGAATAGGAAGAAAAACAGAGAAGAGGAGACACGGGAGGGAGTCTTCAGAACCTGGGGCCAGGTGGAAAGTTCTTAGACTTGACACCAAAAGCACGATCCATAAAGGGAAAAACTGAGAAAATGGGACCTCTTCAAAGTTAAAACCTTTTTCTCCTTGAAAGACACTGCGAAGAGGATGAGAAAAGCAAATTAACACTGGGAGAAAATATTTGTGCATCACATATCTGAGAAAGGAGTGGGATCTAGAATATACAAAGAAGGCTCAACACTCAACATTAAACAATCCAGTTAGAAAATGGGCAAAAGACAGGAACAGACATTTCACCAAAGAGATATGTGGATGGCAAATAAGCACGTGAAAAGATGTCCGAGATCATCAGCTATTAGGGACACGCAAAGTAAAACCACAGTGAGGTATCACCACACCCATCAGAATGTTCAGACAAAGAGTAGTGACTCCACCAAACGCTGGCGAGGATGTGGAGAAACTGATCACTCACACATTGCTGGTGGGAATGGAAGATGGTGCTGCCACTCTGGAAAACACTTGGCAGTTTCTTAAAAAGCAAGACATGCAACAACACACAACCCGGCAATGAGAACTTATATCCACACAAAACCTGTACACAGATGTTCATAGCAACTGTATTCATACCAGTCAGAAACTGGAAACAACTCAAACTTCCTCCCGCAGGTGAATGGTTAAACAAACTGTGGTGCATCCACACCGTGGAAAACTATGTATAGATAACAAGGAACGGCTTGTTAATATATGTGACAACTTGGGTGAATCTCCAGAGAATTATGCTGTGTGAAAAGAGACAACCCCCAAAGGTTACATACTGTATGACTCTATTTTTATAGCATTCTTGAAATAAAATTATAGAAATGGTGACTAGATTAGTGCTTGCCAGGGGTTGGGGTGGGGGGAGGTGGCTCCGGCTATAAAAGGGTAAGATGAGGGATCCCTGTAATGGAACCGTTCTGTACCTTGACTGTTGGTGGTCGCGCGAATCTACACATGTGAAAAAGCTGCAGAGAACGAAATGCATACACAAACAAACGAATCATGGACCCCTGGGGAAATCTGAATACTGTGGATTGTATCAAGGTCCACCAGGACTTTCCTGGTGTGATATTGCACTGGAGTTATGCAAGAGGTTACTACTGGGGGAAGCTGAGTGGAAGGTATACCACATCTCTCTGTATTATTTCTTCCAATGGCATGCGATCTGCAATTATTTCAAAATAAAAAGTGAAAAAGAAAAAACAGGGACAGAGTTTAGCCTTGGAGTTAATTTAATGAATGTGTTATTTTGATCCACTTACCTTTTGGGGAAAATCCAAACTGCTACAAAAGATGGATGTCAGTCCTGGGCTGTGGCTTCTTGAATAAACTGCTGCTCTCCATCTTTGAGGGGGCGACCCCACCCCTGGTGATCAGTAGGCTTCATGAAGGGGACCAGTGTGTTCAGAGGGCAGAAAGCTGTAGTGTTAGTGGGGACACTTCAGTCTTTCCAGGTAGGGGGAGCTCTCTCGGCAGGAGCCTCCTGGCCTCTATACATCTCTTACTCCCTTTCCCCAAAGGGAGGAGTCTCCAGCTAATCTGTGAGTTTAGAAACAGGAGCTGGGCATGGACAGGACAGCGCAGCCCCTTCCTCGGCTTCCCCCGACCCCTCATCTGCCGTGGACTCGGGGCTGACGTCACCAGGCAGTGCTGAGAGCAGGCCAGAGGAGCGACCCTTTCTGGTGACTTCTCCCACAGGGCCGCCTAGTGCCAGTCACCTCCCCAGCCTGGCAGAGCCATTTTTAGAGTGACAGAGTTAGCTCTGTCACTCCGAGGGCCGAATTAAAAAGACTGAAACGATCTCTGAGCCCTCTATAGCAAGCACAAAGTCAGCAACCCAAAAGACACCAGGAGGTGGTGGAGAGAGCAGAGAATTCTCAGGAGGGAAGAGGGGTGGACAGGATGGCTCCTCCGCGGTTGGAAGGCAGAGAATCACACAGCCCGGGTTTGGGTCTCGGCTTCACTTCTTTGGGGTGGGAGACTTTGGCTCTAACTCAGTCCCCCCGAGCCTCAGTTTCCTCCTGTGCAACGAGGATAATAAATCCATTGTGTACTCAGAAGAGCTGCTTAAGACAGTCTGGTTCCTTTCCTGTGTTGCTTGGGTGAATGGTTAAGGACAAAGGCACCTTCTTGGAATGTAAACGTGACCATGTCCCTCTCCTAATTATGACTATTTAATATTCCCCATTAATGTTGGGAAACATTATGGATCCCCTAGCCCAACATAATGTACAGATGCTCCTTAATCTGGATCCTGCCTTCACTCAGCCTCCTCTCTTGTCAATCCCAGCCTGAAAACTGATGGTCCAGCTACACTCCATCCCCCTAAGCCACTCTAGTGCTGCCCCCATTTATTATTTCCTCTACCTTGAAAACTTTTCTACCCTTCCTTTGCCAGGCTGAGTCTTGCTTGCACGTCAAGATTTGACTTAAATATTCTCTCTTCTGAGTAACCTTCCATGATCCCCACCCCCAGACCAGACTAGTTGTCACTCCTTCGTGCTCCAGCTGCTCCTGTGCCTACCGTTTATTTATCACCTGCTTTGTCATGGGTGTCCATGTGTCTCTCTTCAGCTAGCTCATGAGCTCCTTGCAGGGAGAGCAAGAATTTCTACCTCTGTGTCTCCAGCCCCCAGCAGCACATCTGGCACATAGAAGCACTCAGCAAATATTTCCTGGGTGTATGAATGAATAACTGAAAAAAAAAAAAGAATGAATGACAATTATCAAGGAATCTAAGTTCAACTCCCAAACTTCATAACCCACCAATCTAACTGGATTCCCAACTGGGGATCTATATTGAGTGAAGGAAAACCATAAATCTTTTTATACTTTCTTGAATTCTCAGTTTTAATTCCCCTCTGGGTCAGCTGGAGAAAGTCCTCAAGTAATTTCTCATAAAGGGTTATGTGGCTGATGTAGCTTCTCAACCCTTATGAATCCAAAAATGATGAAAACAAGTGTACAAAATTCAGCTTGTCCAGTATACAATTATTGAGTTCTGATCTTTGCTGCCTTCGGTGTAAATCTTCCTTCCTTTACTGCAGCTTCAATTTCCCTTCACATCTTTCTTAAATTGCCGTTTTTCTTCTCATCTCAATCTGTTCTCATTTCAGCCAGTGCTTTCTCTGTGTTGCTATTGGGAATGCGAGCCAGTTTCCTGAAATTTACTTCTGGCTACTTCAGAGGAGTTTTATTAGAGGTCTTTCTTTCTCTGAGCTTCCAGGATAATGTTCCCTCTCCCCGTTTTCCGCAGCACTTTTTATTAGGATCGTTAAAAAGACCGAACTCTATTCTTTCTCAGGTTGGGCAAGTTCTGTCCAGACCATTCATGGATTGCCTCTGGAATGATCTATATAGGTGTCAGCCCAGTTTTAGAAGCCTTCACTCTGAGTGATTCTGATCCCCTGAGGGAGCATCTTCCCCCTCCTCTGTCCCCTGCTCCTTTGATGCGCTGTGCAGGTGGAGTACGCGGACAGAGACAATGCCCACCAGGGTTCTTCTCGTGTCAGCCCCTGCCTCCAAGACTTTGCCTGGGGACTACTCACCCAGGATGCAGACAGCTGTGGCTGCAACATCCCATCCCTTCCTCCCAACTGTTTTCTGGAGTTGCTGAGTCTGAATGCTTGTAGAAACATGGGGGGGAGGAGAGGCAAGGGGCTGGAGGAGAACATTCCTAACCTCTTTGGAAGGTGGTCCTCACGCAGGAGAGCAGCGATGGCTGACTCCTCTGGCCAGGGAAGGCAGACCCAAGACTCCGAATGGAGGAGTAAGTCATTTCTCCTCTTCTTTCAGGAGATATCTGGGTCATGAGGCAAAGCCTGGGCAGATCATTCTCAATTCAGAGCTTTTGTTTTCAAGTTACTGGAGATACCCAGCTTTTAGCATTAGATCATCTGTTGGCTTTAGTTGGAGGTGTATTTTGAGTTTTCATCGTTGCTGTGTCTCCAAAGGCATTTTAAGAGATAGGAGAGAATCCACTAGAGCTGTCAACCAGTTACCATTTTAAATCAGGACATTCTGGTTCTTTAAAAATAACTTAAAATATTAAATGTTGTTAAATAAAAATGGAAAACTACTAAAAATTAGAATGAAGAAAAATTACTAGTTCTACTACCCAATGAAAATTGCTGTTGATGTTTTGCCATATTTCTTCCATAGTATTTTTCCTATTCACATCTACACATGTGGCTTTAAATCTTGCTTTTTAAAGTCTAACATATCATATGGTTTTTTCACACTACTAAAATCTTTTTGTAAGGGGTACATAATATTTCATTGAGTGGCTTTGTCATAATTTCCTTAAATATTCTGTAACTGTCTTCATTTAGGCTTTTTCTAATTTTTCACTATTATAAACAATGTTGTTATAATGTCTTTTTACATAGAACTTTGCACTTAGGTCACTTGCTTAGATTGGATTCCCGGAAGTGAAATTACAGGATCAATAAATATAAACATTTTAAGGCTCATAATAATAGAGTTGCTTTCCAAGGATGTGTCCTAGTGTTCGCCCCCAATTCACCAGCAGAAGCACGAGTGTCTCCTGGCTGATTTTTAGCTCTGTGCTACCTGAGAGACTGTTTTGAAGATGTTGGTACCCCAACAGACCAGCCAAAGGAGACCCAGAGAGATTCCTACTTTCCACCAACGTCTAGAAACAATCCAGATGAAGACAAGGACGGTGAGACTGACCTTTGTGTTAAGATAAATAAGTGGTCTCCTTGGCCTTAGGAGTTTATCTCCAAGGCGCAGGAGGGAAGCATCCAATATGTAGCATGTCAATTGCAGTTAAGTCTGGTGGAAAGCATCTCATTGACCTTTTTGGAAAAGCCATGTGAGGAAATTCTCGATAGCAGGGAGCAAAAAAAATCTGTTTCAGTTGGGACTGTGCAATTTGCTCACCACCCAGGGTAGAATCCTCCTTTACAGACTGATAAATCTGTAGAACACTTGGTTCTACCAAGTTCTATATAAATACCAAGTAATGGCCTGTGGCATCAGTGCTGAGCTGACCTGGCTCTGGGGAGTACTTCTGAACAACAGGTCCTGGGTCATGGCAGCCAGGAGGGGCTCCAGAGATGAGAGCTCAAGCAGATTGGAGACGGGATGCTAATGGCCATCCCGGTTGGGGGCCACAAGTTGGGTGTCAGAAGAGAAGGATTAAGCAGGTACTATTAGTGCAGGTGGGCCAAAGATGAAGTCTGGAGACATCATTCAGTATTTCATTCATTCATTTAGTAGGTATTCACCAGATGCCAGATGTTTTGCCCTGGGCTAATTTCAGATGGTGCATAAATGAAAGGCATTGTCTCTGTCCCCAAAACCCTCACAGTCTAGTGGGGAAGACAGACTGTAAATCTTTACCATACAGTGTAATAATGCGTGCTACAGTGGACACGCCTATGGTGGTAGGAAGACTTGCCCTCACCCATCAACCTCCACCTTAACCCCTGATTTTTCCAGGACAACTCCTATCAGCTCACTTCCTCCATGGATGTTAAAGAACACATCTTATCTCGACAGTTGGTCCTTCCCTTTTATGTGACCTCAGGCATGTTGTTTTCATTGTTAAGTTTTTATGAAGTGGTGGTATAGGGAGCATAGCAGACACAGAAATCAGATGGCAGAAGGGTTAAGATTGGATTTTTCCTACCTCATCTTGCCCCGGGGAAGGGGGTTCAGCTACTTAAAGGAGTACAAAAGAAAGCCTGAAGAAAATACAAAGGAAAAGGGCCCTGGAGCTCAGCAATCTGGACCTTCAAGATGAAGGTCTCTGCAGGGAGTTGACCAATCTTATGCTGTGAAAGGCTGATCGGGCGGCAGCCATGTTTCAAATGGACCAGAGTGAGGACATATGTGTGGGAGAAGATTCTGGAAGCTCTTGAGAAAATCCAGAGGAAAGTCAATGAGGGGCTGTGCTGCTGGAGCAGCAGAGAAAATGGAAAGGAGAAAACTGTTTTGGTTTTTTAAGTAATAGTCTCAAGTAATCCACGCACAACGTGTTTCCCCCCATGAGTTGAGTTGGGAAGGCCTGGCTAGATGGCTCTTACCCCACGAGGCTCTCACATCTTCTGATTTTCACATTCAGCAAAGGCTCTCAGGGCAAAAGCAGCTTCTATTCTTTTCCTCTCCGAACCGCTGTGATGGTTAATTTTATGCGTCAACCTGACTGGGCCACGGGGTGCCTGGCTATCTGGCTAAACAAATATTTCCTCTGTTTTCTCTTCTCTGTGGAATGCATTCAAGTCAGATGTTGAATTGCTTGATTCTCTAATTATCTCTTTCCTCTTCTCCATCTTTTCATTCTACTTTCCTCAACTCCCGGTTGAGGAATTTTTGTTATTTTATTTTGCTGTTGTTTAGTCTAAGAGTTCTTTCTTGTTCTCTTATTTTTATCATCCTCTTCGTGTTTTGTGTGTGGGGGTCTCCTGTTTTCTTATTTTTCTGAGAACATTCGTTCTAATTTTTGAAGGCTGTTTTTTCCTCCTTGTTTTAATTTTCTCCAGGTTCTTTTTTTGTTTAACTTTCTTGTGTTAATTTGGTTTTTCTCCTTCCTCCGGGAGGTTTGCCTCAATCTCTCCTGGGCTGGCTGTTTCTTTTTAGGAACAGACACTGCGTCAGGGTGGGGTCCCCTGGCGAGCTTCGTTGGAAAGTGATTGGATGGTGAACCAAACTTCTCACTGGGGGATCCCCAGACATTAGTGGGCAGTGGTCTCCTCTCTGGCATGGTCAGTTTCTGGAGATGAATCTTTCCATCTCCGTCCTGGGTGGGGGCTTATGGACACACCTGTGGGAGAAGGCAGCAGAAGCTTCCACAGTTCAGGGTGTAGGCTGAACACCCCTCCCTCCATTTTCAGCTGGGAGTCCACCCCTTCCCACCCTGCATCTGGTGTCCTCGAGTCTGAGCAGCTGGGGTTTGTCCGCACCATCACCCGATCTCCTGAGGGGTGTGGGAAGAGGGGTACGGTCTGCTGGAGCAGGTTGGGGAAGGGGTTTGGGGGTTCTAACCAGTAACTTTATACTGACTTTCAACCAATCCCATGCTTTCAGCACAGAGCCTTCCTGGTGTTTCCAGACCTGGAATCTCTCTGGGAATCTCTGTTCTTGGTGTCCACTCCCATTCCCCCTCACTCCCCCTCCCGCCCACCATACACCTTCCTTCCTCTTCTAAGGCTGCTCCCCAGGGTGTTGGACCCTCGTCTGTCGTTGTCTGAACTCCTGTTCTCTTGGTCCCTGTGGGTTAGCGGCTTTTGCTTCTTCCCTTTACTGTCATTTCCATGGGGTTTAGAGGGCAGAGAGGAGATTGATGTGGGCAGTCGCCCGACCACATCTGCCAGAGTCTGTCCCGTTTGTGGGGCATTGAGGGGCAGAGGTGAAAGCTACGTTGGCTGCTCAGACGTGGGAGTGCGAGATGAGATGTAGATTCTATTTATTCATTTTGATGGTGGGTAGAAAGAGGGAGGTGAGGAGAGGGTCGAGAGGACTCGACCCGGGTTTAGCAGGAGGAAGCCAGCATCGAGGATGTGCCTCGGCTTGTGTGGGACTGAGTGGGGCACAGAACAGGAGGGGCGGGCTGGGCCGGGGGTGGGCATGCTCAGTTGGGCTCCTCTGGAGTTTGAGCGGATGTGAAGGGCCTGGGAGTGACGTTTGGGTTGTTATCCGGCCTGGGAGGAATGAGCAGCACGGGAACACCTCCCATCCAGCCGGACTGAGGGTGTTAGAAGTCGCTGTGGGAGCATTTTCTGGCTATTCTGAAAGGATCCCATGGGTGCTCACACACATGTGCACACACACGTGTGCACACACACACAAGCCCTGCAACTTGGACCTTTCCTTTCAAAGCCGCCCCTGAAGGAGACGTCCTTGCCACAATAAAACAAGCCTCTCCTTTAGTGTCGTGTAATAGAACGTGGCACTTCTGGATAAAAATAGACTGTGTCTTCTTCTGCCCGGGCACCGGGTGGGCAGGCTCCCAGCCTCACTCCTTCTCAGCTTTCCACATTATTAATTTTTAGTGCCAAAAGAATTCCACTGCTCCGGGCCTCCGGCCTCAGCCCTGCTAGATTGGAAGGCCTTTCTGAGCTCAACTCCCATCACCCCAGAGCCGGGAGAAAGCCTGTCCTTCCAGCCCCTCGGCCGTTCCTCACTCAGAGCCTGCTGCATCCAGCCGGCACAGCTACTCCTCAGCCGTCAGATGAGGCCCGTGCTGCTGGTCCAACCATCCTGAGGCTGATGTCAGTGGACACAGCTGGTGCTGCCCTCTCTCCCTCTGGTCTTGGGCTTCTTCACGCCTAAACTACACAGAGAACGGGAGCGACTCTTTCCGAGGTTAAGAGTCACCTTCCAGCCTGGGCCCTGGCATGACGAGTCCCAGCCAACGCATGGAGATGGACACAGGAGGAGGTCCGCCACACCTCCAGGTCCCGGCCGGCCAGGCGGGCAGTGCAGTGTTAGAGAGAAGGATAGGAACAAGAAATGGCACTTGCTACAATGAGCCTGTTGCTTCCCTAGTCTCCAAATAATTCAGAGACTTGAGAGAGTGGGAAGGGGGAGCCTTGTATTTCCTCCTTCTCTCTGCGAGAGGAGGACTTTACGGGAGACGCAGGCAAGTTCAGACGCTAGATGGAGATGACTATTTGCAATCTGCCTCCTTCGTTTTCCCACGCTCTCTTGCCTCCCTTCTCCGTTCTCGGTCCAACCCTGAAGGTTCCTGAGCAGCTGGGAGGGGCTCCTTATCTGCTCACGTTTCAAAATCCTCCAGCCAGGGCTTGCTCTCTTGGTATCTGCTGTTGCACAGCTCTGAACCCTCTTAAATCTGATGCTCCACAGAAAAGTATAAAGAAAACAGCAGTGGGGGTGACCACCCCCCCCCAGGAGAGAGCCGCCGGTTATGTGCTGCAACATCTTGTTCTGTTTCCTTCCAGCCGCCCTTTCCTCCGGTTTCTTAAACACAGTAGAGCTCATACTACACATACTTTTGAAAATCTTCTGTTCTATGGATTTGGTGTTACATCCTAGGCATTTCTCTGCATCATTACAACACTTTGTGGCAGCATTGTTAACACACGCACAAAATCCTCTGCTACGGGCGTAGGACAAGTCACTTAACTGTTCCACATCTAGAGGCTTACCTTTTGACAAACTCTTCCCCTAAATTTCCTGAAAGTAAATGTGCGAGAGTAAGGCAGCCCCTTACTGAGCCTGCTCTCCACCGCAGATCTGGGACAGAGCCTGAACCCTGACCAGCTGTGTTAGTTTCCTATGGCAGCTGTGACAAGTACACAGACTGGTGCCTTCAAACAACACACACTTATTTTCTCAGGGGTCTGGATGTCAGAGTATAAAATGGAGTTCAATGGGCCTAAACCAAGGTAGGGTCATGCTTGCTCTGGCTTCTCCAGGGGAGAATCCATTTCTACCCCGCCTTTGCCAGCTTCTAGAGCTGCATTCCATGGCTCGTGGCTTCCTCCTCCATCTTCCAGAGCAGCAGCACAGCATCTTTAAATCTCTCTCTGCTTCCATCTTCACATCGCCTTTCCTCTTCCTTAGTCAGGTCTCCCTCTCTCTCCCTCTTATGAATTCTTGTGATGGCATTTAGGGACCACCTGGATAATCCAGGATAACATCCCATCTCAAGATCCTAATTTAATCACATCTGCCAAGTCCATTTTGCCGCATAGGGTAAGGCTTACAGGTCCTAGGGACTAGAACCTGGATATCTTCGGGGGCATCATTTGGTCGCTCACCTCTGTCCAGCATTCCAACTTGGAACCTCGGGGCTGGCGAGTATGACCTCAGCCGGCTCTCAGCCCCTCTCTGCTCTGTTCCCCATGTTTGCTTGCTGGAGTGGCTGACCCCGTGCTGAATGCCCCGCCAGACTTCAGGCCTCTTGAAACCAAGGCCAATGAACTGACCTAGTCCCCGCCACCTCCAGACCCTAGAACAGGGTTTGCGCTTTGTGAGTAGACACCACAATGTTTGTTAAATAAATAAATGAGTATATGATTGATAAAAGTGACCAACGCAGAAGATAAGACAGTGGCTACAGTTCGAGAATTTTAAATCCAAAAGCCAGCAGGACACTAGCCACTGCTACAGCTCCTGCAGCCGTGCACCAGCCTTCTGAGTGTGAGCATATATGGCTGCTGCTTCACCTTGCAGATCTCACACTCAATGTCTCTTGGGGCCTTGCTAACCCAGAACTATGCAGGAAAGGAAATCCTGGAAAATGTGTTTCTAGCTTAGCTGAGTTGACACCGCACAAACCCACACCAAGTCATGGGCGTCCCTGATTTCCAGCTGGGGAAAGGAGCAGCCTTGGGCTCACTCTCCCATGTCCTGCTGTGAAATGTCCTAGGGGCCACAGCAGCTGGATTTGAAAGCTGTTTGCTGCCTCTCTGGGGCTTTACTGAGGTTGAAACAAATCATTATTCTACACTTGTTTAAAGTCACTTTATTCTTATTTGCAAAACAAATACTAAATGGAGAAAAACACCTTGAACTGTGTTCCTAATTTTACCACTATCCATAGGCTCCTTTTTCACAGGTTGAGTTGATTGAGCTGAATGTGGGAGGTCGTGTGAGTTAATTATCATCAAGAATGTTGGGTGGAATCAACCACCTATGACAAATACGGTTTTCCACTCAAAGGGAACAAACATGTTTTTCTACTACAAACTTTCTAACGAAGATGGTTTCTACCACAAACATTCTAGTCTCAGGTCATTAGTCAATAGTCCTTGCAGGTAGTACAACACCCGTCAATATTACTGGAAATCTCTTTGCCTCTCGTAGCGAGTTGGTTGGGAAACTCAACTCTGTGACGACAAGATACAGAAGTGTATATCGACTTAAATCTTAGGCTCCCAGCGATGCCAGCTTTCCTTTTCTATCTACCAAGATGTAAGGGCCAGCTCAAGGAGGTCATCTCAGCCACCTGTGCCAATCATCTCCCATCCTTTCAAGCTTCTCATGACACTCCAACCGAGGTCTGCATAATTTCTGGCCAAGAATGAGTTATAGCATTTGGGGCATCTAATTTTCTGTTTCCATTCTAGTTACTTTATTCTCATGAGCTTGTGGGCTCCAGCCACGCATCCTCAGGGCAAATGCCCATCTGACTTCCATCACAGCCATGTAACAAGAAAGACAGCAACAATAAAATGAATAACATAGAAGCACGTTTGCCATCCAAGGAGCATCTACTTTGTGCTTCTATCTCATATGCATGATCTCTAATTATTAAAATAAAGTAGTATCATTATTCCCTTTTATAAATGACAAACTGAAGATCAGATTGGTTAAGGATTTGTTCAACACCAACTTAGCCTTCAGGCACTAGAGTCAGAATTAAAACTCAGGTCTGGCTGTCTCTCCAAACATCCCCAGCCCTACCACACTCCCACATTTGCAGCTGCAGATGGAGGCTGAACTTGAGAAGAAAGACCCTAACTAGACTCAGAAGCATAGAGTCGGGAGGGGGCTTAGGGAGGAGCCCCTTTGCAGGGGAGAAAACTGGAGCCCAGGGAGGGGACTGCATGTCCAAGTTCACACAGCCGGTGACACCGAGCAGCCCCGGATCCTGCTTCAATGCTCTTTCTGCATCCTACATTTTCACACTCTGTGTCCGTTCACTTTCCGGCCACACGCGTGAAATCAGAAATGGGAGGTTCTGAGCACGAGTGGAGCCAAGGCAGGGGAGGGCAGCTGCAGGTTTTGTGTCTTGGGGTTTGTCTCCCCACTTTCTTTTTGGACTTTATATGAACCGTAAGGGGACAGCAGTTTGGAGCTGCACCAGTCCTTTATTAGGCTGTGCTATTTTGGGACGGTGACACAGGGTATTTTAAAAGACACAGCAGATCAAGAACTTTTCATAAAAAATAAGTTGAGAAAAAATAAAATTAATGAGAACGTCTGTCCCACATTTGGGCTGAGCATCAAACAAGCTTTTTACCAACTTCGCAAGTGCGCCAACCAGGCAGTGACCTCTGGCACGGAGACTAAATGGAGCCTCGGGGTCTGGCCTGGCCTTGCAGAAATCGGGAGCTGCAGGGGCCAAGCAGCCACCACGAATCAGGCAGGAGTACTTTCAGCTGCAGGTAACACAGAAGCTGGCCCAGGTGTCTGAAATAAAAGGGACTTATTTTCACCACTGCACAGAAGCTTCTGGCATTGGTTTGTTGGTCAGGACACTGAGCTGAAGTCTCCATGACACACTTTTCCTTTCCCTGCTTTCTCTGAGATGGCTCTGGGTGTCAGATATCTGTGTCATGTGCAAGCACAGAAGGAGGGAGCAGGTGGGAAAGTGGGGTCTCCACCAATCCTCTGGGTCTCCCTCCTGCCAGCACAGCTGTGTCCTCAGGCTGACTTCTCTTGTGGTAGCAAAATGACCCCCATGGTGTCAGGCCTCACACCCACCCTGCTCTTAACCGTTGGTTCTGTTGCTGCTCCTTTCTGACATGTATTAAAAGTTCCTCCCAAGCTGGACTACTCTCTCCTGAACACATCACCCTGCTACTTACTGGTTGTATCAGTTAGCTACCGCTGCATAACGAGCCACTCCAAGCAGTGGCCTATAACATTATTTGTTGCTCACAAGTCTTCAGGTCAATTGTGTGGTTCTGTCAAGCTGGGCCAGGCATGGCTGACCTTGGCTGGGCTTGCTCATGTGTTCAGGGTCAGCTGGCAGGTTGACTGGGGTTAGCTGGTCTAGAATAGTCTGAATGCGGTGACTTGGCTCTCCCTCTATGTGCTTCTCACATCCCTCCAACAGGTTAGCCGGAGCATGTTTCCACGGTGATGGTGGGGGTCCAAGAGGGAGCAAGCCCAATCATGTAAGAGGGCAGACGGAGCTGTGCATTTGCTTTCAAGCCTCTGCTTGCATCACATTCCATTGGCCAAAGCAGGTCACATGGCCAAATCCAAGAATGGGATTGGAAGGGGACTGCAGAGTTACAGGTAGAGAATGGATGCAGGGAGGCCATTAATGGAGGTCATTGATGCAGTCTACCATAATAGCCGAATGACCCTGGGCAGGTTAACATAACCTCTCTGTGCTTTGGTTTCCTCATCTATAAAATGGGAGTAATGACAGTAACGACCTGGCAGGACTGGGAGCATCCATGAGTCATTGCATATAAAGTGCCTCCTCTCTTTCTTCTTTCTAGGCTAGCGCTGACTCATCCTTGTCTCCAGTGTTGAGTTGATTGATGGAGGATGGGGGGTGATGGAGACAACCCCTGGGCCAGCAGTTCAGAATCCTGGTTCTGGATGCATCTCTGCCGTTACTTATCTGCCCTACTCAACACTAGGGGCCTTAGTTTCCTAATCTGTAAAACGGGATTGTTAATATCTTACCTCATCTCTGATCATCCTCGTTCAGTTGTGCCCATTATCCAACCAGCACCAACAGGAGCCATGAGCAGAGGAGCTGTGGGGACTTGTTGGGTTTTGCCCCTGGACTCCATGCAGCTCCCTCAGCCACATCCCAGCTTATGGTACCTACCTTTGGATTAATATTGTATGGTTTCCTATTGCTGCTGTAAGAAACTACCACAAACTTAGTGGTTTAAAACAACACAGATTTATTCTCTTACAGTTCTGGAGGTCAGAAGTCTGAAATGAGTCTTTCTGGGCCGAAATCAAGGTGTCTCCCCTGGAGGTTTCAGGGGAGAATCCTTTTCCCGGCCTTCCCTAGATTCTAGAAGCCGTCCACATTCCTGGGTGTGTAGCCCATTCCTTGCATCACTCCCAAAGTGATGCAAATTACCTGCAAAGTCTCTTTTTAACATGTAAAGTAACATATTCACAGGTTCCAGGGATTAGGACATAGACATCTTTGGAGGCCATTATTTAGCCCACCGCACTAATTAACCCACCATTTAGGGTGAAAATAGGGGAAAGCCCTCCCAGGTGATGTGATCTATTAAACCTAGCTCCGGATTGAAAGCATAAAAATTGAAAAAGGATCCCATATGCTTACATGGCAGGTTCAATTGCCCACCAAGTGTTTTCACACACGTCTAGCTCTATCCTCACGAAAACCAGACCAGGGAGGTGGCATCACCCCACTGCACAGAGGAGGAGACTGAGGCCTACAGGCGTGAGGGAATTAGCCCAAGGTCATGTGGGTTCTAAGTGGCAGAGCCAGGATTTGAACCCAGGTCCCATCTGACTCCAAGAGTCAGAGTGACACACAGGAGGAGGCTGGGGCCGAAGGGCCCCGATGGACACAAGGGGAGGGTGAGGCCTGGAGAGGTGAAGTGCCAGCGGTCACAAGGGTCTTCAGACTCCTGGCCCACCTTCTCCCCACTATGGCCCCTCCCCCCCCGACACAGCAGGACGCCCCAAAACAACCAGCAAAAGGCTTGGTGTTCGGAGCTGCCTACACGCGGCTCCACTCTAACCTAGAAGGAAAGAGAATAGACTCTGCCTGAAGTGACCCCCTGCTCAGTGAAGCCCCCAGGCCTCCCGTCTTTGTGTGGGCAAAGAACGCTCTTCCCTTAACTGCCCTGACTGCAGGTAGGTTAATGTCACTACTGCACATGGGTTCTCATCGCGGTTGGTAGATTTCATTCAATTCCACAGTTTCTTTCCTGGGCATTGCTTCCCGTGCACGGGGCCAGCAGATGCAGGGAAAAGGGCTAACACCATCCGCGCTTCTCTCATCACAGCAATTTATCCATCACCTGTGTGGGCCTGGCACCAAGCTGTGGCACTCTGCTTTCATTGTCTATTTTAACCTCACAGCAACCCTGCAAGGGAGGAGTTACTATTATCCCTGTTGTGCAGATCAGGAAATCAAGTTGGACTGAGGCTCAGAGAGGTTGAGTGACTCGCCCAAGGTCACACAGAGAGAGAGTGGTGGGGCCTTGCACTACTGCCACACTCTCTCTGTCTGATCCAAATACCAACTCCTTATATTTGATAGTGCTCTGAGAATTCTCCAAAGATTCTTATTATCTGTCACCTCTTTAATGCCCAGGCCCAGAAGGGGGAGTGACTTGGCTGAGGTCCCACTGTGAGTTAGGAGCAGGCCTCCTGACTTGCGGTGTAAACCCTGTTATGCTGTCCACCCCACATCGGTCATTCCCTGACCAGCCGAGACGCTCACAATGTGCCCGGCCCCGGGGAGCAGTGACCACAGCTAATCCCGAGCATTTGCCCAGAACTTCCCAGGCGCAGAACGTCCAGGAGGTGCTGGGAGGTGCTAAGCCAAATCTCCTTGGGCAGGTGTTTCCCCTCCTGAGACCTCCTTTCCTCCACTGCTAAGTGGGGCAACTCCTGGGGTTGGTGATGATATAATGAGATATTGGATATAAAACATCGAGTTCAGGGCCTGGTGTCTAGGAAGTACTTGATAAATGGAGACGCTATTATATTGTTATATAACATAACATGACAACATAGTCTAAATAACATGGATATGACATTATTAGTATGATTATAGGTCACACCCAGCGTCTCGTTTGGATCTTGCCACAGGAAGGCCACCTGGCTACTAACTGACGCTCGGTAAACGCTGGGGGAGCATGTTGGACAAGACAGGCATCCTCTTCCAGGTTTACAGAGAAGGAGGCTGAGGTGCAGAGAGGTCAGCCCGCTGGTAAGTGGCAGAGCTGGGATTTGAACTAGGGTCTGCCTGGATCCAGCCCTCCAACTATTGCCTGTGAGCCACAGGCCCCGTATAGTGGGCGGACGGGCAAGGAGCACTCCTGTCTGCTTCCCTGTCACGTCTTGGCATGGCCCTGCTGGTTCCCCTCCCTGAGAACTGGGCGTGGGATCCGAGGGCAGGGAGGGGAGAGAGAGAACCTGCGGCCCGCGCCATAAGCACATGGGGGGCCTGAAGTGCCCGCTGCACTCCCCACGCCTGCCTGCCACCCTGGGGCTCCTGGCCGGGTCTGGGGTGAGGGCCTGTGTCTCCCTCTGGAGAAGCTCCTGCTGGGTAGTGGGCTCAGGGCTGCAGGTCGGGCCAATCACCTCCTCTCATCCAGTCTGGGTTCACCTCAGCCTCAGTCTAAAGGCCAGAGACCCCCTCGGGAGTCAGGTTGCCCCTACTACTCATCCCTCTCATCCGGGGAGTTCTCCAATCTACCTCTAGTGTTCATGATTCTGTCCCATCTCTAATGTTTTCCCGTGAGTCAGAATTTTTCCCTGATAGGCTGTAACTGCTGTGAAATAGATAATTACAATAATAGATACGTATTTTTTGTGTGTATTTCGAAAAGTGTTACTAGAACATCAAATTCATGGTGTTCCGTGTAGTCTTGATTAGAAGGAAGCTATTAAAGGGAGGAGTGTGAAAGTCCACCTTTTTTGCAGACCCCGGCATGACAAGTGACGTCCTGACGCAGGACCACAAGTGTTTGGAACTAAGCCCTCCTGCTAATTGTCCAGCGGTGGGTGGCTTGGACAAGGCAGTTTCTAGAGTGGACCCTGATCTACTGTATGGTGTTTGCATTGCTGGTCCTTCACAGCAGTCCGCTGACCAACACCATCCACTGCTCATCGAGAGCCTTCTGCAGGCCAGGGACCGCTCTTTGCACCTTTTTATGTTATCTGATCTTCACAGGAGCCTGTAAGACTGGCCTTCCAATCCCTCATTTGCACATAAATGAATGAGACTCAAGGAGTGAGAAAACTCACCCACCCAGACGCGGCTGCAGAGTCAGAACCCACACCCAGCCCCCACTCCCCTGACGTGGTCCGGCTGCAGCTTAGAGCCCATAGGTTTCACTGATTAGTGTCCCCAGGGCCTGGCACTTCACAGAGTTTGCAGAGTGGACGATGAATCACGTTATCGTTTAAAACTCATACATCATGTCACCGTGGCCCTATGTTCTGTGGGTTAGAAGCAAGTCACAGGTCAGTCCCACCCTCAAGGGGAGGGGACTCTGCAAGGGTGTGAACATCAGGGGTGGGGATCATTGGGCGTCATTTTAGAAGCCACCTACCACACTTTACAATCCATATTTCAGCTATTCTGCACTCCTAGCAACTCCCTGAACCCCGCCATCTGCCTTTGCATATGCTGTTCCCTCTGTCTGGAATTTCACCCCCTCCACTTTTGCCACCGTATCCTAAGGCCTCTGCTTAGATATTACTTCCTTTGGGTTCTTGCCAGCAGTACCCAAATCTGTGTTGGTTTCTTCTATCATAACATTTATCACCCTGCACTGTAATTTTTCTATTTACACGTCAATCTCACCACTCTCCCTCCTAATCCTGCCCCCACCAGTGCCTAACGTAGAATCTACACAGGACCTGGCACATTGTGGATGCCCAATAAGCCTTGCTGAATAAGCGAATGAATAAGTGAATTATCAAGCCCCAGCTTGGAACCCAGACCCCACTCCCAGTTCTGGGCCCTGCCCCCCGCCCAGGGGCTGTCTGCTGGATCCTCTCTCCCCCGAGCCCCTGTGTCATCTCAGTAACTAGGCCAGTGCCTGTTGGACTTCCCCTGACTTTGAAATAACTTCTCCCCTGCAGTTCTCAGGAGCACTTTCCTAGAATCTCTCTCGCTGTTCTTTGCCTCCGTCCTCCCCCTGCCTTGTAACTCCGTGGCCCTGCCAAAAATTGGAAGCTCATTATTAAACCAGGAGCTGTCTTATATTATCCCAGAGACTACAGATGGAAAATATTAGCTTCTATCTCAACTGAGGACTGACAGAGTAAAGGCTCCTTGAGCCGTTAGCTGTCAAGGAGAGGAAGAAAAGTTTTTCATCTGCATGAATAATTGTTTCGTGCGCTATCCAGAGAGACAACAGATTTACATCCCAGACATTTTCACTGGGCCAGGAGCAGCTGCCACTGCAGTATCTACTCACGTACTTTGTTTCTGCCCTCTCGTTCTTGGAGTTGGTTAGAACAGAAGTTGGGGGGGGGGGTGAGGGTGGAGGGGAGAGGGGAGGGGGCTCCGTAATGTCCAGATTGGGAGAAGTGGAACTAGGAAGGCACTGGAGTGGAGATAGAGGCTGGGCCCAGTGTCTCGAGGAAGCCAGGAAAGCTGGCAGAGCACGGAGTGGTCAGCTGTCCTTCCTCTCTTTCCCTCAGGCCTGCCTCAATCCACCAGCTGGCCCTTTCAGCTTGACCTCCAAAATATGTCCCAAATCCAGCCCCTCCTCAACACCTCCATTTCCACCATTCCAATCCAGACCATTGCATCTCTCACTGGGACTTCTGCAACAGCCTCCCAAGCGGTCTCTGGCTCCTGCTCGCAAATCCTACAGTCCATTCTCCACACCGCAGCCAACTGAGCTTCTGGTCCACAACCAACTCAGGTTTCTCATAGCCCTTGGGATGAAACCTTGATTTATGAGACCTGCCGCTCGTCCCACCTCCTAATCTCATCGGAGCTCACTCTTCCCCTCTCTGTACCAGCCTTTCTAGTCCCCAAACACCCCAGGCTTGTTCTGCTCTTGGGGCCTTCACCCCATCTGTCCATCTCCTGAGAACATGCTCCCCCAATCATGCAACTGGCTCCTTCTCAACACAATTCTCTCTGCTCAAATGTGCCGCTTCAGAGAGGTCTTCCTTGACCACGTGGTCTGATGCAGTGCCTCCCTCCACCGCTATCTCGTCCATTACCCTGCTTCATTTTCCCTATAACACTTCCCACCATCCAGAATCAGGTCAGCTGCCTTTTGTTTATCGTCTGCTGCCCCCACTAGAAAGGACGCTGATGAGAGCGGGAGGGAGATGTGTCTGTTTCATTCACCTCTGGACCTGCAGCCCCAGGGCAGTGCCCAGCACAAAGCAGGCACCCGGCAAATCTTTATTGAGTGAATTAGTGAAAGCCAGCTGATAGAAGGCTGAGTGGGGGAGACCCAGCAGAGAGGGAAATCTGGCACCTTAGCAGGTGGGTGGCTACTGCTGTCTGAGAACAGCCAATACATGGGGATTCAGTAAAAATCATAACAGTAACAATGGCTACTACTGTGTTTTGGGTTGTGTTTTCGGTTCTGAAATTATCTGAAGCACCTTTATCCATAGAGGCTGGTTACAAACCACTATTATATGGAGATTCAGTAGAGGATGCTGCTCCCCTGAGCACCTGAGGGCAGATGGAGTCCCCATAGTGCTGGAGAACACAGGGCCGAGAGCAAGAGGGGACAAGAGGAGAGGAAATTAAAAATGGTACAAACAGAAACAAATCCTGAATGGTCATAGGTTTAAGTGATTTAATGTACAAACTCTCCGTAATCGCCTGCCTTTGCCAGGTTTTATGAATCTGTGCCATAATGTAAAACCTGCTTGACAAAGCTTGAAGTCTACACAGAATATAGGGTACTGATTTATATTTTAAAAAGAGGTGAAGATGGACCCTATACCCAGCTGAGGAATCTCTTGCATTCCTGGACATTGAGTGTTAGGAAGCTTAGAGAGTGTAGACACCCAGAAGAAAGATCCGAGTACAGTAAAGTGTAATCTGAATGGACACCTTTGATTTTAGTCCCAAATAGTCCAGCTAACAAGCTTTGTAACCCAGAAGTCCCACAAATATTTCAGAGCAGAGACAACTTTTTTGCACTGGATAAACAAAGGTCCAACTGATTGCTTCCTAATTTCTTTTCACTACAGTTACTTCTTCTCATAAAGGAAAATTTCTATTTCTGATTTGTTTCCCTTCTCAAAGCAGTGTGGGGAGCGGAGGTTACAATATTATGTTTCCACACCACCATTCATCAAGGACAACCCCGGGCAGCCATTATTACAGCCACATTTCCATATGTCACCTCTAATCCTCACAAACTGGAGGAAACCGAGGCTCAAAGAGGCAGAGTAGCGTGTTCGCCATCCCAAAGCTAGTAAGTTTCAGAATGCAAACGCAAGCCTGGGTGTCTTATTCCAAAAGACGTGCTCTTTGTGCTGTTCTGTATGGCCTCTCTTGTAGCAGCAAGAGTTTAGTTTCACCAGCATTTGTCAGGCATCTCCTATGTGCCAGGCCTACTGCAAACATAAGAAGATGCAGTCCATAGTCCACGATATCCGTTCAGCATCAGGGAGACTGTCATCAGGAAGTGGGTTTAGAGGCAAAGCCCTGGATCAGAGGCAGACCTCCAGTTCCTGCAAAGGATGTGTGTGTGTGTGTGTGTGTGTGTGCGTGCGCGCGCGCACGTTGGGGGGTTAGGATTAGGGGTGGAAGGTGCTCCCTGCACTTCATTATTAAGGCAGATCTCTGATGGATGGACTAGGATATGGGGAAGGGGCTCAGATCCTAGTTTTGGACACCAGCGTGGCCAGCAGACAGCCTGGAGACACCGAATTCTTGGAGGTACTGGACTAGGCCTCCTTCATACACTTCCCTTCTCTAAATCGGGATAGAATGAGACTTGAGCTAGTTCGGGGATGAGCTTGCAGGGACAGGAATGGCTCTAGATGCCGGGAAAGATGGTGTGACGATGGATCTTGGACCCAGTGGTCACAGTGAGTGAGCTTGGCTGTATGTCATGCATCTGTGCACATTTGGAGGTTGTTGGTCACTTCTGCTCTGCCCCCATGCCTGCCCATCTCCTGCAGCAGGTCCCTAGAGCATAATGAAAATTATGCAGGAATCACCTTTTTCCCTGGTCACTAGGGAATCAGTTTGGTGGGTAAAGGTGGACGGCTGTTGCGTGATCACTTCTTTTGCGCTATGTGTTCGGTGAAGCCTCAGTTAGATTCCCCCATCACTGAAACACTCAGATTTCTTCAATGAGAAAGGTGAATGGTCGGGAGAAAAATAGACACTGTTATTAGAAGTTTAGGAGGGAAACTTTCAGAGATGAACGTTGGTTACCTAACATTTCAAACCTTCCTAAGTCAAAAGATATGAATCACAGGTGTCAAGATATGCAGACCAAAGAGTACAACGTTTCAAGGCGAGAAGTGTCGGCAGAGTGAAATGACGCAGGGAGGCCAGGGTGGTGCCTGCTGAAAGAACCATTAGGAGGTTGGCCCCTGTGGACCCTCAGGACAGCGTTTTCAGTAGAGGGTGCCGGGTCATGGCGGGTAAGGGGTTGGCAGAAACAGATGCTAAGATGCTCCGTATGAGGTGTTAAGCTTGAAGTTGTTAAGCTTCTCTAGCCCTTTCTGAGAAGTCTGGCTTTGAAGGGAAAACGGGAGAGCGGGCCCAGCACCCAAAGGTAGCAACCAACACCTACAGCACTTACCGCGTGCCAGGCACCACTCCAAGCCTTCAGCACGGATGAGCCATTTAATCCTCACAACTACAGGAAGTAGGTGGCGTTCACATTATCCCTCTTCGTCAAGTGACTTCCTTGCTGAAGTTCACATGGCTTGTAAATAGCAGTGCTGGGATTTGAACCCAGGCAATCTGGCTCCAGACGGTGCTTATAACCCACCTTCTCTGCTGACCTTCCTGGAAACTTGGTGGTGGGGAGGTTGTTTTTAAGGGTGGGAGGGTCCTCATGATATTTGTATGAACAGTGGGAAGGGAGAGATGGCTTAATCCCTCTCCCCTCCCGAAAGTCAGGTATCAGCCAGCAGCCCTGGGACCTGAGATGTCCAAGCAACCGTGACCATGGCCTTGCATATTGGGCATTGGATCCATTACACTTGTGCAGTGAGACCCTCTGCATTTCATCCCCAGAAGTCTCCTAGACAAGTTGGAGCCTATAGGGCCCGTGTTTAAATAAGATGATGCCCTTTGTTATGATGGAGCAGGGTGGAGCTGGGCCCCAGAACCCTCCAGGGATTATGGGAGTGACTAGTATTTGAAATGTAACTTGAGAGGTTTGCTGAGTTCTGGGGGCATGTGCGCCCAGCTTGTGAATCCCAGCCTGGGATTTCAATCAATTTCCATCAACTGATGACTAGAATTGCAGAGTTTGTCCACCGCGGCCCTGTGGTGTAGTGGAAGAGAGGCTGGACTTTGGAATCAGACACACTGGGGTTCAGATTCCACCTCTTCCACTAACCAGCTCGGTGATCTTGGCCAAGGGAAGGTAGCTTTCTCAGCCTCGGTTCCTCGTCTCTCAAATGAGGATGGGGCGCATGCAGCTCAGTTCCCCTAGGGAGCTCATGACATTTTATCTCCCTCCCCTCCTCTCAACCTTTGGTTAGATGCTTGCTCTTTGCAAAGACCCAATTCCTTCATCATAAGAAGGCTGCCACTGGGCTTCAGGGGATGACCCACTTATAGCCAATTGCTTCCTTCTGGGTCATTCTGATGGATTAAATGAAGAACCATTTAAAACCACAGCCTGAAGAGCCAGAGGGAGAGGCTGCAAAGGGGTGATGAAGTAGAACCACGAGGAACTTTGTACTGCAGTCAGGGGGAGCTCTAGGCACACAAGAGCAGTCTCCACAGCCAACAGACCCTACGACCACCTCAGTTACTGTGAGCCTAACCAGGCCAGTCACAAAGCCGCCTTTGAATAAGATGTGACAATTACAGAGACTCTGGGGCCATCTGTGCCCCTGCTGCTTCCTCTATCCTGACCCCTCAGACCTCTCTTATTTCACTGCGAAATCTCAACACCCAGGGCCTCTGCTGTGCTGTGAACACCTTTATTTCTGAGTGCATTTCCTACGAGGCATCGGCAGGAGAAGAGTCTCTGAGTGAGTTATATTTCCAGCACACCTCTGGGTTCATGTTGGACTTTGCTGGGGCTGTTCTGAACCAGGAAAAAATCTGACTCAAGGCCATTTCAGTCCAACAAGTATTTGCTGGGCCCTTCCTGTATTTCGGGCACTGGGTTTGATGCTGGAACACAGAAACAAATACGAAACAGTATCTTACCCTCGGTTAATAGATCACCATTGACTGAGGCCCTCCCGAGTGCCAGGGGCTTTACAAATGTTATCAACCTAATAAGGGAGATACCACCTCCGTGTTACAGGTGAGGGGTAGGAAGCTCAAAAAGGTTAAGTTATGAGGTCAAGGTCACACAACTAGTAAGGGCTCAACCTAAGCTTGGATTCAGGGCTGTTTCACAGCAAACCCCACATGCCTTCAAGTACTCGGGGTTACCTTTTTGTCAAGGACCAGGGTCTCATGGAGACAAAGATAGAAAACCTTAAATACCATCCAGGTACTATGAACCCGCGTGCTATAAGTCAAGGCCAAGTGAGACTGGTGCTTTAACCGAAGTCTGAGCCAGAAGGCGGGAGACGTTCATTCTGACCGAAGGGGAGGCAGGAGGCCCCACCACAGGCCGGATGCTGTGTGCTCCTGGTTTCCGAACTTGTTTGCAAATGGAAAATATTATTATGATGGCTGGAGGGATCGGCACCCTTGCCACCCTCTCTCTCCATGCTTATGAAGAAGCAGAAGGAATGGCTGAGCTACATGAATTTAACCCTTGGTCCTCCTCCATCGATGAAAGAGGCATACAGCTCCCCCACCCCGCACTCCTTCCCTTGGAGCAGGGACAAACTCAAAAGGCCTTCTGACCATGATGGAGACCAAAGTTTACAGGGGCAGGACAGGTCCTGTGCTAATGGAGAAAGCATTGTTTCCTCAGTTTGGCTTTAGACTGTCCTGTCCTGTGGGGGAAAAAATGTCTGTCCTTGGGAGAAACTCCAGCTTGAGAGATGGATTAATAAAAGAACGGCAGCTCACAGTTCCTGCCGATGAGGAAACAAGTCAGAGAGGCCAGCCTCACCCTGGGCCAACGGACTGGAGCCCATCAGACTGACTGCACCCTTCCCTCTTCCCCAGGCTTGTAGGACTGGGCAGCGCCCACCTGGCTGAAGCCTATGTCCTGCTCCAGACCAAGGGCCAGACCAGAAGGACACTGCAGGGGACGGAGAGGGCCGTGGGAAGGGAGGACTCACCTGAGGCGGAGGCGGAATCCATCCAAGCGACAGACGTAAGAAATGGACGCTTGTGAGGTGAGGGCTTATCTTGCAAGTGGGAGGCAGGACAGGGCAGGAGGGTCAGTCCGCTGGCGATCTCTCCTTGTGGAGGCCTAAGTTCCGAGGGGTTTTGTCTGCAAAACTCAAGGGAAAGTTCCAGTTCTTTCAAACTCTAATATTTCTCTCTCCTGCATCAAAATTTTCCTTCTGACACTGACCCAACCTTCAGTAAAGAAACCTGCATTTGCCTGTCCAGCCTCGTCTGCTAGTTTTGTGGAAACTGAGTCGAGGTGACCTGGTTCCATCTCACTCCCTCCCGGCAGAGCAGGGGCCCGGCCTATAAGGCACACTGCACCACTTGTCAATGTTTGAGATTATCAAGTCATTGGTGGGTTTTTTTTTTTTTTTGCCAATATTATGGATTTTAAAATGTATCTCATTTTAAAAGTTTGAACTTTCTCAATTCCTCATGAGGTTGAGTGACTTCTGTTACAGTAATTGGCCATTTGCATTTCCTTTTCTGTGAATTTATTTGAATCTTTCCCTATTTTTCCAATGCGTTGTTCTTTTCACTTATTGATTTGCATGAGTTCTTTGTATCTTCCAGAAAGGAATACTTTGCTACACGTTGTTAGTATTTTCTCTCACTTTGGTCATTATCTATTTACTTAATGTGTTGCTATAAGAAGTTGTACTTTCGGGCATCTCAAAATTAACCAGGCTTTTCACTTGCCTTTTGCTTTGTGCATCATCTCTAAGAAGGTCATCCCTACTCAAGATCATAAACACGTTTTTTGTGATTATCTCATACTAATTTTTTGTGTGTGAGGAAGATTAGCCCTGAGCTAACATCCATTGCCAATCCTCCTCTTTTTGCTGAGGAAGATTGGCCCTGGCCTGACATCCGTGCCCATCTTCCTCTACTTTATATGGGACACTGCTACAGCCTGGCTTGATAAGCAGTGCGTCTGTCTGCGCCCGGGATCTGAACCTGCGAACCCTGGGCTGCCAGAGCGGAGCGCGTGAACCTAACTGCTACACCACCGGGCCAGCCCCCTCTCATAATAATTTTATGTATTTATTTTCTAAGGTTAGGTTCTCTCTAAGTCATTTGTAATTTTATCTTGTGAGAGGTGGAGGAGGAATTTCCTTTGGCCCCCGCTGATCTGAAACCCTTACATACATCTAACCCCCCTCTCCTCTTCCCTCCAGTTACAATGGAAAGAGCCCCTCCTCCCTTCGAGGACAAGCCATTCACTTGGGCTCCCACCTCTGTGCCTTCCTTCTTCAAGAACTTCCTTCTGTTTATACTTCGCCTATCACCATTCCTTCCTTCTCTCCTGGGTCATTTCCATCAACACAAGGACATGGTTTAATTCCTTCCACCTTTAAAAAAATCCTCCCTCCCTTGGGGTAAGATAGAGTAGTTTACAACAGGCTGATGTTACTGCCAAGCTATAGAAAATCTGGATAAAAATTAAAAAATTGTATTCTCCAAAGCATCAGGGAGCCATGGAAGCAACAAGGACCAGAGAAACTAAAATTCTGGAGAAGGGAGGACTGCTCAGAGGCAAGCATCTGCAGATGCTTTTCCCTTCGGGTCATTTGATGATTCTGGGCACAGGCTAGAGGCTGAAATCTGGGCTGGGTCACGGGGCTGCTGCAGAGTGACAGAATCGGAGGCTTGAGGGGTCTCAAACACCCACCCCGACTCCAGCCCAAGATATGTGTCGAATTATGACGCTGTGTGATGTGAGAGGCTGAAGACCTCTGAAAAGCAGAGTGGAATTCCCTGGAGTCTCTTGAGAAGATAAAGACTCACCAGGGTTGGAGGTCCTGAGAACAACCTGGCAAGAGCTGAAAGCACTGGAGGGAGGGGTGACCTGACACCAGCCATCAGCCGTCTGCAGCTGCTTTTCCTAGAACACTTGCCAATTCTGATGCAGCCGGACAAACGTGGAGACTTGGGGGACCTCAGACACAAGGCTGGTGTCCTCTCCCCAAAGGCTTTTTACAAACAGAAGCATCTCAGAGCAGGATGCTGAAGAGCAAAGCCAAAGCCCCCAAAGGCAGAACAGAATCCCCTGCAGTCTCTTTGTGCTGAGACAAGACCCACCAGGCTCTTGACTGACAGCCGCACTATAGGAGCAGGGTGGACTGCAGGGAGATAGACTGATTCTTATTGAAACTGTAAACAAACCTGGACTCAGTTCTGTCCTTATTGGAATTAAGCTGTTCAATACTTCACTCTGTCTTCCCAGCAGAGGAAAGGGGGAAGACAACATTATCCAGAAAATTTCAGTGCTTTTACACACAACATTTGGGATTCCTCTGAAAATTACTCCAAGAGAAAAAAACATATAACTGAAAACCAAAAGAAAAAGCAGACAATAGAAGCAGACCCACTGGTAACCCAGAGTTATCAGAAAAGAACTTTAAAATAACTGGGTAGTATATCTAAGGATATAGAAAGAATGAACAAAATGGTTCAAAAGGTAGAGTTTATCAGGGAACGTTTGAATCTATAAAAAAAGCATCAAATGGATATTCTGGACCTGATAAATATAGTATTTACAGTTAACAAATCAACTGGTTGGTTTAAGAGCAAATGAGATACAGCAGATGCCAGGATTAATGAACTGAAAGATAAGCCAATAGAAAACAACGAAATTGAAGCTCAGAGAGGAAAGAAGGAATTAAAAAAAAAAAGCAAAATAAACAGAACAGAGCATAAGAGGCATGATACACAGTTAAAAGGTCTAGCAATGTGTAATTAGAGTCACAGAAGGAGAGGAGAGAGAGAATGAGATAAGAATAATTGATGATACAATGGCTGAGAATTTCCCAAAATATCAGAAAAATTACTGGAGTTGAGTAAATTTATCCAGATGTTTGGATACAGGGTCAATGTGCAAAATTCAGTTGCTTTTTTCTACACCAGCAACAAACAAATACTGAGTTTAAAATAACACCATTTAAAATACCACCAATCAAACACCTAAGAATAAATCTAATGAGAACAGAGAAAAGTTAAAGTCAGCCTAAAAGATGGAGGGATATACAAGGTTTTGAGACTGTAAGGTTCAATTCAGTGGAGGTGTTAATAGAGCTATAGTGCAACACAATCCAAAGTGGAATCCAAGCAGGCTTTCTGAGGGTGAAGGTGGGGAATTAACAAACTCATTCTAAAATTCATATGGAAATGCAGAGGGTAGAGAATGGATGAATTAGAGTTCTCCAGAAAAGAGAACCAATAGGATGTGTGTATGTATACATATATGTGTATAGAAAGAGATTTATTATAAGGAATTGGCTCACATGATTATGGAAGCTGGTGCCAATGGTGCAGCTGAAGTCCAAAGGCAGTCTGCTGGACATTTCCCTTCTGCTTGGGGAACCCAGTCTTTTTGTTCTAGTCAGGCCTTCAACTGATTGGATGAGGCCCACCCGCATTATGGAGGGCAATCTGAACCTTTACTCAAAGTTTGCCAAATTAAATGTTAATCTCATCCCCAAACATCCTTTCAGTTGACACAAAAAATTAGCCATCACAATAACCAAGGCAATCTAGAAAAAAATAAAGCTACAGGACTTATACTATAAGACATCAATATCTATTTTAAAGCTATAGTAATTCACAATGTGCTATTGACATAAGGATAGAAAAACAGAGTAAAGGAAGAGAAAAGACAGTCCAGAAACAGACCCAGATTTATGACAGAAGTGATAATACAGTACAGGAGAGAAAGGATAGTCTTTTTAATAAAATATTAAGTTAATTGCATATCAACATGAAAAAAATTAATCTAGATCTCTTCCTCACATCATACACAGCAATATATCATACCTAGATATGAAAAGTAAAACAATAAAACCATTAGAAGAAAACAGTATATCTTCAATGCCTTGGAATAGACAAAACTTCTCTAAACCCCCCTTCTTCAGTTCCGTGGTTGGGTCGAGTTTCTTTTATCATCCTGCCAATTCTGCTCACTGTTTGAAATAAGTGGAGCTGGAACTTGGATGTTCTTGTTTGCAATCTCACCTGAACCATCCCCATCCAGTCCTTTCCTAGCAGTCACTGACTACTGAGTTGCTCATTTGTTTTGTCATTAGTTTAAACATTTATGAAGTGTGTGCTATGCTAGTCCCTTCCCCAAGCACCATCTTTACTCCTGACCAACTTGGTCAAAACCAACTGGGTATAGTGGCATTTTAGATCCTTACAATGGAGCATCAGCATCCCCCCCCCCACACGTACCACTACCACATTCTTATCCTTCATCAGATGAGCCTGCATCCTCAGCACTGGCTAATCCTCATTACTCCCTGATCTTCCAACACACCCTGAATTTCACCTCCTCCAAGTATTTATTCATGCCGCTTTCCCAGTGGGACAACCCCATCTGTGCCATGCTATTTCCAGGCTATCTCCCTCCAATGTCCTGCCTGCCTTGGCCAGTTTGGGCTCAGTACATGGGAGGAGCTGAGCAGAATGTGCAGAGATCTCAGTGACCCTTACCCAGCCTTCCAAGCCCTTCCTCAGTGCCCCTTTATTTGAGGTTTGGAATTATCCTCCGAGGCTGGGTGCCCAGGCACCAGGACACCTGAGTTTAGGGCCTGGGAAGGGCTCCCTCTGCTGAAGGAGAACAGCATGGGGTCCAGGCATGACTATACTGTCATTACCAGGCTCTGGGGGACAGCAATCCTGGAGAGATCAAAGTGCCTCACAAAGACTTTGGTGACACCCACCGCAGAGTGACTCCTTCAAGTTGCAGGTACCAGAGATGGACAACCTGGCCAGGAGACACTGCCATATCTCAGACACGATATAGGCAAAGGCCAGCTGAATGACAAGGACCCAAACTTCTGTTCTCATCCCTGTCATCTCTGGTCTTTCCTCAGTGCAGGTCCAAGGGACCAGGGGTGGGGGACGTGGCAGGAGGAGGGTGATCAGTGAAGCAAACTGTTCATTTTTGGCCTCAACACTGTCTGACAGTTTTGTTCTTCCTGCTCATGGAAGCCTCTACTTACCTCCTGACCACCTACTCAGCGCGGAGTTGTTTTTAGCCTCCACCTCAGCCCCCGCCATCGTTTCATCAGTAGCCACTGTGGATGCCCCTACGCCTGGTTCTGCCTCTTCCATGTAGTGAGCCAGACTTAGCTAAGCCAGGCAGCAAACAGCACGAGCGTTCGAGTCAGGCACAGTTGAATTCACGTCCTTCCTCTGCCACCCACCTTGTTCAGGTTACTAAACTGCTCAAGCCTCAGTGTCTTCATCTATGAAATGGGGATGACAGTCTCCAGCTCATGGAGTTGTTGGGGGACATAAATGAGACAACATATGTAAAATGCTTGGCTTGGCATCGGTGCTCTGTACACATTAACTAACTCCGCCCCCATGCCATTTATAGCCACACCCCTGCTCCTCGGAGAGAGGTGGAGACTATCAGTACATGTCTACGATATGGAGTGATAGAGATAAATACCAGTTGCATTAGTGTTTCCAGGTAGGACTGATGGATTCTGCTTGGGGAGGGGACTAGTCTGGGAGCACAACTACTGGCCAGCATTTTTCGGGTACTCGGGTATGTGCCAGGCACTGCTCTTTACACACAGCCTCATTTGATCCTCATAGTAACCCAGAGGGTTGGCACTTGTAGTGGACAGGCTCTGGGGGGTCCCCACGATCCCTGACTCCTGGGACCCACGCCCTTGTATAATCAGTTCCCTCCCTTGGTGTGTGGGCAGGACCTGCTCCTAACGCATAGAATACGGTAACAGGTGTATGCAACACACGATACAAGGCTGTAATGCCCCTTGTCTCTGAGGGCCACTCCAATCCCACACCAGACG
Source organism: Tapirus indicus (assembly GCA_031878705.1). Lineage (NCBI taxonomy): Eukaryota > Metazoa > Chordata > Mammalia > Perissodactyla > Tapiridae > Tapirus > Tapirus indicus. The sequence continues at coordinate 100,255,499 of CM062923.1, read as the reverse complement.
GAGAAACAGCGGGGAAGGAAGTGGAATTGTTGTGAAAAAAGGCTCAGGTCTCCATAGAAGCTGCCCAGGGAGTTCTTCCAAGGCAGTCAGTCGACCTATCTGCTATTTACATCAGATCAGGAATCCGTGCAGAAATCATTTTTCAGTCTTCCCTGAGGAATGGCATCATCTCAATACTCATTCTCATGTGAACTAAAGAATCATACCCGTGGTCTTCATAGGAAAATAATCGTATTTATGGTGCATTCAGACGAAGCCCAGGGTGCTAACCACATGGGCCTGCCTAAAAGATGACCAGGCCAAGTGGGCACTCTAGACTCGGTGGCCAAGGATAGGGCCGGTAAGATGGCCACTCGCCCTCGCTCCTGTGTTTCTGTCACACTTTATGTGATCCGGATCTCAAGCGTCCCTGAAGCACAGGCTCATTTTCCGGGGAAAGGACGCCTGATTTGTCCAGGACGTGCCTCGGCCAGATACCCCAGGGGCAAGAGGCCACTGAGCTCACAGCCCCTGGCCCCATGCGGGATGCCTCTAAGCTCAGAGAAGGGTCCCGACATGGAGTCCTGTTGAAGGAATGGCTACAGGGGTGGAGGGAGGCCCGGGCAGTCCACGCTAGCTCAGAATCTTAGACTGGGAGGTTTCCACGAAGCCCGGGCACAAGCCCCAAGGTGGGAGGTGCCAGGGACACGTCTGCGGGAAACTGGAGACGGGGTGCTCAGGGGGGGCTGCGGAGAGATCATCGGAAGGGAGGTGGAGTGTTGGTTTTAGGGAGCCATGCTTGTCCCCCACGCAGAGGCCTGGGGTGGCTCTGTGCCCAAGAAACCGCCTTTCCGCCCCCTGCGGCTCCTGGGGGCCAGCTCCTCACGCCCCGCTCTTTGGCCCCGCCCCTGCCCGTTCCCTTCCTTTTCCTCCTCCCCTCGCTGGCTCCGCCCCTTACTGTTCCCTGCGGCTCAAAGCCCTGCTACTCCCCGGCCTCCCTCTCCCCTTACCGCTCTCAGCGGCCCCGCTACTCGCTGACCCCGCCCCCAGGACACTGACCCCGCCCCCGGATGCCAGCCCCGCCCCCAGGGTCGCTGGCCCCGCCCCGCGCAGGAGCCGCCCCATTCAAGGAGGCTGCGCACCTGCAAGGCTCCACGCGTGCGTCGAGGCCCGCCCAGGGCGCCGCGGCGTGGTAAGGGTCTTGAAGTTTCTGCCTCGGGCCGACCCCGCCCCGCCTGTGGGTCCAGGGGCCTAGCATCTAGGAGGACAAGAAGGGGAGCACTTGGGTGACTGTAGTTGAGCGGTTCAGTCCTTCCCAGCGAGTTCGGGGCAGGGTCTTCCGGGGCAGCGCAGTGAGTCCTGGGGCACGAGGGGAGGCAGCGGGAGGGCTGTGCGCAGACCTCAGCCCACGTGAGCCCCGCACAGTCTGTAGTGGGGCCCAGGGTAGAGGTGAGAGGAGGCAGCTCTCATACCTGGAAAACGGTCTGTGCAGGTCTGAGCACAGCAATGTTTATGCCCAACCCAGGCCCCGGGAGCCCCTGCCTGGAGGGGCCACAGGCATGAGTTTATGTGCAAGATATGATGCGGTACCCTGTGGAAAAGCCCAGACGGAGGTGGCTCAGGGCCTAGTCCTGACCTAGTGCATGCTAGGAAGGCTTCACAAATGGGACAGCTATTCAGATGGGTTCTGCAGGATAAGTGGGACTTCTCCAGGACCGGAAAGGAGGCAGAACTGGCACAAGTAAAGGCATTGCAACTTAGGAGCAACAGGTGGGCCAACAGTGTCCAAGTGATGTTGGCTTCAAGTTCCTAATCTGCAAATTGGGAATAATGTACCTCTATGGCAAGTGAGTCGCTACGCGGATCACCTGAATGGCCTGGGGGAGCATTTGACAGATAACGTTCCAGAGTCCCTCCTCTGGAAATTGGTTCAGGAGGCTGTGGGTGGAGTCTAAGACCCTTTACGGTTCAAAAGCTCCCCAGGTGATAATCAAACAAGGATTTAGACCACAGCCCAGCTTTGAGGGGTAAAATAGATACCTCAGTAGAAAATGGTAAACGCTTATCCAGGTCTTAGAAATGCTGTTCAGGCCATCATAGACAATTCATTGACATTTTAAACAATGTAACACACACGTTTAAGCAATCTTCAAAGAGGTTATCCAGAATATTTTTGGCCTTCTCCCTGAGACTGGCAGCCCGCTTGAGCTGCCAGGGCAGGGCTTGGTGCATTGGAGGGACTGGAGCTGGGGCTTGCCCTCCAACCCCTTGGTCCTGCTTGGATTGGGTGCCGGGTTTGCTGACTGTCTCCTTTCGTCTTCTCCCGGGCCTTGCTGGCCCTGCAGACCTTCAGTGAGGATCTTCGTGCACCTGCCCTTCTCTCTGCACACCAGCCTCCTTGGGGGGCAGGAGGCAGTTGGGCCCCTGCCCACTCTGCTTTTCCCGTTCTGCCCCACTCCGCTCTGCACTCAGGGTGACCTGCCTGGGTGGGTATCCCAAGGGCCCCACCTGTGTGCTGGGCCAGCTCTCCTGCTGGCGGTAAGCTGTGGGTTCTCTTTCCTCTCTGTGCCCCTTATGCTGATCTTCCAGGGGCCAGTCCCCAAAGCCCCTCCCCTATATGCCCACCAGGCCCTGTGCTCAGCCAGAACCCTGAGCTCCCCCACTCCCCTCAGGTAGGCAGTGGCTCAGTTTAAGAGACAGCCTCAGAGGGAGCCAGGTCTGGACTTGCGACTCAGAGGCCCTGTGGGCATCAGTTCTGCTGACACTTGGGCCTGAAATAGATGGAGAACTGGGCAAGCTGTCAAGTCCTGAGCCTCAGTGAGCCCATCTGTACAAGGGGAGTGTGGAGGGATGGATTTGGCTGCAGTTCTCCGCTTGTTCAGTCATTCAGCCCCTGGCAGTGATGCTGGTCCATGCAGTTACCTCCCAGTACTGGTTAGTTAAACTTCATTGCTCATGGTCAGCTTTTGTGTGGAATTGGAGCATATCTTAAACTGGTTTCTAGTGTAGAGATGCAGCAGCTGGCCCCAAAAGGTTAAGGTAAAATTTTAGTGATCCATTTAGTATTTTTCCATACCAGAAAGTTGTGATCGGCCCGTTTCGGCAGCAGGACAGTGGTGGAAGGTAAGGCAGTGGAGACTCCCGTGTGGGCTCTTCCCGAAGCTGTGCTGTGAAAAGGCAGAAGAGATTGGTAGCAGCTGGGGAGATCGCAGCAAGGGCTGGCTTTCACAGATGGACGATGTCCTGCATGTCTTTGCAGGAGATGGCCGTAATGCAGGCGAGACGGGATGACAGAGGGGACAGCCCTTGAGCAGGGAGGGGTGAGGCAGGAGTCTGAGGTGCTGACTGGGTCTTGCCTTTGTAACCAGAGGGAAGAAGAGGACAGTGGGGATGCAGGGCAGGGTGACAAGTGATGGCAAGAAAAGGGAATTCCCTCCCTCAAACCAATAACAAGAAGAGATCACCAATGGATTAAATCTCTAACCTTAAAAAATGAGAATCCGTAAAAGCATTAAAGAAAGTACAGGGAAATGCGTTCATGATCTTGGGGTAGGAAAAACCTTAGACAAGACACAGAAAGCAAGAGATAGTGTGAGACAATTAACTTTTTCAAATTAAACATTTTTTTTGTACAGCAGGATATTAAAAAGCGTGAGTGGAAAATATTAGGACTCTATTTAAAGCACTAGAATGCAGAATATCTAGAGAACTCCTAGAAATCTCTAAGAAACATGGGCAAATGCCAGGAATTAGCAACCTAAAGAGGAGACACCCAAATGTGGGGGAGTGCAGATTTCAGAATTCAGACATTTGTATCCTTGATTTTGGTAGAAGTTAAGCTTGACGTGACTGCGTGTTGTGGGAGTGTAAATTGTGACAGTCACTTTGGAGGTGTGGAGGACAATTCAGAAGCATTTACCAAAAGGTAAAGTGGCACACAGAGCCCTCCTGTAGAGGAGTAACCTAGTGCAGCTTTCCAAGCTCAGCGCTGTGGACATTCGGGGCCAGGTAATTCTTCGTCACGGGAGGCTGTCCTGCACACTGTGGGATAGTTGGCAGCATTGCTGGTCACTACTAGTGCCAGGAGCACCCCCTTGTCCCCTCAAGTTATGACAACCAAAAATGTCTCCAGAAATTGCCAGATGTTTGCCCCCAGTGGAGACCCTGCCCTGGAGAAACACTTGCCCGTGTGCGCAAGAGGGAAGGGAAGGGAGTGTCATGGTAACAGCTCGTGTCTATCGTGGAGCAGTGCTTATGCAGAGGGACACCCGGTGAGCAGGGCTGGGCTGAGCCCTGTGGCCTGGCATTGTCCCTTCCAGTTACAGGCTTGTGGGATCTGACAAACTGGCTCTTCAGAAAACCCTCCTCCCCTCAGCGCCCTCCCCTGGGACCGGGTCACGTTGGGGAGGGTGTGTCATGCACCAGGAAGGATTCCATGATGACTCAGTGGGAAGGGTTAGGAAATCGTTGTTATGGGTAAGTGGGAAATTTACAAAGCCAGGGATGGCAGGAAAAGGAGGCACGGCTTCCCCATCCCCGGAAACACTTGCAGGGGGGTGGGGGGTGTCTACTGGACACCCAGTGGGTGTTTGATCCAGTGGAGGGTCGTCAGTCCATTTGTCTGTCCCGTTCTTACATGGCAGGCATGAGAGCAAGTGTGACGATGAAGAGATACACAGACCTCTGGGGTGCCAGCAGGCTGGTTGGGGGTGCCAGCTGTTTCCAGAAGATGTCTGGGGTTGCCAGCTGTCCAGCACCTGCATACTTTGGGGTCCTGAGGAATTACAGGCCCCAGGATGGGGGAAGGAAGCCTTCAGTTCTGTGGGGAGCTGAGCTTGTGTGCAGCCACCTCTCCCCTGGGAAACAGGGGCCTCTGCTGTGGGGCCAGCTGGCCCTGGCATCGGTGCCACATGGGCTATGAGCGTGGCCCATAGAAGGTACCCAGCAGCTCAGGCCCCGGCTCCTTCTGCCTTTAAGTTTCCCTCAGTATTCTCCCTCTCAGCGCAGCAAGGAGAAAGTAGGTGGGACATACCAGCCTGCCCCATTGTTCTCATCCTCCCTCCCTCTCCTTCCCACCCCAGTTCTGGGGCAGGAAAAGTGGCAGCCTCTCCTTTTGCTTCTGCTAGGTCCTTGAGCTCAGTTGCTGATATGCTCAAGGACAAGAAAAATCTGGAAATCCTGGCACAGGATGGCAGCCTGGCTGGCAGAGGTGCTGTCTTGCTGCAGAATCCAATTGCAGATGTCAAAAGCCTTTGATCTCTTTCCATTTCTTTGGAACAAAGTCCGCCCTCTCTACCAGGGGATGGATATCTAAGGCTGCACAGGACAGAGGCCTGGTATGTGAGAGAGCAAAGAGAAGAGCACATCAAAATGTTTACAATCACTCCCGCTACCTATCCAGGAGAGCCACACTTGCTTACTCACATGAGCCAGATGTCGTCAGTATGGTCCCCTCCGTTCTCTGCATGTTTTCTAAATGTTCCATGTGTTCATGGGTTGGGCCTGGATCTGTGGTGTGGCCTCCTTAAAGTCTGCACCTCACAACTCGGGACAGTTTGCTCTGAGGCACTATGAGAAAGCATTTCTCGGCTCCACCTATCAGGAGCTGAAGACCTAAAACCAGCTGGCGTTAGATGGTGCTAATGACTTCGAATAATGAACAAAGGAGATGTTGTCCAGAAGAACATGGGGAAAATTAAACTTTTTGTAAAGAATGATGGGCAGCAAACAAGTGGTTTAACTAGTATGCATAGGAACCGTGGGGCTCCTATGTCGGAATCACTGGCCACGATCAAAACCATGAAGGATACGCTGTATGAGTGGTCCCTCCACTCAGCCAAAACCAGGGGCGATGTTCAAAACCCTGCACTACCCATGTGGCCTAGGCACTGACCAATGGGCACAGATGCTGGCCACACATCTTGGGTGTCTGCATCCTGGGTGAGCCCAGCCCTGGCCCTTCCCAGGCTGTGTCGCCCACTGGACATCTTCCTCGGTGGGACTATCGGACTTTATGTGCTAGATCTCTCCTCTGTGACAGCTCTGCCTGGGTCCTATCACTCATCTATGTGTCTGTCTCTCCTTCACCTTCCTGAGGGCATTTGGCCGGGTTCCCCAAACATTTACAGAACCTCAACTCTGTGCCAGGCCCTGTGCCGAGTTTTAGGGGAGGAGAATGAGTAGGACAGACAGAGCTCAGTCTGACCACAGAGCCTGAGTGCACACCAAGGGATTGTGCATCAGGGCTGAACACAGCTGAGGCCAGTCCAAGTGTGGCAAGAGAAGGAGGGGTGGGTGTCACGCAGCTGGGGGTCCAGGGAGGCTTCCTGGAGGAACAAACAGGGTAGAAGACTCCTCACCTTTACCTGACACTCTGCCATCCTCACAGCACTTTACATTACAGATTATATGTGAAATACACAATCTGACATAAAAGTTTGATCCTAAAAACAAGCCCAGGAGAAAGGCAGGTTGGGAACTGCCGTCTCTGTTGCTCCAGGTGAGGTACCTGGGCCTCAGCCATGTGCCCTGCTCACTGGTCAGCAGTGGCAAGGCCGGGGGTGGAAGTCAAGTGTCCCAACTCCCCATCCTGGCCCTCCTCCTCTGCCTGGTCAGGAGGCTGTAGGAATGGAGAGAAATGAACAGATGCAAGAGCAATGCGGAGAGAGTGGACAGAATTTGGTGACTGAGCAGATGTTGGGCATATGGGAGGGTTGGAGTCAAGGATGCCTCTCCGAGTCCTGGTTTGGCCAACTGCGTCCTGAGTTGGGAACATGCAAGGAGGCAGAGATCTCGGGTAAATCAAGTGGTGAGTTTCATTTTGGATGTTGAGTTTCAGACGTGTGTGGGATATCCAAGTTGAGGTGCCCTGTAAGCAGGTGTTGTGTGGGTCCAGAGAAGGATGTGGGCTGAATTCATAGACTGGGGAGTCATCAGCAGAGAAGTGGTGATTGCAGCCAGAGGAGAAAAGAGAACTCTCTAGGGCAGAGGTCGACACACTTTTCCTGTACGGGCTATGTAGTAAATGTTTTTGGCTCTGCAGGCCATATGGTCTTTGCAGCATCTACTCACCTCTGCTGTTGTAGCATGAAAGCCACAACAAAGCCGTGAATAACATAATGAATGGGTGTGGCTGTGTCCCAATTCAACGGTACTTACCAAAGACAGCAGGCCAGATTTGGCTCACTGGCCATACTTTACCCATCCCTGATCTAGAGAACAGGAATACAGCAAAAAGAAAAATGCCAAAGAATCAGCAAAGGAAATAAGTCAAAAAGATTCAGTTAAAGAGATCCAAGATGGAAGGCAGCTAGTTGGAAGAGAGGGAAAAGTTCTGATGTACATGGAGAATGAGAAGAGGAGTTAAAAAAGGAAATACAATCTTCCTAAAGATGGTGAAGGACAGAGAAAACCAGGCACCACTTATGGCTGCCCAGGTTGAGCCCTGCACAACTCCAGGGGGTGCCATCCATGCAGACTGTGATGGAATGGTGCCCCCAGAGCTGTGCATTCTGGTGGCTATGCCCCACCCCCACAATGATTAATAACCACAGAAAACAAAAACACAAAAGGCAAGGACTAAACACTAAAAAACACCAACAGCTGAAAGCCATGAGCAAATACTTCTCTCTGAAATCAAATAAAGAACATATGATCTGTTTGCCATAGAAGTTCAAAGACAACAGACAGAGATGAAAATTAGTTAATGGAGTTAAGGAAAGAAAAGGAACAAAAACTACTACAGACAGGAAAGTCATTTTAGAAGCAATAGTAAAGAGGAGACTGCTGAACCAGTCAAGGTTATGCAGGGCCAACATAAGTGTAAATGACATCCTTAAAAATGGGGACTGAGGGGCCTGCCCAGTGGTGTAGTGGTTGGGTACACACATGCTGCTTCAGCAGCCCGGGGTTTGTGGGTTTGAATCCTGGGCACGGACCTACTCACTGCTCATCAAGCCATGCTGTGGCAGGCGTCCCACATAATTAGAAGAAGATGGGCACAGATGTTAGTCCAAGGCCAATCTTGCTCAGCAAAAAGAGGAGGATTGGCAACAGATGTTAGCTCAGGGTTAATTTTCCTCACCAATAAAAAGGGGGACTGAAAAGTGAAAGGGAAAAAAATTCAGAAGAGTTAATTCAACAAAGATTGCCTGAAATAAATAAGGGATAGATCTCAGTTGACAGGGTACGTTGTGTCCCAGAAAAAAATACTATAGAACAAGCAATGCTGAGACCTAGTCTGGTAAAATTTTAGGGCCTCAAAGATAAAGGCATAATACTATGAGCATCCAGGCCTCCTCCATCTCCCACCCCCAAATCAGGTAATTCATTAGGGAAACAAGATCAGTCTGACCTCTCTTTGCTGTAGAATTCAATGCAGTGCAACAAGGCAGTGGAGCAGCGTGTAAAAAGATCTCAGGAAAAGAAAGTGGGACACAATACTTTAATATGCAGAAAAGGCAAGAGAGATTTTCAAGCACATATCACCAAAAGATATATAGCACCCATGAGCCCTTCTTTAAAATCATTTGATGGTAAACCATGAATGGAAAGTCATGGGGAAGACCAGGTGGAGCATTGGTGGGATGAGGGCACGAGTGAGCTTCTGGGGCTGGACACGTTCTGTTCTTGATCCGGGCTGTGGTTACCTGGCTGTGCTTGCTTTGTGAAATTCACCATTCTGTTAACTTACAATTTCTGCACTTTTCTGTATGTTTTATTTTTTTAAAAAGTCTGATGGAGAGTATTGAATCTGCTTAGGAAATCAGCCACAATTTTTGCAATTATGCTTAAAGCACAGAATATATCATTTTAAAACTATGGCAATAAAAATAATAGCAGTGTTTCCAAACATTGGGAAGAGGAGGAGAGAGAAGGCAGAGGTAGAGTGAGTACTTGGGTTTTCTCATGGAAAAGGATTCAGAAAATATTGTTGACAGATCAAGTAACAGTGCTAGGAATATATTATTTAAAGGAGAAAGGTAACTGCTAGACGAAATAAAACTTATAATAAAACCAACCAAAATTGGTGGTAGAAGCACGGGAGGAGGAGGAAGTACAAGGATGCTGTGTCATCATCTTTCATGGTGGAGAGTTGAGAGGTTGTTGAAAAATAAACAGCCATTTATTATATAAAACTCTAAAGGTATAATACAGACTTTCTGGGTTATCATAAGGAAAACATTTACCACCCAAAATATATTTGAACCAATAAAAGAAGTCAATAGGTTAAGTGATTATAAATTCAACATACAAAACCCAACTGTTATATATAGGCATGAGTCAGAAAAAAATAACGGAAGATTACACTTAAAATTCCTATCTGAAGCAAATTTCAAAATTCTACTGAAGGACAGTAGAACAAGTCTTAAGTAAATGGAGAGACATGCCTATTTTAGAATAGTCATGTGAATTGGGCAGTTTACCTCTGTGCCTTAGTTTCCTCATCTGTAAAATGGGAACAATAATAATAATAGCTATCTCATAGGGCTGTTATGAGGATTAACTGAGTTAGCATTTGTAAAGCTCCTGTGGTACACAGGGCTATAAAATGTTGGTAAATTAAGTAAATAGGCTTTAATATTGTAAAGACGTAATATCACCCCCAACTAACTTATAAAAGTAATGTAATCACAATGAAAACATTTAAAAGAAGAGTTTTGTACCTGGACAAGTTTTTTCTAAAATTGATATGATAAATTTAACATGTAAGAAAAGCTGGGAAAAATCTGAGAAAGGAATTACGAGGATGATGCTGGAGCATCAGTGAGAGTCCAAGCTGCAGAAACAACCAGTACAGGCTTAGGTGTCACAGCCTTGGAGTGGAATAGAGGCTGCAAGAAGAGATGACAATGCATGGGGGAAGGTGGTATCTGAAGAAGTTGCACTTCAAAGTATCAGCAAAGGACACATTCATCAAGAACCAGTGTTGTGACAATTGGCTAGCCAGTTGGAAAAAAAACTTCATTAGATCACCACCTCATTTCTCTTATGAAAATAAATTCCAGATGAATTAATGATTTAAACAGGAGATTACAAAATACCAGAAGAAAATTTGAAACTGTGGCGTAGAGAAGTCCCTTCTAAGAAAAACACAAAACCCAGAATCCACAAAGGAACAGCAGTAAATGTGGTTGCATAAAAAACAAAAAATTTCTGCATAGCAGAGAAAAAACCCAATAACAACAAAACAAAAAAGCACACAGCTAGAGTAAAAAGATGAGTCTGTGGGGAAAATTGGCAAAGGACTTATTTTCTGAATATATAAAGATCCCTTGCAGTTGTGTCCACTCTTCATTCATCCCTCACCAGATTCCATGTTCCAGACACTCCTTTGCAAACACTAGACTCTTTCTCCGCTCCTCTGTATCATTTGCCAGGTAAAATGCCAAAGTTGGTTGAACCTAATTTGCCTTCTTATTTTCCAAACCTGACAGGAAAATATTGCTAGACAAAATAATGATAAAAACAGGCTGACAGGGGCCGGCCTGGTGGCGTAGTGGTTAGGTTCACACACTCTGCTTTGGGGCCCAGGGTTCGCCCGTTCGGATCCTGGGTGCCGACTGATGCACCGCTCATCAAGCCATGCTGAGGCGGCGTCCCACATAGAGCAACTAGAAGGAGGCACAACTATGACCTACAACTATCTACTGGGGCTTTGGGGAGAAAAAAAGCAAAAAAGGAGGAAGATTGGCAACAGATGTCAGCTCAGAGCCAATCTTCCTCAAAAAACAAACAAAAAAAAACCCCAGGCTGACAGTTTTCACTTTAAATTCCTGACTGCAAACCTCAAAAGGTCAGAGATCTGCTTAGCAATTCTAAGTTTCTCTAGCAAGTTTGTTTTCACTGCGTCCGAGATGGCTATTTCATTCCCTCTTTTCTCAGACTTGAGACTTCTTTCTCCCCTAGCTCTCAGCTGATGTCTTTGTCTCATACTTTAGTGGGAAAACAGAAGACCTCAAGTGGGAAGTCCACCTTCCCGCCACTCGAATCTAGGCTCATCGTCGTGCGTCTTCTCCTCCTCTCTTCCAGTTATGCTTGAGAAGCACTCATCCCAATAATACATAGTAATAGTAATAACACTGATGATGATAATATGGCAAACTTTTTACAGCAACTACTCTGTGCAGTGTTCTAAGCCTCAGATGGGTACTCACACCTTCAATCTGTTGGGTCTCCAGAGTCAGTTCTTTCCATGCTCTCTGAATTAGTTTGCTAGGGCTGCCATAACAAAGTACCAGAGACTGGTGGCTTAAATGACTGAAATTTATTTTCTCACAGTTCCGTGAGAGGTATGAGATCAAGGTGTTGCCAAGGTTGGTTCCTTCTGAGGCCTCTCTCTTTGGCTTGCAGGTGGCCGTCTTCTCTCTCTGTCTTCACGTGGTCTTCCGTGTGTGTGTGTCTGTGTCCAAATCGCCTCTTCTTTTAAGGACACCGGTCATGTTGAATTAGGCCTAATGGCCTCATTTTTAACTTCTTTACCTCTTTCAAGACACTCTCTCCAGATACAGCCACCTTCTGAGATGCTGGGGGTTAGGACTTCAACATATGAATCTGATGGGGACCAGTTCAGCCCATCACACTCTCCTCATTGACTGCTTTCGACCTGTCCTCTCTCCACTGTGCCATGGCTCTATTCCCTCCTCCATCTTAGTGAAAATTCATCCCATGAATGGCGAGAAAATAGTTCTCAGACTCTCACCTTCCCCCACCAGATCGCCAGTCTTGCCCACATCTGCATACATTTTCTCCTTCATCCCTCCTGCTACAATGGATGGCAAGGTGCTCTTCTCCCATCAAAGACTGTTCCTTCTTTCTTGCTTCTTCTGACATCCTGATGTCTTCTGCATCCTTGGGCTCTCCCTCACTGCTGCCTCATGCCCATCAACACACAGACAACCTCCAGTAGCTCCCATCTTAAAAATGCTCCAATGACCCATGTCTGCCCCCTACCATACCCACTTCTTTGCTTGCCTTCAGCATCAAGTTCCTATATGAGTCATCTGTGTGTACTTCCTCCCTCTGCTTTTCTCTTCCACCCACTCCTCAGAGCTTCCATCCCCACCACTCTGAAATTGCTCTTGTCAAGGCCACCAGTGGCCTCCATGTGGACACAGACAATGCTCATTCTCTTTCCACTCCTTATTCGATGTCTCGGCACTTTTGATCTAATCAGTCATCCCCTTGTCCTTGTCACTTGGCTTCCATGACATCACACACTCCTGAATTTCCTCTTACCTCACTGCCACTCCTTCTCAGTAGCCTTGGCCGCTTCTTGTCTGATCTCTAAATGTTGGAGTTCCCGGGGCTCTGTCTTGGGCATGCTTCCTTCCCCCTGCGACTTCTCTCTCTCTAGTGAACTCATCCAGTCAGGTAATGATTCCCAAATTTCTGTCTCTACCCAGACCTTGCCTCTGAGTTTCAGGCTCCTTACACAATTGCCTGATTGTTGTGTCTGTGAGGGGGAGCAGTCAGGAAAGTGGAGCCCACACCAGGTGGTTCCAACAGAGGGACTTGAACACAGAGAATCAGTTACAGAGGTGCTGGAAGACCTGAAAACAGGTAACCCAGAGCATAACCACTGTTGGAAGCCACAACTTCTATAGGCCTGGAGGCATGAAATGAGGAGGCAATGCTGACAGAACTCAGGAACCAGGGACTGTCCAGTATAGGTTGGATCTAGAGAAGGAAAAATCAACATTTCTCCTTCAGTATCTAGCAGGCCTCTCAAATATACACACTTCTCTCCCAAGCCTGCCAGTCCCTGCCCAGGCCTCCACGTCTTGACACTTGAAAATGCCACCTGTTCAGTTGCCCAAGCCAGAAACCCAGGTGTCCTCCTTGACTGCTCTCCTACCCTTCATCCCCAATTCAGTCCAACCCAGTGTAACCACTAGGAAGCCTTGTATCTGGAATAGTTCTAGATTCATCCTTGTCTCTTCAGCTCCACTGCTGTGACCCTAGACTAAGCCACCTTCATCTCTCACCTGGGGCAGCGATGGTCAACCAACTGAATTCCTGGATTCCACTCTTCCCTAACCCACTCCTGTTTCCACACAGCAACCGTGGTGATCTTTCAATGAAATAAATCAGACCATTCTCCTGCTTAAAACTCTGCAATTGTTTTATTTTGCTCTTAGGCTAAAATGCAAATGCCTGGCTATAGCCCATAATATGCTGGCTGACCGGCTGAAATCTCAGTGATCACAGCCATAGCGAGGAAACACGATCCCTGCTCCAGGAGGAACTACCGTACAGGGGACACCATGGGGGAGTGGATCCCAGAGTGATAGCCTGGGGCAGGGGGTGGAAGATAAGGCAGAACAAAGGAGACTTTATTGACCTGGAGACACTCACCTGTGATTCCGAATTCAGTATTCTGCTTGGCACACCAGGAGTTGGTCCTAATGTTCTGTTGGGCAGCTTCTTTGAACTTGGATGTGACAATGGCCTGTAGTAAATGAAGTAGATGTGCTGGCACTTCCTTGCCATAGTATAGAGGAAGCAGTCAGAAGGCTCAGGGAGGTGGGAAAGCTAGAATGGATTTATCGGGAGAGACCAGGAGAACCTGCCCCCGCCCACCAGCCTATGTTCCCCAGGAGGATACTCCCTTCACTAGGGCACAAATACAGTGATGAGGAGGCACCTGCACCTTTGAAAGCTCGGTGTTGGCCGTCCCCTGTAGGCCAGGACCGACTGTGACAGATGCCACGATGGAAGTGGGCTCCCTAGTGTTGGTGGGCAGGGTGGGACTCCGTGATGGCAGAAGCCTGTTGGCAGAACTAAATCGCCAAGGCACGATGGATGTAATTACCATAGTGGGCAATCAAGGGGCTTGGAGTTGGCTGTGGCTAATAGACCAGGGTGTTTCTAGGAATGAGATAGATGAACAGCTGACTATGGTGTTGCTAGACTCAAAAAAAAGGAAAAAAAAGGAACATTGAGCTGAAGTCTGACCTCAGTCCTCACAAAGGGAAATCATGATCCCTCAGCCAGTTCCCAGACCAGAGCCCACTGATTCAAGATAAGGCCAGGTCCTCTGAGGAAGAACCCTGCAAAGTCACTGCAAGTAAATACGTGCGTGTTCTCTGGACTTTCTCCAAAGGCACCTGCACCCACTTCCAAGAGGGACTCTGCACCAGGGAAAGGGAAGGAAACCCCCAGACTTTTGGAGGACTGCGGGACGTGAGGTCTTGCTGATACTGATACCAGAGGACGTGAAATGCCATCATTGTCCTCTAGTTAGAGTAGGGACTTAGAGAAGTGACAAATGGAACCCTGGCCAACTCTGTCTAGCTCTAAAGGAAAAATGGATCCACTCTGGTTATCTCCCTGGTCCCCGAATGCATAATTTTAGCAGCTGGAAGAACCATCACACTTGTCCCCTGACCTGTGGAGTAAGAGCCATTATGGGGGGAAGGGCCAAGTGGAACCCCCTGAAACTGTCCCTCCTGTTTCTCCTCTCACTATACATCAGAAGCAATGTGTATCTTGGGAGGAACTGTAGAAATTGATGCTGGAAAACAAGATTTAAAGGAGTGGTGCTCCCCATCAATAGTGCTATTCAATGCAACAGTTTGACTCCCGGATGGAAAAAAAGATGGAGTGGTTGTTTAATCATTTCAGGCTGTTATAACAAGATACCATAGACTGGGTGGCTTAAACAACAGACATTTATTTCTCGTGGTTCTGGAGGCTGGGAAGTCCCAGATCAAGGTGCCAGCAGATCTGGTGTCTGGTGAGGACCCTCTTCCTGGTTTGCAGATGGCCATCTTCTTGCTGTGTCCTCACAGGGCAGAAAGAGAAAGAGAGAGGAAGCATGCTGTCTGGTGTCTCTTCTTAAAAGGGCACTAATCCCATCAGGAGGGCTCTACCCTCATGATCTAAGTACCTTGCAAAGGCCCCGTCTCTAAATTCTATCACATTGGGGATTAGAGTTTCAACATAGGAATTTTGGGGTGACACATTCAGTCCTTAGCAGTAGTAGACGATGGTGAACTTGTAAACTTAATCATGTGTAGCCCAATCACAACCATCACACCAGATGTGGCATCTTTACTGGAACAAATCAAGTTTCTCACTCTTGGTATATGGCTATTGGTCGGCTCGATGCATTCTTAATGCCCATCAGTGGCGATGATCAAAACAGTGTGCCCTTATTTGGGAAGGCCAGCGGCACACATTCATTGTCTTCTCTCGGGATATATTAACTCTTCTGCTCCCTGTTACAATATAGTCTGCAGGGGCCTTGAACCTTGGCATTTCACAGGGTATCATGCTGGTCCACTCCACTGAAGACTTCATGCTACTTGACTTGATGAGCAGGAAGTGGCAGGAATCCCAGCTGCCCTCATAAGATACACGTGTGTCAGGGAAGGGATGATGAACTCCTCTGTGAGGGTTCACTGCTGCACTTGAGTGACATTTTTAGGGTCCTGGGGTCTGTGGTGTGACAGGACATCTCCTCTAAGCTAGAACACTGCCTGTCTGGAATGGGGCCCAGAACAAGAGGGAACTCTGCAACAGATCTGTTCTGCCATTAGGGCCAAGTGATCCAGCAAATCTACAGATCTTCCAAGTTACCTGCTGTATGGGTCAGAGCTGCATTCCTAAGGGCAGTATATGCTGCCTTCAAAGGCCAAGGAGGCCAGACAAGTGCTGCGTCTCTTTCTCGGTGGTCGGAGATGAGCGGCGAGGTGAGGTGAGATGAGGGCCATGCCAACTGCTTTCCCAGGATACCATTTATATAACACCCCCAAACCTCATAAAATGATACCACATAGTCCATCAGGTATATAAATATAAACACAGAGAAAAAGCTCTATAAAGATACACCCCAAAATGAAAATAGCAGCTAGTACCCCTGGGATGGGC
Source organism: Tapirus indicus (assembly GCA_031878705.1). NCBI lineage: Eukaryota > Metazoa > Chordata > Mammalia > Perissodactyla > Tapiridae > Tapirus > Tapirus indicus. The sequence goes on along the minus strand of CM062923.1, from coordinate 100,239,647 downwards.
TCCAGGTTTGGGGTGTGGTCAAAAGGGACTTTATTTGTAATCTTTTACTTTCTCATAAGGAAAATGTATTTATGTCTCACTTGTGCAATTAAAGTTGGTATTAACGAACTGAAAAACAAACAGCGCCCCATCACCAAAAAATAAATAATTACAGCTGGTTCTCCACCCACCTACCTAAATGCCTTCACTGCCAGCACCTTTGTACCTTAGTATCTACCACCTAGACCAGGGGCTGGCGAACTGTAGCCCATGGGCCAAATCTGGTCAGTCACCCATTTTTATAAACTTTTATTAGAACAGAGCCATGCTCATCATTTACGTATTGTCTGTGGTTGCTTTCCACAGAACAATGGCAGAGGTGAGAAGCTACAACAGAGACCATCATGGCCCATAAAGCCAAAAATATTTACTACCTGGCCCTTTACAGAAAAAGTTTGCTGACCTTCGACCTGGGCTCCTTGCCTGGCTTCCCTGCATCCATTCCTGTCCCTCCACAAGTCATTCTCCACACAGCAGCAGGAGGTGAGTCACATCATGCCACTTCCTGGCTTCCCAAGGCCCTCAGCATAAAATCCCATCATGGCCAACAGGGCCTTGCCTCTCCGCCATTGATCCACGCTCAGGAACATGGGGCTTTTGTCTGTCCCTTCCAGGCACACTTGCTGTTCCCTCAGCAGAGAAGCCCAGCCCTCAGCTCTCAGAATGGCTGGTGCCTTCTCGCCCCTCTGGGCTCGGCTCTAGAGTCGCCTCCTCAGAGGGGCTTGCTTGACTGGCCCATCCACAGTCGGCCCTTCCTCTGTCCCTGGTCACGGCCCTCCGTTCATCGCGATCACGGTGCTTCCTTCCGTGCTGGATTGCGCACCCACGAGAGCTCCTGTGTTTGCTGCACCTGGCTCAGGGTTGTGGGGGATCAGAATTGGCCACCTCAAACTATGTCTCTGCCTTGATTATTTTCAAGAACAAAAGACTCTGCAAGAAACGTTGACCTCCCCCGCACTGCCTAAAAGAACTTGAAGGTAAAAGGCCTGTCCCCAGGACAGGCTATCACTATGGATAACTCTGGGTATCCATAGACTTGGGGGGATCCTTGCTAAGCCCACTCTTATCAAAGTTCTGTTACCAAACATTTGCTTTTCCATTTCCATGTGAATTGCCCTCCTCCCCTTTCAAGTCCCAAACCACTACCCCCAACACCTTCCTTTGTCTTTAGCTGAAGATGATATTTAAGCTGGCAGTTTGGCCATTCTGGCGAGTTAACCCAGTTTTCCTGGGTTTCTCCCATATATACATGTTAAAAAGCTTTGTTTGATTTTCTCCTGTTATTCTGTCTCACGTCAGTTTAATTCATAGACCAGCCAGAAGGACCTAGAATGGGTAGAGGAATTCTCTTCCTCCCTTACAGGGTCAAAGATTCAGTTGAATCCATGAATACTGGAAGCCAGAAGCAGGACAGATTCTGGCCACCTCTGGCCACACCACTTTCTACCTTTGGGCAAGCGACCACGTTTCTGAGCCTGTTTCTTCACCAGGAAATTGGGGATAACAAGAGCACTTACTTCTTTGTAGGGCTACAAGGAGATAATCTATGTTAATCACATACCATGCTACCCAACTAGCACACGCCATATTTTAGCCCATCTCCCTTTCTTGACTCCTGAGGAGGGGACTAAGGTGCAGAAGGGGCAAGTCAGTAGGTAGTTGACTAAAACACCAGGCTGGTGATTCTCTGTACGAGACTACACACTGTGGGGAATCGGAACTGGTTACCCCAAAATGGAAAGATTATTTGACATACAGATTTGGGGCTGAAATCTGCAGACAGGAGAAAAACTCTGAAAAACAAGTAGAAGTTACCCTTTTTGTAAGAGATATTTACATTTGTAAGGGACATCTCCATTTGTAAAGGTATCTCCTTCTCTGTACTGAGAAGAAAGGGGGACGACTGACGTTATCTCTAGGGATCTTGTTGGTACGGAAGGTGAAAACTTAAATCTGCATACTCTTGTTTACTGTGCTTTTCTTGTAATCCCTCATGGCTGACACCCCAACCCCCCAAAAATCTTCCTTTGTCTATATAAGAGGGGAACCTCCGCCAGTCTGGCGAGAGATACTGTTTCCCCGAGTCTCTCCCATGTATACAGGTTATAAAGCTTTGTTTGATTTTCTCCTATGTGGCCTCATGTCAACTTAATTTGTAGCCCAGCCAGAAAGGACCAGAGTGGGCAGAGAATGCTCTTTCTCCCCTTCAATGCCTTCAGCCTTGTATTGCTACCCACAGGGCAAATTACTTCAAGCCTCTAGGAACTGAAGTAGCTGTTTACATCTAAAGAATACCAAAAACTGGGATTAATGAAATTCAGGATATGGTATTTACAAATCTCTGTCTTTAAGGAAAGGATTATCTAGAAATGTGAGAAGAAAAATAAACAAGTTTTATTCTTTTCTTTATAAAGATCTTTGTTTTAAGTAGCTACAAAGCTAACAATACAGTTGTATTTCAAGTTTACCTTTCCTTCTGTGGCATTAACACCTGGATAAATTCATTCTTAGGCAGCCTGGAGTGAATGAGGATGGGGGTGCTTGTCACCCCATTAAACAGTCCCCAAGCAAAGTAGAAATGTTGAAAAAAGGCAGTTGTGACTTGGAGCAAAAATCAACCTAATTATTTGTGATTACATGTCACTTTTTTAAGGTGAGTCCCTCAAATAAGCCAATTGTTTGATTTTTGTAAATAGAGCAAGTTGTATTTTTGCAATATTCTTCATCTTTTTAGCTGCAGACCAATAGTCATTCCTTCTCTCCTGTTTAAATTATAATAAAAATAAAAAGACACTGACATTTAGTTTGTTCCTCAATGCTTTTTATGATTCTTTTTTTTACAAAGTAAAATAATCTTAGAAAGTTTTTGATTTTTTCCCCCTTAAGAAAACTGTTAATGATTCTTTCCACTAAATATAGAAAATATCATAAAGGGGGAATATTAAAATTTATTGAATCTACTCTGTGTCAGGCACTTTCCATCTGCCAGTTGATTTAATATTCAAAGCAATATTATGAGATAGGTTTTAATGCACCTATCTTATTACAGGGGAGGAAACAGAGGCTCCCAGAAGAGAAATGCTTTCCCTGTGGGTCTGAGTAAGAGTTCAACTGGGATTCCATCCAAGCGAGTATGTTTTCCAAGTCTGTGCAGTAATAGTGCAGTGACCAAGAGCATGGACGCCAGCCAGGCTGGCTGCGTTTGAATCCAGGTTGGCTACTTACTAGCCATGTTAACTCTGAGCAAAGTACGTAATCTTTCTAAGCCCATTTTCTCAGTGTAAAAGAGGCATCATTATAATAATACCTCCCTGAGGGGTAAGTTCTTAGGATGGTTCTTTCTTGGCCAAGCAGGCTTGCTGTCAGTCCTGGGCCAGACTTAGTCTCTTCTCCTGGGCTTTGCCCATTCCAGGAGCACCCAAGGACTTCCTTCAGCAGACCTGAGTCCCACCTTATTTCCAAAAATTGTTCCTTGATGAGTCCTGCTCATACAAATTCTCTCCTTCCTTCCTTCTCAATTCAAATATTCTGAGCGGGTGTACTAGGAAGAAAGGAAGCAGAGAGAGAAAGAAAATAGAAAATCCATCATTGGCTATAACAGTTGCTCCTCCTAGGAGAGAGACAGTTTCTCTTTGGAATAGTTAGTCTTTTATTTAGCAAACACATTGATGTGGCATTGAATCAAGAAAAGCTAGCCCCAGGTAAAACAGAACCAAGTTATTCTGCATAATAAAGTAAGGATGTTAGCATCTCAAAGATGAGCTGTATGAAGGGAGGAGGGGATCTGAGAGAGAGAGAGGAGCCCAGAAAGGTGAGGCATGGGCTTAATGGAGAGAGAGAGATGCTGCTGCAACACGGCTAAGGGACTTTTTCAAAACAAGCGTCTAATATCCCACTTGAAGGCATAGTCTGATTGTTAACCCACAAACCTCCTCGAACCCTCAAACTTAATTCCAAACATGCCCCCAAAGTCTGTCACCTGCCGTCCTGTGGTGAAGGAATCAGAGTGGTACCCGGCGTGAGGTTGCGTGTTGTGTATGGAACGAAGACCGGGATGCATGCAAGATCATCCACAAACCAAACGAAATTAGTAGATGTTGGAGCTTGAAGTAAGGGGTGCTGGGGAGAAGTGTGAGACCCCAGTGAAATCCCTGGAGAGACAGTGAAGGGTGATATGGAGATGGTGTGGAGTCAAGCTAAATGAAATCTTGTCTAAAAGGGCAGAGTGCCCCAGCTGATGTACAGATCACAGCGAGAAAGAGGATTTCACCATGAACCAGATGGGATTATGGAATTATGATCGGTCTTATGATCGGTCTATTATTCTTCTACAAGAGATGCTGAATACGTGTGTGTCCCTTCCAAGATGAGGGTTTACTGTGGTTATCCATGACTCTCAATGGTTAGAGGACCAGCAGAAATGAGACACTTAGATATTTAACCCAGTACAATCCAGCCAAAAAGGCGGTGAAGTGGACACGGCTTCTTGGTGTCCTTGGGCTGATGAGGCCAGTGTTGAGGGGAGGCAACATGAGGTCAGAGCAGCACTAGCCAAGTTCCCTGGATTTCAGCCTTTTTGGCCCTCCAAGTCCAGGGGCCCAGGTCATCAGCATCTTAACCAACGAACCTGCTGTGTACGTACCATATCGTCTGGACCAGGTCCCAAAGTTGAGTTCGTTAAGTTTGATTACTGAGAAGTACAAAGAGCTCTCCCATATCATTGAACTGTTCAGTTTAGTAGTTTCAAGAGCTGTTGATTTTTCACCTCAAAACTGTGAATGGTCGTTATAGTAAAAGATTTGTGGGAGCATTTTCTTGGAAAATTTCTCACTTAAATTTGTCAACTGTGTTTGCCAGAGGAGGTTCACTCACCAACACTGGGACGGTTCACTCGCTGACAGTGACCTCACTGGACCAGTTCAAGGTAATTCATCGTGTATAAAAAGATGGAGAAGAATCTTTTAGAATTACTGTATCTCTAAAGGCATTTCTCCTTTGTAAATAAAGTTGCTTTGTAAGCAAAATACAGTGACACTAACAAAGTCACTTTAAGACACAATAAGGATCAGGGCGAGATAGTGACAGTGGCATTGTTTTCTTGTTTTCCAATCTCCTCCAATCCCATTACAAAAACAAGCAGAGCACCTAGTATAGAAAAAGAAAAATAGTATAGGAAGTAGAAACATAAAAAAATCAGTGGAAGAAGATCAAAAGGATTTAAGAGAAAGTGATGGATATAGAAGACAAAGAAGATCCAACAAGCATAATAGAAGTCCTCCTCCCCCATCCCCCCTGCCCCCCCAAAAAGAAAGAAAAGTAAGGCAGTGGAGTAGAATAAATATAAGCAACAATTAAAGAAAACTTCCCTGACAACAAACAAACAAATGGCTTGAACCTCTGTATTTAAAGGGGACATGATGTGCCTGGGACATATGACCAGACAGTCAACTCCCAGACACAGTCTATTACAATTATTAGGCTTTAGAGAATAGAAATCCTTTTGGCATAAGATAAAATGACCAAGTAATTTATATGGGATTAGACCTTCACAGACTACATTTAAGTTAAAACACAATGGAGTAAATGGGGTAACATAGTACAGATACCCAAGAAGGAAAATTGGACCAGGAATTTTTTTTAATCAGCCAAAGTGACCTTCAAGTACAAAGGCCACAGACAAACTGATGACGTTGAGGGAATCAGGGAATACTGCTCCTGTGTGCCCTTCCTGAGTAATCTAAACAATAAGTTTCAGACAATCAAGAAACAGACAAGTTTTTATAAGAACTACTGGTGAGCACTGAATATACTTAACTGTAGAATGAAGACTAGAGGGCACAGGGGTGAAAAATACTATGTATCTGTTATGTTCTGTGATAATGAAGACATAATTCAGCTATCAAAAATGGGAAGAGAAGAGAAAGATTATACAGAAAGTAAGCTTGCTGGTTGCCTTGAAGGCATTACTTGGCTCTAAATGAATATTGTTGCCAGAAAACCGGGACCTTATCACCATAGGTGAATCAATGGACACAATGACAAGGGGTTGAGGAAGAAAAAAAGTTTAATTTTGCCAGCAAAATGAGGCTGTGGTGCGCTTGTGCCACAAAATCCACAGTCCTCCTGAGGCATTAGGAGTTGGGGCTTTTAAAGGAAAATCTATGGGAAGGAATGTGCTATCTACGTGACTGTAACCATCTGGTGAGAGAAACTTATGAGGGTCCCAGACATTCTGGCACCAGGCCAGCTGTTATCCCTATCTACAGCAAGAGGTTTAGGGCTCCACTGATAATCTTCCTGGGCCACCTGAAGTCGCGCCGGGAGAAGAAACTGCCTCCAATTAACAGTTAACAAAGTTTACAAGGTTTTAGATAGGGGAGAGGGAGCTGTGCCCTTGCAGTTAGGCGTCCTCCCATCAGCCTGTGCTTGGCAGAGATGAAAGAAGCTGCAGGTGTCAGCCTCCGTGATGAATGGTGGATCTTGGTGCCAGGAAGTCAAGAGGCTGGGGAAGCTTCGGCTTCTTGATATTCTCTGGACATCAGTTTCCCTGTAACAAGACTTCAGAGGACCCAAAACTAACCAAACTTCAGTGTGAGCCCCCCCACCACCACATAGGCCACCTGGGCTTTTAACAATTTGTAACTTCTATTTGCCTTGCGGAATTTAGGGATACAAAGGTTAAAACAACCATATCCACATGTAAATGTAATTTAGAGGAGCTGGGAGAGGGAACGACTGCCTTTTGGGTTTTAACCCCATATATGTCGGGTTCAACGTAGGGGAACTGATATCAGGGCTGGCATCAATATCACTTTAGATAGTTTGGGGAGAGGAAGGAGAGGGGGAAGAAGAGGTTACTAATTTCAATACTGTTCATTGTAGGGAAGTGAAAGACCTGCACCATCCAACATGGTAGCCACCAGCCACATGTGGCTATTTAAATTAGTTAACATTAAATAAAATTTAAAATTCAGTTTCTTGGTCATACTAGCCACGTTTCAAGTGCTCCATAGCTACATGTAGCTAGTAGCTTTCACGCTGGAGAACACAGATACAGAACATGTCCATCATTATAGAAAGTTCTTTGGACAGTGCTACGACAGATAGCACTTTTATAAGAAGGAGTAAGGAGACTACCCGAAGATACAAGTATAAAAGTAACCACTGAAACAAAACACTCAGCCTACAGCATTTTGTCATGGCAGCCTGAGCAGGTTAATGCAGATAGCAAGTCTCTACATACTGATCTACACAGTCAACACAATCCCTATCAAAATCCCAGCTGAATTTTTGCAGAAATTGACAAGCTGATCCTGAAATTCATACAGAAATTCAAGGGATCCAGAATAATGAAAACAATCTTTAAAAAAAGAACATAGTTGGAGGAATCACACTTTTCAATTTCAAAACTTATCACAAAGATACACTAATCAAGACACTGTGGTATTGGCATAGGACAGATTTATACATCAGTGGAATAGAACTGAGAATCCAGAAATTAACCCTTACTTTTGCTGTCAGTTTTTTTTTTTTTTTGGTGAGGAAGATTGTCCCTGAGCTAACTTCTGTGCCCATCTTCCTCCATTTTGTATGCGGGACGGCGCCACAGCAGTGTGTAGGTCCACACCTGGGTTCCGAACCCATGAACCCTGGGCTGCCAAAGCAGAGCACGAGAACCTAACCACTATGCCACTGGGCTGGCCCCTACAGTCAGATGATTTTTGATAAGTGTGCCAAGACAATTTAATGGGGGAAAGAATAGTCTTTTCAACAAATGGCATTGAGGCAGCTGGCTAGCCACATGGACCCCTATCTTACACCATACATAAAAAATAACTCAGAATGGACCACATACCTTAACGTAAGAGTTTAAACTATAAAACTCTTAGAAGAAAATGTGGAGTAAACCTTCATGACCTTGGGTTAGGCGAAGCCTTCTTAGATATATCAAAAACACAAGTGATAAAAGAAAAATAGATAAAATAAAATTGATAGACTTCCTCAAAATTTAAAAGTTTTGTGTTTTAAAAGATACCAAACATGTGAGAAGACAACACGCAGATTGGGAGCAAGTCTTGGTAAATCACATCTGATGAGAGAGTTGAACCCAGGATATATAAAGGACTCCTAACTGAGTAATAAAAGAGAAAATCACCCAGTTAAAAAATAAGCAAAGGATCTTAATAGACATTTCTCCTAGAAAGATATACAAATGGCCAACAAACACATGAAAATATATAAACATCATTAGCCACCAGGGAAATGCAAATCAAACCACGAGAATACCACTTTACACCTACTCGATGGCTAGAATCAAAAATCCAGATGATAAGAAGTGTTGACAAAGATGTGGAGAAACTGGATTTCTCGTACCCTGCTGGTGGGAATGTGGAGCCACTTTGGAAAACAGTCTGGCACTTCCTCAAAAAGTTAAAAACAAGTTACTATATGACCCAGAATTTCCACTCTGAGATATATAACCAGGAGAAATGAGAACATATATCCACACAAAAACTCACATGTGAATGTCTGTAGCAACATTATTCATGAAAGGCAAGAAGTGGAAATAACCCAAATGTCTATGAATGTATAAAATGTGGTCTTTCCATAGACTGGAATATTATTAGGCAATAAAAAGGAACGAAGTATTGCTACATGCTATAACACATATGAATCTTGAAAATATTATGCTAAAGAACCCAGCCACAGAAGACCACGTATTGTATGATTCCATTCATATGAAATATCCAGAATAGGCAAATCTATAGTCAGAAAGCAAATTAGTAATTGTCTGGGGCTGAGAGGTTTGAGAGTAATATGGAGTAACTACTAATAAGTATGGGGTATCTTTTTGGGGTACCAAAAATGTTCTAAAATTGATCATGGTGATGGTTGTACAACTCTGTGAATATACTAAAAACAACTGAATTGTGCACTTTAAACAACAGACATTTATTTCTCACAGTTCTGTGGGCTGGGAAGTCCAAGATCAAGGTGCTGGCAGATTTGGTGTCCGGGGAGGACCCTCCTCCTGGCCTGCAGACAGCCGCCTTCTCCCTCACATGGCCCTTCCTTGGTGCAGGCACCCGAGCTTGCTCTCTTCCTCTTCTAATACGGGCACTAATCCTGTGAGGGCCCCACCCTCATGACCAAATCTAACCTTAATTACCTCCCAAAGTCCCACCTCCAAACACCATCACATTGGGGGTCGGGCTTCAACATATGAATTTGGGGGGGACACAAACATCCAGCCTATACAAGAACTTTCCTCTTCCTGAGCCTGTTCCTAAAATGAGGCAAACGGCAGACCTCGGATGTTCCCCTACTCTGACGTTCTGATGCTCTGTCCCCACTGGGAGGCGTCCGTCTAGTAAGAGTTCCCACAGACCAAACTCTTGCACTGTGCAAGGCGATGGTGTTAAAATGAAGACACACAAATGCTGACAGGTGTGGTGTCCGACGCTCATCTGTCTAGCGCCGGGTAAGACTGAGATCAGAGAATATAAAATGGGAGTAGTTGTATTTTTCTTATATAATTCTCTTTGTAGACACTTAACAACCTGTACGTGTCATTATCCCCACTTCTCTGTGATGAGGAAGCTGTGGACTAAAGTCATGCTTTAGTGGGGAGGACCAGCATTCCACACAGAACAGAGTCCTTTCACTGGAGGCATCCCTTTGTAATACCTGTGGTCCTGCTTACCTGCTCAGGAGGTAGAGGCGGGGCAGCTGATCCTGAGGAGGTGGCGGGAGGGACACAGCACAGGGTGGGCTGGGCTGTGACTACAGGTTGTAGGAGGTGGGGAAGGGACTCCGGTTGGGGCTTGGGTGGCTGTGACATTTTCAGGGAGGAGGGACTCCTGCTGGGGTTGAAACTACCCATGCTAAGGACAGCCTGGTGAGTGCCAGGGCAGGGAGGAGACAGAGCTGGCTGGGGCGGGAGAGTGAGGAGGGCAGGGCTAGATGGAGAGAGTCTTGAACACCAGGAACTGCTGAGAAAGACTTTTTGAGGCCACTTGCTCCAATGGTTCTCTAATTATGCCTCCTAGAGCACTGGGGTTTTGAGTGTTTGGATTATAAGGAAAAAAAATTCCAGCCTTATCTCCAAAGTAAAAGAAATACACTAAATTCATGAGTATTCTTTCCCTTTCAAATCTTCTTATTTGGTGACTGCCTGGTCTCCACTAGAATCCAGGTCAAGGATAGAAGCTGATTCAGCACAAAGTTAGATGAAGTGTCTTAAATTTAATCAATCAACATTACAAAGTGTTCCTACTATAGACAACCTCATAACATCCAGGTGTGTGGGCACGTATAAAAGGGAGGAGCTCCAACCTCTGTCCTTCTGCAGGTGGGCAACCTGAGGGCCTCTCTGCAGTGCTCGCTTGCCGGGCCTCCTGCTATGTCACGGGCTCTGGACCTTTGACCAGCAGGCTTCTGGGTCCTGAGCACAGACCTGGGCTCCTCTCAGGCCTTCCCGTGAACTGCACCTGAACCTGCTGGGCAGGTGGGGCCTGTGCAGGCGTGGCTGTGTGCAGGCGTGCACTGTGAGACAGCCAGTCCAGGGGCTCGGAGGCCCAGCTCAGGCTCAGGCACATGGGCCCCATTCCCTTGCAGCCAGAGGCACACGGAGCTGAGGGAACAGAAAGGGGAGCAGCCCCAGGTGTGCAGTACATGGCACTAGTTGCTGTGAGGGACAGAATAGAGAGAGAGGCGGAGAACCGTCAGGCAGCTGAGAAAACCAGAGGCACAGGTATAGCCGGGGCACCTGGAGGAAGCTATACCGAGCCAGGTCCTCTCCAGTGCCAATCTGCCAGGGGAGGCCAGGGGGGCTGCAGGCAGGAGCAGCAGGCCCCGGGTGGGGCTCATCTTCTGCCCGTCCATTCCCTCCTGGACCCAGGTGTGGCAGAACAGAACACAGGGCTGGTAAAAAAGGTGAACACAAGCTTGAACATCCCCAGGGCAGGCCAGCAGGACAGGGGCTCAGGGAGACGGGAACCGCGGGACCTGGGGCAGGAGGACAAGAGAACACAGAGTCTAAGGCAAAGGGAAGGACCCAGCAGAGGTAAGGGGCGGGGTGGGGGGAGTGGAGCCGCTGGGGGGACTCCAGAGAGGAGCTGGGTGGTCAGAGCTGGCCCCAGAGCTGAGCCAGGGCAGACTGTGAACAGAGGAGGCAGCATGGTGCCACAAGACCTGGATTTGAAACCTGGTTCTGTGATCTGGGCAAGTCACTGTACTTCCTCAAAACTCGTCTTTGTATATCAAGCGACAGTGCCTGTAACCTGTGAAGTGCTGTACAGATGTGAGCCTCTATGATTAAGGGGGCTGCCTAAAATGGATTGGCTCCTCAGGTGGTACAGGAGAGAGCCTGGGCCCCCAGCCCTCGGAGGGCAGCATAATCGGGGTGGGGTCAGCACTGCCTTCTTGGAGCAAGGGTCTGCCTTCTTTCTGACCTGGCTGCTCTGCACTCAAAGGTATTGGGCCCCATGGTGCTCACCACGTCACTCATCATCCGGGTCTGGCAGCTGCTCCAGGAGCATATCCTCTGTGCCACTGAACTGAGGGAGAGAAGGGAATTAGAGACCAGAGCCCTGGGAATTCTCTTTCCATTCCTGGCTCCCCGGCCTTCCATAAGCTTGGATCAGCAGGCAGGAACCTGTGGGGGGGGATTCCAGGGGCCCTCTAGAGACTTGCCCTCCTCCCACCAGCCTTCACCCCGTGACCGCCCACCAGAGAGGCCTTCCTGCGGCCAAGGGGGCTTCTGTTAGAGACCTCAGAGGGTGGACTGGCCATTCAGTTCTAATGTCTCTCTAATCCAGTCCTCTAAAAATCTGCAGTTGTAAATTCCTGCCAGTTTTTTTTTTTTTTTTTAGCTTTTGGTGTAGAGATGGAGGGAACAGATATACTGCAGAGGCCAGACATGGGGGAGGGGGAGCAGGGCCATCCAAGACGACCCAATGGGTCCCTGGCAGAAGCACACACTTGCCTCGATGTGGTATACTATGCGCCAGAAACTGGAGTCTGAGCCTCGGTACTTTCTTCCGGGGTAGAGCTGCCACATCAAAGGTAGCAGGTATGGGCCTAGCTGGCTGGGGCGCACCGGCTCCCCCAGGGGGATATCTTCCTGCCGCATGAGCACTTGCAGGCTACTGTCCATCTAAGAGAAGAGAAGACCAGGGCACTTTCAGGGCCCAGGCTCCCGAGGGCTCTTCCAGGCACAGATTAACCAGAGTCCTTCCTGCTACCCACCCGGCCTGGTGGCATCTGAGATGCTGGTGATCACAGCTCCCAGAAGCTCCATTCCTTAAGCCATGCACACTCTTCTCAGAGACTCTGGCTGGGCCAGGACGACTAGCACTCGCACATGTCTAGACACCCAGACAGGGCCACCAAAGGCCCACTTCTCCCTGACAAACTTCTAGTGGCTGGGGTGTGCCATGGGGCCCCGAGCTTCCTCGCCTATTTCAGCTGATGGATTTTCTTCGATTTTTCTTTATTTTGTCGTATATCCCAAGATATCCCCGGACCCCAGAATCGGGTGACAGACCCCTTTTCGCCATCTCCACCACTGCCCCTCTACCATCATCGCTTGCCTGAACTATCACCATAACTTCCTAACTTGCTGCCTTTTCGGTCTTGGGCCCCACAATCAGTTCTCAGCACGGTGGCCAAGGTGTGCATCTACAAATGTCACTCCCCCACTCGACACCCTTCAAAGCCTTCCCATCGAAGGGAGAATGAACTGGAATCTTTACCACAGCCCACAGGCCAATGCAGCTGGGCCCCTGCCTCCCTCATCGCCTGTCATTCTGTCCTTCATGCCTCACCCCGTCCCAGCCACACGGGCCTTCTCGCTATTTCTGGGACATGCCACACTTCCAGTAAGCTCTTGCACCTGTTGTCCTCTGCCTGGAACATTCTCCCCTAGATCTATGCAGGGCTCACATCCTCCTTTTAGGCAGGTCTCTGCTCAGTTGTATGTCTATAAAGACAAATTTGAGCAAAATCCAACTCTAAGATATAAAAGAGGCATGCCTAAAATAGAGGTTCAGAAAGGTTTCAAATCAAAGCATGGGCACAATATGACAGGCAAATGCGAATTAAGGCTCTCAGGGGTCCCGCCTGAAGACCCCACACCACTGGTGATCGCCTCTCATCCCACTTTCCTTCTACACAGCTAACCACCGGCCTCGAATGTCAGCTTGACAACTAGAGGCGTTTTATCACAGTCACTGCCTAGAATCGTGCTTGGCATATAAACTAGGCACTCGTGTTTGTTCAACGCTATTTTTCCAAAGTGGAAATAGTTTTTTCAAATTTTCTATGAAATAAATTAGAATTCATTGTTAAAAAATAATTCAGATCACCCTGCAAGGTGTGTGAAAGTCACCATTCTTGCCCTGTTAGTCTCCTATATCCTTTAGCCATTTTTAGTTCGCTTATTCATCTTTTTCTTGTTGATTTACGTAAATCTCTGTTGTTAGTGCTGTTGAGCCGATTCTAACCCCGGGTGACCCAGTAAACAGCAGAGTAGAACCCTGTACCGTCCTCTCACCTTCCGGCGCTGAATCAGACAAGGCTCCCCTGCTTTTCAGAGTGTTTTCATGACCAATTTTTCGGAAGTGGGTGGCCAGGTCCTTCTTCCTAGTCTGTCTAGTCTGGAAGCTCCACTGAAACCTGCCCACCCTGGGTGACCCTGCTGGTATCTGAAATACTGGTGGCACAGCTTTCAGCATCACAGCAACATGCAGCCACCACAGCATGACAACCAACAGTCGGGTGGTGTGGCTCCCTGACCAGGAAATGAATCCTGGTGAGATCACACGCCAAATCTGAACCACTAGACCACCAGGCTGGCTAAATAGATCTTTACATATTAAGAATACTAGTCCTTTCAGTTACATGGGGCAAATGGGTTTGCTAATGGGTTATGTTTTATGCAGAATTTATAATTACGTGAAAAACTTTGCTTTGTGGTTTTGGTGTCACGTTGAAGAAGCTATTCCCCAACCAGAGATTAAAAAAAGATGGTCACTTAAATTTTCTTCAAATACTTGACTTAAAAAGAGTAAATATTTAAATTGATTTTTAAAAGTATATATATTTCAAAAAAAATTGTTTTTTAAAGATGCAAATTTAGATGGTGGTTAAGAACCTGGAATCCCACGCCCATTACCTACCAGCAGTTCTACTTTGGACAAATTTCCATTTTTATGCTTCATCTGTAAAATGGGGACACAGTCACTACTCAATAGCTTTTTGCTGTTTGCTATTATATCACATCAATATTCTAATATATATTTTAATTTTGCTTTTATACTTTCTTTCTTCCGTTTATGTAGGGAAAGAGTTTCAACATTTTTCACCTAAGTTTCTTGGAGGAAATCCATGCTCTGACAGAAAGTACTTGTAAGAGAGTTACATTTCTTTAAAAAGGTTAACATTAACTAAAGCTCCATCTTAAGGCATCACACATAAAAGGAAGTCGACATTTATTCAATACTGGCTTTTATCCTACTGTATTGTGTGTGAAGTTTGTTTCTTCCAAAGCACAGAGGAGGTATGAAACATCCCAAACTCTAGGGCAGTGGTCCCCAAACCTGGTGGATCATAATCTGTTTGAGGGTCCTTTTAAAACACAGATTTCTGAGGGTCACCTAAGGAGATTCTGACAACTGGCCACGTGTATGAATCACTTACTTTAGAGAGATGTTATTCCCATTGTTCGGATTAGGACCCCGAAACCCAGAAAAGTCCTATTTTACTCAAGATCGCATTCACACACTCCAGAGGCAAGGGGTCCCCATCCTCTGGCCAACCTGCCTTTGTGTCTGTCCCACCCTCCTTCCTGGCGATCTGGAACACTCCTACTCATCCTTCAGAGGCCAGCTCCAAGTGGTTTCATCTGTGAGCCCCTTGGCCGCCCCGGGCGGATCAAGCTTCTGAGCCTCCCTGCCTCCGCCCTGGCCCTGCGGCCTCTGAGGGGCTCCTCGAGGGCCTCGCACGGCCTGGGCCCCTCTGGCTCCCCTGGCCGGACCAGGGACGGTGATGCCCATGCTGCCCCGAAGCGGCGTACCTCGATGGTTATGGGCAGCCAAGTGCGCTGGTTCTCGTCCACATACACCGCCCTTTCCCAGATCCACAGGCGGTCGGGGTGGAGGGCGGTGTGCACCCTGAGGAACGGGAGCTCGCCCATGGCGCCTCGGGCGGGCCAGGCAGCCAGGGCTGCAGCCTCTCGAGGCCTCTCGCTGGTGCGCGGGGTGCCGGGCGCCGACGCTTTATAGCGGGAGCGCGTGCTGGCGCCCCCAGTCGGCGGGGCGGGAGGCGGGCGGGGCGCAAGCTGGGGCGTGCGAAGGGGCGGGGCGCGAGGTGCGTGGGGCGGGGCGCGAGGCAGGGTGGGCGGGGCTCGGGGCACGTGGGACGACCTGCAGGATCCAGAGCTGGCCCTGAGCCCAGGCCCGGCTTATGCGCTGGGACCCTGACAGCGTCTAGGAGTGCAGACCCAGCCCAACAGACCCCGGACTTCCTTAAGGCCCCCAGCCAGCCTGCCTCGCCCTCCGCCCCCCATTCCCAACTGCTGGGGAGGTACCCTGGTCTGTGGCTTGGTCCTTTCTTCTGTCTGAAGGCACCAGCGTCCTTCCCTCCTCTTGACGCCCGGACCCACTGTCCGAGTCAGCTGGTCAAGCCACACCCCAGACCAGGACTCTGAGCCTCTGCTTGGAACTTACAGCTGACACCAGGCAACCCAGAGCCAGGGCCCCTCCGCGTCTTCTGGGATGGGAAGAGACCCGTGCAAGCCTGAACCAGGCCTGGTCTTTCCCAGGTTCATAGCGTCACCTTCAGCCCGTGGCTTTGGGTGTCAGAAGCAATTTTCTTGGCAAAGTGCATCTCTTGAAGCCCCCTCCCCCTCCCACACCAAGACGTGTATTTTCCACGGCTTTGATGATGCTGTGGTCATCTAATAGCTATTGTGAAACTTGGTGGTGAAGAAACATGGGTTTTTCCCTTTATAGGCTTTGAATTCATTAGTGAAAACATCGTTCAAAAGGAAGACTTAAAAAGAAACCCCTCCCGCTACCCCAAGATCAATGGATTTGAAGTCCCTGGGTTCCGTGATCAAACCTTCTCTCTGTAAATTACAGCAACTAAGGAAGACAATTTCACTTCATTTTGGAGTAACACATGCCCATTAAGGCAATTAAGAAAATAAAGTACAATGAGAAACTTGTAAATGAGCTTCAGCCTGGTTGCTCAAACATCATCACTGGTAGCAGTTTGCTGCCTCATCTTCCAGCTTTTTCCCATCTCCCTGACTAGGCACTAAGAAAATAATCCGTGAACTTCAGAAACGTCGTGCAAGTGAAAATGAGCTTAACACCTGACCCCCTGACAGCAAAGGTATGTATCTGCTGCTCTACCTATCCAGACAGCCTAATTCCCAGAAAGGTACTGAGGTGGCCTACGGTAATAGAGATATAATTGGATTTACCAGGAACACAAAATAGAAGACAAAAGCCAAGTAAAGTTGGGAGTGGAGGGAGGAGACAGGAGCCCAGCAGACTTCTTTCCCAGTGCAGCCCCTAGTGGTGTTTGTATTTGATATTCAGACTTGTGGCTTTCAGGCTGATTTCCCTGTGGTTGGTTCTTAATTCCAGACCTACATGGCCAATGGGAGGAAGATAATATGGTAATATGCTCTGTTGGAGAAGTGTCATCCCAGTCCTGAGCTTTGAGGTCAAAAATGACTAACAAGTCCAGCTTAAACAGTGCCACTGGGCCGGCCTCTTGTGGCAAGGGAAGGGGGCACCCAGGAGCCAGTGTGGCCAACTGACCCAGCCACATAGATGGCTTCAGGACCCGGAATGCCAGTGGGCCTATCGATTTCATTAGCACTTGTTTTGCTTTTCTAAGTGGCACAAGGAGACAAATAATGGAGCAAGAATCAGACCCATTTGGCTGGATCCGCTTCTGAATGTTCTGGGAATATGATCCCCCCTACTTGGAAAGAACAACATATTTCTTCAATTTCACACGAGGGCTTCTTAATATTGGGCTAGAGTAAACATCATTGTTTGTAGGATTTTAAAAAATCATTTGAAAAGAGATTCCAAAAAATGAAAAGTGAAATAAGGATGACTGAGGAGTTCATTGAGCAGCTTCTGTGGAGGCCTTGAGCCTTCTTTCTGGAAATTCCATGAGAGGGGAAACAATAGCTGCTGTGTGGTCTCAGAGACAGGGGATCGTCTCCAGCATGTTATCCCCCCCATCTTAGGGCTCTGAGCCTAGTCAGCCCAGCTTTAGAGTTATATAGTCCTTTCCGACTCTTTGTTAGTCTGCAGGCTCCGTGAAGATAATCAGGTGGATGTTTCATGTAGAAAATAATACAAAGCAATTATTTTGACTCATTTTTTTATAGAATCCTTAACTGATGCTTTCATCTCCTGACTTGGATCCAGTTTTGACTTTGCTACTACTCTCACCTGTGGAATTTGCCATCTCGGCCTCGTTGGCACACTTTCGTAATGAATGGGGCAAGCATGATGCTCCCTAAGCCCATTTCTAACTCAACAGTCCCTGATCCTCTGATAAAGTTGCCTAGTGGGAGGAAGGAACAATTAAGAGAAGAGATGGATAAACTCATGATATTAGTTCAGGAAAGCCTATGGTTTTGAGCAGAGTGATTCTGGATATTAAGGACCCCAGTGGAATTCATTCTTCAGAAGTGAGGAAGCCATCCTTCGTGTTTGGGTTCCAGAGAAGGAGCTCGAGGGTGAGTCATGGCCATCAGTATGAACTAGAGCCTTGCTGCCCTAGATGTGGTCCTTGGACCAGCTATATCAGCATCACCTGGAGCTCATGAGAACTACAAAATCTCAAGCCCTCCCCAGACCTACTGAGTCAGAATCTGCATTGTAACAAGATCCCCAGGGGATTCATGGGCACGTTAAGCATTGGTCTACGGGGGAGGATAGGGAGAGAGAGATGGTGGGCGTCTGCCTCATTCCACCAGTTCCCTTTAGATTTCTCTAACTATGACACAAGAGTTGGACATGTGTTTCTGTGTCATTTCGTTCGAGGCTATTTTATTTTCTATCAAAATCACTTCTAATACATAAAGCATTAGGTCACTCACCTCGATTGTAGCACGCTGTAAAGAGCCTATGTAGGGCTACGTAGGTATCCAGGCCTCTGGGCCCTACAGTGAATGGCCCTGAACCACTAAGCTAGTGGATCACAACCCTGGCTGCTAATTAGAATCACCTGGGAAGCTTTTATGAACTACCTGTGCTGGACCCCCCCCCCCCCCCAGACCAATTAGACCAGAATCTCCGAGGTTGAGGCGTGTGCATTCCTCTTTTAAAGGTCTCCTCAGGTGATTTAATGTGTATTGAAGCTTGGAACCACTTCTCTAAGATCTGAGTTACCGATTTTGGGGTGTGAACAAGATTTATAAAACCAAATAACCGTGAAAATGTTAAAGCTATTCTTTCTACCACCAGTTCTCATTGTAAACTTCATCCCAAGCCCGCACTTTACTTCTTTCTCTATGTTCTACTTTTAATTTGCTGCTTTCACTCTTTTGTGTGCAGGGAACCATAACACCAAGATTATTAGGATTCTAAGGGTCTGAGATCTCACCAATGTGTAAAACACAGAAACTCTGTTATGTAGATTTTAAGGCATCCGTGCTAGTTGCCTAGAGTGGTTTTTTAAATTGTTCCTAGGTCTGGGCCATATTTTACATAATTAAGGTGGATGATCAAGTGAGCTCAGGGTAAAAGGGATATATAGCCTTTACCCATAGGGATGAAATTTTATCTCTGGATGAAATTTTATCTCTAGATGAATGGAGAATTTGGGACAAGAATATTCTAAGTAAAACTCAGGGACTGACCATAGCTTTGCCCACTGCATGGCTAGTATCTCTCTCTTTAAAATTAACAGAGTTTTCTTTAAGCCTTAAGCGCTTCTCAAACTTTAAGGTATGTATGGCGATCTTGTTAAAATGCAGATTGTAGTTCGGTAGGGGGCATTGAGATTCCGCATTTCTAACAAGTTCCAAAGTGAGGCTGATGCTGATGCTCCGTGAACCACCTTGAGTGACAAGACCGGATACTCCCCCAGCCCACACAGAAAACACCAAGGCGAAAGCAAAACACCCATAACCGCTCCTCAAAACGCACTCAGTAGATGATGCTGAGGAGCTGGTGCAGTGAGCAGCATGTAGCAGAATTGCAACAGATGCTGTGGGCTAGAAATGGGGCTCCCATTGGCCAGGAGGCAAGTGAAAGTTTACCTGAATTTGCATGAGAAACATTTCTCGACCCTGGGATTTTTTCCACACTTGGGGTATTCCCTACAGTGTTACTGGTGCTGCATTTCGGCTTGGTTCTTCTCGTTCCACCCTCAATTCTTTTAAATTTAATTTGATTGCATTGATTTCCTCTCAGAAAAGTATTTCATATATCTCTTTATTCCTCCTAGGAAATTAGCTCATAATCTTATGCTTCTAACATATGTAAGCTGAGATAAATATGTTGACTACAGACTGCTTTTAGCTTTCGCACTGAAAACATCCTCTGTACCATTCACACAATATCTCTTGACCTAGCTTTTCAATTTGAAGGCTATTTTAAATAGAATTCTAGTCACTTAACATGGTATGGGACTTATTTTTATATATGAGGTATATAAATATAGTATACTATATACTAATATGTAAATTTTATATATCCAGCCTTGGTGGTCTAGTGGTTAAGATTCTGTGCTGTCATTGCCACGGCCCGGGTTCATTTCCTGGTCAGGAAACCACACCACCCATCTGTCAGTTGTCATACTGTGGCGGCTGCGGTGTTACTATGATGCTGAAAGCTGTGCCACCGGTATTTCAAATGACAGCAGGGTCACCCATGGTGGACAGGTTTCAGTGGAGCTTCCAGACCAAGAGAGACTAGGAAAGAAAGGCCTGGCCACCCACTTGAGAAAAAATTGGCCGTGAAAAGCCTGTAAATAGCAGCAGAGCATTGTCTGACACAGCGCTGGATGGCGAGAGGATGGCGCAAAAACACTAGGTCAGAATCTAGTTGTATCTTAATTTTTCCAAATATTTAGCCAATCTCCCAAACACTACTGAATAATTTATCCTTTCACACAAGATTTCTGATGCCACCACTATTAAATACCAAGTTCCCATGTAGAACTGGGTCTGTTTCTGGTCTCTATTCTGTCCCATTTGTTTGTTACCATGGTAAAATCACACTTAAAAAAAGTTATGAATGTGAATTTGAAATGTGTGTGGGATAGGTCCCCTCTTTTTGTGCTTTTTAAAAATTGTTGTTTTGCATCTCTATATTTTTCCTTAATACTTTTGGGATTTTTATTGGCATTTCATTGAATTTGTACAGTTGAGGAAAACCTCATATTCTTTAATAAAATTTTATAATATCTCATAACTGTGTTGCATATTTTGTTTAACTTACTTCTAGATATTTTATAGTGAAGGGGAGAAAGAGCATTCTCTACCCAGTCTGGGTCCCTTCTGGCTGGGCTACAAATTAAGTTGACATGAGGCTGAAGAGCAGGAGAAAATCAAACAAAGCTTTATAACATGTATACATGGGAGAGACTTGGGGAAACTGAGTATCTCTTGACAAAATGGTAGAGGTTCTCCTCTTTAATAGACATCGGGGGGTGGGTCAGTTATGGGAGATTAATAGAAAAGCACAGTAAGGTTATTATGCAGATTTAAGGCCTTGCCTTCCACATTGGCAAGTTTCTAGAGATGAGGTCATCTGCCCCTCTTCCCAGTGCAGAGAAGGAGATACCTTTACAGATGGAGATTTCCCTTACAAATGTAAATGTCTGGTAAAGGGAACTTTGCTAAGAATGGGCCCAGCAAAGACTATCCCAGTCTATCGATACCCAGAGTTATCCATGGTGATGGCCTGTCCCGGGGACAGGCCTTCATCCCAAATCCCTTCAGACAGTGGGGGCGGGGAAGGTCAAAGCCTTCTTCAGTGATAATAAGGTAAAGAGACACATCTTGAGGTGGCCAATTCTGGTCCCCACAATAGGTTTGTTGCTTTTGTAAATGGTATTTTTATGCTACTTTCTAGCATAAAGGAATGCTATTGAATTTTGGTGTTGACTTTGCACCTAGCATCCTTGCTAAACTCACATATTAGTTCCAATGGTTGGTTTATCTGCAAATGAGAGTTTTTTTCCCTCTTCCTTTCCAATCCTATACTTCCCTACATCTATCTGTCTCTCTTTCTCTCAGTCTCTTGCTGTGTCTTTCTGTCTCACTGACTTTTGGTGTTTGTCAAAATACATTAAATAGAAGGGAGTGATGGCAGGCATTCCTGTCTTGTTCCTGTCTAATAAGAATGCTTCTAAAGTTTAATCAGTCAGCATGATGTTAGCTGAAAGTGTTGATAGATATACTTTATCAGTTAAAGAATGTCCTACCGTTCCTAGTTCTTCAGCTTTTTTCTTTTTTACTGTGAGTGTGTGTTGAATGTTATTGGGTGCCTTTTCTGCATCTATTGAAATTATCTACATTCGTGGTGAAGCAGAGACTGCAGGCTGCCTGCCCAGCACTCATTTCCCTCGTCTTCCTTGCTGCAGAACCCTCATTTGGGGGGGGCTCTACCTGTAACTTCTAACCTCTTATTATAAGTAGGAGTAATGGTGACCCCACCCCCAGCTCATGGGTAAATCCTGCTTTCTCTAAGGCAGTTCTTGGTTTGGGGTGGCCACATGCCTCAGTTCTAGCCCATGAGACCTAAGCTGGTTTTTCTTTAGATCTAGAAAGTTCTCAGCTATAATTTCATCAAATATTGTCTTTTCTCATTCTCTTA
This sequence comes from Tapirus indicus, assembly GCA_031878705.1. Classification (NCBI taxonomy): domain Eukaryota; kingdom Metazoa; phylum Chordata; class Mammalia; order Perissodactyla; family Tapiridae; genus Tapirus; species Tapirus indicus. The sequence goes on along the minus strand of CM062923.1, from coordinate 100,217,748 downwards.
ATTGTCTGCTTTTGGAATTCTTATGAAATAGGTGTTTATATTTCTTTTTTTTATTTTTTTATTTTTTTATTTTTGTGGGGAAGACCAGCCCTGAGCTAACATCCGTTGCCAATCTTCCCCTTTTTGCTGAGGAAGACTGGCCCTGAGCTAACATCCGTGCCCATCTTCCTCCACTTTATATGGGACGCTGCCACGGCATGGCTGACAGGCAGTGCGCGTCCGCGGGCGCCTGGGATCCGAACTCGCGAACCCCGGGCTGCCAAGCGCGGACTAAACCGCTGCGCCACCGGGCGGCCCCTAGGTGTTTATATTTCATCCTCCATGCATTAGCTTATTTTTATTCTTCTCTTTTAGCTGATACATCCTGGGATTCTTCCTTAGACTGATTTTTCAGTTCAGTAATTTACTCTTTACTAGTACTCATTATGCAACTTATCTATTGAGTTTTCATTTCGGAAACTACATGTTTATTTCCACAATTTTTTGTGGGAGGTAGGCAAGTGAAGAACACAATTTTAAAACTTGGAAGAAAAATGTAAGAATATTTCTATGACCTTGGGGAAGGAATATATATTTTAAAACTAAGATGCAAGACCCATAAACAAAAATGGAAAAGACTGATAAACTAAAATATTTGTTTAACAAAACACAATAAATGGTTTAGAAGACAAGCAGCATACTCTCTTTCTTTGTCTCTCTCTCTCTCTGTCTCTGTCTCTCCTCAACCTCCAGATATTTTACAAAGGTATTTTAAAACTGACTCAGGGTTTGTAAAGAGGAATAATGGGGGGAAAAAGGAATTTAATCAAAGGAGAAGGCACAGTGCAGCATGCTCACAAGGAAGTACCATCCAAATGAGGTGGGAGTCACGAGATGGGAGTTCCGTGCCCACAGTTCGTCACACCTAGTGGGAGGAGGAAGTAGGAGTGGCCACCATCCAAAGGATTAACTGTAATTTTACAGCAGGAGCATTTGGTCCAGCTGATCTGAGGAGCTCAACACCACCTCCAACCCACCACCCCAGATTGAGGGAAAAATGACATCTATCCTCTGGGGGAATAGTACTGAGGATAGGAGTTGGGGCAGTGTCCTGGATGGATGGCAATCAGGGAGGGACAGACAGTCCATACATAAGCAGAAGAACCCCACCCACTGGATACGCAGCCATTCTCTTTATCTCCCTCAAAAGGAGGAAAAATAAGTCCAATATCCTCCAGATAGGGTTCCAAAACCAAGACAGCTGAAGTCTTACAAGGACTCACAGCTTCCTAATTGGACTCACAGAAAGGAGTCACAGGTGAGCGGAAGAAGACACACACCATAGAGAGAGGCAACAAGCAGAAGAACTTACACCTGAGGGAGTAGAGCTGTCAGAGCGGCCAGAACAGGCACTTGAAACAATCACGATTGATATGCCTAGAAAGTAAGGTAGTGCTTTTGGCAATGACACAAGGATAAGTGGTTATTAAAAATAATCATATCATGGAGATGCAGTACTGTAGGACCCAAGCACAGGCTCTGGAATCAGGTTGCCTGGATTCACATCCCATTAGCTACTTACCGGGTCTATAGCCTTGGGCAAGTCGTTTACCTTCTCTTTGCCTTGAGTCTGTTGTTTGTAAGATGGTGATGATAATAACACATTTACTTCATAGGGCTTTTAAGAGGAATAAATAGTTAATATTTGTAAAATGTTTAGAATAGGGCCTGACATATAGTAAGTACTCAAGTAATATTTGCTCTTATTATCTTGGAAACAAAAATTACAATTGTTGAAAGAAAAGACTCACTAGATGTGTTGAACAGCAGAATGGACAACACTGAAGCCTGGAAAATTGGCTGGGACTCTTCCCGAATGCCTCAGAGAGCTAGAAAGGTGGAAAGTGTGAAGTTGAGAGACGTGGAGGATAAAGGTACACATTCCAAGATCTATTTAATAAGAATTCCAGAAGCAGAGAAAAGAGAGCGAGGCAATATTTGAATAAATACTTGAGAAATTCCCACACCTAAAAAAGACTGATGTCACCAGAATAGAATAAACAAGGGAAAAGACTTCTAAACACACTGTAATAAAATATCAAGGATAAAGGCTTTTTAAAATCCTTGTCAACAAGAAGAAAGAAAACAGATCAGAGAATTCAATGGACATAGATTTCTCATTGACAACACTGGCTACAATACAGAAGTAGTATCCACAATGTGTTTGAACTAGAATTACATATCCCACTAAACTATCATTCAAATGTGAGGATGGAATGTGAGCAACCCTCATTCCCCAGGCCCCATGTGGCACATAGAGGCAGCTCCTTAGCAGGAAGGGAAAAAACTCCGGAAGAAATAAACGAGATACAAGCAACAAGAGGGTGAAAAAAACCCAAACTGCTATATTATCTAAAAGCGATTTTAAATTTTTTTTCTTAAAATATGGAAATACTATTCCAGGTAATGTCAACATGGAGTGGAGGTGTGGGTCAAAAGAATGAAGAAATGTAAGCAAATTCCAAGATTCTTCTCTTTAAGGGAAAAATAAATAAACTGATTAACTTTAGATTATGTTATAAAAAAATATCTTTAAATGTGTAGGTAAGTTTAGGGGAACCAATGGAAGGTTAAAAACAGTGTATGGAGCTCTCCATTTTTGGCAAGATCAGTCGAAGTAGATAGTCTGAACAATCTTTCAACTGAAAACATGAAAATTCTAGATAGAATACGTCTTACATATCTCTTTTAAATGCATCACTGAGCTGAAAGTAATGAATCAGAGGCCAGAGCCAGTGAGAGCAGAAACCCAAAGAGGTAGTGGACCACCCAAGCAGTTTTCACCCTGGGGACACAGGCTGAAGCCTGGTGGTCCTGAGCTTCCAACTTTTGCTTCTGGACATTTCTTAGACATCAATACACTTTACAAATATTTACTTACTCTTCTTACATCTTTGTCTCCTTTCTGGTTTCACTTCTCGGTAGAGTGATTCCTCTAAGAGTGTTTTGAAAGAAGGCCTTTGCATGGTTAACTTGCAAAGGATGTGCCGTCCAATAGGTAACCGCTATTCACGGGTGGTTATTGAGCACTTGAAGCATGGCTAGTCTATACTGAGATGTGCTGTGATGTAAAATACACACCAGCTTTCAAAGACTTAATACACACATGCACACGTGCACACACACGCAGAGAGTGTAGTCTTCCTCTTTTCCCAAAACACTCCAGCTTCCCTCATTGCACTTTGTAAGTTTTTGCTTTTAATCTATGTCACAAAAAAAGTCCTGAATATCTTGGGACTCTGTGTGTGTGATGTACAAGCTGATGGGCTCTGAGCAAGGCCTGAGAGGGCCCCCTAAGAGCAGAAACGTGAGCTGTAATATGCATACATTAAATTATCCAAACACTACATGGAGAGCTTGTCACTGACTCTCAAGTTCTGGGAAATCCTCTTGATACTGGCTCAAGACAAGGTTGACATCAGGGAAGCCATATCGTAGAAAAGAAACCCTATTGTAACTCTGAATGACCTCTGACCATCTAACCCAGCCAAATATGCACCCTCTAGGAGATCTAACTGCTCTGTAGACTTTACGACCCCTCCTTGTGCAGGTGTCTCCCAGCTGCTATAAGATGATAACTGTGTTCTTTTGAGTTCCTTAGGAATGTGATGACCCTCCGAACAGAGAGCCTATGCTGATAGCCATCATCAATGACAGCTGAAAGATCTGGGTGTAAGGCATTACATATCCAGTGCATATCCAGTAAAACAAAAGACTATCAGAAACTAAGATCAGATGGACACCTCCACCCTGAGACCAGATGCCTTCCCCACCCGGAGACCAGCTCCCCCATATAACTGGCCTGTAGTCTTTGTTCTGTAAGATGGTTCTTTCAGACATTAGTCAGCCATTTTCCCTCTTGCTGGCAAGCTGTAATAAAAAGTCTTTTCTCTCCTACCACCTTGCCTCTTGACTATTGGCATGTCTTGTGGCAGGCAGACGGACCCCCTTTTTGGGCGGTAACACTCAGGATAATTGAAGCTGCTATTCAAGTGAGCCCTGGGCAAGAGTGACGTCACAGCACCTCTCCATAAAGGAGGGCATTATGTTTACATTTAGTAAAGAACCTGGAATCAGGATCATTAGATGGGAACATGAGTATGAACCCTCATGAATACTAAGGGTTTCTTTCTCATTTACCTTTTTGTTTTTTTCTTTTTTTCCCGCTCTGTTTTTCCTCTTTCACTTTGTGTTTCTGCTCAATCAACCATTCCACCCAGCACAAACCAAGAACAACAAACTAACAAAAAAATCCTTCAGTACAGCAAAACACCATTTGATCAAGGTAGGAAAACTTCCTTTCAAGTCATGGGAAAGTGATTCATTAAATCAGCTGTCTTTTTGATTATTTCACAGAAAGTAACCCAGATAGTCACCCAGAAGGAACATCAGTGGCCACTGGGGATTGTTTGACTCCATTCAGGGCCTGGGATGAATGATGAAAGAAGTAAGTGTGGGGCTGGGATGGTGTGATGGTTAATTTTACATGTCAACTTGACTGGGGTAAAGGATGTCCAGATAGCTGGTTAAACATTATTTCTGAGTGTGTCTGTGAGGGTGTTTCCTGAAGAAATTAGCATCTGAATTGGTGGACTGAGTAAATCAGAGGGCCTTCCCCAATGTGAATGGGCATCATCTAATCCACCGAGGGCTTGAATAAAACAAAAAGTTGGAGAAAGGTCGCATTTGCTCTCTGTTTGACAGCTTGAGCTGGGACATTGACCTTGTCCTGCCCTTGGTGCTTCTGGTTCTCAGGTCTTCAGAGCTGGACTGGAATCTGTACCATCGGTTCTCTGGCTCTCAGTTCTTTGAACTACACCACTGTCTTTCCTGGGTCTCCAGTTTGCAGACTGAAGATCATGGAATTTCTCAGCCTCCATAATTGTGTGAGCCAATTTTTCCTAATAAATCTTGTATAGATAGATAGATAGATAGATAGATAGATAGATATATCTCAATTGATTGTGATTGGTAGATAGATAGATATCTCCTATTGGTTCTGTTTCTTTGGAGAATCCTGACTAATACAGATGTAGCATTGGAGGGCGGAGGTGGGATATAGGGGTTCAACACTCAGATGCACCTGGGCAGGAGGCATGCTGGGATCTGGAAACAGAGACCTGCAAGAATGGAAGGAAGCTGAGACCAGGCCAGATCTCTCGAGTGGGTGGGACATCAGTGGTGCATTGAATAGTTGAATAAATACTAGCCCTGTGCAATGAAATAGAGCTGGGGAAGGTTAGCCAAGATTACACTATATTTATATACATAGATCTTAAGCACATTATTATTAAAGAGTACAACTGCAGAGAGGGTTTCCTGGAAGGTTCATTAACTTTGACAAAGTGGAACAAAAATAGCAATACTATTTGCATTGCTGGGAAATGAGTCAGAGATTGCAACCTGAAGTTCAAAGCTAGGCCTCAGGGTCCTGGAATTGTATGCAAAATTTTGTTTATATGGAAATATATGGCTTTTTTCTAGGCAGAGGGTCCAAGACTCTAAAAATTAAGAACTACCAATCATGTGAATTGTTTTCTTGATAACTAAAGTTTTCCCTCTCCTTTAGGACAACTTAGAAATATAATTTTTGGAGGAAAACAATCTCTCCCTCCAGAGTATGACATCTGTCCTTGAGTTCATAAAGAGAGTAGATAAGTATAAATAAACCTTCTCTTACCGACTCATCAGGTAAAGTGATTGGGCATATTATGGTTTGAAAATGTTCAAAAGGAGTCTTAACACCCAGGCTGATCACCTCCTAATAGTTTAAGACTGCACTTCCCCCTCCAATGCCTTTTTAGTTCTATTTGCTTCCCAGAGCATTTATTTGCTTTCTCTTCTCTTCCTGTTAGCCACTACTTTCCAATGGCCTCTCTGTATCTTCATTCTTCTAGTCTGTTGTCTAATTTTACATGACGTCATCTGGAGGAGGGACTAAGGATGGCAAAGGCTGCGTAACTGCCATTTGTCTTAAAGATGGCCTCACTAAGACCTTTTTCATTTCCTGGTTTGTGTTTGTGCCAAAAATCTGACCACTGGATTCGTCTGGGCATTGCTATATTTTGTTCAAACTAAGCAAACCAGTTTTGACAATAACCTTTGGAGACTGGAATGTCTTTCTGGAATATCAAGTCAAAGACTTGCTGTTTCTTCCTCATTCTAATTTACAACCCTCTCCTATTGGTTTTTTTCTTGTCCCAGGTCTCTGAGTGCTGCTGGAGGAGGTCAAAGCATCTTCCTGATTTTATACATTCATCATGTCTGATCCCAGCGCAGTGCACTCAGCAGCCTTGCTGATTTATTACATTACTCATATTGAAGATTTCTGACTTACTCTTTTTCAAACTCCCCACCAGAATGTAAGCTCCGTAAAAGCAGAAACTTCCTCTTGGTTCCTCGTATCCCGAGCACCTTGGAGAGCCTGGAACACAGGAGGCACTCAAGAAATTATTTGAATGAGCAAACTGCTGTCCAGAAAAATCCTTATACTGGGAAGTGGCTGATGCTCATTCTCCTGTCAACTGTTGGGTAGCTCAGAGCGGGGAGGGGGGCAACACAAGGAGCCACCAAACTCTACTCTAAATTCTCCTTTAATAACACTGGTAAATTAGATTTCATGAAATTAAGATCTTCTCTTCATCAAAGAGAGTAAAAACGCAGAGTGTTATATTTGCAACACAGAGAACTGACAAAGTGCTTGAATCCAGAATATGTAAAGAATTCTAACAAATTAAGAGAAGAATGGGCAAGGATTTGCATAGACACTTCACAAAAGAGGATGTCCAAATGACTAATAAACATTGGATGAGGTGCTGGACCTCCTTATTCATCCGAGAAATGTGAATTAGACCACAGTGACATCCTACTCATGACAAAGGCTAAAATGGAAAACAAATCCCAATCCTCTCTCCTTCTGTCGTTTGCCTATGAATGTCTTGCATACCCTGATATTATAAAGATATGTAGTTATAGTTGATTCAGAAATATTAAAGTTTTGTTTTTTTAACCTTTAGGTTTTCAATATTCCTGGAATCCACTTTGGGGGTTATATATAGTAAAAATCCAATTTTTTTCACTCAAATTTCCCTAATCCCATTGAGCAGGTAGTACATCCTTTACCCACAGCCCTGTGATGACCTTCTGTCATATGCCAAGTTATTACAGATGTGAAAATATTCCTGGGCTATTTATCATGTTCCATTTTTCTGTTTGTCTATTCCTGAATCAATACCGCACTCTTTTATCTACTATAGATTTATGATAATTTTTTATATAAAATGTGCCTTTTCTTTATACTTTATTATACCTTCCTGTTGCCTTCTGGAAAAAAATTCTTAAGCTTAGCAGCCAAGGCCTATTGTAATCTGAACTTTAACCTCCTTCTCTGCTCCCCAGCTCATGCTTTTTGCTCCAACCATAGTAATATCTACTCAGAGTGGTCAAAATGTATGGTGCAGGCAAAGACATATGGGAAGTAGGGAATGGGTACTGAATATGGTAAGGTTTATTGTTCTAGAAATAAGCAATGACTTTTTAAAATGTATACTCAACCATCTGGCATTAAATGTCCAAATAATAACAACATAATCCTGGGGCAGGAGGTTAGGAACAATTTAAGTGCATCATTGCTAAAGTTCTTGTCTTGGTTGAAGGGAAGTGGTGGAGAGAAGACAGATATTAATAAGCTTTAGCAGAGATTAGGGAAAATTAAGCAAAGATGAAGGTGTTAATAGCCAACACTGGTGGTCTAGTGGTTAAGATTCGGCACTGTCTCCACAGCAGCCTGGGTTCATTTCCCAGTCAGGGAATCACACCACCTATCTGTTGATTGTTACACTGTGGTGGCTGCGTGTTGCTGTGATGCTGAAAGCTGTGTCACCGGGATTTTAAATACCAGCAGGGTCACCCACGATGGACAGGTTTCAGTGGAGCTTCCAGACTAAGACAAACTGGAAGAAGTACCTGGCCACCCTCTTCTGAAAAAATTGGCCATGAGAACCCTATGAATAGCAGCAGAGCATTGTCTGCTATAGTGCAGAAAAGTGAGAGGAGGGCACAAAAAGACCGGGCAGGGTTCTGCTCTGCAGTCCACAGGGTCACTAGGAGTCGGAATTGACTTGATGGCACTAACAATAAAAGGATATGATAAGTCAGAATTAATTAAAAGAAAGCATAATAAGCTGAAGAAACCCCAGAAAATTTCAGGAATGCAAGGTTAGTTTAACACTCAAAAATCAATCAATGTAATTTACTATATTAACAGACTAAAAAAAGAAATAGAATCAGTAGATGCAGGAAAAACATTTGACAAAATATAACATTCATTCCTGATAAAAATCTCAGAAAACTGGGAATAAAAGGGAACTTGCCCAATATGATAAAGGGTAATCTACGAAAACCTACAACTAACATACTTCATGGTGAAATAGTGAAAACTTTCTCTCTAAGAGCAGGAACAAGACAAGAATGTCTGCTCCCACAAATTCTGTTCAAAATTGTGCTGGAGGTTCCAGCCAGTGCAATAAATTTAGAAAAAAGATATAAAAGACATCAGGTTGGAACGGAAGAAGGAAAACTGTCTTTGTTTACCGTTGGCATTTGCCTATGTAGAAAATCTGATGAAATCTATTTTTAAAAAGCTATTAGAAGTGATTAGCAATTTTAGAAAGGTTGCAGAATATAAGATCAATATACAAAAATCAATTGTATTTCTAAATATTACCAACAAATAATCAAGGACTTAAAATTATCATTTAGAATAGCATGAGATGCTTAGGGAGAAATCTGACAAAAGATGTGTAAGAACTGTACACTGATTACTACAAAACATAGCTGAGAGAAATTAAAGAAGGCCTAAATAAACAGAGGGAAATAGAACGTTTACGGGTCGGAATACTCAATATTGTTAAGATGGCAATTCCTCCTAAGTTAATCTATTGATTCAATGCAATTCCAATCAAAAATTTAGAAGACTTTTTTAAAATAAATGACAAGCTGATTCTAAAATTCATATGTAAATGTAAAGGACCTAGAATAGCCAAAAATCTTGGAAAAAGACGAAGTTGAGGAATAACATCACCTGACTTCAAGATTTATAAAGCTACAATAATTGCAATAGTGTGATAGTGTGGTATTGCCATAAAGATAGACAAATAGATCCAGGGGACAGAAGAGAAAGCTCAGAAACATACCCATACATATGTGGTCAGTTGATTTTTGAAAAAGTTGCAAAGGCAATTCTGAGGAGGAAAGGTTATATTTTCAACCAATGGTGCTGGAAAAATTGCATCTTCAGATGCAAAAAAAACCCCACTTCAATTCATACCTCACACTACATGCAATATTAACTCAAAATTGATCATAGACCTACATGTAAAACATAACACTTCTAGAAGAACATGTAGGGAAAAATCTTTGTGACTTTGGGTTAGTGACTGGAAGGGAACATGAGGAGAGCTTCTGGGGTGCTGATGGAGTTCTGAGTCTTGATCTGAATGGTGGTCACATGATTGTGTTCAGTCTGAGAGTATTTGTTGAGCTGTCTACTTAAGACACATGGACTTTCCTCCAGGTATGTTATATGTCAATAAAAAGTTTTAAAAATAATTTGTCCCCCAAGATAATAAAAGAACATTATGAACAATTTTACCCCAGTAAATTTGAAAATTGAAATGAAATAAATTTCTGGAAACATATAACATGCAAAAGTGAACATAAGAAAAAATAGAAAACCAATATAGATATCAGATATCAGAATATAAACATAAAGGACTAAAAATGGCAATAAAAAAAATTTACGTACTCCTATCACTCCCCCCCTCCAAAATAATCCCAAGGTCCAGATTGTTTTATTGCTAAATTTAACAAACTTTCAAAGAACAGATAATCTGTATCTTATATAAGTTGTTCTAGAAAATGCAAAAAGAGAAAAAGTTGCCTAATTCATTTTATGAAGTTTAATAAACCCATAATAGTTAAGACATCATTCCAATTCAGTAGGGGAAAGAGCTGCCTTTTCAACAAATGATATTGGGTTAATTGGATAGCCATATAGTAAAAAAGAAAACATTTAATCTTGACCTTTACCTCATACTATACATAGATATTAATTTGAGATGGACCAGAGTCTTATTGGGAAAGGAAAAACAGTGCATTTTTAGGAGAAAACATAAGAAAATATTTCCATTAACTTAGGAATAGAGAAAGATTTCTTAAATAGATTACAGAAAGTATTAACCATAAAAGAGAAGATTAATAAGTGGCCGATATGCATATTTGAAAATGCTCAACATCATTATTCATCAGGAAAAATGCAAATTAAAACTACAGTAGGTGACATTATGCCTCCACTAGCATAGCTAAAATTTAAAGAACCAAAAATTGAAGCACTGGCAATGATATAGAATAATTGGAACATTTGTACATTGCTGATGGGAGTGTGAACTGGTACAACCACTTTGGAAAACTATTTAGAAAATCTTTTTTTTTGTGAGGAAGACCAGCCCTGAGCTAACATCCGTTGCTAATCCTCCTCTTTTTGCTGAGGAAGACTGGCCCTGGGCTAACATCGTGCCCATCTTCCTCTACTTTATATGGGACGCTGCCACCGCATGGCTGACAGGCAGTGCGTCGGCAGGCGCCCGGGATCCGAACCCGGGAACCCCGGGCTGCCAAGCGCGAACTAAGCCGCTGCGCCACCGGGCGGCCCCCTAGAAAATCTAATAAAGCAAGACATATGCATATCCTATCAGCCAGCAAGTCTACCTCTGGGTGTACATCTAGCAAAAATTAGTATTTACAGACGTTTGTTGAATGAGTGCAGGAAAGAGATCAAAGAGTAGGCAATCCACACCTGTGGGAATGGATAAGTAAAACATGGTATATTCATATGGGTGAAGAGGACACAGTAGTTACAAGTGATAAACCATATTCACAAGGAGCCACCTGGATAAATTGCAAAAGCGTGATGTCAAAGGAAGCAAGCAAGGAATGGAATCAGTTATTCTGCAGAATTTCATTTGCATAATTTTTAAAACCACCCACAGAAAAAAGCCACCTTTTAAAAGACAACTTTTAAAAAAGGTTACATATCCAAATCAACATCAGAAGGGAAATTGGAAAGACATATATACACTAGGCTAGATTCCCCTAATATAGGTAGAATTGGGACAGTGGAAGGGGATGAGGAAGAAAAGTAATGAGGTCCCCAAGGGGGCACCTCACCCCTACCTGTGATGCTGATGCTCCAGGAACTGACCATGAAGAACTTGGTTCTGTGCACCTGAGGTCTTAAAACCCTCCCACCTCCCAAAAGCCCAGACCAGTTCCTGGTACAGGAAGTGGTCAGTGAATATGGATTCCCTTCCTCTCCCTTCCTGCCTCCCCACTGCCTTTCTCCCTGGCTCGAGTAACCTCTTCCTCCCTCTACACATCCATCTGTCCCTCACCCCCACTCCCTCCAAAGTGCCAAATGCTCTGCTTCTCTGCAACCAAGGCAAAGCCTTGAGGAGCAGAAAGGGTATTTCACAGAGAAAATGCAATCAGCAGTATGAGGGAACCTCAAAATAAAAGCCCTTGGTCCAGAGATATTCTCTTTAAAGGAGCAAGTTGGCCATTCTGCATCTTGGCATATACACATTGCTCCCATGGAAGACAGAGAAGGAGAAAGTAAGAGATGAATTTGAAAAAGTTCTTGCGTTCCTACAAGAAACCACTGAACACTTTCTATGTCCCTAGCTCTGTGCTGGGGAGAGAGAAACTCACTCAGGTACAAGCCCTGATATCAGTCACCCTGTCTGGTGTGACAGAAGGAATGTGGGCTTTGCAATCCGATGGTCCAGCATTTGGCTCGGGCTCTGTCACACACAGAAAACTGTGTGACCTTTAGCAAATTGCTTTGTTTTGCTGAGACACAGTTGCTTTATCTTTAAATGGGGGATCTTTATACCTATCTCATAGGGCTGGTGGGGGAATTAAGGTGTATCAACCCGTGAGTCCAGTGCCAAGACCCCCTTCAGCAATTACAGCCCATTGGGGAAATAAGACACAAGCTTTGAAAAGTTAAGCAACCATCTCACTGGATACAAAACCAATATACAAAAAATTCAATGGTATTTCTATATACAAGCAGCAAATAGAAAATGAAATTTAAAAGATACTATAAAGTAGCATAAAAATCATATGTAGGAATAGAACAAAATATGTGCAAGCTCTTATGTTGAAATCTGCAAAACATTACAGAAAAAAATGAAAGAAAACCTAAATAAATGGAATGATACAATGTATCCTGGATTGAAACAATCAGTAGAATAAAGACATCATTCAAACAATCCTAATCAAGATCCCAGCAAGTTTTGGGTTTTTGTTTGGCAGAAATTGACAAGCTGATTTTAAAATTCCCGTGGAACCACAAGGACCAAGAGTAGCCAAGGCCATCTTGAAGAAGAACAAAGCTGGAGGACTACCAGATAGAAAGCTACAATAATTAAGGCAAAGTAGGTTTAGGGTAGGTTTAAGGATAGAAAAATTCCAGAATGGAATAGCACAGACAGTCCAGAAATTGGGAAAGGTAAAACAATAAAGCTTTTAAAGCTTTTAAAGGAAAAAGGACAGAACCTCTTTGTGACCCTAGAGTAGCAGGTTTCTTAAGTAGAACATAAAATCACTAATCATAAAGGAAAAGTAATAAATGTGGACTCTATTTAAATTAAAGAAATCTATTCATCATGGTACACTATTAAAAAAGTGAAAAGGTGACTCACAAAGTGGGAGAAGATATTTTCAGTACATGTATCTGACAAAGAACTCTTGTGCAGCATATATAAAGAACTTCTACAAATCAATATGAAAAAGAGCAACATATAGATAAATGGGTAAAATACTTGAACAGGGACTTCACTAAAGAGGTTATCCAAATGGCCATAGACATATGAAAACAAGCTCAACTTCATTAGGCATCAAGGAAATGCAAGTTAAAACCAATATTAGACACCACTGTGTATACCTACCAGAATAGATAAAAGGGAAAAGACAGAAAATCCCAAGTGCTGGTAAGGTTGTGAACAACTGGACCTTTATACTTTGATAGTAGAAGTATAAATTCATACAATTTGGAAAACTGTTTGACAATTTCTACTAATGCTGAAAACATGTATATCTCATGATCCAACAATTCCATTCCTATATAGGTACCCAATGGACATATGTCCATATGTCCATTGGAAGACGTGTACTAGAACGTTCATTGCAGCACTGTTCAAAACAGGCTCAAAGTCGAAACTACTGAAAAGCCCATCAATGGCTGAATGGTGTTCATTCCATTGTGGTATATTCACACAAGGGAATACAACTTGGCAATGAGGATGAACCAACTACAGCTATGCGCAACAGAATGGATGACTCTCACAAACATAGGTTGAGGGAAACAAATCAGCCATGGGTGAACTCACAGACATTATGTGGGTGAAAGAAGCCAGACTCAAAGGGGTATACACTGCATGACTCCATTTACAATTCCATTTATGGAAAGTACAAAGAGAGGCAGAACTGATCTACGGTGTTACAAGTCAGGAGAGTGGTTATTCTGGGTTGGGAGAGATAATGGCTGGAAGGGGACATAAGGGGAGATCCTGGAGTTTGGTCATGTTCTTCTTTTTAAGCTGGATACTAGTTGCACAGGTGTCAGTTTGTGGACATTCAACATGCTATCTAGTCACAAAACTTACACTTTGCTGTATGTATATTGTACTTCACTTAGAAGGTTTTCGTTGTTAAAATTAAATGACCATCAATAATGACAATAAATTATAAGGAAAGATAAGTTATATGGAGTGCTGACAGTTAAGAACCAAAGGATGGGCACAGGCTTAGGTGCTATAGCAACTTGGAGGTAGGAGTGGCCAGAATGGTCTGGAGTGATGCCAGGGATCTTCCTGGGGGAAGTGGTGCTGGAACAGCCTCAAAAGACAGGCAGGCTTTGGATGAAAGGGAACAGGTCCTTTGGCTCCAGATAAAAAATAACCTTTGAAAAGTGAGTCGATGATTATAGCCCATTCCTTCTACCTGGAGAAATCTTTCTGACCAGCTTTTTAAAGGAAAAGAATAAAAGGGAATTTCAGCGTGATGTGGTGGGTATGGAGAGAGGCATACACAACTGTATGTTCCTAGTAAAATTACTTTGCTGCTCTGAGTCCCAGTTTCTTCATCTGTAAAATGGAGAAAACAGTGTCCCTTCAGAGAATTATGGGAGTTAAATATGATGGTTGGCATAAAAATGTTACTTAAAAAAAAAAAAAAAAAAAGATGGGCCCTAGATGGCCTTTGTTAGTCCCTAAATAAACAGTGTGTTATAGTTTGTTTTTTCGTAGATAAGCCTTTTCTGAACCTCCTCCCCTCCAAGTGCCTGTGGATGAACATATAAACAGCAGACTTCAGCCTTCCTGTCCCCCAGCTTGGAAGTGCTGTTAATCAGCGCAGAAGCTGAGGGCCTTGGGGCTGGGATGATTCACAGAGAGGGGTGGAGTGGTCTAGGCTCGTTATGCAGTTTATTAATTTAATTCCCTTCGGCTGCTGCACGCCCTGCCTGGAGATGAAGCAGCACTTTTATTTGAGGACAAGAAACCAGTTCACAGTGGGTTCTCAAGTCCCCTGATGCCAAATGTGCTTGGTTCATCAGCCTCTATGAGATTGCTGCTTCCCACTGAAATCCGGGAAGTGTACTGTCATGAGCTCCCAGGAAACAAGAGATAGAGGATGAACTCAAAACATCTATTGCACATCTCCTGCTTCTTGGGATTTTACCTCCTCTTGCCTGGGTTTCTTGTAGCAGCCTCCTAAATTATCTCCCTGCCTCTAGAGTCTCCCTATCACCCCCATCTCCACCAAAATGAGGGTAAATCTCAAGCTACAGAGCAGGCTATACAAGATTCTCTGAGATCTGGCCTTGTTGAGTGCTGGAGGCAGGGAGACCACTGAGATGGTTGCTGTGTGCTAGGGGAGGGCTGATGGCAGCTCATACAAAGCCAAAGGCAGCTGAGATGGTGAGAAATGAGCTGTTGAAAAAGCTAGTAAGAAAGTAGATTCAACAGGAAGTAAAGAAGACTCAACAGGAAGTCAAGTCAAACCAACAGGAAGTAAAGTAGAATCGACAGGAAGATAGAATCAACAGGAAGTCAAGTCAAACCAACAGAAAATAAAGTAGAATTAATAAAAAGAAAATAATATGATTGGGTTTATGTGTGGGGTGGGAGGAGTAAAGAAGAGGACAGAGGAGTAGAGAATCTCTCTCCAGATTATTTTCTGGAACGGATGTGGTTGGGGTTGCCATTCATTGTGTTGGGGACCACAAGAAGGGGAGCAGGTTGTCTTAGCCTGGGCCTCCCAGAAACAGAACCTGAGAGAAAGGCTGGAGTGGGAATGTTTATCTGAGAACATAATGCCAGAAAGCAGGAATGAGGGCCTGGAGAAGGGATATGGGAAGAGGAGAAGCCAATACAAGGAGGCATTATTAAATTGGCCGCCACCGTGAATGACTGGTTGCCTGATCCCCTGGACCTTCTGAGTCACTTTATGAAATGCTTCTCAGGACTGTCCCGCTGAGTGAAGAAGTGGGGGGTTTCAGCTCCTATCCCATTGATGAAGAGCTGCCCACCCTTCTGGTTGTGCAAGTATGAGTGCCTGGGAGAGTGACACCCATGAGAGAAGCCCTGGGGCAGAGTGCAAGAGTAATGCGACCTGAAGCTGAGACGAAGCACTGCCAAGCAGCACCTGCACAAAACTGGTCAAAGCTCGGGGGAACTGGCCATGGCAGCAATGGCTGAAAAGAGATCAGGCCAAGGGTGAGAGCATCGTACTCCATCGTGGAGAGGTGTGCAGGAGGAATACATACCCAGGTCAAAGGTGAATATATCAAGATAGAAAAGACATGCCCCTGTGCTTGAGGAGCCCACAATCTCGGAGGAATGACAAGTGAACAAACAAATCACACGACAAGGTGGTGAGCGTGCCACTATTGCTAATTGCTGTCAATGTCTCTTTGCTTTGTGTCTGACACTGCTCTGAGTCAAGTGCTGTACCACAAATTTGCTCCTTCAATTCTTACAGCAATCCTTCAGGGAGGCACTGTTATTATCCCACTTCACAGATGAGGAGATGGGGATGCATTGTTCAAAGTCATAAGCTAGTAAGTGGCAGAGCTAAGGTGCAAACCTTTTAACCCCTTAGGAATTATCAAAGGAAGTAGATGCTTAGTCTGATGGGTCAAAGGGGCAGATCAGCCACAAGTTGGTTGGAATAATACCCCTTTGTATTTTTGCAAAGGTGTTTCCATCCATGGTTTAATCAGTACTGAAAATACAAGGCAGGACTCACCATTATTATCTTCATTTTAACAAAGAGGAAGCAGAAGCCTGCAGAGGTGAAGCATCTTTCCCCCAGCCACCCAGAGTGGCCATGGACATCATCGCAGGACATGAGCCAGATGACAGCTAGTGCAGCACCCTTCCCCTCCTCTGCCCTGTGCAGGGGAGGCCTGCTCCAGGAAAGGGACAACCAGCAGGGCCTGTGCCTGTTGGCATTCCAGTGCTGTCCTCAAGTGAGTCAGGCACCACTAAACAGGCTCAGTTTTACCTGTGGTAATTTCCTCCCTCCACAAAGATTTATTTTAGGCTACAGAAAAATTGGATTCCTCAAAGCTGAAAGAAAATGCCTGTTGCCACAATGCTTGCTGATTCCAGGCATTTGTTCTCCTTTAGACCACATCTCCTGGATCTTTCCCCCAGAAAGTCACAGGGCTGTGGGCCACCAAGCTTGCAGCAGCAGCCACCTCCAGACAGCAGAAGACATTTGTGTGCCCTTTGGTTTGAGTAAAAAAAAAAAGTTTTCCTGATGAATAGAGGATCCTGGGCACTCATTATCCCCAGGGCAGGTGGATCAGTCCTGGGGTAAGACCATGAAATAGACAAGCACGAGGTTTATAGTACTCTTATGCTATACAACTGTATATACACTCATATATGTGTATGTAGTAGTATATGTACTGCTCCATATAGTATAGTATATGTAGTATATGTACTCATATACTATAGTACAGTGTGTATATATAATGTATATGATACCGGCTCAACACAAGGTTGACATAAGGGAAACCATATTTTAGAAAGACACTCTATTGTAACTTTGAATGACCTCTGATTAACTAACCCAGACGGGCTCTGTAGATTTTATGGCCCCTCCCAGCTGCTATAAGTCCGTAATTTTGTTCTCTTGAGTTCCTTAGGAATGTGATAATCCCCAAGCAGAGAGTCTATGCTGACAGCCATCATTAAGGACAACTGAAAGATCAGAGTATAGGGCGTTGCTCCGGTCTCTGATGCATATCCAGTAAAACAAAAGACTCTCAGGAACTAAGACCAGATGTCTGCCCCACCTGGAGGCCAGATGGATGCCCCCCCCACCCCGAGACCAGATACCTCCCCCACCAGGAGACCAGCACCATATATAACTGGCCTGTGGTCTTTGTTCTGTAAGATGGTTCTTTTGGACATTAGTAGGCCATCTTCCTCCTTGCTAGCAAGTTGTAATAAAAAAATCCTCTCCTGCCTACCTCCTTGCCTCTTGACTATTGGCATGTCTTGCAACAGGCAGATGACCTCCCTTCTTGGGTGGTAACATATATATGTATGTTATATATATATATATATACACACACACATACATATACACACACATATATAGCATATATACTCACGAGGTGCCAGGCTCCTTGTAATCTCTCAGCGGTCCCATGAAGCAGATACTGTTAATGTCTCCATTTTACAGAGGAGGAAACCAAGTAATGCAGAGGTTAAGGGACTTGCCCAAGCCTCACAGGTGTGTGAGAGAACAGGGATTCAAGCCCAGGCAGTCTGGACCCAGAGTCTTTTAAACTCTAGCATGAGCAGCCTCTGGATGAATGGACGTCGGGCTGGACGCTAGATTGGAGATGGATTGAATTGGACAAGTTGCCCAGCTGCAGCTCACTGAACAGGATTTCTGTTGTACTGAGCTCCCCCCCACACACATACTCACCCCATCCCCTAAGTTATTCTGCAGGCAATTTGACCCCAAAGGATACTGTGACCCTAATTTGACCCCAAAGCGTGCTGTGATCCATTGCTTTGACCCCTGTCTGCAGTTGGAGATGTAGTTTTTGACTACTCTTCTGGTGACTTGGAGGTTATTTTCCCTGGAAGCAATCACCATGAGCCTTACTCGGATCCTTGGCCCAGTCATCTTCCAGTGTGACATCAGGGCTTCAAACAGGGGCCAATGTCCCCAGACACCCACATCTGTCTCTGAAGGAGCCAGAATGAATTACTCTGCTTGCACTAGATCCCAGGGACAGAGGGTAGAGGGAATCCTTAGGAAGAAGCCAGGTACATTCATATGGACCAGTGCAGTGGCGGGGGGTGGGGGTGGGGGAGTGGGTGTGTGCTTAAGAGTGAAGCCTTTGGAGTCACACCTATTGCTTCCCAGCTGATGACCTTGGGCGATTTGATGCCTCCCAGGGCCTCAGCTTCCCCATCTGTAATTTGAGATGATTCCTAAAGTCTTCTAGTTTTAATAGCCCCTGAGCCTAACCATTGTCTTCCTTTAGATCCCCAGGGCATCCCCTGGTCTCTCTTCAAATGCAGGTAGCACAGCTGGCAATTTCTTCAATGCAGCCTGCATTGCTACAGTGAGGACACAGGCTAATACCTTTTGCTGCTCCAAACAAAGCAGCATCACAGTCTTTTTTTTTCTTTTTCTTTTTTTAAGAGGAGACTAAAAATGGAGAACTACCCTGGTAAGATATTGTCTTGGCCTTCCTAATTGAATCAAGGGGAGAATTCTTGCTGAAAAACAGCGAACAAAATATATCTCTGAAATTAATCATCATCGCTGAGTCAACATTGAATGAGCATATCTTTCTCCTTGTGTTCCTCTGACTCAGATAATTCTTTTCTTTAATTCAGTTATTAATTCTCTCACCAAAACCAGCAAACAGTTAGCCATTGATGATTAAGCAGCTACTAACTAGGGGGGATCAGAATAGGCCACCCCAAAATATGTCTCTGCGGGAAAGACACTTTGACCCCCACCCCCACTAACTGGTCAAAAGAGTTTGGGATGGGAGGCCTGCCCCAGACATCTCTGGGTATCTGGGAGGGTCCTTGCTAAGCCCATTCTTAGTTCTGGTTACCCTTTGAAAGAAACATTTACACTTGTAAAGGAAATCTCCATTTGTAAATGTATCTCCCTCCCTGTACCAGGAAGAAGTCAGGGGGATGACCTTACCTAGAAACTCATCAGAACAGAAGGTGAGGACTTGAATCTGCATGGTAAACTTACCATGCTAAAGACTTTCTTACCTTAAATAACAAAGCTTGTGGAGGGGTTTCTGTGTCATGACCCTTTACGTCTGGTGTCTCCTTTCTGGTTTCAGTTCAACAACAACCTTGGAAGGTCAATAGAGGGGAGATCGTTAGCCCCATTTTATAGGTGAGGAAACTGAGACTAGGGGAGATTCAGTGACTTTTCCAGCAAGGACCCAAACCTCAATTCATTCAAAGCTCAAATGATGCTCCTTCGAGTCCATTGTTAACTGTGCTGTTCAGGCAATATGCTATCTGACTCCCACTAGGTTCCTATAGACAACATCTCCCTGGAGCCTGAGTCACCATGGTAATGGGTTTTTTTGAGCTATTTTTTTCAGGACTTGGAACTCCTTGCCCACTTCAGGCCGGTTGGGACCACCAACTCATCAACTGGGCCCACACAGATGTATGTCCGATAAGCAACCTTTTGACATCAAGAGGTTAAAACTTCACCCTCAGTGCATGCTTACACTGCCATTCTGTGGACATGTGTCCTACAAAGAGGCATGAAGCCTGACTATGCTTGTGCAGATCATCAATTACCTCATCTCTCCTCACCTCCAACCATTTCAGACCACCTTGCCCCCTACCCCATAAATATCCCTGAGTCCCTATTTTCTGGGAAGCAGATCTGAGGTTCATTCTCTCCCGTTTCCTCACTTGGCTGCCTTGTGGTTAAACTCTCTCTCTGCTGCAATCTTGTCGTCTTGGTGTTTGGCTTTCTGGGTGGTGGGCAAAAACGGACCTGGCAAGGTAACATCACCAAACACTTACTATGCTTTTAGGCACTGCACTGGATGCTGAGGATTTGGAGATAATAATAATGATGATGCCTAACATTGGGTACCGGGCCCCGGGATCAGCATCTTCATGCATCATCCTCTTAATCCTAACTATGCGAGGTTGGTCCTGTTGTTGTCCCCATTTTATAAAGGAAGAAGCAGGCTGAGCATGAATAAGTAAATCATTTAATATCACAAACGGTAAATGGTACAGCCTAGATTTTAAACTCAGTTTTTATTGCAGAGCCTTTATACCACTACAGTGGTCTGGTAGGAGAGCCCCTTACTCTTTCCTTGAAATGGAGCAGTTGGCATTGTCTTATTCTTATACGGTGTGTCTGAAAGCATCTTTGGAAACTCTTCTTATTTTTAGGTTGGAAGTGAAACAGTGCATTTGTTGGCCAGTTACAGTTTCAAGACCAAATCTCCTAGCTCCCCTCCCAGTCAGATCACCACCCCTGAGCCCCTACTATTAAGAAAGTCTGTGGCCACCTCTGTAGGGCCACAGAGATAAATACATTAGTGCACCAAAGGCTTCCAGGTGTTGTGATAAAGGTCTTTATAGAGCACAATGAGGACACAGCAGAGAATTAGTTCATCTTGGGGGGTTGGGGGGTGGCTGAGCACACATCTGGTATTAGTTAGGACAGATAACACTAGCTGCTGTAGAAAATAATGCCCCAAGTTTCAGTAGCTCAACACAATACAAATTGAGGTCTCACTCCAATGTGGGCATTCTCACTTGAGGGTGGTCTTTCCCCAGGCCATCCAGGGACCTCTGTCCCTTCCATATTGTGGCTCTGCCATCCCCAGGGTCTCAGAGTCCTTTACTGGATCCTCTGTCTCTGGCTAGGAGACAGGGGAAAGGAGAGAGGCCAACAATGGGAGGTTCTCATGGGCTAGGCTGTGAGTGACTCTCATTGCTTCTGGCTTGTCATTCATTGTCCAGAACACAGAGGCCCGGGCACAGCCAGCTGTAGAGGAAGCTGCGCAATAAAGCCGAGGTGTGTGCATAAGAGGAAAGGAAACAGACTGGGAGCCGGCCAGTCTCTACCACGGGCTCCACACCAAACCCATCCTGTTCATCTGCAACTGCTTCTCTGCAGGTATGTTTTCCCACCAGAGTGTGCACCCCTGGAGGGCAGAGGCCGCTTCTCATTTGGAAATCCATGCCGGAGCAGAAGGTCTTGGGCATAAAATGTGCTCTGCACGTTTCCTTTGGCAGATTGATGAATGCATAAACGAGGGCTTGAGTTGGATCTTATTTGAATTTAATATAATTTTGAACAAACACCGTGATTTGCAAATGCAATGCTTAGTTGTGTATATGAAGAGTTCTAATTTGAAAAAGAAAAAGCCCTTTGAACATGAAGGACCTTTATCCTTTGGAAGCCTACCTGTCCTGACCATCAGATCAAGTCTCAGGACTGTCATTCATGGGGTGGCAGGCAAGGTAGATGGCAGAGAGAGTGCAGAGGATGAATGAAACTAGCCTGTATGCTATTTTAGCTTGGCTCTCATAACCCCCAATCTAAAATAGAGCGGCAAACATCGTCATTCTATGCAAAAGAGATGACATTTTCTTTGACAATGACTTTCATTACTGGTCATGGTGGTAACCATGGTTGGTCAGGACCTCCCCCTCCAAGGGTCATTTCCCATTAAGGAGAGATGGGCAAAGGCTGGTGGGAGTAATAGCAGCTGCCAAATGTTTCAGGAAGCCCAGAAATATTATCTAGACCAGGGTTCCTCAACTTCAGCACTATTGACATTCTGGGCTCGATCGTTCTTTGTGGTGGGGCTCTCCTGTGCATTGTAGGGTGTGCAGCACCATCCCTGGTCTCTACCCACCAGGACCCAGGAGCACCCCCCCAATTGTGACAACTTGCAATGTGTCCAGACTTTGCCAAATGCCCCCTGGGGGGTAAATACAGATCTAGGGAGTTCCCACATCTACTTGGGTTGAGAACTCCTGGTCTAGGGAGTTCCTGATGAGGAGTGTAGAGGTGAGGGCCACAGTTCCTCATTCTCTCTCCCACTCTCTGTAAGGGATCACCAGGCACTATCGTTTCCGACAAGGGGTCTGAGTGCACCTCAGTTGTGTTTAAGGAAAATGTGGCTGTGAACTCTATCTGACCTGTCACCATCTCTCTGAGCGAAAGATCAGGCTGGAAGGATGGGGAAAGCAGTTCAGGCTGCCTCATAGGGGGCTCTTCCAGCAGGATTTTTCCGTGCGACACGTCACACAGGTGGTATCCACAAAAGAGTCCATCCCGACGGAATCTAAAACGGGCGTATCTCCCGGTGGGCCTGGGTCAGTCTCAGCTACGCGTAGAGAACTCCCCAGCACCGCGAGACACAAAAGCCATCGTTTTCCTTGATCATCAAGCTGCTGGAGGGGAGTCACCCTGCTTCTCTGCACCCACTGCCCTGATCAGAAAGAAGAAAGTCCTTGCTAAAGACTTTCCTACCTTAAATAACAAAGCTTGTGGAGGGGTTTCTGTGTCACGACGCTTTACGTCTGGTGTCTTCTTTCTGGTTTCAGTTCAACAACAACCTTGGAAGGTCAATAGAGTGGAGATCATTAGCCCCATTTTACAGGTGAGGAAACTGAGACTAAGGGAGCTTCAGTGACTTTTCCAGCAAGGACCCAAACCTCAATTCATTCAAATCTCAAATGATGCTCCTCTGAGTCCAAGCGCTGTTTCTACTCTTGCATAGCTGCTGTTAAAAATGCAAAGTTAGGTGGGAATTTGGCTCAATTCGGTCCCTGCGGTCATCTGCCATGGTGAGCTCTGGGGGACACAGGGTTTCACAGGACCTGTGTATCTCTCTTCCATCCCTAAGCAGGCTACCCTGGGGGTGAGAGCATGAGCTCTGGGGCCAGATGGCGGCGCTCGAGTTTCAGCTCCGCCGGGTCCAAGCCCTCTCACCTTGAGCAAATGTCTAACCTGTCTGAGCCCCAGTTTCCCCACATGGAAAATGGGGATAATAGCAGTCACTCTCTCCCAGGCTTGTGAAGATGACGCAGGGAGCTGTCAGTGCAGTGTCCAGCCACGTCGCGCCCACTACATGTGAGTCGAGATTGTCCTTTGCCTGTTTTGTTTTTCTGCCACTCAACGCAGCGGGCTCTGTTCTCCATAAAGTGGGGGTGAATCTCTCAGAGGAGAATGGGTCTCGTTTTTGAGAAATGTAATTAAAATCGGGAAAGAGTTCACCAATTCCGGAGAGAAGATAAGCCCTGCTCTGTGGCTCCCCTCCCACGTCTGTTATCTCAGACACTTTTGAGTCTACCCTTCTTTAAAGGATGCTCTTTCTCTTTTTCTTTTTTCAGAGTAATTAGTATTTATTAGTTCAGCAATTTTCAGTGAGACAGGCAACTAGGACTCAGTAAGCTGGTAGCATAACAAAATAAACAGAGGACACAGAGGGTGGGGGTCCAGCTCAAAGGCAGGCTGGGGGGGGGGTCACCCACATTTTTCAGATGGTCCCAGAGGCTCAGGAGGAGCAGGATACCGGAACATGTGGATGCTCCGGGAGAGTGAGGGCTGGAAGGGAGCTCCTATCAGCCTGGAATTGAGCTGCGGACATCGCATTCATTCCCATGTTTAACCCTCACGACAACCTAATGATGGGGAAACATCCTCCAGGAAGATCTGAAACCCCCAGCTAGTCTCCACTGAACTAACATATTTATGGGCTTTTGGGTGTGCAAGTTCCTTTCATTTGATGATCGCAAGTTTTGTGCTTTATATATTATTATCCCCATTTGACAGATGGGGAAATTGAGGCCCAGACTAGTTAAGTGCCTTAAAGGTAAGTAATGCAGCTGCTTACTGGCAGAACTGGAGGGACACCCATGCCTGCCCCTTCCACGGCACCATGCTGGGTCTCAACCTTGATCAGAACGAGGTGAGACAACCAGAAATGAGATGGGTCTGGGCCAAAGGAAAGACAATGGCATTTTGCTGCGGAGACAGGTTGCTGATGCATTCAGTCAAGAACAACTTCACAGCACTTAGCATTCCTCCCACCATGGGCAATCCAAGGTTAGGCAGACAGAGACTAATTAGACTGATAGGAAACAGAAGAGGTGAGTGGCGGCAACATGGAAAGGAAGCCAACAATTGGAAGGAGATAGTGACCCTCAGGGAATGGGCAATTGAGTGAAATGGTGGGCATCCAGAATATATTTTTAGAAGGAGAACTAGAAGCTGAATATGTTGGTCCGAGAACCTTCCTAACTAAAATAACCAGAGAAAATGAGACCTGGGGAGTGATGGCGACTTCTATAATTCATACCAGATAAAGCTCATCAGACGTGTCTGAGATCCAGTCCTCTGAACACCCAGAAAGGAGGCCATTTGGATCCCCATTTACTTTCTGTTTCTAGGCTCTGTGTGTCCCTCTACTCAGAGCCACAAGGAAAATTTCAGGAGGCGTCAACTGTGTTAATTAGATCAGCAGGCACAGCTTCTATTTAACCCTTCTGAGGCAATTAATTGGCCCATTTCCCTGATATTATTAAGAACTGAGCAATGTTTTGTGTAACGGAGAAGTCATTTTCTCTCTTGATCACGTTTTCTACCTTGGTCTGTACAATAGAACTTTTGTTCTTTTGGAAATGTTGGAAAGAAGCTTCTACCCTTTAGTCCATTCTTACCAATTTGCGGCTCCTGGAAGTAGGAAGACGGACTTAATCGGGTTGGAGGGATGGGTAAAGGGATTGAACATGGGTGTCTCGGGCCCTTCTGAGCTTTCTATTGGCATATCCAGACTATAGAGAATGTATCTTCCCTCCCGCTCCTGTCCTCCTTGAGGTAAGCAAACCTGGATGGGGCCGAGGCCAGTCTCAGAGACTCACTGGATGCTTTCTTGGCCCCTCTATGATAGACACAGTATGAGTTGGTCTCAGTTCTCCTTTTGCTGCTTGGGTAAGTGTCTGCTCTGCAGACCTGACTCCCACTTTGTGTATATCCCATGATCTAGGCTTCCTGGAGGAGGTGACAACTATGCTGAGATGTGGAGATTAGTCAAGTGAAGATGGATTGGAAGAACAGTCCAAATGGAGGGCTCAGCATGAGCAACGGCAAGGAGGTGGGAGACAGGATGGCGAAGGTAGGGATGTGCACGTGTCTGCTCTTTCCACAGCGTAGGAGGTGAGGCAGGGAGTGGTAGGAGTAAGACCAGAGCGGTCAGTTTGGTGGACATCACAGGACCTTAGATGCCTGGCTCTGGAGCTCTGACTTTATTATCCAGACTAATGAGTTCTGAAACATGTTTCTTAGAACATTAGTCCTGTGATATGCTCCTTAGGAAAAGTCCCGAGGCCAAGAATGTTCAGGTAACGTTTCAGATTCGCAATCAACATGAGCTCCTTAGGGACTGAAAAGTCCTGCAGTGAAGAAAAGTGTTCAGTTTATTGACTTGGTAACAATTTTTAACACTCCGAAAAGCCAGTATTTAAAAAATTTCTTTGGCAAACAGTGTTTATGGGTAATCAAGAATCTTTGGGTAATCAAGAGTCTTTAAAAGGTTTTAAGGAGGAGAGTGATTCTGTAGGATTTATCTTTACCAATGTGGAGGATGGATTTGAAGGAAACAAAGCTGTATTTAGGAGACTAGTGAGGAGAGGGTTTCAGGAATTTGGGGAGAGATATTAAGAATATGTAAACACTAGAAGATATTGAAGGAGAAAATGGTTTCAGAGAGATTTAGGAGATAAATAATCAGATCCTGGAGATCTATCGGATGTGATGGATAAGAGGAGGAAGAGTCAAGGATCACTTCCTGGTCTAACCAGGTAGATGGTCATGCCACCAACTAAGAGAGAGAGAGCACTTGGGGACGTGTTGAGTCTGAGGAACCAATGATGTGTCAAGGTGGAATGATCTGATATGCAGATAGGTATGAGTCTGGCTCACGGACGAAGTTCTAGTTGATAATGCAATTTTTGGAGTTGTCAGTTTGTCAGTATTTAGTTGGTAATTTGAACAATGGCAATGAACAAGAGTCCCCAGGTAAAAGTGTGGGTAAAATTTAAAAAGCCACAGTCTGAGGATAGAATGTTAAAGAATAACAATTAAGGGATAGAAAGGGGAGGAGGGGCCCCCCATGAGGAATCCTGGGAAAGAATGAAAGCCGTATGAGATAAACCAGAAGCTGCAGTGCTGTGGAAGCCATGGGAATAAAGGATTCAACCAAATCCAGTGATCAGTGGAGCCAAATCTGGGAGACAGGCATAGTGAGATGAGGCATGCAAGAAACATGTTGCCACCGGTTCTCGGATGACCTTCCTGACAGCAGTTCCAGAAGGCTGGTGGAGAGAAAGCCAGTTTTAATGGGCTGAGAAATGAAGGGAAGTTAGTGAATGGGACTGAATACAACTCCTTTGATAAATCGAGGAGAGAAAAACAAGTGAGAGATTGGATGATAGCTGAAGTGAAAGAGATCTGAGCATGAAGCTAGTTGTGAAGAGGAGGTTAAAGATGCAGGAAAAAGAGGGGACAATTTGTGGAGCAAGGAGAGAGGAAATGGAATGGGAAAGAGAGCTGAAAAAGGACAAGCAAAAGGTTTTGGCAATGACACGGTTGGCCTGATGAGGAAGACCGTGCATTTTTAGCGGACCTAACCAATGCAGCTGCATGATTGTTCTCCTGCTCAGCAATCTAGCATAGGAGCAGAGAAGAAGGTGGGATTTTGCATTGATGGAGCAATGGAGTTTTGCCAGTTATGTGTAGTACGGGGTAGAGGTATAAGAGAATCAGGATGGTGGTGAAAGAATGGCTTAGATAGTCCACTGTGGAGTAAAAGCTGGGTAGGGATGAAAAATGGGCATGAGGGAGCCCAAAGACTGGGAGAAAATGGAGAGGTTGAGGGAGGAAGAGTGTGATGAGGCCTCTGTAGAATTGAGGGTTTGAGAAATGGGATGGTTAGACCACAACAGGAAATCCTAGAAGTTATGACTTCAGACAGAGGAAGGTCCCAGGGATGAGGAAATACAGGGAGTGGCCCTGTGGGTGGGTGTTGGAAAGTCAGTGACATTAAGGGGGTCAATGAATTGGAAGCTAAAGTGTTGCTGGGTCTGCTGCAGGGATGATGAGGCTGGAATAGATAATCTCCAAGGCCTCCACTGGGTCTGTGATGGGAGGTGTTAAAACATGTTAGACCAGCATCTCCAGGGATTGACACACACAACCACCTACCAATGGGACATTCCAACTGGATGCCTCACGCTCAAATGGACAAAAACTGATCTCTTGCCTTCGCCCAAGCAGACTTCTCTCCCTGGGGTCTCTCTTGCAATCGATGGCCCACCATCTACTTAGAAACTCAAGTCGGGACTCTCTATCTCCTACAGATCTCATCTTCCAGTACTCTACTTCTCCTTCCTCCCCATCACTGTTGTCAACAGCCCTTTTCTTTGTGATAATATTTGCAGCCTACCTGGCCTTCCTACTCAGAAAAGCTGCCCCCCACTTTCATTCAGCCTTCAAGTGCTGCTAGAGTGATGTTCTTACACTGCAGCTCAGAGCATGTCATCCCCCTGTTCAATAACGGAAACTCAAACCCTTAGCCGAGCATTCAGGGCATTCATCTGTCTCTAACCTCATTTCCAGCTTCATTTTCTGTGTCTTCCGCTCATACATCCCTACGTTCCTGTTCGTGGCTCTTGAGTGTCCTACCTCTTCTTCTTTCTTCAGACTGTTACCTCTGCCTAGGATGCCCGCCATCTCCCCCAATATGGCTTTTAAAATCTCACCCCTTTTTCTAGAACCAGATCAAATGTCACCCCTTCCATTAATCTGCTCTCTCTTTGCCTCTCCCCAACTGAAAGTGCCATGCTCCTTCCATGAATTTTCAGAGGACTTTAACTAAACCTCTTTTTGCCATTTGCATTTTGTTACCATTTGCATTTTTCTGGGCTTCTGGTCAACCAGGCATACCTGACCATCCCTGTTTGACCATGAGCAATTGGAGAGGAAGGGCCAGATCTTAATCTTATTCCACGCTGTTTCCTCCGAGGTACCAGGGCACAATAGTGACTTTGGAGCCTGTTAGAGCCAAGTGGGAATTCAGTTTCCACCCCTTGGAAGCTGTGTGACTTGGGTAAGTTTCTGCACCTCTCTGAGCTTCAGTTTCCTCCTCCTTAAAACAGGGATAATGATACTGATCTCACAGTCAGTATCATTTGTTGCCTGAATGAGGCAACAAAAATGAAGCAGTGAGCACTTGCTTGGCACGTTGTAGATGTGAAATAAATACTTCCATTTCTCTCCAAATCACAGCTTTGGATATGTGAAAAGAGAAGTGGAATGGAGTGAATCAAATGTTACCCATGACTTTATTTCCAAGAGGCACTGCTTACTGGGCAAGGGACATACAAGGGGTAGGACCAAAGGGGATTTCTCCTCCCTTCCTGCTTTTCTTCCTTTCAAAATTTTCTTTAATGAACATCTTTTGTTTTTTAAGTTAGAAAGCATTGTTACAAGCCAATGTGTGTGTATAATTACATTCATATTGAGAAATGCTATTTTTCACTGACCACTCCAGAAACTTTCTGGGCTTGCTCTTGAGAGCTTCCCTCCAAAGATGGCCAGCTAAGCCGGCTGTAAAATGATTATCTCTCTGAACAATCCCGAAGTTACCCAGATCCTCCACGGAAATCCTTCTCTCCCCCCATTCCACATTCAGTTTCCTTTCATTTGTCTCCAGGGTGACTCTCTCAGTGAGAAGTTTTAATTGCTGTTCTCCACCAGGGTTTGAAAGGGCACCCAGGGCGTGTGTAATAATTTGTCTTTCCTGTTGTGTGGGTGATGGATGAGATGCATGAAAGTGGTATTTCCTCCCTGGATTGTGTTGCCACAGCAGCCCTGTTCTCCCTGAGGTGGGGAAAGCCATCATGCCAGGGATTCTGAGATGTGCAGGGGCCACCCCAAATCCCAAAGGATGAGAGGTGCTGGACAAGGGAGGGGGACCGTATGATTCCAAAGTGTGATGTAGCGGAAAGAACACAGCATGTGGAGGCAGCCCCAGTTGTGTTAGGTCCCAGCTCTGCTGTGTCCTTGTTTTGTGACTTCATGCAAATGCTTTGTTTTGCCTCTCATGTCCTCAGCTTGGTCCTTGGGAACATGAGAATACAAATACCTTCTTCCTAGGGTTCTTGGAGGGTTAAATGAAGGCCTTTAAATTCCCCGGCCACAGCATCTGTACATGATATTAAGGCTCAACAGATGAAAAATCCCCCCTTTGCATCTGTAATTCCTTATCTGTCTGGAGAAGATACCCTTTCAGAGGATGTTGATGCTCATGTCACATCAAATTTCTGAGCAAGCACCTACTGTGTGTGCCCAGATAATATGGAAATGTCTGCCCTTGTCCTCTAGTGGAATCTAGTGGGGCTTGGGAAAGGCTGAGGAGATATTTTAAGTCCTCAAGTCCAGAACTTCCTGGGGCTGCAGAAGACCCCAGAAAGCAACAGGAGTAACTCATGCCCAAGACCTGGCTCCAGCACAACCTCGGTCGCTGAACATTGAACCCTCCTTTCACAGATGAAGACGTGGAGACCCAGGAAGGTTCAAGAATCCCATTCAAATTCACACAGCTGCTTGCTGACATAGATACTCAATAACCATTCCTCAGGTGAATGAGTGAGAAAGCGGCTGAAGACCGTAACTGCCCATTGGTCTTCAGAAGGCATCTGGACCTCCCTACCCTACCACAATCCATCTTCCCAACTTGCTCTATTCATTGTCCTGAAGAGCTGCCCTGACTACTGCATACCCTGGCTCAAGCACCTTTAATGGACTCCCACAGCTCCTAGAAGCATAGAACTCAGGGCTCTGCAAAGCCTAACTTGGGCTCGCCTGCCCAACCTCATCTCTGCTGTGTTCTTCCTGGTGGTTCTAGGCTCTGGATCTCTACAACCTTTCCTCTCCCAGTCCTCATAGCTTCCTACCTCCATGCCTTTGTCTACCTTGATCCCTTCCCTCACCCATTCCTTAGCTCACGGAGCTCTTCCTCAGCATCTCCTGCCTTCAAAGTCCTGGTTGAACATGACCTCTTTGAAAGGAATCACGTCCTGTGCTCCCAAAGCACAACCTGTCCCTCCAGGGTTGCCCCTCCACAGCCAGCTGTGGAGTGGAGCCATTTGTGTCTGTTACCCACTTGGGTGAGCTCCTCAAGGGTGGGAGAAGGAGACTGATTTGTCTCTGTGGCCCCAACTCCTAGCCCAGGGATTGGCATGAAGTAGGTGCTCAGTATGCACTTGTTGAATGAATGAATGTTTGAACAAAGAACAATGGCTCCTGTTCACTTGCAAGGAGCTTGGGGGAAACAGGGCATGAGGTGGTTGGTTGATCGGGGGAATTAAGAGCAAGCGTGATGCTGAGATGAGTGGACTACAAGGGCTGAGGAGGAGGCTGGGCTCAGACAGGGAACTTTGGCGAGAATCCTGAGCAGCCTGGGAGCTGTGAATGTCATGGGTGCCATGTGGAGAAGGTGGGTAGACACTGTAATGCCTGTTAACATGTAACGAATGCCTATGATGTGCCAGAACTCAAGCTGAGTTTATCCCTTGCTTTACTTCATTTACTCCTCATCATAACCCCACAAAGCAGGTCCCACTACTACCCTCACTTATTATCGTTCTCTTTTTGCAGACAAATGGGTGAAATAACTCACCCACAGACACCCAGCTAGTGAGTGATGGAGCTGGGAGTCAAACCAGTTCTGTTTGGCACCAGAGCCTATGCTCTCAGCCACCTCACTACATTCATGTGACATCCAACAATCTGTGCCTTCACATGCTACAAAGTCTCGCTCAGGGCTCGTCCCAGAGCCAAGACTATAAAATGGACAGTGATCTGAGATGCTAAGAGAACAAATGTCATGTAAATGGCTTGGATTTCTACATGCATGTGTGCATCTGTATGTGTTTACTAAAGACTGGTTACAACATTGTCTTACTCCATTCCGGCTGCTATAACAGAATACCATAGACTGGGTAGCTTATAAACAACAGAAATTTATTTCTCACAGGTCTGGAGGCTGCAAGTCCAAGATCAAGGTGCCAGCAGATTCAGTGCCTGGTGAGGACCTGCTTCCTGTCTTCTTGCTGTGTCTTGACATTGTAGAAGGGACAATGGAGCTCTCTGGACTCTTTTATAGGGGAGTTCATCCCATTCATGAAGGCTCCACCCTCGTGACCTAATCACCTCCCAGAGGCCCCACCTCCTAATACCATCACATTGGGGATTAGGTTTCAATATATGAACTTTGCGGGAAACACAAATATGTAGTCTATAGCAAATGTTTTTAGGTGTAGCTCATATGTCATACCTTAGATGGTGGGACTGGGAATTCAGTGCATGTCCATTGCTTTGTCTTATAAGTGCTGGGGTCTTTCAGAGGAGTTCATCGATGAGCCACCTGTCCAAAAGAGAGGGTGGATGGAACATCAAGTTTGGAGAATATGACATATCCTTTGGTAAGTGGGCTTACTAAAATTAAACCCTAGAATGAGACTGACTTAACCACCCGGTCCTAGCAGCTGGAGTGGGAAAGAGCACTGGGTCCATATGGGGAGGGGTCTGCCCAGGCTAGTCTTAGGACATGGAGGAGCAGAGAGCTCATGCTTCAGTGGGGAGGCTCACTCTCAAGACGAAGACCGGAGGAACTAACTGGAGCCTGCTTGGTTTATTTTTCCATATGTGCCAATCAGCTAAGTCACTGCAGCTCCCGATGAGATTGAGGAAAAGGGACAGAGAGAAGCCACGAATGAAGTTCCGGTCATATGGAAGGAAACAGGAAACACTGGGAGTTGTATTAATCATGTTCCTGCCTTAATAGTGGAACTATCAAGAGTGAGGCACAAGTGTTCCCACGTAAGAATAATAATCACTAAAATGCTGGACTCACTGTCAATGCTAGATTGTTGCAAAGAAAGAGTTTATCATGCCTGACTTGAGAGTTATACATCCCTAGGAACTTCCACTAGAACACAGCTGGTGAAAGGGACACACTTTCCCTTCAGCGCCATTAAAAATGATGTTTAAATTTACTCTCTGAGCATCTGCCCGGTGAAGAATGTGGCAGAGTCAGGTTCAATTTCTACGTGATTAGACACGCTAGAAAGTCAAGACAAGGGCTTTCCTGTAATTAGCAAGAAGTAATTATAGAAAATAATGGCTTTTTAATTTGAAATACACAGCTACAAAATAAGAGAAAATTCTTAGAGAGAGGTTTTTGATGTGAAACTCCTCTGAAGTTTCAGTCGTCTCTTTGAGCCTGAGATACGTGTCCTGAAGATAAAATTTAAAATAATGTAGAAAGGAACATTCTATACCTAGGAATATATTAGGTTAAATTTAACTAACAATAATTGTTTGAAAAATACCAAACTGTTCTTAGGTGTTTATCCCTTTTTTAAAAAATCAGCTTTATTGACGTATAATTTATACACTATAGAATTTACCAGTTCTAAGCATATAATTTTATGTGTTTCTACAAAAGTAAATAGCCATGTAATCAATAGTAATAATTATTTTTAGAAAAATATCAAATTCTTTATATAGCAGTTTATGCCTTTTATAAATCTTCAAAGGGTTGTTCTTTGTCTTCTAGCACCTACTACAATTTAACTGATTTCATATAGAATTACATTTTTGATTAGGAAGGGAGTAATTGAAAATTTCCCTTGCCATCAGCATGCACTTTTAAATTGAAGCCAGGCAGGAGGGGCAGCACTGTCTGCAGCAAAGGAGAATTCTTCAAAAGGGGAGAACAAACATTTACTTGATTGCACAATTTATAAACCTAAATTCATAAAGTAGCTGGAAGTACTCGAGTAGACACCGCTGTGTTTCAGCTCCGAGTGCTGCTACCCACACTCCTCTAACACCCTCTCAGGGGGGCTCACACGCCAGTCTCGTCTCGCATTTCCGTAACACTCTACAGTTAGAAAGTGCTTTCACAACCATCTTACAATTTAGAAAGTGCTATCACGTCCGTTAACTTCTTTAATCTCTTCCTGCTTGCCCTGAAGCTAAACAGGCCCTCAAATGAATTTAGTCAGAGTTGGATCATAAATATATTCATCTCTGTTTGCCTGCATCTTCCTTGCCAAGCATGGCTCTCTTAATGGCGAGGTGGATGGCTCCACCATCATCAGGATGGAAATTAGTTGGTGACTATCCATCATTCTGTGGGTTCCTTCCCCATTAAACACTGGGTGTCAGGGGCTGATGAACTGGAGAGTCTGATCCAACAGTAATTTGGAACTCCAGGCTCCATGGCCCAGTCCCTGCTGCTCCGGCTGGGATTTGGGGGGTATGAAAGAACAATGCAGGAGAAGGATCCAGAGTGAGTCTCGAGAAAAAAGTCTTTTGCTAAAGCCTAATTGTGGGGGTGAGGGAGAGTCCTTGGGTGAGTAAAAGGTGGAAGTTAATTCCCCTCCCCATCTTCACGGGGTAAACCTTGCAGGCCCAGAACATGAAAAGAGAAGGAATGGAAGACGAATTATGCCGTTCCCATGGCAAACCCAGGTCTCTGGTCCCTGGTGAAACCAGGTTCCTATGATTATAGTAGGCCACTCAGGGGTGATGACTTAGGAATGAGAGAACCTGGATCCCAGTGCCAACTCTGGCATCAAGTTGCTGTTCACCCTTAAGCAAGCCTCTTGCTGTCTCTGACCTTCAACTGTCTCATCTGTGAAAGGAGGGGAGTTGATGATATGATTGCTGAGTGTCTTCTAAAACCGGAATTCTAGGACTCCATGGAGGGAGACCTAAGGGGAGGAGATATCTAAAAATAGCCGCAGGTAGTTTGAGTGGTGGGCTGAAGAAGAGGGAGGCTGTGTGTGCCCTGTAGAGAGGAATCTCAGCAAAGCGGTACCTCCAGCTCCTTCTACCCTCTCGATGACTCCACGCAGCTCCCTTTCTCTGTTCTTTCTCCCTTTGGAGCCTCTTGGATTCCTCAGATTGAAAGCCTGCAGGGATTGCCTCAGTATAGGTGGCAAAGGCTTTGGAGCAGGCAGATGATGACTCAAATACTGGCCCCAACCTTCACTCACTTGGCAAACAGCCTCTCCTTTCTGATCCACGCTTGCAAAGGAGGGGTAATGCTCCTGATGTCACAGAGCTGTTGGGAAGAGGAGATGAGACAACACATGTAAACCACCTAACGTTGAAGCCACTCGATGAAGGAAAGCTAGTGTTAAATGATAATAATATTTAAGTAGTAAAAGAATCAGAAACTCTAACATCGTCTCCCTCATTCCCCCCATTCAATGCCATAGGGGCTTCCACAGACAATAGCAGAAATGTGGCTTGATAAGGTATTCTGGAAGCTTTCTTCCCCATCTCCCCACGGAGAACAGGCTTGGAGCAAGAAGCCTGGGATGGGGATGTGCCCCAAAGACATCCTCACCGGCTGAGGGGCCTCGAGTCCTCCGAGGCAGTGTTTCCCGTGTTTGTTCATTCACTCACTTGGTCAGCAGGCTTCCACTGGGCACTGACCGTGTGCTGGGGGCACTAGCTGAAGGAGATATAAACCCTACTCTACCTGTCTCAATGAAGCTCAGAGGAGACGATGTTGGGGAGGCAGTGGTGGGATTTAAAGAAGGTTCTGAGCATTGATTATTATCATTACCATTAATAAAGTCATTACTATGGTGATACACGAGGCCAGGTGCATTAAACTGTAAGTGAGGCAGGAAAGGCTAGAGAGACTGCTGTGGGGAGGTGGGGGTTGTAAAGGAATCCAGCTTCCATGAGCCAACAGGACTTGAAGATGGAGAGGACATAGGCAGTTGGACCTATGCCCTTCCAGAAGGGCAGGACCAGGTCCATGATGTTGCTCATCCCTGTATCTCTGGTGCCAAACCTCAGGCCAGGCACAAGAGAGGGTCTCAGAAAGGATGGAAGGGAAAGGAGAGGGATGAATATAGCAGCTATTTCAACTGCGTCCATTTGAAGCTCGCGGTCCTGAATATTCAGTGAAACCAGATATCCCACATGTGGGTTTCCCTCCAGCAATGCTCAGCTGCTTGTGTGCCAGCACCCGAAGAGGGTAGTTGAAGGGAGTAATTGCAGAGGGCAGTTGAAGAGCGTGGTTGAAGAGGATAATTAAACTCAATCAGGGCGGGGTCTGGCCAAGTGAGGAAAGGGGCAACAATGTGGTGGCATTCTATAAGAAAGTGATTTTTTTTTTTTTTTTTGTGGGGAAGACCAGCCCTGAGCTAACATCCGTTGCCAATCCTCCTCTTTTTGCTAAGGAAGACTGGCCCTAGGCTAACATCCGTGCCCATCTTCCTCCACTTTATATGCGACGCCGCCATGGCGTGGCTGACAGGCAGTGCGTCGACGGGCGTCCAGGATCCGAACTCGCGAACCCCGGGCTGCCAAGCGCAAGCTAAACTGCTGCGCCACCGGGTGGAATCCAAAGTAAGAAGAGGCTGTGAGCTAAGAAAGTGCTGGCCTTGGAGTGGAAGGTGCAGTGAGATGGAGGAAGTGTGGCAGTGGGGGCTGGAATAAGTGACCTGTGCTCAGTGACTTGTGGCCTGAAAGTGGGATTCTTAAATCTGAGGTTTCCAAGGTGATACAATTACTGGTGGTGACAACACCTGGAGTGTGACAATGGGAGCAGGTGGTTTTGTTGGGATGAAGAAGGTTGTTAGATGTAAAGAGGTCAGGAGCTGATGGACCAATGGAGCTGAGTTAGCCACACATATGTTGTAGCCATTGAGAATAAGATTTTGCATGGAGAGGAAGATAGTGAACCACGAGTTCAAGTTCTCAATGAATGAGGGAAATAACTGAGAGGTCAGCAATTAACTAGGGTGAGGGGAGGTATAGCTGGGCAGCATGAACATCAAGGAGGGGGGAGGAGAAATGATCTGGAAAAGGCCTTAGGAAGCAAGGAGGACACTTAACCCATTCCTGGTGCTGAGATAGGAAGGAACTTTAGGAATGGTTCTGATAAATGGGGCCTCAGATTTCCAGCAACAGATTAGAAGCAACAGCCAGGAAGGAGAAAAGACACTGAGAGTTAGCCCAATAGCAGGTGGTAATGCTAGTAGTGGTGGTCAGGCTGATGTCAGGGGGGAAAATTGAAAAAGTACATAAAGCCCACAAATTCAAAACATAAAGTGGTCCCTGCAGAAATGGCTGATTCTAGGGTTGGGGAATATACAAGATGGACCTTGAGCATCCTGGAGTGTCAGAAAGTAAGGAAGTGCTGAAAAGAAAATGATGGGAGTATGCCAAAGGGATACAGGAGCCAATTGAAAGAGTTCCCAAAGATCAGAGCTGGAACAATTCAATCAAGAAGATAAATAGCAGTATTGGATTATAACCCGAAGTATAAAGTAAACATCCATGAATCCATAATGATATAAACATGTGATTGAATGAATAAATAAGCAGGGGAGAATCGGCAAATCTTGCACGCAGAAGAATTCCAAATAATTTATGTAGATCTTCGATCCTCATGAAGGTGGAGCACTACTTCCCGCTCCTCAAGTGTGGACAGCTCATATTGACTCCTGAAGGATGGCAGAATACGCCACCCCAAATATGCCACTTTGGCATAAGGATTATTTTGAGCTGAAGGCAACTGAGAAGAAGCAGATTCAGCCGGCCCTCTGTATCCGTGGGTTCAGCATCCGTGGATTCAACCAACCATGGATCGTGGACTTTGTTTATGATCCTCAGTTGGTTGAACCCCTGTGGATGCGGAATGCTCTGGTGCATAAATTTGTACAGGTGCCTCCACTCTCCTCTCTGCCAGGAAGGACAGAGTTAATCCTTGGAGAAAACTCTAGACTTAGCCCAAGGTGGCACCAGAGGAATCTATGTAACAAACTATACTAACTAGCCCTTATCTCCCATTAGTTCCCTCATATACTTGCCCTCCCACAATTTACCATCCCCAGAAACTCAGTCCTTTTCCTTTGTCTTGTCACTTCTCTTCCAGAGGAATTCTTGTTTTGTTAAGATGCTATGTAAGCTACTGTTCTACCCACCCCTTTGAGTTACTCATCCCTGAGTACTCCGTGCATATGTGTGATTCACACGTTAACACGCTTCTGTTTCTTTTCCTCTTGTTAATCTGCCTTTTGTCAGTTTAATTTGCAGAGCCCAGCCAATGAACCGAAGATGGGTACAAGTTTTCCTCCCCTGTGCTTCCTTCCAAAGAGTACAGTATGGAAAAGTGGGGAGGGGACATGAGGGGACATGGAGAAACCTAGCAAGCATGACCTCACCAAGTGATCAAGGTCAACATCAACAGTGGTAATTCGTGTTGAGTGTGTACCCACCCTTGATACGATGTGGATCTCTATGGTCTTCCTCCCCCAAACTGCTGAACCCAGCCTGATCATGAGGAAAATGTCAGACTAATCCCAACTGAGGGACATTCTACAAAATACCTGACTCCTCAAAACTGGCAAGGTCATCAAACACAGGGAGAATCTGAGAACCATCACAGCCAAGAGGAGCCTAAGGAGCCATGACAACTAAATGTAATGTGGTGTCCTGGATGGGATCTTGGGACAGAAAAAGAACATCAGGCTAAAAGCTAAGGAAATCTGAACAAAGTTTGGTTTATTAATTTTGACAAATGTACCATTCTAATGTAAGATGTTTATAATGGCAGAAACTAGATATATGGGAACACCCCTGCACAATCATCACAATTTTTCTTTAAATCTAAAACTATTCTAAAATTAAAAGTTTATTTAAAAATTCAGCAAACTAGATTTATTCAGTGAAGGGACAAACAGCTCTGCACACTTTTGTAGGGTCTATGGGTCTCCTTGTATTCTAAAATAATAGACATTCATTATGAAGTTTATAATTTTGAAAAGGTGACATTATCTTTCAGCTACTTAATTTCAGATGGCAGGGATGAGTGTAATACATTTAGAAAGATTCTGAACACTTTTTTAGCTCTAAGGATGGTTAAAAAGTCATTGGCCTTATAGAGAATGTTGGCTATAACAGTTGAAATCTCGGGCTTGGCCATTAGACAGACCTGGGTTTAAATCTCATCTTCTAGCTGTGTGGCTTTGTGCAAGTACACTCAACCTCTCAGGGCCTCCATTTTTCCATCAGAAAAATGGGAATAAAGTACCTGCTTTGCATTCACGACTTTTGTGAGTATTAAATGAGATAAAACACACGAAGCCCCTTGCAAAAGCTGTAAAGATCCTGGCCCCTGGTACATGCTCCACAAATGACAACTCCTAGGCAAGTCACACT
Source organism: Tapirus indicus (assembly GCA_031878705.1). Lineage (NCBI taxonomy): Eukaryota > Metazoa > Chordata > Mammalia > Perissodactyla > Tapiridae > Tapirus > Tapirus indicus. Next base: position 100,179,270 of record CM062923.1, on the reverse strand, counting down.
CAAGTCATCCCTGTCCCCTTTGGATAGGATCAGAGTCATCTGGGCTGCCTAAACCTTCAAGAGCACACAAATCCCCCAAGGATCTTAATAAAATGCTGATTCTGACTCCCAGGTCCAGGCAAGGTACAGACTCTGCATTTCTCACAAATTCCCAGGTGATGCTGATGTTGCTGCTCCTGGGACCCAGTGATGAGTAGTGAGGATGTAGGCTGTGGACCTGGCCCTCACCAAGACTACTTGGTGTCCTTGGGCAAGTGACTTACCTTTGCTGAGGCTTACTCTCCTGTCGATAAAACAAAACAATGAAAATCAGGAACAAAAAAATTTCCTTTCCAAGAGTGATGGAGGTGCCTCTGAATGTGACAACTGGTCTACCACACAGTCTGGTTGCCGCAGCTGCACAGCCAGGCCCTGGAAGCTCAGACAGCACTGCACTTGCCTGCTCCCTCTGTCAGTTTCTCCGGAGGCGACCCTGCCTCTCCGACTGCTTAAGGCTTGTAAGGATCATAGTGGGGACCTCTAAAAGGCTCAGGGAGGGAAAAAAGCTCTAATTGTACAGATAAAACTAAATGGAACAAATTGTATTATTTTCATCTAAGTTCCCTTCCTTGTGGCTCATTTTGACATGCAGGAAATAAATTGCCATCAACCCCCCAAACCAGCTGCTCCCAGTCAGACTGAATGGATCATGATTTAATGAAGACAGCCATCTGTCACAGGGTAAAAATCCTAATTAAGCAATATATGAATCAGATCAGAATTAGCCATCAAGTCATCAGAGTTCTGTAACTGCGGAAAGGAACGCGGAGTCCTTGCCATGTGGAACAGCCCTCCTCTAAGCAAACACGAGACTGAAGAGAACCCCGTTCCCTCACCTGGGATGCTGCAGCCCCAACAAGAGGGGTCAGATTCTGGGGCATTAATTGAAATGAACAACTGCTTTCTGAGGAGCCCTGGTCTCCCAGGTAGTGAATGCCCCTCCTCTTTGTCCGACACGTCATAGTCTGCCAAATGCTTTCCCACCCAGGAATACCTTGAACCTCTGCCACTCGCCCCCATGGATGGGGGCTGATGATCACAGCCACAGGGTTAGTGAGCCATTCAAGAGCCCACAGCCAGAAGGGAGGCAAGTCAAGCTCAGAATCCAGGTCACTGGCCTCCAAATCCTGCCATGGTGGCTGCCTCCTCCTTAGGTGAATATCCCCAAGGTGTTGTGTCATCCTAAATTATTGAGAGACTCTAACTATCGGAGGCTCCTGGCTCTGCAGGTCACATACCCTCTGCTTCTACAGATGTTGGAGGGAAGACCCTAATGCCCCACAAAGTTGTGTAAGTTCTCAATATAATATTCTAGTGGGACAGGGGACCAGCTAGCTGGAAGACCATGTCCATCTTTCCACGATGGTATCAGCAGAGCCTGTAGTTCTGTGTCTTACACGTAGCAGGCACTCAGCAAATAATTATTGAACGGGCAAAGAATAAATGAATGACCTTGACAAGTCCTGGCATCTCTCTTAGCATCAATTGCTCCTTCTTGCCTAGAATATAAAGCCCTCAATATCTTATGTGTTTATCAAAAGCCTTTAAAAAAAGACAAATTATACCACCAGACGATGCCCTCCCCCAACACACCGACAAAGGAGCTCAGAGCTTTTTGCTCCATCCCTTGCCAGCCTGGGATGGCCCTACTGTAATAGTGTTGCTAGATATATATGGCGGCTCCACTTGTCTCTGCTTACATTTTTTTTTGGTTACTACAGAGGAAAAGAGCATTTTCACAAATATCTCCCTATTAATTGTGTCCTTTTTTTCTTTTGGAAATTGTGTCTTTTACTTTAACTACAGAAAGCTCAATGTTTTCCTTATTAATGGCTATGAATTCTTTATATAATAAAGATAGTAACTCTTTGCTGCAAATATTTTTCCTACTTGTTTTCTCCCCTCCCCACCCAACCCCCCATGTGTAGAAACTTTATGTTTTGCTGGAGTCCCTTCTGTCCATTGTTTTCCCTTGGGTTTTTTTCTGTAACTGCTATACTTAGCAAGTCTTTTCTCCCCCAGATGTTTGATAAATACTTATTTCTAGTTCTTCCAGTGTCCTATTGATTTTCTCACATTTACATTACTTCTGTAATCCGTCTGGAATGTATTTTGATGGTGGAGCGAGAGGTTTTCCTCTTGGCTACTTACTTCTTCATTCTCCACGTGGCCGTAGAGACCTAGACAAGTACAGGTTAAGACTGGATGTAATTAGACATCCCTGTGAGCCTGAGTGGATCCTGGGATTTTATCAGGAGTGTTGGGTGTCTAAAATTAGGTCACTCCAGGAAAGGAAGTCTTAGTCATCTCAGCACAAGTGGAAAAAGAACAAGACAAGGACTTAAGTAATTTACCTTTAGGTCCTAAACATCTGGTCACTCACGGAGATTCAGATCCAGGGCCATTTCCCCTAAGAGGCCCTTCCTGTCAGTCTGGCCCCAGCCTGGATTTGACACCCCTCCTCTGAGCCCCATAGCACCCCTTCTTACATCCGTATTATTAACCACATGGGATAGCTGTTGAGTGTTGACCTGGCTGGTTCTGCATCGTCACTGGGAGCTCTCAAGGGAGGGACCTTGACTTCTCTATTTGCTGTTGTTTCTCTAGCCCCTAGCCCAACCCCTGCTCACAGAAGGCCCTCAGTAAATGCATGTCTAATGAGTATCCAAACTCATGAATAAGTGCCACATGTAAAGTTCCATTGGGTACCTGCAATGTATGCCGAGCATCTTCATGACACTATCTCATAAACACTTACAACAAACTCCGACGACAATGATGACCATCACACTCACCCACCAGGAAACCAAGGCTCAGAGATGTCAGGGACTTGTCTGCAGTTTCTCGGGGCTTCAGTTTACAACGACACTGCATGTCCTTCTCTTGTTTGGAGCCTTTCTCTTCAGATGAGGACATGGAGACCCTGGGAGAGGCCTAAGGTCACATTGTCAATGTTGGCAGACTCATGCTACCTATGGAATCAGGTTGCTTTAGGGACCCCCAGACCTTCATCTCTCTCCAGCTGGGCTTCTAGCGGGCCAGGCTGGGGCTTTGTCTGTGATTGGTTCTCAGAAAAAAAATGATTGATCTGAGAAATGATTTGTACCTGTTACAAAGTTTGATGCCAACACCATGAGACATGTCTATGGCACTTCCCACTTTTCCAAAGCACTCTTCCCTCACTGTCTTGGACCCGTTAGTTCTGTCGTTCTTGAATGTAGTAAAGTCCAAGGCTATTGATGACAAAGCACCCTGCGGAGTTGTTTCAATTACGAGGATTCTCTTCTGCATCTACAAAAGGTGAGGAAATTACTGACCTTGGAATTCCTATGTCCTTGTTGTGATGGTTAAAATAATGATTGAACTTCATATTGGATTGGTTCCATTTCTCTGGAGAACCCTGACTAATACACCTGTATAAGGAGATGGGGTCTCTCCAGCATCCATTAGGGGGACATAGCTTCCCAGGTGACAACTGATTCCCTGTGATCGGTGCTTGCTGTTTACAAAGTGCTTCCACAGACATCCGGTTTAATTCCCACAAAAACCCTGGGAAGGAAGAATTGGCATTTTCCCATTTACAGATGGGAAAATTGAGGCCCAGAATGGCTGTGATTTGCCCCGGCCTCTCCAGTTTCCTAGCTCCAGTCCCAGTGCTCTTCTCAGTGCCCTCTTCTGGGGCGTACACCAGATCGACTGGCCTTACTCAGGTGTAGTGGAGGCTCCGGAGAGGAGAAGCCAGATCAAGTCTCCTGGTTAGAAAACCGTCCCCAGAAGCATCATTTTGTGCTTCATCCAATGGACCCCATTCAGCAGGACAGAAAGTTAGGAGGCTGTGACCAGAGGAGTGTGAACTGGATTCAGGGGTTCAAGGGTTCTGGGTGACAACGTGGCTCAGGATGCAGCTGAATTGGGTGGCTGAGAAGGACAGGAGTGAAGATCATGCACACTGGTAGATATGCCCACCACTGCAGCAGGAAGGGAGAAAGAAATAGGGAATGGTGCAGACAGGAGCAAACGAGAGTGCATGCATGCTTACAGGTATTCACCTTCTGTTATGGACTGAAAGTTTAGGTCCCCTCCCCCATTCATATGTTGAAGCCCAACCTCCAGTGTGGCTGTATTTGGAAATGGGACCTCTGAGGAAGTAATAAAGTTAAATGGGGTCGTAAGAGCGGGGCTTTGATCCAATAGGCCTGATGTCCTTACAAGAAGAGACACCAGAGAGTTCTTTCTCTCCCCCCGTTTATTCCACGTGCACACAGAGAAAAGGCCATGTGAGGACACAGCAAGAAGACAGCCATCTGCAAACCCTTATCAAAGGTGACCCAGCTGGCACCTTGATCGGGACTTCTAGCCTCCAGAACTGTGAGAATACAAATTTCTGTTATTTAAACCACACAGTCCATGGTATTTTATTATGGCAGCCCAAACTATCTAATACACATTTCTATTTTAAAACAAATGTGTGCAGGCTGATTCAGCCTGTGGCCCACTAGTTTGTAATCTGTTGGTCAAAGTCATTCACGGTGTGGAGTTCAGGGGCCAAAGTTCTCCATGAATAAAGGGGAATATTCGGGGTCTTGGGGGATGATCGCAGGAAGGAAAGACTACAGGGCCGTATAGCCTGAGGATGTGATTCTTAAAGAAACGAGTTTGTATGTGAACTTGGAGAAACAATGGTCTAGAAGGGGCAGAGGGGATTGAGAAGAATGCTCAGGCTGTCTCTGACCCTGATGTGAGAACAAGCAGCTTTCACGGGAGGGCCTGTCAGGAAGTGGCTCCCTCAGGGGAGAGCCCAGCCTCAGAGCAAGACACAGAGAGTGAGCTGAGAGGTTCAGGACAGACGGACATTCTGTTCTCCAGGATGGGGTCCTGGAGTGTGCAGGGGGAGGGGTGGGGAGGTTAGCACAGCAGAGGCAACTGGGGTCAGGGAGAAACACGGGGAGGTGGAACACTGGACACTACAGGGGTTTACATGTGGGATGGTGGTCAGGAAGACAGGGATGAGAGGCTCGGAGGGCCTACCTACACCCACGGTGGGCGGGCGGTCCTGCACCTGCCCATCAAAAGCACCCAGTGAGGGGCAACTTCTAGCCCCTCCACCTCCAGGACTGTATCCAAGGCAGACGGCCACTTCCAGAGACTGGGCCAGGATAGGGCAGGAGGTGGCAGAGCGACTGAACCCAGTGACCACTCAGGCATCTGACCCCACCTCTGCAGCACGGATCAGACTTAGAAAGGCCCACGGTGGTGACAGAGAAAGTGGCTCGATTCTAAGGTGCCACCTAGTCTGGGAGAAAGAGAGCAGGTTGTGCAACCGAGGCTGTCTCCACTGGGTCCCCAGGGAGCGGGGGCGGGGCTGGCCGGGCCCCGACGAACCAGAGGCTGGAGAGCTTCCATTTTATTACAGCTTACAGTGGTTTCTGTTTTTATATTTTAATACTAAATCACGAAATACTTAAAACACGTATTGCAAAGTAAAGAGAACGTTATAGCGTATTTGCTTCAAAGAAAAAAACCGCAGGTAGGTATTGCAAAACCTTCGCCTCACTCTCCCCAGAAATCACCTCTGTATTGGAGTTCACGTAGAGCCCGCCTGCCTGTATTTCTGTGCTTTCATGGTTCACAGATAAACATCTAAACAATTTATAGTAGGATCTCGTATATTTTTTAAATTTGTACACGTCGTACCTTACTGCATATATGCTTTGGCAAGTTTTAAAAATCAACGCACACACACGCACACCTGCCAGGCCCAGCTGGTCGTATAGGTGAATGTTTCTAATATTTAATAAATGCGAGGACTAGGGATTCCCTGCTCTTATGGGTCCTACCAGCCCCATCACTGTGCCACCAAGACCTCTTGCACACTCCTGTCCCCTCTGACGTTAGAGGAGGCGTCACTACCACAAAGCAACCCACAGCCTGTTCCAGCGTGACGGCACTAGGCCGCTATAGTTCCCGACTCAGGGGCGTTATCTACGCTGTTTCCTTTCCTGGGAACAGCCTTCCTGCCCGCTCTATCTCGTGAACTTGCATATTACAGACCAGGTCCCCCTTCTCATGGAGCTCCCGTTCACCTCCCCCTGTCTCGTGAGCAGAACAGAACCCTCCCGAGGGTGGGGTACCTGGGATGAGGAACAGAGAACGTTTCTCCCCGAGCCCGTGGCATTACAAGGGCAAGCGAGTTCCTAAAAGGCCATGCCAGTACTGTAGTATTTTCTGGAGACAGCCAAAGTCACTGCCTCCCAGGAAAATCAGGGCCGACCCGGCCAAGCGTCTGACTGAGTCCTTCTGCCTTCGGACACTTTGCTGGAGTAGAGTTGCCCCAGCGGAGGCCTGTCAAGCAAGGTGAGTGACATTTTCCTTCTTGATTACCTCCTGCAGCCTTTCCTTAACTGGAGCGGATGACAGGTACTGACTCCAGCTTCTTGACACCCTGTCAGACTCGCTGAAGAAGCGTGGAACAGGCAGGCCCGGTGAAAGATGGTATTTTTAGACCCCAGCTTGTGGAAACCTTTTTTTTCCTGGTTGTGGTATGTTTCTGATAACCTCTGTTCACTCTGAAGGACTCAAGTATACCTATCTCTGTAGAAACATAGGATTTCAGAGTCTAAAGGGACCTTAAAGGCCATCTTCTTCCAGCCTCAGACTTGTCAGGTAGAAGGGCTCACCTTCCAGGTGGGAGAGGTGTCCCACTGCCAGCCTCGCCCCTCTCCTCCCCAGTCTCCTTTCCACACGGTCAAAAGTGATCTTTCTAAAAAATATCTGACCTTGTCACACCTCCGCTTAAATCCTTCAAAAGCGCCTTCTTGCCATTGGGATACGGGGGGCCCCCTCTGTTGGTGCGTGGGCCCTTCATTGTCTGGGCCTTCCCTGCACGGGGCCTCTTCTCTATGACTGCACTTACCACAGTTCTGCAAGCAGGACACGCATCTCCCATCCTCCCTGCGTCCGCTCTTGCTGGTCCTCCTTCCGGGAACTCCGTCATCGCACCTGTCGACTCACCCTTCCAGGCTCAGCTTGAAGGCCACGTCTTCCTGGAAGTGATTCCTGACCCCGCCCCCTGGAACGAAGTCGGTGCTCCTTCTCTATGCTCCTGTATCATCCTACACAGTCCCCTCGTGGGGCTGGTATTTGAAATGTCTGTTTCATGTCTATCTTTCCCTCTCAACTCCAAACTCCCTAAGGGCAAGGGCTTGGTTTTTCAACTCTAATACTCCTTGTGCTCATGGCATAGCTGATAGTCAGAAAAAGTTTGTTCAATAAATGGAGTGAATGAATGAGTGAAGCCTCTTGTCCAAGGTGTTACACAAGAGAGCACAGAAGCAGGATTTCCATCCCAGTGAGTCCCACCAGCTTTAATGCCTGATTCAGAAATGTGAAGACTCCACTGATAAAGTTATGCCATTGAATGCCAGACTGGGGTTGCACCTACGTCTGCGAAATGCAGAAATGGCTTTTTCTTCCTAACAAGGCTGTCCTACTGCCCCGGCCACGCTGAGAGCTCAGCTCTGGGGCGGTGGGCAGCTTCAAATGAGACAGTTAAATAGGGCATTATCTAAAGTCATACGCCTAATAGCAAAAGCCGCTCGGTACCTTGAAAGCTTTTAACGCAGCAGAAATCTCGCTATGAGCTACAGAGCAGCGCGCCCTCTATCGGTCATTCCTGGAATTGCACAGGGCCACCGGCTCCTGCGTTTTCTCATTCACCCATCCTATAGACATCCATTGAGTGAGGGCGGTATTCGCGGGCCTCTACAAGGCTGGGGGTAAATGGTGAATAGGAACGACGCAGCCCTCCAGTACTGGCGTTGACAACCTGGTAGGGAAAGCAAACACTTTAACAATCCGTTACAAGGGGGGTGAGTGCTCTTCTAAGTGGAAATTCAAGGTGCTAAGACAGCAAGTGGCCCGGGCCCTCACCTGAGCTGCCTGGGCAGGCCGGGTTGGGGAAGGAGGGAATGAAGCCTATCCGATTCACCTAACATTTGCCGAGTGGGTATTATCCGCCAGACATTGTAGTAGTTCTGGGGATATGAAGAGGGAAGAGACAAGTGTCTTCTCTCCAGCTGTTCAGATTGGAGTGGGGGAAGGAGGGCAGGAGACACCAAAGCAAAGAGAAAAGCAAAGACAACCAAATAATAGCTATTAGGCATTTTACGTAATAGCTGTAATCATTATAAGATTATAATCGTAATAATCCTGTGCTCCAGATGTGGACCTACAAGGTGTCGATATTATTCTTCCTTTCAAGTGGGAGAAAGTCAAGTCTCCTGGCTGACTCTCAAGCCCCTGCTCCTGCCACCACATTAGCCAGTCTCTCCACCCTGATTAGGTACAAAATAGAAGCACTTTCTGGAGCACAGTCCTCACCAAAACCCCATGTGACAGGTATTCTTCTGACTCTATGGATGAGAGACCCGAGATGTGAATGGTCCTGAGCTTTGCCTCAGGCCCCACAGCTGTAAAGAGAGCTGGTCCAGAGCAAGTCCTTCAGAAGGAGAGCTTTGCAGTCAGACAACACGCTGTTTACCAGGTGTGTGATCTTTGGGCCAGTGACCTTTTCTCAATTTCTCCATCATCTCTCTCATGAGATTGTCTTGAGGAGTCAAGATAATATGCTTTCACAGCTTGGCATATTGAGCAGTCAATGCTTGTTATCTATTATTATCTATCACTGACTCTTGGAGGGGACATTTTTTCCCCATTCCTTGTGTTTTCATGTGGAGGCAGCTCCACTGAGGTGATGCTCTCCATCTCTCCCCTTGCTCATTCATGCCTCCTCAGGGAAGGGGGCAGCATTTACAGAGTGGGGAGCCTGGGAGAAGGAACCGGGCATGCTGGCCTCAGACCCTTCTGAGTTCTCTTTGGGAGCTAGCTGCTGGGTAGGCACAGCTCTCTAATTCAGAGGTCAAATTTGAGGGACCCCACACAACTGAGCCCCTTGACTCAACCTCAATCTTCTCCACTGAGGTTGGCTCTCCCCCTGCCTGGCTCCCGTGTCTGTCTTTTCCCTGCAATTTGTTCTGAACATGGGTGGGGAAGAAAGGAGTATTGCCTATCAACCCCCTGAAACCCCAACATTAGCCAAAAGAGAAATCCAGTCCTTTTTCTGCAATTTCTCACTCTGCTTTTGCTGCCTCTGAAGGGTTTCCTCGTTTTCTGCCTGAAGATCTACAGAGGCCCGGACTTGCACTTGGAATCGCCCTAGAACTCAGGAGCCTGGATGGGCCTGGGAGGTAACCAGCCCAAAGCCATCATTCCTCAGGCGACAGGAAATGGGACTGGGAAGGGGCTGTGACCCCGGGAAGGAAGCTAGTCAATGGTGGAGCTGGACCCAGTTCATAGACCCTGACTGGGTCCTTACCCCCATAGGGGCTGCCTCCTAGCACCTGGGTGGGCTGTAGGCTCTCCCTGCAGGCTTAAATTGGGGAATGGCTTGCCCCGTATCTGGCATTCAATCAAGAGAATTAGGTCATTAATGGTGAGGTTTGCTGGTTGTGAGAATGAATAAAGTGGAAGAAGGCAGGTGCCATAGGTCCTCCAGCCCAGGTCCCTGTGTGCAGATCAGCCTTGCCTGCTGTGAGCAACAGGAGGCAAGGTCTTCATTGCTATGCTGGCTGTGTTCCTCTCAGTCCCTCACAATGAAATCCTTTTATAGAAAGTGAGATGGATCTCTGGCTGATCTGAGGCTCTCAGCCTGGGCCTGCCTTGCGCCTGACACCAGTCTCGGGGAGTGTGAGGGCAGCAGGCTGTTCTCCTGACAGTAGAGCTCTGAGGATGACCCCCACCTACCCCTCCAGCTGCAAGCCTGGCCACCTGTGCTCCTGTCCACTGCATAGCAGGCATAACGCTATCAGGACTCTGCACCTTTGCTTATGCTGTTCTGTCTACAGTGCTTATCCTCCTGGTTGGCCTGGAGAACTTATATTTAACCATCAAGGCTCAATGCAAGTATTTCCTGTGAAAGCATTCTCCCGCCTTCCTTTCTTTGTGGTTCTCTAGCATGCCTCTAGCATAACAGTTTCTTTTTATTGAAAACTCTAGGCTGCTTGGCCATATCTGGATGCAAATATGTTTTGTTTGGCCAGCACTGTGATTTTAGAAAACCTGAACTTGAATGTCTTTAGGTGGGGCTTGTCCACTAGCTTATACACTCTACCACCACTCTATTGCATTACATCTTGGCCCATAATTCCTTGCCCTGACCCTCAAGGCATTTGAGTTTGCAACCCCTTTGGAAGGGTCTGGCTCCGGTAGACAGTGAGCTCTTTGAAGGGGTGTGCTTGAAGATGTTCCCCTGTATCAGTCAGGGTTCTTCAGGGAAGCAGAACCAATAGGATGTATATAGAAAGAGATTTACTATAAGGAATTGACTAACATGATTATGGCAGCTGATAAGCCCCAAGATCCATAGTTGACAAACTGGAGACCCAAGAGAACTGATGGTGTGGATCCAGTCTGAACACCAGTAGGCCAGAGACCCAGGAAGAGCCAAAGTTTCAGTTCGAATTTGAAGGCAAGAAAAAAACCAATGTCCCATCTTGGAGGCAGTCAGGCAGGAGGAATCCTCTTATTCATGGGAGGGCAGCCTTTTTGTTCTACTCAGGTCTTCAACTGATTGGATGAGGCCCACCCACGTTAGGGAGGGCAATCTGCTTTACTCAGTCTACCACTTCAAATGTTAATCTTATCCAGAAACACCCTCACAGATGCACCCAGAATAATGTTTGACCAAACGTCTGGGCATCCTGTGGCCCAGTCAAGTTGACACATAAAATTATCCATCACATCTCCCAAGATTCCTATCTCCTGGTTATTTAATTAAACACAAATCTAGGCATTGTTGTGAAGGGGTTTTTCAGATGTAATTGAGGTTAGGGATTTTAAAATAGATGATTCTGAATTATCTGTGTGGTCCCAGTCTAATCACATGAGCCCTTGAAAGCAGAGAATCTTCTTTGGCTGGAGCCAGAAAGAGGCAGCAGAAGGGAAAGTCAGATAGAGTTCAATTATGTGAAGGATTGGCCTGCTCTTGCTGGTTCTGAGATGTAGGGGACCACATGCAAAGTCCAGAGAGAGCTCTAGGAGCAAAGGGAGGCTCCCAGTTGACAGTCGGCAAGGAAATAGGGACCTTAGTCCTCCAACCACAAGTAACCAAATGAGGCCAACAGTCTGAATAAATGAAGAAGTGGACTCTTCCTTACAGCCTCCGCAGGAATGCGGCACTGCTGACACTTGATTTTAGGCTGGTGTTGGACTTTTGACCTCCAGACACTGTCAGATGATAAATGTGTTGTTTTAAGCCACTAGGTTTGTGGGAATTTGTTATGTGAACAGTGGAAAATTAATGCAGGGAGAGTCCGTGCCTTCCTCATCGCTACTCTCCCCACACCCTGACACACAGTAGGTACTTGCTGCATGTTTGGCAATGGACTGTATTAAAGGGCAAAGTTCAAGTGACAAAGCCTAGCCCCGCTCACCCTCAGAGGGAAGATATTTCGATTCTATTTCCAACTCTGCATGTGGGGCTCAGAATAGGAGAAGCTGGTTGATGTCAAGTTGATTGACAGCCCAATTTAAATCTCTAGCCAGGAAAACTTGGAGGAACCGTTGTTTTCTGCAGAAGTTGACACCTCAGTACGTGTGTTCCATAATTTGTGGTGATGAGTCGGTTTAAGGAGTTTCTCACCAAGGGAAAGGAAACTGTGATTTATCTTCCTAAGGTCTACTTTTCCTTTCCTGATGATGATGAATGTCTGCAGCTCCATCAGAAGGTGGCGGGATGAAACATACTGTGGATTGTTGTGGCAGAAGATCCTGACTCTCCAGGATCTTACAGTTTAGGAAGAATGACAAGATGCTCACAGGTAATTATAGTACAAAGCAAAGATGTTATAGGACGGAGAAGAGCAGGGCGAGGAGCCTGGGACAGCAGAAAGCATGGTGGACTGGGAGCCCGAAAACCTGATGGAAGAAAACCGCGCTTTGTGGTGTGACTCAGAGCCTCCAAATGAGTCTCTTCTGGTTTCTTCCAGCTCTGGGATCTGACAATCTTCATACCAAAGAATCCTGACATTGATGGTTAGGAGGCCCCAGGGAGGCTCCATCTGACAATATGGGACCAATTCATACATTATTTTAGCCAGCAAAGAATATATGTATTTCAGAATTTCAAAAAGTTGGATTATAAATTAAAAAAAAACTTTTAAGAACAAAAAAAAAAATCAATAGATTTTTTTTCTTGGCACCTCCAAAACCTAAGTAACCAGAAAAGACTCTAGAGATCAACCAGCCCAGTGGCTTTCTAACAGAACCATTTAGTGCTGAGAAACTCTTTCATCACGTTATCACCCAATGGCATTCCCACAGGCTCTGAGTAAGAAAGGCCTAGAACTCTGTGGAGCACGTTTTGGAAATGGCTGCTCTGGCCTATTTGGAAACGAAGACATGGTGGCCCAGTGGCAGTCGGGTGATTTGTATAAGACGAGGAGTATAGTCAGGGTGTGGACCCCGTTTACTTAACCCCAAGACCAGTGTTCAATCCGTTATGCCGCCTCCCCCCCCCACCCATCACCACACATAACTGGGAAGATAAGAGTGTTGGGTAGGAAAGCAATTCCATTCTCACTTTCCTTTTCTCTTTATTCACAGGCAGAAAGGGACAGATGAAAATGTGGATTAGGTCCATTATCCCTCAGCATATGTCGACGTTAATAAGCGTGTTCTTTGTAGATTGATTAATCCACTTTTAGGAACTGAAAATGAGTGTTTCAGATGCTTAATGTGATCGCCTAGATGCTCTGAGAACCAAGTCCCCCTGGACAGAGGGTTCTTTAATCTTTCTAAATGGTCTATAATGGAACCTCTGGGTCTGCAATGGGGAACAAAGTGGCTGATGACTTATTGACAAGATTTTCTAAAAATGGCCTCATTAAAAAAGTGTCCCAAATGACATAACTGAAGCTTATTCTCTTTATTCCATGGTGAGGTTTTGAAGGGTAGCTTTAAGTGGTTCTCCCTTTGTAAAAATTTGGGATTTTTGACAAAATTAGCAATGGCCTGGTTTCAATATATATTTTAGCAACACAATTTAAAATATCTACAATGGCTTATATGAAATTTTGTATGCTGTTAGAATTGTGCTGAATTTTAGGTATTACCTATTTTGCATCTGTTTTCAGAAGAGAAAATTGGGACCCTGAAAGGTAAGTGACTTATCCGAGGTTACACTGCAATTTTGGGGCATAAATGAGACAAAAATCCAGCTCTCCTGATATGCAGGCTGATGTGCCTCTCACGAAGCTATGCTTCAGACTAGCCCAATGCAATTTCTAAGTTCACTGTGCAAAATTCCAGACTTTGAAGTAGTAATCAGAAAAAGGAAATTCTTTATTTAGCACGTCAGAGAGTGGTTAAGAGCACAGTCTTTGTCACGGGACTTTGTAATCTTGGGCAGGTTACCTGCCTCTTTAAGTCTCCCCTTTCTCACCTGTAGAATGGGGCTAATAAATGCACCAATGTGGTAGGACTATTGTGAGGACTAAGGTGTAAGGCAGGTAAACATAGAGGTCTTGGCACAGTAAGTACTATGTTGATTGTTATACAGGACGACATGAATGTTCACAGAGAATCTTGCTTCTCCTTGTTCCAGTTGATGATAAATTCCTATTCCTTAACCTGTCAAATGCTGAATTTTGTCAAATCTAAGAAAAGCATATATTCCCTTACTACCCAAGATCAACACCCTCTTGGTGAATTATTTTCCACGTTTGAGATTGAAGGCTAAAGTCTATTTCTAAAGGAGCAGAGGAGTTGGCCAATTCCCTTCAACAAACGTTTACAGAGCTTCTCCTCTGTAAACAGAAACAGACTTGGTTCTGCCCTCCAGGGGGTCCTAAAATGGTGGCAAAGACAGATATCTCTAAGTGTCTCTGATTCAGGATTTAAGACAAGCATTCCTCTAGAAGGACAAATAAAGCCATGTGGGAGATGATCTTACGAGAGGGAAGTATTCCAGTGGGACACATGGTACAATCTCTGAGAGGTAGGATTTGGTTCAAATTTTAAAAGGATGGTAGATCTTCACCAAGTATTGTAGTAGGCAGCTTCTAAGATAGCTCCCAATGATCCCCACCTTCTGTTAATCATGGCCTTATGTAATCCCTTCTTCTTGAGAAACTTGCTTCTAATGAATAGAATACCACAACATTGAGGGGAATTCACTTCCATGATCAGATTACAAAAGAATCTGACTTCCATCTGGACAACTCCCTTCACTGATGATTTTGATGAAACATGTTGCCTTACTGGGGAGATTCATGTGACAAAGAACTGGGGGCAATCTCTGGCCAATAGGCAGCTAGTAACTGAAGCCCTCATTCCCACAGTGTTAAAGGAACTGAATCCTGTGAACAACATGCAAATGAGCTTGGAAGTGGACACTTCCTCAGTCAAGCCTTCAGATTAGACCCCAGCCAGGGTTAACACCTTCATTGCAGTCTTGTGAGAGATCCTGAACAGAGGTCCCAGCTAAGCTGTGCCACTTCCTGACCCACAGAAACTGAAGTAGTAAATGTGTATTGTTTTAAGCTGCTATCTTTGTGTTAATTTGTTTTACAGCAATAGATGACTAATACAAGTGTCTATATGGGCAAAGAACATCATAGCAATGAAACATCCTGAGCGATGGTCCAGGAAGCTATTACCTTGTCCATCACTTGCCTTGTGGGATTGCCTTGATGAGGAGGTGAGGCTAAGGCAATTTGCACTTCCTGAGAAATGGATTTGTGGAATAGCGATCAGACTCATGTGGCTGGACCATAATGTTTGCAAAGAGACACAGCAGGATATGAGGTTAGAATTACAGGCTATGGCTAAGTTGTGAAGAGCCCTCCATACCCTGCTAAGAACTGTGAACTACATTGGGAGGCAATAGGGAGCCATTGAGGATCTTGAAGCAGGGGAGTAACTTTATTAGAGTTGCTCTACTGAATATTAATCTGATGCTATGTGCAGGACAGATAGAAGGGGGAGGATTGGAGACAGCAGCAAAGTCCCAGGGAGAGGCGGCAAAGAAACAAACTAACCTGCCCTCTGACCAAAGAAACAAACTAACGGTACACCAGAACATACCATAATAGAATTCTCATTTATGTTGAAAGGTCTCTGAACACTCCCTGGGTTTGTGAGGCAGGAACTTTATCAGGCATTTATTTGACATCCAACCCATTTCCACTCCACACACAGTGACAAGCTCATATTGTAACTGAAAATAATTACAGGCTTGACTTTGTGGAAATGGGAGGAAATGTACTCAAGACGGGAAAAAGAGGTGATAGGGCTGAGTATTTTCTCAGCTTCCCAGAGAAGACCAATTTATAAACCTTAACAGGAGAGCCATGCTATGCCTTCTTCACCTTCCAACGTCCTGGTTCTCAACCTAAGGACCTCAGCTCCCTAGGGGCCCAAAGGAGGAATGAAAGGTGTTCAAAGCCATCCTAATATTTCAAAAAACCCATAGATATCCCTTCAGTTACCCATAAAGCAACCCAACTAACAGGGGGTGCCAAGTCTCTTTGGCTGGGGCTAGAAGTATGAGGAGTGCAGTGTGGCAGTTCTGGATGGCCAATTAGAATTCCTGGCTAGAACTATATACTTTTAATTAACAAAAATGGGAAAACTAATTACCACTTAAAACTGGAGGATATTTGATGGTGGTGGCCTAATGTGATAGTCAATAGCATGATGAAGTTCTTGGCTGTGTTGCTTGTCGGCTGGGTGACCCTGGGTAAGTGATTCCTCATAGAGATATAATTTATTTTCGGCAGCATGATAGGGCCAATAACCGTTGCCTTTCAGAATTGTTATTTGGGGTTAAAAGACATAATATATGCAAGTTTCCTGGCACTCCATAAATGGTAGCTATTTTTGAAACAATTGGATAAAATATTCTGGCAAAACAGGATTGAAATGAAAGGAAGTGTCCGTGGTCCTGAAAAGTTGATCGCCACCATTCTTACCTCTTCATGCCAGGAGCACTGGTTCAGCTGTCTTAATTTCTTTCGTGGACTCTTTCTTCACCCTCTCAGCCAGGTTTCCTTATGTCCTTCTCACCTTGATGTAATTCTTCCTCTATTATTTTGCTGGAGTGATCTCTTAAAGTCATGAATATATTCTTCTCATGCCCTTGACAAGGTCCAAACCCCTTCCATAGCATATAACTCTCTTCAAAATAGAGTACCTCCCTGCCTCTCCCTCATCATATCCCCTCAGTTCCCATCGTGCTCTCTGTGCTCCAGTCTCATTGAACCTCTCACCACTTGTTTCCTGGATTCCACCCTTTAATACCTCCATGCCTTTGTCCTCGCTGTTCCCCGTGCTTAGAATCCTTCTTCCTGTGGCAATCTCTGGCTAACCTCAAATATCAATTCAAATTCAACCTTTTCTTTGCCCACTTTCTCCACTCCTCAGGTTTAGGTCTTCTTTCATCTGCTACTTACCTCACGCCTGATCATATTTCTATGATAGCACTTATGCTTTAATAGTTCTGTCTCTTGCAACAGACTGGAAACTCTTTGAAGGCCAAAGGTGATGTCTTATTCATCTTTGTGATCCCAGCACAGGATGGGTGTATAGTACCAGTTGACGAATTTACCCCTTCCCCTGGCCCAGCTCCACCTTTGCCCGCTGGAGCCCAGCACGTTCTTCATGGCTTTCTTCAGCATCCCCAAATAAATTGGCCTCTCTTTGAGTACTTACTATTGTATTTTGGCTCGCCACATACTCATTTATTTTGTGCACACATCTTATCTCCCACACATTGTTCTTTATATTGTTTTTTATAAATGAGTATAAAAAAGAAGAAATCATTTGCAACAAACTTCTAATAGAAACAGTGATTTAGAGCTGGGATACTGTCCTTTCACAGGTGAGGAAACTGAAGTCAGGAGAAACGATTCTCTTAAGTCACACAGTGGTAGGCGGCAGAGGTAAAATTAGGACCCAGGTGTCCTTTCTCCAGGACCACACTATCCACCTTTGCCAGGCTTGCAGAACACAGAAATGATGCCTCAGCATAAATGTTTGTACTACTTTAATGTAATTTTATTATTAACAGAATTAGAGATTATTGATCTCTTCAGAACCAATGACAGGATTCCTGGATAGCAATGTTTCTTTCAGCTGAAATTCAATACCAGGAGTCAATATGGCTTGTTATCTTTGAAAGAACCCAGGATTAATGGAAGAGACTCAATTATGTTGACTTAGTGGACACTTACGCAGTGTATGGACAATCACAACAAAGACCACTGGGCACAAAACTAAACAAACAACATGCAGGCTTGGAAAAGAGCACAGGATCTGAAGTCAGAAGATCCACATTTAGGCTTCGTTCTGCCAACTCCTAGCTGCATCCCCGGGGGCAAGCATGTAACTCCCACAGTCTGTTTTCAAATGTGAAAACTTATAATAAAAAATTCCTTTTCTGACTACCACAGAGTGAGGGCATTTATGTAAATGCTACTTACAAAGTAAAGCACAAAAGTTACAAGAGAAAAATCAGTGTAAGGTGCTATGCAAAAATAGTTGAATTAAAGAACAAAACTCATCAGCCTTTTCCCACAGCTCTGCAGACAGAGATGTCATCCTCCCCCTAGGACCCAAATATGAAATGTGCACTTGTTTTTAACTCCTCTCTCTCAACCCCCACACCAAGCCCCGCCATCATATCCTCTCAGTTCCACTCCTATGTGGCTCCTGTTCTGACTCCCCACTCCTGCCTGGGGTGGAGTCATCCTCATCTCCAGCCTGGACCCTTGCAGTGCATAGTCTTCCAATCCAGCCCTTCTCAAGATTTCATGCACACAAGTATCACCTGGGATCTTGTTAAAATACAGGCTGTCAATCATCAGTAGCAAAGGATATGTCCTGAAATTCTGCCTTCCTAACAGGAAGGGCCAATGCTGCTGGTGCACAGACCACACGTTCAGTAGAAAGGCTCTAACCAGCCTCCCTGAATCCAGTCTTGCACTTGCCCACAGCCCATTCTCCACATTGCTTCCAGAGTGATCTTTTCAAGGCATAAATATGACCATGTCACTCCCATGCTTAAAATGTTCAATGAGTAGGCAGATTCAATGTCAGGATTCTCTACCCTGCCTGCAGATTTCAATCACCTGGGAAGCTTAAAAAAGGCCCAATGCCCAGGTCCCGGTCCACACCAATTAAATAAAACTATCCAGAGGTGGGGCCCAGGCACAGGGATTTTTAAATAGCTCCCCAGGTGAGTCTAACATACAGTCAGGGCTAAGAACCCCTGGCTACAACAATTCTCCCAATACAAAAACTTAAAACTAACCACATCATTAAGCCTCATAATAAACCCGGATAGATTTCTTATTCCCAGGTGAAGAAACTGTGGCCCCAGTGGGTTTAGTGCCTCCCCTAAGGCCATCCAGTCTGTTAGTGGTCCACATCTGAAGCTGGGACCCAAACACATGCTGGGGTGGAAGGAAAGGAGAAAGTGTGACCTGCAGACATCCCAATCCCATCATTTCATGAATATATTTGCAATTGTTTTCAGCATCTCGTCTATTTATTCTCCAAACCACTGTGGCCTTTGATGAATTCTGGAGGAGGAAATTGTTTGGCATTTTCAACCAAGTGCTCTGATACTTGAGCACGGTGGCGGATGGAGAGTGACAGCACCTTATCAGTCACCGCATCCCTGCTGCTGTCACGGCTCACTCCTCTCTGCCCACAGCGTGGGCTGGGCTCCCCGTCTTGCAGAGAGCAAGCGCTTTTCTCTTCTGCAAAGAGATGCGACATCTCAAAATGTCACATTGCCGGTTGCTGCTGTCAGCTTTTATGGCTCATGATATTTATCAGAGGGAAACAATTAAGTCCCCCAGAACCTGGGATCTCCCTCAGAGCCCAGGTGGGTGGCGACAAAATGTAAATGAACAAGGTGTCTTGTGTAGCATGCACTGGGCTGGGACCTGGCATTAGGACCTCCTCTCATGGGATGGGCACTAACACGTGATCCTGTTTAATACTGATCGCAATGTTTCGAGCTCTGTACTGGGTCCTCGCTTTACAGAGGAGGAAGCAGAGGCTCAGAGCAATGACGTGACTTGCCTAAGGACACACAGATGGGAGAGGCAGGGCCAGAATTAGCCTGCAGTCTGATGCCAAACCTGTGGCCTTTCCATAGGCTATGCAGCTTCTGGCATTGAGCGGAGTGCCCGGCACAGAGAAGGTGCTCAATCAACACTTGTTGAATAAATGAGTGAGTGAATGAATGACTGAAAGACTGTCTCATGCCCTGCTGCCTTGAAGATAGGGTCCATCAGTCATTAGATGCAGTGCCTTGGACAAGTAACTTCACCTTACCTAGCAAGGGTGAAATACCAGTTCCTTATAATTGGTGTTGGAATGGCTGATAAAATGGGTTTAACTTGCTGATGCTGACTTCGGGTTAAAGGGAAATATTCAGGTCCCAGAGGACAGTGGTCTAAGAGCTCTTCCCTTCTCTGAGCCTCCATGTCCTCATCTGTAGAGTGGGAGAGTTGGATGAGATGGACATTGAAATCCTATGCCTTATGGATATTCTAGGATCCAGTAATCCAGTAATGCCTACTGATGTGCAAGTAGTAAAGATTTTAGGTGTTTTCTCTCCATAGCCCTGGTTCATCCTCATCAGAGCACCTTTGCTTGAACAAGGCCTGAGTGAAGCAGAAGGGAGTCAGGGCTCGTGTCCGGCTCCCTCTGTGGCCCTCTGGGCATCATCTGCTTCCTGCTCTGGGCATTCTTTTCCCTCCCCCGTGGCAAAATTCTCCTTTGTCAAGCTCCCAGCCTGGCATTCAAGGCCCCCTGTGCCTGGGCCCAAACTTCCCCTTCAGCACCATCTGCCCCTGCTCCTCATCCTGCCCCTCCTGCCCGAGCCCCCATGTCCCACCCAGCCCTGCGTGTCACCACCTCACTGCCGCTGCTTGGGCTGCACCCTCAGCCTGGAGCACATTTCCCCAGCTCCGGCCCCATGAAACTCCACTCACCAAATACTTCCCTCCACTGAGCTCCCCGAATCCCTCGTGTTCCCATAGCACTTTGCACCACATGTTAGACTTCATTCATTCATTCAGTCACTTATTCATTTGCTCATCCTCTCAATGAGTCTCTTGAGCGCTTGCTATGTGTTGGGCATCGTCCTATGTACACTTTTCAGATGTCATCTCGTTTAATCCTCTCAACAAACTGTGAGCCGAGCATCATTATCTGGATTTTGCAGATGAGCAAACTGAGGCACAGAGAGACCAAAGTCATCCAGCTCATACATGGCAGAATTTGTTTTGGGGTCATGCAGTCTGACCCCAGATCCCAAGCTGGCCCCTTGACAAGCGTTTCTTCTGCCAGATCTGGGCTGCCTCGGGACAGGGACTCTCATTCATACACCCAACAAGCATCCACTGGGCCAGACTCTATGATGGGCTCTCCAGTCCCAGTGGGTGCAATATGGCCTCCCACTCTTGTGTGGTGCCTGGCTCAGGGCTTGGCTTCATAAAGGATACTTTGAGACTGCTGAACGGCATGGTGCTAGCACCACGTGAGGGGCAGGATTCAAAGCAAGGATCTGGGGACGGATCCTCTGATGGCTGTGGGTATGGGGGTGACAAACAAATGGTGTGCTGCCCACTCGTGTGCTCTGCAGGCACTGGACACAGGAAGCTGATGGTGGCAGATGGGTGTTCAGGGGCGAGAGGCAGACACTCACTGTCAGGGCGGGGAAAGCCCAGGCAAGAATGCAGGCAGACAAGCTTCACTGCTCCAGATTGGCCCAGGGCTGCCCCTGATGCCTGGTTCCAGATTGAGAATCCCGCCTGCCAGAGAGATAGGTTTGAGACTGTGTACATGGGTGGCCCGAGCCAGCCGCCTGTCACCTCCACTTAGGGAGCAGCCCCCTTCACAGAGTGAAGGCCTTGGAGGCAGACGATTTGGAGAGGCGGACATGGAGCCAGCCTCCTTCCTCTAGGCTTCGTTTGGTTTGCGCATCAGAGAAAGGAGTTACTGTCTAACTTGTGTCTTGCAGGTTGGTTTCTTCAGGTGAGGGCTCTGGAAATTTCTGCTGCTCCTTGACCTGGCTAAGCAGAAGCCCTGCAATTTGGTTTACTGTCACCCCCACTGACTCATCCTATTATGTGCTGGGTGTGGTATTGGGCACCGGGAGGAGCATACGAGGAGAAAAGCAGGGCCAAGGCCCTAGAGAGGGAAACAGACCTGTGGGCTGCTTGCTCCATCCCCAGGCAGGCCAGATGACGTGCTGTCACTGATGGATAAGCAGAGCACCAAGATAACCCCAAACAAGGAAGGACAGGTCCCACTGTGTTTAAGGAAAGCTTCCCAGAGAAGGTGAGATTTGAGCTGGACTTGGAAACAGGGTAGGGTTTTGACAGGTGAGAAGGGAATATTATCATTTCAGATCACGGTGTGGACTTTATTCCAATAAATGTGTTTGATCTGATGTCGGCTTTCATGAAGTAAGAGGCCCAAAGCCCTCTTGCTGCCCTCTTCCCCCTGCTGGGTTTTCTATCCCAGGGAATGGCCCTGCCCCACCCACCTCGCTGCCCCTTTACCTCCATGTTCAGCAAATCTTCAAGACCCTTTCAGTCTACCTTCTCAATGACTCTCAAGTTTTCTGCTTCTCTCCATTTACAGCTCCACGGACTGCTCAGGCCACCAGTGTTTCTCCACCAGACCTCTGCAACAGCCTCTCAGCCCAGGCAGAGCTCTTTTTCCTTTTCTCTGGGTTCTCATGACACTTGGAGCTTCTTTCTATTATTGACTTTCTCATGACGCATTTAGTAGTTTTCCATGTCTGTGAGCTCCTCCAGCCTTTGTCTCAAATGCAGCATCCAGTGCATCATAGATGCTCAGGAAGTGTCTGTTGAAATGTTGGGTTGGATGTACCTCTGGTGTCTGTTTATATCAGCTCCCATGTTGGCTTTCAAGATGGGACAGATGGTGACCTAGGTGAAAGTTAGGGCCAGTAACTAGGGGGTTTGCCCAATTGATCTGACTCCCAAACGGTACAGTCCTATCACCCTCCATTGTCCATAAAAGTAGGCATTTCCAGGACAAAAGGGACTGGACGGCAGTGTTCTGAAATGGGCTGGTGGAAGGCAACGTCATTATTAACCCCGATTTCAGGTAAGAGGGAAGAAGTGATGATCATGGTTGGGGCATGGCAGGTGCAGGGTCCTGGTGTGGCAATGCATGACCTGTAACCACGGGGATTCCATGCACCTTCTAGAGACTCTGCTACATTGCAAAACTGAGGAAGAACCAGATAGGCTTGGGAGATTTAGCCAGATTCTGAGACCTTGGGAATAGCAGACAGCATGGCACCCTGAAAAGAACACTTGATTGGAGTCAGGAGACCCAAGCAGGGATTCCAGTTCTGCTGTGAACTGGCTGTGTGGTCACATCTACGGCAAGGCACCCACTCCAGCCCACCCTCCTGCACTCACTAAGGGATCCCCAGGCTTGTCTGTGGGAACTGCTTCTCTGTGGTTTCCTCCATCCAGGCAGCAGCTGATGAGAGCAGAAGTGATGGTCAAGCTAGCCTGGGTTTGCTATTAGAAAAGTGGTAAGCAGATGATAGCATGCAGACATTACATAACCATCTCTTCTCCACTCTGGCACTTTCCTGCTTCCCAGCTCCCCCATGCCCTGCACCAGGCACACAACTGCCCTCAGCCTGCCCTGTTCCTACTCCAGCTCTCCATCTCCTCTGCTGTCATCTTCAAGGTTCCCCTGCTCCCTCCTTGTCCTGTCTTTTGTAAACTCTGAGCATTCTTCAAAAGGATTCCATTGGTGTTTTTGGTGAACGGCCTTGCATTCTTGGCACAGTCTGATGGTACATACCTCAAGTAGTGGAAATTTTCACCTGCATAAAGAGTTTGGCCTCTTGCCCCTCCTCTCTCCTAGGTGTGCTGTGCAAGCCCGCAGTGCCCAGGGAGCATTTGCTGCCTGGCTGAAGAGCAGCGGTCACCTGCTGAGGCCAGACCCTGGTATGGAGCCAAGCCTGCCTGGTAATAACTACACATCAGTCTGCATGGGGTGTGGCAGCTCCCGCCCCAGCCCAGTGAGTTATTTAAGTCTTAGGAGGAGCAATTTTTGAATGTCTTGTGACTCTCAGCATTTACTTAAATTCACTTGGCAGGAGTTTCTGGGTGGACTTTTGCTTCAGAGAGTCACGCAATCTGAAAGCCTCCCCAAGAGGGACTCATGAAAGGAGGATGGGTGCCCTTGCACACCTGTGGCGCCTTCAAGGTTGAAAAGGGTGGCAGAGGAGACCGTGCAGCTCCTTGGGATGAAAGACAGACACAGAGAGAGACACATAGACAAAGAGACAGTCAGGCAGGTAGATTGACTGACTTAACTGCACCTTGGAATCGTAAAAGAGCATAGGACCTGGAACTAAAGTGGGTTTAGGTACTGGTTCCACTCCTCATTGGCAGTGTGACCACGAGGTAAGTTACTCCCCCTCTCTAATTTATAGAATGGGAGAAGGGATAGCTCTCTCAAGGGGTGCTGGGAGGGTTAGTTAAGAGAAGGCGGTGCTTGGTAGACTGGAAAGTACTGAACACTCAGAAGCCAGTCCAG
Organism: Tapirus indicus; assembly: GCA_031878705.1. Classification (NCBI taxonomy): domain Eukaryota; kingdom Metazoa; phylum Chordata; class Mammalia; order Perissodactyla; family Tapiridae; genus Tapirus; species Tapirus indicus. The sequence continues at coordinate 100,155,561 of CM062923.1, read as the reverse complement.
GGGACAGGTAGATGTCAGCACAGCTGATGGGGACTCAGAGCCTCAGGCTTTATCCTGGGCCCAGAGACTGTCTCGGTCAGCTCCGCAGGCAGACAGAGGGTCTGGGAGAGGAGATGAGATGAGATGAGAGATCAGAGGATGACGGTATGGGAGGAAAGCCCCCGGATGCTAGTGTCAGGGCAGAACGAGAGGTCCAGGATTCATGGCTGCCATCATCCCTGCAGAGAACAGACCCTCAGGGCAGCTTGGTGCTGCTCCTGTGACACCAGTGGGCTAAGCAGAGCTGAGCCAAAGGGCGCTCGGCATAAGCCCCCAGGAGAAGCCTGAAGACCCCGCAGGCAGCGAGGCCCAGAGGACCAGGTTTCCAGGGTTTGATCATTCTACCTCTCCAGTGTCTCTGCATCTGCCTCTTCTTCCCGACTTCCTCTGCCAGGCTACCCTGGTCCCATCATCCATCACGTGCATCAGTACAGCAGCTCCATCGCTGGTCTTCCAGCCTGCAGCCTCTACTTCTCCGGAAAGCTTTCTTTCCAACAGCTTTCAGTAGGATCAATTTAAAACACACATCTCAGTATCTCTCTACTGGCTGAAAACCTTCCAATGTGTCTCCTCACACAGCAGTCTTCCAAATGGTGTTCCCGGGCACCCTGGTTCCTGCAGGATGTTAATGGTGCTCCTTAGAAAAAAGGCTCTGTGCCCAAATCCTATTGGGAATGCTGGGCAGAGCAACACAAAGCAAGCAGCCCCACAGATGGATTTCTCAGAGCCTGTACAGCACGAACATTACTGTGGAACTCCAGGAAAGGGAGAGAGTGGGTGTGTGGTATTCCATGGAACACAGGGTGGGAAAAGGTGACCTAAAGAATGAAGTCCTAGGTCCTTACCCTGGCATTCAAGATCTTCTGTGACTGGGCCCCAAGATCATGGAGAATCAAGTTAATTGTATCTCAGTGGGTTTTCTGCAGCCTCAGAAGCCTCCAGTGAGATTGAATGAACTTGAATGAAAGCAGAAGCGATCTTGTACCTCAGCTCCCTGAGGACCCAGACGCGTGTGACTCCTGTAGCATACCCTGATAGATATTGATCACACGCCCTTCGTTTTATCGGGATGATGAAAGTCGGGCCCAAACAGGAGCGTGACACAAACAGTGGATGGCCCAGCCGTGTGCTGACACAGGTTCTCTGACTCCCAGAGCAGGCTCTCTCCACGTCACCAGAGATGAATGAGCCAGAGGTCGTCCTGCAAGGATTTCTTTAAGCATTAGTGCCTTGGTTCCGGTTTCCTGGAAGCAGAGCCTGAGACAGGGCTTTGGGGACACAGTGTATTGAGGGAGTTGTCTTAGGAGAAAGGGACTGAGGGAAGAGGAACTGGTCAGGGGAAGGAGCTAAGCAGGGATGTGGCCTCCACTGATGTCTAACTTCCACCTGATCCCACGGGGAGCTCAGGACCGTGAATTGCACCACAGAGGCTGTCCCAGCTTGAGGAAAGGGCTGGATTTCTGTGCCTCGTATCTGGCTGTTATTGGCTGCCCCTATCCTGGGGAGTGTGGGGGCTTGGGATACAACCTTCCAGAAGAGGTAGCTTCCTTCAGTTGAAGGCAGTTCCCAGGGAGGGGGCAACTGGGGGCTGTTAGCAGCCAACACTCAGAGCAGTTGGGGGATGGATGCACTGAAGTAGGGAGCATCTGGTGGGGTGCACACAGCATCCACTAAAACCCAACTCCCACCTACTACAGAGGGGGAAACTGAGGTCCAGAGAGAGTAAATTGCCAAAGGTCACACAACTCAGGCCCTGAGTTTAAGGCCCTATTGTCAACATGTCCCATATTCTAATCCACAGATCCTCAAAACCAGAGGGCACCCCTTGGTGGAGTCTGTTTTTTGTCCTTGCTCAGTAAAGCCAATGACTGCTGAACTCCAGGGCGTGATGCAAGTCGTATTTCTTTAAAACTGGTGCCATACTGACTATTTTCAGGACCTTGATATTGCCACGTCTGTAGGATAGACTGTAATGAATTGTCTTCTCTTTGTGCTTATGCCTGAGGGTGACTTTATTGTGAAAAGGGCTGTTTTAAAAAGCAAACAGACAGCAATATTCTCTCCAATATGTTTCCCTAATGGATAAAAGTGCATTCTCAAATGAATGTGAATGCTGGAATCACAGACTTTAGAGCTGGAAAGCGAATCTCAGAAATCCATCATCTAGGGAGTGGGGATGGGGGGCAACATTTTCAGCACCAACAATAACGCACCGTAGACTTTCTTCACCCACCTTTTCCTTTGGCATATTTTGATTGTAAGTCTGCAGGTATAAAACTGTTCTTCCTCACTCTTTTTATTAATCAGACACATGTAGGCAATAAAATAACATCGAGGATTTCTTGTGATATCACTTACAGCCGATCAGAGCTTCTAACGTGTGCGAGAGAATCTAAGCTACCACCTGAATTGATATCATTCATCCCAAAGCAAAGAAGCTTGAAATTTTAATTAACTTGTGTGGCCTGATCATGGGCAAATGTAGACTTCCTGGGAGGTGTTCTGAAATATGCTAACAGCTCTTGGATCTAGTTTCAACCTTCAAATATCTCTGAGGGTCCGGGAATGCCACACGAATGGACTCAGTGAATATATTCATGTTAGATATGTGGAAACTGAGGACCAGAGTGGGGAAGAGATTTTCCCAAGGCCACACAGTGAAGAAGACATAAAACTAAAGCTTACGGTCAGATGTTTCCTTGGGACCTGTGACACTGTGCATCAAAGTTAGGGCCGACAAGACAATGAGTGAGCATGTGCCTTACAAACTGTCGAGTTCTCCACGTATGTAAGTGGGAGCCCTTCTTGAGTCCATCCTTCTGAAAAATTGCCCTGACAAGGAGTAGGATGTGAAAAGTCACCCGGAATGTGGAAACGCTCAGGACCTACAGATCTTAATGAGGAGAATCAGGACATTTTCCCGTGGCTTCTCTTGAAGGTGATCCCAGCAGCACTGACTGACGATCCTTTCCCGTTTTCATAGCAGTCTGGTGGTGATATCATAGTAAATAAATTTAAGTGACACATGGAGTGCAATTGCGGAATTTAAACTCTAACCAAGCAGTGTATTTTTTTTTCTGAAGATGTGACACACAGCTGATTGACCTGCATTCCTGAGTCATATTTATAGGACAAAAGCTTTTTTGGCAGCAATGTGAATCAGTTTGTGATCTTCAAGACTAATTGGGTAAGCCAGCAAGAAAAGCTGGGGATGTGTGGCTCTTTATATCTCAAAGGGCTGGGCTCATTATTATTCTCCCCCACTGCCACTGAGTTCACTGCCACGTTGGCCCAGGCTGCCCACCCAAGGCACTGTCCTCATTAATGAAAGTTGCCTCCGCAGGTGCCAAGACTGCTAGGAAGATGTGGGGTCATTCGAAAGGTCTTGCTGAATCGCTTCCTTCGGATCTCTCCTTCTGCTGATCCTTAAATTCCATTAGAGTGACTCAATTCCATTTCATTCATTGACATCCAGGCTGGAAGGGACCAGAGGGAATATCAAAACTGACATCTTCATTGTACAAATGGGAAAACAGAGGCTCACACCAGGGGTGTGTCTGGTCCGTGGTCACAGCTGTTGACAGAGCCAGAACTAGGACCTAGAACCGTTGGCTCTTCCTGGAGCGCTGATTTCTCCACGTCCTGTAGTCTTCCCAACGGCACAAAAAGATAGTGGGTGTCATCGGGCTCTGCTGTGGACAACACAGCCACACATTCACCCCTTCAACACATACTTGACGGAATGCCTGTTATATGTGAGGCACTGTTCTAAGCACGGGGAACATGGTGATGAACAGATAAAGGCTTTGCTTTCATAAGCTTCTATTCTGGGAAGAGAGATGAACCAATAAACTAATAAACAAGTAAACAGATAACATCAAAGAGTTAGAAGCACCATAAGAAAATAAAGGAAGCTGTGTAAGGACTTAGAGGGAGAGTGATGGGTCTAGGGAGGTATTTTGGAGAGATTGGCCAGGAAAGGTATCTCTGTAGAGGTGACTTTTGAGCAGAGATGAAGTAGTGGAGCAAGTCGTGGGAAGAGCAGGTGGAGTGAAGAGTAGGTGCAAAGGCCCTGGGGTGAGAATTAATTTGATGTATTCAAGGAACAGAAAGACAAGCAATGTGATAGAGTGAAAGGTATAAGAGGAGTCTTAGGACACGAAGTTAGAGAGTTAGGCATGGGCTAGATCTCTTCATGTAGAATCTGTGGGTCATGATAAGGCATTTAGATTTCATTCAGAATTGATTGAGATGGTCTGGTTAACAGTGTTTAAAGGTCACTCTGGTTCTTGCATGGAGATTTGCATCTAAGAAGTCCAATGAGGAGGCTTTTGCAGTGGTCCAGGAAACCACTGTGGCAACAGTGAACTTGGAAAGATGTGCTCAGACTCTGGGGCAATTTTGAGTGTAGAGCTAACAGTCTTGTTAAGGGAGTGGAGGAGAGGAGGAGAAGAGGAGGGAAAGAAAGGAGGTAAGGAAGCCTTCCGTAATTGGGTCAATGGTGGTACCATTTACTGAGATGAAGAAATATGAGAAGGAATGGGGTTTTTGCAGGGGGAGGTAAATGGATACAAGAGTTCTGTTTTAGATGTTAAGTTTGAAAAACCTTGTAAACAACGAAGTGGAGACAGAAATTAGGCAATTGATATATGGGTCTGGCATTGAGAAGAGAGAGTCAAAGTTGAGAGTCATTAGCACATTCAGGGGTTAGCAAACTGTGACCTATGGGCCAAATTCAGCTGCTGCCTGATTTTTGTAAATAAAGTTTTATCTGAACATGGCCGTGCTCGCCCATTTACATACTGTCTGTGGCTGCTTTTTGCACTACAACAGCAGGAGCTGCAACAGAGACTGCCTGGCCCAAAAACTCTAAAATATTTATTATCTGGCCCTTTATGGAAAGTTTGCCAACTCTCGGCAAAAAATAAAACCATGTAAGGACTTAGAGGGAGAGTGATGATTCTAGGGAAGTATTTTGGGAGCGATTAGCCAGGTGAATTTTGAGTAGAGACAAAGTAATGGAGCAAGTCCCTCCTCTCTTCCAGTCAAAGGCGATCACAAAGACCGGCCAGTGGGATAAGAAGAAACAAGGAGAGTGTAGTGTCCTAGAGTGACTGGCTCTGTCAGACGCTGTTGATAAGCAGAGTGAGATGAGGTCTAAGATTCAGCCATTGGACTTGGCAAGATGGCAGACATCGGTGACCTTAAGAAGGGCTGTTGCCCTGGAGGGGTGGCAATAAAAGTGCAGCTTGAATAGCATTAGAAAAAAAAGGGAGGTGAGGGAGTGGAGATAGTGGAAGCAGATCACTCCCGAGTAATTTTACTATAAATGGAAGCAGAGAAATGGGGGCGTGGCTGTCCTTAATTCGGGAGACATTCCAGCATGGTTGTGTGCTGATGGGAATGGTCCAGTAAAGTGAGAAAGTGGTGACATAGAAGAGGAAACGGATGTTGGAAGAAACCAAGTCCTTGAGTAGGAAAGTGTTTAGAACCCTGGTGTGGGCTGGAGAAGGCAGCCTTAGGTGGGACCAGGAACAATTCTTTTGTTGTAACAGGATGAACGTGGCTAGGTTGGCTGATTTTTTTGAGGTGGGAAGATTTCGTAGTTTTTTTCTCTTATTGCTTCTATGTTATTTTCTCAGGGAAAGAGTGGGAGAAGCTCACTTCTAGGTATTTAACCAAGAGAAATGAAAACATGTGTCTACTCAACAACTTGTACATGAATGTTCAAATACTATTCATAAGAGCCAAAAAGTGGAAACAACCCCAATGGCCATCAACTGATGAATGGAAAAATAACATTGCTATATCCATACAAAGGACTATTATTCAACAACAAAAGGGAATGTAGTTCTGATACACGCCACAACATGGAATAACCTTGAAAACATTATGCTAAGTAAAAGAAGCCAGCTGCCCTCAAAGACCACATATTGCAGGATTCCACTTATATGAAATGTCCAGAATAGGCAAATCTATAGAGACGGAAAGTAGATTGGTTGCCTAAGTCTAGGATGGCGGGGTGGGGGGTGGAAATGGAAAGTGACTGCTAATGGATATGAGGTTTCTTTTGGGAGTGATGAAAATGTTCTAAAATTGATTATGGTAAGGATTGCACAACTCTGTGAATAACTAAAAAACATTGCATTTTAGACTTTAAGTGGGTAGATGGAATGGTATGTGAATTGTATCTCAATAAAGCTGTTAAAAAAATAAGAGGAGAAAGCATCAGCTGTTGTCTTAGTCTGCTGGGGCTGCCATAACAAAACACCATAGACCGGGGGACCTTAACAAAAGAAATTTATTTCTCACAGTTCCGGGAGGATGGGAAGTCCGTGATCGAGGTGCCAGCTGATTTGGTTCCTCGTGAGCCTCTCTTCCCGGCTTGCAGATGGCTGCCTTCTTGCTATGTCCTCACGTGGTCTTTCCTCTGTGCTCACAGAGAGAAAGAGAGAGAGAGAGCAAGCTCTCTGGTACCTTTTCTTATGAGTACTAATCCCATCATGGGGGCTCTACCCTCACGACCTCCCCCAGCCCCAATCACCTCTCAAAGGCCCCACCTCCAAATACCGTCACATTGGAGGTGAAGGCTCAGTATGTGGATTTATATTCAGTCTGGAACAGCAGTAGAGGGGTAGGATACTAGAGAAGCAGAAGAAGACACGAAATGGTCATCTTGGAAGGGGTCCACGAGGTGGCTGTGGACATATAGAAGGATGGCTGGACAGTACTGAAGGCAGCCTTGGGGTTTATGATCAAAATTTAAAGAGATACCACTCAGCACAGTTAAGGTTTGTTGTTGTTTTTTTCAGCTATGTTTTCTGATAAGGTACAGGTCAGGGGTCAGCAGAGAGTTGAGTTTAAGCAGGGTTGAAGTTTTAGCAGGGGGGTAAGAGTGGAGGGAATTGAGTGTATCCAAGGGAGTCATTATACTGAGGAACCTTGGAATGTAAGGTGGGGAAGGAAGAATGTGAGAACAGGAGGGGAATGGACAGTGAAAGATGGGAGGGGCAATGGAATGGGGTTTTATGGGGGTCAATGAGGCGCTGGAGTGATGGCAGCACAAGTGAGCTGGAAGAAGGGCGAGGGTGGGTGGGTGGTCCAAGCATGGTATATAGTCTGGGTTCTCCAGAGAAACAGAACCAATAGGATATATATATTTGTTATAACATAATACGTATAATATGACATATATCATATTATAATGAGTTGGCTCATCTGAAAAGTCTCAAGATGTGCAGTGAGCAAGCTGGAGACCCAAGAGAGCCGATGGTGTAGGTCTAGTCCAAGTCTGAGTGTGAAGGCTTGAAGACTGACATCCCAGCTTGAAGGCAGTCAGGCAGGGGGAGTTCCCGCTTACTCTCAGAAGGATCGGCCTTTTGCTCTCTTCAGGTCTTCAGTGGGTTGGATGAGGCACACCCACATTGGGGAGGGCAATCTGCTTTCCTCAGTCCACCAATTCAAATGCTCTTCTCATCTAAAAACACCCTCACAGACACACCCAGAATAATGTTTGACCAAATGTGTGGGCTCTCCACGGCCCAGTCAAGTTGACACATAAAATTACCTATCACACGTGGTATGCTGGAAATTGAGATTTGGGAAGTGGAGCATTTATGGGTGCCGACAAGTATAAGTTGGATTTTGTTCCTGTCTTCTGGCAGAGCACAGTCTGATAGAGAGAGATGACATAAGCATGCAGATGGAGCTAACTTGAGGCCAAGCGTTCTAAGAATCACAAATCCATAAAGGGTTATGTTATGACTGAATTGTGTTCCCCCAAAATTCATTTGTTGAATCCCAATCCCCAGGGCCTCTGAATGTGACTATATTTGGAGACAGCGCCTTCAAAGAGGTGACTAAGCTAAAATGAGGGCTAATCCAATATGCCTGGTGTCCTTATAAGAAGAGGAAATTTGGACACACAAAAAGACACCAGGGATGTGTGTGCACAGAGGAAAGGCCATGTGAGGATGCAAAGAGAAGATGGCCATCTGCAAGCCAAGGGGAGAGGCCTCAGAAGAAACCAACACTGCCAACACCTTGATCTTGGACTTCTAGCCTTCAGAACTGTGAGAAATAAATTTCTGTTGTTTAAGCCACCCAGTCTGTGGTATTTTATTATGGCAGCCCTTGCAAGCTAACACAAGTTTCAAGGAGAAAGACATTTCACCTGGCTGGAGGGGAAATAAATTCTTCCTAATCCTTTCAAGAACTTGGAGCCATGGGGACAGGTGACTATAAGGGATGTGACCTCTTCAGTGCTCAAAAGATTTGCAACCACTGTGCTGGTTGAGGGTCGCAGGCATCAGAAGAGCCTTTGAGACAGAGATGGGGGGTTTCACGGGTGTCGCGTGTGTGCGTGCATTCGTGGGCAGGACATTACAAGAACAAAGCGTGGAGACAGGAGAGCATGGGGTGGGTTTTGGGGCAGAGGGAGGTTGAGTTTGGTAGCAGCACAGGGATGAATGACAGGATTAGGCTGGGGAGTGAGCTGGGGCCCATTGTGATGAAGATAAGGGAGGTAGGAGTCACTCTTTCCCCAGAAGTTACTGGGAGGGGAAGATGAGCTGATGGGTGGTCATATTGGAAGTGACAGTGAGCCTAGAGCCCACGTGTGACATACAGACAGGAAAAGTCACTGGAAGCAATTAGGAATGTCAACAAGGAAGGAGTCTGGCACCCCCAAAGTATGTGGGAAACTTACGGAAGGCTGGCTCCATGCAAAGAGGACTTGAGTTTGGGGGTTGTTCCCTAGGAAGGAGCGGCACAGGGGAGATAAACTAAAGGAACTAATATCTGCTGAGCAGCTTCTGGGTTCTAAACACTCTACCCAGCCCTTCATGTCCATGATCTCAGCTCCTTCTTACAATGACCCGTGAAAAGGGTGCCATTACCCCTGCCTTGCAGGTGAGGAAACAGGCTCAGAGAGGGGTAGTCACACACCCAATCACAGGCTGAGCTCTGAACCCAGATCTCCCTGCCTCGCTCCTCCACCCACCCCGCCGCTGCAGTAATTTCTGTACAGATGGACTGCCTGGCCAGATGGGCCATCTGCACAGATCTGGTTGACAAGGTTCCACCCACCCCTTGGCGTGAGCATGCATTGTTCCCCCAACCAGAGGAGTTTACATATATCAGGGCCTCCCTGGTTTCTTAAGGCCACAAGACTAGCAATCAGAGATTGAATGGGGGCACTTTGCTCCAGGGAAGGCCTTGGTGGGCCCGGAGTCCTATAGGGGGAGGCGACGAGTGTGCTTATTGTGTTCTTTGGACTCTTAACAGACGCTGATCTTTCAGAGCACAACTGATGAGTTGGGGGAAAATTCTTTTTAGCCAGGACCCTTCCAAGCAGAGATGGACAAAAAACTTCACACGCCCGTCAGCCTGGAGGATTTCACTTCAACCTTCAGCTGCAGAATGCCTCAGAGAAATGATAACGGCTTCCATTTAGTGATGCCTGCTGGGCACCACGTGCTCCACACATATAATCTTATAACTTAGAAAAACAGGGATGATCCATTGCCAGCCACTGATGTCAGCTTAGCAGGAGGGCGAGAGCCCCTGTTGCGTGGGTGAGCACCAGAGCTGTCACCCCCAGAGGCCAGTTGGGTGGACAGAATGGATGGCGGTTCACCCGGTGTGCCCCCGGTGGCCGTGCTGAGAGCATCACCAGGACACTGCAGTCTGAAGGGGGCCACTGTGAGGGGCAGAACCTCTGAGCTTCCCACGTCATCGCTGCCCCTGACAGGCCTCTCAGATAGTTTCTGCTTTTCTGGCAACTTCAAGCCTTCTCCCCAAGGGATCAGAGGTTGCCTTTCTCCATTCGGAGAGGCTTTTGACTATGAATTCCTCACAAAATCAAAGGCTGTTCTCCTCAATGTTTTTCTTTCCTGTGCTGGGGAATTTTCTGTTTCATTAGAGCAGATTTGAGCAATTGGTACTCCAGCAGGAAGATTTTGTGTGCACAGTGATGACACTGGGCCAATCATCCAGACAGTCCTTATTCTCTGAGCTAGTGGTTCACTGGGGGTGGATCCCAGGAAATTGATTAGCATGTACCCACATGTATTAGGGTCCCTGTCTCTCAAATCAGTTAGCTCCTGTCCCGCTAGTCTAAATCACAGCCCTGTTAACTTCCCTGGACACAGAGACTAATGCTCCCTCCCCTCCATCCTTCCCTGTCACTCACCTGGAAAGGCTCAGAGAGCCCAGGGCAGACAGAATTGGAAAGCCCACTGCAAAAGTCGGGAGTAAATGTGAGAAGGGACCTGGAGTGCCAGGATAAACAGGAGGATAAGCCTGGGGCCAAGGGGAGGGGCTGGAAGGTGGCAGATGGACTGATTTTCTGAGAATCTGCTACGTGACAGACACCACCCTGAGCCTTGTAAGCTCAACACCACAGGCAGGATGGTCCTCCTAAAGCATAACTTTGACCTCACCACTTCTCTGCCTAAAACCCTTTGAAGGCACTTTGGAACCCATAGAATAAAGATCCAAACTTCTTCTTATGCCATTGAAGATGCCCCAGCTCTGGGCCCTGCCTAATCTTGCACCATCTTCCTTTCTCACAGCCTGCAGTCATCCCTCATTGCACATTCAGACTGACACTTGCAGTTTCCCAAAGATCCTCCCGTGCCTCTGAGCCGCCGCACATGCTGATCCCTTTGGCTAGGATGCCCTCCCACATCTTCATCTGTCAGATAATGCCTATTTGTTCTGTAAGTGTCTCCTCCTCTGGATGCATCCTCTCTTATCCCTCAGGCTGGGACAACTGTTCTTTGTCCGGGTTCTCACACACCCCATTGCAAGCTCCAACCTAGACACGTTCCACCACATGATAATCATTTGTCTCCTTTGCTGGGAGATGAGCTCCTTGAGGGCCGGGCCTGGGTCTTTCATCCCTGAATCCCTAGCACCCTGTATGGTGCTGAGCAGGTGGTTGGCCCTCTGAAAACTCCTGTTGTGTGAATGAATGTCCGAGCCCATATGCAGAGAGGCTGGCAGGATACCAAATTCCTGTCAAAAACACACAGTCTCAGGAAGCTCCTGATAGCCAGTTACTTTTTGGTACCCAGGGAGGCAGCTGGAGCATTTTGGGCCATTTGAAACCAAGAGAGTCATCAGAGGGCTTTTGTGGGTGCAATATGGAGGGACCCACATTTCCAGCAAATGCAGGAGAGAAAAAAAAAATCACTGGAAGATCTGGCTTCTGAGCCATTCATGCCTGGGCAATTCAGAGGCAGCAGAATGCTCCAGGCTAAGCCAGGAGTTTGTTTATTCTGCCACTCTCAAGCCAGCATTTATAATATAATGGCTTCAGAATGGCTGGCTTGGCCTTCCTCACCTGTGCAAACCCAGGGCACCCTGCCCCCCAGCATATAGACTTTCATTCGTTCACTTACCAACTCATTCACTCATTCAAGACATAACCTATAAGGCTGTTTGCTAGTGCCTGGAAATTCCCAGAAGGTCAGAGACAATGGATTCGCTGAAGGATGGGGAAAACATGTGTCCATCCAGTAAATGAGTCCCAGAGGAGGGCTCCTCACCTGGTCAGGGGTTCAAGGAAGGCTCAGTTCCTCCATCTCACAGTGGGGGGTTGAGGTCGTCCATATCTGGGATTCTATGGAATTCAAAGAAAACAGGGGCCTGAAACAGGCCTGGACAGCCCAAGTTAAGGACCTCCCAGGACTCAGAGAGAGCAGATGGAGCCAGTCTGACGGACAGGCATGTTCCCTGCACGGAGCACCAGCCCTGCTCAACAGCACCGGCCTGGCCCTTTCTCCCTTGGCTGGCCAAGGCAGCTGCAGGCCTCTGCTTAGTTTCTTGGCAGGAGGGGGAAGCAGAGAGAGCCAGGGCTGGAGGGGCCTTCTTTATACTTGCCATCTGGGCTTTGCAAGGTGGCCTTATGTCTGTCTTATTCCAAACACGGCCAAGCACTGGCTTACCTTTGGAGAGCACTGTGTGCTCTGCTGCAATCAGGGCCATTTTTCACTTTGACACTCTTACCACCCCTCCCCCACCAAGCCTTTTGCTGGGTTAGCCCACGCTTGCTGTCACTGCGGATCCCACTTTTCAGACCAGGGACCACCACTTGTAGTAGAAAGCCAGCCCTTGTAGGTTGCTGCATCTCCTGCCTCTGACCCGGGTAAAATCCCTCCCATTGGCCTTTCCCAAGGGAAGGATGCAAGAGTGGCCTTTCCTCATCATAACTGACACTAGCTGACACCAGTTGTACTTTGAAGGTGGGTAAACTCCATGCTGATCCCCACTCAATACTCCCCTGCCTACATTTCGGTTGTTCTGCCTCCTCTTTTCTATTGGCCAGTCCTCAAGAGCAGGGGGATGCATTTTCTCCTTCTCTTGCCTTCCTTCCAAATGCAGTTCAAACCAGCAGACATCCAGGGAATACAACCTCACCTCATTGACCGAGGCCAGAAGAGCTGGGAGATCTGAAATCAGAGATTATGGAAAGGTCCTCAGTCTTCCCCACCAGTGAGGGCTGGAACTTGCCTTACTGGGGTGAGCTGGGGATGAGCCAGGGATAAGTTGTGCAGCCTGGAGGCGGCTGCCTGTGGCATCAGAGAGAGAGTGTATTAATTAGAGTTCTCCAGAGAAACAGAAGCAATAGAAGACAGAAAAATAGATGATGGATAGATAGATAGATAGATATTAGATAGACAGATGGATAGATAGATTAGATAGATGGATAGGTGATAGATGATAGTTAGATAATGGATTAGATAGGTGAGAGATGAGAGATGATAGATAGACAGAAAGAAAGATAGACAGACAGACAGATAGATAGATAGATAGATAGATAGATAGATAGATAGATAGATAGATAGATAGATAGATAGACAGATTTATTATAAGGAATTGGCTCATGTGATTACGGAGGCTGGCAAGTCCCAAGACCTGCAGTCAGTGAGCTGGAGGCCCAAGAGAGCCGATGGTGTAGTTCCAGTCTAAAGGCCAGGGAGCTCAAGCCCCAGGAAGATCCATGTTTCAGTCTGAGTCAGAAGGCAGGAAAAACCAGTGCCCCAGCTGAAAAGCAGTCAGGAAGGGGCAGCTCCCTCTTACCCAGACTTCTGTTCTATTCAGGCCCTTAACTGACTGTGTGAGGCCCACCCACATGAGGGATGGCCCTCGGCTTTACTCAGTCTACTGATTCAAATGCTAATCTCATCATAAACACCCTCACAGACACACCCAGAATCACCTTTGACCAAGTATCTGGAAACCTGTGGCCCAGTCAAGCTGACACATGAAATGGACTATCGGAGGGAGGATCTTGCACTGGACTTCTCTGTACTGAGTCACCACCCCAAAGAGCAATTAGCCATGTGATGGGGAAAGTGTAGCAGAGGGCAGGACTGTCCACACTTGTGGCCTGGATTTATCACTTCCTGTCCGTGCGAACTCGGACACTTTGTTTAACCTTCTGTGTCTAAGTGATCTCATCAATAAAATGGAGCTATTAATAGAAGCCACGCTGTGAATAGTAGAAGAGAGGAACCATGTGAAGCACTTACCCCAAATTGTGAGTTATCATCATCGATGTTATTACAAACCTCTCTCCCTTCCCCTCTCCTCCAGACTGCAAGCTAACTCAGTCAGAGAAAAGTGCATGGGGTTTCCAGACAGACCAAAGTTGGCTCCATCCCTTAGCAGCTGCACATCTAGAGATAATCGCCTATGTTCTCGGTGCCCTGGGTCCCTCGTCTGTAGATGGGGATTATGTCACCTCACTAGGTTCGTTTAAGGATTAGAGAAAATGTCCATAGAGTGTCCAGCTCACCTGAGCCACTCAACAGCCCCTGGTTCCTGCTTCTCCCCTAAATGGCAGAGACCACATCTGTCTTTCTGTAGCACCCCCAGTGAGTGCCTAGCACACTGTAAGAACCCATAAGATCGGTTAAATGCGGTGGCTTTGCATTATGAGAAAACATGACCCTACTTATCCCCAGAAACCATTTCTAGGAATTGGGCCCAACCCGCACGGAGTGTCACATCACATCCGCACAGTCTCTGGGAGGTGATCAGTGCCACGAGCATTTGTTAACCTCTCGCTGGTGCCAGGTCTAAGTGAGCTGATGGAGAGCAAGAGAGATGGCTGGTGGGAGAGCAAGGCCATCTCTCAACTCTGGGGCAGTTGGGAGTGGACAGACAGAATCAGTTGTATTTGGGAGTGATTCAGAACAAAGTGGCAGATCATTCCAGGCCCTTGAGCCTGACTGTCTCCTGCCCTGGAGGAGAATGGGTCCCAGGTGATGGTACCATGCCTCTGTGCAGTCGGTCTACTGGGCCCCATGAGCCATCAGCCCCCTGACCAAGGGCCTTATTTACATCAACTTGGTGTTTCCAGTCTATAAAGGACCTCATCACATCCCGGAGAGGCAGGCCAGGCAGGGCCAATTGCTTCCATTTTTCAAAGAGGAAACTGAAGCTCAGAGAAGTAGGGAGATTTGTTGAAGGTCACACAGCTGGCAAGTAGCAGCTCTTCTCATTCTCAGGTTAGCTTTTTTCTCTGTGAAGACAAAACTAGAGCCCTTTTGGAGCATCCCTCGTGGCTGGCCAGGCAGAAAGTGCAGCCCCACAGCTGTGTTTCAGGCTGGCAAACATCCCCAAGTGACCAGAGATGGAGGATTTTTTCAACAGCAAGTTGAACCTAAGTCATTGTGACAGGAGCTGTTCTTCTGACTCCCCAGTCAGCCCAAGTTGTCAGCACGCATGTCTCACTCTCCACGTCGTGTCTGCCCCACACTTGTCAGTATGTGCCAAAGTCTCTTTCTTCCCTCCCCTCCTCTTTCTCCTCCTCCTCTTCCTTCTTCTTTATCATCTGTTCCTTCTCTTCCTCCATCTTCCATAATCTCTTTTCTTGATCAGATTGCAACATGAAGCTTCACATTTTAATGGACTGGCCTTGGGATAAGGCTACCAAAAACTTCAAGGAATTTTTTTTTTTTGGTCTCTTTTTAAGTCAGTGGTTCTTAACCTGGTGCCATGGACAATGGTTGGTTCTGAAAAATAGAGAATATTTGAAATTATATTCAATAATTTTGTGGTTATGATTTTATGTGAGTTGGGGATGGAGTGCATATCACACATCAAATTCCCAAAATGGTATAAACCCAGAAAGACTAAGATCTTTACTGAAGACTTATTGACTGTTACTCAACACAATGATAGCAAAGTGGTGTGATGTGGTTTTCCGGTCCATAGCAAAATGGCAGCAACTAAGCGAGGAGGCAACTGGACATGGGAGGGTCCAGAGCCAAGCAGGCTGATGTCTGTGAGACACGACAGGTGAAGAGTTTGGGGTTTTTTAAATCATTTGGTTCAAAATGAGTGACTTTTTCCCATTATGGAAAAGCAACATTAAGGAAGAGTCCATTTTTTTTATTATGGTAATATTGGTTTATAACATTATATAAATTTTGGGTGTACATCATTATATTTCAATTTCTGTGTAGATTACATCATGTTCACCACCCATAGACTAATTACAATCCATCACCATAAACATGTGCCTAATCACCCCATCACCCCCCTCCCTCCCCCTTTCCCCTCTGGTAACCACCAATCCAGTCTCTGTCTCTCCGGGTTTGTTTGTTGTTGTTTTTATCTTACACTTATGAGTGAGATCATATGTATTTGACTTTCTCCCTCTGACTTATTTTGTTTAGCATAATATTGTCACAAATGGTCAGATTTCATCTTTTTTATAGCTGAGTAGTATTTCATTGTGTATATATACCACATCTTCTTTATTCATTCGTCCCTTGTTGGGCACCCAGGTTGCTTTCAAGTCTTGGCTATTGTGAATAATGCTGCAGTGAACATAGGGTTGCATGTATCTTTACACATTCATGTTTTCATGTTCTTTGGATAAATATCCAGCAGTGGAAGAGCTGGATTGTATGATAGCTCTATTCTTAATTTTTTTTTAATTTTTATTGATGTCTTAACAGTTTATAACATTGTGGGGTTTTAGTTGTACATTATTATTTGTCCGTCACCATATGAAAGCATCCCTTCATCCCTTGTGCCCACCCCCCATCCCCCTTGCCCCTGGTAACCACCAACCAGTTCTCTCTGTCCGTGTGTTAGTTTATATTCCACATATGAGTGAAATCATGGGGTGTTTGTCCTTCTCTCTCTGGCTTATTTCATTTAACATAATACCCTCTAGGTCCATCCATGTTGTTGCAAATGGGATAATTCTGTCTTTTTTATGGCTGAGTAGTATTCCATTGTATATATATACCACATCTTCTTTATCCAATCATCAGTCGAGGGACACTGGGTTGCTTCAACTTCTTGGCCATAGTGAATAATGCTGCAGTGAACATAGGGGTGCATAAGCCTCTTGGGATGGTTGATTTTGTGTCCATTGGGTAGATGCCCAATAGTGGGCTTGCTGGACCATAAGGTATTTATATTTTTAATTTTTTGAGGACTCTCCATACTGTTTTCCACAGTGGCTGAATCAGTCTGCACTCCTACCAGTAGTGTATGAGATTTCCCTTCTCTCCACATCCTCTTGAACACCTATCATTTCCAGTCTTGTTAATTATAGCCATTCTGATGGGCATGAGGTGATATCTCATTGTAGTTTTGATTTGCATTTCCATGATAATTAGTGATGTTGAACATCTTTTCATGTGCCTGTTGGCCATCTGGATATCTTCTTTGGAGAAATGTCTGTTCAGATCTTTCGCCTATTTTTTAATTGGGTTGTTAGTTTTTTGTTGTTGAGGTTATGAGTTCTTTATATATTTTGGATATTAACCCCTTATCAGATATATGGTTTGCACATATCTTCTCCCAATTATTAGGTTGTCTTTTCATTTTGTTGATGGTTTCCTTTGCTGTGCAGAAGCTTTTTAGTTTGGTGTAGTCCCATTTGTTTATTGTTTTCTATTGTTTTCCTTGCCCGGTCAGACATGGTACTTGAAAATATGCTACTAAGATTGATGTTGAAGAGGGGGCCAGCCCAGTGGCATAGCGGTTAAGTTCGCCCACTCTGCTTTGGCGGCCCAGGGTTCGAAGGTTCGGATGCTGGCCGTGGACTGACACACCGCTTGTTAAGCCCTGCTGTGGCGGCGTTCCATATAAAGCAGAGGAAGATGGGCACGGATATTAGCCCAGGGCCAATCTTCCTCAGCAAAAAGAGGAGGATTGGCTACGGATGTTAGCTCAGGGCTAATCTTCACACACACAAAAAGAGCATACCTATGTTTTCTTCTAGAAGTTTCATGGTTTCAGGTCTTATATTCGTCTTTAATCCATTTTGAGTTAATTTTTGTGTATGGTGTAAGATAACGGTCTACTTTCACTCTTTTGCACGTGGCTGTCCAGTGTTCCCGGCGCCATTTACTGACGAGAAGAAGAATCCATTGTTGTACTCAACCATTTTGCCATGAGAAGGCGACTGATTATTCCTACAAAAATATCACACATGTGGAGGAGAAACATGGAAAGGGTACTTTCTTTATCTAGATCGTGCCTTGTCAAAAGGAATGGGATAAATTGAAGCTAGTGAGAATGTAGTTGGATGAAAGGGAGCAGTTCTGCAGCACAATGCAATCGGACTGGCGTTTGGCATCCAAGAATCTATCCTTGGATTGAGCCGATGGCCACAACAAGTAGGAGTTGTGGGTCAGCCTGGAGTCCAGCTCTTGGGCTGATGGCCTATTGGAATCCTTGTCCCATTGTCATATCCCAGTTCTGTCCACATCAAGAACCTTGATAAGTAGGACCATCAGGTGATACCAACATGTGGGGCTGGTGGGTTTTGTTTAATTACTGGAAGTCACATGTTTTAGCAGAAAGAAATCAGACTTCAAAGTCATGAAGACTTGGGTTCAAATCTTGGCTGCACTGCTCAGGGGTTGTAGAAATTTGGGGCAAGCTTTTTTGTTCTATGACATTCTTCTTCCTTGAGCATCAAATGGGTATGAAGACACTCACTTAACCATTTGGCTTTGATAATTTAATGAGATAGCATATGAAAAAGTGCTCAGCCTGGGGCCCGACATGTTAATTCCCTTCCTCCCCCATGAAGACCTGTTTATCTAAAGGCCAGCCTTCAGGGACCCTCAGCTTCCTAGAAGAGGAATCTGAAAGTAAGGGGGAAAAGTCTGGGCATAAACAAAAAAATTGTTACAAAACTCACGCATTAAACAGAACTCAGAATCTTAATCATTCCCATCTTACCCACATGTCCAACCAGCTAGATTATTCAGTTTGTCAGCCTCTAGTCGATCAGGAATTGAATTACAATTTGATTAATAAAGGGAGAAACCATTATATTCAGGCATAAGATTACCAAGATAATATATAAAATATATATAAATAAAATATTTAAAAAAATGTATAAATATATAAAAAACTAAACCCTAGACATAGAAGTAGAGAGGGACAGTATTAGTCTGCTTGGGCTGCCAGAACAAAGTACTACAAACTGAGGGGCTTAAACAACAGAAGTTCATTGTCTCAGAGTTCTGGAGGCTGGAAGTCTGAGATCAAGTGCCAGCAGGGTCGTTTCCTTCTGAGGGCGGTGAGGGAGGATCTTGTCTAGCTTCTGGTGGTTCGTTAGCAATCTCTGGAGTCCTTGGCTGTAGAAGCATCACCCAGATCTCTGCCTTCATCTCCATGTGGCTCTCTCCCTCTTTGTTTGTCTGCCTCCAAATTCCCTCCTTTTTGTAAGAACACCAGTCATAGTGGATTAGGGGCTCTCCCTACTCCAGCATGACCTCTTCTTAACTAATTACATCTGCAATGGTCCTTTTTCCAAATAAGGTCACACTCTGAGGTAGTGGGGGTTAGGACTTCAAAATATGAATTTTGAGGTACTGAGGGTTAGGAAATTTGGGGGGACAAACTCAACCATAACAGGCAGAAATCTGGAGTTATTTAGTTTAGGGGCAAGTAGCATCTACTTCCTGAAAGAAATACTAGATTCAACACCAAAACAATAAAAGACACTCAGAATGACAATTTCTGGATCATTAAGAAGAGACCATTTTGTTCAGTATCTTATGCATTTTAGGAACACTTCTGTAAAAAATGACTAATGTGAAAGAAGCTGCAGGCTCAAAGCTCACTCGTGGGGACCCATCTCTCACCGGCACACGAGGACCAGATCACACGTGTGCTGCAAACTGCATCTCCAGGGGATTCCAACATAAGCAGACAACAGTCCATAATAGTACAAGATCAACTTTGTGGTTTTAAGCTTGAGCTTTAGGAACACCTAGACAGGGTATCTACGACCCTGAGTCCCACATGGTCCCTGGTGAGCCAACATGCAAGCCTTCAGACAGGAAACATGGCAAGCTCTTCTGCTAGGTACGGGTCACCTGAACTAACCAGGGATGCAGACCAGCCTCCAATTAGATGCTCAAAGGAGGATTCCACAAGGACACTGGCTTTCAGGAATCACTCTTCTCTAGGGAACGTGTTAACAACTATGGCTACGAATTGTTGATACTGTGCAGCAAGACGCGAGTCAAATAGCACCTGTTATCACCTGACCCGGCATTTACATGTGGGTCAGAGGCAGTCTGAAGTCGTGGGCAGAGCACTTGGAGAATCAGAAAACCTAGGTCTGAGGCCCGTCTCTCCGGCTTCCTAGCAGATTGGACTTGGCAAGCACCTCAATCTCTCCAAGCGGCAGTGTTTTAATCTGCAAAATAGTGATGACTTCCACCCAGGGTGATTGTAAATATCAGATGGGACAATGGTGTCAAAGTACCGTCAACACTTTCAGGAGTGAAATAGACGCACTCTGTAGAGTTGGCGCCCACCCCCCCGCCCCCAGATTTCTTTAAAGGGCTGCTGCACCCATTCCCAGCTGTTATGGGTGTTAACTGCTAACAGCTCATGCTTGCATCCTTTTTGGGAGATGGCCTTTAGCTCATAGGAGCTGCTCTGCTCAGAAGTGTCTGGAATGTGTGGCCAAACACCCCAGGAGTGAGCCACAGCCAGTGACTGACTGATGTGGGGTGTAACTGCCCTGCCCCCTGCCTCTGCCAGGACAGCCTCTGTGGGCAACTCAAGCTCCAGAGCTCGCCGTGGGGTCCAGTGGAGGCGAGACTCCTCCTAAACCTCTTCGTCACCTAACCTCTCCCCTTCCATATCCCACCTTCCTCACTCCCTTACAGGTTTCTCCCGAAATTACTCCCTCTTTAAATCACTCACACAAAGATCTCCATCCCAGGCTCCATTTCCGGGGAACCTGACCTAAGACAAGAAACTAAGCAAGAGTCTCTGGTTGGAATCTCCATCTTGCATTATTTTCTCTTTCAGGGACGACACCATACCTGATTTGACTCCAAGATCTTTGCACTTGTTGTTTACTCTGCCCTGAATGTTCTTCCTACAGATCATCAGCTGGCTGGCTCCCTCCTGTCATTCAGATCTCAGCTGAAATGTCACCTACGTAGAGAAGCCTTCCGAGCTACATGATGTAAAGTGGCCATTTAAATTCCCTGCACAGCTCTCAGCACACTCAGCTTCTCGTGCATCTCTCTGTTTATTATCTCACCCCTCTCCCTTCCCCCCTGGTGAATGACCTTCAGTTTTCATCTCTGCGACAGCACATTTGGGCTGAACAGTCTCTGAGGGCCCTTCTTGCTTTGGCATCCCACTTTCTATGTGCTGGGATCAAATACCAGGCAGTTAACATTCCAGTAAAAACAGCAGACGAGTGACAGCATGACAATTCCACGGCCACCTGACCACGTGACGCGACACAGACTCCTTCCCTCTTCGGTCTGTTTCCTCACCCGTGACCCAGAGGAAGGGCGAGGGGACCTCCTGCTCTCAGTCCTGTACTCTCGATGACATTTAACATCTATTGTTCCTGGTACCTGGGGACACACCGCTCCTACAAAACTGCTGATGTCAAATCTTTGTTTTCTGTGCTCTCTTAAAGCAGTCGCTGTCCACCGACACGAGGGCACAGGAATGCCTTTTTATTATTTTGGTGAGTACTCCAGGCTTCGTTTTATTATCATTAGCCCCGTGTCCCTCAAACCTCATCCCTTCCAGTCACAGATGCTGAAAAGAAACCTGTTTCTCCCTGCCATCCACAGGCTCAAACAAGACACGTTCCCCATAGCAAGGAGCTCAGTCCACGGGGAGACTGTCAAGTGAGTGTAATTACAGAGGGGAGGAGCCGTATGAACTTTGCATTCATTCGTTCCCTGCTGCACTAATTCATACATTTTTTCAGCAAATATTTAGTGAGCGCCTAGTTTCTAGACTCTGAGGACACAACAGTGCCTGCCCTCATGGAGCATACGTTCTTTTGTCACCTGCTATCATGGAGGTAATGTCAGGGTGCTCTCAAGCACTGAAGAGGGAGCAACTAGCTCTCCCTGTCCAGATAGATCTTGGAAACCTTTCCTGAGGAGGGGACATTTGGGCTGGAGTTTGAAGAATGAATAGGAGTTGACCAGGCAAGGAATGGGTGGTAGGGGATTGTGGTGGCTGGGCTGGAAGGCCGGTGGCAGGTAGAGCTAGGGGAAGTGGGCAGAGCGGTGGGCAGGGTGGGACCGGCTGGTGAAGGCCTTGGGAATGATGCCAAATAGCTGGAGTTGATCTGGAAGGTTATGGGCAGCCCCTGAAAGGTTTTGAGCAAAAGAGAGAGATGATTCAAGCTGTGCGTTGCAATCTGGCAGCGTGGCTAACTACATTCGTTCCCTACAGCAGCGGTAACAAATCTCCAGAAACTGGGTGACTTAAAATAACAGAAATGCATTCTCTCACAGTCCCAGAGGCCGGAAGTCCCAGATGAAGATGTCGGGAAGGCTGGTCCCTTCTGGAGGCCTTTGAAGGAGAGTCCACTCCACACTCCTACCCCAGCTTCGGGAGGTTACCGGCGATCCTCCACATTCCTTGGCTAGCAGCTGGATCACTCCCATCTCTGCCTCCATCTTCACAAGGTCTTCTCCCTGTGTGTCTCCTCTTCACGTGGCATTCTTCTCTATAGACCCTTCTCCCTTGTTATAAGGACACCAGTCAGATTGGATTAGGGCTCACCCAGCATGACTTCATCTTAACTGATTTCATCTGCACTGACCCTATTTCCAAATAAGGTCACATTCTGGGGTACTTGGGGTTAAGACTTCAGCCTATCTTTTGGGGGACACAGTTCAACCCATAACGCTAAGCAACTTGCCTAAGAGCACACAGCCAGCATGAGTATATGCGTCAGGGGGAGGGTGGGACACACGAGGCAGACACCCCATTTATAACTGCCCCAGAGCGTGAGTGGATGGGGGTCTTGTGGGCAGGGATAGGGGTCTGGGGTGTTTCCATAGCACTTCATATGGGACTGAAAACCACCAATTGTTCATAACAAGGAATGGGGGAAATAGCTGATGGAGTTATGGAGATTAAATCCCACCTTCTTGTCAGCCCTGGGGGCCATACCACCTCCGTAGTGGACGGCTCCTCCCCTCTGATAATACTTGTCACCTGGGAGCAACTTGAAAAGCATCTCTGCTCGTTTAGGTTCTAAACCATGGGATTCAGGTGAGGACAGCCACGCCCACTCAGACGGCCCCCAGTGGGGCCCCCAGCAGAACCCATGCAAACTGCAGACTTGTGCTCGGCTTGAAGATTCTCTTCTGTCTACGGAGTGGGGCAACTCAGAGGAGTGGGGCAACTCAGAGCCCTGGGGCCGCTAGCTACACCTCCAGCGTCCCAGAGATCTGGGTCCACAGCCAGCTCGGGAACGCCAATCCTGCTTGCTTCTCTGTGAATGGAGATGATGCTGCTACGACCAGCCTCCAGACAGGTGGTGTGGAGGGACTAGCAGGAGGGCCCAGCCTTGCGCTTCCAGAGGGCCCCCCACAGTGCCCCCTGTGACGGAGGAAGGCACCTGGGTCCTGCCAGCCAGATTCAACAGGTACAGATGGCCCTCCCAGCCAAATGCCTCTGTGGGTCTGCTGGCGGGGAGTGAGCAAGACGTCAGATACGTGACAGCGTTCTGTAAACCAAAGCACGCGTACAATATTTGTGCTCACTGTGATTGTGGAAGGCATGCAGGTTATCCCCCCGCAGTCTCAGTGCCCTGGCTCAGCTCCTGGAAGCTGCTTTGTCACATCCATGGGGAATCCTGGCACTGGAAAAGAATATTAAACTGGCTTAAAAGTGGCAGGCTTTTAAGAGGCTTTTTTCTTCCTCTTCCAATCTCTTTTTTCATTACCGGGTGCCTCTTTGGTGATGAAATTGCAACCTGCAAGTGGTTGTGTCGAGGGGTGGCCTCTGGAGAGACGAGATGCTGCTTTAGGCTGAACGCTCCTTTGACCTGGGAGGGAAGGGCTCGTTTAGAGCACAAGTATTCTGGTGCTCAGTGGCTCCCAGTCCTGGGAAGCAGCCTCTTTCCAGTACCTTCTATGGCCAGGGCTCTGCATTGACTTGTCTGCTTGTCTCCCTGTCACTCTCCCTCTTTGAATGGGAGCTTCATAGAACAGGCTTTTCTTTGGGGGCCTTCTTTGGGGTCTCTAAGTCATTCCCTGGGGCTGCACACAGCCCACACTCAACCGTGTGGTCAGGACAGTCTTCGCCTGGATCCAACAACCCTGGGAGAAAAACATGGCAAAGTAGGGACCCCTAATTTTCAGGAGGAAGAATCTCAGGGTCCATCTGGGGAAAACTTTGGTTCCAAGGCAGATTTCCATGGAGAAATTTTTCTGAATCTCTGCCCTCCATGCCATAAAACAGAGTGATCTGCCCTCCTCCCCTGGCTCCCTGGTGGTGGGCCTGGCATCTCGGGAGGTCTGGGCTGGGTGCCCTGAGTCTTCCGGCCTCGCACCTGGCCCTGGAACATACCACAGAGCCTGTCTGGAGTTTGTCGGGATTTTTACCACCAGTATCAGAGGGAGCTATTGTAGATTCTTCTCTTTTCTTTCACCTGTCACAAATTGGGAAAAAACTCTTTTCCTCCTCTGAACTCTCATAGCTCTTGATTCTCCTATTCATTCATTCATTCATTCATGCACTCGTTCATTCCACACATTCAGCAAATATTAATGAGCACCTACTCAGTGCCAGGCATATTCTGGACACTGACAAGCCAGCTGTAAGCAGGAGAGAGTGAAAACCCTGGCTCACAGAGCTGACAGTTGACAATTACGTGGTGAGCATCTTCCACATGCCAGGCACGAGGTGAACACCTGCCCCCTCCTTCCGACAAGAAGCCTTTCAGAGCCAGCCCTCATGGCCTCGAGGTTAAAGTTCGGCGTGCTCCACTTTGGCAGCCTGGATTCGGTTCCCCAGGGTGGAACCACACCACTCACCTGTCAGTTGCCATGCTGTGGCAGCAGTGCACACAGAAGAACTAGAAGGACTCACAGCTAAAATATACAATTATGCACTGGTGCTTTGGGGAGGAAGGGGAAAAAAAAGAGAGAGGAAGATTGGCAACAGATGTTAGCTCAGGGCGAAACTTTCCCAGCAATAAAAGGAGCCTTCAGCAGTTAAGAGCTTGGCCTGTGGAATCCAACAGCCAGGTTTCAAATCTACATTCAGCTACTTATAAGCCAGGTGAGCTCTGACCACGTGTTATCACCTCTCAGAGCCTCCGTTTCTCTCTATAAACTGAGGAAGTATCTTCCCTCAGAGGGTTATTATGAGATCAAAGAAATGATGCATGAAAAGCGCACCACAGAGTCGTCGGCATGCAACACATTCAATGAACGTTCATCATTATTTCAGTTGCTGCTACTGTTATTAAACGTTACAGCTCTGAGAGTATATGGATTCTTTCCCTCCACCTGATTGTGTGTGCACATTGCTTCAGAAATGCACATCTCCAGAGTCAAGGGAGTTTACAAAAAAAATGGGTAAAATAGTACTGAAATAATTCAAAGAAGAAAAGAGGTAGATTTAAAAAACAACAACAACATAGTTGGAGAGGAGAGAGGAAAATAAGGGAAAGTTTGTTTCCGTAACTGATTGTCAAGTAGCCTGACCATGACCGTGGTAGAAAGAGGCCAGGAAAAGAGCAGGCCAGGCTCTGATGTTCTAAAAGGAAGCAGAGGCAATTGGATGGGTGATAAATGCTTCTGACTTTGGGATCAGAGTGGGATGGGTCCCATGGGTCTTTCTATGAGACCCCGCATAACACATGGGATGATGTCCTTCAAAGCATTTGCACCAAAAAACTGCAGGGCTGCTCCTGTTGGAAAGCTGAGGGAACCCATTTAACCACGTCCACTCCCCTGGGTGTGTAACTGATGGAGAACCCACACACAAGTTGCCAGGTGAGTCTCCGGCTCAGTGTCGTCATTGATGAAGCCATATTGGGAAGGTCCCTAAGCCACTCTCACCATTATAGAAAGGCTGGGGCAAGGCAGACCTCCCCTGCTTAGGGAGCACTTGCCTGGGGGTCATCCCAGAGATGCAACCTGGGCCTCAAAGACCCCACAGCAGGCAGGACTTGGGCCAGAGTGGCCAGAGGGTCATCTGTCCTAGGCCTTACATGCACTGTGACTCTCAGATTCATAGCTTCAATTTTATGCACTAACTATGTGTATTAGTCAGCTTGGGCTGCCCTGACAAAGTACCACAGTTGGGGGGCTTGAGCAGCAGAGGTTTATCTTCTCACAGCCCCGGAGACTAGAAGTCTGAGATCAAGGTGTTGGCAGGGTTAGTTTCTTCTGAGGTCTCTCTCTTTGACTTGCAGATGGCCACCTTCTCCTCCCTGTGTCCTCACATGGTCATCCCTCTGTGCCTGTCTGTGTCCTGATCTCCTCTTCTTATGAGAACACCAGTCAGATTGGATTAGGGCACGTCCTAGTGACCTCATTTTGACTTAATTTCCTCTTTAGAGACATTATCTCCAAATAAAGTTACATTCTGAGGTGCCGGAGGTTAGGGCTTTCATATACTAATTTGGGGGGAACATAATTCAGCTCATAACACAGAGTTGGGTAGACAGTCACAGAGATATTCTCAGAGAATGTGAAAGATGTTCATTGTGAGGCATTCTTTTTAAAACTAATTTATTTGTTCTTTTGAAGGTGTGACACATACACATGGCACAAATTTGAAATGGTACAAAGGAATGCGGAGAGAAGCATAGTTCTCCCTCCGGACCCCAGGGCCCGTGGTAACCCTGTTATCAGTGTTTTGTGGTTGGCCCCACAGAGATAGTCTGTGTGTACACACAGGTGCACACACACACACACACACACACAGACACAGACTTTAACTCTGCTCTGCACTTTGCTTTTTCCATTAAAAATATATCTTCAGGGGGACTTACACTTCTGAGAAGAAAGATCAGACATGCTTTTCCTTATTCGTCTTGCTAAGTACAACTAAAAACTCTAGACATTATATGTAAAACAAACATATGAAGACTCTGCAAGGTGGAAAGAAGAAGCCAAGCTGGTGATAGAACTTAGGACCCAAGGAATGACATGGTGGTGAGTTCCCTGGGTTTCTATGAGACCTGAAGAAGCAAGCACACTAGAAACTTCAACAGGAGCAGACAAAATTAAGAAGCCCCAATAAAAGCTGGCTTCCTCTAGCCAAGGGACCAGGGAAGGGGCAGCCTAGTAAAACAGAACACTATTAGACATTAACCACTCCACTTTAGCCAAACACCACAGAAAAACTGAGGTCCCCATACCCATCCACACCAGCAATGGCCAAGTAGGGAGCCTAGACTTTCAACCTTCATGCGGTTGTAACAAGGAACCCCAACATGCCCACTGGGTTGTGTCAGAGAATTCCAGGTAGGAAGTCAGGAATTTCATCCCCACCAGTTGCTAATAAGGCTCCTTTCCCAACAGTGTTGAGACAGACCATGTTGGGAGACTGACCTTCCACCCCCAACCAGTAGCAATGAGGGGCCCTCTCCTAAGTGTAAACAAAAGTCAAGTTAGGAACCTGGACTTCTCTCTCCTCCTCGAAGTAACAAGGCAGTGTCCTCACTTCCCCTGCTGGAGCAGTGTGACCAAAAGCCAGCTGAAATGCTAGGTTTAAATAGGATCCATAGCCTGATTGCATAATACAAAATGTCCAGATTTCATTTAAAAAAATGATCAAGTAGCCCACAGGAAGGTAGGGAAAGAAAACAGAACAAACAGAAAACAAAAAATAAAATGGCAGACTTAAGCCCTATCATACAAATAATTACATTAAATGCAAATGGTCTAAATACACCAATTGAAAGACAGAGATTAATAAACATGACCCAACTATGTGCTGTCTACAAGAAATTTCCTTCAAATATAATGATATAAGCAGTTTGAAAGTAAAGGGATGGAAAAAATACATATCCATGCAAACATTAGTGAAAGGAAAACCACTTTTGTGGCTCATGTTATATTTCTATTGGATAGCACTATCTTAGAGATCATTGCATAGCAATGATCTAGCCCATTATTTAAATAACTACATAGTTTTCAATTGTATAAAGAAACCATGACACTAACCAGATTCTACTGATAGAAATTTAAGGATTGTTTCTAGTCTTTTGGCATTACAAAAAGAAAGAATGCTGCAATAGTTATCCTTGTATAAACTTCTACATTTTGTGTCATACGTAAATAGGATTTTCTCTTCTCTGACAGTATAAAAAAAAATCCCAATTTTTCTTCTAATATGTCTGTGGTATTATTTTCTAAATGTAAATCTTTGATATAGAAAATTTACTTTGGTAGGGATGCAACTTTTTTCCCAGAGATGGACTTTTGTCCACCTCACATTGTTTATTGAAAATTTCATTTTATGCCACTGATTTAAAATGCAACTTTTATCATATGCTAAATTTATATATGTGTTTTGAACTCTTTTTGTTATATTAATCAGTCTTTCTATTCATGCACCAGTACTACACTCTTTTAATAACAAACACAACTTTAAATGGGCACAACGAATATAGACAGTGAATAAACACATGTTTAATAAATCACGTACTTATTTTATGAATGGTACAATTATATACCATTGTATCTTTGGCTTTCAAGGTGTTGGTTTGTTAAATGTATACATTTAGATATAGAATAAATTTGGTGACTATGTTATAGAACTTAATTTTTTCAAGTATGTCAGAAAATATATAGACATTTTCCAGTCTCTGTTATCTTCTGAGATGCCCTGCTGGAAACTGGTATGATGAGAGAATGGAAAACAGGAAGGGTAGAAGCATGCGAAGCTGCCTCCTAACTACAGGGCCTGTGCAACTGAAAAATGTTGCCTAAAATTGCAGGTTCCAACCAACCCCCTGATAGAAGGGGACTTCTGACAGCTAGAACTTCATGTTCTTCATTGGTCTATCATCGCACCTAGAACTGAATGTGGCACATGGTAGATGCTCAATAAATTTGTGCTGATGAATGTAATTCCTTCAGAAAAGAAGTGACTCAAGGATAGGAGATTAGACAGAGTGCCCCCCTAGCACTTCCACCTGAGAGGGAACTGTTGGCAGGACTTCCTCCTTTTGTGTGGAAATGGGAGAAGTAGCCCCGCCCCTCTCCTTATTTCCAGAGGGTCTTTCTCAGCTGTTCTGAGGACAAAAGACTAAGGGCCTGGTGACAAGTCCTGGTGGATTAAGGGCAATTTTCTAGAGCGTATATGGGGAAAGTTAAAACTGGGATCGGAACTGGTCTGATGATTATATGGTTTGCTGATGATCTCACCGAGGAGGGACAAAGCTTGGAGGTCACAGGTGTTTGGGAAGTGGTGCGCAATGGTGGAAAAAAGCGGGCTCTGGACTCAGAGATGTCTTACTAGCTGTGTGACCTTTACCTCTGTCACTTAACCTCTCTGAGTCTTAGTCTGCTCTTGGTGGGGCGGGGGGAAGATATTAATTCAATCTGCCTTCTCAGGCTATGGTGAAAATTAAATAATCTCCTTTATGTCAACTTAGTAGTCACATAAATGCTTTTTAAATAATTTAATGAAACAGACAAGAAATCTTTATCATTTAGGTACTGATCTGAAAGGGCGTGGGTTTGGAGTTGGATTCACCTAAGGTGATATCATATCTGCCGTTTATTCACTGTATCCATCAGGATGGTTTCAATGGCATCAAACTGGATTGAAAAATAAGAAAATTGGTTATCTGACCAAACAGGAAGTCTAGAGGGAAGGCAAGCCTCGGGGGTGGTTGGTTCAACAGCCCGATGATGTCATCAGAGACCCAGCCTCTTCCATCTCTCTGCTCAGCACTGGCTCCACTCTAAGGGGTGCTCTCTCATCCTCAAAAGAGGGGCACCTGCCGAAGCTGGGGCCACATGTCGGGCAACAGCATTAGCTCTGGAGAATCTCACCTCACATAAACCACGTGCACACCTGGGGACCAATGACATTGTCCTTGAACACCACATACTGCTTGGCTTAGAGATAATGGAACTGAACTCTGGATCCAGGGATGTGGCCACCTTCCCTGGAGACAGGTGGGGACAGAGGGTTCCCTGGGTAAAATTGTGGTTCTATTAGGAAAGAAGAAGGTGGAAATGGATGCTGAGTGGATGCCCAAAAGTTTAACCAACTGTCACTGTAAGCAACTTGAATTGAACCTTCCTGAGATTCGGTTTCCCCATTTCTAAAACAAAGAGTGAATTGATCCTACAATCTTCGTGGGAATTTTGTAATGATTACATGAGATTGTATATATAAAGCATTTTGCCCAGAACCTAGGATGTAGAAAGTGGTGAATAAATGAATCGATATTTTTGTTACTATTTGGGATACTGAATTATAGCTCCCAGAGTACTTGGACTTAATTTTCCACATGGAGAAATTGAGGCTCAGAGAATTGAGTGTCTGCAGGCTGCACAGCTATTAAAACATATCTGACACCAGACTCCCGGACCCCTGGTTCTCAGAGCAATGATCCATGTCCTCCAGCTCCTGTTCCTTTCAAGGACCCCAGGAAGGGTCCAAGGAGTGGGAGAGGGCTGCTGAAGGAGGCAGGGAAACCACAAGGGTGCCATTTCCTGTTTCGGTCCCCGAGAGGGTCCAGCGAGGTGGAGGCACTGATGACCTGGCTTAGCAGCTGTGAGCATCTTGGCCCCAGAAGTCCCAGGCTGCCCAGACCTGCTTACTCAGATGGGTTTCCCATCCCTTCCAATGCCTGCCCAGGGAAGAAAACCTCCGCATAAGCATCTCACTGCTGTCCTCGCATTCTGCTCAGGAAGTGGCCCTTGGGGGGCAAATTCCAATAAACCACCTTTGGAAAGTGCCTGCTGGTGACTGGGGGAGAGGCCACTGCACCTCGGGAGGATGTGCTGACGCTGGGCTCCCTCTGGCAGTGAGAACATCAGGCGACACTCCTGCCAGAGGGAGCCGAGCTCATCTAATTAGATTCCTTTCCCATTTGGGGCCGAGCCTGCAGTTTCAGGAACTTGGTCCCTTCTTGACACCTGCAACTCTTTCCATCGTTCTCTATAATCTGAGCTCAGATTTGCCATCAACAAACACTGAGGTGTGCTGGGGTGAAGGAAGAACACGGGAACTCGAGTCTTGGACTTGGGTCAAATCTTCGTTCTGCTACTTCCTGCTGTGTGACCTTGGGCTAGTTACTTAACCTCCCTGAGCCTCGGCTTCCTTATCTCTACAATAAGGATAACTGTAACTACTCTAGATGTTGCTACGGGCTGGATTGTGTGCCCCCCAAAATTCCTATGTTGAAGCCCTAACCTCTAATGTGACGGGATTTGGAGGTGGGCCCTTTGGGAGATAACTGGGTTTGGAGGAGGTCAGGACAGGGGCCCTCATGGGACTAGCGCATCCTAAGGACAGATGTCAGAAAGAAGCTTGCTGTCTCCTGCTCTCTCCCTGCACCACGTGAGGACACGGCGAGAACGCAGCCGTCTGCAAGCCAAGAAGTGGGCCTTCCCCAGAGCCTGACTGCGCTGGCACCCTGATCTCGGACTTCCAGCCTCCAGAACTGTGAGAAATGAAGTTCAGTTGTTTCAGCCACCAGCCTGTGGTATTTTGTCACGGCAGCCTGAGCCGACTAAGACAGATGGATACAGACGGTCTCTGACTTCCAATGGTTCGACTTAAGATTTTGCGACTTTAGAATGGTGCAAAATTATACACATCCAGTAGAAATCGTACTTTGAATTTTGATCTTGTCCCAGGTTAGCGATATGCAGTATGATCCTCTCTTGTGAGGCTGGGCAGCAGCAGCAAGCTCCAGCTCCCGGTCAGCCATGCAATCTTCTCATAGTGATGGCAGAAGTGCAAGAGAGCAAGCCATAGGCAGAACGGCTAATCAGATTGGCCGTATTATCAGTGGACACTTTGAAAGCAAAATCAAGGCAGGCTCTGCCCTCTCTCTCTCTGGCTCCTTGGGCCCGCCTGCCCTCAGGGCAGCTGTGGCTGCTCTCCCTTCCCTCCTGCCCTCAGGGGGTCTCAGAGCAGACCCTGAGAGCCAAGCCTTTGTGCACCCAGTTCCAGCCTGGGGACCCACCAGCTCTCTAATCAGGGACACCTGGGCCTCGCAGCTGTCTAATCTTTGAGCTTCCAAAGCCAACTTGATGGAAGCAAATGGCCAGGCCAGACCACCTTGTCACTAATGAAGAAAAGTGGCAGAGAAACCAAAGCCACGTGCTTGGGCAGAGATCCCGGGAGAGTCATCCGTCCACCTACGCAGCCCCAGGAGTCATCCCACTGTTATTATTAAACACCTCCTGTGTGAGGCTAGCAGTGGAGACACACGTGCACAGGACTCCGTGCCCTGCCCCAGGAGCTCTCGATCAATAGTGCGCCATCCAAGCATTCGCTCAGTCATTCATCAAATATGCCCCGCCCGTCTCCTCTGTGCTGACGACCGAGCCAGATGAGGCCATGCAAGGCAGTGGTTAGAGCAGGCGCCGGGGCCCCCAGGCTGGGTCACAGCTCAGTTCTGCCACGACAGCCCTCGATTTCACATCGGTAAAATGAGGACCATACACAGCCTGCCTCTGGAGGTCCCGGCTGGGGTTGGTGGCTTGAAACCCCTCATTTAGGCCCTTTGCCTCCAAGCCTCCTGCCAGTGGAGTTTGCACACAGGCAGGAATTTGAGTCAAATGAGTCAAACAATGCACAGGGCTTCCTGGGAAACTTTGGGAGAAAGTGGTTCAGTCCCCAGGTCAAAGTGCAAATCTTCCCTGTGAGCTGAAGACCGCAGGGCCTGAAGGTGGCCTTCCTAGTCCACTGCCTGGCTGCTGGTAGAGATGTTGGGACCAAGAGGGCAGAGGCCTGCTCTCAGCTCCTGGAGCGGGAAAACAGGTGTTCTTATTCAGGCAGACTGTGTGGCCTTGGATAAGTTACTTAACCTCTCTGAGCCTCAGCTTTCTCATCACCAAAAGGAAAATAATTATATGGGCCTCACTGGGTGGTTGTGAAGACAAAAACAGACGCTATTTGTAGTGGCCTTTTGCCCCGTGCCTCCCACAGACAGGTGCTCGGCAATTCCTCCTGCCCCTCTCTCTCCGGAGATGAAGTCAGAGCTGCAGACTCTGCCCCAAAGCTCTCCTCCCTCCCGGGCCCCTGTGTCTCTCCTACCACGCCCCGGTTCTGACCCTGTTCTTTCTGCTTCAGGCCCGTTCCCCCCACTCCTCTGCAGGCTCCTGGCTGGGGCCCTTCATCTTGTAAACGCTGCAGTGAAAGCCCTAACGGCCCCTCTGGCTCCCTGGAGGGGGAACATTCACCAAAGAAGAACATGTGTATCCAGGCCGGGCTGGAGCTCTCCTCGCTTACTGGCATCGTCTGCATTTAGCGAATGGGCTTGGGCTCCACTCACAGCCTTCATCAGAGACCGGGCCGAAATGAAGCAAGAAGGGGCTTTGGGCAGACAGGCTGGTGCAGACGGCGAACTCCAGGAGCTCTGCTACTTGCTAGGTCTGTGATCTTGGGCACCTCACTTATGACTCTGCATCTCAGTGTCCCCACCTGGGAATGCGGACACTCAGCTCCACTCTGCTTGGTTGATATAAGGTTTCCACCATACGCCTGATAAATCCTTGAGTTTGTTCCATTGAAAACCCTCAGCATCAGCAAGATCCTTTGTCCTGACAGTAACTGAGAGGCTGCCCCAGGCCCCAGGGGTCGTGGAAAGGGTCAGGAGCCAGGAAGCCTGGATTTGGGCCCACTCTTTGGTCTGCAGCCTTCGGGTAGGAATTGGGCTTCTGGGACAGCTCATCCACACCCTTTCCTTTGGGGCTGTCTAGTTATTCACCCCTCAGTGGAGACCTCTCCCAGGGGCAGAATGCTCCCCAACTCTGCCCAGCCCAGGCCCCAGCACAGCCCGCCTCTGTCTCCCCTTTTGGATGGCCCTCCAGTCCTGCCCTGTGTGGGAGCAGACATGGAATGGCCTCTCCTGGCCTCTCCCCATGCTACAGCACACAGCAGGCTCCCCCATGGAGTGCCCCACCTCCCCTGTGCACCGGCCAGATAGTTCTTATTTTCTTCCCACAGCCTTCAGCCATCTTCCCTGTAGGTCAGTCACCAAATAGACCCTAAGTCTGGGGTCACTCAAATGTCCCCAAGTTCCAGCCTTCAGGGAAGTTACTCCTTTCCTAATGCCACACTTCCTCAGCCTGAGACCCTCTAGGTTAAGATCACGGGAGGCTGGTCCCCAGCCAGGGGCCCAGTGGATGCAGCTGCCCTGCTATAAGTCCCCACCTCTCACTCCGGCCACTGCTCTGACCCTGTCCCACCACCTCTGGCCAGCTTCGAACTACTTCCCTGGGGAGCTGCCCCTTCAATTTCTGGTCCAAATATGGACCAGAAGCACCACAACCGCAGTCGGCTTAAGGCTACTGGATGTGAGACTTGTCTGAGGTTCGAGGACAGACTATGGGAACTGTTAACAGAGGGACATGTAAGTATCAATACCCAATCCTGCTGCTGCCCGTGCTCCTCGGCCTCACCTCCACCCGGAGAGAAGGAAGGTGGAATCCGTGGACGTTTCCTTTTTATAGCCCCCAACTGCACCCGGTTATTGCATCCTGCCCTTTGCCACCAGATAAGAGGTTTACCGCCCCCCGCAAAATTCTCCACCCCTCCCACCAGAGAAACGTCAGTTCATGGCAGTGACTGGGGTCTCTGAGAAGCCATTTCAGGGAAGTTGAGCATGCAGGGTGTTTATTAAGGAGCACCCCTGGGATCAACTCTTGTGGAAGGGAGGGGAGGACGCAGGAGGGAGCAGAGGGAGAAGGTAAGCTGCACCCACAGAGCACCCATGCCCCCTGAGCCAGGTGGCTCTCTGCAGCTGAGGCATCCCTGGTGGGGCTGACAGGGGCAGGCTGTCCACTGACAGCATACCCGGCATTTGGGCAACAAATCCTTCTGCGAAGGGAGTTCTGGGCAGTGCATCTCCCAGCCCATGAACCACCTGCCAACGGTAATGACAGTCTTCAACATTTGTACACAGAACACATCACATCTCGGTGTGAAGTGACTGTGTTAGGACTGTTCAGGGTTACCCCAAGAACACTGGGTAGAAACTGTCCTTATGTCTACGTGACCAAAAAGACCATCCAATATGGTACCTTTGGAACAAAACCGGAGTCCGTCCTAAAGATAGGCTCCAGTTCCACTCCCAGAGCCACCGAGAGCTGGGAGATCAGGGGTGTTTCTCTCCAAAGCTTTGGTTACCCAAGCCAAGTATGGCGAGGGCTGTATCCTCGTGGACCCTCTCAACCTGCATTCCTGTGCCGCCTCTCTTCTCAGGTCGGCTTCCCCCTCAGGTCGTCAGCTGCAGGCTTACACCCTACTCTTTCACCAGGGCAAAGAGAGAGGGTCTCTTTGCCGGTAGTCTACACACCTGTTAAATTTTGTTGGCTCTGATTGGCCTGGCCTAGATCATGTGCTCATCCCAGAACCAATCACTATGGCCAGAGGAGCATGCCATGCTCTGATTGGGCGGCCAGGTACGGTGCAATGCCCACCCCTGGTGTGGAGGACGGAGAATGGAGTCAGATCCAGAAAACGAAATCATGGATTAAGAATAAGGAGGGGTAGTTTTCCAAGGACATTTCGGGATGCTACCACCAAAAAGGAGGGAACGGCAGAATGGCTGAGCAGGCAGATCCAAGAGGGATCCCCTCAGTGGTTGAACGTTTGCCCCATGAAGGCAGCTGGCGTGGAGTGGATCCTCGGAACTAGGTGCTCTCCTGGGCCACCTGTTACCCGGGCGGGTCCCCTAGAGCTGCCTTCACACCCTGTCTCAGCCCCCCTTGGCTCTGGTTTGGCATCTCCACAGGCATCAGTGCTCACTGTGGGCTCCTGGGAGTTCATGCTCCCTCCTGTGAACCCCCAAACCTCAAACAACAGCTCAGTGTTTCTACTGTGTCTGCTACCTTTGGGTGGGGGATAGGTCACT
The DNA here is from genome assembly GCA_031878705.1 of Tapirus indicus. Lineage (NCBI taxonomy): Eukaryota > Metazoa > Chordata > Mammalia > Perissodactyla > Tapiridae > Tapirus > Tapirus indicus. The sequence goes on along the minus strand of CM062923.1, from coordinate 100,120,169 downwards.
GATTCTGTGGGCCTGAGCCACTTTGCGGTGCTAGCATTCACCCCCAGTGCAGGACTCTGATTCCAGGAACCCAGTTGCGTGGTCAGCAGCAAGGCCCTGTCCCATGCTCAGGCAGGTGCCTTCCCCTCTGAACCTCAGTTTCCTAATCTGCGAGATCAGATGGATGGCACTATGTTCCATCAGCTCTGAGGTTCCCTGAGTTGATGGGCCTCCCAGACTGAGGAGGAAGAAGCTCACATTTAATGAACAGCTACTATGTACCAGGGACAGAGGGTGTTAGCTTTATACATAGTATCATACGTTTTTCAGAGTGAGCCTGAGAAAAAGGTATTTCATGTCCCATTTTGCAGCTAAGGAAACTGAGACTTAGAACAGTCTAAGCAACCTGCCCCAGGTTATAGAGCCAGTCCTGAACTTGGTGTGTCTGACTTCAACCAAGTGAGCACGGGCTCAGAGATGGGCTCTGTCAACACTTTTCCAAGACTTCCCTCTCTAGTTCCTCCCTCTTTCCCCACTACAGAGAGCTCTGGAAGAGTTAGTAAATGGGAGAGATTTGTGCTCCCATCCTCACAATTGGCCCCTGTCCCCCTCTAGTGACAACCACATTCTTGGCTTTTCCATTTTCCTCCTTGGAAGCAGCCTTGTCTTGCATGTTCTCTTGCACTTGCTCTCTTGTTTTCGAGCTCTCTCTTTCACAGCAACTCTAATCCAGTTCTTCAGCATTGATAGATGAAAAATATTCTTTATGAGTGCTGGGAGGAGCCTGAGAAATGTGCTAGTGCCCGTCCCTCCTTTTACTCTCCAGACCTGACAGTGATGTGCTGGAGGAGAGACCTTCATTATCGCACAGCAGGCACGGGGTAAATGTTTGTTGACTGCTGATTGACTGAGGACTGGATCCAGGGTACCTTGAACAGCCCTCCTCACTCAATTCAGTATATCATGACACGATTTAATCGGGGTCAGTAAATGACCGGGCCAGGGCCCACACAGCAGGGGGTCTTCAAGCTCCTAGCCCATAGCATTACATCAGAAATTGCCCACGAGTCAGTGTCACAATCCTCACCCCACCCCTGGGCTCTTGGCTCGGTCACAAGACAGTCAAAGACAAAGAAGAAACACAGCCATAGACTCCTAACTCAGAGAAGCAAAAGTCAACCCCAAGTACACTACAGTCCTTCCCAGCTTTTGAAGTAACGTTCCCGGATGGAACATTTGTCAAGGGCCTGTACAGCAGAGGGTCAATCAGTTTACCTCCCACACCCAACCTTCCCTTCTGACCTAACTGGCTTCACTCTTTCTCTGCAAAAAGAAGTCACGTGAAAGCATGGCCATGTGACTCAAGGATGGCTCATCTGTGGGCTGGGCTGAGTCAATTGGACCCAATAAAAGGAACTGAGTCACAGAGATCAGCAGTGGTGGCCACTGAACAAGAGGATGGTGGGGGAGGCTCTAGATGGAGTTGGCATCTTGCCAAGCTGGATGAATGGGGAGCAAGGATCATGAGTGATCAAGGAGGGTGGTCTGTGGAGAGGAGAGGAGCAGTGGGCTGCAAGAGAAGCCAAGCTGGAGGACCATAAGGCCCCAGAAAGAAAGAGCTGGAGGAAGCCAGAGGCTCTGCTGTGCTCCCTGCAGCTCTGTCCTATAAATGTGGAAGGTGCTGAGTACATTCAGTGACACTTTGTTGGGGCTGCTTGACTGGTTTTTATAGAGAGTCTACATGGAACAGCCTACCGTGCATCAGGCCAAGCCAGGCAATGGCAAAACTCTCTCCTTGCCTAAACTTTAGCTAGCTCCTCTGAGCCCTCTTCTCAATTGGACCTGGACCTTGGACTCCTGTGTCCATCCTTGCCGAGTCCAGCTTTAGCAAGGATCCTGCTAAGTCAGTTTAGAGAGCATCACTTCCACCAGAGACAGCTACCTGCCAGGGAAGGGAGGATTCTGATTTGCGAGGGTTGGGGGTAGGGAGGAAACAGAGGGCCCTGCATAAGCAAAAGCTCTCCCCTCCTGGAATACCCCGCCCCTCACTTACTCCCCTTGGCAAACTTCCTCTGATTCTTGAACACTTGGCTCAGATCTCACCTTTCCCACCAGTCTTTCCCATCACCCATTTGGTGAATCCTCTGGCTCCCAAAGCCCCATCCATCTCCATTTATCACAGTCGTTCACCAAATTGTCATAAATGAGCTGTTTACGTGTCTATCCCCCCAAATGTCACCAGCATTAGCTCCAAGCAACCACAATGCAGAGACCTATTTTTCACACATGTTTATTGTAGTATTTACCTACTTCTTAAACATTTAACGTGTGTAAAACTGGGCTATTGTTTTTAATATATTTCCATCTTTTAAAAAATAGCCTCAACTTTAGAGCAGTTTTAGACTTATAGAAAAGTTGTGAAGATAGTACAGAGAGTTCCAATGTACACCTTGCCCAGTTTCCCTGAGTATTAGCATCTTACGTAAGTATGAAACCTTTGTCACAATTAACTTATATTGATGTATTAACTGTTAGCTCAAGCCCACACTTCATTTTCTTACTTTTTACTCACTGTTCTTTTTCTGTTCTAGGACCTCATCAAGGACGCCCCATCACATTAATCGTTATGTCTCTTTAGGTTCCTCTGGTCTGTGACATTTCCGCAGACTTTCCTTATTTTGTATGATCTTGACAGTTTTGAGGAGTCTTGGTCAAGGGTTTTGTACAATATCCCTCAATTTGGGCTTGTCTGACGTTTTCTCGTGGTTAACGGGGATGACTAGTTTTGGGGAAGATGACCACAGAGGCGAAGCGTCATTCTCATGCATCACATCAATGATTCATGCTGTTAACATGACTTATCCATTTCCCCCCTTTCCACACTGTCCTCTTTGGAAGCAGGTCACCGTGTACATCCATGTACATCCCATACTTAAGAAGGGGGAGTTACGCCTTACCTCCTGAGGGTGGAAGATCTATGTAAATTATTTGGAATTTTTCTACATGGAAGATTTGACTATTCTCTCCCACTTATTTATTCAATCATGTATTTTTATCAGCGTGGACCATGGACATTTGTCTTATACTTGGTGCTGTAATCCAATTCTACATTATGTGTTTTGTTGCTTGGGTTGTTCCAGCTTCGATCCTTGGGAGCTCTTTCGGTTGGCTCCTGTGTCCCTTTGACACACTCCCATCATTACGGACTTTGTGAGCACGTCCTTACTTTCAGGAACTATAAGATGCCCCATGCTCATCTCGCATATGTCCTGCCCTAGTCCTAGCATCAGCCATTTCTCCAAGGAGCCCTGATTACTTTTACTGGAGGATGGTATTAGAAACCAAGATTTGGGTGGTAGGTATGCTTATTTCTACTGGAATATCTGTTACTTCTTAGACCCTCTCAGTTGATAAAGGAAATATATGTGTGATACTAACCTGTGTTTATACACATATCTATAAACATTTCTATATGTAACCATCTGCATCTATGTTAATCTAAAAATGAGTTCATACTGATGTCTCCAACTCTAATCCATTACCACATGGATCATTCTTGCTTTCTCCCCTTATTTATCTGTAACCTCCCCCTCCAACAGTGAGAAACTTGCCCCCCACTGTCTGCCATCCATTTACTTAATTATTCAATTCCAGTATACTTGCATAGTGGTTTCAGAGTTGCTGACACATACACCTGTGGAAAACAACTTTTTCAACTAGAGTACTGCACTAGAGACTTTGTTATTTATTAATTCATTTTACAAATGTTAGTTGAGTACCTGCTTTGTTCCAGAGATGTTCTAGAAAATGAAGAATCCAAATGATCGAGACAGCAAATTCCCTGCCCAATGGAACTCACATTATAATTCAGTGGCTATTTATCAAGTGCATCCTTAGCCAGGTACGTGGTGGTGGCTGACAGAGAGCTGGTGAAGGCTTCTTATAGTGAGTGGTGGCAATGCCCTTAAAGAGAATGTGGGCAGGAGCAAGACTGGGAGTGAAGGACCCACTGTAGGCTACTGCAATCGTCCTGGCAGAGGGAGCCAAGGACACAGGATAGACACAAGACACAGACATGACACAAGACATAGGACAGAGGGATTACAAAAGCCCATTACAATGTCCAAAACTGATGGACACTGTAACTGATCGTACCTGGGGATCTGGGGACTGGAAGGAGGCCAAGGTGATGCTGAGGTTGATGCAGGTGTGGGATTAGGGTGAGGTGAGTCAGGCAGGGTCATGCAAGACAGGGGCCTTCATTTAAATTTTTAATATTTTGTTCATCTTGGTTTCTGCATTATTTTGGATTTTAAAAAATATTGCATTAAAATGGTGTTTGTCTCGATTACGGGTTTTTTTGGCACTCCTTCCTATTTTGCACTTGGGGCAAGTGGCTCCCTTGCCTCGCCCCTAGTCTGGGCCCTGGGCCAGTAAGAGAAGGAATCAAAATGGTCCACATTTGAATCACACTTTGGCATTTCCAAGACACCCTCCCACATACATTCTCATTTAACCTTCATAATCGCATTTTAAAGTAGATATTATTGGCCTCGTTTTAGGAAACTGAGGCTCTCAGAAGTTACGTGAATGTGTCAAAGTCACAGGGTTTATTAGTGCAAGAACCATTACTTAAGCACAGATCCTCCAATTTTAAGTTCAAGGCACTTTCATAAAAGGAGAAAGAACAGTTTGGGGAGGAAAGATGGCAAATTCTGTTAGAGAGTAAGTTTCATGTAAATGCTGGACAGGAGGGTAAAGAATTCCAAATGAAATTTGAAAATAAAAATTGTGATATTGGGAGAGAAGTCAAAACTAGACAGAGCTTTGGGTTCATCCTCTTGGAGACAACCTGACAGGGAATGACAGATTCCTAAGAAGGGAAGAGCAGACAGAAAAGAGAAGAGGTCCCAGGACTGATCCCTGGGGGACTCAGACTTTTAGGTCACCAGAAAGTGACCAGAGAGTCACAGGGGACTCATGGAGTAGAGATTCTTGGAAATCAGGGGAGGAGAGAATTTTAATAAGCTAAAATGAAGCACCAGGTCACCACTGTCACTAGACAAAGAGGAAGAAGACGTAGGAAAGGCCTTTGCTTTTCACTCTTCCCATAATGCAGGCGACTCACCAGCACTAGGTTTTTATAAGATGACGCATAGCCTACTGCTCCTTAATTGCATAATTTCATTAAGTACATTTTTATCCCTCACCAGTTTGGTTTGGCAATCTGGTGCCATCCAGGATTCTTGGTGGAAACAATGAGTGTGCTATTGAAATGCACGCTTGCAGAGCTGTTTCCCACTGTCTTCACCCTAGTGTATTCGCAGCTTCAAACACGCGTCAATATTCTCAGCTCAGACACATCTCCTGGCTTGGCGTAAGACTGTTGACTCCCCCCAAATTCAGATAGATGACACTCCTCCCCGTGCTCCTCCTCCAGTCTGTCTGCTGTACTGGAAACAAAAGAACCATTTCAAAATGCAAGAAACACAACATGCAAATTAGTGCCCAAATAATTTGTGGGTAATCATTTCAGAGAACCAAAGATGCTTAGAATACCAATGTCATGCAGGGAGGTTTGCATGAGGAAAGCCATCCCAGGCGGCCCTGTCCTGGTTTGGCCCAGAGAGGATGGGTGGGTCAAAGGAAACCACTAACACAGATATCTGAGCTTTTCCTCTAAAGATTCTCCAAGAAAATACCCCAGGTCTACAGATTTATTTTATGAACCGAATGGGATTCCCACTTACCAGGGGCACCGATAAGTTCTCATCCCATCAGTGATTATGGCGGCCGTCTGGGGCCCCCACTACTTTCCAAGCGCTATGCTGGGTGTGCTCCTAATGTCTGTCTCATCTAGTCCTGCGTGGAAAATATCATCTTCTCTGTTACGTAGATGAGTAAACCGAGTCTCCAAGCTGTCAAGTGGAACAGAGGGTCAATCCCAAATAGCCCTAACCAGAATTCCTCATCCTTATGTGGCCTGTCTCTGAATGGAGCTTAGTCTTACATTATTTTTCTAATTTCCTCGGTTTAGAGGGGCAATAGAGTGGGATGGAAAGGAACTGAATGGGAACTTTGGACAGTTGAGTTCTGGCACCAAAGTGGACTTGCCTACTGGCCCTGCGGGAGTCATTTCATCTCCAGGGCCTCGTTTTCTTCCTTTGTGAAAATGAGGGAATGGGTTCATTGCAATATGACCCTCCCCTACTCATGACCCTCCAAGGGCTGGCAGGGTAGAGTTTAAGTTCCTTGGTAGCCTCACTCGTCCCCATCTCCCAGCCGTCCCCAACACGTGCTCACCCCTGCTATAGCCGTGACACAGGTGCCAGGTTCTCTGTGACTTTGCACATGCTGCTCCTTCTCTTAGGGGTCCAGCTTTTCCAACAGTAAGCTCTTATTCATCCATTCAGCCCCAGCTCAAATGTCCCTTCCTCCTGCAGCCTCCTCTGATCCCTCAAGGCTAGTCTAAGACCACTCCGCTCTCTTGTATTGGTAAGAATCCAAGCCGCAGTTCCCCCTCTCCCTCAGCGCTCTGAAAGGTTGGGTCACTTGGCTCTTCTCCGTGACCCAGTGGAGGAGAGGGGCTGCATCTGGGTCACCTTGACATTCCCAAGCTCAGGCATGGCGCCGAGCACATAGTAGGTGCTTGCTGGCTGATGATGCAACGGATTCTTTTCTAAGAACCTTATCTCTGGCATCCTAAGATGGTATGAATTTAACTGTGCTCCCAACAGGACAGAAGATGCTAAAATAAGAGATAGTTGGACTTTCTCATCTATTTCTGTCTCTCAGCGTCATTAACTCCCACTTCTGCACTCCAGCTCCCCGTCAGCTGACAAGCCACCTCAGGAGCTTGAATGCATGTTGGTCGTAACTGGGATTCCCTCCTGCAGCTCAAAGCCCCCTTAGCCTGCATTGGAAAGTAGTTGGGCCTGATGCCTTTGTGGCTAGGAAGATAATTTTAATTTGGAGCACCCCTGCCCCTACATGTCTGCCCTATTGGGAAGTCACAGTGTCTGTAACCACCTCAATAACACCCTGCGGTGAAGGAATTCTCTTTTAAATGGACGTCCATCGTGTGGAAACACATCAAAGCTATTAGCTATCCTTCAGAAGTATTTTGACTCATCCAATCATCTATTTATTTATTTATTCATCTGTTCATTCACTGAAGAGTTCCTATAAACTGGGCACAAGTCATTTTAACTTCACCCTTGAAAAGAGACAACTGTTCACTTCCTGTACTGATGGTTAGTAATTCATAAAAATATAATAATCATAGTAATAGCAAATATTACATAGTTCTTATTATTTACCAGGCCCTGGATTAAGAACTTTACTTGTATACGTTACTGTGTTTGACCTTCACAATAACCTCACTAGAGGGGTATCATTTTTTATCATCTTTATTTTGCAAATGTGAGAACTGAGGCATGGGAAGATTGTCAACTTGCCAGGACCACACATGTGGCACATGACAGAATTGGGATTAGACCACGACATACTCAATCCCTACCCTGGGCACTTAGGGTGGGGAGGGACCCTAACGGTCAGGCATTTCCCCAGGGATCTGGGCAGAGTGAAAGGAGCATCAGATGGGGAGAGAGAACTCTCGGCTTCCCACTCAGAGCTGTGCCTTGGGCCGGGTGTGTCACCTGGACCAAGCACTCACCCGTTCGGGTACCTTTTTTTTTCTTCTTATTAATCTACCGATATTAAAAAAGGGAGTTGGATTAGGGTATGACTAATGAAGCTGGAAGGGCTCTGCAACCTCTACAATTCTGTAAATTAGATTTTTTTCTCCCAAAATTATGATCAGTATTATCAAGGTGACTGAGGTTTAATGGCTGAAATCAACAACAGCAGAGGACAAACTGCTCTGGGCAGGCGATTCTCAGAGGACCTGGCATCTTGTTTCGGGGGCTGTAATGAAGGTGCCGCCTGTGGCTCAGGCCCCCGATTCAAGTATTTCCAGGTGGCTGTGGGGAATGGAGGCCCGAGGTCACCTCCTTGTTGAGCCTGCCGAAGCTGCACGTCCTCCATCTTCACACCATGTTTCCAGCATCCTTGTCCCCCGGCTCCAACTGGTGACACTCACACTGGGTAGAATGCAAGGGTGGCCAGAGAATCTTGCAATGGGCAGAAGTGTGCTGGCCAGTGGAATTCCCAGAGGACACCAGGCGCAGAGAAGGATTGCAAACATGTATTCATTTTTCAGACTGAGTGGTGAGGTATCAGAAAATTCAGGGTTAAGTACAGGGTCTTCACACGTCCTAGTGCTGACCCAGAAAGGCTGTGTGTGAGAGGAAGGGACGCTCACAGGCCTTCAAGACAGACACGTGGGTTTTGCTGCCTCTCTTTGGCTGTGTGTCTGTGGGCGAGTTATCGGCCTCCACAAGCCTCACTTTCCTCATCTGTAAAGTGGGAAATTCTCTCCTCCTTTCCGGGTTGTGGCAACAATTAGAGGTGATGTTAGTCAGACTCTCAGATCAGTGCACAGACGCTCAATAAAGTGCAATTACATGACCATTGCAGCTGCCAAAATCATTCTATTTGGCTGAAGTACCGGTGTGTGAAGGGGAATTGGAAGATGGGATTGAAAACAAAGTTGGGGTCACTTTGTTCATTCATTCATTCATTTATTCATCCACTCTTTCATTTAACACTACTTTTCAGGTCCTGACCATGTACCAGGTGCTGCATGGACTGGGGACAGGTCTGTGCATATAACTGACACAATGCTTGCCTTCCACCACTTCTTTTTTTAGAAACCTCTTCCTATTAAGGACATCCTCTTCTATTTTGCTAAGAAGTTTTTTTCTTTAAACCATAAATAGCTATGAAATTTTATTGAATGCTTTTTCTCATCTATTAAGATGAATTTTGATATTTTCTCCTTTAACATTTTAAACTAAATTCTTAGATATGTAATTATTGGGATAAAAAGATGAAATGTTTACCACGTTGAGACATTTTGCTAAATTGTCCTTTAGAAAGGTTTGGCCAACTTTTACCGCCCCTCCCATGAAAATAAATAAGTATGCCAACTTTAACATACTCTTGTTTTCATTGTTAGCGTCTGATAGTTGAAACATGGGGTGTAATCTGTTTGGGTTCCCCAAGACGCAGACGTCAAAATGCGATTAGTCATACAATTATGGAAATTGGGAGGGGGGCCGGGGAAGGTGGGGAGAGCCATCAGGCACTGATTCAGGGCTGACTCGGTGAAAGAGAAGGGGAAGAAAGGAGAGTCAGGTAGGCAGAGGCCAAGACTGCAAGAAAGTTCTAAGAAAGTTTCAGCCAGGCCAACAGGAGTCCTCAAGTCAAAGTCACCCTCAGAGGAGTTTCCTTCGCACGGGCAGAGGCTGCAGCAGCACCCCAGTCCACTCAGTCGTGGGTTGAGCAGCTTCCCACATGGGAAGTGTGGCCTGGGGACAAACAAGGTGGTGAATTCAGAGCACACCCGGGGCCGTCCATCACTCACGCCCCAGTAGGAGAGCCGGGTGCACATGCTCACGGCTGCCGCAGCCTGTTTGTTTTATTCTTGACAATTTGTTGGAGTTCCTACAGATTATAAATATTAACCATTATAAGCATTGCAAATATTTTCCCCAGTTTATTGTGTATCTTATGACTTTGTGGAGAGAGAAGGGAAGATTGTCATAAAGGAAGGAAATTCTAAATATTTAGACAGAAAAATCCAACTATTTACTAAATGACTTTTGGCTTTTTTTTTAGCATGCCTAGGAAGGCTCTTTTCCTCCCACAATTTAAAAAATATTCACTGAAAGCATGGACTGAACCTTCATCCACTGAACTGAACTCCCAGTCTGCAGGACACGCAGTGGATTGAGGAACACTCAGCAACACTGCGGGAAATGACCCCAATAAATGGACCTCTCCTCTTCCCACCCCCCAGACGTGGGACAAACAGGAAAGTTTGAAAACTGATTGAATATTTGCTATTAAGAAACAATTATTTTTTAGAGTGATGACGGAACTGTGGTTATATTTAAAGAAAGATGTTTATGTCTTTTAGAGCCTCATATGGAAATATTTTCACCTGAAGTGATGTAAAATTTGGGATCTGTTTCAAAGTCACCCAAGGTGGAGAGAGATGGTGGGGCAGCGGGTACAAATGAAGCGGGATTGGCCTTGATGGCTGTTTCAAATGGGTGGTGTATCCTTGGGGACTCATTGTACATTCTTTCTACTTTTGTATATATTTAAAGTTTTTGTGTAATACAAACTTAAAAAGTATAATCTATCAGAAACATACACGTGCATGCACATGTGCTCGAGCGCGCACACACACACACAGAGGAAAAGAAAACCAGTGAGGGCTCTGGAGTCAGAATTTGGGGGTTTGAACGTTATCTCCACCCTTACTGACCTCTTCGTGCCTCTGTTTCTCACCTGCAAAATGTGGGAACTATTATTTCCTATGTCATAGCCCCATTAGAAGGATTAAATGAGATCAGACGTGTAATGGAGAATCCGGTACATAATCAGCGTTATGGAAATCGATCTTACAAATATTTGTTGAGTGCCTCAAATCTGCCAGGCACTGTGCCCAATGTGGGATGAGCTAGCCGTGTTTCATTATTACTTATATCGTCACTGTAGTCATTCTATGATTCTGTTTCTTATATTTCCATCTTTTGCTATCTGGAATTTATTTTGGTATAAGGAAGGATGTAGGGAACTCTTCTTAAATATCCATCATATGCATTAAACAGTCTTTTTTTCCTCCACTGATATGAAACCTTCTCTTTATCATACAGTAAATTCTCATGTTTATTTCTAGACTCCCTGTCTTCCTCACCACTCTTCTAATGATATTTTTGTCTAGTAGCCTTTATGAATCTGTTTTTAGTGCTTGGCAAGTTTAAGTAAACAAAAAGAGTAATTTTTGAAATGTTTAGTTTTTTTCTAATTGAAGGAAGTATAATATTTTCATTTCCATTTTACCTATCAAGGTCTTTTGCCTCTGTCCACCAGGTTCCTCCACAAAGGACAGAGCAGATTATAGAACTATCTGTAGACCTCAGGGCAACGTCAGAGCCGACAATTTCATTGTCAGGGCCGACCGGTAGGCAAGAGGGGATGATCTGGTTTCTGTTGGTGACACCCAAGTCAGGATGAGTTAGATCCAGAGTCCCTGCCTTCTGCATCTTTGCACAAGGTCCTTCCCACTTTTTGTGTGTGTGTGTGTGTGAGGAAGACCAGCCCTGAGCTAACATCCATTGCCAATCCTCCTCTTTTTTCGCTGAGGAAGACTGGCCCTGGGCTAACATCTGTGCCCATCTTCCTCTACTTTATATGGGATGCCGCCACCACATGGCTGACAAGCAATGCGTCGGCGGGCACCCGGGATCCGAACCCGCAAACCCTGGGCTGCCAAAGCGCGAACTCAACCCCCACGCCACCAGGCTGGCCCCTGGTCCTTCCCACTTTTTGATTGGAATAGTTAGGTCCAAACATTACATTATTTAAAAAAAGAGAGCAGTATGTCACTGGGTTGTTTTAACGACTGTTTAAAAAACATTCAACTCTGATTTTTATATACCTGGTGCAGAGGATCTAAAGTTTCTGTGCATATCTGTGACAAGCAATTTTTACCTTTTTTGATAAACTCTAGGAGTGGATGAAGTTGACTTTTACTGAGTGCCTATTATCAGCAAGTTGTTTTATGTGTGTCGACTGCCTTTTCCCCCTCTCCTGCTTCCTTTGGGCAGGCTCAACCTTTCTCGGTTACTGTGACGGGCAGGAGAGTCATCAAGGCAGCAAACCACTGCAGTTGCTCAAAACCATGACAACCACACAAGCTCACAAGAGCCACGGAAACAGTGAACTCTGCCTCCCAGCCCAGGACCCACTGTGGTGACAGGAGAAGCAGCGCAAAGGAAGCAATGTAGGCTCAGGGGCATGTAGCTTTGTTTTTTCCCAGTTTGCAACCATCCCATGGGAGAATAAGCAGGCATGCTCAAGGTCCTCTCAAGCATGCAACACAACTCTCTCTCTCTCTCTCTCTCTCTCTCTCTCTCTCTCTCTCTCGTGTCTGTCTGTCTGTCTCTCACTAACTTTCGTGATGCACCCAAACCCCTCCCAACGTGATCTCCCTCCTCATACAATGTCCCTTTTCATCTTCTTTCAAATGCTGCCTAAGACCACGTGGTGCTCTGTCCCCATCACTGTTTACTTCATTTGCGTGAGGAGGGACCCCATACACAGGGCAACCAGAGTGGGTGCCCACACCCCCAGTCTTAAGCAGACCCTTCCGTACCCTTGGTCGACGTTCCCCTGGGTTCCTGGCTCACATCACCACGAGGCCACAGGATGCGAGCCTGCTCCTCTTTCTCCTCTAGCCCAGGTGTTCTTACATCTCATGGACCACAGCATCGCCTCATCCCCAGTTCAGCACTTTCTGTTCCTGCTGCAATGACACACAGAGTGTTTCTAAGCATACACGTCACATGCTTTTACAACATCTTGACTAAACACATCCCATAGACTTCTAACAGAACCCAATGCATTTCTCTCTTCCAATGTAGTAGGTTTCCTTCCTGCTCAGAATGACCCCAAATGTGTGTACTGTTTCATTGAACTCTTCCAGCCCCCAGTTGCTTTGCAGGGTACAGAGGGAAAAAATGAGGCTCAGAGAGATTAATTCAACTACCAGGGTCACACGTGAAAAATAGCAAAGCCAGAATTCAGGCACACAGATCTCTGACTGAATCTCGTCTTCTTCCACGCGAGGGCTCTGCCTCTCCTTCCTGCCGCCCCCACCACTTACGGTACATTTCCAGTGTCACAGGGTGGTGTAAAGGGGTCAGTCTCAGGGTTTGAGAATTCAGAAACATGCTTTGGGTTTTATTCTTTATAGTGAGATCATCTGGATCAGGTGTTTTGAGTTTTCCAAAAAAGCCCAGGGAAATTTGATCAAGGGAGCTGATCCTAAATATTACTATTCAGAGAAGTCCTTGAAATACTAAACACAATCCTGTAGCCGAAAAAATAATTACTCATGGAAAAAGATTCTGAATTATGAACAAAGAAGTCAGATAATGAATCTTATGTGGAGTTTATGTTGGTCTTATTTATTAATTCATTTCATTGAAAACACACATTGATTTTCTCCTTCTCACTCTTTTAGGAACTCTACTTGAATGGGGACTGAGCGGTGAAGGACGAGTGGAAGCCACTGACCCGTGATTGGGCTCATGAGACATAGTCAAGTTCGCAGTTTTGAGAATATTCTTAGTATGTGGCAGAAATTCATTAGGCAAGTAAGAAGAGCAGCGTGATTTGAGAGGGAGGAATGCTGACTTTTTCTAGAGAACTGGGCAGCAACCTCAATGACTCATTCACTCTGCCCTACTCCTCCTTCAGTACAAAGCTTAGTAGGATGCAGCAGGAGACGTGAACACGTGCTTACATTTGAGCTGGACGAGTGACCACGACATCAGAGCAGAGATCTAAGACTGGTGCTGTGACAAAACTAGCTCCAGGACATGAGGCAAGACACTCCCTCTCAGAGTGTCCCAATCTACACTGGTTTCCTAGGGCTGCCACAACAAATGGCCACAAACTGGGTGTCTTAGAACAACAGAAATATATTCTCTCTCAGTTCAGGAGGTGAGAAGTCAGAAGTCAAGGTGTCCACAGGGCTGGTTCCTATGGAGGCTCTGAGGAGGGTCTGTTCCACGCCTCTGTCTTAGCTTCATGGGGTAGCCTGCAATCCTTGGCATTCCTTGGCTTATAGACACATCACTCCCATCTCTGCCTCCACACACCTTTTTGTTTCCAAATTTCCCTCTTATAAAAACACTCACCCTAATCCAGTCTGACCTCATCTTAACTCGATCACATCCACAAAGACCCTGTTTCCAAATACAGTCACATTCACAGGTACCGGGAATTAGGATGTGAACATATCTTTTTAGGGGACACAATTCAATCCACAACACCATTCTTTTTTTTTTTTTTTTTGTAAGGAAGACTAGCCCTGAGCTAACATCCATTGCCAATCCTCCTCTTTTTCCTGAGGAAGACTGGGCCTGGGCTAATATCCATGCCCATCTTCCTCTACTTTATATGTGGGATGCCACCACAGCATGGCTTGATAAGTGGTATATAGCTCCACGCCCGCGATCCGAACCTGTGAACCCTTGGCTGCCAGAGGGGAGCATGTGAACTTAACCACTACCCCACCATGCCCGGCACCCACAGCACCATTCTTAATCGAAGGGATTGGAAGAAGTTTTTTTTTTACAACAGATGAATTCTATTCTGCCAGTGGCCCAGCCATTTTATCTTCATATTATGGCTCCTGTTTTAACAAAACATGCTTAGGAGCTGTCAGAATCAGAGGGTGGGAGGTTTTCAAAAATCTAGCAGTGGGACTGTTTAGGTGTTTAATGTCACAGTGAGGCGTGAATGCTGGAAAGGGCAGCCCTGCAGTAATTATATTTTGACTTGGAGTTTGTTTAGCAGGAAATGTCATATTTGTACTTAAGGTTAGACGTGACATCCTAGCTGGCTAGTTTGAAATAAAAAAGGGTTCATCATTTTGGCACAAGTGCTAATGCCCACCTGATTGTTTAAAAGCATTTTTAAATGACACAAGATAAAGGTCAAATATCTCATAACTTCTGGCAAATGGGGTTGGAAAAATTGGTAATTGTGCAGCCTGGCAGCAAAGGCCTGGAATGCTCTAGCCACCCACCCTCCCAACCCCTGAGTTGTGGCTCCTGGTTTCCCACATCCCACTGCTGTCACAGCAAGACCCCGCCTCATTGCTTGGCCTTCCTGGACATGTCCTCATCTTTGTGCCTGGTTCTCGCTGTTCTTTCAGATAGAACTCCATCCTCTCCCAATATAGTCCTTCCTCCACTGACCACCCTCCACACCCTGCCTTCAGTGGACTAAATCTTTGTATCCTCCCCCAAATTCATCTTTGTATTCTCCCCCAAATTAGTGTTGAACCCTAACCCCAACGTGATGGTGTTAGGAGGTGGGACCATTGGGGCGTCATTAGGTCTTGAAGGTGGAGCCTTCATCAGTGGGGTTAGTGCCCTCTAAGAAGAGGCCAGCGAGATCTCTTGTCCTCTTTTCACCACGTGAAGATACAAGGAGAAGTCAGCCATCTGCAACCTGGACCAGGGACTTCCCCAGCACCTACCATGCTGGCATCCTGATCTCAGACTTCCAGCCTCCAGAATTGGGCAAAACAAATTTCCACTGTTTATAAGCCACTCGGCCTACGATATTTTGTTACAGTAACCTGATCTGACTAATATACGACCTCACCCATCTTTCATGGAAGGCCAAGCTCAAATGCTGGGCATCAAGAACTGGGCCGCATCCCCAACTGCTCAGTGCTTATCCTCAAACGCTGTTGTTTGAGGGAAAAGCTACCCTGACCGTTGTTGACAGTACGGTCACGCACTGCATGATGAGGTTGCAGTCAGTGACATACTGTATCTACGACGGAGGTCCCATGAGATTAGTACCACGTAGCCTAGGTGTGTAGTAGGCTGTACCATCTACGTTTGTGTAAGTACACTCTAAGATGCTCACACAAGGACGAAATCGCCTAACGATGCATTTCTCAGAACGTGTTCCCATCGTTAAGCCACACATGACTGTAGAATCTTGACGACATTAGTCTAGGAACATCACTCAGCAGTCAGTCATGTGTGACTGAGCCCCAGTTGTGTGGCAGACTCGGTGCTGGTGCAGCAGCAACTGCAGAACCCGTCCCCGTATCTGCCTGATGGAGCGAGAAGTCTAGCAAGACTGAATGGACTCCAATAACACCTGAAAGGGTTCTTTTACCTCTGAATGTCAGAAAGAGACAGCAAAAAAATCATGGATTTGAGCTGCACCCATAGTATGAAATTTATTTAATATAGAGTTTACTAAAACATTAACTTTAGTAAATTCCATATGACAGTTATTACACTGTATCTCCTCAATGATATGATCACGTCCTCTAAAATGTTGATGGGCCTGAAATCAGGCTGCAGTTTACAACTGATTTTAAAAGGAACTTGCCTTCTGTGAAAATGTTGCCTCTGCCTGTCAGGTGTTGTTACCTAATTTGAATTATTTGACTTGGCAGCACCACATAGAGTTGGATTTTATCTTAAATTGAATCCTTAATTGTCATTTGTGATGTCTTCAAAAAGATTCCCTTCTAGTGCAATGTTAAAACAAAAGTTATTATAGGCAAAGAGCTTGAGTATAGAACTCCAGGAAATAAATTTACTAAGAGTGAAGCAAACATTTGTGGCGAAGTGGCAGGGAGGGTGTTCCCACACTTCCTCATTGTCCCTAAAAGCAACAACAGAGTGTTTAATAGGATCTGAGCAGGGAGAATGCAAATCCACAACTTAAATGGCTACTGTGTGTGTGTGTGTACATAATTTTGTATTTATTTTATTTTTTCAGCTTTATTGAGGAATAAACAGTATATGAAAATACTGCACGTGTTTAATGTATACAATTTGGTGAGTTTGGACATATGTATACACAGTGATACCATTACCACACTCAAGGTCATAAACATCCCTAATCTCCAAAAGTCCCTTTGCTTTTTTGTGTGTGTGTGGTAAGAACACTTAACGTGAGATCTATCTTCTTAACACTATGCTGTACCGCAGATCTCTAGAACTTGTACAACTGCAACTTTATACCTGTTGAAGAAAGCTCTCATTTTCCTCTCTTCCCATCCCCTGGCTACCACCATTCTAGTTTTTACTTCTGTAAGTTTGCCTATTTTAGATGCCTCATTTAAGTGGAATCCTACAGTGTATGTCCTTCTGTGACTGGCTTATTTCACTTAGCATGATGTTTTCTAATTCCATGCATGTTGTTGCAAATGGTAGGGTTTCCTTCTCTTTTTAAAGCTAAATAATATTCCATTATATGGATATACCACATTTTCTTTATCTATTTATCTGCCAATGGACATTTGTGTTGTTTCCATGTCTTGGTTATTGTGAATAACACAGCAATGAGTACAAGTGTGCAGATGTTTCTTCAAGATCCTGATTTCCATGCTTTTGGATATATACCCAGGAATGGGATCATACAGTAATTCTATTTTTAAATTTTTGAGGAACCCCCACATGGTTTTCCACCATTTTACATTCCCACTAACAGTGCACAAGGGTTTCAATTTTTCCACATCAACACTCATCTTTTATATATTTTTTTAATTTTATTGTTTTGCTGAGGAAGCTTCGCTCTGAGCTAACACCTATGCCAATCTTCTTCTATTTTGTATGTGAGCCACCACCACAGCATGGCCTCCAACGAGTGGTGTAGGTCAGTGCCTGGGAACTGAGCCTGGGCTGCCAAAGCAGAGCACGTTAACCACTAGGCCACGGGCTCAGCCCCTCATCTTTTATTTTTTTGATAACAGCCATCCTAACAGGTGTGAGGCGATACCTCATTGTGGTTTTGATTTGCATTTCCCTGATGATTAGTGACATGGTGCATCTTCTCATAGATCTGTTGGCCATTTGTATGTCTTCTCTGGAGAAACGTTGGTATGCATAAGTTTTTGTCCCGTTGTGAGACACATGTAACATGATGGCATAGGCATTGCAGTTATCCTGTGGCAAGCCAAGCTGACCAATCCCTTAGAACAGATTAGCAAACACTAATGCTGGGAGCGTCGGTGTGAGTGATCAATGCTAATGAAGGCGGGTGACTTAGGAGTCATGAGCTGACTCCCATGAGAGGCTTTCTACCTTCCAGCAACAGGAATTCAATTAAGGAAAAAATGAAATGTTGAGTTTAACCAAATAGGAAATTCAGACAGAGCACCAATGTTCTTTAGTATGCCTTGAATTATGCTGTCATTCTTCGGGCACTAAAAAGTCAAGATCATGAACATAAGTTATGGAGGACAGCATGTCTCCACGGTGCTGTGTGTCACTGCTGGTGTCCCAACTGAGCACAGCTTCAGACTCTGGCTAGGATAGGAGGCCTGGGCCTAAACTTGAATTGCGAAACTAAAGAGGAAGGTGGCATAAATGAGAGTTGTTGTCTTCTAGCTTTTTTAAAATGCACATTTAACGTAATGTCACTTTTTTTTCTTCTAGAACAAAGTTGTTACTGAGTTTCTGGATATTTTCTGCTTCTGTTGAAACTCACAGAAGCAGAAACTAGAATGGTGGTTGCCAGGGGATGGGAGAGGGGGATGTGGGGAGTCGTTGTTCAATGGGTATAAAGTTGCAGCTATACAAGACGAGTAAGTTCTAGAGATTCTCTGTCAACATCGTGCCTAGAGTTAACAATACTGCATGTGCACTTAAAGATTTGTTAAGAGGGTAGATCTCACGTTAAGTGTTCTTGCCATAATAAATTTTTGTAAAAGGGGGCACAGGCAACTTTTGGAGGCGATGGGTGTGTATTACCTTGATTGTGCTGATGGTTTCACAGGTGTTTGCATATGTCCAGACTCATCAAGTTTTATACATTAAATGTGCACCTCAGTAAAGCTGTTAAACAAATAAACAAACAAATAAAAAGTAAAATAAAATTCATGGGAATACAAGCCTGTTTGGTTGTACTTACAAACACCAACGCCTCCTAGTTGGTAGCTGGTATAGTTCTTGGCTGGGGGTGACTGAGAATCTCTGGTCCTGCCCAGACCTTCTTCTTTATTGTTTTGCTTCTTCACTGTATGTCGATCCTTGTCAGTGTCCCACGCTGATACATAGTCCTTACCAGTTTACATTGGAATTGACACTTTCTATTATGGGTGTTTATCACTGAGGAATTTGCATTTGAGTGATGCAGCAGAAAACCCACATGACAGTGATATAAACAATGTGGGTTTATTGTTCTCACAAAAAGATAAGTTCAGAAGTAGGGAGTGGCTGGTATTGGTTCAGAGCTGGTGACACTGTGATAGTCTTAGCCTTTTTTACCTGGTTGCAACAGAGCTGCAGCAGCTCCAGCCATCACATCTGTGTTCCAGGCAGGAGCAGCACAGAAGAACAGAAAAGGCACATGGGAGAAGAATTTACTCCATTTGAGAAGCTTTCCTGGAACCCAAACCCAAAACTTTTCTTACATCTCATAGGCTGGAACTGTATGAAAGAGAGGCTGGGAAATGCAGGACTTTTTAAGCTGGGTCCCTTGCTTTATTCCACAAATCCGATATTTTAAGTAAAGAAGTCAGAGAAAGTAGATATTTGTGGGCAAGCGGCATTGCCATAGGACCTTCCTGTGACACTACAGAGAACGTTTCCTTCTCTCCATTGGTAATTGCTCAAAGAAGGTCACAATTTAGGATGGGGTCTGCCCTATCTGTCATCTATAACTCTGACTGGCCCCATCCCTAGTCTGATACTGCACAGATCTACTTAAGGAGAAAAGTACAAGTTAGCTTGTTTTCCCAACATGCGGACTTTTCTGCACAACACATTCTGTTGGATGGGAGGTAGGCTCATGTACCCCTGGGTTTGGCAGGGAGGGCACCTTTGGGTTTAAAAGTGTTCCAGCTAAAAAAAGTCATCCTCATTGCACAGAAATAAATGACAGATCCTTCCTTGGTTGCATTATCAAGTATCTCTACTGGCTGTGAGACCTGAGGAGTCTACCCTTCAACTCTTCCATTTGGGCTGTACCTGGGGTTGAACCAGCACCTATACAAAACAGAAGTTGTATCATTTGATCATTAACTTTCCCACGGGGTTTACAGTATGTGATCCTTACTGTTGGGATCCATTGTTTCCTCTTATGGGCTTCTTTGTCTGTTTCTCTCTCAGGATTCTTTCTTCCTGCTTGTGTGATAATTTGCATGTCTGCATCCCCACTGGATTGTGCACTCCTGGAGGGTAGTGATTTGGGCTCTCTCATTCCAGAGTCCCTTCCATAGGCATCCTTGGATCCTCAGTAATACCAGTTGAATAAAATTGACTCCTCTGGTGGCGTACGTCCTAATCTAAGGATGTTGAGGGCTGTTGAAAGCCTCTCCTCTCTCCATCTCTCAGTGTCTGTCCTTTCTGCCCATCGTGATGGTTCGTACGGCAACACCAAGAGAATAATGACCACCAGAGACTGAGACATAAACTGGGTATCTTGCATACATTGTGTCTAATCCTCCCTCAGACCCGAGAGGCAGTGATGATTAGAGAGAGAGAGGATCCTCAGAATAGCCAAGTCCCTTGGCCAAGGTCGCAAAGTGAGCAATTGCAGATCTGGCATTTGAAGCCAGATTTGATTCCAAAGCCACGTTTAGTTGAGCCTAGGATAGTACATCTTGCGTTTTAGTGCACTAGATGTTGACTTATAAGTGTTGTGGCTGTTGCAGAAAAATGGAGATGTTCGATGTGGACCTAGAGTTGGGAATAACGATGCCTTGGAAAGAGAGTGTTCACATTTGTTGAAATGCACCCTTTAGCTGCAACCTCATACTATTTTCTAGAAAGAAATCACTTGGATGCTATAAAATCTCACACAAAGATTTCCATATGTCTCCAAAGCTTAACAAATAAATATTATTGTTGTATTTGATATAGTAACACTATGCATGTCCTGGCCAGCAGAAATATGCAAAGAAGGCTGGCACATTCTAGCTCTAAGACCCGATTATGGACATCCATGTGGTATCATGTGAAAAGGCAGAAAAGCTGGCTTCCAGCCCGGGCGATGCTATGAATTTGCTGTAGTCTTGGGCAAGTTGCTTTCCTTTTGGAGGAATCAGTTTCTTCATTTGTAAAATGAGCCTGGTGAGTTAGATGATTTATAAAGTCCCTCCCATCTCCACGACATTCGACATTTTATGGTTTATATCTTTATACCACTTGCTGACCCTCTACTTTTGTTGTATAAAAAATGCGCATCCTTATATCAAAGTAGTGGGAGGGAAATTTCTGTTCTTTTTAAAGACATCTCCCCCACTCCCCCACCAGCTCACTTGTTTTTGCACTGAGAAGCATAGTGAGACTCTGGTGAGTATTTCCACAGTCCCTGGGGTACTTCATGCTCAGTTTAAGGCAAATGCCTAGATGGCTTATTTTTAGATCAAAGGCATCGAACTACAGCCTGGCCCTGGGACTGAGCCCCACTCCCCAGAGTGCTGTATGGCCCTGCTGTCAAGGCTCCCAGCCTCCATGGAGCATCCTGCAGAGCAGAAGGGATAATCTGAGCAATGACTGTCTTGATGGATGCATAGCATTTCACAATTCAGAAAGCACCTTGCCTCTGATATCTCTACTGTTTGCTCCCCTGAAAGGCAGAAAGCTCCCGCGGATAACAGCAGGGCTGCTGGTTAAACAGCTTGTCTGTGGGCACAGAGGCTCGAGGAGGCAGAGTTTGGCTGGACCCAGTTCTGGGACTCCTACTGTCCTGCTCTGTCCTCCACATCACACTGCCTGTGGCTTCAGAAAAATGTGTATGGGCCCACGTAGCCATCTTCGTTTCTTCAGTGAGCCACACATAGAGAGAAGCATAAAAAGGATTTCCCCTTTGAGTCTGGACCACCTGGAACCCCGGGGTGTAGACTGTCCAGGTTGGGGTTCTGGGCACCTGCGTGTATGTGGCTGATCTGGGCTTGGACTGACCACTCACCCGCACACCAGCAGAGTTGGGGCAGAGCAGAGCCCCGGGGGACCAGGCTGGGAGACTAGAGAGGTGGCTTCTTGTTCTGTGTCAGCCACTAACACACAGCGTGACCCAGAACAAGCCCTCCCCAATCTGTGCCTCAGTCTCCTTATCTGTGAAACAAAGGGTTTGGAGACAACACCGGCCAAGCTCCTTTCAGCCCTGACACCCACAGTACGTGACCTAATCATCCTTAGTCGGCTCTCACTGGGCAATATCTTCATGTCTCTGGGCTTCGTTTTCCCTCCACACCGCACACAGATTGCAGTCACAACTGACTCTGACCACCTGGTCCGTCCTTTTTCTTCTCTCTGCTCACAGCAGAACCTCTCCACTTTTCATTCTATACTTTGGGGGCCAGTAACAAAAAACTCCACTTGAGCCACTTTTAATAATACAATTGTATTAGTCTGGGTTCTCCAGAGAAACAGAACCAATAGGAGATACACATATAAAGAGATTTACTATAAGGGATTGGCTCCCGTGGATATGGAGGCTGAGAAGTCCAAGCTCTGCAGTTGGCATGTTGGAGAGCCAAGAAAGTGGTGGTGTAAGTTCCAGGTGGAGTCCAAGTCCAAAGGCAGGAGAAGACTGATGACTCAACTGGCAGACCCAGCTCAAAGACAGTCAGGCAGAAAGAGCAAATTCTCCCTTACTCAGTCATTTTGTTTTATTCAGGCCTCCAGTGGATTGGATGAGGCCCACCCACACTGGGGAGGACAATCTGCTTTACTCAGTCTGCTGATTCAAATGTTCATCTCATCCAGAAACATCCTCACAGACACACCCAGAGATCGTGTTTAGCCAAGTATCTGGGCACCCTGTGGCCCGGTCAAGTTGACACAGAAAATTAACCATCACAGAAATGTAATCAGCTTGTGCATCTGAAAAGTCCAGCAGCCCAGGGGACACAGCTGGGACCTTGTGTCTCTCGACATCTCCAGGTTCCACTTGTTTGGAGTTTGTGTCCTTCTCAGGATGATTCTTTCTTCATGGCTCCAAGATGGCCCCAGGCTCTCTCTGGGGCTACATGCCTCCTTGCTCACCCCAGAACTGGGGTGTAGTGGGAAAGCAACTCTTTTAAACATCTAATTGGATCGATATTGGTCATATACTCAGCCCTGAGCCAATTATATGGCCTGGGGGATGGATTATGCTAATGAGTTTGGGTCTAAACCACGGGCCCACCCTAGAGCTGGGACTAAGCCTGGCTCACCACAGCACGGGCTATACACAGGAGGGGGTTAGTTCAACAAAACTGGCTGCAGGTACCAACAAGAGGGAACGGATATCGGGCGGTCCCAAACACCAAATGTTTGTTACAATGATCCAGCTAAAGTGTTCGGTTCGTATCCTAATTTCCAATGGCTGCTGAAACAAATAACCACACCCTGATGGCTTGAAACAATATAAATTTATTCTCCTGGAGGTCACAGGTCTGAAATCAGTTTCACTGGGCTGAAACCAAGGTATCAGTGGGCCCCACTCCCTCCGGAAGCTCTCGAGTAGAATTCTTTTCCTTATCTAGACCTGTCTTCTTTGGCTCCTGTCCCCTTCCTCCACCTTCAAGGCCAGTAGCACAGCATCTTTAAATCTCTCTCTGCTCCTGTGGTCACATCACCTTCTCCTCTCTCTCTGTCGCATCTGACCCTTCTGCCTCCCTCTGATAAGGACCCTTGTGAGGACATTGGGCCCACCCGGATAATCCAGGATAATCTCCCATCTCAAGATCCTTAACTTCATCACATCTGCAAAGTCTCTTTTGCCATATAAGGTAACATTCACAGGTTCCAGAGATCAGGACCTGGATATCTTTGGGGGCCCTTATTCCACCTAGTAGAGGTGGCTCTCCTGCTGCCCTGGGCAGAATTAAATGTCCTTTTGTCCACATGTCCCAGGCCTTTATTCACACCTGCTATGGACCTGATCAGTCTCATCATGGAATCCTGTGTGTGTTTGCAGGTCTGTCCTCCCACCAGGCGGTGGGCATCTTGATACGAGGAATACTTTATTTATCTCCCGAAATCATAGCATCATGGCCAGCCCAGAGAAGGTTCTCAATGAATGAGTGAATAAATGTCTTCACTGGTGCAAATATAATGCAATTTGAAGGCACAAGGCCTGAGGGGACCTGGAACCGAGGATGACTCAGAGACAGCATGGGGTTAATGCAAAGACCTGAAATCCCAGTCCCAAATCTCCAGGCCCCTTCTGCTGCCTCCTTACCGAGAGCATTGGCCAAGCACATCTTATTTCCTGAAGCCTATTTTTAAAATCCCTCAGTACTAGCGAGCAGCGTTGTGGCTATAAATAGAGGCCATGGATTTTATGATCAGAGAAAATGAGTCCATCATATTAAAAACACACACACATGCTATTTATAGCCCAAGGATTTCCACAGACGAGCAGACTCACTGAGGACCCCTGGCTGATTCTCCTCCCAGCCATACAGGGCTCATGGAAATGGAGCGGACAAGTATGTCATTCTAAATTGCGTTTATTTTTGGAAACCCTCTTTCTAACGGAGGGGGTCATGCAAAATGTATGAAACTGACAGGAGTCTTTTAGAGGAAAAGAATTACATTGCTGGTTGTGGAGTAAATAGAGTTCCGAGGAGACCAACAGTGGGCAAGGATGAAGGAACCGTGCAAAGACGTTCCACGTGAAACACGCCAGACGGGCCAGAAAGCCACAGCCCCAGGGGGCCTCTCTGAAACAGGAGCAATGGCCAACCTGCACCGAGCACCTACTGCACACCAAGCACTGTGTTAGGGACGTAAATGAATTATTTCCTCTCGTGATCTCTACAGAGCACGACGTGTTGGTACTATTGTCACTGACCCCAAATTACAGATGGGTAAATTCAGGCGCCGCGAGGTTGAGTAACGTGCCAAGGCCTGAGCTAGACCTGGGACTGGAGAGGGACCCAGCATTCTCAACTGCTGACTATCAGCATCACAGTTCAGACAGCAGGGACGAGGTGGGATGGAGACCGTGTGCCCGTACCTTCTCTCTGGCTTTCAAGGCCTCCGTAATCAAGCTCCATCTGACTTCTGCGACGCGACCTCTTCCTTCTCTTTCTAACTTCCTCCTCCTCCTCCCCTCCTCTCAGAGAGTACATCCTATAGTGAGGAGGTTGCCACCTTAAGGGCACACACTCAGGGCTGCTATTCACCATATTTGCCAGCCAGCCTGGGGTGCTGGGACCAATCAGGACAGCCATGGAGCATAGACAGCCAAGGCCATCCTGCCAGGGCCACCATGCAGTCTTATTCTGACCCCGCGTGGTGGCTTCTCTTTCTCCTAGCTAGAGCCTCTCCCCATTTCTGTGCCCCACCGCCAGGTCCTCCTCAGATGGCTTCTCTGATTACTCCAGCACCTGCCACTTTCAGCTGTCTGGCCCCCTGTCTCCCTAGAAGGCTAGGCTACTAAAACTGCCCAAGTTGTAAGACCGAAGTGTCCTTGGTAAAAGCAGACGCTGTAAGTGTCAGTTGTCAGCACCCAGAGTGTAGACATAGACAGTCACAGAGCTGAAGCCAGGGGAACCTCAGCTCAAGTCCCAGCTGTGACTGATGAAGAAACTGAGGCTCAGCACAAGGGAACGTGCTTCTCTGGCCAGTAGCGGAGCCAGCTCAGGGTCCAGCTTCCCTGAGACTGAGCGTCATGGCTTGTGTAGGATCATGCCAAGCAGGGTCATGACCGTGAGCGAGACTTGTTCTCTCTTAACTTTCTCTTTTGTACCATGGGCACATAAAATAAGAGTTTCTGATTCCTGCTCAGTAATTTCCCCTCTATCTCTTCTGCCCTTGCCCTCATCCAGGTCACCACAACCACTCCCCTGATATCAGCAACAGCCTCCTAATGTGTCCCCTTCGCTCTGCCCCCTCCTTCCCCACTCCCATTCGTTCTTCACTCTTCAACCAGAGAGATCTTCCAAAAACTCAAGTTGGGTGATGCCGCACCCCCATCCTCATCCTGGTCCTCCAGGTAAATCACAAGCCTCTTGTGATAGTTCCTAAGGTGTTTCGTGGTGTACAAGGCCCTGCCCACTTCTCCAGTCTCTCCCCCTGCTCCTCCTTCACAGGGGCATCCGCTGCAGCCAGAGCAAGCTACTTGCTGTTCCCTGAAGCCAGAGGCTCTTCTGTGGCCCTGAAGTCTTTGCTCAAGCTTGTGCGAGCTCCTAAGACCGTGTCTTATCATCTCCTTATTCCTTGATGTGTAGGGGATATTTAACACCTGCTAATGAAATGAACGGATGGACAAATGGATGAATGGATGGATGGATGAATGAATGAATGAATAAATACTGTTTTCTATTTTCTACCTCTGGAAGCCACCTGTTACCTAAAAGTCCTTCAGTGCTTCCTTTCCTTCAACCTCTCCTCTTTTGTAAAGTCTTCTCTGGACTTCATCAGGTACAATTTTATCAAGCCTCTGTGAGCCAAGGTGCTGCAGCCCAGTACATATTTTCTGTGTGTCTGCCTCCACTCTCTGTCCCACCTAAGGACAGAGACCATGTTTTATATGTGACTGTCCCTCTAGTGCCTAGCATGAGGCCCTAAACTTTAATGACTGAGTGAACTGAATAACCATCTGACCAAAAGAATGAAAGAAAAAGCCCAGCGACATTGGCCCATGGTCATGGGGAGGAGCTGGGCCAGAGCCTGGTGTTCGGGCTTCCAGGTCTCTGTTCTTCTTAGCACTTCCCAGTGCAGATAAGAAGCCAAGGTTTTCACTAGTTTTAGAATTCTTTCCGGGGCTCTGGAATGCCACAAACACACCAAGCAAGTCGGAGTCGTCCCCAAAAAACCAAGCTAGAATGGGTTTGCCTGGGTTGCCAAACTTAATCTCTCATTAGTGGTTTCTTATCTGGAAGAAAGGCACCCAGGGCATGGCTGGCTTAACCAAACAGGCAACAGGGGCTTGGGAGGAAGGCTGTTGGCAGCATGGAAGACGATAACACACCAGCAGAGCTGGGATAGGTTTGGAGTGGTGGGAAGAGCCCTAGGGAGAAGCCTGGATTATATTCCCCACCCTGTTACTAATCTACTGTGTGACCTTGAACAAGTTGCCTGGTCTCTCTGGGTCTTGGCTCACATCTCTGTAAAAGGAGGGAACCAGAACATACCTTCTCTAAGGCCCTTTCCCAGTTCTCGAGTTCTATGCGTTTATGTCTATAGAGTTTGTTTGGAAAAACACAAAGGACTCAGAGGGTGAAAATGAGGATAGAACTTTGCCAGTAAAGTGGTAAGTAGTAGGTTTATTTTCAAAGTGCAACAGTCAACAGCAAATGTAGTGAAAATAACAAGAAAAATAAAATTCGGAAGGTTTTCTGGAAACAAACCTACTAGATTCAACACAGAATTAATTCACTTACAAGTCACATCCTGGCCATGGTCCACCCCATTACCCATCGATCCCCTAGAAGCCCTCTGCTTCTACTGATGGCTGTCCCTTTCTCTACTGAAAACACTCTTCCACCCATTTTTCGGGGGGAGGGATGAGGGAGACGAAGGCCTGGTTCACTCTATCTCCAGTCCCAAATCCAGGCAATAGTAGATGTGCAATAAATGTAGGCTGAAGAATTAAAAGTGGAACTCACATCCATAATCATCAATTTCATTAATGATGCAATTCAAAGAGAGCCCTTCCCAGTTGCCTGACCATAAAATAGACCTCTTTTAGCCACTGCACTGGGAGTCCATGGTCTCACCCCTTTAAGATGAAAGGACTGACTCGATAATATTCCCTTTCCAGTGTAGGATTTAAAAATTCCAAGTGCTTTTACATTAGCTATTAACTAACAATAAAATAATCACTGGCACTTTTGTAGAGTTTTATGGTTCATATAAGACTTTCGTATCCACTATCTCACATGCTGTCAGGCAGCAGTTATTATCCCCATTGTGCAGGTGAGGAAAACAAGGCTCAGAGAGGGGAAGTGGCACGTCCAAGGTCTAAAAGAGGCCAGGAGCCAAACCAGGGCTGCGGTATGGGAGGTCTTCCCTCAACACTGCAAGTTGAAGTTCACCTATACCCCCTTCTCTGACTCCTCCCAAACCTACTCTAATGCTGCCATGAAAAGCAAATTGGGAGGTCTGCAAATTCATGGGCCTATTTCTGCCTTGCTTGTCTTTTTTTCCCCTCCTCTTTTATTCCTTCTTCCACCTTCAAGGAGGATATATCTTGCTGAAACATTGAAAATGAATTTAAGGTAGAGAGAAAGGAAAGGAAGGAAGGAAAGAAGGAAGGCCCTTACCAGGCTGAAAAGTGCCTCCACTTAGAGTTATTTAATTCTCATAAGAAGGCTCTGAGGCAAGCATATGTTCCCCATTTTACAGATGAAAGAACTGGGACTCAGATAAATCTCTTGCCCAGAGTCACACTGCTAGTGAAAGACGGAGCCAACAAATCTCATGGTCTTCTTGACATTCCATTCTGCAGAGCTGACAACAGGATGGGGAAGAGAAAGAGTAAAAACCCAGGATAAGCCACATGCAGATCATTTTTCCCCTCCAAAACAAAGTGAGGTAGAACCTGTCTTATCGGGTAACAGCAATATGGGTCAACAATTTCAATTTAATGAGATACAATGAAAACAGCTAGCAGTGGCTCTCTGCTTTCGAAAGATGTGGTTCCATTAAAAGCATTTAATTTTAATGCTACATGGCATAGTAAAATAACTACCCATTTTGTAAATTCCTTTATAATATTTCATCTTTACTGCTGCCTTTTAAAAGAATTTTCTCTATGAGTTACACTAACTTCTAATTAGCATCGCTTTGACGTTTTACAACTTCTGATATTCTGCAGAAAGCCAAAAGAAAAGGGAAGGAAAGACACAAGATGTAGTTTGGTGGAGAAAGCAAATTCAGTCCTTACACAACACACATAACTGCTTAGTTCTGGTGACTTGGCTTAGAAAGGCATTCATTTCAAAGCAAGGAACATTTGTTGAGAGTCTAGTACTTGGCATGGGGAAAGGGCTGACAGAAAGATGAATAGCACAGTTCTTGACTTCAAGGAGTTCGACATCTGCTGGAGGAGATGGACCCAACCACTGCTTGGTTGAGTGCAAGAGAGTTCTATAACAGTCCTCTCCCAGCTTCTCGTACTGAGGTCCAAATTTTTCACCCTCTTTGCCTTTCTTGTGTGTACGTATCAAAATAGAAAAAGTATCTCTTCCCCCTAAGTGTCTTAATAATAAATTCCACCACAATAATGCTTTATTTCTAACAAGGGCAACAAGCATTTGTATAGTGCTTTAAAGTTTACAAAGCACTTTCCCATTCAATGTGCCTTAAAACTACAGACTCAGAAATGTTCAAGTCAGGCAATATTTTTCAGTTGAAAGTATTTATGTTCAATTTTCTACAACTAGTAAATTTGAGAGATTACCTTTTTCAAATATTATAAAGAGAACCCCTTGTGGGCCATTTACAGCTATGCCAAAATGCATGCTGACATCCTTCAAGTATTAAAAAGAGCAAGCAAAACATTTCAACTCTGTTGACTATGTGAACCAAACCAGTGGGGAATGCATATGACTTTGCAGAAACAAAGAACATTATTCAGCAAAAAAAAGAGACATGTATTCTGCATAAGGCTATAAAACAATTTTTTTCCTAGAGCATATTTTTAGATCATTGAACTGCAAGAATGCTGATTTCTTTCTGAAACAAATGGATTATCAAGAATTACTGAAACCCTGTTAAAAAATAGCTACTAAGCTAAATTCCTTGCCTGACAGGCATTAAGGAAAATTATGTACTCATAGCCACAAGAGGGATGTGCTATACGATTCTCATATATATTGAAATTGTAAATCACATCAAAACTAATAATGTCACCCAGCTAAGTTCTTACTTGGCACATCAAATATTTTTATTTCAATCCTTAATTCACGGATTCAGGAAACGACTGGAAAGACAAGGCTAAAATGCGTAGAGCACCCCCGACCCCACTGTGGGCCGCTGTCCACGGTTCTGAATCACCCATCTTCTCTCTTTGGGGTCTGTTTCTCCTCACCCTGGGAAGGCCAGACTCAGAGTCAGGATTTATCACCCTATTCTGGCTCTATCACTGTGAGACTAGCTGTGTGCTCAGGGACAAATTACTGATTTGTTCTCTCAACTATTATTTCTTCAGAATGTAAAATGAACAAGTTGAACAAGAGGACTGTAAGCTCCAATATCCTAATTTGGTGACTTAAAATTGCCAAGATATTTGAACAAGTGGCAGGGTTCTCAGTATGATTCAACAAAATATTATTAAGGGTCATGTCTCATATTCCATGTACTATTCTAAGCACTAAAAATACAGTGGTATATTGGTTAGAATTTTTGTGGTTGAAATGGACACAAAACACACTGGCTTATGTGGAGAAAGGGTAATAATGATGGGGTAACTTGTAGGATTACAGCTAGGACTAAGGTACAACTGAAGGAGGACCTCTAACACCCTTAGATCTTCTTTCTTTATTCTTTCCACGTTATTCCAAAATGGGTTCTTTTACTCTGA
The DNA here is from genome assembly GCA_031878705.1 of Tapirus indicus. Lineage (NCBI taxonomy): Eukaryota > Metazoa > Chordata > Mammalia > Perissodactyla > Tapiridae > Tapirus > Tapirus indicus. The sequence goes on along the minus strand of CM062923.1, from coordinate 100,090,040 downwards.
AGGTGTGGGGCAGTCAGAGTCTAAGATGACCTTCAATTATCTCAACCTCCTAACATTCATAAGCGTCTGTAATCTCCTCCCCTTGGTTGTGGGCAGGACCTGTGACTTGCTTCTAACCAGCAGAATATGACAAAGATAATGCGATGTCACTTCTGTGATTACATTACATAAGATGGTAACACCTTTCTTGCTACCATATTTTCCCTTGTTGGCTTGGACGAAGTCAGTGGACATGTTGTGGAGACTCATGCAGCAAGGAATTGAAGGCAGCCTCTAGTCAACAACCAGGTAGAAACTAAAGGTGGCCTCTGGCCAACAGCAGCCAACAAAATAAGACCCTCAATCCCACGGGCTACAAGGACCTGAGTTATGCCAACAATCATACAAACTTGGAAGGGAATCCTTCCCCATGTGAACCTTGAGATGAGACTGGGGCACCAGTGGACACTTCAACTGTAGCTTTCAGAGGAGATCTAGCAAAGTTTTGCCCAGATTCTTGATCCACAGGAGCTGTGAGATAATAAAAGTGTGTTGTTTTAAGCCACTAGGTTTGTGGTATTTTGTTATGCAATTGGTAAATAATACAAGGGGTATGGCCCCTAAAATTCCTAGACCCACATCTCAAACTTTGGAACCTGGATAGACCTGAAGACCACTCTTCCTCCCTTCATGTTCAAAAATCCTCATGAAGGCTCTAATTGGCCCAGCTTGTGTCAGATTTCAACCCTATTAATCGCTGAGGCTAGAGAAGTTGGAATCAGCAAGAAGATAGCAGCCCCATTCTAATTAACTGAATTAGATAGACCATTTTCTGGAATAAGAGAAAGTACAACTACGGGCAGCAGAACAGTAGCTGTCCACCACAAAGGGTGAAAAAGGTAAACATATTCTTTGCTCATCATCTAGAAGGAGCTGTAGATGAGTTAATACCCTATGAAAATGCAATAGTTTATGTGCTGCAGTACAGGAAGTACAGGTCAAAGAGAGACCTTACACAGACTTGAGAGTCAGGAAAGGATTTCTGGGGAAAGTGACACCTAAGATAGAACCTGAAAACTGAATAGGAGTAATCCAGGTAAATAAGGGACAGATAAGAATGTCTTAGACACGGGGAATACAATGTGGAAAATCCCAGGAGCTAGAGAAGGAAGGAAGTATTTGATGGACTCTAAATATTTTTAATGCAGTCAGATCATAACATGGAGGGTGTGGGGGAAGTGCCAAGAAGGAAGCTGGAGAAATTGGTCAAGGCTGGGACGTCAAAGGCCTTGTCTTGGTCAGGACTCTTATTAGCAAATCATAGACTCCACTTCATTAGTTTGCTCACAGGGTTAAGGCACCACGCAGTCAGAAACTATGTAGCCATGGCTAATACTGAGTATGCAAGGACACCATGCTTTTTGATACCCATCACTCAGCACCAATCATCCTAGACTGGATGCCAGAAGCTGCCCCAGAGGGATCAGATTCCTCCCCTGTTGTGCCTGACAAAGACCATCTCCTAGGTTATGATTGGCCCTGCTGCCTCACGTAACACATCCACATCTGATTTTCACAGGAGGGGTCTGATTGGAAGAACCCAGGTCACATGCCTGCATCCTAGCTGCAAGGAGACTGGGAAATGTCGCTATTGATAGTGTTTTTCATTCAGCCATGGGAATGTGGGAATCACGTGTGGGAACTGTCAAAGTGTAGACAGGTTGTTCAAAGATATTAGACATCTATGAAGGACAAGATACATCCATGACAGGCCTTGTAAGCCAACCAAGGAGTTTTGCTGTTGTCCTGGGGGATGTCATTGAAGAGGTTTAAGTAGGTGGATGGCATGGTTACTTTCATAGTTTAGGAGGTTCACTTGGCCTACAGGGTGGAAGATGGAGGCCAGGAGGCCAGGTGGGAGCTGTTATTGGCATTCAGGTGAGGAAGTCCGAGTGCCTGAAATAAAGTTAGTGCAATGCAAATGGAAAGGACATCTCTGGGTGGATCCCAGAGGGTTCCTAAAAAAGTGTTTTCTCTTATGTGGACGAGAGCACTCAATATATTACCTGCCCTTCCTGCCTCCCATCTTAGCAACTCTTGAAGATCCTCCTCTGTACATAGGGTCAGATTTGGATTTTTCAGTGTATTTTCCCAAAGAAACAATGTTACAAGTGGTGGGCCATCTGGGGAACCTAACTATCATTTGTAACATTGCTTCTCAGATAAATGGCTTCCAAATACCTATTTAGCATGGAACCTTTCTTCAAATGATATCTAACATAAAACAGAGGAGGGTGAATGTTTAGCTGTGTGTGGAGGCTTTGGATTCAGAACCCTGCCCTCCTTTTCTCCCCCAGAACATCAGCCCTGCAGAAGCTCTGCAGAACCCTGTGATTGCACAGTGCATGGTTTAAGAATATGTGCCCCTTGAAAATACGCCTTTAGAGTCCACCAAACAACTTTCATATAAAAATAGTTTGCAACAGAACTAGTTCACAGTTACTGTGTCTGCTGATATCAATGCTAGGGAAATCCACTGGGAAGAGAGAGGAAAAGGAAGGCTCAAGTTGCCAGAGAATGTTTCTTGGAGGAAGGTATGGCTGGAGCAGAGCCTCCAAGGATAAGAAAGATCTGGTGAGGAGGAGGAAGCAACAGGAGAGAAAGCCTGGAGATGGGATGCCAGCAAGGGCACTTACCACCACTAGAGGGGTGGGTGTGATGGGCAGACTCAAAGATGTTCCCAATAATCCCACCTCCTTGTATTCACACCCTTGTAAATCCCCTCTTCATAATGTGGGAAAGACCTGTCACTTGCTTTCCCAATAGAATACAGCAAAGGTAATGGGATGTCACTTCTGTGACTAGGTTACACAAGATTCTGGTTTCCATCTTTCTAGCAGACTCTCTCTGTTGTCTTCTCCACTTGCACACGTTGATGAAGCAAGCTGCAATGCTGGAGAGGCCCATATGGCAAGAAACTGAGGGTGGCCTCTGGCCAGTACTCAGCTAAGAAGTGAGGTGCTCAGTCTACCTTCCCTCAAGGACCTAAATTCTACCAACAACTATGTGAGCAAAAGCCTGGAGTGGCTACTTCTCCAGTTGGGCCATCAGATGAGATCCCAGCCCTGGTTGACACATTGATTGCAGGTTTGTGAAAGACCATGAAGCAGAGGACCCAGATAAGCTATGCCTATAGTTCCAACTCACAATAACTGTTAAATAATAAACATGTGTTGCTTTAAGTCATTGAGTAACAAGTAATTTGTGGTAATTTGTTACACAGCAATAGATAACTTGTACAGCACCTTCAGGCATGTTCTTAATATCTCTGACCCTTGATTGGCTTCTCTATAGGGGAGGATAATACAGGAACCACCTCTTAGGTTTGGTAGGAGAATTAAATAAAACAAGATGTGGAGTGCCAGCATTCTACAAGGCTAGTGGTAGGTGTTCAATAATGGTAGCCATTGCTGCTGCCCTACCCACCACCATTAACCATGCACAAAGGAGAAATAACCCTCAATAAATTTCTATAGGCTGTGCATGTTTGCCACTTAGTGGAAGAATCGATATGGCCCCATGAACCGTTCCCAGAAATTTATCTTCAGAATAAAGGCAAAAAATAGACACACACACACAAATACTCTAGATGGCTTAAACCTCTTGCTTCCCTGGGTTGGCCCTGACTGTACATGTTTCTCTATAACACCACACCAAAGAAATTCCTGGGTCCAGTACCACGGTTGGATTCGTGATACATATTAATTAGCTTATCTTTCATCAGGTGGGGAGGAGAGCAACATTGTGTTGGTTTTTCAAGGCAGCAGTTTCCCAAGTTACTGTAAAAAAAATGTTTGCACTTTATCACTCTTCCATCTTACTTAACCTCCAACGCAGATTATATCCTTTGGACATTAGTCACTCTCTAGTTGTAACACTTAAAATTAACAGGGTAAACACATATTCTGTACTGCTTGGCCAGAAAAGCTTGGCTGATCCAACAGATTTTAACTCTGTAGGACAGATTTTGCTGGATCTGTGCTTTCTTTTTTTTGTTTCGTCTTCCCCAGAGGAGCATTAACTCAAAGTCATCACGAGAGACCCATCGCTGCCTGCTGCTTTCCGTACTATCACTTTCCTCTCCTCTTTTGTAACTTCTCCAGCCATTTGATTAAGCACATACACACTCTCACACACAGACAAACAGAGGATGCCACCCACTTCTAAAATGGCATCAATTTGATTGGGAAATGGAGAAGTCATAAACACATTTTCGTTTTACCGATCACACTTTTATCCACCTTCTGCATTCTACTCAAGGCAGCAGCAGGACTTGCTCTTTTAACGTAAAAACTGCTATGAAATGCAGTTAGTGACTGATCTTTGAAAGGACTTAAGAAGACTGTCGTGGGTTGGAAGGGAACCGAGAGCTACCCTCTGGACTTGGATATTCAATGATCTCTAAAAACGTAACGGATTGCAACGACGTTTTAACAAGGTTGCTGATACTTACACCTTAACGGTTTAGAAAAAACAGATAAGAGAGGGAAGGACATTTTTCCTTTGTTCAAAAGCAGGTACAGTGACCAAGTATTTTGAGTGGATAAACTCTGAAAATGACGGTAGTTTAAAATACTAGCTGTTTAGAAGGCAAAGAGGTAAGTCTTTCAGCCGCTGCTTGTTTTGTTACTTTGAAAAGGGAGAAATTATTTCTTGAAAGTTCTGCGTTTATATTTGTTGATATGACAGAGCATGTTGCATTTTATTAGCTATAGCCTTTGGCTGGTCAGATATAAATATATTTGACTGTTTCCATTGAATTAATGACTTCTAACAATTTGAAATATTCATCAGCTAAGTTTAGATTTTTAAAGATTAAAAATAGCCTTGGACTTTTGGGACCATTGCTTCTTCATCTGTAAAATGGGAGTAATGATAGGTACTTGTAGTGTTTCTGTGAATTTTAGGTTGGAATAATGTGTGTGAAAGTGCCTGGAACAGAATAGAGGTCCAATAATGCTGGAAATGATGATGATGATGATGATGATGATGATGGCTGTGATGGAGAAACTACAGCAGAGATTTGTGTATCTTGATTATTCCTATTGAAAGTTTTCTTAACTCAATGAAACATCTTTCAAAAATTTCCTAGGTGGGTTATTAACGTAATCACTCTAGCAATTCAACATTCACGTGTTTCGAGAGATGTTACCTTCTCAGAAGCAATTCAAAGCTCCTCCCTCTTTATTCATTTACTCCTTTAGAGGAATCCAGTACAAGGAAAGCAGCTTCCTTGAACTGGACTTGGCTTATGCTGAGTCTCAAACAGGCCAAGTCTGCCTCCAGCCGATTTGTTAGAACAAATAAAAATCTTAGCAAGGATCTTGATTGGAAAGACAAGGTGGGGAAACCTTTGGCTTCTTTGCAGTCAAGAGACTCATTCCTTACACATGACTGAGGTGACAGTGTGATGGTTTGTTCAACGTTAGCAGACGACACGGTTAACTGGGTGTGTGTGGTGGAGGGGGGCAGGTTCTAGAAATGGTCTCTGATCATAGATCAGCTCTGTGGCATGTTATCTCTTAATTACCATGGCTTCCCTGTCATTAGAGAATATTTGTCAGCTTTTAGAGTTATTAACATTACAGATAGCTGAGACCAAGGAACAATGACTGACTTCAACAACCTTCACACTTTTAGTAATGTCACGAAAATGTCTGTTTTATGGGAAGATCTCCCCAGCAGAACTGAGTTACTACATTAATATTAATCCTCAGAATAAGGTAATGTGTACTTGAATGTACACAGAGCAATTAATTTAACAATACTTTCCAATTTTACCTTGGGAGCTAAAACCAAGCATGCTGACACCAGGTAATTATCAATAAAGTATCCAGGAATCATTTTATTTGTAATTAACTGGGGACCAGGCTATTACCACCTTGCCTCCTGCATTGTAAGTTGTTGTAAACACACACACACACAGACAAGAATCAACTTTCATTTAAGAATTTAACACTGTCTAAGGTATGGATGAGGGAGATGTGAAAACCAAACAAAGTTAAGGGTTATGTGCTCTGTGGCCTGGGAGAGAAGCGAGGCTGGGCAAGAGGCCTCGGCATTGAAATTAAACGATCTGGTCACAGACAACAAATGGGAGGAGAAGATAAAGGAGTAACTGGCTTAGGGGATCCCCGAGAAGGCCTGGAACATCTGCAGCGTATAGCATGGTGCTTCTTTTGTTTATTGCCACGTGGAAGTCGCCGGAATTCTCTATGGTCTTTTTAAATTCTGCGTAAGCAAAGAGCAACAGACATCCTCTGGCTGGAAAGCTAGCAGAATCTTGGTTCAAATAGGTTTTGAGTATGATTAAGTGTCTGAGAATGGGTACGCCAGGGCCTGAATAACACTGAATTCTCAGGAGAAAAGCTCTTAGGGGCGTCTGTCTCTCTGCTGGGGAATCCTGCCCTTGGCCACCTACAGCCAAATACCTCGACTCTCCAGCTGTCACCTGAAAACAAAAGCAGCAGCAAGAAAAATATAAATGCCAAAATGTGAAATAAGTTTGTTGCGGCTGTTGTCTTACTTTGATGGGGGAAAGGAACGAAAACTCAGAGCAGTGATGGCTTTAGGGAAATCAGAACCTGGAATTCACCGTGGTGTGACCTGGACAGGCCACTTTGGATCAGGGACGCTGTCCTTCGTGCAGACACTAGGAACAGTATTTAATCAATTTAGCCTTAGCCGATGCTGTTCATGAGGGGACATTCTCCTTTTCTGGTTGGAAAATCTGTGCTTCTCTGTGCAGGCTGTGATTACTGCATGGGAAAATTCTTTTTTGTTTCCATCACGGTGTTTGCGAGACAGTCTGAGATGGGGGAATTGAATCTGTTTGTATCCAACGTGGCTGAGAAAAAGATAGCGAAACGGCCAGATATTTTTTTTCTTCAAAGAGCATATTGCTTTTCTTTGTGATCCCCCTTGGAAGGCAAGTTTCTGTTAAGAGGACTGTGCAGCGATGTTGCATTGCTGGATAAATGCACCCGGCTGGGTAAGTCTCTCCCTGAGTAAGTTTGAGCAAGTCTCTCCCTGCCTTTGGGATCTACCAGGTACACAGCACATTCTGGTCAGGTAGCTGGTGCCTAGGTGACCAGATCTTGAAGGGCGGGTGCTCTGCCCAGTTCAATGTCTGGCAACGACCTTGCTGAATGACATCCCCAGAGACCCCAACAGAAGCCTAACGAAAATAAATTCGCTTATACCATAGCTGATTCCTTTTAAACACACAGTAACATGTGAGCCTCATGGGTGTATTGGTGGCCCAGAAATGATCTGCATGGTCATTAATCAACAAGTTTACACGTGCGTGCGTCTTTCCCAGTGGGAGAGGCTTGGGTGTAAAAAGAATTCCAGCAGATGTTCACCCTAGAGATTGCCTGAATTTGAACATCTATCTTCTATTAAACAGGCAGAGAAAGCCATTGCTCTCTTTGATGGACTTCAGGTCTGATGATGAAAAACTACAGACCTGAAAGCCTACCGAGGTTGCCCTGTAGATGGATTATTCATCAGTAGTTGTGACTATTGTGACTGGCAGACGGTGAAGAAATTTGAATAATTGTCATTAACTGCTGTACTCTTATGATCTCAAAGGGATCTTAAAGGTCACTCTGGCACTTTACAACATCACTGCTTAACAGGTCTCCCACTTTTGCTTGAATACCACAAGTGATGGGGAACTCACTATTTCACGAGGCAGCCCATTTGGTATTTGGATCGCTCTAATTCAGGGGTCAGCAAACTGTTCCACAAAGGGCCAGATACAAAATACTTTGGGTTTAGTGGGCCATGCAGTCTCTGTAGCAAATACAAAACTCTGCTCTTGTAGCATGAAAGCATCATAGACAATACATAAATGAACCAGCAGCCTGTGCTCCAACAAAACTTTGTTTACGAGTAGTCAGTGGGCCAAATTTGGCCCATGAGTCATAGCTCACCTGTCATTGCTCTAAGCGTTGTTCTTCCTCGTTCTGGAACAAGCAACTGTCCCCCCAGTGGTCTAATTTATCCTCTTGGGGCCACCCATCAGAGCTCATCGAACCCTCTAAGAAAACCCTCCAGCTGTCTGAAGCTGATGACGCTCTCTTTCCAGGGATCTATTTTCTCTTCTCATCTGTCCTCAGCTGTCCTGATTCCAAGTCACTCCCCCATCCCTGAGCGTGGTCAGTTGGATTATTTTATTTTGATAACCACTTTAATGGGAGTGTCACAAAGGACGATTTCAGACCCTAAAGCCTCCTTTCCACACCAAAAACAGTATTTGAGTCCTCTTCACTTCATTTTACCCGTCCTTTATGCCACCCCCACACAGGCCCTCTCCTTACCCAGGCTGTCCTGTTAGCACGAACACACATGATTCAAACTGCTGCTCACCCCAGAGGCCCAGCCTGTCTGGATGAGCCCCACGAGTCACCCTCCAGGCTCCTTGCTGACCAGAGGCTCTGCCAGGTAGATGCCATCCCTCCCTGGGCTGGCCTTTTCTTTCTTTGAAGCTGGAGATGCTGACACAGTCAGGTGAAGCGGACCCAGGGAGGCGGACGTCCTTAGTGAGCCCTAAACAGCCATTTCAATTATTCAGACTTTTCAGGACCAGACCACCCAGGAGGAAGCCCCAGGTTCAAGTCGTGGGGTCTGCCAGGTATCAGCTTTGAGGCTGAGGGATCATCCCGAATATATGACTCCCACGTATGTGACGAGGGCCAGTGAAATATGGGATGTCAAAGGCTTTGAAAATTGCAAAGCTCTGGAAAGAACTGGAAAGTCATTAACAAGTAGAGATACTGATTTTTAAAGAGGAGGTACTTCCAAATTTTCCTGAACTATTTCTAAGGAATTCTTTCCTTCCTCCCTCCTGGACCCCACTCCCCCACCCCCACATCGTACACTTGTCTGACTGAACTACACAGAGCTGTTCTCTCTAAAAGTTACAACTAGGTTGGACTTTTCTCAGCAGGCTATAATTTTTAGGATTTGAAATTCCCCACAATTCACCTCCAGGTCCTTTCAAGCATTATCCCTGTACACTGAACATTCTCCCCCACCCCCCTACCCCATTTCCCCTGCCCCCAACCCATTCCCTTCCACTTGGCTGATTCTTGCTCATCTTAGAAAGCTTCTCCACCAGGAAGTCTTCCTCAATCCCATAAATCCAGGGAGGGGGCCCCTCTTTTGTGCAGCCACACAGTCTGCAGGCACCACAGCAGTGACCCCAGGTCTAGCCATATCATCATGCTGACTGGTCTCCCTCCCTTCTAGACTGTGAGTAATGGGAGGGCAGGGTCCCGGGTCTGTTCACTGTTGAATGCCTAGAGCCAGCAGAGTGCTGGGCACATCATCAAGGCTCATAAACATTTATTAAATGCATGAATGAGTCGTGGAAAAAACCTGAGGATGGGTAAACTAGTCATGCCCAGTAATGCACTCATTACAGGTGGCCAGGACCTCTCTCCCACACAGTGACCCCTGGGGTAGACTATGTCCCTCTCAGTGGCCTTGCAAAGTGCTGAGGTTGGCAGGGATCATGACCCCACTGCCCCTATGAGAGACGGAAGGTACTCCAGTCAATCACGGCCAGTAAATCTTTGCCTGGGTGACTGCCTGGATGCCGGGTCCTCTCCTCCAGCTCTCTGCCCCTCTGTCTCTCCCCACTCACCTCCCCATAGGCCCGGCTCCGCAGATGGCCTGCAGGGAGGGGACCAGCACTAACCGAGGCAGTGGCCTCCCCCAGCTCCTATCCATCCTCTTGATTTCCTCTCTTGGGTCTCTTTCAGCTTCTACCCAAATGAGTGCTTGTTCACAGCTCTGTGCATTTCCCCTACGTATTCCTCCTGACCAGCCTGTTCCCGCTCCTGCTTCTCCATCTACCCAACAACCACCCACGCCTGGAGACCCAACTCAAAAGCCACCTCCTCTGTGTAGCGGCTGCAGCCCCTGCAGACAGATGTAGTCACTTTCATCTCTGCTTCCGAGAGCAGCACTTGGCAATACCCATAAGGTAGATCTTATCAGTTCAAAACAAAATTGAGGGTCTAATGATGATAATAATGGCGATCTTTTATTGAGAGCTCACTCTGTTCCCGGGACTATCCTGGGGACTTTACTCACACATCTCATGTGTGATCCTATACGTCAGGTAGGCACTTCCTATATTTATTATTGTCTCCATCATCCGTTAACCTGGCAGACAAAATAGGGTCATGGTTAGGAACGTGGGCTTGGGGTCAGTGAGACCAGGTTGTAATTCCCAAGTCCATCATTTACCAGCTGTGTGACTTTGGGGAAATTATGTAACTTTTTTGAGCTTCCACCTAAGAGGGGATAATGGACCTATCTTACAGGCTTTACTGATGTTAAAATGAGCTCCTGTAGATGAAGCCCTTACTTCCTGGAGTACGTGGCCTGGATTAAGCCCTCTATAAATGTCCCTGGGAGGACCCAGAGGACAGAGGGCTTATCTAATCCATCTTTGCATCCCTAGTGTCTAGCACCGTGCCTGACTTGAGGGGATGCTCCTTAGAAACTTGGGGAGATGCTCCTCCACTGCATTGCAGACAGACATCCTGGAAAGATGTGGCCCTGGGGCTTCCTGGGCTGCCTTAATTCCAATTTGCTGGTGCATGCCCCACCTCGACTAAGAAAAGCAGGAGGAATGACAGTACAACATAGGGGAGCCAACCCTGCTGCTCCTTGGTCCCCCCCCCCAATGCTATAAAGGTGAACAGGCTGGCTTTGGCTATAGCACAAGCCAACATTCTTCAAATCTTCGTGAACCGTGACCGGGAAGTCTGCACCATCAAATCACATTTCCCCACAAGCTGCCTTGTTTCCTGGAATAGTGGGGCCCAGTTACTGGTTGTGCATGGATTACAAGCTCAGAGATTTCCCTTACTGTAAGCACGGGGTTCCCTGACCAAATTAAATGTCCAATTACACCTGCGTATTGGGAAGTCTGGGCTGAAGAAGGAGCCAGCTGCCAATATGGCACCAGGAAACAGGCCTTCTGGAGTCTCTGTGGACCAGCTGCCTGGCCGCCACCCCCCAAGAAACTGCTTGGGAAATTTAGAGGTGTTACACCCAATGTCACTGGGAAATGTGGGACCTAAACTGTTGCATACGGGCTGGGATGCAAAATATTTTTCCCAGAAAAGAGCTGCCTTTGGGCCTCGGTGTCTTAAGATACAGGTTTCTGTTTGGATGGATTTGCAGGGTTTTTCAACAAGAGTTACTGACGTCTCAAAAAATAATAATAATAATAATTGGAGGAAGTATCCTGTAACTGGGCCAACAAAGCCCACTCAGGCCCTGATATTGCCCAAGCCCCTCAGGGAGGGGACCTGTGGAGAATGTGGGGCACTCTTGGGCAGGCAGGATCCCCCTCCTCTGCAGGGTCTGTCTTCTGCCTCTTTCTCCCCACATCCACACCAGAGAGGAAGAGAGAGCAACAGCATGGAGAAGGGGTGCGGACTTGGTCCTCTGGGGAGGTGCCAGGTGGTTCCTCTTCTCTAGCAGGAATGGGAGGTCTTCGGAGGAGTGGGGAAGCGAGACTCCCGGCACCCGGCTGTTGAAGGGGGCAGTGGTGGGGTGCGGGAGCCTGGGAACCCGGATGCCTGGGTTCTGGGCCCAGCTCTGCTTTGAGGCACCCAGTGGACTTGGGCAAGTTACCTCCCTCATCCGGAAAAGCAATGATCCCTGCCTGCTATGATGGCGTTTCATGACCCTCTCTTCACTTTCCTGGGCTTTGGGGTGTATTTTGGTGAGGTCTCAGGGGAGGCAGGCTGCACACCTTACAGCAAACACATGTTCACATTCACGGAGCACCTTAGGCGCTAATATTCAGCCACAAGCTTTGGGGGACAAACACTCCATTTTACTGAAGATGTTACGTAACTGAGGGAACATACCACAGGAAACTGGAGGGGCTGGATTTAAACCCCGGTCCAAGAGGTCCCAAATCCAGAAACAGGAAGGTGCCCAAGGCAGGTTATCGGCCCCCGAAGCGGGACCCTGACACAGGGATGGGGTAGGGAGGCGCCGCCACGGGGGAGGGGTTGGTTTGATCACGACGACACAGCTGCCCCAACCGCCCGGCCATTCTCCTCTTCTCCAGAAGGTAGGAGGAGCACAGAGCAGGGAGCTGAGTGACCTGTGCTTTCATGATGAAGAGACAGCACAGGAGCAAAATGTCCAGGAAGGAGGGATGGAGACCAGAGGAAGCAGGAAGTTTCTCCTTCACCCGCGTCCTCAGGTCCCCATATACGCCACGTGGGTGGGAGCGTGTCTCACACACCCCCGCGCCTACAGCCACATTCACCGCGCTCCTGCCTGGACCGGGCTTATCTCCGCGCCTTCGGGCGCCAGGCCTCCACGGGCCACGTCGCCGCCACCTGCTGCTGCATCCCCATTGAAGGGGAAAGAGCATCTCCGTGCCTCCCCCAATCCGCCCCCGCGCAGCGCAAGCCCCCGCCCCATCCTCCAGGGCCAGGCTGAAGCCACGTCTTCCCCGGGCCCCCTCCCCAGCGCAGAGTACGAGGCAGAGGGAGGAGCTCCGGCCGCAGCCGCCCGCCCTCCCCGCCCCGAAGCTCCCCCTCCCCTCCTCTCGGCTGCCGCAGCCCCGCTAGTCGCGCGCGTCAGCGTGGGCTCCCCGGAGCGAGTCGCTAGGTAACGGGGCTGGCTCCGCAGACCCGGGGCCAGGGAAGCCCGCGCGCGTCGTCAGCAGCGGCGCAGCGGGGCGGGGGCAGGGGGCGCACGGACCCTCCCCCACCCGGGCCTGCCCACCCCGGCTCGCGCGCAGCCCCCTCCCAGGATGCCTTAACTCGCGCGGATCGCAGTCACCGAGGTGCCCCTCCCTTGCAGTGACCTCGACGCTGCCAGCCCCTTCCTCCTTCCCAGCCGGTGCGCACTGCTCTGCGCGCAGCCGGGTGGGAGCCCCACCGCCGCGGTCGCCGTCGCCACCGGTAAGCTGGGTTCTGGGGCCGCGGCTGGGGCGGGGAGAGAGTGGGGGCGCGCGGCAAGCGAGGCAGCTCCTGCCACCGCGGCCGCCAGACCGGCCATGTGCTAAAGTTTCTGGGCCTCGGCGCCCCACCAGGCGCGCACCGCGGGGCGCAGCAGCGGGTGGGTGGGGCGGCGCGGTCCTGCTGGGCGCCCGCCGCCCCCAGACCCCGCGGGGCGCAGCTCTGCTCTCTCTCACGCTCTCTCTTTCTCTCTTTCCCTCCGCGCTGCCTCTCCGAGGTCTTCCCGCCGAGCCCGGGCGCGGGGCATGAGGAGCCCCGGGGCGCCGCCCGGAGACTACCCGGCTGCGCGCACACCTCTCCGGCGGCGGACGGGGACATGAGCAGCGCGTACAGGGTCCGGCGGCCGGCGGCCAGCCCCAGCCCCAGCCAGCGGCAGCCAGCGGGTCGGCACTGCCTGGGACAATGAGGCAGGAGCTGGCGGCAGCTTCCTATTTCTTCTCTTCTTCCTTCTCGCCTTCCTCCGGCTCAGGCGCCCCGGTTCCGGGCCGGGCTGTGACTCTGCTGCGTGCCCCGCGCGCCCCCCGCCCGCCTCCGGATGCGCTGCTCGGTAAGCCAGGCCCTCCGCCTCGGGAACAAAGCCCCTTCGCAAGGCCTGGAGGCCGCCTCCGAGCCCCCTGCCCGGCCCCCACCCAGAGTCTGGAAGCCTGTGGGTCTTCCGATCGAACCCCTCGATTCCCCCATTCCCCAAACCCTGCCTGGAGGCTGAACTGCCCGGGCGCCTTCGAGACCTGGGGCTTTCCTCCGCCGTAGGGCTGGCAGCTGCGGGCTTGACACGCAGACAGAAGGAGACCTGTTTGTTCCAGATAAGAATATGTGCATCCTGGGTTCAAACTCAGCATTTGCGGGGAGGAGAGGACTCAGATATAGTGACAGATATAGTGGGTGTCCAGGCTCTGCTGGGTAGGTGCCTCAAAACCACCCGAGGAAGTCGGTCCCCCTTCTTCCATGGCTCAGATTTGGAAACTGAGGCCCAGAGAGGTTGAATGACTTAATCAAGGTCACAAGGCCAGGAAGTGGGAGACCAGATTGGAACCCAGGGTGCTCTTTCTACTTCTCTGCCAAGCTGATCCCTTTGTGACAGACACACCTGTCCCATTTCTTCTGCTAACTGCTTCCGTCTCCAGGCATTGCGTGTGTGTGAAAATACTTGTGCCAGTGAGTATCTGCTCAGATGAAATGAATTGCTGGCAGCAGTGTTTCTTTTCCATCCCTCCGTCACGTTGCTCCTCACCGGTCATGTGAACTGTAAGTGTAAGGCTACTTCTGTTAAAGTGGGAGGATATGTTCCCCTGGGGACCCTCTTCCCTGGGATCCTGTTTCTCCCAGGCCTCTGAAAGGATGGAGAGGGCAGTGTTTGGTTCCTCCCATGTGCCCCTTCTATGCTGTGCGTGCCCAGCACATGCTCAGCCTCAGAACCTTGTCCTAAACCTTTCTGTGGGGTGAGGGGTAATCAAGGCTGCCTGCCCCTGGTTGCGTAAGTCTTGGAGATGGTTACTTAACCGGCGCTGGGGCTGATCCCAGATGGTCACCGTGCAGGAGCCGACCCTCTCGGAAATTTCATCTTGGCTCACATTTACCAACCCTCTGTGTCAGCAGCACTTCACACTTCTCCGCCCAGAAGAAAAGGGGAGTGGGTTTTAATGTGGACGTCAGGCCTTCTGCTTGGCCCCAGGTCTCGGGTTTGCAGCATTTAACTGTTTGCTTCAGAGCATTTAGGTAGATCCTGAAGGGGGAAGCCAAGAGGAACCATTTGGTCCTGGTCTGAGTAGCTTGTTTAATCGGTTGAGTCACTAAGTGTTGGGTTTGGTTGTCTACACGACTTACACAGTGTTGGGGTCAGTGCAGGGAGCTTCCCTTAGCAATAAGGGGCCTCAGTTTCCCTGCTAGTAAAAGGAGCAGAGTCAGAAGGGATAACCTCTCAGATCCCCTCCATCTAAACGATTCTACCAAGAGTGGGTTACGGGCCTGAGCTGGCGTGCGTGAGCTGATCAGACGCATGCATTTGGACTAATAGCTCCACACTGAATGGGTTGTTATTTCCAAGAAGAGGACGTGGTGGGGAGGGAGCTGCAAGATTCAGGTGCCACCCAAAGGAGGGGAAGCCTGAGCAGCACTTTGATGGATTATTTATTGGGCTAAAGCATGGTGGCTGTAAAATGTCCCAAGGTGCCAGATTGGGGTTATGGGAGAGGTTAGGCATTTCATTCGGAGAGGTGACATTGGCCCCTAAGAACTGATGGAATACAATGCATCAATTAGATGTCCAGCCGGCTAGAAAGCATCAAGCTGGTGAGCCTGCCTGTCCCTTCTAGAATGAATCCATCATAGTTGAATAGGTAAAGCCTTCTCAGCCTAAACAATTAGTGCACATAAATAGTGATTTTTTAGACTCTCCCCACTCAGTTGTTTGCTGGTTCTGTTAGTGGTCAGTGGAGCCTGCCTAAGCAGGGACTCAGAGGGACCGTGACAAGAAAGGTGGGTCACCAGGATGTTTAGACCCTGACTTAGTCTTTGCTGGTTGATTACAGCTAAATTCATCAACTTGACCTATGGGCCCTTAATGGGGTTGTCATAGATCTTTTAAAGATGTGGATTAATGAACCTTTTAAAGTGTTGCTGAATCCCAGATGAAATGGGCATGTCTCACCTTTTCCCCAGAAACTAAGCTCCTAGTGGGTTTTGTGACTGTTTGAAATTCACAAAACCAGAGCAAAGCTTTCATTTTTGACAAGCTCGTAGGGTTTGTGAACGGCCAGCAATGCATCTTGCATGGGCATATTAATCTCCCAGCACTGTGTGCTTTAGCTCCTCATGACTAACTGGTAAGGTTTTGAATAAAAATGAATGCAGGGAAACAATCTTCATTAAGTTATTTTTGAAAATGATGATGTAATTATGAAAGAATGATTTTTAGGTCATATATCGTTACTACTGATACCCAAAGCCGGATTACATAGTAAAACATTACTCCCGTTCCTGATGTTTAGTTTTTAATACATCAGTTCTTTCCCTTTTTTTTTTTCTTTTTACCCCCCAGCACAAAAATGTGCAATCAAGAATAAATTCTCCCTTTTCGATTTTGCTTTGTCTTAAACCCACTTCTTTTCTGGAAGATCTCTAAAGCTGAGCTCCTCCCTACCATATGTATAATGGCCTCATGTTAAAATGTATTTTAGGTGCCTTAGATTTTGGGGGGGAGAACAGGAGGGGTATGTGTCACAAATCAGTAACAACAATGAGACATTTCCCTCAGACACTGTGAGTGAGGCCCGGATAGACCATCCTGACCCCAGTGTACCAGGGAAAAGACAGCAGAAGCAATGCCAACCAAACAGCGGCATCCCATTTCTGACTCGGGAGTCTAGACCATGGACTCTTTTGATCGGAGCTGGCATGCCCAGTATTGTGAGACCCATTTGGAGTGCTGTGACATTTGGGCAACATTAAGGATGTGCGTAGGTGCCTATGGGAGGTGTAGAGGACAAGAACGTCCTCCAGAGGCCAGGGTACCTGGGGTTTATTCGTGACTCTGTTTTTAGTTGACTTTATGACCTGGGACAAGTTACTCCCGTTCTCTAAGTCTCAATTTACACATACACAATGAGTGTGCACGTTTGTGTGCCTCTGTGTCTGTGTGCACATGTGTCTATTGGTACCAGATGATCCCCTCCGACTCTGAGCTCAGGGTCCTCAGAATTTGGATGCAGCTGGTTATTAATAGCTCCGGAATGCTCTGTACTTAAGGTTACGTAACATTTTCAATTACACATCCATGAAAACAGTAAGGAACCAATCATTATAAAAGATGCTACTTATTACCCAAAGCGGGGACTCTCCCCTGAATGTGTGATGATAGAACTTTCTTCTTAAAGGCCATTATGCCAGCCTCCCCGTTCCTTGCACGGTGGAGGCTCGGCACGCGTCTGAGAGGGCTAGAATGAGCCGTGACCCTCTCCTGCACAGAGAGGGTCCGCGTGGCGGGAGCCGCAGGAACCATTATGTAATTTGGGTCGATGGGGTAGGAAGAGTACGATGTTCCGTCTGTATCGCTCGAGGTCCAGGGGCCTCCGAGGTTGTGCCTCAGTCTCAGACTGTTCCTGGAAGGTAAGGAGGGAAAGTGTGTAATTACTGTTTGCATTCGTTTTGAAAATGAAAAGTACTTTAATTAGAGCCTTGAACTCTGCAGAAGCTGAGAGCTGGTGAGAAGTTCGTGGGTTTGGCAGTGGTATTATTGCCAGATTTTCTGTGCGGGCTTCCTCCTAACACTTGAAGTCGTGTGTCGTCCGGGGTCAGGTGTCCTGGCGAAGCTGCAGTCATTGTGGGATAAAGAGACTGGAAAGGAGATGGTGGGAGGAGGGAACCACCAGTCCTTAAACATGTTGTCTTCATGGCTCTGCAAAGTAGATCTCGTTAACCTTGTGTTCTAGATGAGGAACCGGGCTCTGCTAGCTGAAGTGTGTACTCATTCTCACACAGTTATTGAGTGGCAGAACCAAGCTCGATTTCAAATGCACTTTGCTAAAGTTTAAATCACCCCATGCCACCCTTCGTTTCCACTGTTGCTGCACTGTGCCTGGCGACCAAATTGCGTCCTTCATCTCGAATTTCTAAATAACGCCATAGCACCGAGAAAGCATGCGGAAGATTTGACATGGGGAATGTTTGGGGGTGATGTGGCTACCGAGAGACTTCCGAATGTCCCCAGGACATTGGAGTTCTCCTAACTCTCTATCAATTGTGTTTGATTCCAAAGATACTCAGAAATAACCCCAAAAGGGTCAGTGTTGGTAGTTCTTCGAGGGAAGCTAAAACTCCTCCTCTAGGTCCCGTGTCACCCTGGGGTTCTGTGGGAAGTGATCAGGCTGGCAGGGGGATGTTCTGGAAGGTGTTACTAGCCTGCCCCTCCTGAAAAGGACCTCAGTATCCAATTAGGTAACAGACGCTTTTGAGAGGACGTGACTCCTCCTCCAGGATGCCGCGCGGGTTAGACCTCGCCAAACAGCAAACTAGAGGAGGAAGTAGGGGGAACGTATTCGAGAACTTCAAGGTTCACCTGAAGCTCTTAAGAATTTCCAAGACTCGGAAGGAAATGTAGGTTTTGAGAACTTTCCAAGCCGCCGAATGGAGATGCCGTTGTGTCAGATATTTCGTGTAGCCTGGGGACGAGCAGCCACGTTAGTGTAGCTGCAGCTGTTCTTTGCTGATAGGCCGGTAGATCTGGATGGGAATCATCCGTCCCCAGGAGGTCCCAGAATCCCGTCTGCAACACACAATTTCCAGAGAGTCCAAGAAAGTCACTGAAATCACCATCCTTATATTCTAGTAATGATACTCAGGCTGGTTCTCTTCGCCGGCGGTTTAAACCCCTTCCAGGCCTGATGCTGGCCTTGCCCTGTCATGCGAGTGATGTCTTAACAGAGAGGACCCTCCCTCCACCCTGCTCCGGTTACTAAACCACTTATATGCCAAGAGCTTCGAGTTTTGTGATAGGTGAGTAATGAGAAAAAGGAGACGGAATGAGTTGGAAAACTCAATTGTGATTCATCTGTCAGCTGTGCAACACCAAAACATCCCGGCAGCCTGCGCAGTTGTTTGATTTGGTAAATTAGAAATAACATCGCACGTCCCCAGGGACACTGACAGAGTCTGTGCCTTTTGCCTCCAGATCTTGAGAGAACAGATACCCAGGCGCTTCAGCTCTGGCCCGATTTCTAGTACATATGGCTTTTAAAGAGCAGAAGATGCACAAGTAGCCCTCCAGAGCCGTCGGAGGGTAAGGCAAGAGGGCAGTGAAGTCTTTGGCCTCTGATTTGTGAATACTCGGAACAGTTATCTGGGACACGGTTTGTAGAAATGATTTAACGTCCATTTCCAGCGTCAAGAATCACAGAATCAATTTACTATGTAATTTTAGATGTTTCTATGCTACCGTCGTATGTGGCTTATGATGAGTGTAGGTGACGCATTACACGGGGTTAAAAACCTACGCCTTCGCCAGCCCTCCTGGTGGACTAAGAGTGGTGTGTCTTATTTGCTAGGCTAAATGCTTTGGCGATCGAGCGTTATTGAAACTTGAATCACGAGGTCAGATGGCAGTGTTTGGGAGGGTCGATGTATTCCCAGCTGGTTCAGTTTCTTAATAATCTGCGATGAGCTGTTGTATGTGCCTCATTTAGCATCCCACAGAGGAAGAGCAAGTAAGGAATGCCCAGGGTCTCGTGCTTTTCCATCATCCCAGGTTTCTCAGCCTATATCTGCTAATATAGTCTGGGATCCTGACCGACACGCCACCACATTCTGCCACAGATGAACCGTTCAAGTTTATATCGACCTTGACGTGACCCCCGAAGGAGTCTTGATTCCTTTCAGTTCAGAAAGTGGATGATAATGATCATCATCTTCTTTTAATGATCAATATTGATCATTCTGTTATTATCATTTATATTGTTAAATAAAATGTGTCCTGAGAGCATAATGCACAAGCTTAAAATGATTTATGAATGCATACATTTCCTACTAAGTTGCTGAGAGGGCTTTACTGAATACTTCTAAAGGAGTAAGCCCAGCTTTGCAACATTAAAATCTAAAGGTGGCAATGGAAGCTCACACCCTGTGTTCTCCATAGGTAAAGCAGGAGTGGAAAAATACACTGGGTTTCTAAAAGGAAAGGTTGAGACGTTTCCCCGGTCAGTTTTTACCATCAAGATCAACGTTGCCTCAGTCTGAAAATTCCCTGTAGATGCCGAGGCTGCATCTCCACGAGGGGTGGTTGTCCTCAGGCCTGCTCCACGACCTCCCTGTGCAGTGTGAGAGCTGCTCTGTCCATCTGCTCAGGCTTGGTGCTGTCTCCTCCATCAGGGATGTGCCTCCCCGTGGTCCTGCCTGATTCCTGGGATCCACCCCCATCATTCTTCCATCGGACAGGTGCTGATTGTCAACAGTTTAACAAAAATGTTTTGACCACCAGCTGTGGTCTAGGCGCTGCCTGGCACTGGGGCTACAGTGGTGGACAAAAGACAGCTGCAGTGTGTCCATATGCGGCTCCTGTTCCTGTAGACCTGGGCCATCACCCCCTGCCCTTTAGGGATCCATTTGAAATCTGGAGGACTTGGCTATTACAAGGAGGTCAGTGGGGAGACCCCAGCTGAGAGTCAGGGGGCCTGTCTGTCAGCCCTGCCTTCTCTCTCATCTCACCTGGCCACCTGGGGGCAAGCCATTGCCCCACTCTGGCCCTCCGCTGGTTTCCCTGGTTGTCACGTACAAGGATTGGGCCACTGCAGGGTTTTTTCCCAGTGTAATCTGAGGACTCCTTTCGTGAAAGTACCCAGTGAGCTTGCTAACATGCAGATTCCTGGGCCCTGCTGCAGAATCAGAACCTCTGAGGGTGGGGGCCCAGAATCTGTATTGTTAACCCCCTCCCAGGTAATTCTCATCTCAGGCACAATGAAATTGAAGAACCACTGATTCTCACAGGTAGTTGATCACTCTACCCCTTCCTGCTCCGAAGTGCTCAGAATATGGCCCCTCTCCCATGCTGGCCGCTCTCTCCACCCCTACCCACCACATGCCACTCCAGCTGTCCTCTCTCTCCTAACCACTCTTTCTGCTTCCGCTCTGCCTTCTACAGTTTGTTTTCCAGCAGGCGCCCAGAGGGAGCCTTCTAAAGGATCACGACTCGCCTCTGCTCGGAGCTCTCTGATGCTCCCTGTATCCTCCTAGAGCAATGGCCAGCGACTTTCAGAAGACCTCCAGGCCCTGCCCGATCTGGCCCTGGGTCTGACCTTCTCTCCTTCCACCTGCCGCCTGCTTCTCCCCTTCTGGCTGCACTGGCTTCCATGCCATTCCCAAAACCCACACAGCTGCCAGGCATTCACTCCCTGAGAGCCCGTGGGACCTGGGGACTGATGAGGCAGGGTGCTCGGGGGTGGGGAACAGCCTTGAGGAGCTGCTGTTTTCTGTCCCACCACTGCTTTGAAAACCCATTCAGGTGGATGCTCTTAAGCTCACTGAGGCCAGTCTGTTTCCAGGCTCTCGGCTGTAGTACAAGTTGATTTAGAAGCATCCATTTAATTCTGGGCACCGTATCATAGGGTGACTCATCACTGGACTGGATTGTCAAAGTGGGTCCAGAAATCTCTTTCAGAGGAATTTTCTAGAACTAGGCTGCACCCCCAGCCCCTTGGGCTGGACTGTTCCTTCAGCCACTTTTTGTGTGTGTGTGTGTGTGAGGAAGACCAGCCCTGAGCTAACATCCGTTGCCAGTCCTCCTCTTTTTGCTGAGGAAGACTGGCCCTGGGCTAACATCCGTGCCCATCTTCCTCTACTTTA
The DNA here is from genome assembly GCA_031878705.1 of Tapirus indicus. Taxonomy (NCBI): domain Eukaryota; kingdom Metazoa; phylum Chordata; class Mammalia; order Perissodactyla; family Tapiridae; genus Tapirus; species Tapirus indicus. The sequence continues at coordinate 100,068,663 of CM062923.1, read as the reverse complement.
TATGTGGGACACCTGCCACAGCATGGCTTGATAAACGGTGCATAGATCCACGCCTGGGATCCGAACCTGCGAACCCTGGGCTGCTGAAACCCAGGAACATGCAAACTTCCCCACGCCACCGGTCCGGCCCCAGCTTCAGCCACTTTTAATCCCAGTGGCCCTGCCATCCCTCCTTTTCTTCCTTCCACAAACACCCACAGAGCACCAGCTGTGTCCAGGCACCGTTCTGGGCCCTGGGACGTAGGAGGCTCAACAGCTCTGGAGGAGCAGAGTCTGCTTGGTTTCATCTCCCACTCCTGCTCTTACTTTCATAGAGATGGAGCACGGAGATTTGGACAGTATTCCTCCGGCCTTTTTTATCTTTTCCCACCAAGGAAGAGGATCTCTGCCCTGTGTATTGGGAGTGGCTCTCCCGGGACCTGGCTTAAGCAAACCACACTCAGAAATATTGATCTCTCTGTGAGAAGGAGGGAGAGATGAACCATCTTCTAAGATTTACCTCCGAGGCTAGCTGGCTGCATAACCGGGTGCAGATACATAAGATATAAGGAGTCTTGTGGACAGGAGCTAGTTTGGGTCTCCTTGAAGCCAGCCTCTGGCAGTGTATCAACAGGAGAAAGGCTGTGAAAACTTCAGAACTTTCTGGGCTCTGCCCAGTGTAGACGCTTCTTGAATCTCATGGAAGGAAGCATTTTCACTCTTAGCATCAGTCTTTTTGTGGATTCCTGCCATGGACACGTTGACAAGCCTTCCCTGAGAGGCCAGCAGGCAGCGTGGGGTGGGGGATGAAGGTGAACGGATGTTCCCTGCCTTCAGCGGACTCAGAGACAGTCAGGGAGATGTGTTCTGTAACTACCTGTAGCTAATTGGAGCGGTTGACATGCCCTGAGAAGGCAGAGGTGGGGAAGGTGGGTTTGGATGGAGGAGGCTGGAAGCATTTGACATGAGCCTTGAGAGATGAGTAGGAATTTGTCAAGCAGAGACAAGGAGAAAGGCATTCCAGGTGGGAGGGAATGGATGAGCAAAGGCGCAGAGGCCGGACTGTTGGGGATAGGTGAGCAGGTGGTGGTGTACAGCTGTAGTGTCGGGCTGTGGAACCACAGTGCGTTAGCCCTGTCCCAATGGGAGTGGGTCTTGAATGCCAGGTTAAGGAGTTTTCCATGTCTTATAGGTGATGGGGAGCCATGGGAGGTGTATGAGTGAGGGTGTGGATTTTAAAAGATAGCTGGTGGTCCTGTTTCGTGCTCCCCTGTAACTCCCATATCACAGAGAAGATGTGTAAAATTTTCAGGAAGGCATTCTGTGCGGGGATGAGGATGATTGATGTGTGACCTCCAGGCCCTGTTTCTCTGATTGTGCGCTCTTCATTTGTCTGTGTTTGTTGAGTGATCCTCCAGACACTGCTGCCCCGACCCCAGCTCCATCAGCTCAGCTGGGGTTCGGAGGGAAAGTGAGGTAGCCGCTGGCTCCGGCACTTGCTGCCCAGCCATCGTGGACTCCAGCCAACAGGAAATGGAGCGGGCAGTGTCCCAGCCTGATTCACCGAGCCGTGGGTCTCCCTGCGCCTCTGCAAGCGCATTCAGGCTGCTCCTGGCCTAAAAACAATGCTCCCAGACCTATATCCACAGCTGAGAGAATCCAGGGCATGATTCACCAGCCAGCTTCCCTGAATTTCCCCCAGCAGTGGGCTTAATGGGCGGGAAAGGGGACCAGTGTTGGGAACCGAAGCGTGTGCCACTCTGTGATCATTTGCTTTGCCATCAACGTGCTCAGCAGGGTGGGTGACATAAGGAAGAATGTCCCAGGGGTCACTAGTGGTTATGCCACCTCTGTCCTCCACCTCCACCTTCTCATTGCTAGGGGGAGGAGAGAAAAAAAAAATGTTCCACAGGACAGTGGGCAAATTCTTAGCTGTTTCTGGGGAGTTTGGCCCTGGCAAAGAGCTGTCTTCAGGACAGGCTGGCTGCCAAGTCATGCCAAGGGCAAAGCATCCCGGGCAGTTTGAAGAGCTGCTGCCCACTGGAGAGTTCGCCACACCAGAATGTGGGCCTGGGAAAGGAATGCTGCTCCACTCTCTCATTGGCCCCATCTTTAGGTGAGCAAACCAAGGCCCAGAGAGCTGAAGTGACTGGCCCAAGTTTGCATAGTGGGCTTGTAGCCAAGCAGGGCATCAAGTCATTCTAGAATCGGTCATGATCTTTGAGGCTGGCCCATGCTGAGTGTTGGCAGAAGTCCACATGGACATGGACAGTTTGTACTCACACCGCCTTGCCACCAGCCAGGCATGGAGGACGTGGCTTTCTCCTTGTTCCTTTGCCTTTCCTCTTGGAAGCTAGGCCGAGAGCCAGGGTCCTGGGCAGCCAGAGTTGGAGGGGGCTGGGCATGATTCCTATATCTCTGGTCTTTTTGTCAGTCCGGTTTCTGAAGCTTGTGTGGATGTTTAATGCAAGGAGAGAGCAATATCAGAGCAAACTGGGATGGTTCTCAGAACCTGGGCATGGAAAGAAATGAGGCTGAGGTCTCTGTTTGGAGCTCTCAGTGTCATGAAAAGCCCCATCAGCTGTCCCAGGAAAGCCTGTCACCCTGGCTCTCAAAGTTCCTTGTCCGTACCTGAGTTTAGCCCACACTACCCCATGGCCTCCCCATCATTGTCTCTGTCTCCTTCTCTCAGCTGCCTGTTCCCTGGGTCCCAGCACCATGGACAGAGCTTGCTTAGCGCTTGGAGCTTCTCCAGGCGTGTTAGTGGCTAAGTGAGGGGCGCAGCGGGGAAGGGACTTGTTCCGCAGTAACCCAGCCGAGCCTCTGGAGCGACCTGGCTCTCCTGGCTGTGTTTCACCTTATTGAGTGGGTTTTCCCAAATGTGTGAGAAGCTGATGGCAGTTCTGCTGGCTGACTTCAAAAACAGTAAAACCTTCAAGGCTTTATTAGGCAGATATATAAATACACTTCTCCTTCATAAAATGCATCCGTCACAGCCCTGCAGAACGTAAAGCAATTGTTTGCAAACTTTCCCAGGTTATTACCCCCTAAACGTGTACTAGATAAATAATCTCGGGAGGCCCATACGTTATTGCGGTTTGGGATAGGAGCAGCCTACCTGCAAATTTCCTGTGTCATCACCTTATTTACTCTTATTTGAATGAAAGAGGAGAGCAGAGCTATAAAAACTGTCTTCATGGGGTGGTCCACTAAGCATTTTGGAAACCGTATGGGAGCCCTGCAGGTAGGCAAAGTGATTATTATGAAGACATTTTGAGCATCTGACCTCAGTCCCTCTTGTATTTCTGGTTAAGGATGTAGCACTTCCGAGACTAGAATGGCAGTTCTTCAACGAGATTTTGGGTACTGTCACAGCTGCTTCCAGGGGCACGTGTGTGTTACTTGAAGCTGTCTCCAGGTCAGACTGTGGAGCATCTAACTCACTGTGTGATTCTTTCCAAGCCCTGTTTTCTCTTCTGCACAGTGGCCATAATGATAACAATTAGTGATAATCATAGCTTTTATGTACTGGGTGCTTACTCCGGGTGGAGACCCTGTGCTAAGTACTTGCCATGGACGGTTGCATTTAATCTGAGCAACAGCTCAATAAAGTAGTTACTTTTATTATTCCCATTTTACAGATAAGGAAACTAAGGCTTAGAGAGTATTTATTGCTGCATATAAAACACCTCCAGATAGTGGCTTCAAACACTAGTCGTCCTTTATTTTGCTCACGAGTCCAGGGGCTGCCTGGGCTCAGCTAGGTGGTTCTCGCTGGAGGTCTCATGTGAGATTGCAGTCAGACTGTGGCTGGGGCTGGAATCCTCTGGAAGGCCTCCTTATCACGTGTCTGGCACCTGGGCTGGGAAGACATGCACAGCCTGGGGACGTGGGGAGGCTGACACAGCTGGGGCTCCTCGGATCTCTGTGCTGCCTCTCCATGTGGTTTCTCTGGCAGGGTGGGCCAGGCTAGCGACTCCCTACCTTGTGGCTCAGGGCTCCAGGGCGCATGTCCCAAGAAAGAGTGAGCCAGTGGGGGGGTCTGTCTGTACCTCTGTGCATGGCCGAGCCTCAGAAATCACACAGCGTCACTTCTGGCATAGTCTGTGTTTTAGAAGCAAGTCACTAAGGCTACCCACGTGTGAGGGAAGGGCATTGAGACTCCGTCTTTGGATGGGAGGAGCGTTGAAGTATTTGCAGCACGTTTTAAGCCACCAAGGAGAGCTTAGGTGGCCCTTACAAGTGGACATTGGTAGGCAGTAGAGTGGGGCGTGGTGCAGGAGGTCAGATCCCGAGCACATACTGTCACCCCTCTGACATCTCTAAGCGCTGACCATCTTGCGCTGCGGGAAACCGGAGCTCCGTGAACACCTGCACCCCTCCTCCTTCACCTTCCAGGCGTCCTCCCCGAAGAAGCAGGCAAAGCTGTGGAAGAGCCCGGGGGTTGCTCATTTGGTTCAAAAAGGCATTGGTGCAGACCCTGGTGCAGCCACCTCTCCCCACCTGCCTTTTGTCCTCTCGCCTCCCTTCCCTGCACCCAGGGCCCTGTTCTCACCATATGGGCCCTGGACACTTTTGCCTCCAGGGGCCCTTCCTCCATTAAAAAAAGTATTAAGGGGCCGCCCGGTGGCGCAGCGGTTTAGTCCGCGCTCGGCAGCCCAGGGTTCGCGAGTTCGGATCCCGGGCGCCCGCCGACGCACTGCCTGTCAGCCATGCCATGGTGGCGTCCCATATAAAGTGGAGGAAGATGGGCACGGATGTTAGCCCAGGGCCAGTCTTCCTCAGCAAAAAAAAGGGGAAGATTGGCAACAGACGTTAGCTCAGGGCTGGTCTTCCCCACAAAAAAAAAAAAAAAAAAAAGTATTAAAAATTGTATCTTATGACTGAGTTGATATAAAGATGATTATTTTAATATTATATATTAAAACATTTTCTTCTAAGTAAACGTTCATTTTTTTCTTCTGATTTTAAAAGAAATGGAACCATTTTCATGGGCCCTGGGCACTGTGCCTGCTGCCTCTGATGGAGAAGTCAGGCCTGCCTGCACCTCCCCTCCGCTCCCTCCCCTCTCCTCTCCTTGCCTTCGTTGCTTCACTCTTTATTCTGGTCCCCACTCTGCAGGCCATTCTCCTCTCCTGGACTGTGAGCCCCCAGGTTCTTGTCTGTATCCCCTGGGCTAGTACAGAAACTCAGAACAGAATATTCCCGGTGACTCTGGGCCTCCTCTCTCTCCAGGTCTCACCATCTGCTACCTCCCTCTCCGTCTCTCAACTTTGACTTCTCTTCCTGCTCCTCTGAGCACACAGCCGAATAAATGGCAGCCTCGGCCCTACATCTGGGTGACCTCACAACTCATTCTATCTCCTTGGGGGCCTGGATTCCCAGGGGAGAAGCTGAGTGGCCTGGCTTGGGTGAGGGGCCCTCTGGTCTAAACAGCTGTGGCTGGGTGGTGGGGTCCCATGGTAGGGAGAGCTGCCTCCCCTTGGCTGTAGTAGGGGTGGTTCCCCAGGACGGGCGTGCAGGGGAGGAAGAACTGACTCCTTCATTGCACCTTGCCTTAAGACCGCTTCCTGGTTTAGGGTTGCTGTTGCCTTTTGATGGACATGGGTGAGAAATTTATTTAATTGAGGAATTGGCATGAGATTGCCAAATTTTAATCTGCCCTCTTTTACCACCATCATATGATAAATAATAAGAAAAATAGGAAGACCTTAATATTAGAATTTTTAAAAATAATTTTTAATTCATTTAATTAAGTTTAATTAGTTAACCTATCAATGTGTATTGTTCTTGGATTTTTTATTTTGCCAAAGGCAACTAGGACTTTGGTCACAGACTTGGTCTGGTCTGTGGACCCAGATTGGGGACCCACGGGCATTAAGGAGGCCACAGAGGTCACTTAACAATAATAACAGGACACTGACAGCAGCAAGAAGAGCTGACATGTGCCAGCACTGGGCTCAGAGCCCGACATGCACTGTTTAATCCTAAGTGTCCTAGAGACCATTGTGACTACTTCCACCTTAGAAGACGGAGATGAAGAGGCTCGGGGAGGTCACGTGCCTTGTCCAGTGTGGGCACAGATAGCAAGAGGAGGAGTGAGATTTGATTCCAAGTTGTTGACTCCTAAGAAGAGGGTCCTTTTTGGTGAGGGAGATGGGTGGGGGTCCCGTCTATATCAGAGGCAAGCCTGTGATGTGGGTGTGCTAACGGCACGATGGACAGTCTGTTCAGAGACTAGTGGAGGGCCTTGGGAAATTTCCCCGAAGAATTGTGGACTTAGGCCTTGAAGAACAGGAAGGAGGCACCAGCCAGAGGAGGGAAGGAGGCAGTCCAGGCGAGGATGGACACAGAGGCATGGACGCAGGTCTGGGAGGGCTTGGAGAGCCCCGGCCAGATTTGCTGTTGGAGCCAGCCAAGGACGGGGTGCAGGGAGGCAACATGATCCGGTCTGTGATTTAGGAAGATACTCCTGTTGGCAATGTGGAGGTTGAATCAACATGTGCAAATTAGAAATCTGTGCTGGCAAACATTTTTAAATAGAGCTAATGTTTGGTGCCTGCAGATACACTCAATTGACTTATTTCTGAAAACGCATTCCCGTTTGGAAGGTCCCACCCAGAGGAGTTCGTTGTCCTCTTATTATGCAGGGCACGTGCAGGTGGGAGGGTTTTTCTGATCTGGGCTCTCTGTTATCCCACATCCTCACTGAGTGCTTTGTTCCGGGGACTGCATGGGCTGCCGTAACAGTACCACAAGCTGGGTGGCTTAAAATGATAGAAATGTATTCTGACAGTTCTGGAGGCTGGAAGTCCGACATCAAGATGTTGGCAGGGCCATGTTCCCTCCGAAGGTTCTGGGGGAGAACCTATTCCACGCCTCTTCCTGGTTTCTGGTGGCGGCCAGCACTCCTTGGTGTTGCTGGGCTCGTAGCTGCATCACTCCAGTCTCTGCCTCCATCTTCACACGGCCTCCTCCCCGTGTGTCTCTGTGTCCAAATCTCCCTCTCCTTTCTCTTATAAAGACACCAGTCATTGGATTTAGGGCCCACCCTAATCCATTACGACCTCGTTTTACCTTGATTACATCTGAAAAGACCCAAATAAGGTCACAGTTACAGTGGTTAGAACTTGAATGTATCTTTGTGGGGAGGGGGTTCACAATTCAACCCATTACACTGAGAGCCTGTCGGGGGCTGGCATCCCTAGTGGACCATGTACTCACCCAGCAGGTTCTGTGAGTAGTAAGTGCTGTCCGGCCCATGGGGGGTCTCACCTGCCCTCTGTACGTGTCCCCAGTGTCCTCTGGCCCCTCTGCCAGGATGGGCATGAAGTCAGCTGCCACCAGCCTGGAGCTCGTGAGAACGGGTTGTACCACTTTGCATCTGTTTGGGATGCTGCCAATGCTTGGATGCGGCGAGTGGGTGGCACCTTGGGCACATTGCATGTTCTGGGGAGCAGAGTGGCCCCCAGCTGGCTGTGGCATCCTTCCTCAGGGCTCCAGGCGGCCCCTAGCGCATTGCTCAGTCAGGGCATCATTCCAACCTCCGGGTGGCCGAGGAGCAGCTGTGTTTGGGGAGGTGGCACAGAGCTCAGACATTCGAGCTAGTCTGGTTCTTTCCCCGCCGGATCGCAGTCATCCCTAGGGCAGGAACGTCTGGCCGTCTTTGTTTTGCCTCCAGCACGGTTTCGGGCGCATGGGAGCTGCCACGTGTTTGCAGATTCAGGCGCCGTGTGGCTGGTGCTTGGGGACTCTGAGATTCCCCTGGGCACGTCTCTTCACTCTACGCACACTGCAGGGCTGCTGTGGGATTCGATGAGATCATGTGTGTTAATTAAAACCGTGCACTCGAGAAATGCCAGCTCTGGTTATAATCTGGGAGATCTTGAAGGAGGAAGTGGCAGGACTTGATTGAAGAACAGAGCAGAGTCAAAGATGGTGCCTCACTGTCTGGCCACAGTGGGTACGTGGTAACGTGGCCACCGTGGGTATGTGGTAACGTGGACCCAGTGGGAACAGATCATAGGAAAGGGCGGTGGGTTTGGACCAGGAGGGTGGCCTCCCGTAAAAACTTGTTGCCATTGCCAGTGAATGCATGAAGCTGAGTTATGTTCTAGATCTGTCAAGTCTGCAGCAACTGTGGCCCATGGGTGGAAAACTTTCTCACTGAAGGAGACCAAAGAGAGGAGAACAGGGACCCTCTAGAAGGTTTTGTTAAGGGTCTTCTGCCAAGGGCTATAGAGGACCCAAGAGGAGAGGGGGGGACAGTGGAAGGGGCAGGAGGTAGCAGGGGATCTTGGGCAGGGACAGTCTGTCCTATTGGTAGCACAGAAGACAGCCTGGGAAGGTCAGGTTTGGAGGACGGGAATTCAGGGTCTTAGGAGACAGAAGCCTGGAACAACCTGGGTGGACATGGGGTCAGTGAACCTGAAAATATTGGCTGCGGCCCTTTAGGGAAAAGTTTGCAGCAAAGAAGGATCTGAAGTGGTCAGGGCCCACAGAGAAGGGGCCATCCTTGGCTAACTCCTTATAGCTTCAGATCTGTCCTCTCCCTCTGCTGTGGGTCTGATTCCAAAGCTGCACAAATGCTCCCTGAGGGCGGGGCTGCTTCTGAAGGACCACAGGTTCCCCCAGCAGCCAGCAGAGCGCCCGGTGCCTAGGAGGCGTGTAGTTAAGACAAGCCCCTCTGCCTGACGCTGCATACTCAGGTGCTGGAGTTTTCACCCCCAGTTGCATATGAGAATATTCTCCCCGGGAGCATTTGAATAATGCCGATGGCCGGGCCCCCGACCTTACACTGTGACTCACGCTGCGTCCAGGGCTGAGAGGCACCACCGGGGCTGGATCGGGGCTCCACTGCCGGGCACGTGCCCTGCCTTGCTGGGCCTGTTCCATCATTTGTAAACTGCCCGAGGCGCAGCCTTGCACACACAGTGCGTGTGGCGGGTCTCACGCAGTGCCTGGCACACACGCACCCTCGCTCTGTTGATTCGAAGCCACGAGCCGGTTTTGCCACGTTTTGGTGGACAGCCTTCTCCTGCTGAGGCGACCCTGCTCCGGGAAAATGGCAGGTTTGGGGAAGAGGGAAGACGGTCTGGAGCTGGGTTAGCGGCCAGGAGCGCTGGTTAAAGGGCCGGTGGGACGTTGTGGGTGTTTGAGGGAAAAGAGCTCATCTCCTTGGTCTCCTTTTGGTGAAACAAATGCCATTTTGTCAGCACTCTCCTTGGGGACGAGGCAATGCAGTTCCTGTTAACGAGCTCTCATTGAACACCCGCTACGTGCCACATCTGGGCAAGGGATTGGGGTCCTTAAATGAGTTAGACAAATTAGACAAAGTCATGCCCTGGTGGAGCCCAGCGTGCTTTGGGCTCCCTCCCTGCACCTCACTTTACCCCAGGGCTGGAGGAGAGCAGGGGAGGGAGAGACGATTCCAGCTTCGTGAGGATCGGGGTTTGAGACATGGAGAGGGACAGGGTTTGCAGGGCCACTGGCAGCAGTCATGCACATTGAAACACTTTTTCCTTGGTGTAAACTGTTCCCAGTCGACTGAGGAAGGAGAGTTGGAATCAGGCCATGGCCTCCTGCAGGTGCTGAGCTGTGGGCCTATAGATTGTCAGGTTTTACGTTAAAAAAAAAAATCCTTAAGGCCGTGCCTGAAAGAGCAAGCTCCTCCACAAGTTGACCTGTTTCTCTTGGCACCATTGCAGAGCTTTAAGAGGTCTTAAAAGAGGAGCCTGCCAGCCTCTCAGCAAGCCTCCGATGGGACTGGAATGATGTGCAGCAAAGGTTCAGCTGTAGTTACGGCGTGGATGGTGGCAGGACGCAGAGACCTGAAGTAGCCTCACTCAGGGGTCTCTTGCAGTGGTGTGGGGTGCTGTGTGGAGACCCCATTAGGTGGACTGTTGATCCACGCTCACCTCTGCCGAGCACCTCCTCTCTTCTGGTGCCCAGTTGCCGGGTCGGAGCTGAGGGCAGAGATGGAGCAGGCCAACTAACTGTTCTGGGAGTCAAGTCAGACAGCAGTGTCTCTAGAGGATGGTGATGAATACTGTTGGCCAGGTAAGTACAGGGAGCGCAGAACCAGCACTGAAATCAGATGAGGTCAGAGAGGGCTTCCTGGGGAGGGCCCTCTGAGCTGTGTCTTAAAGGAGGAGCACAGTCAGCTGTGTGAAGGACAGTCCAGGCAGGGGTGCTGGGACTTAGCATGGGCCAGTGGGAGGGGTGGGAGGGGTGCATGCAGGCTTGATTTGGGGGGGAAGTGCTGGGACCCCAGTCTTGCTCAGTGTCCAGAGAGCTTGGTTCCAGCAAAGCACGTGTGTGTGCCTGTATTTGGTGCACATATGTGCATGTGTGTAGGGGTCAGGGGGGTGGAGAGTTGTAGAATGAGGCAAGACAAAATCCAGGCAGTGGATGTCAAGTCAACTAGTCAACTATGCTTTACAGGGTGGTAATACGATACGTGATAATAGTGGTCCCATCCTGGCCCCTCATCCTGGGGTCATGGTTCACTAAACCTCACATTCCTACAAAGTGGAAATCATCATCTGCATTTTACCAGTGACTTAAAACCCTTACAAGGTACAGTCAGGGACTTACAGAGCCTCTGATCTTCCTGGCAGAATTTTCTGGAATCTTCCCTCACCACTACTACTCTGTGCCCCAGATCTTAGAACTTCTTTCAAGTCCATCTTTCCTTCCTTTGAGCCATTGCGCGTGCTGTTTGCTCCTCTGGAGCGCTCTCCTTCTTCTGCTCTTCCTTCAGATCTTGGCTCAGATATCACCTCCTCAGGTCCCCTGAAGTAAGCATCCACCACCGAGAGGCCTCTTACTTGTTAAGTTCCTTGCAAGCATGCAACATGCCTTGCGCACCCAGCATGGCATCTGGCCCCAGGTAGGTGCTTTGTAAAGTATTTGTTGAATAAATGAACGAAGGTTGAGAAAGCCAAAGCTCAGTGAGGTTAAGAAATGTTTCCAAGGTCACACTGCCAGTAAGTGCAGGGTTGTCCTTTAAACCCGGTCTTCTCTCTGGCTCCGCACCTGTGCGGGTCCCTCTGCACCACCCAGCCTCTGCTTCTCAGGCCAACCCAAACGGCTCTGCAGTCAGCCGTGGGAGAAATGGGCTCAGAGCGCAATCCCATAGAGGGAGGACTCTGCAGTGAGCCAGGCAGTGTCAGGGCCTCCGTATTTGGGCTCAGCGGGGAGACTGAGGCAGAGCCCAGAGATTGGGCTGATCCAGCTAAGTAGGGGCAGTGTGCAGGCCTTCCTCGGGGCCCACTGGAGACTGAGGCTTTGGCAACATGGTTTGTTCCAGTCCCACCTCCTGGGACGAGGTACCTCCTGCCCTGTTTGGCTCAGAAAAAGGGGCTGGGGCGGACTAGAGTCAAACTGGGAGCTGCCCCACGCCCTCCCGCACTCTGGAGACCATTCTGAACCTCAGTTGTTTCTCTTTTCATGGAAACAGAAAGAAAGCCTCTGCAGCGTTTGCCTTATTCCGCAAATAACATGAGCAGTAGGGTAGCAGCCTGAACCCCATGTGCAGGTAGCTTTTGGAAGTGCCCAGGGTCCCCAAAAGGTGTATAGACTTATTTTCTGTTTGCAAAAAAAAAAAAATAGTACTTTGTTATGTCGATATAATGGAGTGGTAGAGAGCTCGACAGTTTGCAAACACCTTGGAAGTGAAGAGAGCAGAATCTCCTTTCTCTCTGGGAAGCCTTCCTCACCAAAGCCTCTGTCCCGTATTTTCCAGGCCACCCGTTAGCTCCCAGTGCAAGCTGCCTGCTCTGCTTAGTGGTCTCTAAAATAGAACTTTACAGTTTGTACCCTGATCCGAGTTCATTTTCACATTTGTTCCTTCAAATAGCTCTGCTTGACATATCTTTTTATTTAACGTTAAAAGTTCTTTTTTCATCAACACATGCATGTGATAACAAATCAAATTGTGTGGGTGGACGTATAATGAAATACCCGGTGTATTTCAAGTGCTTGCTTTGTGCCAGGCACTGCCCTAGGGATGGTACTCGTATAAACTCACTTTGTCCTCACCTTGAACCTTTCCATTTTCTGTATGAGCCAGGATTCACGTCCGGGCAGTGGATTTATCACCTCTAGGCCATAGCTGTGGACGTTCTAAAGTGAAAAAAAAAAGATTTGGCTCCTCCTCCACCCATTCTTACCTATTTTTATTAAAATGCTTCTGTCAGTTACTTTTTGATCTTGATAATAAATGTCTTTCTCCATCATCCTTTCACGGTGCTTCTGTCTCCTCATTTTGTAAGATGAGGTTATTGGTGACCTACTATTTTTCCTGCCTTTCGTCTCACCTTCGGCATCATGCACCTTCTACATTAGGGTTGACATTACATCAGGATCATTTATATTTATTTCCTGTCCTGTATTCTCTACCGTGTGCTTTGTCCATAGCTTGACTCTAAATATCGAAAACGTAGGTGATGTTGATACAGTTATTGCTCTGTCAACGGTGTCTAATGCTGGGTTAGACCATGTGCTGGGACTACATTTCCTTCTCCCAAGATCAGCCTCACAACCCCTGATTGCTCAAGGTAGAATGTCCCATAACAGAATCAAACGGATTCTCTTTGCTCGCACTCCATCAGTTGCTTAAAGTCACGCCATATTTTAGTTTGCTTCATGTTTGGATCGTGACTTTATTGTGCGGGGGTTTGTTTTGTTTTTTTCCTGGAGTTTCTAATTGCCTTTCTTTTTTTTCTTCTTGCTTTATCAGCCTATTTCATATCTTCTCTTTTTCAGACTCTCCCTTTTTTCCTACCACCTATTCTATTGACCCCCTCTCCATTTTGTTTTGTTTTGTTTTTGGTTTGTTGTCCTCTCTGTACCCGTTCCAAGTTGTACTCCTCCCCTGAACACCTGCTCCCCAGAGGTCATCCTGGGCTCCCCTCCATTGCTTTCCTGGGTTGGAGCCTCCTGAGAAAAGATCCATGTAAGTCAACTGTCTGAAAATGTCTGTATTTTATACTCACACTGAGGGTAGATTTCCTTCAGAATTTTGAAGACTTCAAAGCTTTCCATGTTGCCGATAAGAAGTCTGATTCTAGGTCCTTTGTAGATTTTCTGTTTTCTCCTTTTCTTTCCTGGAAGATTTTGGGAATTTTTCTTCATCGTTGGGGTTCATATATTCCACAAGGATACCCTTCCTTCCTTCATTCTTCTGGACTCTTAGTGGACCCTTGTAATCTGAAGACTCATGTCCTTTAGCTTTGGGAGATCCTAATGTATTTGATTTTTTTTAAATTTCCATCTTGTTTTCCATTATGCATTTCTGGACCTCTTATTTATTGGCTCTTAAACCTTCCAGAATGGGTCTATATTCTCTTACATTTTTCTCATTTCATTGCCTTTTTTCTATTCTAGATTTTGTTGACTTCATTTTCCAGTCTATCTTTTTTTTTCCTACTTTTGAAAAATATTTTGGTACTAATATTTCTAAGAGCTTTTTTTTTTATTCTCTGATTGGTCCTCTTCCTAGAATCTGTTTTTGTTTTATAGCTGTTACTACCCTGAGTAGTGGAATATTAAGGGGGCTTTTTTTTTGTTTGGTTTAGCCCATGAATTACTTGTCTCTCCTCTAAGGTCAGTTTCTGTGTTTATTTATCTGGATCTTTCTCTTCCTGTTGCTCATTTCCTCATGGGCCTGCTCATCCAAAGTTAAGTCTAGCAGCTGTTGGAGTTTCCTCCTTGGCTAATAAGTAATCCGACTCAGGACGACTGAGCCATTGGCCGAAGTCTTACAGTAGAACCAGCACAGCTGGGGATCAGACCCCAACCTTCTGATGTCTGATCTGCTCCTTTTCCCTGGATGCAACTCTGCTTCTCAGTGTCTGTGCTCCACTCTTCTTGGACATGGCTCACACCTCCCCCCAGTGAACTCTGAGCATCTGGAAGGCAGGCTACATCTTTCATGTCTGAATGTCCTTCCCTGTGGTGTCCATACATCTGGGAGGTTCCAGGGACTCTCTCAGCATCAGTTACTCTATTCTGCTTCCTCTCTGCTAATTGTCCTTGTGCTTCTCAGGCCATATAGCCTGATTTAGGATTTGGAAAAAGAGACAGGAAATTTAGGGCATCCATCCCAGTGCTTTATACATAATAGGCCCTCAGTACCTGTTTTCCAAAAGACTTCATCGATTTTAGGTTGGTTTTAGGCCCAGATTCATCTGTATGAAGGCTGGAATTTCCTGCTAATAGCCGATCGTGGAAGAAGTGGCGCTGATGTGTCCATGAGAGGACAAGAGATTTGATCCTCAACGCCCTAGAAACACTGGTTCCAAAGGAAAAACTGCAAATACATTCAGGTTTTCTGCCACCTTCCCCTTTCACAATTCAACAGTTTTCTTTTTCATTTTTTAAAGGGCAAAGATGATTTATTGGTTAGGGCAAGCAAAATGACTGTAACAAATGACCCAAAAAGGTACTGGCACAGACCCTTAGAAATTATTTCTCATTCAGAAAGAGTCCCAGTGGGTGTCCCTGATTAGTAGACAGCTCTCCTCCATGCAGTGAGGCAGGGACCCAGGCTCCCCCTTCTTCCGGCTCCACCATCCTCTAAGACCTTGTCATCTGTACCAGGCTGGAGAAGAGGCAGAGAGAACAGCTCAGCCGCTCACCCAACAAAGCCCTGGCACATCACTTGCTCACATTCTTTTGGCAAGACGTCAGTCACGTGGCCACATCTAACTAGTGGACAGATGGGAAACCTAGCCTGGCTGCATGCCGGGGGAAAGAGGAGCATGGATGTGGTGGGGCAGTTAGCGGTCTCCACCCAAGAGAGTGTTGCGAGCCATCCTGGAGAGACCTGCCAGAGCCCCACCCGTCCATCCAGCAAGCCTTTGTTGTGTGTGCATGGAGCCAAGCACTGTGCTAAGTGCTGGGAATACTGAAAGGAGTAAGACACATTTCTCATTCTGCAAAGTGTGGCCGCAGAGGCGAGTGTAGTCAGAGAGCATCACCGAGATGCAGCGTGCTCTGTGCAGAACCGAGTGAAAACATTTGGCCCAATATCTCTGCAAAGGAGGGTGAGTTACTGCTGCTGGAGAATCCTGGTGGTTTCAATTCAATAGATGCTTGGCTTTCATATCCCATTCTACTCTCGTATATTTCTCAACTTAGGGTATTGAATAACGGGATGTAGAAGCCAGAAGCAGCCCCAGAGAGTGTCTGGTATCTCATCTATCCCAACCCACTTTAAAGATGGGGACAGTGAGACCCACAAAGGGGGAGTGACCTGCCTGAAACCACATGGCTGGCCAATGACCAGACCTGGGAGTGTAGGCAGCATGCTCCACGCCCCATGCAGTGCAGACCCTTGTTCTTTTGGTTTCTCTAATTTCCCTTCCAACTGGTGTCAGATTTCCCAGGCACTGGGCTTTGCTGCCCCAGGAGGAGGTCTCTAAAATCCTGCCATCCTTCCTCAGGGGCTGTGCAGCTCCACTGCGGGATGGTTGCTTCTCCCTGGCCCAGTTTTGCCAAAGGTGGGGCCTGCAGAATCCACTCCTAGGCTCCCACAGCCCCCAGTAAAGACTCGGGCTCCTCCTTCTCAGGACAGGAGGCCCTCCGCTTGGGGATGCCGCATGGGGAGCCCAGTGTACCTGCCTGCTGTTGTGGAGAAGCGCCCCCTAGAGGGACTCCTGGGTCCCCCAGACTTCCTGCCCTGGCCTGTGAGGAGGGCAGGGCATGGCTGAGGACAGAGCCAGAGCCAGGGGCCAGAGGTGCAGAAGTGCAAGGCCCACTCCAGGGCTGTGGGGCCCCGGTGGCTGGAGCTGAGGGCAGCGGAGGACTGCGCTACCGGGAGGTTTGGGTTTCTTGTCTGATGAAGGGCAGGGTACCTACCTCGTGCACGGGGCTGTGCTGGGGAGTGCATGAGCTGGCCTGGACAGGTGGTGGGCTCACAGTAAGCACTTATTCGTGTTAGCTGTTACCAAGTAAGACAAGGTGGCTGAGGATTCCAGGCAGTGAGTAGTTCGGAGGGCGAGTTGTGCAAATTTCCAAGTACTGTCGGCATTATGAATAGCTAATAGCAAAAGGGAGGAAACACCATGTCCTTAGAAGTGGGGAGCCCTGCTGGCCCAAATCCCCACTTTGAGGACAGGCAAACAGGCTCATGGAGGGAGAAGATGGCCACTTTATGTGTAGTGAGATGAGACTGAGGGCAGGTGGTTCGTAAGTGCTTTTTGATCCCTTTTTGGGGGGCTTCTTTACCTATCTTTTAAGAGTGTACTTTTCCCTGCTTTTTGTTTTCAGTGATCATTTATTGATTCTCTCTTTTATCTTCTAACATAATGTTTGAGATGGGTGGGAGGCGACCCAAGAAACAGCTCCCGAAGGCGAGTGTTTAGCAGAGAAATAAGCAAGTACCGTTGTCTGGCTCGGCATCAGAACTTTCCAACCGTGGGCAACAACGAGAGATCGCTGAGGCACTGCTTATGGGAGGTGGCGACTCCTGCAGCCCTGAGGTGCTCCAGCCGAAATCTGGGCAACGTGCGGTGAAATGATCAGAAAAGAGATGAAGTGTTCCCTGCGCGATCAGACGGGAAGAGCCTAGAGTCAGGGGCAGGGGATTCTGCTCAGGCATTCAGAGCTCCTCCTGCAAGCATTTTCTGGGCGCCAGGCCCCATGGAGGTGGTAGCGGTAAAGATGTCAGGGGAGCTAGTCTGCTTTGATTGAGTCAGAAACGTCAATTATGCACATGTAGCATGTTGCAGTTAATCGCACGGATTTGGGTTCATGATAACCTGAGGATTGCTGCCCCTGGCTCCCACAGTGCCATTGTGGACAAATCACTTAACGCCAGTAAGCCACAACTTCCTCTTCTGGAAAACGGGCGTTTACACATTCATTCAAAAACGACTTATTGTCCGTGCGGTCCCCTTGGCATTGTTCTTGGCTCTGGGGCTCCAGTGGAGGATGAGATTGCCGTCGTGTGGCTTATCTTCAAAGTGGGGAGAAGTAATGAAAAAATAATATACTTTCAAGTATTGGTTACTACTTTTGAGGAAAATGAAGTCGGGCACGTGGCTGGAGAGGGACAAGAGTAGGGACTTTGATAGACAGGTCAGCAGGAAGACTTCTCTGATGGTGTGATATCTAAGCAGAGCCTGAAAGCTGTGACAGAGCAAGTCATCACAAAAGTTTGGGCAACGTGTGTTCCGATAGAGGAAATAGCAAGTGCAAAGGCCCTGGGGTGGTATTTTCAAGAAGGATCGAGCGTGCTAGTGTAGTTGGTACAGGAATGAGTAAGAGGGAGAGTAGGAGGAATTTGGACAGGTAGGCAGGAGCTGCATCATGTATATTTTTTCGGTGATTGCACCTTATAGCAAAATCCATTTAAATTTTTTTCCCCATTAGTTTTAGACAAGTATTAGATCAAAATTGTAACCCTGACTTTTCTCTGCATGTCAGTAGCAGTTTCTTCAAAAAAGCTGTCACTCAGATGGATACTCTTTCCAACCTGGACACAAACACACGTGGAGAGATCCATAAGCAGAGATGAGATTTTTGTATCTCCGTAGATGGTAAAACCCACCCAGCTGTCTGGTCCTGTCGAAAAAATCACATTAAAATGCAAATGCTCCCAAGTAAGTGAAATGTTGATGGGTACAGCCCTCCAAAGAAAAATATTCATGAAACACAGGCTGTTGATCCACAGCTAGCCGGCCGAGCTGTTTGCTCAGTAAGACCTGAGCGCTGAGAAATCTCAATTACAGGCGCTCTTCTGTGCTGTACCCTTCGGAAACCCTGGGATTTCCCCAGGGGCGTTTAGAGATGGGGATGCCCAGGTGCTTGGAAATCCTGAGATGGGGTGGGGACCCCACTTCTTATTTATTTATTTATTAATTTTTTTGAGGAAGACCAGCCCTGAGCTAACATCCACTGCCGATCCTCCTCTTTTTGCTGAGGAAGACTGGCCCTGGGCTAACATTCGTGCCCATCTTCCTCTACTTTATATGGGACGCCACCACATCATGGCTGACAAGCAGTGCGTCGGCAGGCACCCGGGATCCGAACCCGCCAACCCCAGGCTGCAGAGCGCGAACTTAACTGCTGCGCCACCGGGCGGCCCCGGGACCCCACTTCTTAAAAGGACTTTCTGGTCACATCCCTTTCATATTCTAGCTGGAGGTCTCAGCATGGACCCTGGGGACAAAGAATAGAGGTGATGTCTCCATACAGTCAACAGGGAGGGGTCCACATTCCTTCGCACTCCTGCAGCTTCTATTTCTGATCTGATCAAGGTCTTCATGTGGTTTTCCTTAAAAATGATTAGCTTTTCCTTGTGGGACTTGGAGGGGGGAAGAGGAAGCATGCGTTTTCTCAGTAAATATCCTTTATTTATAACTTTCGGCCATCAAGAGTAGCTGTAGAGGGGGCCGCCCGGTGGCGCAGCGGTTTAGTCCGCGCTTGGCAGCCCGGGGTTCGCGAGTTCGGATCCCAGGCGCCCGCGGACGCGCACTGCCTGTCAGCCATGCCGTGGCGGCATCCCATATAAAGTGGAGGAAGATGGGCACGATGTTAGCCCAGGGCCAGTCTTCCTCAGCAAAAAGGGGAAGATTGGCAACAGATGTTAGCTCAGGGCTGGTCTTCCCCACAAAAAAAAAAAAACAAACAAACAAAGAGTAGCTGTAGAGAGAGAGGGAGAAATGTGTGCTGGGCACCGGGGATGTGTTCTCATTTAGTCCGTACGACAGTCACAGGAAGATGTTATCGTCCCATTTTGTAGACAGGGAAACTGAGGCTCAGAGATGAAAGAAGGAAGGGAGGTTTGTGGCTACTTGCCAGGAAGCAGTGTAATGGGGCACTTCAGAGGGTGGGCTCAGGACCAGAGGCGTGGGTCTGGACCCAGGCTCTTTTACACCCACCAGTGGTGGGACCTGCCGTGGGATATCCCTTCTCCTCGCTGGCCCCACTTTGCTCATTTAAAAAGTGCAATGATAGCACCTCCCCCTCTTCAGTTGTTGTGAGGTTAAACTTATTGGTGGATATGAAGCGGTCAGACACTGCTGGGCACCTAGGAAGTGCTCAGTAACCCGGGGCTCTGCCAACTGGTCCCAGTGTGTCTGAGATCGCTGGCTAGCAGGAAGTGAGAGATGATGGCGTCGCTGAGCAGGATTGACAGTGAGGGACAACCAGACTCGTACCCAGAGACCGTGCTGGATTCCCATGAAGTGTGGGAACTTGGGACTGAGGTACGGGAATTCCAGAATGACCCCTGCCCACACACAGTGCGCGCAGTGGACATGAGTCACAGAAGTAGCCGTTGGTACTGTCCTGCCCACTCAGTTCTCATCCGATTCGCTGGGGACTTATGACCCCACTTCGCAGATGGGAAAATTGATGTTCCTAATCTTTGCTGCTCCCCCGGAAGGCTCAGTCTGCCCGTTTATCCATCAGATTCTGCCGGAAGTACTTGCTGTCACTCGAAGAAGAACCACCTTTTCCTTGAGGGTTGGAAACAAAAGCCTGTTTGGCCAGTGTTATCTATGGCTGCGTAACAAGCCAACCTAAAACTTAGTGTCTTAAAGCAAAGGTTCTATTCTGTCTCGCAGCTGTGTGCATGGACGGGCTCAGCGGGGCGGTTCTCGCTGGGGGCCCTCCTGCAGTGGAGTCGGATGGTGGCTTTGAAGGCTCCTCTGCTCGGCTGTCTGGTGCCTGGGCTGGGTGGCTGGCACAGCCGGGGGCCGTTGGGCATCTCTCTCCACATTCCTCCACGGGGCCAGCTGGGGCTTCTTTACAGCAGGCGGTCTCAGAGTAGTGGGACTTCTTACAAGGCCACTGGCTTCTCCGAGAGTGGACTGCTCCAAGAGACAGGAAGTGGAAGCCGCCAGTTTCTTAAGGTCAGACCTAGAAACCACGCAGGGTCACTGCCACTGAGTGCTGTCACCCAAGGGAAGGGGACACAGATGCCCTGCTCTCTGTGGGAGAGTGTCAGAGAGTTTGTGGTCATCTGTAATCCAGCACAGCTGGGGAAGAAGGATTAGGCAGGTGCTGTGGGGTCTGAAGGTGTGTGAGAGCTCACTCCCACATAACGTCGGTTCTGTTAGTGCCCTTGGAAGAGATCTGGGGCCTTACCTGAGACGCCTGGAGACAGGTTGCTTGGCCTGAGTGACTGGCTTTGGCCAGCACCTGCCTCTTTTCGGAGCTGGGAAGAAGTCAGTGGTCTGGCAGACAGACTGAGGCCAGGCAAGCAGTCAACATTCGGGGTCCATGGGGCACCGGGTGGTGGGGGATGTGCCACAAGATGTGCAGAGCTAAGGGGCAGGGAGTGGGAGAGGTGGGGTGGGCACAGGCAGCCTGACCCCTGGCCTCAGGAGCAGAGCTCCAGCCACCGGGCAGGTTCTGGAGCAGGATACTCGTCCCTGGAGGATGAGAGACAGGCATGAAAGTCAATAGCCCTGGCCCGGGGTTGCCCAGCAGGCTTCTCAGACAAGAACTCAGCCAGAGGCCTGGGCCTAAGAAATGCGCCACAGGTGTCCGCTGGGAAGGCCCGGGTATCAGCCCTGAATACAGAATCTGAGGGGCTGGAGACCCAGGCCCTTGAGACTCAGCCCCTGAGAGATGGTGGCCTTGGGTCCTGACCGCTTCTGAGAACCGGGGTGGGCAGGGTCTGCAGAGGGCTCGGGAGTGGAGGGGCTGCCCAGGCTGGGTACCCTGCAGGGCCAGACTCTAGACCCCTCCAGCCCTGGCTGAGGACGTTGGACAGAATGTTCCATAAGTTCCCTTCAATTCTGAGGCTCCTCGTAACCAAAGACTGACCTGGAGCCTGTAACCAAAGGCCCCTGGAGGCTCTGATTCAAATCCAAGACCCCACCCCTTAGCCTTGTCCCCCTCCAGCCCTCACAGGGTGATTTACCCTTGAGCAAACCCGTAAGTAGGGCCTCGCAAAAACCTGGTGGGTTGGCGTAAATGTTTGTGGAATAATTGAATGATGAATCTAAGCATCACCTCTTTAAAAAAAAACCTAATTTAGACTTAGAGAAAAGTTGTAAAAATAGTACAGAGTTTCTGTACACCTCTCACCCAACTTCCCTCCAGTCAACATCTTGCAGAACCACAGCTCCCTTAGCAAACCCAGGAAGTTAACACCGTCCAATACTGCTAACTAAACCACAGACCATATTCAGATGTCACCAGGTTTTCCGTCAATGTCCTGTTTCTGTTCCAGGATCCCATCCGGGGCCGCACATCGCTCTGGTCGTCATGGCTCCTTGGTCTCCTCCCGTCTGTACCCGTTCCTCGTCTTTCCTTGTCTTTCGTGACCCGGGGGCTTTTGAAGAGTCCTGCTCAGTTATGCTGTAGAATGTCCCTCAGTTTGGGTTTGTTGATGTTTTGTCAGGATTGGAGCAAAGCTGTGCACTTCTGTCAAGAATCCCCAAGCGGCGATGTTGTGTCCTGCTCAGTGCCTCCCATGGGGCTTCATGGTGTCCATGTCTTATCACTGGGGATGGTGACCTCGATCACTTGCTTAAGGTGGCGTCTGCCAGGCATCTCCACTGTAAAGTTCTTATCTTTCCTCTGTAATTAATAAATGTCTGAGGGAGATGCTTTGAGACCATGCAAATCCTGTTTCTCCTTAAACTTCCACCTGTTAATTTTAGCATCCGTCGGCAGATCTTGTCCACAGCAGTTATTAATGTGTTTACCTAATGGTGACTTTCTATTTCCCTCTTTCCTTCTACATTTATTACTTGGAATTCTACTGTAAGGAAGAACTGTCCCTTATCCCCTGTTTATTTATTTATGTGATTATTTATTTATATCGCTATAGACTCCTGGATATTTATTCTATGAGTTATAATCTAATACTGTGATTATTTATTTTCTTGCTCAGATTGTTACAGTTTTGATCTAATATTAGGAGCTCCTTCACTTTTGCACTTGTGTTTTTGACCAACCCTCTCCCCCTTCATCTTTTTTTTGGGGCACTTCCTTCCTTTCTTGAATCACAAGATGTTCAAGGCTCATCTTGTATTTTCCCTTCCTCAACCCTGCAATCAGCCACTTCTCCAATGACCACTGGTTCCTTTCCTTGGAGAATGGTACATAGAAACCAAGATCTGGATGCTGGGTATGCTCATTGCTACTGGAGCATCATTACTTTTAGATTCTCCCAGGGGACACAGCCGGGAATTACACGGATATGCACTAACACAGGTGTGCACCGTCATCTGTATTTCTGCATCTGCCTACCAGTATGTATATTAAAAACCATGAGCTTATACTTATCCCTCTCATTCTAGTCCAACAGCACAAGGTCCGCTCAGCCTTCTCCCCTTTGTTTGTAATTTCTTTCTCCAACAGTGAGAAACCCAGCTCTCATTAGCTGAAATATATTTCTTTAATTCAAGAATACACTAGTTTCAGGATTGCTAACTCATAACCCATGAGAAGCACATTTACTAAGTAGATGACAGCTTTTGTATACAGTGCTTGTCTTCAGCCTCATGCTGTCCAGTCAAAGGACGGTTTTCCAAAGTCACTTAGGTTAGTTCTTTTCTCTCCTACCCTCTTCAGTGTGGTTATGTTATTTACTTGTAATAGTTGGTCCATTTGTTAGTTTATATCTCCTTTTGGGATTCCCTCATGTCTTTGTTGGTTTTAATCATCTTTTTGTGGGTATATGAAAGGCCTGTGAAACATTGCAAAGCTTCTGAGTCAGATCTCTCTCAAAAGATGCACTCACGGAAGTGTTACTCCCTCCTCGTCCCTGCCAGCCCAGTCCCGTCCACCCCTCTCTCCACCCCTTTATCACTCACCTCCTCTAAGTCGTCAGTCTCATTCACTTCTGATTTACTCTTCCTGTATTTTCTTTGTACATATGAGCAGATTATATATTTTACAGCCCCTTTCTTGCAAGCATTATAGCATACCATAAGTACTCTTCACTCTTTGCTTCTCCAATTTAACAGTATGTTCTGGAATTCTCTCCAGATCAGTTCATGTCAGTCTTCCCCCTCCTTCTTCACAGCTGCATAGTACTCCATTGTGTGGCTGTACTAGAGTTTATTACAGAGCCCCTCTCCTGTATCTGGGCATTTAGGTTGCTCCCATATTTTTGCATTTACAAATGATGCTGCAATGCATAAACTTGCAGGTGTCTTTTGGCAGAGCTGGAGGTTATCTTCAGGGTAGAGTCCAGGGAGTGGGATTGCCATGTTGACGAGTAAGTGTGTATGGAGTTTTGTTAAATGTTGCCCACTTTCCCTCCACTAAGCTGTACCTTCAGCTGTTGGAAATATCTGTTTCTTGCTGAAAGTCAAGGATTTGAGTCCATCCTGAGTCAATTACAGATGAGGACTGGAGAGGGGAGGATCTGTTTAGGTGAGAGCTTGTGGGGGCCAAGCTGAACCCACATCCAGCTCGCCGGAGTCCCAGGCTCCTTCCCTATTTCCTGCTGCTCCTGGGAATTGGGGGTGAGGTCTACTTGCAGGTGGGGTCCATGGCCAAGTGGGGTGCATGGCCCAGCGGAAGAAGCAGACAGGTGGATGTGGCGTTGCTGGTGGGGGTGGAGGACGGTGCCGTAGGCCTGACTCGCTTCCGCTGCTCAGCTTAAGCAGCCTTGCTGCAGAGCTACCTGACGGCTCTGTTCCCCGGGGAAGTCTAGGCTAACGTAATTAATTTTCCCACAACTAAAAAATGTGCTCTCATCTGAGCAAGGGAAATACTGATTAATTTACCCTAAAGTATTAGTACAGGGAGCTGTTTTTTCTGTCTATATCAGTGTTTAACTTTTCTTACTCCACACACAGTAAACTAAGCCTCTTTTTCATCAAACTTCAAGGTGGGAAAGAAAACAAACAAGCCTGTCGAGGGCCCCTGTACCTTTTCATCTGGGTCCTCGCTCTCCTTGGGCACATGGACAAGCTGAGTCCTGGGAGATTTGCCCCGGCTCTTCCCCAGGTAGGAGCAGAGCAGGGAGGCGGGTCCCAGTCTGTCCAGGGCGACACCTGCAAGCGTCGCCGTTTGTAGATGGCGGACGAGAGAAGGAAGAAGCCAGGAACTGCTGGAGCAGGAGGAGCCATCTCTTCAACCTAGGCTCAGGGCTGATGACCCCTCGCCCTCCGCTCCACGCATCCCCCCCACCCCCACACACACTAATTAGCCCAGCCTGGAGAGTCAGGAAAGATGGCACGCTCATTTGATACAGCTTCTCCTCACTGCCTGTCCTTTATAGTGAGGTCCAGCTAGGTGGGCTGGACTGTCCGTGTCATCCATTCAGGTAACTTTGCCTCCCCTAACCTGGAAGCTGGGCTTCCCCGGGCTAGCTTGCATACCATCTCTTTATTCATTCATTCGTTCGTTCACTCTCTCAATCAGTGCTCTGAGCACTACAGGTCCTCCAGATGAGGCGCAGGGGCTGGGGGACATGAGATGAATCGGACCCAGGCCCATCCCTCCTAAGGAGCTCACAGTTTAGCGGGGAAGGACCCAGATAAAGGGCCAGTGACAGAAGATGCTCGGATGCAGTCTGCAGCAGGCCTCGTCATTAAGAAGGGATCTTCAGAGATGCTGCCAACCGAGCTGAGACTGAAGGATGAGCGGCAGTTGTCCAAGCCAAGAAGAGAGCATGAGCAAATGCACTGGGGTTAGAGAGCGCAGCAGGGGTGTGCGAGGGCAGGCGGGAGGTGGGCAGTGTCAGGTAGTAGAATCGGCTACTTAGGTTCAATCTTGACTCGGTTTTGGATCAGTTCTCAGTTTTACTCACGGCTAAATCCCTAGTCTCAGTTTTGAATCTCAGTTCCTTATGTCTAAACTGGGAATAGTACTTACTTTTGTGTGTGCCGCTGCTGTTGTATCTCAATACTCTAGAAAGGGGCCTGGTATACAGTAGGTGCTCAATAAATATTTGTTGAGTGGCTGGCTGGCTGGATGACGATACAGGGCTTGGCCTTTACCTTGTACTTATTAGCAGCTAGGATTGTTATCATCACGTGTAGCTGGAGAAGCAGTTACTGGTCACGTTACGTGCAAAGCCAGATCCAGCAACATCTTGGCAATTAATGAGGAACAGCACTCTACTTGTTAATAATAATAATAATGATAATTGTGAACATTTGTTGAGCAGATTAAATGCCTTACAGATGTTCTCTCTCTCCTGTGGCTCTTTGGAACTCCTGGGAGTAAATTCCGGTCACCAGGGATGTCCTGGCTGCCATCTCCCTTGAGTAACCATCTAATGACACCCAGCCATTCTGTGGCCGTGTGGGCTGGGCAGGGGCACACGTGGATGAGTTTGTCCTTTGGAGAACTCTTGCCAAGCTCCTGCCCAGAACTACGCCTGGGTGCAGGGTGTCTGTCACTCGGAGTGAGGCTCCTGGCTGACTTCCGAAGTCCCCAGACGGCAAGCAGAGAGGCCTCACTGTGAAATGTTGGCAGAGCTGGAGGCCGCCCGACCTAGATGTTTTATCTTGGAGAGCAAGTTACCAACTTTTACTTACTGTGGTCTGATTTTAGGAGCTACTTGGGTTTTAAAAATTTATTACAGAGTGTCTCATGCATATAAAAGAGTATAAATAGTGTATATGTACAGTTGAGAGAATAAGTATGAAATGAACATCCGCATTCCCATTGCATCTACTGAGTAAATGTGAATAAATTCTGAAACTCTTTTGCGTGGTTTACAAGAGCCCCCGTTCTGGTCTTTTCTTCACCCTGCAGCCTCAGCTCTTACTGCACTCACCTCAATGCTTCAAAGCCCAGACTTGCTGCAGCCCACTGCACATCGAATTTTCTTTGCACCTGTCAGTCTTTTCATTAGGTGCCCTTCCTCTGCCACCATCGGCCGAGCTAGTCCTGCTGGCCTTTTACATCTCAGCTTAGACATCCCGTCTTCTAGGGGAAATTCCCTGTGTGCCCTCCCAGGCAGGTTGGGACTCCCCATTCCGTGCTCCCACAATGCCCTGGGCTCACGTCGCCATGGTGATCTGTTTGTGTTTTCCTCTCATTGGGCCAGGAGGACCTTGAGGGCCAGAGGTCTTGTCTTCTGTTTGCGTATGTCCATTGCTTAGTGTGGGGCTTGGTTCAACGTGGGCACTCAGGGAGATTCGATGGAAGCCTGGGCCTCAGGTGCGGGAGGGGGGGCTGTGTTTTAGGTAACCACTGAGGTCTCTTCTCCGGGGAGAAGTTCATGCTTCCTTAATGCTCCAATGTCATCCACTCGATTTGTCACCTGGCATTTCTGAAATTCTAGACAGGAGCTCATCCTTGTAAATAGGATCAGAATGAATCTTCCTCTCCCTTCGGCAGATAGAATAAGCTGTCCTGACAGGTGGCAAGTTCCGAGTGACGGGAGGTATTCAAGAGACTCGAGCATTTAGAGTTCTTCTAGGGGGGATTCAAAGGTCAGATGAGGAAGTGAATAAAATAAACCTGAATATCCCTTCTGTGCAAGTGAAAGTTCTTTGGTTGCAAGTGGCAAATATTGATAAGAAACGGGTTCTGACTGCCTTAAGCAAAAGCACACTATTTTTGCAGGATATGAGGTAGTTCATGGGATAGAAGGAAATGGCGAACCAAACTTTAAAAAGGGCAGAAGTCAGGCTGGCCCCAGGCGTTCAGGCGGCAGCAGCTAATGAAATCTCATTTGGCACCACAGCCACGATGAATCAGGGTTTACAGTTGCCCGCCTTCTGTCACCCTCCTAAGACTGATGGGCTTAGCCTGATTCAGGCCCGTCCCCTTGACACCTTGATTGACAGCATCCATTGAAAAGGGTAATTTTCCAGAGGAAATGGAGACGCTGATACCAAAAGAAGGATGCTGGGCAGGCCCGGTGGGCAGCGACCTCGGTGGCCACCAGCCCTGACTGGCTGTGACTCCAGCAGCCACACTGAGCCCTGACTTCTGCAGCAGGCTCTCCCCAGCTGCCCTGCTGCCCTGCAGCCTCCTCTCCTGGGCCACACTCAGCACTGTATACTCATGTGGCTTATTCTCCAAGACATGCGTCCCGATTGGGCAAACTGTTAAAAACTCCCAGGTGTGTTATAGAAGCAGTTCAGCAGAGGACCAGTTTGCTGAGAACCATGCTCAAAACCGGGTTGTGGGCTACCTTGGTGCTCTAGGGGTGCCATGTCGTTGCAGAAAGGGTGGCTGCCTTCCTGGTTCCAGAACTCAGGACTGTTTTGGTGTTGAGCCCAGCTCTCAGGACCCCCAGTCTCCCGTACGCTGTTGTGCTTCTTGTTGTTATTTTTATTAATTACTAATTTGTTTTATTATCAGTATTGCTTTATTATTAATTAATCAGTTATTCTGTTGTACTAATTATTAATTCATTAATTGATTTATTAATTATTGGATAGATAGCAGAAGCCTATTTAGAGAATGCAAGGTATAAAGAACAGGCAGCCATGTACTCACTACCCAGCTTAAGAAAAACTTCCAGTATTTCAGGGGTTCCCTGAGAACCCCATCCACTTCCCTCTCAACTTAGTAGTAGTCGCTCGCCTGGACTTTGGGTTTATTATTCTCCTGCTTTTCTTCGTAATTTTGTCACATTTATGTTTCTGAGCAACGTAGTGTTAGGTTTTCCGTGTTTCTGAACTTCATATAAGTGGAAACCTCCCCTCTGCCATCTTTGGCAGCATGATTTCTCACGCATCGTTATCTTAGCGCTTCATTCACGCGTGTTGTAGCCTTTCGTTCCTTTTCACTGCCGTATAGAGTTCCAGTGTATGGAGCTATGACCGTAGATTCAGGCCACTGTGGATGTTTGTGTTGTTCCCAGCATGTCGCTCACACTGGCGTTGCTGTCTGTGTCCTGTGGTGCGGAGACGCAGGGCTGTTCAGGGTGTGTGCCTGGAGGTGGGGTGGCCAGTCACCAAGGTGTGCATGTGTTCAGCATTACAGAATGATGTCATCTTGTTTTCCAAAGTGACAGTAACCAAGTGTGTAGCTGGTGTCTGAGTCCTTGTTGATTCACAGCCTCTGTCAGTGTTTGGTGGTTTTGTAGAATTTTCTAGCTCTTGCCAATCTGATGGCCGTTGGGAGGTAGCACATTGTGTTTCTCCGATTACTGAGTTTTAGCTTCTTTGTGGTTATTTACTCTCTGGAGAAGTGCCAGGAGGTGGTTGTTGCCCAATTTTCTGCTGGAGGTTTATCCTTCTCCTACTTAATTGATACTAATGTGATATGTATGATATATATAGTGTATATATTATATACATGATAGACACATACATGCATTTAGGTATATATACCCTAGTCTGTGGCTTAACTCTTTACTTTTTTATGATTCTTTGATAAAAAGAAGTATTAAATTTAATGTTATTGAATTTACTAATATTTTTCCTTAGAGTTTGAACTTTTATTTCTTATTAAGGTATCCTTCTCTACCCCAGGGTCATAAAGATATTCACTTATGTTGTTTTGTAAAAGTTCTTAAATTTTCCTTTTCACAGTTGTCTATGATCCATCTGGAATTGATGAAATACTGGTTTGATTTCTTTTACTTTTCCATATGGGTACTCAGTTATTCCAGCACTGTTTGTCCGAGGGCCCATTCCCTCTCATTGATCAGCAGTGTCCATGTGTGTGTAGCTCTATTTCTGTTCTTTTGGCCTCTTTGTCTAAGGCCTAAGTACCAAAGCTGTATAATAGTTCTTGATGTCTTATAAGGCAAGTCCCCCCACCTCATTCTTCTTTAGTAAATATCTTGGCTATTATTATCCCTTTGCACTTTGATATACATTTCAGAATCGGCCTGTCAAGTAGCACTTGAAATTTTGATCAAACTGCAGTAAATCTATAGATCACTTTAGAAGGGACTGATGTTTTTAGGATATTGAATCTTGCACTCCACGAAGACAATGCAGTCATGCTCCATATAACGCCATTTCGGTCAATGGCGGGCTGCATATACGACAGTGGTCCCATCACATTAGTACCAGATAGCCTAGGTGTAGGTGTGTAGTAGGCCATATAATTTAGGTTTGTGTAAATACACTCTGAGATGTTTGCATTACAAAATCACCTAACGATGCATTTCTCAGAAAGTATCCCCATCATTAAGTGACGCATGGCTGTATATCATCCTTTTTATGTAGGTCTACTTTTATGTCTGTTAGTAAAGTTTTCTAATAGTCTTTATAAAGATCTTACACATTTTTGTTAGATTTATTTCTAGATACTTTATATTTCACATTCTATTGCAGGTGCTAACTTTTAAAAATAAACATCTTTATTGTTTATTTATTACAAACCACAAAACTCACCTATTTGAAGTGTACAATTCAATGGTCCTAGTATATTCACAGAGCCGTGCAACCATCACCAAAATCTAAGTTTAGAACGTTTTTTATCACCCCCAAAAGAAACACCATTCCCATTAGCAGTCACTCCCTCCTCCACCCAGCCCCTGGCAGGAAGGAATGAATGAATAAGTGAATGAATGAATTTGTACCTGTGCAGCAGGCCTCGCGTGAGGCATGGCGGGCCAGCCTTTGCATTTTGTTTTATTTTCCCCTCTCATCTCCGTTACTGCTCTGGTTTCCAAGCTGATCTCCCAGCTCTTTCATTCTCCTCCACCACTCTTTGTCCTCCACACCCTGGCCAGACAACTTTTTCCAAAGAAAACAGTGTTCCAACCACTTCTGTCCTAGGAAGCTCTGGGTAGAATCCAGCTGATCTCCCACCAGGGTTTCTTCAGGGAAATTCAGGCTGATGACTCAGGCACCTTAGAAACAAACTTCTGGATGCAGCTCTCCTGTTAGCCGGAGCAGGCCTCTTCTAGGCCCTTGGTTTGCTACGAGGCCTCGGAAAATAGACACGGTTGACCTGATTATTCCCCTCTGCTTCCTCCTGAGTCAGAGTTATCTCGGGTTAACTCAGGAAAGAGGCTAAATTAAGCCTTGAAACCCAGCAACCTCCGTGACAGGCACTTGGTTTTGCTTGAGTGACTGCAATGATGGGTCTTCGGTTTTAAGGGCAGCACTAATTGCATCTCTTTAGGCTGACCTGGGCAATCTATTCCCTACCTGCAAAGATGCAGAGATGCCGGATCCCTCGCAGCACCCGCCCCTTCACTCAGCACACTTTCCTAAGTGCTTGGTCCTTTCCAGGCTCTGCGCTTGGAGGTGGAGATTCAAAAGCTTGCCCTCTCAGGGCTGGAAGTCTAGCTAAGGAGACTACCAGAAACAAGAGACCCATTAAAGAGGTAACTGGTGTCTGTCCAGAGCAGAGAAGGGAGTGGATTTCTAAAGCACTTACGCCTTCTCATGCAGAGGCTAGGCCATGGAGTCACCAACATAAAAACGGATCAGTCTAGCACTCACAATCCAGGAAGCAGATACGACCTCTTTGAGAAACTATTTTAGCGGTCTCTACTAAAGTCGAACACATGCATTCCCTATACCCCGGCAGTTCCACTCCTGGGTGTATGTAGCCAATAGGAAATTGCACACGTATAAATTTTACATCAAAAGAAAAAATTGCAAATAAATACAGAACTCTAGTTAGTATATGCATGCTGCTGTATTTAAGGGGAAGTGTAATAACATTTGCAGTTTACTTTGAAATGCACCCAAAAAAGAAGATGGACGGATAGACCCATGCGTAGATACCTGATAAAGTAAGTATAGTAACATGTTAATGGTGGAATTTAGCTGGTGAGGGTGTGGGTGCTCACCGTAAAATTGTTTTCAACCTTGCTGTATGTTGAAAAATTTCATATAAAACGTTGGAAAAAATGCGTAGGTATGTTTGCCAGCAGACAGGTACAAGAACGTCCATAGCAGCATAATGGCCTCAAACTGAGAGCAACCCAAATGCCCATCAGCAGCGAAACAGATGCATAAATCGTGGGTCTGTTTGTATAACGGGGATTCTGTTCACAGTGAGAATGAATGAGCCACAGCTACGCACAGCAACGTGGGTGAAACTCTCCAGTATAACGTTGGGGGGGACAGACTCAGAAGAGGACATGCTGTATGATCCTATTTCTATAAAATTCACAAACAGGCAAAACTAACCCAGGGTATTAGAAGTCAGGGTAATGGTTTTTGGGGGGGGAGGGAGAAAGGGATAGTGAGTGGAATGGGGGTACCATGGGGCACTAGAAGGTTCTGTTTCTTGTTCTTGGTGTTAGCTAAACAGAGATGAGCGTGTATCTAGCTGTGCACTGAAAGTGTGTGCACTTGTCTGTGTGTGTGTTATCCATCATTAAAAATTGTACCAGGAAAAAGAAGAAAGCAAACCAAACAGATCCACTAGAAGCTTTGCCTGGCGAGCTCTGGGGGGTAGGAACCCACTCTAAACCTTTCTAACAAACCAAAGTTTGAAGGAAGAGTGAAACTTTGCTCCAAGACATTCGTTCGTTCATTTGTGCACCCGTTCATGCTGCATTAAT
Organism: Tapirus indicus; assembly: GCA_031878705.1. Lineage (NCBI taxonomy): Eukaryota > Metazoa > Chordata > Mammalia > Perissodactyla > Tapiridae > Tapirus > Tapirus indicus. The sequence continues at coordinate 100,037,315 of CM062923.1, read as the reverse complement.
TCCCCCGGTCTTCACCAGTTGCCCATCTCCCCTTCACACAGACTTCTGTTCCCATAGACTGTGTTCTGAGTCTGGACTTGATCCGCGAGGCCTGACCCAGCCCTTTCAGTTCCCGTGCCCAGAGGGAGAGGCGTGCAGACGTTTCATTGCACAGCCGCACCCCCCACCTTCCTGGATTCCTGTCTGTGATCCTTCCTGGATATTCGCCCTGTGATATCCTTTGACCCCTGTTAGTCAGTGTTCTCCAGGGAAACAGAACCAATAAGAGATAGGTGATAGATAGATGGCAGATAGATAGATGAAGAGATTTATTATAAGGAATGGGCTCATGTCATCGTAGAAGCTGGCAAGTCTCAAGGTCTGCAGGGTGAGTCAGCAGCCAGGAGACTCTGGAGAGCCGATGGTTTAGTTTCAGTATGAAGGCCGGCAGGCTCAAGACCCAGGAAGAGCCGAAGGTTCAGTTTAACTTCAAAGGGCAGGAGAAAGCTGATGTCCCAGCTGTCAGGCAGGAGAAGCTTCCTCTTACTCAGCCCTTTTCTTCTATCCGGACCTTCGACTGATTAGACGAGGCCCACCTACATTAGGGAGGGCCATCTGCTTTACTCAGTCTACCAATTCAAATGTTCATCTCGTCCAGAAGCACCCTCACAGACACACCCAGAATCATGTTTGACAACTGTCTGGGCACCCTGTGACCCAGTCAAGTTGACAAATCAAATTAACCATTACAACCCTGGAGCGTGAAAAGCCTTCTGGCTCTAAAGGCTCGGTTCTCCAATGGAAGAGGGAGGCCCTGGCCCGGTCCACATCACATCCCATCAAGTTGACAGGCTGCTGCCATCACACACACATTGGTCATTTTTTACATATGGTTTGGATTAGTAATTGGTGGAAAGGAAGACTTCAGCTGCCCACCGGCCCCTGGGTGGGCATATTTAATATCTTAGAGAATAAAAAGAAATGATTTTAGTTAGTGCACAATATATCATACATACAAAAGAATCTCTGAAACATATGTATACAGCTTAAAGGGTGATGATAAAAGTGGACGCCCAAGTACTCCCCGCCCAGCTTAACAGGTGGAAAGTGATCAGTACGTTGAAGGCCTCTCGTGCTTCTCCCGATGGCCTCCCTCTCTGCCCTTGCCTGGAGGGAGCCACTCTCCTGAATTCTGTGCTAATCATTCCCTTGCTTTTTATAAAAATCAAAGTGTGTCTCCAATTGACCCCCCCGTGCATGTTCTGCACGTGCCTTTTCACTCTGTGGTAAGTCCTGGGGCTTCATCCACGTTGTCAGGTGTGGCCTCATTTCATTAATTTCACTGTCGTATAAAATTCCATGGTATGGATGTGTCTTTGCTCGGACCACCGGCTGTCCATCTGCTCCACCTCTGGTGCATGTTTGGGTGGTTTCCAGTCCTCTGCTATCACACACGTAGCTCGTAGGAGCATTCCTGCCCAGGTCTCCAGGTGCACAGGTGCAGGGATTTCTCTAGTGTGTACACCTTGGAGAGCTGGTGCCCAGCCCAGCTCTGGAATATGTGTCTCTTCACTTTTCTAGGTAATGCCGGGGAACTTTCCAGAATGATTACCAATTTATACTCCTGCTAGAGGTTATGTGAACTTCTCGTGGTGCTCTCCTCATCCCCTTACCATCCTCTCTGGTCTCAGTAAATCACCTTCCCTAGATCCCCTCCACCCCTGCCTGTATTGCAGCCAGCGCTCAGAACCAGGGCACCGGCGACCCCCTCTTACACACTCCGAGCATATGCAGGACAGCACGCTTCCTGGGTGTGGTCCAGTACGTTAAAGTGTGTAGCATTCCCACTGCCGCGGGACAGCACACACGCTTTAGTTTGACTGCTATGCAGCTGTCTCCATTCCTGCTTCTAGGAAAAGGGATAAAACAAGCTTAAAAGTGTGGATTGTACCCAGGCTGGCCTCCTGGGCTAATCTCTCTGTGCCAACGTCAGGACAGTCATTGCTGACATTTAAGCCATGCTTTGCCATTTCTCCACAATGTGTCCCATCGGATCCATGGGTGGTTTTTTTCTCCCACCCCTGATCTAGTCCCCAGGCATGAGGTCACCTCCCCCTCCAGATCTGCCTGGCCATGGACAGGGTGCTTACAAACAGTAACCTTCTGTGCTGGTCTTTCCAATTACAGGTTAGCCTGGGGAGGAAGATAAAGACATTTGCAACCAAGATGGTAATCACGAGCGGAAATGATGAAGACAGAGGAGGCCAAGAAAAAGAGAGTAAAGAGGAGAGTGTCTTGGCGATGCTGGGCATTATCGGGACCATTCTGAACCTAATCGTGATCATATTTGTATACATATACACCACTCTGTGAATGGCCCAGCGGGTCCTCAGAGACCTTGGGATGGCCAGAAGACGGGAGTCCTGTGTGTCAACAGATCAGTGACCAGCCACTGCGCAAACAAGCAGGCTTGACCAACCCACGCTGCTCGATCAAATGCACCTTTGAACTTTATAAAAGGTCACAAAGATCAACCGATCCTGCTGCAAGGAGCAGACACTAAAGCACAATGAATCCAACAAAACTCATCCACACAACGAGGAACTCAGTGTCTTTGGCAGGGGGCCGAGAGAATGCTTGGAAGACCAGCCTTTGACGCCATCGGTGAGCAGATGGGTGCAGAAATTCATGATCCCAGATCGCTGACACTGTCACGTATCCGAAAAGAGGAACAGGCGGACTCCGCTCGTCAGTGTGTCTCCCAGGACACACGTTTCATTTTAACTCAACGAGCTGTTTAGTACGAAAAACCACAGGGGCAATCCTTTGACAGACATCCTGTTCATCAAAAGTGTCTAACTCTTTGATACCGGGGAGATAACTTATTTTCTTTTTTCATTGGCTTGACATGTGTATCTCTTCATATCAAGGTTTATAAATATATATTTTTACTAAATGTGCTCTATTTTTTAGCATGAACCAAATATTTGGAGAGGCGCTCCTGGATTCGTCGAGCTTTCTTGGTTTTATCGCTCTGCCCCCTAGACTGCAGATGTTCTGTTGTATAGTCATTCTAATCCTGCTTCTCTCGTCTTTAATCTTTTACCTTCTCTCTCTCTCTCTCTTTGGTCTGGAGGACATTTTCTCATAATACCAGCCATGATCTTGGTTGGCGCATGTTTTAAGACTGTCCGTCGAGCGTCTTTTTGTTGTTATATCGGAGATATAAAATGATTGTGGGCATGTGGACTTTAGATGCACCGTATCCTTACTGAGAATTATGCATGAACAAGGTCTGAGTGACAGATCAGCTTTAAAATAATTTAAAAAGGACTACCGTTGCGGAGGAGCTTGGCTAAGTTTGCAGATCCACTACAGGATGGAATATTCAGCTTCTTGGCAGCGTTATTTCTTCATTCTTGTGACCATTCGTTGATCAGATTTTGATTTTAATGGCTATGTACAGGGGGAAAGCTCAAAATTAGATGTGTAAATCCTTCCTTAGCAAGCCACCTGGGATCCCTAGGTGGGGTGTCAATGACACGGACTCCCCACTGCGAGAGTTCACCTGGGTGTTTCAGGCTATGAGGACACCCCTGTGACGGGTGACTTTTCAAGGGCACTGGAAGGGGACGGGATGATCACCCTAAAGGATTGCAGAGTTTCTTAAAGCTCCTGGTTTACACCCATATGATGCTGCTTCCTCCCTGGCAGGGATGGTTGAATAAATCTGAATTTGCCCTGTTCTCCTGGCTCCCTGAGACGGGCCTTTGCCTGGCTGCAGTGTGGCCTTAAAAAGAGGGGCAGAATTCCTTCTGCCAGCGCCAGCCTTGCCCGTGGACGAAAGAAGCGGCAACCTGCCTAGTTGGATTTGAATAATGCCCAGGAGGTCTCTGCCACTAGATCTCTCTCTCCCTGTGTTGTGGTGTGTGAAATTTCACCATTAGAGAGTCATTTCTTGGGCTCTTCTATGATTACTGGGCTCTTTTATAAAACAAACGCCCCTGAGCACCTGGCTGTGACGTTGATTCATCAGGTGTCTTCTCTTCCCCACCAGAAGGAAGGAAGTTGATGTCCATTTAGGGCTTACTGTGTGCCAGGCACTGTGCCACACACTCTATATTCCTTAAGTCATTAAATTCTCGCAGTAACCTGTGGGATAGGGATTCTTTTCCCCACGTTGTAGAAGAAGAGAGGGCTCAGAGAGATCCGGAAACTTCCCTGGGATCACCTGGCTACTAGTGGTGAGTCAGGACTCGAATCCTTGATCTGTCTGATCCCCTAGCCCAGCCAGGGCACGGAGGCTGCTGGGCAGAGAGGAAATGAAGAGGTGGGGACTTTGCAGGAAAGGGTTCTCGGGGGTCAGGAAAAAACCTGAAGCCTTTGCTGAGGGCCAGCTCAGCACCCCTCCCCCCCAGAAAATAAACAACCCCTGGGAACTCCTTGGACAGTGGCAGAATATCATACAGATCAGGACGAGGGACGAGAGGAGGCGGATTAGAGATAAAATGGAATGTCGGGGGAGGGAGCTGTCTCACAGGTTCTGTGTGATTCTAGAAAGACTGTATGAAAATTCTGAACAGTAAACAGTAAACAATAAAGGTGCAATGAAAAAAACGTGTCGGTGCCCTTTTTCTCCCCAACGTTGTGGTATTTAAAAATTTCAGCGTCATTTCTTTGCCTAAACATATTTTTTATTTAAAAAAAACAAACCGAGTGTGATTCTGTTAAACCGAAACTGTATTGTTTAGACTGTAGAAGCCCCAGTGATTTTTCAAGTATACTAATTTGAAATTTATTGAGGGGAAAAACTTCCTTTCCAACCCTTGAACAGCTCCCCGATGGTTCTTCTAGATTGTCCTAATCCACAGCCTGGAAATAAAGCTGCCCATTCGGTGACTGCCCACGGGAGCAGCAGGCCTCTCTCCCACGGCTCCAGCACGCCTCGTCTTATTTCCGTCCTAATTTAGCAGAACCCAAGAACATGCTCTGGGCAAGCTCACAGCTTCCCCCGGGATCCGAGGGCGTCTTGTGGGGATGTGGAAGGGAGAGGCTGCGGTGGTCCTGGATCTTCAGAGTCTTGGTGTGCCGAGCTGAGCCTTGACAACAGTAGCAGTAACCAAAACGCCACCAGGCCTGTGTACTTTACCCAGCACTTCCCGCCCTTCCTGTGGGACCCTCCCCACAACGCCAGGAGACGTGTGTGCTTATCCCCATTTTACAAGATGAGGAAAAAGGCTCAAAAAAGGCTAATTGACTTTCCCAAGATCGCATGGCTAGAAACCAGCAGAATCAGACCTTCCGGCTCCCCGTCCACGTGCTGTCAGCACCTTGCGTGGCCCAGGCTGCAGATGTGAGCTCTGCGGAGCCATCTGGCTAGTTCAGTCTTGCAGCACACAGCGTCCTACCAACCCTGCCTCTGCTTGATCACGGTACAGCTGGCCCGGGGGGAGCATGGCTGCGTTGATGCCTCTCACCTCTACCCTGGGAAAAACTCAAGACAGCCCGGGTCTTGGCAGGGGAGGGCCAGGCACGCATGGCAATGTGGCCTGGTGGTTAGGAACTGCAAGGTGCTTGCTTGTGGCCGGAAACTGCCTGGGCCTGAATCCCATTTCTGCCTCTTATGATCTGGGTGACCGTGGGCAGTTCACCCCAACTCTGTGAGCCTCGGTTTTCCCCACCTGTAAATGGGGGATCATAATAGCCCCCAAATCCCATCAGGTAGGTATTTTTACCTCATTTAACTGATGCAGAAAGTGCGATCCAGAAAGGTGAGTTGACTGAGCTGAGGCCCCAGGACCGTGAAGTCATCCAGTGAGGAGTCGGGCCTGGGTTCCAGGCCACCTGCCTTCCCCTTTGCAGCCAAAGAATGACATTTAAGCTCCCAAATGAAGAGCCCTAGGGGCTGATGGGGAGAAAGAGCGTTCTCTACCCACTCTGGGTCCTTTCTGGCTGGGCTACAAATTAAGTTGACATGAGGCCGAATAGCAGGAGAAAATCAAACAAAGCTTTATAAAACATGTACATGGGAGAGACCAGGGAGTGTCTCTCGACAAAGTGGTAGAGATTCTCCTCTTATATAGACAAACAAGGATTTTGGGGGGAGTTGGGAGTGACAGCCACAGGGGATTACAAGAAAAGCACAATAAAGTTATTATGCAGATTTAAGGCCCCACCTTCCACACTGACAAGTTTCTAGAGATGAGGTCATCCACCTCTCTTCCCAGTACAGACAAGGAGATACCTTTACAAATGGAGATTTCCCTTACAAATGTTCTGTTTGGTAAACAGAACTTTGGTAGGAATGGGCGTAGCAAAGACCCTCCAGTCTGTCGATGATACCCGGAGTCATCAAGGTGAAGGCCCATCCCAGGGACAGGCCTTCCATCCCAATCCCTTTAGAGAGTTGAGGGGGGTGAAGGTCAAAGCCTCCTTCAGAGCCAGGTAAAGAGACACATCTTGAGGTGACCAGTTCTGATCTCCACAGGAGCCTGAGGTCCAGTAGAGAGGAGAGGATGCCTCAAAGACGTTCAAGTTCAGTGTGAGGGACCCAGACCCTGTGAGGGGAGAGGAGAGGCTTGGGGTCCCACAGATTCTACATGATGGGGGAGGGGCAGGGCAGAGAGACCGTTTCCCTAAGATTTTTTTTTAAACCAATAAGTCAACTGAAGCCCAGATGGGATCAAGTCCCTGAGCCACACAGCCCGGCTGTGCAGAGGTCTCAAGGAAAGCCTGGGAAAACAAGGTTTATGGAGATTTTTTTTAAGGGCTTTTGATTACTAGGGGCTGGCCCACAGTCCTCTCTCATTGCATATTTCTGTGATTTCTAAGCAAAGCAAATGGCTTCTCAAAGAATCCCGAGCTCTCCCCTACCTTATCCTCAGGAATGTGACACCCCAGACACAAAGAGCACAGCTTTGGGGGTGCCCTCTCCTGCAGGGAGGGCCGGAGAGAGGCCGTTTTATGCCAACAACAAAAGGGAGCCGATTGACACAACTCAGGCCTGATCTTTCATTCTGACTCATCTTTTCATAAATCATGTGTGCACAGTCACAGTTGAAAAGAATTACAATTTTTTAAAATTCTATACAATTAAAAAAAAAATCTCCAAATGTCACCACCAGAAGCAGCTACTGTTAATGTTTAGTGTAGAAATTATAGACCAGGTGGCCTGCACATCTGTTTGGTCAGACCATTCTCCTTCAAATTTTAAAATTCTGTCGCCTTCAGGCAGGGCACATTCTTTATAGATCACGGTCCCCATGTTCCCTGTTACAGTGGACGGCTTCCCTCATTTCTGTTACTTGCTGGGTCCAAAGACACTCGAGGTGGCCATCCAGACAACTCACCATAAACAGTAGATTGAATATTATAATCTACAGAAATGGTGCTGTGCTGTGAACGTTGCTCCCAGATGTTTTTTCATTAACAGTCATGAGTACGCTTCCGTATCAATGAATCTATCTTGCCAACCACTTGTAACGGCTCTTGGGTAGTCTGTTGTGTAGATGCACCATCACGTGTTTCCCCATTCTCCTACTGCTGGCCTTGAGGTTCCTGTCAGTGTTTGCTGTGAACCACTCGGCTTTGCTCTTTAAAGCCCCCCAGCCTCGCTGGTACCGTCCCCCTGACCCCTTAGAGTGATCTGAGGTGGCAACTTTTACAACAAGCTTCGAGGACAGTATGCAGATAAGTCACTTTCCCAAACGACACTGATGATGAGAATCACCTGGATGCTTGTTAAAAATGCACATTCTCAAGCCTCTCCCCCAGATCTAGGTTAGTAGCTCTGGAGCACAGCCTGGCCTGGGGCGTTTTTAATAAGTCTCCCAGGTGATCAGGCCTAAATGGAGATGGTGGTGGAGGTGGAGTCCAGGATGACCACCTAGCTGGGAGCCTGATTCTGAGAACCCCGGGCCTCTGGTGGCTGTGCTGGTCTTGGGCAGATCATTTCATCTCTGTTCACCCAGGTTTCCTCATCTATAAAAAACTAATAGTGGCATCTAGATCACCGGTCATTATGAAAGTCAAATGAGACGATGCAGATAGAGCTCCCAAATAGAGCTCCTGGGAGGACAGGTGGGCTCTTCTTGGTGCCACTGTGTAGATCGCTGGAAGGCAAAATCATAGGAAATCCTTTAGTTAGAGTAAGAGTTTCTCTCTCCCTCTTTCTGTCCTACCTTTCCCGTCTCCCTCCTTCCCTGTCTCCCTTCTCCCCTCTCTCCCTTCCCTCCCTCCATTCTTTCCTCCCTCCCTCTCTCCTCTAAGCACCAGGCCTCAGCCCACATTCCTTTCCCTTAATGTTGCCAACCCCCGTGCTTAGTCTCAGGGCTCCCTTTTCCATCAGCTGCCTGCAGACACCAGAAAGCCCACCCACCTCCTTGTTTCATTGTTCTCCACAGAAACAAGCACTTTCCTAATAGCTACTTCAGAAGCCCAGACTGGCTACAATAATGCCACACATTGGGAAGAGAAGGTTCCAGAAGCCAAATTCCTGATTCCTCTTCTGAGAGAGCTCTCCTAGAAGAGACCCTGTGGCCTCCACCTCCCTGTAAGGCAGGACTTCTATTATGGGACAACCCCAGAAAGATCCCCTTGTGGGCTGGGAGACCTCTGACATCACTCTATGATGATTCTTCCCTCTCATGGAAAACAGGTTACACAAAACTGTGTATACTTTTTGCACAAGAAGGACCACCTATTGCAATGAGAAATGAGACCACATAATATCTGTACATTTTCTCCTATAAGCTTCTTTGTTAAAAGGGGTGGGTTATTTACTATCTGCATTTCTATTAAAGGATAATGGGGAAACTTCTGCAGAATGAGATAAGAGTCATGGTTGGATGTCTCCATGCCAAGGTAATAAAGAGTCAGCACACCTCTCTACCTGGACAGTAGCCTGCCAGGTATGAAGAGATTTCAAAGCCTGGACATTCAACTCTGTCGCCTGCCCCTAATCACGGAGAGGACAGACAACTGCATGTCCTGTTCAGACGGTGGAATCATCACACCTCCCAGCCAAGGGCAGGAAGCCGTGGGGTAACAGCTGAATAGTCCTAAGCATTGTAGTTAGTAAAAAATAAAAAGACAATGTTTTTAACTAGTATCTGTCTCATTGGGACTAAAGGAATCAAAGTTAGAACAAAGAGAGAGGTGAGTCAGCCTTAATTCTGGCAAGATCCAAAGACTGCCCCTAAAATGTCCCTTACCTGTAAGCTGACATCTTTCTCTTAATCAGGGAGAGGCCACTTCTACCAGGAAAGGCCAAAGGCACAGACTGATGATCTATCGGTGTGGGCCAGCCACAAATCAAAGCTGCTGAGATGCCTACAGGTCACTGAATCTCTGGGACCACCAGCCCAGGAAGGGTCAACTTCAGGTACTTCCACACAAACCTGCATATTCCTGAATAAACTCGTAGGTTCCACTGCAGTCTATACATGGTTAGCTTACCTAACCTCTTGGTCGGTTCCCAAAGAGACTAAGAATTTGTAATTCTTAGAACAGGAGTCCGACGACACACCACCATGTGATTGTCCTTCCTGTTGTCATCTTCACCCACCCCCCCATCTCACCATCTGAGTCCCTGTTGTCCCAGCCTCTGAGGTCATTACCTGACCAAGGTTGGCCACACTTTTTCTTTAGTAACTTTGTTTTCAGTTCTAAAGAGTCCACTTTAGCGTCTTTAGCTCTGAAGACTCTGCAGTAGAACTTTGGCTTCTGAAGTTCTAAGACTCTGCCTCAGTACCAAAGAGACATGTGAACTCAACTTCAAAGGGCTATTCTGGTTTGATGCTGGCTTGGCCACCCAAGCTGGGCAATTGTTCTTCCCTATCACATTTTTCCTCAGAAAACTCAGTAGATAATTCCATTGCCTGTCGGTATTTGAGCAATAAATGTGTGAAGAAAGCCTATCACTCACTCCTTACTGATGACCAACCCCTCACTTTTTCTGACAACCAGGAGGTCATCCAGAAATGGGGATGGGGTTCAGAACCAGAAAATCTGCATTCAAGTCCTAACTCTGCCGCTGATTGACCATCAATCTTGGACCAGACCTTCAGTATCTCTGAACCTTCATTTTCTTGTCATGAATTCAATAAATCTGGTCAGTGTAGTTATGTAGATTATATTTTCATGTAATATTATTTTGGGAACTAAGGAATCTGTTTCTATTAGCTATTAACAACAGCAATTAAAAGTGTGTGTGTGTGTGTACTTTTAAAAATTTTTTTCCACTAAGGAATAATGATAAGGATACAAGAATCAGATTCAATAATGTTTCAAAGTCCTTTTACTGACAAAATTAAGTGTGCAGCTTCACCTGGAATGGTGGCAGAGGTCTATTTAATTGAAAAGCTAAATATCTGGGACTTGGAGTAGCTACACTTTGAAATGTGAGCACAATGAGCTCTTCATTAGTCATTTGAGATTTTAGCTCTGTCTTCTACCCGCAAAGAAAATGAACAGAAATACTTCTTAGGAAGACAAAGGTGGATGGGAAATTTTAAAAGTCCTCTGCGTAGATACAACTTGCCGTGTACTTTAACCCCCCACCCCATGTTCCAGGTGATCCTCAGAAAAATCTTTGTGGAGTGGAAGGAGACCAACCATCGTTCTCAATCAGGAATTAGCACATCCTTCCTGAACTCTCAGGCCAGTGCTCATGTCCCCCCTGTTGCCTCTTTACTTTCCCAGGAGAAGACAGAGCCATAGTCATGACCACTGGAGAGGTCATCATAATGCTCTTGGCCTCTACTTGGTGTGCTACTCTCCTACAGTAGACGGCATTTATATTTCTGAGGTATATCATTTCTGTGAGCCTCAGCTTTCTTATCTGTAAAACAGGATGCTACTTTGCAAAGATTTGGTAAGGATTTACAGATCATGCATATCCAGTGCTTAGCGTGGTGCTTGGCACGTAGGAAGAGCTTACTGAATGGAAGTTATTATCATTATTTCCCTAAGACGTAGGAGTACGCTCCACTCAGCTCCTTGGAAGTCAGCCTTAGTAGCCACCTCGTCCAACATGACATTCTAGACCCCTCTTGCTAAATGATCTTACAATGAAAAGTGTAATGAGTTGAAGGGTTCTGCTACTTACTAGCTGTATGGTCTTGAGACAAATTACTTGAGCACTTTTTTCTTAGAGGAGGCGATGATATCTGAGTAGAATCTCCAGGGATGAATAGGAACACACCAAGATATATTGTTCCTCCTTAAAGTAAAAATACTTCAATTATACTCCATGTAATTCTAACTATGCCTCCAATAATTTGGGGCATAGACGATGTGGGAGTATCCTCCTGGATCCCCTCTCCTGTTTCTACCTTCCCTCCAGAGCTGGTCTTTAGCTGGTTGGAACCTGTATGGATGAGTATCTGTTATGGCTGACACCTGTTCTGATTGGTTGGTAGCACATTCTCATTAACTAGTTCCCATGCCATACAGATGAGTAGATATTTTAAATATCACTTTGCCTCCATCTGCTACCTTATCCCCAGGCTTCCTAGAAGGGGTCAACATACTCCATCCTTTGCTATATCCTCCACCACTATCCTCCAACCTCTGTCAGCCCCCACCACCTCTCTTCTTTCCTCCCAGGAGGAAGAATCTTTGACACTGAACACTGCTGCAGGAGTTCTTATGATTTACCTGGTATAGCTCCATGTCACAAGATAATGCCAGTCATGATGCCATCCATGCCTAACTTCCCTTCTAGCTGAGGCTAATTCACAAGTAGTACTCTGCATTAAAACAGTACCAGACTCTTCTTTGCTCACGGATAGCCACTGTTTGATTCAGGGATTCATGATTGACCCAAGGGTGGACATTCCATTGACAGGCCCAGGACCTTGATGTATGTAGTCTGGCTCAGAAAGATTGACTGGGTCAATCCAATTTCCAAGAGATATAAGTAGGAGTTTCCAGGAAGGATCTAGGTCAGACAGATAAATATATTGAGAGTTTCCATGATATACAGAGGGGTGAGAAAATCTCAGGGACCGCGCACAGCCTGAAGTCTTGAGTACAGTGATCAGGAGAGGCAAATGAAACATATAGACAGTGTGTAGCCTGAATTATTGGTTCTAATTCTTCACTCCTATATCATAATATCATATATTCTCTTCCTTCTCCCCATTTCCCATGTTAATGCCCCAGTCTTTACTCTGGGTTTGGCTACATAACTTGCTTTGGCTAAAGGAATGCTGGTGGACGTGAGCGAGTAGACATTTGGAATGTGCTTTTGCATTTGCATTTTCCATCTTGAGCTTCTGACATAATCATGAGAGACTATATTCTGGGTATCTGCTGCCACTGCAACCCAAGTCTGAAAATGAGCCACCAGGGTCAGTGTTTCCATAGCCAACCCACACCTGCAGCCTGAGCCACCCTCACCAACCTGAGGACGTGTCGGGGAGAAATAGTTACTGTTGTACACCGCTCAGCTTCTGTGGTTGTTTTTCAGCAATAGCTGATTAATACGGGCAGAGCGAGGTGGACACACCACGATAGGGAGAAGCTTCTGTTTCCAACACTTCCAGGTCTGAGTTTTCCTGAACCCAGCAGTGCCCTTATTCCTCCTCTTGGGTTTCCATGGAACTCTTTTTTGTGTTTGTGCAATAAACTCTTTTCACTCAAGAAAATAGTCTGGTAAGAGACAGATTCAGTGTTGTGGGGTCTACAGTTTCTACAATTTGGGGCCCTCCTTAAGAAAAGGAATACAAAACTTCAAATGCAAAATTAGGTACTAAAGTAAGCCCTTATTTATAACAAGAGGAAATATCACAACAAATGACTAGATTTTAAAAATATGAGCTGTCTTCTACTTCTGTCCATGATGGAATAACTGATACCAGACCAGCCTTCTTGCCATAAACAACTAAAAACTAGATGAAATATATGAAATGACTGTTTTCAACATCATTAGGCAATAGGCAGCATAGGAATTTGATCCCTGAGAGAAGGGAAATGCATGAGATAAGCCCCAAGATCTCCCTGGCTTTCTGACTATAGGAATTACCTGGATCACAGTGTGGGAGGAAGAGCTGAAGCAGAGTCCAGCAGTCTCACTGAGCTGATGAGGCAGAAACCAGAATTGGGGAGTGCTGAAGTACCTGGAATCTGCAGTGCAGGATTTGGAGGAAAGGGAATTGCCCAGTGAAAGAGCTCCAGAAGTCTACATGGCGATCCCCGTAAGTCCTTGCCAGATAACATGTCATGCATGAGAAGGGTGAGCTTCTCTGATGCCTGACAGAGAGTAGCCATTGGGAAAGTGCGAGCCAGAGACCCTGGATGTCAAACAGAGCTGGAACATATAGGAGTTCCAATTAGCCAGAGTAGACAGACTTTGCTCAATGCTCCAGGCATTCAATTGAGACCCCCCTAAAAGTCATGCCATTGATTAAGGGCTGCTGTAACTCCCAAACAAAGCTTAAAAATAAGCCTATAAAAACAAATCAAGCTGGCTTGCCAGTAAATTAATTGCCAGAGAGAATAAAACATAACACCCTATAAAGGAAGACAATAAAATCCAGACTCTCAACAAAGTAGCATTTCAGAATTTTGGATACACAATAAATGATTGTTATAAATGCAAAACAAGAAAATATGACCCAAAAAAGAAAGAAAACAGGCCCAGAGATAACAGAGATTTTGGAATTAGCAGGAAAAGACTTCAAAGAGGATGTCAGAAATATGTTTAAGAATTTAAAGGAGAAGATGGACACAATGAGTGAACAGATAAGGGCATCTCAGTAGACAAGTAGAAGTTATATAAAAGAACCAATTGAAAAATACCATATCTGAAATAAAAAAAATTATTGGACAGAGTTAACAGCAGTTTGGACGCTGTATAAGGAAAGATCACTAAACTTGAAAACAGGGCAATAGAAAGTGTACAAACTGAAATATAAAGAGAAAAATGGCTGAGAAATAATGACAGAGCCTCACTGACGTGTGAGACAATATTGAGCATTCTAACATACAGGTAATCAGGGTAACAGAAGAAGAGGCAAGAAAGATTGTTACAGAAAAAAAATTTTTTTAAACTATGGCCAAAAATATTCCCCATTTTGTAAAAAAAAAAAAAAGTCCTACTCAGATCCAAAAAGCTCAGCAAATCCCAAGCAGATTAAACACAAAGAAACCACACAAGATTAATCATCATCAAATTGCTGAAAACCAGTGATAAAAAGAAAAATCTTTAAAGCATCTGGGGTTGGGGTGGAGAACACATACATTCCCCCCACCCCCCAAAAAAACAGTAATAAAAAATACCATTAACTTCTCATCATAAAGAATAAAAGATAGGGGCCGCCCGGTGGCGCAGCGGTTTCGTCCGTGCTTGGCAGCCTGGGGTTCGCGAGTTCGGATCCCGGGCGCCCGCCCACGCACTGCCTGTCAGCCACGCCGTGGCGGCGTCCCATATAAAGTGGAGGAAGATGGGCACAGATGTTAGCCCAGGGCCAGTCTTCCTCAGCAAAAAGGGGAGGATTAGCAACGGATGTTAGCTCAGGGCTGGTCTTCCCCACAAAAACAAAACAAAACAAAAAGAATAAAAGATAGCAGACAATGAATTATATCTTTAAAATGCTGAGAGAGGAAAAACATCTGACAATCTAGAATTCTATGTAAAGCAAAAATATCCTTTAAAAATGAAGACAAAATTGAGACTTTTTAGAAGATCAAAAGCTAAGAGAATTCACCAGAATTCTATCAGAAGAACTATATGACACAAAAAATGTTAAAGAAATCCTTCAGGCTGAAGGAAAATTATACCAGATTGAAACTGACTCACATGAAGGAATAAAGAATTCTATAAATAGTAAGTATGGGGTAAGTATTAAAAAATTCTTTTCCTTTCTTAATCTGTTCAAAATATAATAGATTATTTAAATCAGATATAATAGCAATATAGCGAGAGGATTATGACACAGGTAGAAATAAAATGTATGAAAATGATTGCATAAAGAATGTGGGGGGTTAAATGGAAGTATACTATTGTAGAGTTCTTACATATATAATATATATGATATAATAATACCAACAATACATGGTACCCTGTGATAAGTGAAGATGCAGATTGTAATTGCTAAAACAACCACAAAAAATTTTCTCTAAAAACAGATATAGATAAAAAGCAAATAAATAGAATGTAAAAAAATACCATAAAAATACTCAATTCAAAAGAAGACATTAAACAATCCTATTTCTATTTTACACAATTGGAGACTAAAGGGAAATTCATCAACCTAAGAGGACATCTGAGAAAAACCATCTTTTAATGGTAAAAGATGGACTGTGTTTCCACTATGATTGGAAATAATACAAGGACATCTACTCTCACCACTTCCATTCAGCATTGTACTGGAGGTCCTAGCCAGTGCAATAAGGAAAGAAAAATAAATAAGTTATAAAGACTGGATCAGAAAAAGCAAAACCATCTTTATTCACAGTTAATACTATTGTGTACATAGAAAATCCTAAAGGGTCTTCAAAATAACTGCTAGAACTAATGAGCGAGTTGAACATGGTTGTGTATAAGTCAATATACAAAAATAAATTTTATTTTATATGCTAGGCATGAACAAATGGAAAATGATAGTAAATATAACATTACCATTTGCATCAGAAAATATAAAATAAGCTTCTATAGAAAATCTAAGCTCTCACATTATCTAAGCTTCCACATTAAGAAGCTATAAAAAGAAGAGCAAATTAAAAATCCAGTTAAGTAGAAAGAAGGAAATAATAAGTTAAAAGCAGAAGTCAATGAAATGGAGAACGAAAAGTAGGAGGCAAAGTCAATGAAACTAAAAGCCAGTTCTACGAAAAGGTTGATAGAAATTATAAATCTCTACCTAAACTGATGAAAGAAAAAAAGAGAAGACACAATTTACAAGTATCAGGAATGAAAGAGGGGATATCACTATATATCCTAGAGACATTAAAATGATAATAACAGCATATTATGAACACTTACATGTCAAGAAATTTAACAAACTGGATAAATTCCCCAAGAGACCCAAGTTATCAAACATGACTCAAGAAGAAATTTTAAAAACCTAAAAGCCCTATATCTACTAAAGAAGTTTAATTTGAAATTTAAAAGCTCCCTACTAAGAAAACTCCAGGCCTGGATAGCTTCTCTGATAAATTCTGTCAAAGATATAAGGAAATAAAAATAGCAAAGCTATGCAAAAACTTTCAGAATATAAAGCAGGTGGGAACATTTCCCAACTCATTCTATGAGGTCAATATTTCCCTGATACCAAAATCAGACAAAGACACTAAAAAAAAAAAAAACCAAAAACCCTACACCACATCTCTCATGGACATAGACACAAAAATCCTTTTAAAATTAGCAAATCACATTCAGCAATATATGAAAAGAATAATATTCTATGACAAAGTGGGGTTTATCCCAGAAATGCAAGGTTGGTTTAACATTTGAAAAGCAGTCAATGTAGTTCACCATATTAACAGCATAAAGGAAGAAAAACGTAAGATTATCTCATCTTAAGAGACGCAGAAAAAGCATTTGATAAAATTCAACACTCATTCATAAAAAAAATCGTTGGCAAACTAGGAATATGAGGGAACTTTCTCAACATGCTAAAGGATATCTAAAATGAAAAATAATAGCTAAAATTATACTTCCTGGTGAAAACCTGAATGCTTTCCCTCTAAAATTGGGAGCAAAATACCAATGCAAAAAATAGGAAGTAATTAAGAATACATTCAAAATTATGTGCAAGATCTGTGCATCAGAACTATAGATATTTGCTGAGACATTTTAAAGATCTAAATAAACAGAGAAATATTGCATGTTCAAGGATTCAAAGACTAATACTGTTACGATTTCAATTTCTCCTAAGTATGTCTTATGCATTCAATACAATCCCTATCAAATTTCAGCAGCCTTTCTGGGTGGTAACTGACAAGCTGATTCTAAAGTTTATATGGAAATTCAAAGGACATATAAAAAGCCAAAATAATTTTTTAAAAGAAGAACAGAGTTTGAGGATTTACACCACTTAATTTCAAGACTCGCTCTGAAGTTATAATTAACAAGATGCTGTGGTACAACAAAGTGATCAATGGAACAGAATAGAAAATCCAGAAATAAACAAATACCTAATAGACCAAGTGATCTTTGGCAAAAGTACCAGTGCAATTTAATGAAGAAATTAAAATTTTTTTCAACGAATAGCACTTGATTTATTGAACATCCATATGGGGAAAAAAATTGAATCTTTACTCCCTGTCTCATACAAATTATACAAAATTAATCTGACATGAGTCAAAGACCAATGTAAAAGCTAAACCTATAAAACTTCTATAAGAAAACACAAGGAAATAGCTACCCAATCTTGGGATAAGCAAAGATTTCCTAAACAAAACACAGAAAGCACTCATTAGGAAACAATAAATTGATAAATTAGACTTCATAAAATTTAAAAATTTACCTATCAAAAGACACCATTAGGAAATGAACAGTCAAGACACAGACTGGAAGAAATCATTCAGGATACATTTATCTGACAAAGGACTTGTAATCAGAATATATAAAAATCTTATACAACTCAATAATAAAAAGAAAGACAACCCAATTTTCTTAAGTGAGCAAAAGACATTTCACAAAGGAAGATGTACAAATGACCAACAGGCATACGAAAACTTCATTAATCATCAGGGAAATGCGAATTTAAAATGCAAACTCTACACCCACATTTTGAATAAAGTTTTTGCGTCTTGTTTGTGTCTTCTGAGTCTCCAAAAATATTTGCTAGGCTCTTTAAGATGTCACCCACGTGCAAAGCTTCCACAGTTTCATAATGTGCAGATTTCATTACTCCTAGGCTAAAATCCAAGTTGTCATGTGTGCTTAAAACCATCCAACTGTGAGACTCGGAAAGCTTGAAAGAATCAGGAATTTGCCAGATAAGCTTCTTTCTTGTATATTTCGAGAACTATTTCTCCTCCTTTAATCACATACTTCTGGTGCTGGGTGCCATAGATCATATTCATACTAACAATCCATCTCTGGGGCCAGCCCAGTGACATGGCAGTTGAGTTCATATGCTCTGCTTCTGGCAGCCCAGGGTTTGCAGGTTCAGATCCCGGGTGTGGACTGAGGCATGGCTTGTCAGCCATGCTGTGGTGGCGTCCCACACAAAGTAGAGGAAGATGGGCACGGATGTTAGCCCAGGGCCAATCTTCCTCAGCAAAAAGAGGAGGATTGGCAGTGGATGTTAGCTCAGGGCTAGTCTTCCTCACACACACACACACAAAAAATCCATCTCTGGGGGCTGGCCCCATGGCCTAGTGGTTAAGTTTGGTGTGCCCCACTTCGGCGGCCCGGGTTTGGTTCCCAGGCATGGACCTACACCACTCGTCAACCATGCTGTGGTGGCGACCCACATACAAAATAGAGGAGGATTGGCACAGATGTTAGCTCAGTGTGAATCTTCCAAAAAAAAAAAATCCATCTCTGGCCTTGGACTTTTGGTCATAATACCAGTTAAGTGAGTTAAATGAGAGGCAATTTTCCTGGGAGCTCTTCCTGCACTGGGGGAGCTAGTAATAACCATATATGAACATAACTGTGAATAACATAAATTTATTTCACAAAACTGAAAATAAATGTGTCCCTAACTCAACATTCCTTTAGCCAAAAACCAAAAGTGCTCACAGCCACACCAACATCATCTGACACAAAGGAAGGTGTGACGGGGGGAATCAGATTGGAAAGAGCCAGTATTAGCCAACTGTGGTTAAAATATTCTATTTTTACAAAAACATATGACCCTGTGAACACATTGCTAGTGCCCCACCCAGGGCCTTGTAAAAGGCCTGTTCAGGTCTAAGAGGTCCTGAAATCTGGCTTTGTCAGTTCACGGGGAATCTACTACTGGATCTTGTAGTGGACATCTACCATCTTGTTTGCAAAAACAGAACTTGTTTGTCCTGCACGGTGCTCTTCTCTTATTTAATAAGATTCTAGCAGGAGCTGCCATCTTCTTCCAGATCCCACCCCTCTGCACTCCCCCTTACTCTTACTCATGGGTGAGTCAATCAGACTAACCTCCCACGTGGCCAGTATTGAAGGATCCAGGGATAGTCACCTGACCCAAGCTGGGACAATTAGAACTAAAGATTAGGAAGAGTTTCAGTCCTTTTAAGGGCAAAGCTGTGAGATGCCAGCAGACAAAATCATCATCATTATCATCATCATCATCATCATCATCATATCTTGAATTTACTGTAATAGTTTTTGCAACACTTTATGAAGTAGGTTCCAATATCATCCACATTTTACAGATGGGAACACTGAGGCTTGGAGAGATTAGCAGACCTGCTAATGCGACAGAGTGAGTAAGTAGAAGAGCTGCAATTTGCGCCCAGGCAGATTGAAATGAGGGCCCCTATGCGTCACCACTACTCTGCATTGCTCCTTTGATTTCTGGCTGTGGGAGGAAGCTGGTCTGAGAGTAAGACACAAAGATAAGTAGGAGTCACTCAGGCCCAGGTGCATCACTTCCCTTCCTGGCATGCGGTCTTGGGAACTTGAAAAAAGTTTGTGTTCCCTGTCACTAGTAATCAAAAGGGCCAACTCAAGACAATAGCACAGAATCTCTTCTCACACTCGGTCCGGGTCTGTGTGTAATAGGATAGGAGGAAGAGAAGATATGGATCTGTTCTGTGATCCTGAGAGCCCAGACGTTACCTACTCTCCCCAAGCATCCTTTACTTAACACATTTAGTTACAAAATGCTGATTTCCATTTTGCCCGGTGCCCTGTGGACCTTCCTCAGCATGGACCCCTCACTGTCCGGCACGCACGGACCCACAAATTAACAATCATACGTAGTCAGGGGACCTTCGGCATCCCCTAGTCCACTCCTCCTGTTTTACAGCTGGGGAGACAGGCTCAAGCAGGGGAAGTAACCAGCCCGAAGTCATGCTCTGACTAGGTGGCCGGATCCGATGAGAACTACTTACCTCCCTAATGACACCAGGTGGAAGGGCCAGGTCTGGCACGGCTCTTAACTTGCCGGCTGCTTTAGGCTACAGACTGGCTACTTTTGTAGAGGATGTGGTGGCAGCTGGTGGGAAGAAGACATACCCCATTTTCCTGATGTCACTTGGAAGTGTGGCACTCTTTCCTGCCAAGTAATGTGATATATTTGTTTTCTTTATTAACAGTTGGCCACTAAGTTTTATGCTTTAAGAATCCTTGTCCAAGTGGAGAATATATGTTGGCTTCATAATTCTGGCACACAGACGGTCAGGTATATAAAGAACCAGATTTGTTCCAAAACCTGGATTTGTGCAAACTCTTCGAAATGTCCATCCATAGGCTGTAACTCCAAATTTTTGGCAAAATCGACCCCACGGTGCTGTGTAACTTGTCAAGCTACAACGGAGATGGAACAGGGTGTGGAGAACATGGCAGGGAGGGCTGGGGCAAAGCCAGCTGAATTCAAGGGGCAGGGGGAAGGAGCTGTAAATTTTCAGGAGGTTGTATGCACAGTGATAAAGACCAAGGTCCTAGAGTTCAACTCTCTAGGTTCAAATCCTCCCTTTACCACTTACTAACCAGAAGACCTTGGCAAGTTACTCAATCTCTTTGTGCTTTAATGATCTTCCTTGTGAGATGGGAGTGTTAATGATAGAGCCTGCTACGTGGGCTCATTGTGAGAATTAAATGTTTTCATATGTGTGAATAACCAAGGACGGTGATTCACTGTTATGATCAAGGACCTGCTATGGCTTCGTGCAGTTCACTGCCTCCTTGACTCTCCATCGCACACCCCTGAAGTGCTTCTGAAGTCCTATCGATGAAAACACAGGGATCAGGGATGAGATACCCTTGCCCTCAATCCTGTGGGTAGCTCTTTCAAATCTCCACCATCCATTCTGACCTTCCTAAGCTATAAGACTTCCATTTCCAACTTTCCCCTATAGCTACACATAAATTATATACTGGGTGTTTAATAGCTTTGACTGAAGAACCAAGATGTAACAGATAGTAGATGTCAAAGGGAGTGTTGAGATAGCCCCTTGCTCACACCGAGGGTATAAAAGGGTCAAGCGTGGAGCTTGGGGGAATGTTTGCAGGGAGTGTTTCTTTGGAAAGATCTTTGGAGGTGGGGTGAGTCCCACTCTCCCGGAGGGTGGGGAATGTCTCCCCCTTCACTTCCAAAGAGCGGCTTCAAGGAAATGACTCAGAGAGAGGGTGACTCAGAGAGAGGGTAACACAGAGGACTGGTGTCCCGAGGACAAGGGTTGAGCTGACTGACAGCTGGCACGAGCCAAAGGAGCGTGGCTGTGTTGGGATGGCTGCACTCAGAGTCTGTCGGGACCAGCAAGTGTGTTTCCTACCGACTGCAGGAATGGCCCTGGAGTGAGAGAGCCGGGGGGAGCCCAGTTCCAATCCTGCCCAAGAAGACCACCTGGAAGGGCAATAGACCCCACAAAGGAGCCTTGTGCAGTAGACTGCCAAAAACGGGGGCTGGGGAGAGCCAGGAGACGCATGTGCTCTGGTCCAGGGAATTGGAGTTGAGGTCCTTCACATTGGGGTGGGACGGGGTCTCTGAAGAACCCACAGAAGTGCCCTCTGGGAGGAAGAGTCAGCTTTAGACGTCCTCCAGGCTCAGGGAGCATCGGCCAGCTGACCACAGCACCAGTTGGATATGGAAGAAACTGTTTCAAAGTTCAGGGCCAGTTTAGAGACAAAACAGAATGGTGCGGTAGTCCAGGGCTAGTAACAGGGCAGAGCTGTTACCCCCCAGCCTGACGGGGCAAGGAGGGGAGCCGAGAGGGAGTAGCTGTAGGAGAGGGCTGCTCCACAGAGGCTGTGGGGACTCAGCTAACCCAGGCAGGACAGCAGGGAGGGAGCGGGGTGAAGGGGAAGACACCCCCTCCTGACGCCCCTCCCGCTCCCTGGTCTCCTGCTGGAACTTCCCATTGGGGGGACCAACTAGAAGCCAGAGGACAAGGACACCTATTGATGGTCTACGCAGGTCAGCGAGGGAGATGGCTGGAGAGTAGATCTGGGGGGCCACTGGAAGATTCCAGCACACATGATATCCTGCATGGGCCTGTCAAGCTACCACCTCTAATGCCATCAGAGTTTTGAAGTTCCTGTGACTGAGACAGAAACTCCAGGTGGGGAGAGACTTGGACTGTCTGGTGCACACTGTGGCCCCAGCACCAGAAGTGGTGTCTGGCACAGAGTGGGCATGCGGTAACCGTCGAATGAACGGATGAGGATCCTCCCTCTCTCCCAGTTCCTAGTCCAGCTCTGGCTGGGGAGGACGCCCTGCCTCTCCGGGCAAGTTGGGGAGAAAGAGCTGTTTTCTGAGCGCTGATTCTGTACTGGGCGCTGTTCTCAGCGCTGGTATTCTCACCTAAACCTCACGACAGCCCAGCTCCGGAGAAATTATTATCCCTATTTTCCAGATGAGGAAACAGAAACTCTGAAAGGTCGATAACTTGCAGAGGTCACGTGGTTTGTAATTGATAGAATTGGACTCTATTAACAGAGGCCTGGTCCCTTCTTGCTGCTCCTCCGGGTCTCCTGACCACAGCTCCAGCAGGCTTCCTCAGCTGTGACTTGGTTTAGGGGACTAGGGGGTTGGTGGATGGGGGCGAGGTCACTTCCTGTCTCTCCTCCTCCCTCCCTCCCCTTCAGCGCAGAGCCGTCTCAGGGGGATAATGGCAGGCTTTTGTTGGAGCCCATGGTGTGCCAGGAATGGTACCAAATGCGGTTTATACATTCATCTCCTTATTTGAACCTCACTCCACCCCGACTGGGCAGTTATTCATGCCATTTTATGATGGAAAATCGAGAGGTTTTGAGCACCAGAGTGATTTGTCTAGGGCGCACAGCCAGCAGATCCAGGATCCAAACCCAGGCCTGCCTGACTTCAGAGCCCGCTCTTTCTCTTGCCCCAGGTCTCCCCAGCTGCACATCACATAGTCCCTGGGAGCTGGAAGCATCAGCTGTTCTTTCAGTCTGCCCAGTCTCCACTCTCTTTTCTTCTGGAAATGGAATTTGGTTCCCAACCCATGAAGTTTGTGTAGAACTGACCTCCTGCCCTGACCCCAGGGTGAGGAGCACAAGAGCCAAACCTGGCCCATCAGGGCATTACATTCTCCTCCTACGGTGTTTGACTCAGGACCTCCTAAATCTAAAGAGGAAGGGGCACCATGTGGAGGAAGCCTGCTAGAAAATGACCTCATTCGAACCCCTTGATCCAGCCACACCTGATTGCAGTGTGTTTCTGATTTTCAGTTGCAGGAACTGATACATTTCTTTATTTAACTAAGCCAATTTTCAATGGATTTCTGTGTGGTTTTTTAAAAGTCTAGATTCACAGCTGTATTCCTAGAAATGATAATATCTCCAATTCTGAGATAGGACCTGAGAACTTTTCAAAGAATTCCTCAGGTTCTGTGCTGTCACTCCTGGGGACAGGAATGAAGGCATGCTGAGAAAATAAAGCCACCCACCCACAATGGCTTCTCCATGGTCAGGACTGCCAGGAACCAGGTTGTTTATGAGAGTCAGTGTGGAGCTTCACTGTAAAGTGAAGTAACCTAGGATAGGATTCCAGGTTTTCTTTCATCTGATTCAATGCAGTGAACATTTATTTAGCACTGACTGTGTGCAGGACATTGTGCAACACACTGCAGAGTCAGGTGGGAGTCATAATGATGAGTAAGATATAGCCCCCGATTCCCAGGGTTCTCTCTGTGGTGGGGGAACAATTCTATATTGGGGCAGCCTGGGATTCAGGCTACAAGAGGGAAATGAAGACTGTGAGGCAGGATGGGGAGGGCAGGGAGCCGGGGTGTGGGGGTGGGGGAAGTGGTGTGATTCCACTCCAGGAGAGAAGGATAATCGCAGGTTCTGCCGGGCGCCATGGGCAGCTGAGCCCTCTCCTTCCTTGGCTTTGGGGGGATGCCAAGAGGAATGCTTCCTTGTTTCCATCTCAGCAGAATTTATTGATATGAAAGGTGGAGAATTCTCATTCCCTTTGCACAGGGAAGGCACCCAGCAGGCTCAGCTCCGGGCTTAATCTCTAAGCACAGGGAGGAGCCTCCAGTCCTGGGTGCAGGAGGAACGTTTGTAGAGCGCCTCCTGTGGGGCCAGGTCCTCCCCTCCTCAGGGTCTTTGCATATGTCCCTCCTTCATCTGAAGCACTTCTCCCTCTCCTCCTCCGCCTACACCCCCACCTGTTAATCCTGTATTTCTAGGCTGCATTATTTTATGTGTCTCTAAGAAAGAAAAAATTGCTGCCCATTATTTATGACACAGCATCATTTGTAAATGCACCCCCGATTTGGGGAAGTTATAATGTGGAGAAATGAGTCACTTAGAATGGATAAAATTTAGTCAAGTTAACACCCAGTTAGCCTCTGGCCCATGCTTAGACATTGTGTCCTCTGAGGACCCTCCCCTGCCCCCCAACTCATTACTGGGGGGCCCCCTTTTATGCTACCATAGCCCTCTGCACTTATACAATGATTAAGAGTTGGGCTCTGGAGCCAGAACAGACCTGGGATTAAATCCGCCTCCGCCCCTTCTAACTCTGACCTTTCCTGAGTGTTTAACCTCCCTGTGCCTCAGTTTCCTGATGTCTGTTACGCAGATAATAGCACCCAGCTCCTAGGATGCCGAGATAAAGCACGCTGGAAGTTTCGAATAGTACGTGATAAGCAATCGATAGACGTTAGTCAGACAAGGTTACCGACCTGCCTCTCCCAGGAACCTCGAGAGGCCGGTGACCATGTTCGTCTTTTCACCATTTTATCCCAGTCCTGGCATGGTGCCTGTCGCCTCACGGGCACCTCACAGATGATCCTACTGAGAGCCACAGTTTGCCCTGTGAGCACAAGCGCCAGCCGCTTTCAGGAGCATTGCCCCAATTGGTCCTCATAACCTTAGGAGATAGGTGTACTATTATCCCCCTTTTGCAGATGGAGAAACTGAGGCACAGAAAGGTTAAAGGACTCGTTGAAGGTCACACTGCTAGTTCGTGCTGGAACCTGGGTTTGAATCTGAGCCATTTGACCCTGGAGCCCATGCTCATTAATCACCTGCTGCCTGGGCTGCAGACCGGCTTCGCCATTTCCAGTTTCTTCCACACTCATCCCATCTTGGCCTCTACCCCAAGCTGTTCTCCCTGACACCCGGCTCTGATCGTATTGTTCTCCTGCTTCTAAAGTTTTGGTGATTCTAAAACCCTTGGCCTGCCATTCAAAGTTCCTTGACAAGGTGCCTCCCATCTTCCTGCCCCTCACCTTCCTCCCTGGAGCCCCTCGGCGCTCTCTCTATGCCATGGGCGGGGGTGGGGGACAGTAGCACCCTGCCTTGGTCTGTCAGGGCTTGAGAGTTCACCCTGGTCTTTGTGAGACTGAGGTCCCTGTGGGCACACCCACCCCAACATCCCTCTCAGGCCCTCGATGCCCAGCACAGTGCCTGCCACGTAGTAGGTGCTTTGTAAATGTTTCTTGAACGGAATTTATCTGAAACAACGCCTGGGAGAAATCTACTGCAACCACCAAGCATCAGTCCATTTCCTCTCCCTGCTCATCAATTAGCCTTTCGCAAAAGGAGAGTTCTTTCTGGGAGGCAGGAGCAGACACACCCAGCTACGTCCGTGCCTGAAGCCACCTAGGATCCTCTGCCAAGGGCTCACGCAAAGATGCAACATTAGGATCGCACTGAATAATTTCCCGCCCCGTTGAATTTTATTTCATTTAGGGAGCATGTCCTCTTGCTCAAAGCACCTGAGAGACAGCGATCAGGTTTTCTGCATGTTAAATCTTGGTGCTCACAAAGCTTCAATACAAAATAGCTTGGGGAACCCCTCTTCCTCTAGAGGGAAGCTAGTTCTATCTTCTCTACTATTAGACATTACATTGTTTAACTGTGCCAGTCA
This sequence comes from Tapirus indicus, assembly GCA_031878705.1. NCBI lineage: Eukaryota > Metazoa > Chordata > Mammalia > Perissodactyla > Tapiridae > Tapirus > Tapirus indicus. The sequence continues at coordinate 100,011,375 of CM062923.1, read as the reverse complement.
TCAAAAATGGCAGGATGGGGGGCTTATCAACAGGGATCCAGGAAACGCTCAGAACCTGCACCAGACGGCAGCCTCCCCGCTCCATGAGATTCATAAAGGGGATTTAACACGAGGACCAATGCCACATGGGAAGCAGAACTGGCAATTTTGAGACCCAAAACCCCACGCAGAGAATAACATTAATAACCACAGACGCTGACGTGCACTTACTTTGTGCCGGGCGCCGTGCTAAGTGCTTTACGTTCATGATCTCACTCAAAATTACAAGCTCCCTGTGAGGTGGATGCTTTCTTTATCGCCAGAAAAAGAGAGCCAGGTTATGCAACCTGACCAAGGTCATATCATTCCTAAGTAGCAGAGCCAGGATTCAAACTTTGCTCTCTTACCCAAACTCTGGTATACTAGTCAGGGTAACCGATGCTATCTGCAGATAAAACCCAAATTCCTGTTGGCTGAATACAATATATTTTCTTTCTTACTTCCATCATAGTCCAAAGTGGGTGCTCCTGGTTCCATATGGTCATTCCAGGATCCAGCTCCTTCCGTCTGTGGCTTTGTCCTTCTCTTGGTCCTGATGGCAGTGGCAGAAAGGATTGTGTGTGGGAGGACTTCATAAGCCAGGCCTGGAGGAGGCAGGCATGCAGTGGCGTGCTGGTACATGGTTTAACAACAGGCTCTCCCGAGAAAAAAATATGATTTGTAGCATTTGCAAATTCTCATAGTATAAATCCTCCACCATGGTTGACTTCAAGCTAATAACAATTTCACAACCAGCTCACAAAATTCCTGAAAATTTAACAATCAGCAGTTGCAGCCAGTGTGAGCCCACGTTCCATTGGCTAAAAGGCAGCCACAAATTCTAACCTGGCTGCGAGGGAGTCTAGGAAGAGTCAACTGAGGGTGTGACCAGGACGGAAAAGACACGGGTTCAGGTGAACAGGTAGTAACCTCTGCCACCTCTGGAAGGGTGGCCCTATTGCCTAAACTTGTTAGCCTCAGCAGCTTCAGGTCAAAAGCTAATACCGCAAGCCTGTTGGAGCTGAGAGACTGTAACCAGAAGAGGGCATTCATCTAAGTTGGCCTGGGCATCCAGCCCAGTTCAGTTTCCCTGTGGGAAGAAGAGAGAGATGCCAGAAAGAAAGCAAAGAAGCTGACTACCTGGGCTCCAAGGAAATGAGGCCTTCCCCCATGACCACTTCAGCCCATGGGATGGAGAGGAAGCCGTGTGCTGATTTATCCTCAGTGTCTCCAGCTAAAAATAGCCCCATCGGTGTTATGGAACCTGAACAATCAAACTGGTGAAGGAGCGAGGACAAGGCCCAGAAAGGAGAAAACACCAGTGTTTCACTCACTCGTGGGCCTCAGTTACCAAGACTCCCAAACCAAGAAACTGTATGGGACTGGATACCAAGACCGCTCAGATGCTAAACCTGCCCTTGAGGTGCTCTCAGCCTAGAATGACAGAGAAGACATAAGTAAATAATAGTGTGAGAGGAAAGAGGAGGAGGAGGATGACGATGATGATAATGGTGGTGGCGGTGGCACTTGTCTAGTTTGAGCTGCTATAACAGAATACCACAGATTGGGTGGTTTAAACAACAGACATTACTTCTCACCGTTTTGGAGGTTGGAAAGTCCAAGATCAAGGCACTGGCAGATTCTGTGTCTGGTGAGGGTCCTCTTCCTAGTACAGAGACGGCATCTTCTCACTGTGTCTTCACATGGCAGAAGGGGCGGGGGATCTCTCTGGAGTCTCTTTATGATCTCCACCCTCGTGACCTGATCACCTCCCCAAAGCTCCACCTTCTAACACCATCACATGGGGGGTTAGGGTTTCAACACATGAGTTTTGTGGGGACAGAAATATTCAGTCCATAACAGTGGTGGTAGGGATGGTGATGGTGGTGGCGGCAGTGTGTGACTCAGAGGGAGTAACATAGAACCCGTTTTAAGGGTCAGAGGAGGGAAAGATGACCTCTAGTTCCAGTCAGTATAGAACTGATGCTTGAGAGTCACGTAGCTCTTGAGCATGTGAGGACGGGACCAAGGGTATGAAAGCAGCAACACAGAGAAGGGCTCAGTGGGGTGGACGGAATTACACAGAGAACAGAGAAATTCAGTTCTCAGGGCACTGGGCGAGTGGAGAAAGCAGTGCAGAGTAAGGAAAGTTGCAGCCAGATGTCAGCAAGCATTGAAGGCTACCTTAGTGCACCTGGGCTCGGCTCAGTTGATAAGGGGGCACCAGTGGTAGATTTTAAGTAGGACAGGGCTTGGTCTGAGCTGTGCTCTAGGAACAGAACTCTGGCTGGAGTGTGGGGGACAGATTGAAGTGGTAGAAATCAGGTCAAGGGAGGTAAACCAGATCAGGACTGAGGTTTGATGAGAGGCTTTGGGGACGTAGACAAGTAGGGGCACAATGAGGAGGGAAAACATTGAGGGAAGCAGGAGAAACATGTGGTAGCCTGTTGACTGATACCCTGGTAATCTGCCAGAGTATCACGGTGTCTGAGCAACAATACCTTGCAGAGTCCTGCACTTGGAGTCACTGATTTTAGGTAAAACAGCCTAAAGAGGGAGAGAGGAAACATTATTCCTTGCTGTATTTGTGCCCAACAATTTGCATATATCATCTCACTTAAAACTTACAGTAGCCCACAGGGCTAGATATGATCATCCTCATGTTATAGACAAGGAAACTGAGGCACATTGTGGGTTGGTCACTTACCAAGTGAGTGACAAAGCTGGAACTTGAACCAGGATTGTCTGACCCCAAAAGCTTTGGACTTTGGCTTCATGTTGCTAAAGAATTCCACTAGTTGTTCCCTGGAATGAAAAGTAGGGATAGACTGACCTCATGGGACTAGAATCACACATGCATTCTGGGAAAGAACCCAGTATCCCAGCGCACGTATCTCTTGCATCGCTTTTCACCATCATCAGACACTTGGAATTCCAGCTGATGCCTCCTACTCCCACAGAACAGATGCAGCGGTTTCCAGTGGAATTTCTTACAGACCTTCAGTGAGCCCTTCCTCCAACACTGAGGATATCTTCTTTGAAACTGTGGGATCTACTGACTCATTTATCCACGCATCCAACATGTGTGGAGTACCTACTGTGTTCCAGGCACCATGCGAGGCTAGTGGCTCCAGAGATGATTGCGACATGGTCTCTGGCCATGAGGAGAAGCTAATTCACAGACTGGTGGAGGAGAGAGACAGGTAACTATCCTATTACTCAAGATGCTCCACTCTGCCTGGGGCGAAATGGAAAATCTTGGGAGCCTTCCTAGAAAGGGTGACACCTGAAGAATGAGTAGGATTTGGTCATGTGATTAAAGGTGGAGGACATTCTAAGCAGAGGAAACGTCAAGTGCAAAGGTGCCAAAGGGAGACAGAATAGGGCTGTCTCCAGCCCCAGTGCAGACCTTTGGCACATATGCCAGAACACATACTCTCATCTCTTCTTGTCACTGTCTAGTAACACTGGATTGTTCCAGAACCTGATGTTTTGGTGTTTTTAATCTCAAAATGTCCTCAAAGAAAGGACTTTCAAATTCCAGGCTCATATGATTCTTCCCAGAGTCAATGTTTTGTGGTCTTAGTGAGCTGCTTTCAATTGGTTGGGTGCCATTGATGTTCATAAATGTAGCATCATCTTGATAGCCAGCTTCAACTTTTAAAATATTTATGACACATGGCATGGGGCCTTCATGCACCCTCTAAAATATTTAACTGGCCAAAGGTGACCAGACCAACAAAGAGTGGGTTGCAGCCCTGGGCTCAGACTGGCTCCATTCCGCACCAAAGCACTCTTAAAACCAGCTCTTTTGTTAGAAATCAAATATTAATATGAAGGGTGAATAATTCATTGGTGAGGCTGAGTGCCTGAGAAGCTCAGTGGAAATCCCCGAGAGGAGGTTTTGGTGCACCAGTGGCTCTTTCCATCAAGTTCAGAGTGAGGGGTGCTGGTTCCCAGCATTGGCTCCGGAGCCAGGCTGCCTGAAGTTGCCTGCCAGCTCCATCACTTACTAGCTGTACTGAATGTCTTCTGTTTGCCTCTTCAGATAACTCTCTGCCCCTTCCCACTCTGCTCCGTGCTCCAAGAGGCTGAACTTATGCACTTCAGCAACAGGCACCCTGGACCTCTGGTTTCCAGTGGGTTCAACCAGTAGGGAGCCCTAGGAGAGACTGAAGAAACTGAGAAGAGGCAGGTGAGGAGTTGACTCCTCCAGTTCCCTCCCTGACGGATCGCTATGGGTTCACCCAAAGACAGCATCTCCTCTCGGGTGCCATCTCCATACATCTCTCTCTCGCTCTCTGGATTCTGGTAACAGCTTCCTCCTCTCACTGCTTCAGACCTAATGATGGCGACAGCTAACCCCAAGTATTAGCGCCAGAGTACTGCATCATTATTTATTGCTTTTCCTGAACTCTGTCCTTACATTTGTATTAGGTTTAATCTTATAAAACCACCATTTTGAAGGTCAAAACTTATCAAATATTGGCAATCTCATATGCTTCAACCTAATAAATTATTTTATTAAGCCTGCCTCAATTTACCAGTTTGTGGGTGCTGTCTATTTCTTACCATAACCTTGACTGATACAGAAGACGTGTGACCTTGTACTAGTTACTTAACTTTTCTGTGCCTCAGTTTCCTCAACTGTAAGATGAAGATGATGCTAATAATAGTACCTACTTCAGAGGGTTGTTCTAAGGATCAAATAAGCTAATGTACACAAGGGGGTAAAACAGTACCTGGCAAATAATATGTGCTCAGTAGATGCTGGGAAAAGGGATATCCATTCATTTGATATAGAAAAGTCAGGAGAATGGACTCATGACTTGAGGGTCAATTATCTGAGTAAGAAGGAGATGGAATCCTCTGCAGTCCTTAATGGAGAAGAATGGAAATAGTTTATGTTTATGTAGTTCTCTACTGCTTAAAAGGTTCATTCATATGTTCTATTTTATCTATTTAACTAAAAATCTATTGAATGCCTACTATATGGCTGCCAGGTATCGTGGAAATACAACAGGGAGCACATCAGGGATTCTTGTCCTCCCCACCCCCATCTCTTGGGGCAAATACAGACAAGGTGGCTGAAAATTACACTGCAGAATACTAAGAAATGGAATGATGAGGGAAGTCAAGGGCAACACGGGATCCCAGGGACCACTGACCCCAGATTCAGGAAGTTAGAGGATGACTTCCCACAGAAAGAGCTATCTGATCTCTGACCTGAAGGAGGAATAGGAATCATCCAGGCAAAGGGTCTAGGTGATGGAGGGAACAGTGTTCCCATTAGAGGGAACAGGACGTCAGAAAGCTATGGAATGAGAGAGTATGGCATAGAAAGGGGAGTAAAGAAGTGTGACTGGAGCATCTCCTTGGTGCCTGGGTCAGTTCTTTGTACACAACAGGTGCTCAACAATTAATGAAGGGACACAAGTTACAGCCACATCTCTAAGACACACACACAAGTGGAGTACTTTGTCTCCCCACAGGTTTATTGGATGCTGTTACTCATCTCAGTTAAGGACAGCCCACTGTGCCCCTTGGGTAACCCCCTTCCTTCCTGTCCACTCACCCACCCTGCCTTTATCAGAATGTCGGAAACAAAGACACAGAATCTCTGGACTCAGGAAGCAGGAGAAGGAGGATGGCAAGGGACTGGAGGCCAAGACTCTGGGGAAGAGCCTTCGAAGACAATTCACTCATTCCTCCATTCAGTCACTCATTTGTTCCTTCAACAGATACTTGTTGAGTGCCTGCTATATGCTGGTACCTGGCCAGGGCTACACCCGTAAACCATATAGACACATGGTCCATTCTCACAGAGGGCCATGTCCATGAGGATAAGCCCAGGTGAGTGGCCAGATAGGACAGCAGGAGGAGAACTGATGCAAACCTCTGTTTGGCTCAGACAGCTAAGGGCATGTTCCAGTGGGGGTGGCGTTGGCCAGGGGGCCAGGGTGAAACCTACAACTGGCTTCCCAGGACAATTAGAAGCATCATAATCTGGTGTAAGAAACACACAATTTGAAGCCAAAACACCTGATTTAGGGAACCCTGGCTTCTCTACTTACTAGCTATGTGACAGAGAATAGGTTGCTTCACCTCTGAGATTCAGTCTTCTCATGTGCAAAACAGGAATAATCACACTCACTTTGCTGGATAGTTGTAAGAATTAAATAAGATCAGGTTGGCAAAGTGTATGGCACATAGAAGTCACTCCATAAATTGAAATTTTTATCATTATTGAACCAGAGTTTTAATTTCACTTCCATTAACCACGTGCCCCTGTTGCATCTTGGTGACTGGATAGAGCTCTCCATGGTGCTGATCTGTTTTGTGACAGCTAGGGGCTTCTGTCCTCTATTAAGAGGATAAGTCTTTGCAGCAGCATCTATGGTTGGATGGAGCACACATGTGTCCCCAACAAGACACTCCATCAAGGATTCTCCCCGTTCCTCACTGCTTACATGTGGGGAGTACAACCCAACTGCAAGAAGAAAACTGCAGGGAAATATCAATTACAAGAAGATTGTTCTTGAAAAGCCTATCATTGTGATGGGAAGCATCACAGTGAGCTTAATAATAGAAAAGAATAATAACAACAATGTCACAACAGTAGGAGATATATTAAACAGCAAGAGGCAGAATTGTATGGTGGTTAAAAATGCAGTTTCCAGAGGAAGGACACTTGACTTCAAATCCTAGCTGTGTAGACCTTGGGTGAGTTACTCGAATTCTCTGGGCTTCCTGATCCACAAAGTAAAGTCAAAATAGTACCTACCTCATAGTGTTTTTGTGACGAGTAAATCAATTAATATACAAAAGGTCTTTAGAGTACCATTCTCTCCAGTACTATAGAGGAGAGAAGGACTGTCAGAAGGCCTATTTCAACATGTGTTGAGGTCCCAAAAGAGATGAAGATTTTTTTTGTCCCATCTCAGATGCTACTTCCTGCAAAACATATGCTTTCCCCGGTCAGTTTGCTCCAATCAGACTCCATTGTGGTTCATTTCCCTCCAATACGCTGCTACTTCAAGGACGTAGATGCCCGAGACAATCCTTTGAGAGGTTGGAAGAAAATTCCTATAGGAAATTCCTATATTTTAAAATTAAATTTTGTGTATATTTATCATGTACACAGATGTTGCTTTGATAATAAATATATACAGTGTGTAAGTAATTTTTACATGTGTGAAACACAAAGAGAGGAGGCACAGCATGGTGGTTTAGAGCAGGGGCTGTGGAGCCAGGCTGCCTGAGTTCTAACCCATCTCTGCCACGCAGTTACCTTGACCAGTTTGTTTAATCTCTCTCTGCTTGTTTGTTCATTTGTAAAATGACAATGATAAACGCCTACCGCACAGGGTTGCTAGAGAATTAAGTATTTTTATAAATGTAAAACACTTAGGATGGGGTTTGAAACACAGTAAGTGATCTGTGTTTGTTCTTTTTTACTATTACATAGTGTGTGCATGGGGTGGAGGGGGCGACACTAGTTTAGGCTTTTGTGATTTTGCAGTTAATGTTTTGGTGGTTATTCCCTCGCCCTGAAATATCCTTCCTTTGATGTTAGGCATCACCTCTTCTAAGAAGCATTCCTTTCCTACCCCTGCACCTCCCCAGGTGGGAGTATGGACCTCTGTGGACCCCCCCAAGCCCCACACTCATACTGTTCTGGGGTCGCCTGTGTCTAGGTTATCAGCATCTTCTCCTCACTGACAGTGGAGCCCTTGGGACAGACAGGATCTTCCAGACAGTTCCTGACACAGCATGTGGCACACAGTGGATGCTTTCTGTACGTGGGAGTTAAAATAAACTGAATTTATCTGAATTAGAAACAAAACTGCCTTCAAATCTAAAGCAATTTTCCTGCACAGCCCATGTGTCTAGTGGGAAAATTTTGCCAGCCACACAGAAAAAAAATTAGCAAATCTAACCCCCCATTCCTTCTGGAAGAGGCAGATGAAATTCTTCCCTCTAAAGAGAAATTAATTCTGCCCAGAAATAAATCCCCAATGAGCTTCCCAAGGAGCCCATTAGTGAACAGTGGTTACCCACTGGCAGGAGTTTCTTCCTGTGAAAGTCCCGTTGAGTCGCTGCTGAGTTCTTTTCTCTTGCGTAGCAGTTTGCCTGAGCCTAAGGGATGGCCAAAAATTACAGGAAAGTAAATATTTCAGCAGCAGAGAGCTAAACTTCTCAACAGCCAACAGGAAGCTGTTTCTCTTTCCTTTAAACTGTTTATTAAAATACAAGGTTAACTCCAGCAAGGGAATACACTTTTCTGCCTCCTCCTCCAATTAGCCAGCTATTTCAATGCTGAAGCTTTCTTCTTTAGCAAAACCTCTGCATAAACTGCAGGTAGAGTGTTTTCCCCTCAGGGGACTGTGGGGGTTCCAAAATTGAAGTCAGATTCAAATCCCAGCTCTCCCATGAGCCAGCTGTGTGAGTCACTTTTCAACTTCCTGGGCTTCAAGTTCAAGAAAATGAGGATAGTAATACCCACCTGTGTATTGCAGAGGTGGCACGATTGAAAGAATATGGAAGTGGCCAGATCAAGGGCTGGCACGTTGAAGGCAGTAGCAAACTTTTGCTGCTCTTCAAAGCCATTCCTCTCTTTTTCTCTGTAACAAAACTCCCATTTTGTCCACGCTCTGGGCGCCACGGAAAAAAGATACAGCCTTCCCAGACCAGGACATGATTCCTCATGATGCATACCATCATGGTAATCCTATTCCCCTTCCATGACTGGTCTAAGAAAGAATATAGGACACAATTTTTTGGCCAATGAGACACGAGGGGGAGTATGCTGGGGGATGGCCCCCTCTGGCAAAGGTATCCTCACTTCCAAAAGGGAAGCCTCAAGGAATGACATCAGCAAGAGGGGCGATCACCAATGTCCCCCTCGGGAGCAATAATTTGGCAGCCATCCACAACAAAGGGCTTCTGTGGGAGCTTTGGGATCCAAGGAGGAGATTGTGAAACTCTGGTGGAGCCCAGCACCAAGGAGGGACATTTCGAGAAGGCAGACCCTTGCCCAGGTGGCAGACTCACCAATCGTGGTCCCAGCTACAGACCCAGAAATAGCCCTGTTCCCCTTGTGGACTTGGCTACAGCCCCATTTGGCCTTGGTCCTCCACCAACACCATCTGACAAAGAAGCTGACAGGAATCATGCCCACCTGTTCCCCATGTAACACACCCACTGACCTCAGTCCTGGCTGAAGACACTGAAGCAGCCCATGACCTGGCTCCGGCCCCTCTTAGCCACTATCCTGCCCACCCAGTGACCAGGCAGGAGACATGCCCATCCACACCCCCGAGGCAGGCCCAGTGACCACAGTCCAACTGCAGATCCTGAAATGGTCCTGTAACCTGGCTGCAGCCCCTCTCAGCTGCAGGCCAGGAACACTCCTCCCTGCCCAGGGACCTGCTGGGAAACATATGCCCTGTGCCCCCTGCAGACCTCAGCCCTAGCTTGGACCCTGAAGCATCCCTGTGACTTGGTTCTAGCTCCTCTCAGCTACAGTCCAGGAACAATCCTGCCTGCCCAGTGACCTATCAGGAGCCCTCCCAGGAACCCAGAGGGAGCCACACCTGTGTGTGCACATGGTAACAGGCCCACCATCAGTGGTCCCTGAAGTAGACCCTTGTCCCAGTGCCAGCCCTACTGACCAAGGTCCTGGAGGCAATCTCATTCACCCAGGGACCAGACAGAATACATGCCCACCCAAGCCCCTGGTAAGAGGCCCACCAACCAACTGCAGACCCAATAGCAGCCATGTGACCTGGCTCCAACCCCACTCAACTGCAGTCTTGGAGACAATACCATCAGCCTGAGGACCTTACAGGAGAGGTCTTCACCTGCTGAAACCAATCTATAAAGACTGAAAGAGACATTTGCTCCTTCAAAGGCACAGACCAAGAAGTCACATAACACAGGACTTAGGTGTGCGAGTTCAAAGGCACAGACACTGGTGCAAGGCTACATGGATCATGAAGAATCAGGCAAACATATAAAGGAAACTAATAAGGCTCCAGTAACCAATCCCCTCAAAATGGAAATCTATAAATTGCCTGACAAAGGATTCAAAATAATCATCTTAAAGAAACTCAGTGAGATGCAAGAGAACATAGACAGACAACTAAAATGAAATCAGGACAGTGCATGAACAAAGTGAGAAGTGTAGTAAAGAAGTAGAAACCACAAAAAAGAACCAACCAGAAATCCTGGAGCTGAAGAACACAATGACAGAACCAAAAAATTCAATAGAGAGCTCCAACAGCAGACGTGAACTTGCAGAGGAAAGAATCAGCGAACTTGAAGACAAGTCACGAAATCAGCCAGTTAGAGGAACGTTATGACTTTGTTACATTAACATTTGTTACGTGAAGCACATCAGTGCGGGATGGTGAGCCATAGTTCAACAAAAGACCACAAGAGGAATTGAAACAAAGTTTATTACTCACGGGTCCTGGAGGAAGCACACATTATACCTCAAGGAGTCACACAGGGAGGTCGAGACAGGGGGCAGGCAGAGAGAGAGAAATAGGGCAACATGACTTTATTAGGGTCTGTGGGTGGAGTGCTTTGAGGTTTCCAAGCTAAGTCCAGATTGGTCAATTCAAACCAAAAGTAGCAGGGTTTTGGTAAGCTCCACAGGGATCTTATCTAAGGGGCACACAAGGGGAAGGTGCTGGGAAGCAGGGGAGACTGTTGATCACAAGGGCCATTGGCAAGTCATTTCAGAAACTTACACTTGCTCATGACTCTCCAGGCTGTTATCCAGGACATGCACTCGCAATGGGGTCAGTTTAAGTGTCAGTTTAAGGTCCCCACAGTCCTCTTGGCCAAACAAAATGGATGCCAAGCCAGCAGTACCATGGAGAAGCTTAGCTAAACTCTCAACAGGAACAAAAAGAAGTAAGAATGAAAAAGAGTGAAGAAAGCATACAGAACCTATGGGACGTCATCAAATGGACTAACTTAATACACATTATGGGAGTCCCAGAAAGAAAAGAGAGAAAGGTGCAGAAAGCTTATTTAAAGAAATAATGGTGGAAAACTTCTCAAATCTTAGGAGAGATGTGGACATCCAGATACATGAAACTCAAAGGACCCCAAACAAAATCAACCCAAAGATTACCCTAGACACATTATAAACAATTTGTCAAAATGTAGAAGGAATACCTCACAAGGAAGTATGTAAATGCATCAGGTGTTTTGTATTACCAGATGTTGGTGTCTATCTGTGGTGTCTGGAAGTGCTGCAGCCATCTTGTGACCATGAGGAAATAAGCTTGAAAACAAAAGCTACCACACAGAGATGACAGAGACTGAAAGGACCTGGGGCCCTGATGATGTCATTGAGCCTCTGACTTAAGCAAGACTGACTCCACCCTATTTCTGGTTTCACTCTAATTTCTAGTTATGTGAAAAGATTAATGTCCTCTATTGTTTAAGCCACTTTTAATGGACTCATCTGCTACATGCAGCTGAAATCATCCTAATAAAAGCACCCGCCAAGAATGAAAGATCAGACTTATGACATATTTTATCATGGGAATTTCACCCATTTCTCTATGCAACCAGCCAGCAGCCAGCATATCACTAATGAACACCTACTATGCATGCATAGCTTGCTGTCTTATGGTCTACAATGTCTTATAAAGTAAAAAAAAAAAAAAAAAGATACCAGGACATCTTTCTTAATCATTTTAAATCCAAGATACAAATCACAGCCTTGTTGATGATGATGATGATATTTTTGCTAATTAGGATTTTTATTTGAAAATAATAAAGCCCATTCTATCTAGTTTAAATGGAAATGGAATTTATACAGGTTGTTAGGAGCTCACAGAATCTCCAAGAGAGCCAGAGACTGGAGCCTGGAGGCCGCATGCCCAGGAACAGTGTCCAAATCATCCCCCTGCACTGCTCCCAGCTCACTCAGATCTCATGGCCTTGGGGTACAGGCCCCTCAGATGCTGAGCACAGGACGCAGCTGCTGTGTCCTTGGGCTCTGCTGCCTCTGAGAGCCGGGTGCTCCCTCTGCCCCCATTCTTCGCCATCCTCACGGGGGAAGGGTTCCATGTAGAGTCTGCTCCCTATGCTTCTTTCTTCCAAATCAAAGCCTTGCCCAGATGCCTCTCATGGTCTGACTCTGGGCAACACTCTTAGCTTCAAGAACAGCTGGGAAATTGACTTCTGGCTTCCACTTGGGGAATAGAGACTCAAAATGTAGCAGTTGCCTCAAACACAGGAAAAGTATTCAGAAACGTTGAGTGATATGACAAAGGTCCGTTATAGCATCTATTCAGAGCTTTGACTTAGCTGGAAAACTCCTCTGGGACACGCTAACAGTTTGGGGGCTTGTGTGCCAACTTTGAGGGTAGTAAGTGGTTGGGTCCCCTGACTGGAAATCTGAAGACCCAGGTTCATGTGTTGGCTCCACCACTAACCAGCTGGGACCAAGTAACCTCCTGAACTATTAGTGACGACCTGGTGAGCTCCCCTGAGACTGAAAGGAGTCAGCCTTCTGCATCTGGACACCCAGAGCCTCGTGCTTCCTGTCGAGGGCTCAGAGTCGGGGTAGCTGGGTTTCAGTCTTGGCTTGGCCACTAACTGGCTGGATCATCTTAAGAATGTCACCGGACCTTCTCGGGCTTCAGTGTCCAGACACTAAATGGTGGGTTGGACCAGCTGATGTCTAGAGGGTCCTTCCTGCTTGATTCCTCACCCCTAGAAAGGTATTGTCACATCCAATGAGTCTCCAGAGCAACTCTGGTTTCTGTAGCAATAATTCCCCATTTCGTATTGTTCCCTTTTGCAGGAATCACCAAAAAGCAGCTTCCCCAAGGAAATTTGATGCTCAGGCGTTAGTATTGCACCAAATATCTCCCAAATTAAAAGTTATCAAGAAGCATTTTGCAAACAGAGCACCACATCAACGTCTTCTGATAATACAACAATCTCTCCCCAAAGACGTGCCACTGACCTGTGGTAGGCAGTTGCCCAGCTGACATCCACCCTGGGAAGACAGACAGCTTGGCCCTGGATGCCAGCCTCTGCCAGCCCCTCTGGCCCCTGCCAGCCTGTGTACAACATTCCACTCTACTCACCTCCAACACGTTGGGGAATGCTGTCCACACCAGATCCCAGTGAGAAGGGGTGACTTTTTATCTCTTGCCCTGGAAAAACCATGCACTATGAATACAGCAGTCTGTGTCTCTGGAGAACTCAACCCCCAGCCTAGCAGGTATAGATCACAAAGACTAGCACTTCCGTTCCCACTTTCAGGACGAGAGCACCGTCTTCCCACACCCTGTCATGTCCATCCAGTGGCTGGAGCATGAGTGTTAGCACCGACATGCCTGTTTGACTGTGGACAAGCTTCTAGCTGTCTTTCTGAGCCTCAGTTTCCCCATCCTGCAAGATGGGGATAAAAATACCCACCATGAAGAATTAGCAGGGAAATGTGTGCAGACGCTCCTAGCCAGTGCTCAGGAAGCATAACTTCCCTTTCTTCTTTCAATGTCCCCTTGTTACCTAGATCCCCCTCTCTTTGCAGGGGGCTTCAAAGTGAGCCCCCACGCCTCACACGTAGCCCTCCCTTCAGAACTGTCTCCTGGAGACTTTAAGGTTCCTTCCAGCACTGACATTCCAGGAATCTACCCTCACACCTGCCTTTTGTTCTATCCCCAGAACCCTTACCCCACCTGTAACCAGAGCAGTGACCTGCTTAAATGAACTAAGCAGAAGTATGAAGTATGGCAGCATGAACAATGTACATAATGAATTAGGATAACTTTTGTCGACAAAACCTTCACTCAAAGGAGATGATGCTGTGGGCCACCATAACAGGGTTCTTTGGGCTCATGGCTTCAGTTAATCACACCCCCTCCCCAGCTGGGAGCACCCAGAGAGCTGGTGCTGTGTCCTTTGTGTCCTTGTTACTCTGTGACCAAAGCTGGGCTCATCATGGATGAGGGTCTGTGTTCACCGGATGTGTGAGTCAGTGGCCCCACTGTGTGGTGAGCGTCAACCCACCCTGAGAACCAGCAGGCCGAGTCCAGGCGCTGCCCTGCCCTAACTTGCTGTGAGAATCACCCTTCCTCTTGGCTTCCCTTCCCTCTCTTGTAGAATGAGTGTGTTCAGGAAAATGGCTCATGTCTGTTGAGCAGGTGCTATGGGTCAGATGCTTCAGTGGGTTCCACATGCATTAGCATGTTCAGTCCTTGCTACAGCCCTATGAAAAGGTCTGTGACCATCCCCACTGCAGGACAGGAAATTGAGGCACAGCCCCAGGTCACACAGCTACTAGGTGGTGGGGGCAGGATTTGACTGTTAGGACCCGTGCATTACCCACCCACTGATTCTGCGCCCCCACACACTGCATGTGACCACAGGGACTCTGAGAGGAGAGAACATTCAGTGCCCTCCAGCCCCAGGGAGCAAATGTCTTTACATGGCACAGGTCTAGGGATCGCACCCTGAAAGTGTTACTTGAGAAGAGACGTAGAGCATAATCGTTGTGGTTCCTACTTACCTACATGGGGTTGTGCCACGGCAACGTAGCAGAGGGCGTAAGTCACAGGCTTTGGAGACGGACAGACAGGTATCAATCCCCCTCTGTTGCTGTGCTGCCCCTGGGTGCAGGCACTTACGCTATCTGGAGCTCAGTCTCCCCATCTGTAAAATCGTCCTGATGCTCTATCTTGATGGCAGCCATGGCGAAGATGAAACTAGTCACGTGTGGAAAGGGCTGAGTGAGGACCTGCCACACAAGACTCCCTCGTAGCCACTGCAATTCTCGACATTTACTGCTGCCTTCACATCACCAAACAGGCTCAGCTGGTTTGCTTAAAAGGGGATGGATCTCCTTACAGTTTTAAAAGTGACTTTTGCTTCCCCCCAGCTCCTCCCTCTGTTTGGCCGCTCTTCCCAACTACCTCCTCCTCCTCTCCCTCCTTCCAGAAAGAAAGCTGGTTGTTTAAAAAAAAGAAGGAAAAATAAAGCCGCTCTGGCATCCTCTGGCTCCCTGTCCCACCAGTTGCTGTTGCCATGGTAACCATGGGCATCTGCCTGCCTCTTTCAGCTGTGCCTCCTCCCCTGCACGGTCGGAGTGCGCCTGGTCTTTCCCCTGCCCCAGGAGGCCCCAGAAAGCCATTATTAGGGTTCCCCTGTTTATTCTTAAATTTCCCAGCCAGCTCCCCATCCTTCCTGCTTTCTCTGTGTCTTCCATTCAAGAGATAGAAAGGACCGTTCCAAACAGCTGCCCCTAAAGGGGGTGACAGCACTCATTCGTTCACTCTGCAGATGTCTCTGGCAGGCCTGCTGTATGTGGGCACTGTGTCAAATAGAAATTTATTAGCACCAGCATGGATGGAGGGGACCTCTCATTGTACAGATGGGGAAACTGAGGCCCAGAAAGGGGAGGAGACTGCTCAGGTCCTACAGATGGCAGCAAAGCCTGTCTGAGAACCCGGTGTTCAGGTGCCCAGGTGAGCACTCTGCTTTTGTTTTCATCAGCCTTTGCCAACAACCAGCCACAGGCAGGCCCAAGCTTTCCATCTGCAAATGCAGTGGAACCTTGGAGCCACAGGTAATGGGCAGAGCTGGCCAGTCTTCCCGAGATTCCCCCCTTCCTCTGGCTGCAGCTGGCGGGGGTAGAGCCCAGACCTCCTCAGGAATGTCCTTTTGGCACAGCTAGGGCAGGCCTTCCCCCACCACAGCCCTGTCCACTGCAACAGACTTCCAGGTGTGCATGGAACCTCCCCTGCTCCCCCAGCCCGCCTGGCTCCTCACCACCGGCACAGCTGGAGCGGTCATGGCTGCAGCCAGCTGTGCTCCGCTTACCTGCCAGCCCCAGCTGTGGGCTGATGTCACCTGAGCCGGCTGCTGTTCCCCTCGGCGTTCTCTGCTTATTAAAACGCACTTGCCATCCTCCTCTCCTGCACAATTAAGAGGTTTGCTCAGCACACAGACGCAACCTGTTCTCGGGAAACGGGGGAAGGAGGGAGGGCGTCCACACACTCTAAAAATTAATGCAGAATGAAACATCTGCTCTGGCTCCTCATAAGGTGGCTGGTTTGAGAGGGAGATGGATACTAAAAGGCTTTGATCACTTAAAAAGGAATCCTTAATAATGGGCACCCGATGCTAGTTGCTTGCCCTTCATGGAGGGAATGGGACAAACCCTAAGTGAAGACCAACTATGGGTCGGGCACTGGGTGCATTGAATCCATCGTCGTCATCATCTTGACCACCACTTACTGAGCACTTACCAGTGCCAGGTACTTCACAGGCTTACTAAATCTGGTTTTTATTTATGGGTGCTTTCCGCCATCTCCACCCTTTTGTCCCTTCTCTCATTGTCCTTCTCCTCTGGGACAACCACTTTCAATTTTTTTTGCTGATTCTTTTCATATTCACTTCCATATCTACAGGTGATAGATTTATGTTGGTTGATTTGCGGGCATCATCTATTCACTTTCCATTATGGAATTCAGCCTTCCTTCACCACCTCCCATACCCATCACATACACACTTCCTGCCTTCATCCTCCCAACATGGTTATTTCATCATTTAATTTAGATCACAGTCAGTTTTGCATTATTATCACTATGTGAATGCAAAACCAAGCCGAGCCCCGCAGCGTGTTTTGTTTTCCTTGGTTTGGTGGCCTTGAAAATGCACCACCCAGATCTCTGGCTGCATTAGTGATGGACAGCCCAGCTGCTGCCCCTCTGGCTCCATCTCCATGTTTGCTCTAAGGCCACATTTCTGCAGCCTGATGACTAAGCACAGGCCCATTCCTACAAGATGCAATACTCCTCCGATGGGCATCCTTGGCTGGAGAACTCCCCCATCATTCCCGCTGCTTCTTTCTGGGAACTGCACTGAAGTCCAGACTCCTCCCCCGCCCTCCTCCCTTCCCTCTCTCCTTCCCTTGAGTCCACCTGCATGCTGTCTGAGGATTCTCCTGCCTTCTCTGCCCCCTCCCCTTTGTCATTCACTGTATCCCCCCAATCTCTTGAACATCTAATCCCATCTTAGTGTCTTTCTCATCAAACCTGAACTGTCAATCATTGTTTCTCCCCCACACTCTTTGTTTAGTTATTGTTTGTGCTTATCACTAATTCAACTCTTGACTCTCCTGCTATGTAAATCTCCTCCCCACGTGTGCAAACACACCAGATGATCTATCAATGTCATCTCCAAGAAACCTTTCCTGGGGCCTTCTGACCTGCCCCAATCTGGACTGACCTCTCTCCACCTGCCGCACAGCTGCCCTCTCAGAATCTTCCTTTGCCAGCTTCCTGGGATTCCCCTCACATCTTCCTTTTGTTGCACCCCCCTTTTCTGATTCACGTGCCTTGCTCTCCCATGAATCACCCCCCTTATTTTTGCTTAGCACATCCTCCAGTACCTTCCTGAGGTGGGATATGCCAGGGCTATAAATTCTAAAACCATGATCTATTCTCATACTTCAGTGATAGTCTGGCTGGGCATGAAATTCTAGGTGGAAACCATTTTCCTTTACAATTTGGAAAGCTTCACTCTACCGTCTTTTCACACACGGTGTTGGTATTCTGAAGCCTGAAGCCATTCTGATGTGAAAATTGCTCTCCCCTCTGAAAGTGTGTGGGATTCCTCCTTGCTCGCAGCATCCTGAAATTTCATGGCCTCAGTGTGGCTGGATCTAGTCTCCTCCTGGGCCTTGGTGGATCTCTCCAAGTGAGAAACTCAGCTCCTTCAATCCTAGGAAAGCAACTCGAATTTTTCATGGATGAATTTCTCTTCTCTTTTCCTTTTTTGCAACTGCCTTTATTTAGGTAATGGACCTCCTAAACTTGTCCTCAAGTTTCCTTATCATTTTACTCCTATTTTCTCATCTCTCATCTTTCTCCAGGAGACTTCTCAACTTTATCAGGCTGCCCCTTGATTGAATTTTTCATTCCTGTTATTATATTTTTTAGTTTCCAAGAGTTCTCTTTTGGTCTTGAAATGGTCCTTTTTATGGCACTTTCCTCTGTTTAAAGCATTCTTCTCTACAAGAGGAGATATTAATGGTACTAATTGTTAAGATCAGCAAGGATAATTTATTTGACATCTACTCCTTTCTACACAGCTTTCATTTCTGTCAAGTGGCTTTTTGTTTGTTTTGATAACTTCCGTCTTGAGTGTATTCCCAAATTTTTTGGCTGGTTGGTAGTATTTGTAAGTAGTCATTAAAAAGCTTGCTGGAAGTCTGTGCAAGATGGTGGGGAAGCTTGTTGATGGTGCTCATGTTGGGCAATTTCCTTGGGAAACCCCGGATCTTTGGTTCTTTTCTTTTGGGCTGGTTAAATTTTCCAGAAAGACTCCTAATCTCTTTCTGGATGCCAGTGGAGGAAGATAATTGGAGTTTTCAACTTTTAGCAGAGCCATACCTAGCCTATTTCCAGAACAGATCATAGTTACAATCCCCTCCTCTATATGAAAAAATTATTTTCAGTAATAATCGTGTAAGGATCAGTATTAATAACTTTTAATTTCTTCTTTAACTTTAAAACAAACTATTGATGGTTGCAACAGAAAAATAAATTTCAATTTTAATGATATTATGCAAATTCAGTAAACTATTTCATGTAAGAACTAAATCTGCACTCAGCAGACAAAAGTGCTGCATTCAAATCATACTCTGATTTACCGATTTAAATTTTAAGCATTAATAAAATTCCAGTGGTCAAATAGAACCACAAGGGTGAGGGAACTCAAGTTCTGTTTCTTTGTCTTGACCAGCACTGAGCTCTTGTGGTCAATTCTGAGTATCTTCTACAAATGCCAGAATATGTGGACAGGAGACCCACCCCACACCCCAAGAAGCTGAAGCTGGAACAGATCTGAAATGTTAGCAACTTACGCTCCAACGATGCACGTTGTTGAGTCCACATGTGCTGGGGGTCCTTCCAGTTAACTTCCGTGTAGAATAAAATATTAAAGGGTGAGCAACAAAAATGTGCTGTTTTGAAGCTTACGTCTATGTTATTGAAATTCAATGGTACTTTAGAACACAGATCAACAAAAGATATTTCCTTTTTTTAATGATAGTCATTCTAATACATGTGAAGCAGCAAACCAACTTTTAATCTGTTTTCTAATTTCCATGAAGTTCTGTGCAGACGGTGTGCCCTTGTTGCCCGCACCCAAGGCAGACCCTCCCCCCGCCTGCGCTTGGTACTTGGTGGACCTCCAGCAGGTAGCACTCACTGAATCCCCCTTTTCCAGCAGGGCGCCCTTGGTGGCCGGAGTCCAGGACAACTTTCCTTCCTCTCCCCAGAGAACAAGGCTCCCACCTCCCACTGGAGTGGGAAAGGGGCATGCCCAGCAACACAAAGTGGCAGAAGGAAGCTGGAAGTCTAACTGCTCTTTGACTTTCTATCAATTCTCCTGTCTCTAGCCCCAAATCACCCCCACTTCCAAAAGTACAATATTTCTGATCTGCTCAGTCGTTTACATCTTGTTCATTTGCTTTCCAGCTTCCAATTCCTGATCCCAAATTTTCTGCTGTCTCCTCTCCTTCTGTCTTTGGCCTTGAGGTCTAAGACTTCTTAAAAATCCCTTTACTGTAATTTTGATGGGATTTCAGAAGGGAGCAAAGCTAAATACATGTATTTAATCTGGCATCTTTAACCAGCCCTTACTGGGCTTTAATACGCACCATTTAATTTAAATTTTCCTATCAAAGACGAGGAAACTGAGGCCCAAGGCCACACAGCAGTGAGAGATGAGGCTGGGGTTCAAAACCAGTTCCGGGCTCACTCCCCTGTGCCACACTGTCTCTCGGATCACGCAGCTGGAGGTTGAGTCCTGGTGGACCCAGCACTACCAGGAAGGACAGGAGGTCGTGGATGCCCTGGAGGATGAGCCCAGATAGGTCTGCTAGGATCAAAGTGGCCAGACTAGGGTTCACACCAGGCAGGACCCATAGTCCAGGAGTTCAGGGACATAAACGCAGACACCGTGCTCATTCTCTTAGAGTTGAGGCTCTTGGCTTCTGCCACCCAATCCAGTAGCGGTGGCCTGGGGCTGTAATGATTGGATGGTCAAGGAGGAATTCCACAACTGCCTGACAAGTTCAGACAGTCCTATGAGCCACCCCATCCCAGACATGCAGGGGCCCCCACACAGCCATAGCTTTCTCCAGCTCCACCTTCACCTACCTCACCACTGAATATTTGGAGACTAACTGCCTCGTCAGCATCAGCTGCACTCCCGACTCACAGATCCCACTTGGCCATGCTTCCAAGGTCCTTCTGGCTCCACTGGGACTCTTTCCTGCTTGCACACGTATACGTCTATGACTGCTCTGCGCTCAGTTACCTTTTTTTCTTTGTTTGTTTCTTATTTCCAGTTTCCTTCATTTATTCGACACTTACTGGACACCTGTTATATGCTGAGTCCCAGGTGGTTGCCAGGGATGCAGAGGTGAATAAGACAGTCCCTGCCCCCAGGAGCTGACAGTCCCAGGGAGACAGGCAGGTGAACAGGTGGTCTCTGTGCAGTGCGGTCTAAGCTAGGAGGGAGGTGAAGGAGTATGTGGAAGTTCAGGGAGGGCCCCCAAGACAGCAAAGGGAGTCATTGAAAGCCCCCCAAGGAGGTAACATGTGAACTGAATCATAAAGGAGGAATAAGAGTTTGATTCATCTAACACCTGTTCTGTACCAAGGATGAGGCATAAAGTTTTGTTTCGTTTATTCATCCATCCATCCAAAGTAACCTTTAGGAGCTCTCACCATGTGCTGGACCCCATGTGAGTGCAGATGAGCCCCCCACGCATCACACCAGCCCAGGGATCTCCCCTTGTGCTCTTGGCTCTCTGAAACTTCTCCACCCAGAAGTCATCTGCTTTCTGAGGCCAGCCTCAGACCCTAATGGAGCAGTTCTACCATCTGGCACCACCTTACTCTGCTTCCAAATACTTCTGGATTTCCCAGACTTGTCTGACTCTCCAAGGGGCCCTTGGGTAACAAAAATACCACAATCTGACCTCTGAAAAATCACTGGGAAGTCCGTCCCTCCTCCTCCAAGCGTGGAAGGTTACGTAAGGTCATATGGAAGATGCTCTGATGAAACAGCGAGATTGTATAGAATTCATTGTCAGTGACAGCCAAGCCCGGGACAGATAATCCTGGAAGAAGCATCAGAACTGACTTGAATCTCTGCCCACAGAGAGGAGATCCAGAATTCAGAGAGTGACCTTGAACTAAACTTCCATCCCTTCCTGGATTGAGCATCAACTCCGCATAATTAATTGGGGATGCTGTCCTTATAACTGACAGGCTGGCAGTAATTAATTATCTTAATATTTGCTCCAGGTTCTGAGGATGTGCAAAGTGATTAAAGAGGGTTTTGGAAACAGTGACTTGTTTGTTCTCTGTCCCCTAATTGTTTGCTAAATGGTTCACCATAATTACATGTAACATCTCCCTGCTCCCCCAGATAATACTTGCATAATACAGAAGCAAAACTGAAATTCCTAAAGTACAAACACCATGGGGGTTGGGGACGGGCTGAGAAATTCCAGAAGGCATCACATATGTGACCCACCAATCCAAGGCTCCCATCTCATATATTGCCCTCATTTGTACACTCACATGAAAAAAAGTGGCTCACACAGAGCTTTGAAGCAGGATTGTTTCATGGTAGGATAGCCATGGGTGGTTAAGATGCAGGCATGTGACAGTAGAGTGAGGCAATGGGTTAGCTTCAGTGCCACCAGGAAATCTGGGTTCTAAACCGAGTATTGTGACATTGTCCCTGAGAGCAAGAAAAGAATCTGAGACACAGAGAGTCCAACTGAGGCATCATGGGTCTTCTTGAGCCAAGTGCCCTGATCCATCCCCCTGCCTCTCTGCTGCTGGGCCCCAGGCTTCTCTGCACAAAGAGAACCGAGTCCTGGGCCTGGTCTCCTCTTCTGATGGGCCAGGGGAGGCACAGCCCGGCACTCACCATCCAGCCTCCACTGCTCTCCCATCCCAGCCACTGATGGGCTCAGAAGAGGTCAGTTAATTTGGGTGGGAAGCAATGGAGAGCCTCCAAGACAGATGTAGGGGCTCTGCAATTCCCAGAAACCCTCATCCTGTTTTCAGTCTTCTTTACCAGTCAGCACCAAGGACAGTGACATTTCTGGTTGCAGGAAACAGAAATCAAAGCCTCAGTGATACTAGAACTGGGAGGGCCTAGATCTGGATGGAGTCCAGTCTGTTACACATGGGGACTCTGTGGCCCAGAGAACAGAGGGGATTTCTCAGCATCAAGCTAAATCCAGTTGCTCAGGACAAACAGGATCTGGCTGCTCATGCTGTGTGCCATGCCTGCGATGCTGCCCCTCTGCCTGGACTCTGGGTACCCTAAAGGCAAGGGCTGTCCCTAACTCCAGCCCCAGCACAGGCCACACACAGGAGGTGCTCAGTGGACACCGTTCTAACTTCTCTGTAGATCCAAATCCTCCCAGGATCATCACCATAGGCCAGGCCAAGGAACGCCTCCTTGGGGAGATGGCCCGGCCATGGTTGAGAAGGTGCCTGTGTTTAGCGCTGGCATTACCACTTCACAGGAGCAAACTTTCTGTAGGTTATCGTGACTTCTTTACAACTCTGTAAATAGTCTCTGCAATAAGACTGAGAATTATGAATTCATATTCTCTGAATCCTTAATAATGCCTGGCACAGGTATTTGTAGGGTATCCACATGAAATGCTACCTCAATAGAGAGAGAGAGAGAAAGGGGGAGAGAGGGAAAGAGAAGGAAACAATCGGACAGAGACTTAGAGAGACAAAGACACTAAAAGGAAAGCAAGAAGAACACTGTGCATTATTGAGTCACTATTACCATTCAATGCTCCACAAAGCAAAAGAGGACACTTTGAGCAGCTAGGGCTCACTGGTCAGAATTAAGACTGTGCTTTATTTGATCTGATCAAGGGAAGAAAGCAAACATCATGACTCACTGTTGGTTTGAAATCAGCTCTCCCACCTCCAAATCCAAAATGCAGGACAAGTATCGATTCTATTAATCTTCCCTCCAGTGTACGCTCTGGGTAGCACCTTTGCATCCACACATTAGTCACTGGCTGTCACTTGCCTGTGGTGGAGGAACATGCTGCTAAGTAAAGCTTCACAGCAGGAAGCTTTACATCGGTTTGCACAAGCATCCACGTGAGTCACAGCCCCGGCGCCCAGGCCTCTCCTGCAGACAAGCGACTTGGTGGACACATGCAAGAGGTGCCCAGCCCAAGGACAATAAAGTCAGACGAGATGAGCA
Source organism: Tapirus indicus (assembly GCA_031878705.1). Taxonomy (NCBI): domain Eukaryota; kingdom Metazoa; phylum Chordata; class Mammalia; order Perissodactyla; family Tapiridae; genus Tapirus; species Tapirus indicus. Next base: position 99,988,047 of record CM062923.1, on the reverse strand, counting down.
TTCTCCCACCTTTAGGAGACTCCTGTCTGGATGGTCAAGTAAGGACCTCCAGGCTTCAAAGAGGAAGTGTGGTTTTGTAGCAACATTGATCTGGTTGTATTTGGTTACTATTGAAGACCACCATGGCTCTGCTTGGTTCACTAAGTCAAGCCCAGGCTGCTTAACCAGAATAGCAGGACACCAAGGTCTGGGTCATCCTGCCACTTTAGACTTGCCTTATACCCCGTCCTAACCCATATCCTTTGCTCTAGCTCAACCAAACTGCTCGGTTAGGCACATAGAGCCTGGCCATTCAAGCCTCTGTACCTTTGCCTCAGCTTCTCCCTCCTGGGAATGCCTTTCCACCCTTCCCTGCCCCCCTCCAGCTCTCCAGTCAGCTGGGAACTCCCAAGTACCTTTCAGGACCTCAGGCTGAGTCATCACTCACTCCTCTGTGGCCCAGAGTTGGGCCTGCGGTGTCCCTCCACCAGCTCCTGTATTAGAGTGATTTACTTACTTCCTCACTTAAGCTGTGAATCCTGAGGACAGAGTCTGTATGATGGACACCATAACCAATTGCCAACAGCCCCACCACTCCCCTGTACAGAAGAATGAAATTTTAGAAATTGATTCCAGGTCCAGGGATGCACATGTATTAGTCCAAGCTATTGTGGTAACCTCATCCTCATTAGTGGTGATTGGTCATGAACCCAGCGCTAAGCCAATTGATGCATTGCATTGCTCTGGAGAAGGCTTCTGGTTCAGGGCAGGCGTGAGAGCTGGTCCAGTCAGAAGGAAGACAAGAGCTCTTTACCTGTAGACCCGTAGAGCTGGCAGGGAAGATCTCTCATTCTCGCTCTCGATCTATCTCTCCCCCACCCCTCACTGGCCATGAATGAAGAACATTGGTCCAATGGCTCCTTGACCATGAGGAAAACCAGCCTCAGTGTGTATCCAACATTGTGGATCCAGAAGAGAGAGATGGGAGAAACATCCTCGATGACACCACGGACCCTCCGGATCCTCCAACTGTGCTCTAGGTGTCTAACTCTGCCAGCAGTGCATTTCCTTACTGCGTGAACCCGTCTGGGTTGGGTTGTCTGTCATTCATAGTTGAACCCCCTGAACTGATACACTGTAGTCATCTGTGTATCCCAGTGCCCAGCACTCTGCAAGCAACATGGTAGCTGCTCAAAACTGAAAGCGACAGCATGGGGTGCTCAAGTTCTGTTGCTGGTTAAGGAAAGGAATGAGTGAGGAAGAGGACAGAAATTAACTGAGTGCGGTGAGTCCATCAACCGCCAGGTTGGGCTGGATCAAGGGCAGGTAATAGCAACCACCTCACGCAGACTCGACAGTGGAGCCAGCACTCACCCTGGGTCTCCCTGGCTCCAAGAGCCTGGCTTGTCTCTGCCATCAGACTCCGTGGAGAGCACTATGAGGACAAACTGTATATTGCATATTCAAGGTATTTTATAAGGAAATGCTTTAAAGGTGTATTTTAATACTGGCCCAAATAACGTTATTTCATACTCTTCTTTGGGCATCAGCGTTACGTAAAAATATAAAACTCCATTATCTTAACAAAACAACCTGTCATATCTCTCCAGAGCCTCTGCTGATCAATATCAATGTGTCAACATTGTTTTTATGCCTTTGTAATCAATATCTCTTCCTGCTTCCTAAGTTTTTTCGCTTAACTCTTTCCTTGACAGGCAGGTCTCTCCTTGTCTGTGTAATCGTCATATTATCATTTTAAATGTCTGCATCCCATTCCACCGTGGTAGTAGCTTGACTTTTCAGCCTCTGATGGTTGGGCATGTGGACTGTCTCTGGTTTTTCACTGGAATAATCCACCTGTGTTGATGGAACAGCTACTGCCTTCAAGATGTTAACCAGCCAGTACTTTTTTTTAATGACTGCCAGAGGGTAGAATGAGAAGTGGGTATCCAGGGGCCCTGCCACCTGTCGGTTTCAATCAGGCTGCATTTGCTTCCAAGGACTGAAACTCACTCAAGCCAGAAGTAAAGACAGCGGAAGTTTAGTGTCAGGATAGAGAAGGACACTGGGAACAGAGAGACAGCCGGCCTCAGGGGAGCTAGGAACCTTCTTTTATTCTGTTTTTTTCTGAACATTTTTCCTGTTCTCACTCTGTCTCTCTTTCTCTCCTCTCTTCCCTCTGTTCCTGTCTGTTTCTCTCTTTGTCTATCTGTCTCTCTCTCTATCTCTGTCACTCTCTGTCTGTCCCTTGATGAGTCTCCATTATCACCAGGCCCCAAATCCACACTGTCCTTCCGGTCCAACATCCGTCATCAGTTGACCCTGGGCTGAAACTCCTAGGGAATGGTGTTCATCTGTGACTGGCTGTGGGGTGGGGGGTGTCCTGTGTTATAAACCTACCCACCGACTTCTGTCTCTTCAACCAGTACTAAAGGCAGGGCAGTTTCCTGGATTGAACCTGGCTCCACCACCCACTGCTTTCTGACTTCAGGTTAATTGTGCCTCGGGAGGGAGCTCCCTGTCACTTTATGTATTCAAGCCACTAAACATCAACCTACTGTGCTTAGCTGACATTAAGTGAGCGTTTACTATATGCCAAGCACAGTACAAGCATTTTATATGAGTTAACTCAGTGAATCTTCACAACTTCTTAAGATGAGGAAACTGAGGCACGAAAAGTTTAAGTAACTAGTTCTGGACCAGACAGCTAATGTCCGGTATTCAAAGAAATGCAAATCGAAATGAGGTACTGCTTTACATTCATCAGGTTGGCAAAATGAGAACGTGGGTGCTACAGGTGCAGGCGTGCTTGAGCAAACGATATGTGTGGAATTTGGAATTGCCTTTCTGGAGAGCAACCTGGAGGTGTGTATCCTGGGTGTGTTTGTATTCAATGACCCAGCGATTGCACCTTTGTGTCCGAACCCCAGAGAAATTCTCCACAGCTGCCCAAAGAGACGTATCCAAAGATGTTCATTGCACAGTTGTTTACGGTAACAAAGGGCTGAAAGTAGCCTAGGCTTCCATCACGGGGGGCTGGAAAGAAAATGAAGCGTACACATCTGCATAGCAGTCAGCTTAGTTTCTAAACCAGAATGTGGAGTGAAAAACGTGAAGAAAATGGAATCTAATTATTCTCCATTTTATAAATGATACACATATATTCCCAAAACAATGCTACATAATTTTCTTGAGACAGACAAGTAAATAAACGTTTGGAAGGACATACAATATGTGAGAATGAATGTATATGGAAGGAGCGCACTATTGGATTGGAAATAACTGGGAGAAAAGGGGAAGAAAAATTGAAATGGAATAACAAAATAAAACAAAACCAGCCCTTTCCAGGACTTCTGAGAAGCAACCTGGGCAGGTGCAGAGAACCACTGTGGACACCAGATCAGTCTTTCTGAACTGAAAGATAAGGAGTCTGTCCAAGGCCTGGCATCTCGGGGCCCCCGCCCTGACATCCTTCCCTCCTCCTCTGAAGGAGGCATCTCCAAATCTATGTGCTATACTTGGGTGATGCATCGTATTATTTCTGTACTTTTACCCATGTGTGGAATATTTAATAAACACTTAAAAATCTACTTGGTACTTCAGAAAGGATGGAAGTGAGTCATTTTTCACATTTTATTTCTCCCCCAGGTCTGATGGGAGTCAAAGCCTAAAGGGAAAATGAGATCATTTGAAAAAGAACCTTTAGAGTGCTTTGCGCTGCTCACACCCAAGGGACCCCTGACACTCCAAGAAACATTGTTTTCAGGATGCACCCTGTTCCCTTCCCCCAGGAGGCAAGGGCTGGCCCTGCCCCATGGCACCACAGCATCAAGTCAGCGCAGACAGTACCTGGTCCTGTCTCCACGTCATGGCTGGTGGAAGCTGAGGCCTAGAGAGGGGATGGGGTTGCAGTGGGTTGAATGGTGACCCCCTTCTCAAAAGACATGTCCACCTAGAACCTGTGAATGTGACCTTATTTGGAAAAAGAGTGTTTGAAGATGTCATTAAGGATCTTTAGATGAGATCATCTTGGATTAGGGTGGGTGATAAATGTCCTTATAAGAGAAGGGAAGAGAAGATGTGTAGAGGGGAAGGCTGTGTGAAGACAGAGACAGAGATTGGAGTGGTATGTCTACAAGCCCAGGAAGGCCAAGGATGGCCAGCAGCCACTGCAAGCTGGAAGAGGCGTGGGGGAAACTCCTTCGGAGCTGCCGGAAGGAACTAACACTGCCAGCACCTTGATTTCAGACTTCCAGCCTCCTGAACTGTGAGAAAATTAATTTCTGTTGTTTAAGCTCCCCATTTGGTCTTTGTCATGGCGGCCCTAGAAGACTAACACAGGGGTCTACTCATCAACCCTTTCCTGACCACCTGTTATCCTCTAGCCAGGGGCTGGCCACTCCAACCAAGTGAAACAAAGGACCTGATCACGGAGGCGCTCAGGTTAGGGGCGTGAGTCAGGCGCATAAGTGACAGAGCGAGGTCCCCGGGGGCTGAGGCCTGAGGGAGTGGGGCTTGGCCCAACCCAGAGGACTCAGAGGGCTTCTCGGAGGAGATGATACCTGGGCAGGAAGGGAATTCCAGGCAGAGGAGACTAAGAGCCAAAGTAGGGTCTATGAGGGAACTGCAGGCCATTTGCTGTTGCTTAAGAATAGAGCCTGAGGCGGGAAGCAGTGGGAGCAGCGGGGAGGTAAAACCAGGCCCCTTCCCCAGCGTAGCTCACCACAACTCGGGAAGTGACTCCACGTCCCTCACTGGCAGATTCACCCGGAGCCTTAGGGCGGAGGGGTCCTTGTTCCTGGCTTCCTTTCTGTGATGCAGGTGTTAGAAGGGGATGGCTGTCACGTCCCCAGTCCATCATCCAGTGCACAGACCGTCCACGCTGTGCCCGTTACCCACACCCCTGCCTACAGTCTGAGCTGTGAGGGCCGCGACCCTGGGGTCCCACTATTCGCTCCTTACTTAACGCAGCATCCAGGACAGTGCGGACACTCACCCAGTGTTTGTCGAATGGATGAGTAATTTCTGAGGATTAAGTAAGATGCTGTTTTAAACATTTCTGAATGCCAGTGTGCTCTTATCTGTGAACTGATGGTATTAATAGCGCCAATCTGGTTTGCTGTGAAGATGAGAGAAATCACACATGAGCTGTGATGTGGCAGTGTCAAGCACTGAGTCAACGCTCAGTAGATGGCAGTTATTTTTAATTTTTTAAAGTTTTGGTAAAAAACACATAACATAAAATTTGCCATCTTGACCGTATCTAAGCGTACAGTTCCGTAGTTATGTACATTCACCTTGTCGTGCAAGCAATCTCCAGAACGTTATCTTGCCAAACTGAAGCTCTCTCTCCATTAAACACTAACTCCCCAGCCCCTCCCTCCAGCCCTTGGCACCCACCATTCTACTTTCTGTCTCTGAATTTGACTACTCTGGGCACTTCATATAAGTGGAATTACACAATATTTTTCCTTATGCATCTGGCTTATTTCACTTGGCATAATGTCTTCAAGTTTCATCCATATTGTAGCACGTGTCAGAATTTCCTTCCTTTTTAAGGTTGAATAATATTCCATTGTATGGATATACCACATTTTGCTTATCCATTCATCCATCGAGGGACACTGAGTTGCTTCTACCTCTTGGCCATTGTGGGTAGTGCTGCTAGGAACATAGGCGTGCACACCATCATTATTTATAGCAAGCACTTCCGGAGAACTCAGAATCTAGCCTGTCATTACAAAACAGTCTGGAACAAGAGACCCTTGGGACATCCACCTAGACTTCAGAGCACTGTTTCTTAAAAGTTCGTCTGCAGACCCTCTGCATCAGAACCTCCCTGGGTGCTGGTTAATAAGGCACCTGCTCTAGCCTTACCCCTGAGCTTCTGACCCAGACTCTCGGTGGGTGGGGCCTCGATGTTGACGCATCGATCAGCTCCCAGGGAACCCTGTGCACCTGAAGTTTGAGAATCAGGCATGCAAATCCCCAGGAGGTAGAAAGACGGCCACCTTAGTAGGCAGGCTACCTCCATACCAGAAAATGGGCCTCTTGACTCCAGGTCAGAAAACTGGAAAACTGAAAACTGGAGTGAGCACGGCAGGGACTCCGGGGTCCTCTGGTTAAACAGATAGCCCCTAAAGTTGGGAAACAGCCTCCCAATGCAGAATACGTTATTAAACCATGGCTGGATTAATTTATCCAAAGAAAAAATGTCCCCTTAGAATAGTGATTCTTAACCTTTTTGGGGTACAGATTCTTCTGAGACCCTGATGAAAATAGTAACCCTGTCTCCAGGAAAAAGCTCACAAAAGGGCAGTTGTAGACATTCACAGTCTATGTTAAGATTCCTTGGAAAGCAGAGAGCAAACGGTCTCCCAAGTCCAGTCCCTCCTTTCGAGAGCATGGATCTCATCATGTGGCCGTGAGGACCCCACTGCCTGCAGACAGAGTCCAATCCCCAGCCTGGCATACAAGGCTCTGCTGACCCGGAGACCCCAAGCCAACACTCACCTCCCTGCAACTTCTCTGAGAGCATTGCAGGCCATCCTCTGGCCCCAAATACAGCTCCATTTCCACTGGCCCCTAGAGCACCCCATTAAAAGGGCAAATGCTCCAGAAATAGGGCACCCACCAGGGCTGGGCCTAATACAGGTGTGGAGCGTTACCAGACTTTACGAGTGTTAGGATCTTGAAGCTGATGGATTACAGGGATAAAAGAAGGTATCTGCTTAATTCCAGTTGTTTTTGGCCCCCGTGAACGAGGCTGCAACAGACGTCTTTGTCCACATGGGCTTCCGTGCTCCTGGCTTCATTTCTGTGGAATGCGTCCCCAGGAATGCGATCGCTAGGTTAAGATGCATATGAATTTTTAATTTTAACAGATGTTGGCAGATTGCTTCCTGAAAGGTTAAAACAACTCACACTTCCTCCCACAATGCATAAAGAGCCTTTTTTTCCACATGCCCTCCGGCAACAGTTGTCACTTTTAAATTTTGCCAGTCTTTAGGGTATAATGTGATACATCATTGTCACTTTAATTTGTGTGTTTTTGACTGCTGATGAATTTCCATAAAAATTTGACCATATGATTTGCTGTTGTATACGTTGCTTCTTCCTATAGGCTGCCCTTTTTTCTGTTGTGTTGTTTGTTCTTGTCAAATTTTAAAGCACTGTGTATACATGGTATATATGTGGACTGTCACCTATGCTAAAAATATTTTTTTCCAAATCTTTCATTTGTTCACCATATATGTTTTAAAATTTCACATACTCACATACGTCTATGTTTTCATTTATAGCATCCGGGTTTATGGTCTCAGTCTAGAAGGTTTCTCTCACCCCTAGATTATACATACAATTTATCTTGCAAATTTTTAATTTACATTTTTTAAACACAGTCTGTAATCTATCTAAATTTTTTATGTGATCTAAAATAGCAATTCATTTTTGTTTCTTTTCAAATGGGTAACCAGTTGGGTCAGCACTATTTGTTCAATAACCCATTTTTCCCACCATATAGAGCCATCATTTTTATCACATATTAAAATATATTAAGTGAGATCTATGTGCTCGATTCTGTTCCCCTGATCTATTTATCTAGTCCTAATTCAATATCAGATTGATTTGGTGACAATGGCTTTGTGAGATATTCTGATCTCAAATAAGGCAAGTCATTTATTCTTCATCTACACCTTTGATGTACCTGGTGGGTGGCCTCTTTTCAGAGCCACTCCCATTTGGTGTAAGTGTGGGGACAATTATCAGACATTAATTTTTTCACATAAATTTATGTATTATATTATTTAATAACCTACCCAGAAAAAACACACACTTTGAAATTCTAGTTGAAATTTTATTTCATGCACATATTTACTTTAGGTGAACTGACATTTTTATGATAAGAGGTATCCTTTCCTCACTCCCTATATTCTTTCATTTGTTCAGATCTTGGTTTTCTATCCCTCAATGAGATTTTCTAATGTTCTTCAAATAGATCCTGTCCTTTCTTGTTATATTTATTTTTCTAAGTATTTTAGTTTTTAATCACTACTGCAAATGAAATATTCCTCCCTATTTCCATTTCTAGATGCTTATTATTGGAAGATACAAAGCCTATTGATTCTTGTATTTTTATCTTGCCATCTTCTTTATTTTAAACATTTATTACTGTCTTAAGCATAGCTTCTTGAACACAGCATATGGTTTGATTTTATTTTTTTTAACCCAATATGAAAGTCCCTGCCTTTGAGTGGGAAAATCCAGCCATTCACATTTAGTGTAACTGCTGATAGACTTTATTCTATTCTTTACCATCTATTTTGTGTTTATTATTCGTTTCACTCTGTTTCATTTTACTGTTTTCTTATCTTAGGTTGCATGATCAAGAAGCTATTATTCATCTTATTTCTTCCCATTGTTAATTTAGAAGCTCTCTCGTCCTTTTCCATTCCATTAGTGCTTACTTTCCCTTTGCCTGCTTTCTTCATCAGGTATATATTCTGTTACAGATTTGTGGAGCTGAGATGTTAACTATTCTCTTTCCCACCAAAAAGATACTGTGTCCTCACCAAGATGCTCTATGTTGCCCACACTTCCTTGTCAAGCAGTAAGATGGGAGCTGAGAAGCTTTCATCTTCCTCTTCCGCTTTGCTTCTCCTCTTTCCACTCTAAAAAAGACTCTGAGGATGCTTTTACAATTATGCATGCCTTAACATGAAACTACTTCTGAGAAATGTGTTGTCAGGTGATTTGGTCATTGTGCGAACATCCTAGAGTGTACTCACACAAAACTAGATGGTATAGCCTACTACCACACGTAGACTGTATGGTACTAATCTTATGGGGCCACCGTTGTATGTGCAGTCTGTCATTGACCCATATGTCATTATGCAGCACTTGACTGTACCTTTTCCCCTCCCCCACCACTCACAACTCCTTGGTTTTGCTGAGTTGATTTAATACACTTTTGGTTGTGAATTGTGTGAGATAGTCTGCCCCTTCTATTTCAATAGTCTTTATTGAACAAAGTATTACACTAACCCAGACAGTCTAACCTTATTCATTCATATTTAACTACACACCCATATGTATATATATTTTATTACACATCACTACTCACCATTGCTTCCCTCCTCTTCATCTCCCCCATCTTGAAGTCTCTCTATGAGCTCATTTAATAAGCATTATTATCCAGTCCTTTTTAGTTGGATCATGTGGGTATACTCTTGGTGAAAGATATCCTTGGCAGATCTAGGATTTGGTGTCTCAATCCTTTTCACTCAGCTGTCTGCAGACACTACTCCACTGTCTTCAGTCTTCTAGTTGATGGAGAGGAGAAGTCCGATGTCAGTCAGATTCTTTCTCCTTTGTAGGTAATTTGTTATTTCTGCCAGGAGGCTTGTAAGAGCTTTTCTCTTTATCCTTAGTTTGGGGATTTTTATTTATTTTTTTATTTTCTATGAGGAAGACCAGCACTGAGCTAACATCCATTGCCAATCCTCCTCTTTTTGCTGAGGAAGACTGGCCCTGGGCTAACATCCGTGCCCATCTTCCTCTACTTTTTATGGGACGCCGCCACAGCATGGCTGACAGGCAGTGCATCGGCAGGTGCCCAGGATCCGAACCGGCGAACCCCGGGCTGCCAAGCATGAACTGAACTGCTGCACCACTGGGCTGGCCCCCAAGTTTGGGGATTTTTAGCAGGATATGTCTAAGTCTGTGCCTTTTCTTGTTAATCCAACCTGGAACTTGGTGAACCCTTTCAATCCACAGACTCAGTTTTTTTCTTTGGCTCATAAAGTTGTCTTCTGTTTGTTGGCTGGTTACCTTCCCTCCATTTATCCCTTCTTCTTTTTCTGAAAGTCCTACTGTTCATCTGTTAAGTTCCCTGCACCTCTCTTCCTAGTCTCTTATCTTTTATGATTTCCAAGTCATTATAATTTTGTCCTGAGATTTCATATATTTCATGCTCTTGCCCCTCTGAGCCACTAACTTGGGTCTCATCCGTGATCAACATCTCCTACTTGTTTTCTTGAGCTCAGAGACCACATTCTTCAGTCCAGAGAGTCTCATTTGTACTATTGCTTGAACCACTTTATATTACTCTTTTGTTTTAAGATTTAAGTTATCATCTGTCTCCACCAGCCCCCTATTTCACTAGGCATCTGCTCTATGTATCATGACTTACCTCCCTCTCTGGCTCTGGACTTCCTACATAGGCTATTTTTTTCACCTCTAGGGCTCCAGTTTAACTTGATTATTAATGCATCCTAAGCAGTGGAGGTTTCACAGATGAGAAACTACAGCTGGTGGTAGACTGACCAGTGGGCAGTCATCTGCTGAGGCTTCTGGCTAAAGGAGCCTCCCTGCTCTCAAGTCGTCATGTGCTATTCTGGCATCAAAGGCAAGGCTACATCAGCCCACTGTTTCATCAATTCTTCAGCACTTGATGGCCAAGGGGACCAGACCCACACATGTAGGGGAGTGTTGGCCTTTCCTTCATCCTTCCAAAGTCCTCAGGTCTCTGAGGGCCAAATTCTTCCCACTGAGCATCCTAAAATGCCCAGTCCTCACCCTGGAACTCCCAGAAGGTGGTCCTTGTTCAATCCCACAAGGGATTACACGTGCAATTGCCACAAAGCCCAGGGCCCCACTGGAACTCAGCTGCCCCTGGACCTCACAGGTAGGGCAAAAAGGATGGAGAAGTGAGAGAAGAGCTTGATCAAGTCACATATTTCCAGGTTCACCCTCTTTATCATTATTTGCATTATATATTAGAAGGAGGGCAAATGGCTCAGAGACGAGCAGAAGGGAGAAGCACTTTGCAATTCATCAGGATATGAAGGAATTTGGGACTAACAGTTTTTGAGCAGCTACTATGTGCCTGCAGGCAGACATTGATGCTTTTGTACATTATCTCATTTTATCCTCCCATCAACCTTAGAATCAGATACATTTATCTCCAGTTGCCTTAGTCAGCTTGGGCTGCTATAATAAAATACTATAGACTGGGTGGCTTAAACAACAGGCATTTATTTCTCACAGTTCCAGAGGCTGAAAGTCCAAGATCAAGGTACCAGCCAATTCAGTTCCTGGAGAGAGCCCTCTTCCTGGCTTGCAGATGGTTGTCTTCTTGCTGTGTCTTCACACGGCAGAGAGAGGAAACTCTGGTCTCTCTTCCTCTTCTTATAAGGGCACTAATCCCATCATGGGGGCCCCATCCTCGTGACCTCACCTAAATCTAATTACCTCCCAAAGGCCCTTCCTCCAAATCCCATCACATCTGGAGTTAGGGCTTCAACATATGGATTTTAGGGAGGACACAAACATTCAGTCCATAACACCAATCACAGATGAGGAAACAGTTACAGGTGAGAGACTCAAGCAGATTAAATACTTTGCTCAAAATCCAACAGCTAGAAGTGGCAGCAATGAGATTGAAACCGAGGTCCCCCTTCTTCCAAGGTTCCTGGTCTTTGTACCACACCATGCTGAGCAGAGACATTCTTTTTAAAAATTTTCCTGTCCAGGAGTGCCTGGTTATTTTACAAGGCTTTATAGCATTTGCTTCTCCCTGTAGTGACACTACTTGGAATGAACTCGCTGTCTCTGAGCAGAGGCAGAATTCATTTTGCTCCTCTAGAATCTGCTAGAGCTAAGAATAGGCCAGGGACGATCTGTGTATTTAATAACACTCTGAGCCAGGAGTGCCAGCCTGGTGAAGCATCACCTCGCCTAATAAGATGAGACTGGAGAAGGGAGACAGAGAGAGGCCTGTGGCCTCTATACTGAAGCAGGGCCGGGGATCACCTCTTCAGCTTAGCCTCTCAGTGATACTGGACAGGCACACACACATGCATTTACACACACACATATACACACGTGCACACACATGTATACGCACAAGTACATTTGCACATGCACACACAATGCACACATACACACACATACACGTGTATGCATGCACATGCACACATGCATATGCGTGTGTACACACATATACACACATACACATATACACACACACACAAACACACACGTGATGCACCTTTTAATACTTCCTCCCACTTGAATGTATGCTGGGCCCTTTTATGGAACAGCTTTAATATGGGAGTAAAGAATAACGACTTCCCGGTTAACACCTTTGTATTAAAAAAAAAGCTAGTCTTTTTTTCGCTCCTGATTTTTATATATTGCACAAACAGCTTTATGCTAGCAATAAAGAAATGAGAAAGAAGGGGAAACATTTGGCCAGAATCCTTCTAGTCCAGCCTAACACTTTGTCTTAATTCTCCCATGTTCCTCTGCCTCCCTTATTCAGATGAAGATGTATTTTTACAAAGTTCCAATCCTTTTTCGTCTGGTCTTTTCCTGTGTTGAAGACTATTTTCAGTTATCCTTGTTATCAGCCAGAGTTTATTCCAGTGAGTGGAATTTCCTAATTTCCTTTGTTGTGTAAATATCCTGACTGCTGTATCTTTTTAGTTGTTTGCAAATTTTTGCCACCATAAATCACAGCACAGAGAGCATTTTTGTGAGGAGGGGTTCTGTTTTTGGCGTATTTCCTAGGGACGGATGGATGAGTCTCTGGGTGGGTGGATGGGAGAGGTTGGGCTAATGCGGTGTTTTACAAGCTTCATCTTTGTGGGTCCCCTGGGGAAACCCAGAGATGGTGCTCGGTCCTCACAGAAAAGTGAGAGGCCAAGAGGTGGACCGAGCTGGGAGGGTCTAGGCAACCCCACCTCCACTTTGGTCAGAGCCTTGCTTTCATCTCTTATATGTCAGACTTCTGCAAACAAGTTTGTTTCAATAAACAGTGGCACTGCTAACGCATGTTTGAAAATCAGACGTCAAAATTGTTCCTAAGAATATTCCATTTGTTCATTAATGCATATTTTCTTTCATTTAATGACCCATGAATGGGTATTTTCACCTATTTAATCAATCATTCAGCACTTTTTGAAGATCTTTTATGTTCCAAGCTAGACATCAAAGGTAAAACTATGAACAGCAAGTCCCTGCTTTATAGGGTCCCCAATTTAGTAGGAGAGAGGAACCTGAATGCTGATCGTGATGAGGAAAGCTCACGAGTCACCAGGACATTATCTCAGTTAATTCTCACAGGGCCTTCTTGGGCATTATCTGTGATAGCCCCATTTCACAGATGAGGAGATTGAGGCTTAGTGACAAGTCAAAGGTCACATGGCTAATAAGTGCCATGCTGGACTCAAACAGAATCTCTCTATCCTGAGCGTGAGCTGTCTACCACCACACAACCCTGCATCTCTTGGAGAGAGGACTGGTCCAACTGGTCCAACCGTGTGACAACTACTATACTGTATAAACCATGAGCTATGGGAGCCCCAAGAGGTGTGGGGGTTTGGGCAAGTTGGGGGCCCAGAGAGGATAAGTGGCTCCAGCAAAGCTGCACAGGTAAGGCAGGAGAGAGCTGAGGCTGGACCCAGGTTCCTTGACTCCCAGTCCAGTGCCCCTGCCTCATCAGCAAAGGAGAGGCCCCTGGCTCTGGTGCCCTCAGGCAGGGTAGGAGGGGAACTGTGAAGGAGCCTGAGACATGGTGGGCTGTCCAGGACAAGGACAGTAGAAGCAACAACAAAGGGAAATTTCCCTGACAAGGGACAATGGAAATGCGGGATTTTAAGCACAGCAAATCCTCTCTGGCTCTCTGAAAAACTGGGTCAGCTCCTGATGCTGAACGCCCTCTCTGCCTGGAGTTTTCTACCTGGAACAGCATTTCACGCACCACAGACATCATTATTGCCCCCCAGGGGACTGAGCGGTCTGACAATGCTCCCCAAAGTTAATGACCAAAATTACAGAAAATCTCAAGGAAATGAGAATCAGGGAAAATTGCACCACCCACCTTCCCTCTGGGGCTGAAGTTCTGAGATATGAAAAGCAATCCACTGCACCACCAGCCCATCCCTTCTGCACGGAATGAAAGGCTGAACTTGAGAGGAGATGAGAGAAGGCAACGTGGGGCTCCCTGGCTCTGTGCTTTCGCTACCACAGATCTCAGAAAAGGCTTCACTCGGGCGGACAGGAAAGAGCCTCAGACTGGGTCAGGATACTGGGATCTAGCTACCAACTCAGAGTGTGACCTTGGGCATGTCATTTCCCCTTGCTGGCTCTTCGTCTCTCCTCATGGGCCCACTGAAGGTATTAGACCAGGTGTGTCAGTCAAGGTTCCCCAGGGAAACAGAACCAATAAGATATATATACATCACATATTATTTTGTATATATGTAAAATAAATATATTTATTTTTATGTATACTATGTTTATAAATATATCCTTATATATATCTATATATAGATACCATATATATCTTTATATATCTATATCCTTATCCATATATATGTCCTTATATATCATATATATTCATATATCTATATCATTATATGTATCTTTATTGTATATCTATTTATGTCAATAGAGATATATAAAGAGATTTATTTTAAGGAATTGGCTCACATGGTTGTGGGGGTCGAAATTTGTAGGTCAGGCCAGCAGGCTAGAAACTCAGGCAGGAGGTGATGCTACGGTCTGAAGGCAGAATTTCTTCTTTCTGGGAAACTTCAGTTTTCACTCACAAGGCCTTCAGCTGACTAAATGGTGTGATGAAGATGACGGATGGTGATGATGATGGTGGTGGCGGCGGTGGGATGATGATGATGATGATGATGATATGATGAAGTATGCACATTCCCATGGATGCTGCTCTAATAACACCCAGTTTTCACAGAAGCAAAGATGTGCAGCGTAAAGGGAGATAAACTTGCGATCATGTCTGAGTCCTCATCCCAGTTCCATCACGTCGCAGCAAGTAGTTTAACCCACCTGAGCTTCATTCATTCCAAGAAATATAGACACTATTTACCCCGAGAACCAAGGGATAGTCAAATTCTGTGTCTGTCTGGTCGCCGTGAGGTCTCTGAGGGAAATTTAGGCTCAGAGAACAAGCAGGCAAATAAGCCTTTTTGACCAGCGGGGACCCTCATGAGGACAGCTAGTACACCTGTCTGCACCCAGTGAACTCCTTTCCTGAGCCAAGATGGCTTAACTAGCCTTGAACTGATATGGGCTGGAAGGCTTGCTTTGCTCCCACACCCACAGGCTGACCACTTGCGTCTGGGCTCACCTCTCTGCCTCCCCTGGCTGGCCCTCAGCCCCTCTCACTTGTCCTCTGCTTCCCCCAGCTTCTCAGCTTCCAAAGACATTGCCCAGAGCCCTTACAGTTCTCTCCTTTTCATTTCACTTCCTGCCTTGTTTCCCCTGCATATATACTTTATCTTAATTACAGTGAGCTTAAGATTTTGAATCCTGCTTTTTCACTTACTAGCATGTCCTCCACATTGTATTTGGTTGCTGCATGTTCTCCTTTTTCATACCCACAAATGCCCCAGTGGGTGGGCCAATTAGATCACCCAAAGCACCCTCCCTGAGTGTCAGAGTTGGGACCCTTGCTGGGTCCATCTCAGCTTCCAAAGAGCTTGCAGCCTGACTTCACGATTTCATGCCCACATATTCAGATGTTCTCTGTTATTACATGTTTGGGGATTGTTTCTGTTTCGTAAATGTTTCTAGGATTACTATCTTTGGGCATAGAGGTTTCCCCAATTTGGGGATCATTTATTTCTTCAACCATTTACAGAGTGCCTCTACACAATCACATGGTCTGTTTCAGCTTAGCAACATCCCCACCTCCTTCCACCTTCTCCACTACCTTGCAGAGGAAATGCACAAAACCAAATTTCCCAGAATCCTCTTCCAGTATGGTTCCTATTTAGTTTCTGCAAATGAGAGGCCCTTGCTTGAGATATGGAAGGGAAAAGAGAAGAAGCCATTGTTATTCGAGGGAATCTGGAGGCAGGCAGCTGGGATCATCAGTACCAAATGCCTTCATTCCAGGCGTCCCCTGGAGTCGGCCTGCCCCAGGGCTGTGGGCAGCTGGAGTCCGTGATGGTGCCTTCTCTGTAACACCGGGACCTTGGTATCACTTTAGATGGACACTCTGGTGTCCCCCACAGCTCCCCTCTTCAGGGATGATATACACATCCCCTGGCTGCTGATAGCTCACAGCTGCCTCCTTCACTGGGAATTGCCCTCCGAGTGGGGAAAATCCACACCCAAGGTTATGTCTTCTCCAAGGGGATAGCCAGTAGCCAGTGACTGGCTGATGCCTGGATACAAAGGCTCTCTCACCCCAGTTTGAGACAAGGATGATGGACCACCCCAGCTCCAGAGCTCTGCTAGGATTGGCTGAGGCCTCAGGCAACCACCCTGCAGGTCAGCTTCTCCCTCCACCCAACCCTTCCTTCCTCATTTCCTTACAGGTGCGTCTCCCAAGAATGCTCTCCAATAAACCTCCACCCACAACTCCTTCTCAGAGCCTGTTTTCAGGAAACCCAGTCTAAGACTCTGGTCTTTGCTGCCCAAGCACTTACAATAGTCATGTAAGCTGAGCAACTCCAGAGTTGGTTTGTTGTGGAAACTGGCACTAATTATCTGAACCACAACAGAAATTGGGGCTGTAAGTGGAGTTCTGCCAGAGCAACAAACCTAAAATATGTGAGAGTGATAGAGTGATAGACTTAGTGATAGAGTGACAGGCATTGTGGAAAATTAAGATTTAAGATAGAAATATGTCAAGTCATCTTATTATAAAATAGTATGACATACGGTGAAACTGTTGTATGTAGTTATTTGGGTGGCAGACCACGGGCTTAATGAATTGACAACTCTAAGGCAGGAGTTGGAGAAATATCACTAATGGTGTGCTTTGGTTACTGTTGGCTGGATTTGATAAGGTAAAATAAGAAGAGATGAGCTCAGACAAAAAAAGGGGGATATAGAGAGTCCAGAAATTTGGGGCCTTGCAGGGATGAAAAAGCCAACTGTTTCTAGATCCAAAATAGGAAGAGATGGGATCAAAAGAGGCTTTCAGGTACAAAGTCCAGCCAAACTTCCCAGTAAGGATCAAATTCACAGTCAAGATCAGAGTAAGAGTGTGGGTAGCCAAACTGTGACCCCAGAGAACCTCAGTGGAGCCTCCATTGAGTTGGGTGGGTCCTGGGGCAAGGGAGCAAAGAAATAATGTAGATTAGGAACTAGTTTCAAAACAAGCTTTAGGTGCAGTTACTGATGCATGGACCCAGCTGGAAGCAAATTTATCAGAAATGTACTATTTTCAAGGGTCATGTCACCAAAGAAACCACACAGCCAAGCTGAGCAAGGCCTTCACTGTTCGAGACTTAAGACAACTTTGCACCAACCTTCTAGAACACCAAGGAGGCCAAAGAGCCAAGCAGTCCCCAGAGAGGGCTTATTCATTAATGATCACTTTGCATGCTACCAAGAAGGCTCATAAAAAAGGAAGAACCTCCCAGAGGGTGGAAGCAGGATTAATGGAGAACAATGAACAAGGGAGCATCTCCCAGAGAGTGATGTCGGGGCCTAACCGTGGACCCTCCCCAGCCCCAAGGATAGAGACTTTGACAGTGTCTGCCCAGTGAGATTTCAGAACTAAAATGGATGGAGACTTCTGTGTATCTCCCATCTTTCCTCTCTCCAAATGGGAGTACTTATTAAGGTCATATTTGCCCGGTTCAAACATTCTATATTGGGGGTGGGATTGGCAAGTGACTTGTTTTTTCAATTCAGAGATCCCTGGACCAAGAGGAGCCATGTAGACCTTATGGGAAGATGGTTGAACGTCACCTGGAAATCCTGGGTTTGAAACTGGATGTAGCAACTGGAAGAGATTTTGGAGGAGGGGTCAAGTGAGCTGTGTTGGGGGGAGAAGAGATCAAAAGGACATTTGGAGCCCAGAGGGCATACTTGGTAGAGACAGTACTCGCCAAGTACTCTGTGTTTCCTTACACCTCCCAGCCTCCCTTGCAGTTAGATTGGGGCCATGTGACTAGTTCTGGCCAATGGTGTATGAATGAAGTGATGTATGTCTTTCCCTCTTGCAGAGGCAGTATGCACCAAGTGACATAGCTACAAGATGCAGGAGGGCCCCCTGAGCCCACTGAACTTTACACAAGAAAGAGATAACCTTTATTGCCTCAAGTCACAGGGAATCCTGGGTTTACTTCTTTCTGCAGCAGGCCTAGTCTGTCCCAACTAATATTCCTACTCTGGGCCACTTTTCCTCCAGTTGCTGAGTAGAAACAAGTATTGGATAACAAAGTAACACATTTAGGTTGTTACAAACTTTCCAAAATCTTGTGAAATTCTGATGCTACTGGGCCCTGGACTTCTGGAACCTCTTCTGAACCAGTCTACAGGTTTGGTTAGGCTCATTTTTTCTGCTGTTATTTCTGAGGTGTGAGGGAGAGCCTGGAGGACTCCCTGATAGCCCCTCTCCTCTTTCTGACTCCAAACCTTTAGTAAGATGTGTGGCCCAGACTCTCCCACTGCCCTTCCCACCAGGAAAGAGTGATGGGTGCCCAGCAAATGATCCTCACCCTTTCTAAAGACAGTCAACCTCAGGACACCCCGCTCCTTGGGTCCCAGCCCCGCCCAGAGCCAGGTTCCTGGAGCATTTCTCTCCACACCGTGATAGCTTTGCCCCAGTACATTAGGCCAGGAGAGTCTTAACATTTCTGGGCACAGAGCTCTCCGAGGAGCATCTGTTCCCTGTTCCAAGAATGTCTTCACCTGAAGTTAGGAACCATGGGATTTAGATTTCTAAGCATGAAAGCCTGAAGGTACATGTCCTTCCCACCTCTGGTATTTAGAAGTGTGGAAAGTACAGGGGAACTTGATCCAGGCTCAGCTCCAGAGGGCGCCCAGGTCAGGGTCCAGTCCCTGCACCTGCTGTGTCTGGGTTGAGAACCCCCATCCACTTCTGTGAAAGTCGTTTGCCCCTGAAGCCAGCTGTCAACCAGCAGGCAAACAAGAGTCGCTCACTCTTCCCCGAGTAAACTCTGGCTTTCAAAAATACAAAATCATCTAATGTATCCAGTAGTTCTCAACCTGCCTTCAGTTGCAGGATGTCCGAAGGTCCCCTAAAGCCCAGATATGGCCCTCTAAGGGAGTAGAATGTCTTACCTAGAGGAGGAAACACCTCACATTTCAGGCTCTTTGTTAAATGTATTAAAAGTCCTCTAAAGACTTTCCTAATGATGCCAACATTTGACCATCTTCATTATTAAGTACATGACTTTCAATCCATTGAAAGACTCAGAATCATAGCATTCCAGTGGTAGAGGAGCCCATAAAGATCAACTAGGCATGGGCTGGGGGAGTGTCCAAAGGAGTTGCAGGGACCCCAAAGCCATAATAGAGGCACTGAGGAGGCTGGGTGCCCCGTCCTCTAACTGCTTCAAACAACTGGTTCACTTTGATCTGTTTTATACTATGGAGGGCCACATAGGTTTTTTGAGGCAGGGGTGAAAACACAGTTTAGCTGCTAAAACTGCTAAATCAAATTACTGATCTTATCCAAATAACCTTCAGTTTACTGATGGATAAACTGAGGCCCAGACTGGCTTCTAGGATAAAGTAGGCCTTATGTTTTTAGACTTACTTTATTTTATATTTTTATTTATTATAAATACTGTTTGTTTATATATAAATAAATGTATAAATTTATTTATAAATACTATTATTTTCAAGGGCAAACCCAACCTATTTTTCACTGCACTCTCCACTCCCACATTGGGTTACAGCCAGGTTTGAGGCATCTGTGAGACCAGGTTGTCTCATTCATGTACTACTTCCTCTAACTGGAACTCCCTTCCTGATATGCCTCTCCACATCTCCCCCATATCCCAAACTCACTTGATGCATGCCTCTCCATTTTCCAAATTGGGCTCTCTCTGTGCTCCTAGGTAGAACAGACCACCTCTTCCTTGGTGAGTCCGTGGGCCTTCTGCACACCTGGCTCTCATAGGTCCTGTTGGTATTTCCCATCTACCTTCCTTTCTCAGCTGTGAGCTCCATGAGCCCAAGATCCATGTTTCATGGTCTCTGTATCCCTCACACCAGAATATCTCCTTTCGAGTTATTTACCAGTCTTGGTTTGTATGACTTTGCCTTTAGGAGGATGAGACTTTGTGCCTTAAATGTCCCTGGTATGCTGAGAGACCACGCAAACCAGGGAGCTGGGACTATGCTGGTCCTCAAGACTGGGCAATTAACCACCCCCTGGTAAGTCCACCTACTCTCAGGATTAGGGTTTTGTCCTTGAAAATAAGGGAGGCTAAACAACACGCTTCTTAATAACATGTGGGTCAAAGAAGAAGTCTGAAGAGAAATTTAAAAACCTTTTGATTTAAGTGAAAATAAAAACACAACTTATCCAAATTTGTGTGATGCAGCAAAAGCAGTGCTAAGAGGGAAATTTATAGCAATGAGGGCACATATTAGAAAAGGAGAAAAATTTTAAATCAATAGTCTAAGTTTCCACTATAGGAAACTAGACAAAGAAGAGCGAATTAAATCCAAAGGAAGCAGAAGAAAAGAAATGGTAAGAATTAGAGCAGAAATTGATGAAATTGAAAATAGGAAATCAATAGAGAAAATCAATAAAACCACAAGCTGATTCTTTGAAAAGATCAATAAAATTGATAAGCCTTTAGCCAGCCTAAGAAAAAAAAAGAGAGAGGACACAAATTACTAATATCAGAAATGAAAGAGGGGACATTACTACAGATCCCATGGACATTAAAAAGATAATCAAGGAATACTACGAACAACTCTATACACACAAATCTGATAACCTAAATGAAATGGACCAGTTCCTTGAAATATGCCATCTGACAGAAGTCACACAGGAAGAAATAGACAATATGAATATGCCTATATCTATGAAAGACATTGAATCAATAATTAATAAGCTTCCATAAAAGAAAGCACCAGGCCTAGATGGGTTCACTGGTGAATTCTACCAAACATTTAAGGAAGAAACTATACCAATTCTCTACAATCTCTTTCAGAGGATGGAAGCAGGGGAAATACTTCCTAATTTATTCTATGAAGCCAGCATTACCCTATTACCAAACCAGACAAAGACATTAAAAGAAAAGAAAACTACAGATTAATATATCTCATGAACATAGATGCAAAAATCCTCAACAAAATATTAGCAAAGAGAATCTAATATTAATCTAATATGTATAAAGCAAGGTATGCACCACAACCAAATGGGATTTATCTTAGGTTCAACATTTGAAAGTAAGAGAGCCCAGGAAGGCAGTTGAGGGAAGAAACCTAAGAACTGACAGGGAGGATTCCCTGGGTGAGCTCTCTCTTTGGAAATCTTCAGAGAAAAGGACAGGCCCTGGAGGACACAAACTCTACCAGGGTCAGACATCCGAATGTGTTGGGCAAACTAGATTCATACTCCAGTTGTCCCCCATTGTTCCCTGTAGACATTCAATGAACTCTGGAACTTTTTGTGGTCTCAGTTCAGGGAGCCAAGGGCAGAAGCTTGGTCCCACGCAAGCTCCATTATTCAAGGGTGAAGGTATCCAAATGGGAACCTCAATAATCAGAGGGAAGCTACCAGGGATGGAGCAATAGCTGCCAGGTAGGCTGTCCCCAACCCACACCTGTAGGTTTAAACCTTGGGAATAATTCAGTAAGGAAATCTATTGCCCATAAGGCTCTTTCTAAGACCATATGAAAGCATGGCCTGGATGTACACTGAGCAATGGCCGCCTCGTGTGCGGAATCTCCAGTATTTCTCCCTTACGTTCCACAGACAGAGGAGGCCCTTCACAGGAACCTCGCATGATAGCAATGGCTACTGTTTACGAGCCCCCACTCTGTGCCATGCACTTTATAAACATATTCCAATCATCCCAACAACTCCTCATGGTTCCGGTCCCCACCCCACAGGAGGAATCCGAAGCTCAGAGAGTGACTGGCTCAAGGTCCACAGCAAATAGCAGAGTTGGGATTTGAACCCAGGTTTGTCAGGTTCCAAAGCTTATGCTGTTTCTACCTCCAGTTTAGCTTTGCACCTGCTGCTTTGTCCCTCCTCTGTTAGAAGTCAACTCTGCCCCATTCCAATTTCCTTGCTCACTCAGCCAACATGGCCCCACTGCCTACCATGTACCAGCCACTGTGCTAGCCATCAAGAGCCTGAGATGACCAAGGTGTGTGCAACAAAGAACAAGAAGACCAGCTTCCTGGAATACGCACCATCCAAATTGCCAAGGCAGATCTCAGTTGAATGTGAGACAAAGGCCTGGATGGTCAATGTCCCTTTCCCATTTCAGCTTCCCACTTTCCCTGTCATGCAACCTTCCCCAACCCATTCTCTGACACCAATTTCTTCAAGGTGCCCTGCAGGATTCTCCATCATCCTCCAGTAATTATCTTACTCTCCCTCATCAAGCCTGGCCAATTTGAAGCCTACTCTCCCAGAACTCAGCTGACCACATACTGTGTTCTTTTTTCTAGGAGCTCTGTAAACAACAACTCATTCATTCATTCATCCAGCAAACACTTAAGTCTCCTCTAGGTGCTGGGCACCCTTGGGTAAGCCCTGGCATTCCAATGACAAATATAATACAATGGTGCTGCCTTCGTGGAGTGCAGGCTGGGAGGGAGGAGGTGGACCCACAAGGGGTCCCAAGTATGACAGGTGAGGTGACAGGTGTCAGGACATGATATGGGGGGCATGAGGGAAGGTAGAGTCAGTGTACTCTGAGGACAAATGATCCCAGAAGCTCCAGGGAAGAGAAGACAGCTTAAATTAAGCACCAAGTTTGAGCAGCTGATCTTGGGTTCTCAGGAGAAGAGGTGGGGGGGTGGGGTTGGTATAGGAAACAATGTTCATGAGAAGGAACTAGTGTGAGCAAAATCACAGTGGTATGAATCATCCAGGGGCATTCTCCAAATTCCAGAAGATGGCTGGGTCACGATGTATGGTGGGGAAGGGGGCACAGGGAGTTGCACTAGGCAAGGGCCAGATTCTGCAGGGCTTGTAAGCTGTGCGAGAGAGAGGCTGGACTTTATCCTGACGGCAGCGGTCACACTCCACTGTGCATCAGAATCCCCTAGGGGTCTATTACATGCAGGTCCCTGGGCCCATACCAGCAACTCTGGTTCATCAGGGCTGGGCCGGGACCTGGAGTCTGCGTGTTTGACAAGCAGCCAGGTGATCCCAATGCACATGGTCCCAGGAGCCCTGCTTGCTACAGGGGAGATGGAGCCTACGGACAACACCTAGACCCAACCCCACCCTGGCTAACAAAGACAAGAGTTAACCATATCGTAGAGCTCCAGTGTCCTCAGTGGCATTCACACCACCATCTCATGAAATCAAGATTCAGGGCCTCTGAGAAAAGGAGGGTCGGCTCACGTTCTGTCCTCACTCACATGAGGCTGAGAAAGAGAAGGTGCTTGCCTGCACTTGCAGCCTGTGTCCACCAGAGGCAGAGCTGGGCTTAAAAGCCAAGCTCTCCCTCTGCCCACACAGCCATGGCCATGGCCATATCTCCACAAAATTGTGATCGCAGAAAAATCATCTCCAGCTCTAAGCTGACCGTCAAGGCCCAGGACTGGTCAGTCGATGGAGCCCGTGCTCTTCCTCCTGCAGAGCATTTTAACTGAATAAAGCCCTCTTGGGAGCCAGTGGCATGAATCTGTGGTGTCAACACAGCTACAATGACAAGGCAGAGCTGGGGGCAGGTAAGTTCCTTCTCCCAGGCCTCAGATCACAGCACAAAAGAGTTGCTGGGTCATTGCTGAGAAAATTTTTCATCAAAGAATGTCATTAAGCTCTCTGTATTGTATAGATTCAAGTACATTAGCTTATATAAAGGCACCCTAGAGAGGCACTAATGGTCCGACTTTGGGTCTCTGGAAGTCAATAGAAACGTTTCTGGAGCCTCTGTCTGGGCCCTTCCAGCAACAGGAAACTCACTTTTTAAGGCAGATATTCTCTGAGGGGATGGTTGGGAGTGGAGTTCCATCTCCTTCTCCACCAGACTCTTTAGGCACAGGTGTCTACACCATCGACAGCAGAGAAAGGCTTCGCCCTTGTGGTTCCCAGCTGGGAGCTGGGGAGAGTCTAGCTCTGCCAATTTCAGAATTCGTTTTGTTCAGAGAAAGCAAACCATTTGTTGGGGGAACTTAGCCAGTTGGCAGAGGCCCATTTCTTATGCACCAGAGCCCCCTGCTGGCCACGTATGAATCGTGATGGTCCTGCCTAAATTGGACCCTCTACTTTACAAAGCTCCCTGTTGCAGATGTTCAGACTTCTAATTGTGGAATCAAATCACACGCCACCCAAAATTCATGGAGAAGAAGGTGGCTTATTCCGTAATGAATGCTGGGGGTCCACTGCATGGGGGCGAGATTTAATTAGATTCCACTTGATACTTTACACTGGTAAGAATTCCAGATGAATTAAAGAGTTACATATAAAAATATGGAGTACTAAATGAACTAGGAGAAAATATGGGTTCACCTTAATTTGATTCATGGTGGAAAATACTTTATAAATGTCAAATCAAAATAAGATTTCATAAAGAAAAACATTAATAGATTTGACAAGGGGAAATATGTTCATTTCCTCATGGCAGTTGTCTTAGATGGAAACAGACATAGGATGAGATTTGTGTGCAGGAGGATTATTGGGAAGGGCTCTCACAAGGATACCTGGCAGGGAGGAAGGGAGAGAAGCAAGTCTGACAGGGGAAGGTTGAACTGCAGTGCAATTGCTACAGAGCTGACCGCACAGGGAATTCTAGAACTGGGATGGCGCCTCCGGCTGTCCTGAATCAAGGCAAAGAGCTCAGGCTTTTGTGAACCCATAGGACCAGTCATTAGATGTGAGATGCTCTAGGGAGTCAATTCCCAGGGAGGGACTCAGCTGTGAGCTGTCCATCAGCAGCCAACATTCCTGGCAACTGAGGAAATGAGTGCCTTCGTCCTTTGGGGGAATCTGGCTGGCACCCTGCACCATCCACTACACCAATATTTGACTGTGCCCATTTCGTTCTACCCTTGGCAACATCAACAGTTGATATTTTGCCAGTTTCATGGGTAAAAATATTGAATAGTGTTTTAATATGTTAAGGTATCTTTTTGTTCATATATTTATTGATTTTCCCAAGATTTTGTGTCACGCCTAGTCAAATTCCCTGTTCCTTTTTCTACTAACTAAACTTGGCTTCTCTATAAAGTGAAAGTTTGGATAACAACTAATCTACGAAGGTAACTGGCAGCAAATTATGAGTTGAAGGCTTGTCTTCTTCTATAATCATAATTATAAAACTTTAAATGTATTCTTAAGAACTTAAAAACTTTACATCCTAATTTATTCTTAACCTCCATTCCAACCAACTATATTTCACTGTAATTCCATTTTCTTCCTTTTTCTTAAAAGCCTGAAAGCGACAACTTTGATGAATGCTGGCTGTCAACTGCTAAAATGATAATCAAGTTCTTTTGAGAGAAATTTATCTTCTAGCAAAAAGACACTTAGCTGCATTTTTAGATGTTCCAGAATCTAGATATGATCACTGAATCTATTGTATCCTAAAAATTGTAGATGTGTCCTAGCCTCTATAAAAAGCCATATTTTTTTAAGGATCACCTTCTGAGAAAAAAAATTATCACATTGTCAAGATACGAGACTTTTTTGTAATGAATATAAATTTCACACGTTGGTATAGGGAATGTGTTCAGAGAAATGCTACTGTTAAAAGAGGCTTGGAGAGGCTGAAGCTTTGAAACTCACCTCTCTTTAAGTAAAAGACAATAGACAATTCAAGAAATAAACAATGAAGCTTCCTATGGTTCGCATCCACTTAATTCAGTTTCACAAGTGACTGTGGAACAGTGACCCCCGGAAGGCGCCATAGCTTGGGGGATTTATGTCTTTATTCCTCCGTATGGCATTCGAAGTCCTTCACGGGCTTGCTCAACCTATCTTTCTAGACGCTTCTCCAGCCACACCCTCCACGCCCCTTAAAGTGCACCATACAAGACCGTGGTTCTGGACCCAGAGTGTGTCTCCCCGCCTCCCATCCTCTGTACTTGTTGATGACATTCCCTCTCCTATCGTCTTTCTCAGCGTGGGGAACCGCTGCAGCTCATACCCCCTTTCTGTGTAAACTGCTCTCTTGCCCTCTGTCCCCAGCAAAATTCCGCTTCCTTCCCTAGGTTCTCACAGTACTTTGTACAGCACTGACCACAGACTTTCTGTAGTATTTGTCAGTTGTTCTCTCCTACCACCTACGAGGCTATAGATTCTTTAAGGGGATGAGCTGTGCCCTCCAAACTGTGCAATATGCAGCTGTAGACAGAGTTAACAGAAGTTTGTGATGAGCAAATGAATGGCTCTGGGAGGCAGTCAGTAGTTTGCAAAGTGTTTACATGGACGTGGAGGTGACTTAATCATCACAACAGCCCTGCAGGCTTGAGACTGTTTTTATTCCATTTTTTGTTGGAAATAAAGAAGTTGAGAGAAACAGACAAACACAGAGAGAGAGAATTAAACAAGTTCCTGCCCTCAAGTGGTTTACCAGCTAGGGGAACAAAGAGAGACACTGTAAGCACTTGACAGTAATAGAAGCCTAAATAAGACACTGCAGAATCGGTCTTGGAGACCAAGAGGTAAAAGAAATGAATTCCAATTTAAAGGGAAAATAAATTATGTTCACTTTGATTTGCCTACAACAGAAAAATCCTAGCAATAACTTAAACACACCACACAGGGGCAGAAGAAGCTCATTACAACTAGGATGTAATACTCCTCAGTGAGTTTGTGCCCGTTCATAATTCCACGCTGGGTGGAGACACAGAAGGAAATTAGCTTCCTCACATTGATTAAGTGCCTACTATGTACCAGAAAATTTATAGAGATGAGTCAATCAATCCTCTAGGGCAATTAATCCTGTAAGGGATTCTTATCTGCCCCCCAAACCTCCCCACTCCTCCCATCCCACCCACCCTTCAGCCCCAGGGGTGATGTGACTTGTCCAAGGTCAAACATATGGTCAGCAGAGGAGGTGGGATTCAAATCCATGTCAGATTCCAAAGTCTGTTTTTAGTCTTTTGATCTCCTATTTCCTTTTCACACATTTTAGATTACAAAAATAAGACAAGAATGCATTCTCATTGTTAACAAATAAATTAAAGGTAAAACATACATCATCCTTGGCTCCCACCCAACCCCACTCCTCTCTCAAGGATAAATGCTGATATCAGTTTGCTGTGTCCCTTTCCAGACTTTCCTCTGTGCATTTGCAAACATACAGATATTTATCTGAACACAAGTGAGTTCACACTGAGTTATTATTTTACTGCTATATTTACTGACTTAAAAGATGTCTTATAATGACATATTTTGATGTTTGAAATTTGATGTTATATAGTATTTCCTGCAAAAGAATCCACTAGATGAAACAAGATGAAACCAGAGGGGTCTTGGATTGACAATTGTTGTAGCTGGGTGATGGGGTTCACTGTACTGAAATTTACCATAATAAGAACATTTTTAGATATTCATAGTTTTCTACTGCATGGAGAAAATGAAAAGAACACTTCCACCTTTACAACAGAATTGCCAGACAATTTGTGACTTGTAACTTTTCTTGAGCCCTCAGAGAGTTGAGGTCAGATGGCAAACAGCCATGCCACAGGACAATAAGCCCTGTCACCCTCAGTGTCCTGGTGAAAACCCATTATAGCTGGAGAAAGGGGACCAAAACATGCTCTCTACTTTTGGGGAAGATGCAGGGTCACCGTCCACTGACCAGATCTCCAACTGGAAGTGGGCAGGATGGCTAAGAAGGTCTTGTCTCCAAGACCCAGTGACAGAGCTCTCACCTAAAACTGAGGCTGAGTCAGAACAAGAGAGAATGTCTCCACCCCCAACCCCTCCCAGAGGCAGGTATGACTTCGTGGACACGTGACCAGTGCAGGCACACAGGGCCCATGCTCAGAGGGGTTCTGCCCTTGGTTTAACACTCTGTTGTTGCTGTCTTAACATTTTTAATAAATTTTGACCGGGGTGCCCCACATTTTCATTTTTCACTGGGCCCTTCAAATTGTGTAGTCAGTCCTGCCACCAGGCTAATAAGTGTCAAGTAACAAGTAACCGGCAGAAGAAAGAAACAGTAAACTTCAAGATAGTTCCATTGAGATTATCCATTCTGAGGAACAGAAGGAAAAAAGTAATTTAAAAAAGTAAGGTAAATGAACACAACTTCAGAGACCTGTGGAACACCGTCAAGTGTGCCAGTGTAGTCACAGGCCACATAATGATGTTTCGGTCAACAACGGACCACACATATGAAGGTGGTCCCATAAGATTAGTACCATATAGCCTAGGTGTGTGTTAGGCTGTACCATCTGGGTTTGTGTAAGTACACCCTGTGATGTTCACATGACAAAATCACATAATCATGCGTTTATCAGAACATATCCCCATCATTAAGTGACACATGACTGTGTACACATAAGTGGGAGTACCAGAAGAAGAGAAAAGAAAGAAAAGGATAGAAAGTATATTTGAAGACACAACGGCCTAACACTTGCTAAAATTTGATGAACAACGTTCACATGCGTATCCGAGAAACCTAACAAAATCCGAGTAGGATAAACTCAAAACTTTCCACACCTAGACACATCATAATCCAACTTTCAACATCCAAAGACAAAGAGAGAATCTTGAAAGCAGCAAAAAAACATCGTGTACAAGTGATTCTCAGTAAGATTAATAGCTGATTTCTGATCAGAAATCATGGAGACCTAAAGGCAGTGGGATGATATATTCAAAGTAAAGAAAGCAAAAAAATATCTATGAAGAATTCTGTATCCAGCAAAACTATGGGTATAGTTTGCTATAAAATCCAAAACTATGGATATGGAAATTAAGATATTCTCAGATAAACAAAAACTTAGAGAATTAGTCATGAGCAGATCTTCCCTACAAGAAATGCTAAAGGGAATCCCACTGGCTGAGAGGAAAGGACACTAGACAGTAACTCAAATCCACATGTCCACAGAAAGAGTAAGTATAGAATGTAGTTTTTGTATGTAACTCTTTTTTCTCCTTCTATCTGATTTAAAAAAATACTGCATAATGCAAAAGTTATAAATCTGTGTTTATAGGCATAAAATGTGCAAAGATGTAATTTGTATGATAATAGTAGCACAAAGGAGGGGAGAGTGAACAGACCCGTAGAGGAGCAAAGACTTTGTGTACTATTAAAATTTAAATTGGTATTAATTTTAACTAGGTTATTATAAATTAAGATTTCAATTATAATTCCCAGGACACCCACTAAGATAATAACTCAAAATATATATATATATATATTTCTCATGCACTAGGATGACCAGAATCAACAAAACAGAAAATAACAACTTGGTGAGGATATGGAAAAGCTGGAACTCTCATATATTGCTGGTAGAAATATAAAATGGTGCAGCCACTTTGGAAAACATGGTGGTTTCAGAAGGTTTGGCACTTTCGAAAAGTTAAACATAGAATTACTGTAAGAGCCAGCAATTCCACTTCAAGAAAGCTGAAAACATACAGCCATACAAAAATTTGTACATGAATGTAGAAAGCAGAATTATTTATAATAGACAAAAAGTGAAAACAAATATCCATCAACTGATGGATGGATAAACAGAATCTGGTATATCCAGACAGTGGAATACTTTCGGCCATAAAAAGAAATGAAGTACTGACACATGCTATGACACTGATGGGCCTTGAAAATATTAAGCTAAGAAAAAGGAACCAGACACAACAGACCACATATTGTGTGATTCCACTAATATGAAATGTCTTGAATAGGCAAATTCATAGAAAGAGAAAATAGATTAGTGGTTGCCACAAGCTGGGAGGAGGAAATTGGGAGTAAGTGCTAATAAATACAGGGTTTCTTATAGATGTGATAAAAATGTTCTGGAATTAGATAGTGGTAATGGTTGCACAATTCTGTGAATATACTAAAAACCAATGAATTGTACTCTTTAAAAAGGTAAATTTTAAGATATGTGGTATAGCTCAATTAAAAAAAACTACATGAATGTTAATAGTGGCTTATTTGTAATTAACGGAAAAAAGAAAGAAAGACAAAGAAACAACTTCAAGTCCCTCCAGTAGGGAGTGGATAAACAGGCTGGTCCACGCATGCAATGGAATACTCCTCAGCAATAAAAAGAGAACAAACTACTGAGACACACAACATGGTTGTATCTCAAATGCATTATACCAAGTGAAAGTAGCCAGACTCAAAGGGCTACATACTGTATAATTCCATTTCTATGACATTCTTGAAAAGACAAAATTATAGGGATGGATAACAGATCAGAGGTTGCTGGTGCCTGGGGATGGGGGAGGGGTTGACTACAAAGGAACATGGCGGAGGGTACTTTAGGGAGGTGATGGAACGCTTCTCCATCTTGATGGTGGTGGTGATTACAGGACCGCCTACGTTTGCCAAAACTCACAGAATTGCACACTAAGAAGGATAAATTTGACTTTATGTACCTCATACCTTCATTAAAAATGTGGGTAATTTTTTTTTAATGTCTTAGAAATCTTACATGTCAGTACTTGGAATCCCACCTCATTTTTAGAGTGCTGCAGAGCATTCCACACTATGGAGATATCCTAGTTTGTTTATCCATTCCTTAACTGGTGGTCACTGAGGCTGCTTCTTTCCTTTCCTTTTCTTGCTATGATAGTATTGCTTCCATAAATATTCCTGTTCTTGCTTCCTTATGCCATGGGTTTTTATTTTTCTACGACATACGTCTACAATAGAATTTCTAGGTCAAGTCTCACCCATGTTCTGCTGAACATGGACAACCCTCAGGGATTCTTCTGCCAGTTGGCAGACTGGAACCTTTCCTCCACCGCCCAGTGTGGGGCTGAATATTGAGCATGGGGGCTCAGAGTTTCCTTTTCTGTGGGTTGGCTACTGTTTGCTTCAGAGACTTGTCTCCAGCATCATTGCCCTGTTGGGTGGGTTGAATTGGATGATATATATCCCTTCTGTGGCTCACTTATCTTGCTTTCCAGCAATCCTCTCTTTCAGGAGGTGGCTCATAGATTTGATTCTAAAGCTACACAGAATTTTCCTGGCAGCAATATTGATTTTTTAAAGCAATGCTCACAGCTTCAATTACCACAATCGATGGCTCTCTTTCCTTTGCACGGATGATTCACGCAGGGATTTTTTGTGTCTAATTGGAAATCCCTAGGAAGTGTTGATTTCCTAAGGTGATGTAAATATCATGTGTTTTTTACATAGAGTTAGCCATGGAGTCTTGAAACTTGGAGGGACCCATACAGCCCTAGGGGAAAGAGCTATGGGTGAAGTTATTCATCATGGAATATTCAGTGTCTAGCACAGTGCCTGGACTGTAGTAGATGTGTGGCAAATGTTGAATATAAAATCTCTCCAGGTCATTCAGTAGAATCCAACCAGTCTATTCGAGTATTTACACTCACAAGCTTTGGAATCAAACATCTGTCTACTGTAGACCTATACCTCCAACATCTCTTTCTCCATCCCAGGATTCCTTTCTGGGCTCCAGAACGACACGTCTGTCTGACTACTAGACATCTCTACTGGGATGACCCGTCCACATCTCAACTACAACATGCTTAAAGTGGACCCTTAGCTTCCTCCTTTATGCTCCTCCAGTGTCCTCACTTCAGGAAACGGCAAAAATACCCACTTGGTTGGCCAAACCAGAAATCTGGGTATCACCTTTCTAGGTCATTCTCCCACATCCAGTCATTTTCCAGTCCTGTTGATTCTACCTCCTATTTCTCATAAATGCCTTTGGAACCAGTTGATTCTATCCATCCCATCATCACGGCCATGTCCAGGCTGTGTCCTAGAATGACTATAACCATTCCCAACTTATTTCTTACGTTCTGTGCCCTCCTTCACACCATTCTCCAATTGGCAGTGTTATCTTTTGAAAGATGCCTGATTAACACCTTTCAACATCTCTTTAGAATAAAGTCCCAACTCTTTCATATGGCTTCCAAGTCTGCCGTGATCTGTCCCTTGTTTACCCCTTCAACCTCACTCCTCACCCCTCTGTCCTTCCTCCCTCCTTCTCTGCCTTCACCTTACTAATTGCAAGTCATCTTTCGAGTCTCAGTTAGATATTTCTTTCTCCCAGAGACCTTTGCTGTCCCTCCCAATTCTGGCTTATTTGCCTGTCCTATGTGCTCCTGTAACACCCGGCACATTCTAGCTCTTTTCACAATACGTTGTAATTGCTTGTTTCATTATCTCACTTTTCCACCTGACTATAAACTCTATGAGGGCAGAGAGCACGACTGTGTTTTTAATCATTTCATCTCCAGAAGTTACCACAATTCCTCTTGGGTAAGTAATAATAAGGTAATAATTGGAAGAGGAAGATCAGGAGAAGGAGGAAGAAGAAGGAGGACGAGAAAGAGGAGGAGGGGGGGAAGAGGGGAAAGTTGCCTTTCTTGCCCTACACACTACCTCTGAGCCTTCAGTCATCATACGGGAATTGAAAAATAGTTTTCAATTGAGTCCAAGTGGTGTGACGTGGACAGGGGCCCTCAGGATCACTATCTTCTGCCTCATTAGCTGCAAAACATCCCCCAGGGCCTCATCCTGATGGCTTCCAAGGCCTCCCCAGTGTGGAATGGACAGATGTGCTACCCCAGTTGGCAGGCCCAGGAAGACATCCATGATGATAATGCAGGCTCACTTGGATTGAATGCATCAGTAGATTCCCAAAGTGATGATTTTCAGCTTGGAAAACAATTACCTAATTAGAGTACCCATTACTGGAAATCAAAGTCATTGTCCTGGGATTCCCTTCTCCTCCATCTAGGCCTCCTGGGGTGTAGAATGCTGAGAGAAGGCAGGATGCCCACAATACCCAACTGTGCCCCATCAGGAAGCAGGGAGCTCCTCCCAAACTATTGCAAGGTGGAGCCTTTCCTGCAATGCAGTGGCTCAAACATACATGCCAGCCCACCCTTCTCAACTGGTTGATGTCAGGGTTGATTGACATGTATGGAGTGTGAGGCAAGAGTTCCCTGTGGAGGAGCTGAAGATGGTTATGATTTATGGTGCCCTGGGCATTTACTTGGGATATCTGTCCATAGGACACTCTGAATCAAAGACCAGGAAGTGGGTAAAGCAGGCCAATGCTTTAAGGACACACTAAAGAACAAGACTGGAGCCTCATGAATGAATCAAAAAGTAAGTTAATTAACTAGTAAACTAAGAATAATAGCCCATTTTATTGAGCATGTCCTATGGGCAGGTACTGGATCATCTCATTTAACTTTTATGACAACCCTGTGATGTACCATTATT
Source organism: Tapirus indicus (assembly GCA_031878705.1). NCBI lineage: Eukaryota > Metazoa > Chordata > Mammalia > Perissodactyla > Tapiridae > Tapirus > Tapirus indicus. The sequence goes on along the minus strand of CM062923.1, from coordinate 99,954,736 downwards.
GCTCCCACTTTACAAATGAGGAAACCCTTTGGATTCCAGGTCTTGAGATGTTTCTACTCCAACACCCAGGGCTGGACATGGTGACGCCACGTGTCGAATCACAGCATAGAGTGTTTAGAATATGGAAAATTCCATCTGCTTTTGGATCTCCCTCTTGAACAAGAGAACTCTCCTTTTATCTGTGTGCCAAGTGGAAATAGCCCCTCAGCCAACACATGTAAACACAACATGCCACATTTTAAAAATCAAATTAAAAAAATCAAATCAGATCCAGCTCTGAGTTCTTCTCATGAAAGTTTCCAAGAAGTCCAATATCTAACCCTGGCAGACTCCCTCCCACTCCTTTCACTTATACCAGAAGCCCCCAGGTTTACTCAGGCTATAAAACTGGGGGAGAGACCTGGCTCTCTGCTTTGTTCACCATCCCCATCCATGGTGGCCATTTGTGGGAGCAGAGCCCAGGCATCTCCACCCCAGAAACATGCAAAATCTTCCCCTTTCCAAGATCAGGACCACTCCATAGCCCTCCTCAAAGCTCAGAAATAAACAACCCCTCCTCTATGAGAAGAACCAGCTTATTCAAGAAACACAAAAGCTATTAAATCCTCTTTGAGGCAAGAGAGCCCCCAACTTGGAACTCAAAGCCTGGCTGTCCATCCTACTGGGATAAGGGCAGGGACAAGTCCCTTTTCACCCTACTGAAGTGTCCTCAGCAGCCAAAGAAACCAGGCACCAGTTAATTACTCAAACACTCAGTCTGTCACATCTGTTTCACCCATTGGACTTCTTTGAACAAAACATGCCATAGCTAAAAGTGGTTGAAACCACTGGAAAATGTTTGCATTTTGCAGATGAAAGACCAAGAGTTTCCCCAAGGTCTCTGAGCTTCCAGAGAAAGTCATCAGAGTTTCAAATGTTGCGCCGCTCAGGGTTCAAAAGCCCAATGATGACTAGATCTTGCTTTTTAAACACTGTGTCTCAAAAGTAAGTAAGTGCTCAAAAATACATAAACAAAAACATGAAAAAGCACACAGAAACCAATTTGAAGGGGCTTCCAATGGCCAAATCCAAGACAATGTGGGCATGAAAATAATGTAGTTGCTTTGAGTTAAGTTTTATCCCCCCCCCCCAATTTATTTATTGAAGCTCTAAATCCCTGTGTAGTGGGATTTGGAGATGGGGCCCCTGGGAGGTGATCAGGGTTAATGAGGTCATGAGGGTGGGGCCTTCACGATGGGATTGGTGTCCTTGTAAGCAGAGACACCAGAGAACTTGTTCTCTCTCGCCCCAACGTGAGGACACAGCAAGGAGGCAGCATCTATGAACCAGGAAGCGGGTCCTCACCAGACACTAAATCCGCTGGCACCTTGATCTTGGACTTGCAGCCTCCAGAACTGTGAGAAATAAATTTCTGTTGTTTATAAGCCGCCCAGTCTATGACATTCTGTTACTGCTGCCCAAACAGACTAAGACACCAACTAAGAGACATTCTACCAAATAAAAGGCCAATGTCAAGACAAACAAAGATAAACTGATGAGCCGTTCCAGACTAAAGGAGACTAAAAAGCAATGAAAATTAAATGCAATGTTTAATCCCAAAATTAAATCCTGGATTAGAATAAAAATGACCTTAAAGGACATTATGGGACAAATGGTGAAATCTGAGTAAGTTCTATAGATTAAATAATAGTATTATGTCGATGTTAAATTGTCTGATTTTGATAATTATACAGTAAGATGAATGTTCTTGTTCTTAAAAATGCACAATAACTAAATTTACGGGTAAAGATGCATGATATCTACAGCATTATTCTTAAATGGTTCAGAAAAAATTAATAATTTGGATACGAATATACAGAAAAAGAATGATAAAGCAAATGCAGCAAAATAATAATTGGTGGGTGAAGGACATATGTGAGTTCTTTGTACTATTCTTGCAACTTTTTGGTGTTTGCAATTATATCAAAACAAACAGCTACCCAATAAAATTCACAGATAATTATATTCACCCATACACACCCCATAAATAAGGGGAAAAAACTAAATTCAGTCAAACAGTGTGGATTTCCACAGCTCAGTAGCTGACTAGGTCCACATTTCTGTTGGCTTCACACAGCTGTGGAAATATTGCAGTTGGTGGTGGGGAGTTTTCTAAGTCACTTACACGTAGTCAGAGGAGAAAGAATGTTGAAGATCAAACCCTTACAAAAATTCCTAGTGCTCTCATATTCCAACCACCCTCCCCCCAAGAATCAACTTGAGTTTTTGTATGTCAAGATTCTTTCAATTGCAAATGGCAGAAACTCAATTCAAAGAGGACTAGCAAAAGAGAAGATTTATCAGCTCACTTAGCTGGAAGTTCCAGGGCACCTGAGTTCCAGGGGCTCAGAGGTGTTGTCATAAGTCTGTCTCACCACGTCTTTCCATTCTGATTACCTCTGCTTTCAGAAAGGCTCTCTCTTCATAGGAGCAGGATGCAACCAGCAGCTCCAGACTTGCCCTCTACCAGCTCATGGCCTCAAGGGGAAGGGAACTTCTTTTTCCCTAGTAGTTCCAGAGAAAGCACTTGCTTGACTCTTATTGGAATAATATGTCTATCCCCGGTAGATTGTGGGATGTAACCACCGATGGTCCAGGTCTGAGTCTTGGACTGACCCCTAAGGCTGAGAAGCTGGGAGCTGGAGGACTTGTCAACCTGGCCTAACCAATCTGTGTGATGGTTGGGAAGGTCTGTTCCCCAAGGAGAAAACAGGGTGCTGGAAGTAGAAAAGGCAAGGATGGGTGTTGAGCAGAAAAAAACAATCAATGTCAACTACATCCTGCGCTTTGACCACCAACTTCCGCAGACCTCAGGCTTTCCATACCTTCAAAAGCGCCTCTGCCTAACACAATGCAACAAAATCACATACAGTCAAACACAACCCTCTCCCCACCCCAAAATAGAGACAGCCTAAAGTCACATCCAGATCCAGATCCAAATCCAGTCTCTGGGTGGATTTCATTAGTCTCAATTAGATCTGAGTATAGTTTCTAGAAATCCGGCAACATATGGCTGAATAGTAAATTAACTCTCCTTCTAACACATCTCTTGTATAATGATGGAGGAAAAAAAGAAAAATACCTTTGGGAAAAGAAGATAAGGAGAAACTATATAAGACTGTCACTTGCCCATGTTATTTAGCTGATGAATAATAGCAAGGGCTCCCTCCTGGTGATGGACAAGTTCATTGATCTGCCACCTTTGGCTGCCCCTGCTCTGCTCTCTGAGAAGGTCCCCCTCATCTACTGACTTTCCCTGTTGGACCATGAAGGATGCTCCTTTGGAAGCCGTACATCTTTGGCAGCCCAGTTCCTGTTGGTGTAGGTTCAAGGCTTCATGATTCCCTCAGGGGCTGAGCAACTCAGGCTTTTAGTTTCCCAGGATTGGGGTTTGTCCAGAAGTTCAATGACCTTACAAGCTCATCAAGATCCCAGTCTCTTTGTTTCAGGGCAACTCCTCTGACCAGCATCCAAAGCTAGAGCTCTGCTTGCGGGGGTGGTCCTTGCACCCAGGCCATGGATGGGAAATTCTACAGATTGGGAACAGCCCTCCCTCTGTTCTCTCACCTGACTCTCAGTCAACTTGGGTTATTGACCACAGGCAGAAAAATCCTCCTGTAAGAAAGCCAGATTTTATTTCTGCTCATCACTTGGATGGACCAGCTTCCATCAAAGCTCATCTCTTTCTAGTAAGAATTTACTGAAGTCCACAAGAAGCAGCCAACATGCTCCAATACCCCTTCTCTTGCCATGTCTCTTAAAGTCCAGTACCAGTAGGTACGTGGGCCCAGTCTCAAGACAAGCAAGTGACTCATAGCCAGCTGGTTTCTCCTGTTTGACAGAGACTGCCAATTTCCTTGCTGCAGATGGGCAAATTCTCATTGCTCCACAACATTCGCCATTCAACTGATTTCTCATTTTAGGTTCTGTCACTTGCAACACCCCCCTTCTGCTACCAATTTCAATATTGAGTCAAATCTTTTGGTTTCAGGAGATAAAATTCCAATTTATTTTCTCTGGTAGTTGAAAAGTCCAGGAGTAGATGTGGCTTCAGGCACCATAGGATCCAGATGCTCAAATGATGCTATTGGGAACTTTCCGCATCTTTCAGCTCTGCTTCCCTATGGTTAGCTTTGGTAGAAAGATGGCTACTAGCAACTCCAGGTTTATATTCTACCAGCTTAGCAACCTCACAGAAAGACAGCTTCTCTTTCCAGTCAAAATTCCAGAGCCAACTCTCATTGGACCAACTTGGGATTACATGTCACCCCTGAATCAAATTCCCATGGTAGTGGGGTATAGGATCCACTCCAGATGATCCACATGGACAGAGAGATGAGCATGGGGATTATTAAAGGAAAATTGGGGCAATGTCACCAGAAGAGGGAGAATGGATGCTGGAAAGACACAAACAACACACATCCACTGTTAGTTTCCAGACATAAATGGCAGCTGTACCTGGAGAGTACCAAGAAAAGGGGAATGAACAGTTCTGAAACTCCTACTACGTGCTTTCATCTGCATAGTGTTTCAACATAAATTTTTGAGCACCTATTATTATAAATAATAATAACAGCTAATTCTTACAGAGCATTTATTGTTCACTAGGCTTCACATTGTTAATTCATTTAGTCCTCACAATTCTACAAGGTAAATACTAATTATCATCCCCATTTTACAGGAAACTGAAGCACAGAGTGAATCTTGCAGTTACTGGTAGAGCTGGGCATCTGTGTGAGCTTCCGACGGCTGCTGCAACAAAGAACCACAAACTGGGTGACTTAAAACAACAGAAATATGTGTATTCTCTTACCGTTCTGGAGGCTAGAAGTCTGAAATCAATGTGTCAGTGCGGTCATTCCTTCCTCATCTCTTCCTCACTTCTGGGGGTGGCCAGCAATCCCTGGTGTTCCTTGGCTTGTAGCTGCATCACTCCAGTCTCTGCCTCCATCATCACATGGCTGTGTTCTCTCTGTGTGTTTCTCTGTCTCTTCTCCTCTTCTTATAAGGACACCAATCATTGGATTAGGGCTCACCCTAATGACCTTATTTTAACGTGATTACATCTGCAAGACTCTCTTTTTGAATCAGGTCGCTTTCACAGCTACTGGCGGTTAAGACTTGAACATATCTTTTGGGGGGACACAATTCAACAGCATCTAAGCCAGGCCTGGTTCCAGAGTCCTTGCTCTCCTCTAGGCTTGGTCTAGGAGACAGCTAGTGGGGTAACAGCATTGAGGTCGCCAGGGGAATACCTTCCAGGGGCTTTTGCAGCGTAGGGAGACACAGTCAGTGTGGTAAGCAATGAAGGCTCCGATGAGGTTGGACACCACCCAACCCGGGCAGGTTCCTGGAGGAGGGGCTGTCTGCATGGAGCCGTGAAGGATGAGGAGGATGCAGGCTGGAGGGGACAGGGCGAGGGGACGGAAAGTGTGTTCCAGGCAGAAGGGAAACTGGGCAACGGCTGAGGGAGCACAGCTTGTTTGGATGTGCCAAAACAGTTCAGCATGTGGACGGCCCTGTGGCGTGGGTGTTAAGTTGGACCTATATCACTCATCAAGCCATGCTGTGGCGGCACCCCACATAAAAATAGAGGAAGATTCGCACAGATGTTAGCAGACTGGCATAGATGTTAGCTCAGGGCCAAGCTTCCTCAAGCAAAAAAAGAGGAAGATTGGCAACAGATGTTAGCTCAGGGCTAATCTTACTCAGCTTAAAAAAAAAGAAAGGAAAAAACAGTTCATCGTGGCCAGAGCAGAGAAGTCAAAGAGGAAAATGGGAAAGAGAAAGCTGAGAGGCTGGCAGGGCGGAGCCAGGAGGGTGCGGGAGGCACCCTGAGACCCTTATACTCTGTCCTGGATGTCCCCAGGAGCCGTGGGAGGGCAGGTGCGGGACTCCGGTGGAGGTGCTGTTTTTAATCAAATCCTCGCCGTCCTGTGAGGTCAGTGGACAGTGCCCCATTTTATACAACGCAGAAATCGAGGCTCCAAGAAATCAAGTCAGCTAGGTGGAGGCAGAGGCAGAATGTGGCTGTGGGCCCTTAGGGACACATCTTATTCCCAGGAGTTGGGATATGAGGTGGGGACAGGGGACAGATCACCAGGCCAGATGCTGGGTTCAAGTCCTGCCCTTCTGTTCAATAGTCATGACTTTAGGGAAGTTGCTTCTCTTCTGAACTGTGACTCTGACACGCAAACATCTCGCCCTGGCCTGAGCTGCCTCTCAGGGCTGCTCTGGGGAGTGGCCAAGAGGTGGGCACAAAGGGGCCTGGGAAATCGACATGCGGGGAAACAGGAGCAGCCTGGTGATCACATGATTACTATCATCATTACTGCTGTTGGTTCTGGAGATGATTGCTTGTGGCTGCCCTGGCAGGCAGAGCTGGAGGATGAAGCGTCTTCCTGCGTCACAGCCCTGCCGCCCTCCCCAGCAGACCTGCTCATCCCCACCATTTCCTCCCAATGCAATCAAGGCTTTAATTAAAATGCGTTCATCAGACTCTGGAGGCACAGTCAACAAAGGAAGCAAAAACAGCAATTACTTTCTGGGGACGGTGCCTGGAGCTCTGGAAGTTTCCTATGAAGTGGAGCAAGTGTGGGTGGCCTGGAAGGATTTAGCTGAGGTTTGGGGAAAGGCAGACACTTCTCTGTGCGTGAGAGATGCTAGCAGACTTGCAGCATGGATTTTGGGGGGGGACACAGGGTTTCTGAGGCTAAGTGTTCCACACCCCAGCCCCTGTCAAGGTCCCTGGTCTGGGCCCGGGATGCCAGGGTGAAGGAGGCTGCCATCTTCCCCAGATAGTGAAATGAGCATGTCTGGATTTGAAATGCCTCTCGGTTTTGTCTACTTGGGAAACTGGAGACTTATGTTGGTTAAAATTGCCTCCTGGCCGGAGTACCTTGTCTGTCCCTCTTTCTGCCCCCCTGCCCCAAACCAGCCCACCCTTGAAGCCACACAGCCTCCCCAGACCCCTCCAGCCCTCCTGCATCCTATCCCATCATCACAGGTGAGATTTTTGCTCTGAGCTCACTCTACCACTGCTCCTCAATAGAAATAGAACACAAGACACTTACGCTATTTAAAATTTTCTAGTAGCCACATTAAAAAAAAGCAAACAAAAAGAAACAGGACGAATTGATTTTAATAATTTATTTTATTTAGCCCAATGTATCAAAATATTGTCACTTCAATGTGTAATCAATATAAAAATCATTGTGTGTAAAATCCTGTGTGTATTTCGCACTTACATCTCAATTCGGACTGGCCATATTTCAAGGGCTCAACAGCCACATGCGGCCAGTGACTGCCGTATTGGACAGCGCAGGTCTGTGCTGTGTTAACGTTTGGTGATGGCCTTGGGACATTTCCCTCCTGTGAACTATGGCCCAGGGAGGGTGTATCCACCCTCCAGGGAGCCCGGCACTGTGCCTGGCTCTTAGTAGGAACCCAGTAATTGTTGTGGAGTGAATGAGTGATTGTACGAGGGTGCTAGGAGATGTGGGTCTCTTATTCTTTGGGCGTGGCAATGGCCCAGGAATCCCACTCCCATTATTCTCTCTCCTTCCCACGCTGTGGGAGCCCTGCACCAACGAGGAATCAGTGGGACCGACAGGTGAGCTTCCAGCGTCGGGCATTCACTCGTTTTCAGTATCAGCCCCGATGTGTGTGCTCCAGCAAAGGAAAGCAGGTGAGGCCATTGAGGGGGACAGAGGGAGACGTTTTGCTTCCTATATCTCCTACATCATTTCATTCCTTATGTATTCAACCATAAATGTTTATTAGCTCATCAGTCTGATCATTCGGGAGGCATTCCCAGAGCATTTCATTTAAGCCAGGCGTCTGCTCGGTGCTGGTGCGTTTCATGGATAAATGAGAAACCATCCTACCTCTGGCTCTGTAATCCTCCGGTGTCCTCCGGTGTCCTTGTTCTAGCAGAACATGTGTTACAACTAGAACAAATGTAAGCAAATGAGTGATCCTTGTAGAAAACTAGCCCATTCCCTTCCCCCCATGGAGTTGAACTGATCTTCTTCTCTCCTACCATTGTCAGGTGCAGTGCTGGGCACTCTTTCTGTCATCTCACTCAATCCTCCACTTTTAGAGATGGGAAAACTCCAGCTCAGAAAGGTTAAGTAGCTTGCCTGATGTCTTCCAGCTAGCAAGTGGCAGAGCCAAGATGCAAACTCAATTCTCCAGTCTCCCCAAATACAGAGCTTTGGACCCTATGGCAGCTCCCTGTCATTGCTGTTGAAGCTCTGCGCAGCTCTCTCGACCCTTTCCAGGCTCATGGCACCCAGCACATAGTAGGTGCTCAGGAAATCCATACTGAATGGATGAATGGAATACTTGTTGAATTAGAGAAAGGAAGAATGGATGAATGAATGAATTCTTCCTCACTTTATAATTATTCGTTTTTGCATCAGTCTGACTAAAATATAGGCTCCTTATGAACAGGAATCAAAGCATAGAAGACATGTGGACTCGGGAATCGGCTGGATCTGGATTCAAACCCTGGCTTGGCCCATATTTGCTGAGTGTTCTGAGCAAGTTTCTCGAGTCTTTGAGCCTGTGTTTTTTGAGCTTTAGAGGCAATGCACTCGAGATGCTACACCTGTGTGCAGCATAGTGTAGGTGCTAAGTAAATACCTGTTAAATGCTCAGGAAATGAGCCTCAGGACCTGTTAAATGAAATGGAGTCACAATTTCATTGCAGAGTCCTAGGGAGGCCTAGAGAAGAGAAGGCTCAATTTTGGTTGGGAGGATGATGAGCCAGCGTCAGTTTCATTCGGGGAGTGTGTACAGTCCCAATGACACCGCCCCCTTCCGGAGAATCCGATTCAGGAAGAATCTGCCTTTTAACAATGCCCCCTGGTGAGCCAGATACTGGTGGTCCAGAGGTCATCTTTTGAAAAACACCGGGGGAGATCCGTAGTAAAAGGTCAGAGAAAACATGTCTTACTGCGAGAGTTGATAGAAGAGGGAGTGTCGGGCCCAGGCCTCAAAGGACAGCAGGATTTCCTGTGCATTTTGCTGTCCCCACTGTTGCCTTCAATGTTCTCTGCCTGCTAAGAGGAGGGGTGGGCCCTGGGCCATTCTGGACCCCGTGACGTGCCTTGAATAATTTATCAATTGCTCTGTGAGAAGCTCATGAATTCTTAAACCCTTTTAAGGGCCTACCAGGAAAAAAGGGCATCCACTCTAGGGTGTCTGTGGCCTCCTGCCCTCTCCATCTGGGTCCCAGATGAGGCACAATGACAGAGTCAGGCCCTCCGACTGTGGCCTCCAGGCCGAGAGCCTTTTAAGGAATGGAATGTTCCTCCTTGTAAGATCCCAAGTTCTCTGTGTACATGAATTATGTATCCAGGACTTGGCATAACAGCAGCCTGGAAATTGTCCCTGGAACCCAAATCCTCTAAGTGTACTGTGCAGAGAAGCATCCCGTCCCTCTGTCCCCAAACCCAGCTGCCAGGACTCAGCACGCAGGTGGCCCAAAACCCAAGATGCTCAGAGCCCACGACAGATTGCCTCTCCCAACAAGTGAGTAAATTCAAAAATGGAGAAATGCTATGGAAAAATAAAATAAGGTGCTTTTTATTCTACGGACAGGTTACTTAAGCTGGGGAAGACCTCCTGGAGGAGGTGCCTTTTGAAGTGAAAACTGAACCATCCAAAGAAAGATCTGGAAGAAGACAGTTCCAAGCAGAAGGAATAGCGAAGACTATGTCCCTGCAGGGAAACGCACTTGGTGTGCTCGTGGGACAGAAAGAAGCCTGTGGCCAGAGCTCAGTGAGCGATAGGGTTAGTGGGCTGAGAGTGGTATAAGGGAAAGAGAAGACTGCAGGATGACTCCCGGTTCTATTGGCCCTTGTGCAGCCTTTGGGGGAATTAGCAGAGGCACCCCCTTCCTTCGGACAGACAGAGGTCCTCACCCGAGCACAGGATTCACGAGAGGAGCGTGGCTGGATTTTGACCCCCACTCGCCTCTCTGCCAGGCACCCGTGTGCAGTGTGCACCATGCAAAATCGTACATGGAGGACGTGGGTAGTACCATTACCTGCTTGTGATGGAGTCAGGTGGAAGGGGGAAATCGCAGCTTAGTGCTGGCCAGGTTAAATTTGAGATGCCATCACCACCCAGGAGAAGGTGCTGAGCAGACGGATGTGCTTGTCTGAAGTTCAGGACAGAGGTCTGGGTGTCTTCACTGGATCTTATACACCTGGATGAGGTCACCCTGGGAGAGCTACCTGTGAGATGCTTACCATTAGTGCCTGGGACCAGGAAGGTGCCTAGGCATCAAAATTTAAGGAGACAGTCACTCTCAGGGTTGCACAAATGCAGAGTTGACACCCAAGAGTGCGTGCCACCTTAAATTTTGTGTCTGCTTAAATCTAGTCCTTGTCCTGGGTAATCCAATGGAAGAAGTTTAGTCATTACAACAAATAGTTCTGGCCCAATTGGACATGCATTTGGGAAAAAAAAGAACAACAAAACCTCAACCTTTACTACACACCATATTAAAAAAATAGATCATAGACCTAAACATAAAAGCTATAACTATAAAACTTTTGGGGGAAAAGGGAGAAAATCTTCATGACCTTCAGGTAAGCAAAGATTTCTTACATAGGTCACAAAAAGCATGAACCATAAGAGAAAAAAAAAGATCAACTGGATTTTATCAAAATGAAGAACTTTTCTTTGAAAAACACCATTAAGAAAATGAAAAAAGCCACAGACGGAGAAAATATTTGCAGTACAGATATCTGACATAGAACTTGTATCCAAAACACATAAAAAACTCTTATAATGCAATAATAAAAAGACAATCCAATTTTTTTTCATGGGTAAAAGACTGGAACAGATCGTTCACAAAAGAAAATATACAAATGGCCAACAGTGAGCAACCAGAAGAGACGTTTGACATCACCCCTCATCAAGGAAACGCAAGTTCAACCCATAATGAAGTACCACTTTACACCCCCTAGAATGGCTAAACTAAAAACAATGAAAATACCAAGCATTGGGGAGAATATGAAGCAACTGGAATTCTCATACACTGTTGGCGGGAATGTAAAATGTACAAACACTCTGTAGAACAGTTTGGTAAATTTTTTATAAACATACAACCAAGAAATTCCACTCCCAGATTTTTAACCAAGGAAATGAAACAAAATGTCTATACAAAGACTTGTACACAAATGTTCAGAGGCACTTTATTCACAATAGCCAAAAACTTGGAAACGACCCAAATGTCCATCAACAAGAGAACGGATAAGCAAACTGTGGTACACCCACACGTCAGAACACTACTCAGCAATAAAAATGGAACTACTGATATATGCAGCAATATGGATGATTCTCAAAAACATCATGTGGAACGAAAGAAGCTGGACAAAGAAAAGAGTATGTTCGGTATGACTCCATCCATAGAAAAATCTGGAAAAGACAAATGTAATCTGTGGTGATAGAAACCTGATCATTGGTGGGATAACCTGTAGGATAGAAACCTGAGGCTGGAGGTAGGGGTTGGGGAATAACTGTTAAGGGACAAGAGGGAACTTTTAGGGGTCAATGGAATGTTCTATAACTTGATTGTAGTTCTGGTTACATGGGTGTATACATGTGTCAAGACTCTTCAACCTGTACCGTGTATGTAAACGGGTACATTTATGTGACTTATACATCAATAGAGTGAGTTAAAAACACCTTGATTCAAGCTTTTGTTGACAACTTTTGAAATCCTCTGGTCCTCCTTGTCACTCTGAATGTGGTCACTAACGTAGAACATTTTCTTTCTTCAAGGGCATTGTGATAAGATAGTTCTGTTCACTGCCAGGACATGGTGGGCATCAAAAATGGACCCAAGATTGGCAGGGCCATGTCTGCCTCTTTCTTCAGAGACGGGAGAGCTAGAGCCGAGTTCAGGACACCGGCTCAACGTAGGTACTGACTCAAGGGGTCTCTGGGAGGTTTGAGTTTAAAACATAAAAAAGCAAGCAAACAGACAGACGTCCTCAGCTCGACTCCTGTTCCATCTCTTTTTCTTCAGAGCCGAGTCCTGGGAGAGGTCTGGGCTCTTTCCCAGCAAGGCCAGGCCAGCCAGGCAAGTAAGTGCACAAGCCCTTTGTCTGCAGGGCACCTTCTAGAAGAGATGCCCACTCCGGGAGCACAGTCATCACGAAGCAGCGAGGGGTGCAGAAGTGTGGGCTCTGCTGCGCAGCTCATGTGGTTCTCTCACCTTCATTATTGTCCTGCCTGCCACCTGGGATCCTCACGGGGAGCAAATGGAAACATGGATATCTGCTCTCACGCTCTCCCTGAACCTCGAGCTAGACGTTCTGGTCCGTGCAATAAGGCAAGGAAATAAAGAGCAAATAGGTCAGAAAGAAAGAAATAAAAAGGTCCCTATTTGCAGATGACATGATTGTCCACATAGAAAGTCCCAAAGAATCTACAAAAAAATTCCAAGAACTAATAAGTTCTAGGTCACAGGATGCAAGACAGATAAAATAAAACCCATGATATTTCTATATACTAGCAATGGATACCAAAATTAAAAGTTCAATACCATTTACAATCACTGAAAGAGAAAAGTAAGAAATTCTTAGGTGTGAATTTAACAAACACGTCCAGGACTAGTGTTCTGTAAACTACACAACACTGATGAAAAAATGGAAGAAGATCTAAACAAATGGAGAGACATATTGTCTTCATGGATTGGAAGACTTACATAGCAAAGATGTAATTTCTCCCCCATTTGGTACATAAATTTAACATAATTCCATCCCAGTAGGATTTTTTGTAGACACAGACAAGACTGTTCTAAAATTTATATAGAAAGGCAAAACAGAACTAGAATGGCTAAAACACTTTTGAAAAAGAAGAATAAAGTGAAAGGAATCAGTCTACCCAATTTCAAGCCTTGTCATATAGCAGGAGTAACCAGCGAAGGACAGACACACAGATCAATGGGACAGAATAAAAGACCCAGAAATAGACCCACACAAATATACTCAACTGATTTTCACAAAGGCGTAAAAGCAATTCAGTGGAGGAAAGACAGTCTTTTTGGCAGACAGTCCATAAGCAAAATATGAACCTCTACTGAAGTCTCACGCCTGACATAAAAATCAACTCAAATGGATCATGGACTTAAATGTAAAACAGAAAACTGTAAATATCGGAAGAAAACATAGGGGAAAATCTTCAGGATCCAGGGCTGGGCAAAGAGTTCTTAGACTTGACATCAAAAGGACAATCCATAAAAGTAAACATTAATAAATTGGACTTCATAAAAATTTAAAATGGCTCAAGTGGCCAGGCAGAGGGAGAATTCGATCTTGCTCCCCCTTTATGTTCTATCCAGGCCCTCAGTGGGTTGGACAAGGCTCACTCCACTGGGGAGGGCCACGGGCTTTGCTCAGTCCACCAACTCAAATGCTCACCTCTTCCAGAAACACCTTCATAGACATCCAGAAATAATGCTTAACCAGCTATCTGTGCATCCTGTGACCCAGTCAAGGTGATGCATGAAATTAACCATCATGGTAACTAAGTCAGAATAGCATTAACGTAGGGACAGATGAACAGCTGATGGAACAGAATAGACAGTCCAGAAACAGACCCACACCTGGATGGAGAACTGACAAATTCGATGTTGTTAATCACCACCAAACAGAAAGGGCTGGACTGGTCAATAAAGGGGCTGGGATAATTGATTATTCATATGGGAAAAATGAAATTGCTTCCTTAACCCATACCAAAAAAATAATCAGTTACAAAAGGGTTGAAATATGAAAAAAATTATTGGTGATGGATTGTAATTAGTCTTTGGATGGTGAAGATGATGTCATCTATGCAGAAATAGAACTATAATGATGTACACCTGAAATTTATATCATGTTACAAACCAATGTGACCACAATAAAAATAAATAAATGAAACAAAATTAAAAACTACAGGAGAGTATCTTTATGGTCTGAGGTTGGGAAAGGATTTCTTAAACAAGGGCTAACTGTAAAGGAAAATATTGATAAACTTGGACTAAAGTAAAATTAAGAACTTCTGTTCTCGTGTGTCTTCTAAGGGCACTAATCCCATTGTGAGAGCTCCACCCTCAGGACCTCTGACTTTTCAAATGCCCACCTCCAAGTACTACCTCGGGATTAGGGTTTCAACACATGAATTTTGAGGGGGACACAAACATGCCGTCCTAACAGTCCGTCAGGCACTGGGCCCATTCTCACAGCCCCTGCTGGGCTCCCAGCTGCTGGGTGACCTTGAACAAACTCCTCCATCTCTCTGTGCCACAGTTTACTCGCCCCTGACAAAGTCTGAGGGTCCCCAGCTGCCTCCCTCACAGGCTGTTTAGAGGCTCATGATGAGCACAGGTGAGAAGGCCCTGGGGGGGACGTCATCAGGAGGGACCAAGTAATACTCACCGAGACCTGGCAGAGCACAGCCCATTCCCTACCAGTGAGCCCTTAGAGAAGGGCAAAGCTCCCACCTGCTCTTCCGAGGGCCAGCCACTGAGTCTGGGGTGTCTACACACACACACACACACACACACACACACACACACACACACACGAATAGGCCCCTTTAGGCATCTCTGCTGTTCTACTCGTTTAGTTATGACATCTGCACAGTTTGTGATACCTGTTTGGGGTAAGGGAAGATCATAACAGAGCCACAGGGGACCAGTTGTGCAAGTTGCACACTGTGCAAGCCTAGAAGGCCCCATTCACAGCTTAGTCTCTGTTATGTTATTAGCATGTTGGAGCTCACATCGATTGACGGTACTACGGGCCAGATACATGATCTCACTTAATTCTCAGGTTCTGTTAGCTTCACCTTACAGACGAGGAAGCCCAGGCTCAGAGAGACACTACCTTGCCCAAGCCGCACAACAGAGCAGAGCTAGGATTTAAACCTCCTCCCGCCCAGTTCCAGCGCCCCGAGCACACCGACTCTGGGCGCAGAGCTGGCACGGAAAGCTGGTCACTCTGACCCTGATCCTCAGGCCCCTGAGAAGTCATGCCAGCCCCACGAAAGCACCGCTCCCCGCCCCTGACGGGCTGGGCTCAAGAGCACGGGGCGGGGCGCCGACAGCGGGGTACTTGGGTCCCAGGGTTCCTGCACCGACCAGCTGGGCTACCTCGGGCCTCAGTTTCTCCATCCGGCCCACTCAGGAAGAAGATTGCTAGCCCTCCGAGGTTCCGCCCCCCCTCGGGGGTGGGGCTGCGAGTGGTCACGTGGCGGGGGCCCGGGCCCCCGAGCCCCGCCCCGCCCCGCCCCAGGGCCCCGTCGTGGTGTGGAGCCGAGAGCGCAGAGCCGCCGAGGGCGCCACGCGGCCGGGGAGCGCGCCGTCTCGCTGGGGCTGGTGAGGTTGGCGCCGCGCCGCGGGGTCCGGGGGTGCCTGCTCGCTGCTCGGCCCGCTCCCAGCCAGCTGTGGAAGTGGCTGGACCCGCAGCCGCCGCAGCAGCGAGAACTCGAGCGCGGGCAGCGGCAGCAGCCGCGGGAGCAGCGACACCATGGATCTGTCGTTTATGGCCGCGCAGGTAACGGGACATCTCCCCCCAGCCATGTTTGGGGAGGTCCGGGGCCACGGTGTCGCCCTCCCAGGCAGGGCCGGGCGCGCCGGGAGGGTTCCGGTTCCGGCCGGGCGGTGGCGCCCGCGGGAGATCCATGTCCCGGTCCTTTGTCTGGAGCCGGCATCCCCACCTGGTGCGCGCGTTGGAGGAGGCGAGCCCGGTTCTCCGGGGGTGGGGCGGGCTGTGGGCCCTGAACGCCCCGGGCCGACCTGGTCCCAGGCTGCGAGGGCCCTGGGCCGTGCGAGTCGCCCCTCCCTGGCCATCCCCCACCTGCCGTACCCCCGTCGGTGCCCCGGAGCCCTCCAAGGCCGGGCAGCCCAGATCCGTGCAAGCCCGGGTGGGCGGGCAACCTCGCTCTTCCCCATTATATGTCTTCCCGAGGCACTGGGTAATCTGTGACTTGCTGGTGACCTCGGGCGCCCCCACCTCACTTTCCTCCCCTTTGAGCGGAGACCACCGCTCCTGCTGCCCGAGAAAGGCAGTGAGACCGGCTTTGTGACCAGCCATGCGCCGGAGCGCGGCGATCGTTCTAGCCTTTTTTGCTTTGTGCTGAGTCTGGAGCCATCAGTGCCCGCGCGACGGTAACTCTTCCCTCGACACGAAACGTGTTCCCTGTGGCAGGGAAAACAGATGACCCCGCATCACTTGGTCTTTGCTCCACGAGAATCCCCTTGAGTTCTGAGGTTAGGTGATCTTTATGTTTCTGTGCCTTAACTCTCTTGAGTCAAAACAAAGACAAACACGCTTTCTTGAGCTGTCTGTGGCCTTTCAGAGGACCCAGTGCTGACCACAGGCTGGCTCCAGGGAAGGCCCTCATTTGATCCGGGAGAGTAAGTCCCAATGTACCAAATTCAGACCTTGCACCTTCTCTGGGGTTATGTTGGGAACCTGCAGGTAGGAAGCCCACCGAGGTCCCCTCTGTCCCTGGGTGAGTGGCATGGGTCCCACTTGCTGCTGTTTAATTTTCCAAGGAGTGGAGTTTGAGGGGACATTTTCCTTTTCCCCCAACTTCACTGGGGTGGAAGCTTGTTTAAAAAGTGACAGCAGATCCAAGCTGTAGGGACAGCGAGTGCCCAAACAAACGCAGGCATGAAAGGATGCCGAATCCCCAAGCTGGCTCAGAGGAACCCAGATCCCAGCTCTTGGCAGCCTCCTAACAAGTTTTCTATAATGCTGATTGCTCCCATGAGCAATGCTGGCCTTTTTTTGCCTAATGTTTCTGTCTCCTATTCCTAAACCCATGTTTATAAATACTGTCATGTGGACATCATTTTAGATAGTAGTGACTTTAGCTACATGAAAACTGAGGAGGATTCAAGGGATTTATTTCTGGAGGGGAGAGGAGCTCACACACGTCTGTCTCTGCCTTCCCTTCTGGATCCCACTCAACAGCTGGCGTTTCCTTGGTTACAAAATAAATTGATCTCTCTTAACCCTGGATCTGGCTGGAGTATCACGAGTTGCTATGGTAACTTGACAAAATAAACTTAGGGCTTTTCAGCACCTATAGGCAGAGGCTGCACGGAGATTGGGTTCTTTTTTTTTCTTTGTTTACAATTCAAGTTTCATTGTGGTCAATTTATTCCTCTTGACAGACGTTCAGGCGTTGATTACATGCTCAGTCTTGAGCTAGCCGCAAGGAACAGAAGCATGAGGTGCCATCAGATGGGGAGAGGTGCTAAGGTTTATTGAGCACCTGCCATGTGCCAGATGCTGGGCACTTGCACACTTAATTACGGCAAATCCTTACAAATCTATGGCGCAGGCACCATCGTCCGCATTTTACAGATCAGGATACCAAGCTTCAACAAGATTAAATAATTTGCCCAGGACACACCATTAGTAGGGAGGAGAACTGGGTTTCAAATCTGGGTCTGAGTGTTTGCAAAGATGCTGGATTTTCCATCTTATTCTTCACCCTGGAGACACAACATAAGGGGCAGGGCGGACATATTTGAAGATGACTCATCCCTTCTTCTCCACCCGGAAGTGGTCTTCCCATGGTGCGTTGTGCTGTGATGGGTTGCTTCCTGGTGTTGCTCTGTCCCTCTTCTCCCCACAAGGGCAGGAACTTTTACTCCTTTATCTGCAGCCTTAGCAGTGTTTGACCGAAGTGAGTGCTCAGCACGTGCTCTGAGTGTGCAGTGACCACCAGGCCTGTGTGACCGAGTCCCTGTCCCCGCACATCAGCAGTGGGCAGGTTGATAGAGAAATGTCAGTGCCTCCACCCACTTGTTCAGCGAATGTTGAGTGCTGCCCATGTGCCAAGCTTCCTGTCAGGCACTGGAACGGGGATGCTGGGGGACAAAGTTGAATGGGATGTAGATTTTCTTTCTGGGTGCTTACAGAGTATTGGAGAAATGATTGAGCCAGGCTGTTCCCAGCAAGGGCGACCAAGATGCCTGGCACACAGTAGACCCTGCACAAGTATCTGTTAGATGATCGGATGAGGGCGAGACGAGATGTATGTGTAGGAAGAGACAGTGAACTCGAGGTGTCAAATGCCCTCCCTGCTGAACACCTGTCATGAGGAAGACTTTGAGGATGGGAGTCCTGATGGATGAAAATGATAGGCCGATTTCTCCTGGGGTCCTGGGATTAAGGGCATTCTAGGCAGAGAAGGATGGAGGTAGGAAAGCCCAAATATATTCATAGAATCCTTCAGGGAGCTAGGGGGCACGGTAGAACTGAGAGAGAGAGGCCAGGGCCAGGTTATAGAAGCTGCCGACAGTTGGGGATGAGAAATTCACATGTCATCAGTGGGCAGTGGGAGCCACTACAGGTTAGTGAGCAGGGAGGGTTTTATAACTGAAGCAGTGCCTTGGGAAACCCAGCCCCAGCAGAGGACAGAAGCTGCAGGGATGGGTGGAGTCGAGAGTGCACACCCGCTTGATTGATTGATTGACAGAAACCAGATCCTTGTGACTCCAAACTCTCTTCCCCTTCATCATGTTGTGAAATGTGTTTCCTGTTCATGGCTTTTAGAGGACATGAGCCATTTTAGAGAGATTCCCCTCTCAAAAGCTAAGCATTGAAAAGACACCTTTCCTAGATGTGCAGAGTGGACATCAGTTATCAGCAAATCCTCTTACGCCGACGTGCCCTCCCTGGCGCGGGTACACGGGCTGTGGGTGAGGGCTTGGAAGAGGCTGTGGGTTCTAAGATGTTAAGACTCACCTCGTGGACCCCATCTCACCCCTGGGCCCTAGAGGCCCTCAGCTGCCCTTTTCTCCACCCTGGAAACACTCTAGTCCCACTCTACGCAGTCCCTGGGTCCCTGGAGACCCTGGAGGGTTGAACAGTGAACAGGGGCATCTGTTTCTCTATGGGCAGAGGTGGCCAGGAGGGCAGGGCCCTCAGACCCCCAGGGTGCTGAGGAGGAGGGGTGAGTCACAGACTTTGAGGACTGAGCCCCAAATCCCTGTGTTACTGGTGGGGTAGCCCATCTCCAAAGACAGCTCCATCCATTCCTTCTCTCCCTCCTGGATGAGCATGCTGGCCCCCACATCCGGAGGTGGGAGGGAATCTGCTTCCACTCCCCTTAAATCTGAGCTGTGCTTAGTGACTTTCCTGAGCAAGAGAATGCAGTGTGAGTGGCATTCAGAGACTTCTGAGATGAGCTGTCAGAAGCCTACAGCTTCCACCTGGGACTCTTGGAATCTTGCTCTGGGAGAAGCCCACCATCGTGCATGAAATGCAGAGACCCTGAGACCTCCATAATGCGGGAAGAGAATGAACATTTAAGGAACCTACTGCGTGGTGGGCCAGCGTGTGGAGCAAGAGGGTCAAGGATCGCCTGTTCACGCGTTTCTAGGTTGTAACCCCTGAAGAACAAACACGCCTGTGGCATAAGAGCTGAGTCTTATTTTTGTCTTGCATTGTCCCCACAGTGACTAGTCTAAACCCAGTAGTTCCCAAACGTTGCTGCCATTAGACTCACCCAGGAGCTTTTAGGAGTCCTGTGCCCAGGTCTGACCCCAGTCACTCCCATCTGGGTGTGGGGCTGGGAGCAGCCATCAGTGTTTTCTTTTCATCCCCCAGTTTGTTCCAGTCAAGGTCGAGACCCGGAGCTTAAACCCACACTGTGGGGCTGTCTCCCTCCCTCCTCTCTGGATGAAACAGATCCTTGGCTTTCTGGTCCCTTTTAGGTCATAAAAAGTCATGTGGTCACTGAAAGTCACCCCACTATCAATTTAGCAACTGAAAATAGAGAGGCCCAGAATAATATAACCTGGAAACTTGCTCCAAAATTGCAGTTCTCCCTCCAGACCACACCTGCCACAGGCGGGAAGCCTGTCGTCGGGGTGGGTGCCCTTATGACTCCCACTGTACAGACAGGGAGGAAATGGAGAGCAGGGTGGCTCTGCCAACAACAGAGGAGCCAGGAGTGGAGCCCCGTCTGCTGCTCAGGGTCATCTTCCATGTCATCATGCCACCTCGAAGAGCAGTCCAAGGGCTGGGAGGATGGTGGGGGCGACCAGGGACCCTCCACGGATCAGCTTCAGAGAATCATCGATCCTTTGAGTACACAAAAGGTTGTGTTTATGTACCTTTTTAAACAAGTTCTTAAAGACATCTGTATTCGTTTCCTAGGGCTACCATAACAAATTACCACAAACTGGTGGCTTAAAACAACAGAAATTCATCCTCTCCCAGTTCTGGAGGCGAGAAGTCCAAGACAAAGGGGCCAGCAGGGTCTTGGTCTCTCTGAAGGATCTAAGGGAGAATCTATTCCACGCCTCTCTCTTAGTTTCGTGGCGTTGACTGCAATCCTTGGCACTCACTCCTTGGCTTGTAGACACTCTCCAATCTCCGCCTCTGTTGTCACCTGACACTCTCCCTGCAGGTCTCTGTGTCTCTGCTCTTCTTGTTGGGACACCAGTCATACTGGATTGGGCACCCCCCCCTCAGTGTCTGCATCTTAACTTGATTACATCTGCAGAGACCCTGTTTTCAAAGAAGGTCACATTCACAGGTACCAGGAGTTAGAATGTCAATGCATCTTTTCGAGAGACACAATTTAACCCACTACAGGGTCTGAAGACCCATAAAGAAGAAGGATCTTGGTTCTTGTGTTCGTGGGCACTGGTCTTAGAGAGGCAGTGGACAGATCACTTTTCTAAACCTCAGTTTCATCACCTGTGAAATGGGCACGAAATTGCCTTCCTCATGGAACTGTTCTCCTAGTCGTTCAGCAGATGTGTCCGGTGTCCCAGGCCCTCCCTACATGGAGCGCTCGGGAGGAGGGGGTCACAGACCCCGCCGTGTGATACGTGGTAGGGTGGAGGTAAACATAGGTGCCCTGAGAGCCCAGAGGAGGCACCTAACTCCACTTCAGAGGTCAGGAAAGGCATCTGGAGGTTTGAATTGAGCTGAGTTTGAAGGATGCGTAGCTGTTATGTAGACAAAGAAGGAGTGAGGACGTTCCAGGCAGAGGGAAGTGCAGACACAAAGGCTTGAAATGGAATGCGGCTCAAAATAGTGTCTTCTGTTGGGGGTGGGGGTTGCAAGCTGCCATTTGGTTGGGCCCAGGGGACAGGTGGCAAGGGGACAGATGAGGCCAGGGAAACTGGGGCCAGGCAGGTGACCTTGTGGAGCAGAACAGGTAGGGTGGGAGGCTGTGGTGACCCAGAGGGCAGGGGCCTGGCCGGAGTTGGGCACAAGCAGTGGCCCTGAGCACCACCTCCTCTCTGTGCCATGCAGACACACAGGCCCAGGGCTATGGGGACTTCTGGGTCGTCAAGAAAACTGAAAATCACGATTCTTACATGCAGCCTGGACTTTCTAATGTTAGCAACTAATTAAAATTTTTTTGCAAATCAACCAGCTGTAATGTGAGCTGTTTTCAATTATTTATTGCATGTTATTTCAGTTACTTAGTGGCTTAAAGCAATAATTTATTTTGCTCCTGATTTCATGGGACCAGAATTGGGGGGAGGACTCAGCTAGGCAGTTTAGTTCTGCCCCTGGAGTGTAGACTTCCAGTGTGGCTTCTTCACACATGTCTGCCAACTCCATTCGACTTGACCATGCTCTCCACTTGGTATTTCATCCTTCAGATGTTTCTTCAGCGGCTGGAGTGTCCTCCCAGTATGGTGGTCTCTTCTCGGGTGGCCCTGCCTTCCCCTTGTATAAGCATTCCTAAGTGGAAGCTGCAAAGCTTCTTATGAACTAATCTTGGAAGTCCCAGAATGTCACTAACTCCTCATTCTTTGGGTCAAGAAAGTCCTCATGCCAGCCCCGATTTAAGGGGAGGGGAATCAGATTCCACCTCTTGATGTGGGGAGCAGCATGTGCATCCAGGACAGAGGGAAGGAATGGATGGTGGCCATCTTTGGCGACTGGCTACGACGTGGACCAAACTGAACAGGTGTGTGGGCTGGACTCCTGGGGCTGCCATAATTTTATTAGGTGGAGCCATATGAGTTGCTGATTTGACCATTTTTCATGCACAAAATGACAGTTTCATATTCATATGTAGTTCAGCCTCATATGTACTACCTGGTAAGACAATAAGTTCCTTGAGTTGTGGAGGGAGGAAGGGCTGTGGGACATGGGATGGAGGGAGGAGACATGGGGGGATTGCTACCTGCTGGAGACATCTGACGAGGCTCCCTCCTCCCCACTTCTCCTCTCAGCCCAGCTCGTAGAACCTTGGCCTTGCTGGTGGGAGGACACAGTCACAGCCGGAACATTATGTTGACACTGGGTGGGTCTTTCCGGAAGACGTCTGTAGTCTAATCATAGCTGAGATGCTGACATATCCCCCACCAGTCCTCCTTCCCCCACCTCTCCCTCCTCCACCTGGCCCTTGGGAGGCTCACAGTTAATATGCATATCATTTTTCATGGAGGGGAAAAAACCACAAAAGACATCTGGTAGTGTTGACAAGGCGATTCTCTTCTCTCTTGAGAGGATGGTAGCTACACTCAAGAGCCTGTGGGATCATTCTGAAAGACCTGCAAGAAACCAGCAGAAATTTTCCCTCCCCAGAGGAACACAGCACTGCCCAGAAAAATAGAGTTTTAGGGAGTCTGGTAATCTGCCACTTAGAGAATGTTTTCCCCAGCCAGTGACTACTCCTTTTTCATAAGGCGAGAATTATCATTAAAATACAAACTGTCTATTATCTCAAATGTTTTTAATTGAAGGGCCTGTCTTGTACTTCAGATTCCCATTGAAAAGATTTAAATATTTTATCATTCTGATTAGACCTGCCTCAGGAGAGAATTTAGTGCTACATTTTTGCAGGAGTGTAATGAGCAGTTAAGGAAGAAGTAAAAATCTGTAGTGTTTTTTTGTAAACCAAATTTCTAGAGAGTGTTTTAAGAGTCAAGACATTCCATTTGGCTTGAAATGGTTGTATCTCACAGGACTGAGAGAACTGGGGCATCTGGAGGTGGATTGCAAGTCTCCAGTTAAATACTTGAGTGTTTATGGAGCATGTGCTGTGTGCTCAGTCCTGCTTTTGGGGTCCTTCTACTCTGAAATGATGGAAACCCATCTCCGTTAACTCCTTCCCTGTTCTGTCCCCTCAAGATGTCCCTGTACCTTCCCATCATAGCTGCCATTTATCAAATGCTTAGGAGGTGCCAGGCAGACCCTGTGTGGAACACAGAGTCTCACTAAACCCTTATGACAGCCCCATGGAATAGGCAATTTTAAGATCTATTTTACAAATGAGGAAACCAAGGCTTAGAAAGGCAAAATCACTTGCCTAGGGCGCACAGCTGGGATTCAAACCCAGATCTCTGTGCCGCTTCAGCTTATTTTTTAAATCCAATCTGACAATCTCTGCCTTCTGATTAGAGTGTTTAAACCATTTACATTTAATGTGATTTTTTATATAGTTGGATTTAACTCTACTATCTCGCTGTTTGTTTCCTATTGGTCCCATCTGTTCTTTGTTCCCATTTTCCTCTTTTTCTGCCTTCTTTTGGATCAATTGAGAAATTTTTATTATTCCATGTTATCTCCTCTGTTGGCTTATTAACTATAACTGTTTTGTTATTTTATTGGTTGCTTTAGGAGTTACAGTATATATCTTTAACTTGTCACAGTCTATCTGCAAATGATATTGTGCCACTTCACATATAGTGTAAGAACCTTACAACAATGTACTTCTACTTCTCCCCTCTCAGCTTTTGTGCTATTATTGTTATACATTTCATTTCTTATATATGTTATTAACCTCACACTACATTGTTATTATTTTTGTTAAAAATCAATTATCTTTTAAAGAGATTTAAATAGTAAGAAAAAAATCCTGTATATTTTTCCATATGCTTATTATTTCCAGTGTTTTTTATTCCTTTGTGTAGATCTGTATTTCTTTGTAGTATCATTTTCTTTCTGCTTAAAGGACTTGAACATTTCTGATAGTGCAGAAGGGCTGGTGATGAATTCTTTCAGCTTTTGTATGTCTGGGGAAAAAAAGTCTTTTTTTGGCTTTCATTTCATGTTTTTTACTAGGCGTAGAATTCTAGATGGACTGTTTTTCAGTACTTTAAAGATGTTGCTCCACCATCTTCCTGCTTGCACTGTTTCCAGTGAGAAATCTGCTGCCATCCTTATTTTGTTCCTCTGAACATACAGTGTCTTTTTTTTCCCTTTGACTACTTTTACAGTTTTCTCCTTTTGATTTTGAGCACTTTGATTATAATGTGCCTTAGTGTAGTTTTCGTCATGTTTCTTGTTCTTAGGGTTTGGGGAGCTTCCTACATCTGTGGGTTTATACTTTCCATTACATTTGGAAATTTTTCTGCCATTCTTTCTTTTCTTCCCCCCACTTTTATTGAGATACAGTTGACATATAACATTGTATAAGTTTAAGGTGTACAACATAATGATTTCATATATGTGTGTATTGCAAAATGATTACCACAATAAGTTTACTTAACATCCATCACCTCACATAGTTACAATTCTTTTTTTCTTGTGATGAGAACTTTTAAGGTGTGCTCTCTTAGCAACTTTCAAATATACAACACAGTATTATTAACTGTAGTCACCATGCTGTACATAACATTCCAGAAGTTATTTCTCTTATGACTGGAAGTTTGTACCTTTTGACTCCCTTCACCTAATTCCCCCACTCTCTGCCTCTGGCAACCACTAATTTAGTCACTGTTTCTATGAGTTTGGGTTTTTTATCTTCCACATATAAGTGAGATCATACAGTATTTGTCTTTCTCTGTCTGACTTATTTCACTTAGCATAATGCCCTCAAGGTCCATCCATGGTGTTGCAAATGGCAAGATTTCTTCTTTTTTATGGCTGAATAGTATATTCTATTATATATATATATATATATATATATATATATATATATATATATATACCACACTTTCTTTCTCCATTCATCCATCAATAGACACTTAGGTTGTTTCAATGTTCTGGCTATTGTAAATAATGCTGCAGTGAACATAGAGGTGCAGACATCTCTTCAGGATAGTGATTTTGTTTCCTTTGGATATATACCCAAAAGTGGACTTGCTAGATTATATGCTAGTTCTGTTTTTAATTTTTTAATTTAATTTTTCGAACCTCCATACTATTTTCCATAGTGGCTGCGCCAATTTACATTCCCACCAACAGTGCACAAGGGTTCCCTTTTCTCCACATCCTCGCCAACACTTGTTAGCTCTTGTCTTTTTGATGACAGCCGTTCTAAACACGTGTGATGTGATATCTCATTGTGGTTTGACTTGCATCTCCCTGATGATTAGTGATGTTGAGCACCTTTTCATGTACCTGTTGGCCATTTAAATATCTTCTTTGGAAAAATGCCTATCCAGGCCCTTTGCCCATTTTGTAGTTGGATCGTTTGGTTTCTGCCATTGAGTTGTATGAGTCTGCCATTATTTCTTTACATTGTTTTTCTGTTTCCCCCTCTTTCCTCTCCCCTGGAGACTCCACTGACACATACTAGTCTGCCTAGACTTGTCTCACGGCTCCCTGATGCTTATTCACTGTTTTGAGTCTTTGTTTCTGTTTGTGTTTCATTTTGGATAACTATTATTCATATGTCTTCAAGTTCACCAGTATTTTCTTTGAATATCTGATCTCTGTTAATCCCATCCAGTGTATTTTTTTATCTTAGACATTGTAGTTTTCATGTCTAGAAGCTTAATTTCGGTCTTTTTTTATATCTTCAATTCCCTTCTTAACGCGTTCAGTATTTCTTCTAGCTGTTTCAACACGTGGAATACAGCTCTAACAACTGTGTCCTTGTCTACTCCAGATCTGCTTCAGTCCTGGGCTGGTTTTGATTGACTGCCTGTTCTCCTCATTATGGGTCATATTTTCCTGCTTCTTTGCATGCCTGATAATTTTTGATTGGATGCCAAACATTGTGAATTTTACCTCGTCGGATGCTAGATATTCTTGTATTCTTATAAATGTTCTTGAGCTTTGTTCTGGGATGCAGTTACGTTACTTGGACATAGTTTGATCTTTTCGAGTCTTTCTTTTAAGATTTGTTAGGGAGACCAGAGCCATTTTTAGTCTAAGAGTAATTATTTCCCGTTACCTAGTCAGGCTATTCTGAGTATTCTACCCAATGCCCTGTGAATTATGGGATTTTCAGAATGGCTGGTGGAAACAGGCACTATTTCTGGCCCGCGCAGGGCACCAGGCACTGTTCCCTGTCGTCCTTCTGGGTGATTCTTTCCTGCCTCAGGTGGTTTCCTCACACATATGCGCTCACCAGTCCTCTGCTGAGCATTTCAGTGGTCCCTCTGCAGATCTCCAGGATTCTCTGTCCACTCTCTCCCCTCCATGCTCCATCTCATGGTCTCCAGCTGCCTCACTCTCCCTGAACTCTCAGTCCCATCTCTTCAATCAAGAAGCCCACCCGCCTCTGCCTGGCTTCCCCTTTCCTGCTCCACAGCCGGAAACTCTCCCCAGGTAGAACACCGAGTCACCTGTAGGGCCCACCTTGTTTGTTTCCCACCTCTCCACGGTCGCTGTCTTCACTGCCATTTTCATATGTTTTGTCCATTTTGTTGTTGTTATTTCAGCTGGGAGGGTAAATCCAGTCCCTGTTACTCCATCTTGATTGGAAGCAGAATTTTCTTAAGCCTGTGTATTTAACAACTGTATTTCCACCCCTGCTCCTTTCCTCCCACTGTGGAAAAAGGAATGTGACAATAGAGTCTGAATCTGGCCCACGGCCTCCCCTTCCCAGCGGTGGCGCCTTGGTCCAGCACGTCTCTCTTTCTTCTGAACGCCATATAACACGGGTAACGCAGGTCCCTCACCAGGCAGGTGAGTCTCTGACACCAGAGTTAGAAAGCCAGACCGTGCACGGACTGACCAGACTCTTTCCATGCTGCCATTGCCACTTGAGTTTCTTCAGGGTGTCCTGTGACAGGATGTTCCATGAGACTCGAGAGAGCCAGCTGGTGACCCAGGGGTCAGGTCTGCCTGCCGGCAGCCAGAAATCAGGCAGCTTAGTGAGCAGGGCTGGCTTCCCTTAGGCTTCCTGGACTCTGGGGAGCCTCATTTCCTGGCAAGATGAAAGTGGGGTGGTGGGAGCAGGTTGCTCCAGCCTCGGGCCCACCCAGGGTGGCAGCCAACAGCTGGGCCCCTGTTGGCCTCTCCAGACCCCGTGACGGCCCCTCATCCATCTCCTCAGCCCAGATCTTCGGGAGCTAATTAGAAATGCATTAAGACTTGGCTTCCAGTGGCTTTGAGGGAGACCTGAGGGAGGTGACTAATGTGCTCTCCCGGGCCCCTGTGCCCCCGCCTCTCCTCACTGAGCCCTGGCAGTGCTGCCTGCGTCTCCTGCCTCCTCTCTGCCAATCCTTCTTCCCTCCCTGTGGAGATTCCACCTGGGCCCCACTGCGTATCCCAGTAACCAAATCAATCAGGCGGGGTCTGCCATGGAAACGCCCCTCGGGCTGTGTTGGAGGGTGTCCAGGAGCCACAAAGAAGCTACCGCCAGCCTTCGTCATTATTGTCACTGTCATCACCATCGTGCCAGCACGTATTACATACAGAACAACGCAGATGAGGCAGGAGCCTGCCCTCGGTGGAGGAAGAAGAGGATGGACGTGCAGATGAATCTTGAGCACCTGCTGAGGGCCAGGCTCTGTGCTGCCGACCATCCTCTGAGGGCAGGGCTATCCCGCGCCCATTTCAGAGAGGGGGATATGGAGGCTCAGGGGGCCTGAGGGTCTGGTGCAAAGTCAGCCAGGAAGGAGGGGGTAAGACCAGGCTGGGTCTGAGCCCAGGCCCAGGTACCAATGCTGGGTAGCAGCCGAGGGATTACAGAGTGTTGAAGTGGGAGCTGAGGGAGACCGAGCCCCAGACAAGTGTGGTTTGGTGTCACCAACCTCCGCAGCCCAGCCCTCCATGAGCCCGCATCTTCCTCCCTGGGGCCTGTGTGGGCAGAGCGGATTGTGGCTGAAGCGAGCTGTTCCAGAGCAGACAGGCTGGCGCCAGAGGCGGGGGCAGAGCCCACAGGAGGCTGGAAGAACCCGGGGAGGGGGCCTGGAGGAGGGGCAACGTGCTCCCTCTGAAGTGGTCTTCCCTCCTCCTCTGTGCCCCTGCGGCTCCATCCAGCTCTCCACCAGAGCATCTCTCATGTCTGAGGTTCCTAAAGGGCAAAGGTTCACGTCTCGATCACGTCAGGAGCGCTGCTGCCCCGCCCAGGACCAGACCTGGTAAATATTTGATAAACCAATCAAGAGAGCTGGGAATCAATATAAGCACAAGAAGAGCTGGGAAGAAAACCGTGTCTTGCGTCAGCTTGCCAGCACTTCCTCTTGGTCTGGATTATAGCTTCTCCATAGGCCACCGGTTACTGACAACACCCAGTCCTGCCCCCACACCCCACACCCTGTCCCTCACACCCCCCGTCCCCCTCCTCTGTCCGCCTGCAGGGTGTCTGCCGTGTGCCAGGCCCAGGACTGGGCTCTCCACGCAGCATCTTGTCCCCCCCCGGAACAGTCCCACGGTGTGAACCTGTGGTCGTCCCCAGTTTACGTGAGGAATGGAGCCCAGAGAGGTTAAGACTTCTGCAGCAGGTAGCTGATGGGGCTTGGGTTTGAGTAGATGGCTGACCCCTCCTAATCTCGACTTCACCATCAAAACCCGGGACTGAGAGGTTCCCAGGAGGTGGGACATTCAGTGCTGAAACCCAGACAGTCCCAGGCAAACCGGGAAGGTTGGTCACCCTACTCAGAGGTCATCTGGGATCTAGAGGGCTCTTTGGATCTCTTGGGGATGATGCTCTTCAAGAGTTTGGTGCACCTCACTGTGTATTTCACTAATATTCTTGCTCTTTAAAAATGATTGGGGGTGGTTGAAACGTTTCCAGAATCAGCACCTTCCCTCTGGCCCGTTCATTTCTCAAATATTTCCTAAGCACCGAGTGTGGGTCAGACTCGGTTCTAGCACCAGGCACACTAGGGAACAAGCACTCAAGTTCAGGTGGGGACAGATAATGAAGTTGCAGGTGAACAAGTGCACAGCTGGCTATAGCCGGTGATGGCATCGTGTCCTGACACCTCGTTGCCTCCCGTGAAAGGTGGCCAAGGATGGGGAGCCGTACAGCCCCTGCTGTCCACTCACCTCCGTGTCCCAGCACCACCCGTAGGTGTGCCCAGGAAGTGCTGCCTCTGATGGATTCCTCGGGAAGGTGGCAGAGGGAGAGCGGGACCCGTCACACCCCTGGCCCAGGAGGCTGACTCCGCCTGGGTTGCCCAGGCCATGCAGCGGGAGTGGCCACCCTTCTCTTCCATGGTCCTAGCCCTGCCACAGGCCATCGCAGAGCCCCAGGCCCCTGAGATCCTGGACTGAGCCCCAACAGCAGGGGATGGTCTCGTAAGAACAGAGCCCACATCCAGGAAGTAAATCCTAAGACTTGGGGAAGGTGGTTTGCCTGACTGCCCTCGGCCCCTTCAGTCTCCCACTGGCCACCCGTCACCCAGAAGCCTCCTGCCGGTGTGGAGCACTGTTCTGGGAGCATGCCCAGCTAGAATGCATGGCTCGCCCTGTCTGTCCCCAGCAGCACATCTGGGGAGAAAGTGCCAAAAAAAAAGCCATGATGACAGCGCTGCTGTGGTCGTGAGGCTGTGGGAGGGAGAGCTCCAGGTGGGTGAACTCAACCGTCTCCACGACACTGAAGCCTTAGAGGGCGTCCCTCACTCTCCACATGTCTCTGCCTGCCTCTCTGTCTAGGACACCCTCAGAGGCTAATGGAACAAGCTGTGCCCTATTCTTCTTCGGAGCCTCAGGGCCCGGCCCATGGTAGGTGCTTAATAAATGCCTGTGGAGGGGGCGTAATGAGCCCCCGAGTCAGGGACCCTGAAGGCGAGTTCTGACTGGTATATTTGTGTTGCCCCAGGACCCTGGCCAAATCACCTAGGCAGACCTACCATGAAATGCCAGAATCCCTCCCCAGTGCCCCGTATGAAGGATGCTTCACCCTCTGTGTATCTTCAGTGACGGGAGCTCACTACCTTACAAGGCAGTGACTTCCACTGGAGTCAGGTAGCCTCGGGCTCAGACATGGCTCTGCCACTCACAGCTGGGAAAATCACTTCGTCTCTCCAAGCTCGGCGTTCTCAGCTGTATGATGGGATGGTGGTGATAAGTTGTGATAAACCTCAGAATTTTGAGGCTTAAATATGGTCACATGGCACCTAGTAAGTGTCCAGTAAATGGAATTATTCACCGTGAGCTTCCTTGAGTCAGAGATTGTCTTCCACTGAACTCTGCGTGTTGGTCCTAGGAAGCGAGTCTAATCCTGCTTGCACATGGGGGCCTCTCCTGTGATTGGCCAGGACCACGGAGAGCACCTGAGACGGGGAAGCAGGAGGCCCCAGTTCCGGGCCTGGCTCTGCCACTCATGACTTGGAACAAGATGCTTAACCTCTTGGAGCCTCAGTTTCCTTGTCTGTTAAATGGGAATAGTAGCACCTAGTTCGCAGGGTGGGCGGGAGAATGAAATGAGATAATGGATGTAAAGGACACACCATACAGGACTGCACAGATGCCGGTAGTTATTATGTGTGAACCATCATCCTATATCCTCCCTCTGCATCATCCCTTTTTTTGGACTAAAGGTGGCCATTTCCCTCAGTTATTTTCCCAAATGAATATTCTCTCTGGAATCTTCACCAGGTCAGGCTCTGGTCTGTCAGTGTTCTTACAAATCAGTTTTCTCAGAGCAAGATGTGATGCTCCAGAAGAATCTGTCACCTCCTTGGATCTAGCCCTGATACACCTGCTAATGTGGCCGCTGAGAGCCGAGTCTTGCCTGTAATGCTGTACCTTCAGCTTATACTGATAGGAGGTCTCTTTCCTGAGTGCTGGGGTTCAGCCAGTTCTCCCTTCCAGAATTTGTGTAGCTGATGTCTTTGAACCTTAGCACAGATATGTCAAGAACTGTGAAAGGTCTGAAATTTCACCCTGCTTGCAAGTTAGTCTGCTGCGATTTAAAAGATGCTGATGGGAGACACGAGGCTCCTGGATAAAGGCCTCTGTTGCTCACAGCACAGCCAGCAGCAGGAGCTCATGTTCACATCAGTGTGCCTTATCCCCCAAGTCCCGTGGGGGCCAGGCGGAGCAGCCGGGGTGGATTCTGTGCCTGCAGTGGGTTTGTGTAACAGGGAAACCCCACTCTTTAAAGGGACCTGCTAGCAAACCGCAGCCTTTTTCCCGGGGGGAGACATTATCTCAGCGGGAGACACCATCCTGGTCCGGAAGCAAATATGCCCTTTGCCCCAGAGGGGACGCTGTCTCTTTCTTCAGGGCTGTTTGCTGTACAACATGTTTGAGAAGATGGTTGGGAACAAGAGCTGTCAATGCCTTTACTCAGAAGGCCCGCAGAACACGAGAGACCTGTAGAGAATTATCTCCCAGCAATGTATTTATACTTGTCCCTCAAAACTGCAGTGCACGGATCTGGCTTTACGTCTCACTTGGCCGCTCCTGAGCTGAGTCACCTTGAGGAAACTATTAGCCTCTCTGATCCTCAGTTTCTACAGCCTGGAAAAGGTATAGTCCCTACTTTCCAGAAGTGCTATAAGAGATTCCTTGAAATAGCGTTCTGGAAGCGTCCTCACTGCCTGGTGCAGCTGGACCGTGGAGAGAAGGCAGCAGAACCCACGGTCACCGTGATTTGGAGCCCACCCTTCTGATCCCTTGATTCTCTCTCCTCTATCTTCGCCGTCTTTCCCTGACCTAGTCCTCGGGCTCCTGTCCCTTCTCTTCTGTCCAATGGGGCAGAGTCACCGTCCTGGCCCCGAGCCCCCCCGCCCGTGGCGAGGACCTGGGGTCGGGAGGCCTGGAGCAGAGAGAGCAGAGACTGTTCACGTCTGGGGTTGGGACCCGGGTGAGTACTTTCTGAGCCTCAAGTTTCTTCGTCGTAACCTAGAACCCACCTCCCGGGACTTAAGGTAGAATCCGAGATGACAGACGTGGAATTTTCCTGCACATGACAAGCGCTCAGCAGAGCCATTAGGGTGCCATTTCGGTAATCTGAGACTCCCGGAACACAGTGTGGGGCTGAGGACATGCGTTTGCTGCCTGGTGAGGGAGGCAGCCATCCAGCTGCTGCCTGGAGGGAACTGACGAGGAAAAGCAAAACGAAGGGGACCGTGGGGCAGTGCGCTGGGCTTCACATGGCGGGGCTCTCTGTGTGCCTCCGCGTGGGGAGTACGGACTGCCCAAGGCCTCCTCCCGTTGGATCGAGAGGTGGGGGGAGTTTGGAACTGGGCCTCCGGGGACCTGCTCTCTGGTCTTGGCAAAGCTGCTCACACACTGTGTGACCTTGGGGGGTGGGATGACAAACCTCTCCGGGCTCTACTTAGGGACTCAGTGTGGCATGGTGGCTAAGGGTTTGAGATGTAGAGTCAGGCAGACCTGGGTTCGAATCCTGAGTTTGAAACCAGCTGGGAGACTGGAGCAGGTCCTATATCTTCCTAAGCCTCAGTTTCCTCATCTGTAAAGTGGGGTAAGGACCTTTCCTGCGTCGTGGAGCTGTTGTGAGGATCAGAGGAGGGCGTGCGTGTGCAGAGCCTGGCCAGTAAACGCCGCCTATTATGATGTTGCATTGTTTTCTATTCCTTGGTCTATAAAATGGGGTCGGGATGAGGGATGGGGGGACACAGAGTCTTCTATTGCACGGAGGATGGAAAGACTCGTGGAATGGAGGTCAGAAAATCCTGGTCCAAATTCTCTTTAAGCCTCTTCCTGGTTTTTTGTGACCTGGACAAGTCACATGATTTCTCTGCACCACACCGTCAGCTAATCACACCTCCTTCTGCCATGTATGGCACACTGGTCACCGTGCCTGGCCCGGGACCCCGCTTGGTGCTCAGGGCCCCTCTCAGCTCCAAGCTTGTCAGTCAGCAGATCTCCTGGCCTCAGAGGGCACCCCATCTAATCGGGGTCACAGCCAGCAGCAGGGTAACTCAGACACAGAACACTGGCTGGGGACAGAGGAGCACACAGACAGGGTTCTCAAAGTGGGCTGCAGACAGGTCCCAGTGGCTGCAGCTGCCTGTCACACTGTCCCAGCCCAAGGATTAGTCCTCGGGACATCCACGGGAGTGGCTTGGGCTGATGGACCCTGCAGTTCATTGCACCCCATTTGCGAGCGGGGTGGACCGGCCCACGGGGAGACAGGAGGAGCAGCATCTTCTGCAAAAGGAGAATCTGCCCAGCCTCCTTCTGACAAATGATGTCTACTGAGCCCTCAGAGGTGGAGCTCATTTTTCATACTTTTGGTCGGGAAAATTAAGTGGTGCTAATGGATATTCTGGGGGGAGGAGGATGCAGGTCTCCGCTGCCCGGATCCACTGCAGAGAGGAATGCGAAGGCTCCAGGGCTCCTCTGTCTCCCAGCTCGTGTCACGGGGGTTGGAGGAGTTGACCTCCCAGGAGCCGTAAATCCCTGGGGTCACTCCGACAGTGCCGACCATCATAACACCTGCTGTTTGCCGGGCACCAGGCTCTCTTCTGAGAGCTTTACCTGGATCGACACAGCTGAGCCGCACCACGATGCTCTGAAGTAGAAATTACAGCCATGCTCATTTTTCAGTGGAGCAGCTGAGGCCCGCAGAGGTGAAGTGAGCAGCAGAGCTGGGGTGTGAACCGGCCACCAGACTCCCCCGTGCCCTTCTGCACGGCGTAGTCCCTGGCTCAGTGGCTCTGCAGTTTGGCCTGGTGTATCTTTAGATCTGAGCTCGGCCCGGGCAGGGAATCAGAAGAATGACAGTAACTGGCACCCCTCACGTTTCCACCGAGCTTTGCGGTAGGCAACGCAGAGCAGGAGTCAGAGCGAGCTCTGACGCGGGAGCGGGGGTTACCATCTTTGTTTTCAAAAGCAGAAAGCAAGGTGCAGAGGGGAGAAATGGGCATCCCAGAGCCACAGGGGATGCCCACCTCCTGCCAGGCTAGATCCCGGCCCCTCCAAAGGGTACGGCTAGGGGATAGAAGAAGTGGTGGAGAAAGGGAAGCACATGGGACATGGGGGGCCGCTCCATGGAGGCTGAGGAAACAGCTGGTGAGTGGCCTGGGAAGGTTCCTGAATGGGAGCTGGTGCTGCATCTGAAGGGTGCTCTCTGCGTGCAGGAGGGGCCTTGCTGGGGGCTGGTCAAGGGAACTGCCCTAATGGACAGAACAGAGGGACCGATGCCAGATCCTCTGGCTTCAGTGCCCTCTGGGGACCAACCCCTCCGGCCGAGAAAGCAGAGGTGCCCAGACCACAGATGCCACTCAGGCCTTCATGCCAAGCCCAGTCTTCATTCCTTAATCCACTTAATTCATTCAATAGCTGTCCCCTGGGCCCCTTGCCTGGGCCTGGCTCGATGCTGAGTATTGAGAGAAGTAACCAGGACAGTCCCTGCTACCAAGGGGCCAGCCATTTGGTGGGAGAGCAGAGGAGCCAAGAGAAGTGACAATCTTCAGAGAGAAGGGTGGGCTGGGCCTCAGAGGAGGACACCTCAAGCAGCCTGCAGGGGCAGGCTCTCTGGGAGGGCTTCCTGGAGGAGGTGGTGTCTCTAGCCCTGCTGTTACAGGGCTTCCTCTCCTGCTGCTCCACTTCTGGATACTTGAGCCCTCCTTGTAGGTCACAGCAGCTCTGGTGTGGCCATGGGCTCTGGAGGGAACAGTCTGGCAAGTCCCCGAGTTCTGTAATTCTGGGCTCCAGCCAGTACCAGGTTCTCTCTAGTTTGGGGATCTAAAGTTTGACATTGGGGAAGTGAGGCCCCCTCAGGTGGTTGTGTGGGTGTCTACCCTGGGACATTTGCCCACCTGGGAGTCTTGATTCCCCATTCGGCAGGAGATGCTGAAAGGGAGAGCACATAAGGCTCAGACCACCAATCACAGGCTTGCATCCTGTTGCAACTAGAAAGGGCTTGACATTGGAGCTCCCTCTGCACAGAGCCGGGGCAAGTCCTGTGTGGGGCAGTGTTGGTGCAGGGATGAGCCCGGGGCAGGGCCTGCACCCTTGGCTGGAGCTGGCCTCTAGAAGAGGTGCCCTCCTAGACCACCTGCTCTTCCTCTACCTTCTTTTCATCAGTCTTAACAACAGTCCCATCCTCATAATACCCTAAAAAGCCTGCACTTTGGGGGGAATATGCTGCTCCCCTGTGTCTACTACCCAACCCGTGCTTCTGCCTTGGGAGGAAGACACACCTGCCTTCAAATTCTGGTTCTGCCCTCTAGGCTGCTGCCTGTAAAATCGAGCGGATGACATTTGTCTGGAAGGGTTGAGTGGGAATCAGGAAGAGCAAGGGTACAGAACCTGCACAGGCCTGGATCTAGATCCAAGGAAGGGAGGCCCAGGGAGGGGAAAGGCCCTGTGTGCCGTCACTCTTTCTAGGACACAAACCCGTGGCACTGGGGTCACCTGTCACCCACGCTCGGGTCAGTTGACTACCTGATGCTCCCACTGACCAGCCCGGCTCCAGCTAGTGAAGGCTGCCGACTCAGGCCAGCGCCTTCCCCCAGAGTCCTGTCTCAATATGAAGATTCAGTTCCCACTTTCTGAGCTCCTTCTACAGATCAAGGGTGGCGCTGGGTGGCAGGGCAAGATTCAGCGCTGTGTTTGAAGCTCATCTTTCAGCCATATTGTTTTACTTGCAAAATAATTGTGTGCAAGGAAGCAAAAGCCTTTAGCTGTGTTCCGGATTTTAAGACAATCAGCACCGTTGAGTTGATTCTTGTCAGTTTAGGGAATTGGCAGTCGGTGGGCTACTTGTAGTCACGTTGGTGGAGAAAATCCTCCTGAAGCAAAGAGAATTCATAACCCTGGATGGCCAAATAGTTTTCTATAGCAAATATTCTAACAAATGATAACAAACATTCATAGACTCAAAGTTATAAGTCAATAGCCCTTAGAACTGTGAAAACAAAATACTCATAACAGCAAAGCTGATGGCTCTTCTTGGTAAATAGAATGAAGTTTGACCTTTGGAGAACAAGAGGCAGAATCGGTACAGCTTCAACTTAAACGTTATGGTCATCTTATGTAAATAGGTAATAATCTTTCCCCTTACCTGTCTAAAGGAAGATAAACAAAAAGCCCAGGGTCAGTAGCTCCCTAGTCTCTTAAATTTCATGCAAACATATCTGAGGATTCTGTTTTATTGTTTGTTTCTGGTTTTGTTTTTTAATTGAGGGATAACTTACAGATAATAAAGAGCACTGCTCTCAAACATGCAGCCTGAAGAATCTACATATTGCACAGATTGTTAACACGACAAGCCTGACTGTTATCCTATGAAAGGCCGGCTTACAGGGTTAGCCCTTGGCCTGGGTCCAGGAATTTAGAGTCCGAAGGGTCTCCACCGTCCTAACTGATCAGGACAGCTCACTGTGCCTGAACTGTCTGTGCAAATATGGTTTATGCAGAACACCCGCTTTCCTTCTGGGAGTCTGGAATTGGGTATGTGCTGGGCAGAGGGTGCCTATTGAGCAGCCCCAGTAAAAACCCCGGCTCTGGGTGTCCTTAGTTGGCTACATCTTAGACGTTTTGTCACAACCTGTTGCTGGGGAACTAGGTGTGTCCCGTGTGACTCCATGGGGACAGGACGCTTGGAAGCTTGTGCCTGGTCAGCTTCCCCTGGCTGATTTTTCTGTGTGTCCTGTGCTGTGATAAATGGTAGCCACCAGTCATCCTAGAGATTCGTGGAACCTGGAGTGGACGTGGGGACCCCGACATACATATGTAGACACTCCCATAACTCCACCCAGATCAAGATGTAGGGCCACTAAAGACGCCCTCTCCCAGACAATGCCCCCCAAAGACTTGGTCATTGTCACCCATTGCTGTCACTGTCCCCTATCCCTGCCAGAAGTTCTTGGGGCACATCCTTCTCACTTGATCGCCTCCTACATCTCTTTTTGCACACAGAATTGCTTTCTCTTTTTGCACACAGCTTACTCACAAACACGTCTTTTGTCTCCTGGAAGTAGCATCCCCCTGACCTGGTGATGTTTTACCCACCAGAAGACCATTCCTTAATGCTACCCTCTGACCCCCAGCGCTCAACTGCCCCTTCTTGCTTTTAAAAACCTTGTGAATATTGGCTTATTTTAAATTATGCACCTTATTAAGATGCTCCCAGGGTTTTTAATAGTCTGCCTTCTTGCTGGAGACTTCTTAAAAAGCTCCAATCCTACACCCACTCTGAGAACACTTTAAAGCAGAGCAGGATTCATCAGAACAGTTTCAGTCGAAGTTAACTTTGTGGTTTTTCCCACACAGCGTGTTGTAGGGATTTATATGTGAGGTTGGAAAATGCTTCCATGAGTCTGCCCTCTCAAGCAGAGGGCTTTGCGGATGAGGTAGAGCAGCCACCGAGGCATCCCCAGAGGGATCAGTGTCCTCTTATGAAGTGACAGGCTTTTCATACTTTTCGCTGAAGGAGGTATAGAAAGGGTGGCATTTGCACCGTGTTGACCAGAGACGATAACAACAAAAACTCAAAATCCACAAATAGAGGCTCAGAAATGACTTAACACCTTGAAACAGTATCCTGAAATACCAGTGAATCTTTTGCACCAATATAATTAAGTATTTTTAATTTTTTCTGCTGTAGAACTCATTTTCATGCAAACTCTCAAGAGACTAATATATTTTCGGCTGTGTTTGAATGAGACTCTTAAAATAAACATGGAGCCGTGCAAATACCAGCAGCTTGAGTGGCTTTTATGGGATGAAATAACCTGATTAACTCATATTTACATTTCTTCATGTATAAATAGGATTGATCTTTCTTATCACTTTTTTTTTTTTTTTTTTGCGAGGAAGACCAGCCCTGAGCTAACATCCGTTGCTAATCCTCCTCTTTTTGCTGAGGAAGACTGGCCCTGGGCTAACATCCGTGCCCATCTTCCTCCACTTTATATGGGACGCCGCCACGGCATGGCTGACAGGCAGTACGTCGGCGGGCGCCCGGGATCCGAACCGACGAACCCCGGGCTGCCAAGCGCGGACGAAACCGCTGCGCCACCGGGCGGCCCCTCTTATCACTTATTTTTGATGTGAAAGTGGAGGTCCCTCCACAGCTTCTCTTCTAGAACTGGAAGGAGAAGGAAGAGACTAACGCTGTCCTCTTCTCTTCCTTGACCACCTCACCCAGGACGTGGAGGATTCTGGATTAAATATTTGGTACAAAGTGGAACCTGTTCATCACATTAGGTTAAGAGCTATGTGTATATATCTTTTATTTATAAATGAAATTTGAAAACAAGAAGAAAAATCTGGACACACGATCAATCAGACAGGGTCGATGTAAAGCAGGGACCGGGAAGACCGGCCTTCACAGAATCCCGGGTTCTGGCCCAGCCTCCCAGGCGCCTCTGGGATGCAGCTGAAGGGCCCGTCACAGCAGGGCCGAGAGCAGCTGGCGGGTTATTCCTTCTCCGTGCAGGGTGGCTACAGGTCGCCCAAAGAGTTTCAACTCTACATCCCGGCTCTGCCACGTCCCTCTGGGTTCCTGAGCAAATCAGAACTCTGAGTCCATTTTCACACCTGAAAATGTGCTCAACAGTGCCTGCCGCACTGGTTCATTTTGAACAGTGGATGTGCTGATGTGTGCAGACGGTTTTGCAACCTGGCATTTATTGAGCACTTACTAAGTGCCCGGTGCTATAAGCACTGTATATGTGTTCATCTCACAGTAGCCCGGGGCGGGAAGTGCTCCAAGCATCCTTCCCATCCTACAGATTAGGAAACTGAGGCCCAAAGGTTCTATCACTTGCCCAAGTCATACAAGGAACGAGTGGCAGAGGGGGACTGAAGGTCTCTGGTTGGGCATCCTTGCCATCAACCAGCGTGCTATGGTCCCTGTGAAACTGCAGCATAACTCATAGGATATTCTCTACCTGGGGGCAGTCCCTGCTGAGGGCACCCTAGCAGGGTGGGGTGTTACTTGACATGGAAACATCTGTCCCCAACCCCTGTGCCACTGCTGCAGCCCTTGGCCCGGCCTCCTTTCCTCCCTGGTGCCTCTCACCCAATGCGTTGTCTCCAGGACCTTCCTGATCCGTTTTCCTTTCCTCCTCCCTGCCAGAGGAGCTTTCTCCAGCCGAGGCTTCTCCGTGACTGCCCCTGCCCATGGGATAAAGTCCCAATCCTTGGGCTGAGCCTCCGTCCCTGTGAGCAGACCCTCTCTGGGCCCGGGACCCACATGCACTTTCCTGGTCCCTGCTTCAGCCAGGCTGAGACACACGCAGCTCCTGACAGTGCCACCCAAACTCTCCGTATTTGTCTTCAGAATGGCCCCTCCCCTCCTTCAAGGCCAGGTTCAGAACCCCCTCTCCCAGGAAGCCAGGGGCCCTGGGTCCTGCACTTTAAGGCACTGCTTTTTTTCTGTAGCATCCTCGTGGCCCTTGTCCCTTCCACCCACTAGGCTGCTGTTTGTGCAGACATCAGGAGCAGCCCTGTGGCCCAGACTGTGCCGGTCTTCCCAGTCCCCCCTGCAGGGAACATGGGGCTGCATGAAGTCGATTCTGCACAAGAGATGGGGGCCTGGTGTGCAGGCCCAGTCTGAGCTGGCCCCCCACGCTCCCTGTGGCACCTTTGGCAAGTCCTCGCCCCCCCGAGCCACAGTCTCCTCCATGGTACAGTTGGAATGCTAATGGCCTTGTTTATAGAGCTGAGCCAGTGGAGGGAGATGTGCTTTGTGGGGTGTAGAGAGATTTCGGAGTTGGGCACGCTTGTTGGTCCAGTGGAGAAACAGTCTGTTGCGTTTATTCAAGAAGATGGTATGCATGTCCCACACTCTCTTTCTCATGCTCTGGGCTGGGAACCAGGCCTCCACTTACCCACAGGGCAGTGTCCTCTCTCCTCTGTCTTTCTCAGTCTCCTCTCGCCTCACCCACTCACTTGCTTTCCTCCTCAGCCAGGGGCCTCTCCCCTTTCACCCACACTGAACCCCAGGGAGTCTGCCCACCACCAGTCAGTCAACAAACACATGTCTGTCTGAAGAGGAATAAGCCCTACGTCCGTCACACCAAACATCAGAGAATCCAAGATGCTATCTGGGAAGGGTGTGAGCAAAGGGGTCCCTGATCCCCCAACACACACCCCCAGCCCATTTCCGCAGCTCATTGCCTATTTGCTGTGGGGGCTTGAGCTGGAAGGAAAAAATATTGAGCTTATAATTCCAGAGTCTGAATAAGGTCTTTTGAGAGCATGTACCATCTTAAAGTAGTGAAAACAGACATGGGCCCCACCAACTACTGCTGCTAACAATTGTTCCATTAACACTAAGAAACATGGTAGCTTCTTCAGTTATTATCCCCCTGGTGCCAGGCTCTGTGCTTAAAACTGTGTGCCAAGCGTTGATCTGGGGTCTTTACATCTGCTGGCTCATGGAGTCCTCACAGCACCCCAGTGAGAGGTGTTCCCAGTAGCCCCATTTTATAGATGAGAACAGTAAGGCTCAGAGAAGGTGAGGGGTTGGTACATGGTCACACAGCTCCTCAGTAGCCAAATCAGACGTGGGATACGGAGGTCCTTGTTGCTGCACTCTCTCTCTGTTGGAGTAGCTGGGGTTTGGTGTCACTTGTTACCAGTGGGCGTGTGTGTCATCGCCCCTTTATTTCAGTCTGTAAATTCACTCCTTGAGCTGCTTGCTCTTGTTTAAGTGTTTGACAAATAGCAAATGTGACCACCAGGAGAGCCCAGTGCAACTGCCAGGGCTGGGTGTGATGAACATCTGGGCTGCAGTGGTAAATATGGGGGGGGGTGTGCGCGCGCACATGCATGCATGTGTCCATGTATTTAATTCACTGCATTTTCTTTAAGTAGAACTTGTTAGCCGTCGAATCACCAGGATGGAACAGGTGATACCTCTGGGTGAGCAAGATTTAAAGAAATAAACGCCTCAGCGTAATCCCACAGCTTTCTCTCCAATCCTCAGCGGGACAGTCATTCTAATACTTAGTCTTCTATCTTGGTAACCACATTGCTTCTCAGTGAGTTCATCAGACTGCTGAAGAGAAATCCTCTATCCAGCTGGCCTGGGCCTTCAGCAGTTTTGAAGTCCAAAGCCCTGGCAGGCAGCTTTCTTATCTGCTCACTGCTTTTCTCCAGCAAGTCATTCCACTTATCCAGTGCCTGCTGTGTGCACGTGACCCTCCCCATCGCCTGGCGGTCGGGGTGTTGTCCCACAGTCCAGGTGAAGAAAATGGGCTTGGAGGGAGGTGGCTCGTCTGTGGCTGCACCATCGGTGGGGGACCGAGCCTGAATTTGCCCCCCTGGCCTGAACCCCCCGCCTTCCTTCTTTCCACTTCAACCGTGTGACGCGCATCACGGTCTCTGATTGCTCCCAATTAATCAGAAAAGAAAGAAAGCCAAAGGGACCAGGGCATCTTTGTATTACCCTTCCGTTTATCTGCTCTTCTTTCTTCCCTGACTGTTGCAAAAGCTGACATCGAGATTACAGCCGCTCACGTGCATCTTTACAGTAATCATTTGCAACACCAGGACTATCTTTTCCAGTTGGAAAGGAGGCATTTTCTGCCTCTTAGAGAACAGTCCTCCTCCCAGCTCCCTCCAGTTGCTGGTAACAGTCCCTGGTAACACTCAGGGTCTCTCGGTACCACTCTGAGCGGTGTCCTTGTCACACCCTTGGGAAATAGACCCAGATCCCTTTTCCATACTTTTCAGCTGAAACTGGACCAGCGTTTTTCAGCAGAGTGTTGAAGTGCTTCCTTTGCTCCTGGGCTGTCAAGCACATCCTTCCTGGGGTGCCCGGGGCCTCGTGAGCCCTCGGAGGGCCCTTAAGTACTCTTGGGAAGAATACAGCCTTGTTTCTGAGATGATTTCTCTCCAGCAAGCAGGATTCCTGTGGAGCATAACACAGGCTTGATTTTGCCCAAACAAGCCAGTGAGCATTTATTAAGTACCTGCTGTGTACAAAACACCTAGGATCAAAGATAGCACAGGTCCTCCCTGCCCTGAATCACAAAACGAGAGGGTGTCAGTATATGGTGAAACCATGACTTCTATCACGTAAAAAGAAAAATCTTTTCATCTGATGCTCACAAAATCTCTGGGAGGTGGGGATGAGGCTGGGACTATCATGTCTGTTGGAGGGTTTGGTAAACTGAGGCCAGAGGGGTTTTGAAGCAGCTGTTGATTTGCGGCTGTGGACAAGGTCTCGGCTGTCCGACCCCCCGCCCCCCTCCCCAGTGGTGGTCCTCAGGGGCAGAGGTTAAGAAGGAGTAGCCCTCGCGCTGCACATGCCAGCTGGAGAGAAATTAAGGTTCCTTGTGAGTAGATATGTCTTAAAGAGTCCTCTTGACCCGGGGAACAGGACTGAGGGGTCTTTTTGAGGAATAACGAACCTGTCTTTATCTGCTTTCCTGGAACCTAGCTTTTTCCACGCCGGGACTCCGTTCACCTGCTCTGGGGAGCAGCCTTGCTTTCTGGCCGGGATTATGCATGTGACACTGGCCTTCTTTATCTTCTCCCTCCCTGTTTTCTTCACAACACACTGGGCTTTCTTTCCCTCCTGTACACAGGCAGGGGCTTTGACGTGGTTTCCCCAACAAAGATGGGGGAGAGGAGTCTTTCTCTGGCTTCTGGCCCACTGGACTTGCAGACGTACCTATGAGTGTGGCTGCACGGGTCCTGAACGGGCTTGCATCAGC
The DNA here is from genome assembly GCA_031878705.1 of Tapirus indicus. Classification (NCBI taxonomy): domain Eukaryota; kingdom Metazoa; phylum Chordata; class Mammalia; order Perissodactyla; family Tapiridae; genus Tapirus; species Tapirus indicus. The sequence continues at coordinate 99,911,982 of CM062923.1, read as the reverse complement.
AATAGCCAGCTTCCCAGACGGTAGTGAGCACAGCCAGCGAAGGGTGGGAGAGACTAATGCTAACCAGGTCCCAACTCATGACGTCCGCAAGTGGTGGTCAGGACAACCCCCTTTGTCTGACAGGCTCCGTCCTGTCCATCTATCAGGACCCATCTCGAGGGCCACCTCTTCATGGAAGCCTTCCGGAAGCCTCTTAGGACATCAGTCATGCCCTGCCGCATGCTTGTGCCGCATCTGCCCCTTCTTCTCCTGCTCACACAGGTGTCCCCATGGAGGAGGGGTACGTGATTCTCCGGGAGCTTCCGTGGTAGGAGGAGACTCTGGCGTTCTAAAAACGTTCCCCTGCGGATCCTGACCTGTGCCTCCAGTGGAGAGTCTGGCCTTTTGTTGTCGTTGTTTCGTGTCCTGGTTACTACTGAAAGTGATTTTGTTGTATAGAGGTGGGGAGGTTAAAAAGGATCCGAAAGGATCCACTTGGGGAGGTAAAGACCCCAGTGTGCCCTTGCCCCGTCCTGCCTTCATCCAGAGGTACCCACTCGCGGACGCTGATGTAACGCGCTGCTCTATTCCAGTGTTATTTCTTTTGTTAGTTCTGCCCCCACCCCTCTCCCTCTCTTTCTTCTCTCTTTCCCTGTCTCTCTCTCTCTTCTCCAAAATAGGAATCACTTGGTTGTTCTCTGCATCTCTGGCTTCCAGCCAGCCCCCGGCATGTCATAGATGCTTGTTCAGCTGATGAATGAATGAAAACTGAACGAATGAATTCCCGCTCATCACCTCGAGGCCCTGAGACTTTATACTACTCAGTGAGAGGGAATTTAGTATGATCAGGAGGATGCTCGACCGCTGAGACCCAGTGAAGGCGGCACCAGCTTCTGACAGCAGTACCGACAAGAGGCACGGTGACCCCTCCCCCTACAGGAAACCCTGGCCTTGCGGAGGAGGCGGTCAGGCGCAGCCAGGGAGGGCGGCCGCATCCCGAGCTGGTCTTGGCTGTTTCTGCCCAAGGTTCCCAGCCAGTCTCTAAAAACAAGCGATGGCCCCTGAGTTCTCACTGTGGGCCATGGATGCACTGTGGAGGACAGGGTCCTGGGAACCTTGGACCACCACCGTCTGGCCTTTCTGTTCCCAGGGCAAGTGTTCCCTTCATCGCTGGTAATCAAAGACAGTGTGTTCTGACCAGACCGTGCTTTCTCCTGCTGCGTTGTGCCGAGTTTCTATGGTAACGGTTTCCAAAGTGGTGAATTTGCTTTTCCTCTTAATTCTGTAATGCTCTCAGGCTTTCCAAAAATAGTCTTCTTTTCCTGGGTCCTAGGTGGGTCTCGACATGTTCGGCTGCTCTGTCTTGACGGGCACCAGCCTTTTCATTGTATTTAACTTTTTCACAAGGGTCCCCTGGGTCCAGGGCTAGAATCCTCGTTGTTTAGACAGGAAACAGACCCAGCAGCAGGAGTGGCCCAGGCCAGCAGGCAGGACTGCACGTCCTCCTGGGGGTGGGGAGCATCTCCATCCACCCTGCCTGTCCACGCCCCCCTGGTTACTCCCCCAGGGCCAGGAGACCACAGCCTGTCAGTGTGATGCACAGTTCAGACCCCAGGCCTCCTAGGAGTCCGTGTTGATTTGTAAGATCCACAGCAGGGATGAAAGCCCAGGCCACTTTTCTGGCACCTGAACTCCCGCCCCGGTGGGTCTTTAGACCTCCCCTCCAGAATGCACTGTGAGGGAATCGCCCTGTGGGCCTTTCCTTTCTTCTCTCACGTTCCCAGCGGAATTCACTTAAAGTTAACCAGATCCAAAAGTGGAAAATGTAGAAAATCAAAAAATTCCACTGTGGAGAGGCCTGGAGAGGGCAGCAGGTCCAGTCGTCTGCCCTGGACGCCCGGGGCCCACCCAGCGATGACAACAAGGATGACACTTACAGTGACAGCTCACGGGTGCTGAGCACTACAGCCGGGTGCCACGGGGCTCAGATACACGAGCGCATTTCACCCCCACAGCACCCTGCAGAGGGTTCCTACTCTTATCCTCATCTTACAGATAAGGAAACCGAGGCTAGAGAGGGTCGGTCACTTGCCCATGTCACATAGCCAGAAGGGAACAGAGCTGGGTCTCAGCCTCATGCCTGGTTCTTCAGCCCACGGAATTAACCCCAACCCGCCCTGCCCCGGGCCGTGCAATCCGTTGCCTGGTTCTTTTCTCTGTTAAAGTGCATTAATGCCATTTTAGGGCTGTCTATGTCTGTATTCCTTTTAGATGCTAAGCCCTTCAAGGTCAGAGGTCCTGGGTTAGCCCTTGGCATCTCTAGTGTCTGTTCAATATCTCCTGGTGCAGAGTGGGCCTTCAGCATTTGTTGAATGAATGACGAATGGGTGGATGGCACTCTGAATCTATCCAGTCTTTATACTTGCCCCATAGAGACGCTGCGAGAATTTAGTGATGAGGGAAATTATCTTTATAACATCTATAGGCTGGCTGGAAGCATCCTTGGATTCTGATGAACTAGGCCACCCAGGGAGCCTGGGCCACAGATGGCTCTGAAGAAACAAAACTGAGGGCGTCGTTCCTCGTACAAATTCTGAAATCCCAACTACTTCTCAGATTGGCCACACATCAAGTTGCCAGATTTAGCCAATAAAAATACAAGATGCCCAGTTAACTTTGAATGTCAGATAATTTTTTAGTATAATTTTTTACTTAGTCCAGTGCAATATTGTGGATATACTTATAGTAAAAATTTATTTTGTTGTTTATCTGAAATTCAGATTGAATTCGGTGTCCTGTATTTTTGTGTCCTGTGTACAGAGAAGGGTTTATCCGAATCCTCACCACACGGGCTCTGGCTTTAGTTCCACCTGTAACTGACTCAGTTTCTGGCAAGGACTTCTGAGCCCTGGGCCTGACCTTAGAGATAAGCAGTAAGCGAGGCTCAGAGAGGGAGGCAGGGCTCCAGCAGGGCCAGGTCCCAGGTCTCCCGGCCCTGAGCAGCCCCGAGGCATCACAGCCCACTGGGGACAGGGGACAGTATGAATGCTTTTCCCCCCGGACGAATTTAACTTTAAAATCCGCAGCCCAGGAGCATCAAATTCTTGTCCTGGCTGGGCCAGGGTGCTGCAGGGCCAGGGCCCCGAGGACGGTCTAAGGGAGGAGGGTCCGGTGGAGACCGGGGTGTGCCAGCAGGCTCCACTTGACAGAGCCCCGCCAACAGACGCCCATTCTCCCGTGCTTCCTCTCCTCTGAACGGTGGCCATTATTCAGGACAGTGTCTGCCAGAGCCACCTCTGGTGACTGCGCTTTGAAGATTTCCTTTTGAAAGCATTTTCTGTTCCTTTCTCCAGAGAGGCCAGGCTTAGGGGAGATTTGTGTCACCCCCGTCTCCTCAGCAGGAACACATGGGGACCTGGAGGCCGCCCTCCTCCTTGGGGCAGCTTGGCTGTGGGGGGCGGGTGGGCACTGCGTGCACCCTGGGGGACGGTGCCCCAGTGTCCACGACATCTGTACCCTCCTGGAACTCTCCATACCACGCTCGGCCACCGCGTATCACACAGTGACCCCAATACTGAGGGACAGGGACCCCGAGGGCTGGGGCACCATCCTGGCCTCCGGGAGCAGCTGGGCATCATAACCATCTCGTGTGTGACCCATTCCAGGGTTCAGAGCAATTCTTTTAATGTTATGAAGTTTAAAAACACCAAAAAGTAACAGACACCTGTATAGGCCCACTGACCAGAATAGACCATTTTTAATATTTCGTCATATTTGCGCATCTTTTCTTATAATAAAATATAGAAAAAATGAGTCCCCTTTGTTTTACGTGTCCCCCTTTCTCAGAGGCAGCCACTGTGGTGAATCTGGCTGACACATTCGTGATCCATCTTTATACTTTAACTTACATGTATGTGGATCCATGTATAATATATGGTGTTATTTGTAGGCATTTTTAATTTCAGGAATGGCATCTGACTTTATTTGGTGACCTGCCTTTTCCCACCAGGAAGGGATTTTCACCTCGTATGGGAACCTTCTGGCAGCTCCCTTCTCTGAGGCGGTTTATATCATTTTCCCTGTTTTTAAATGAGAAACCGGAGCCTCAGAGAGGTTAAGAAATGGCCCTAGATCACACAGCAAGGAAATGTTGGCTCTGAGGCCAAGTCTCAGTGTGCCCTCAGGATTCTTGGCTGCTGGTCCTAGAATTCATTCATTCACCCAGTATCTGGTGTCTGCTGGGTTCTAGGCACTGGGGATACTGTGGGCAACAGGGAAGGTCACTGCCTTCCTGGAGGTTATAGTCAGGAAGTACAGCCTTTATAGATGACACCGACTGTGAGCACTGACCATTGGTCCACTCTGTCCTGCTGTCTCCTCTTCAACAAGCCAACAAGTGTTTTTCTGACCTTGACGTGACGTCTCCTCTGATGGGGAAACGAGCCCCCCACCCCCCACCCCCTGCCCACCCGTGTCTTTGTGACCGTTAGTGTCTACCTCAGCAGGAGGACTTGTTTTCTTGTTCTGTCTCCTTGGGCCACACTCTCTTCTGCACGGTAGCCCTTCTGGTGTTTGAAGTTAGGAGTCGCATCCCCCAAATCTGCTCTGAGCTGAACCCTCATCCAAGGATTCCATTCTCAGCGGGCCACTGGTCACACCTGCCCACCGATGTGAGAAGACGCAGTCGCCACCCGGAGGGCATCCCCAAAAGTGTCTTAAAATTGACTGGGGCTGACTGGAGGGCCTTTCAGAAAGACCTTCTAGATGCTTCTCTCACCACCTGCTTCTGAGGTGACTTCAGCTGACACTCCTTCATTCTGACCATGAGTCAGTTCCTAGTCAAATCTTCCCAACTCCCAAATGGTGGCACCGAGGCTGCCCTTTTTAGGTTTTCCACTCACGGGATTTTGCCATTTAAAGTGATTTTCGTGTCTAACCTGTCACTTTGTATAATCTGTTTTACGAAGAAAAAAACATCAAAAGCAGCAAACCTGAGACAGACGGATTGAGTGACAGTGCTGGCCGGACTTGGAGCATCTCTCGGCAGCCTGCCTCAACATAAGCTGGGGGGCACGGGGTGGTGTCTGTTACAACTGCAAATGAGTATCTGATATTGACCGCACAAAAGCCCACGACCGGAAATGCCAGGTTCCTGGTTCCCTCACTTTAGCTTAAGCAATCAGATAAGAGATGCATATAAAACTCTCAATCACTGCAAGAACAACAGAAGGAGAGAATATCAGGAATTGAGTGACTGTCTTGTGCCACATCATATCATATATGATCTTATTCACTCCTTGCAAGAATCCCACTGGTTCCACTGTGTTATCTTCATTACTTACAGGGAAGGAAATTGAGGCAGAAGACGGGAATGTGCGTTAACTCTGGGGAGTCCAGCAGGGGGCGCCAGGGCAGGTGGCTGCAGAACAGGCATCGACGTCCAGGCACGTTCAAGGGGGAGAAGGTGCAGCTTCCTGCCCTGGCCTGAGCCCCGCTTTCCAAGAGGCCACCGGCTAAAAGTGTTGGTGGCCTCACCTAAGTGCTTCTGTTGTGGACGGGTCAGGGGAAGACACTGCTCATGTAGCCTCGAGAAGGGCAGCGCACCCTCAGGGAGGGCCGAGGAAACCGCTGCCCTCTGTGAAGCCGGCAGGTGGAAGGGGGGACTGGGGGGAGATGCTGGAGAGGCGGAATCAGCCTTGGCCTTTGTTTGTCCAAGGGGAGAGTGGCTGTCATTCATCAGTCGGTCAACATGTATTTATTAGGCACCACTGTATGCCAGAACTGTGTAAGGCTCTAGGTGTTTCATCATGAGAGTCAGCAGATCTGCTCCCCCATCACAGAGCTTCCAGACTACTGAGGGAAGCAGGCAGGAACTGTGTCTTGGGACAGGTGTCCCCAAAGAGAGGATTGGTCTTGGGGTCTGGGGAGGGAGGGCTATCGTGGGAAGGATGCTTGGCTGAGATCTGAAGGAGGAGTAGGTTTAATGGAAAGCTCGGGGCCCTCCTTTCGGGCCAGAGGCTCTGCTGCCCATCCACACCGGTCCCTCAGCCCCCGTAGGCCGGATGTGCCCGATTCATCTTGTAATCCATCTCATCGGCGTCACCAGCCTGGGGGCAAAATGAGGTCACAGTTCCTTTATTTAAACTTTTAATTGTATTTTTAATAGAATATATATATTGTTATTCTCATTTGTGTCTGTCATTATATTTATTAATATATACTAAAAATGTTAATTTAATTCAACATATTAATTTAATGTACCATTATACTATACAGACATATAAGAAGGACACATATGTAAAGGTAGTGCTGGATGAATTCTCACAAAGGGAACACAGCCCCTGTAACAGCAGCCCCCATCAAGAATCAGCACGTGGGGGCCGCCCGGTGGCGCAGCGGTTTAGTCCGCGCTTGGCAGCCCGGGGTTCGCGGGTTCGGATCCCGGGCGCCCGCTGACGCACTGCTTGTCAGCCATGCCGTGGCAGTGTCCCATATAAAGTAGAGGAAGATGGGCACAGATGTTAGTCCAGGGCCAGTCTTCCTCAGCAAAAAGAGGAGGATTGGCGACGGATGTTAGCTCAGGGTCGGTCTTCCTCACAAAAAAAAAAAAAAAAATCAGCACGTGGTCTGTCCTGAGCTCCTCCTAGTGGCCCCTTCCTGTCACTACACCCCCCCAGGTTGCCAGGTCCCACCTGAGGGACAGAGCTATGTCATGGATGAAATGCTGAGCTCCTCTGAGCTCGCCCATCGAAGGCTGCTCCTCTCAACCCAAGCAGGTGCTTTGAAGCCACCTGTTGACCCAGTCATGGGCATCCTTTAAAAAGAGCTCCTGAGATTCAGTGCGGGCCAAGCGTGGTGCTGCCTGCAAGTAGCCCCGCCGGGCGCTGTGTTAATTTTCTGATGGTTCACAGTCCCAACAGATAGTCTTCCTCATTTCCTTCCCTCTCTCCCTTCCTCACTCCTTCTCCTTCCTCCTTCCTTACTCTCACCCCGAACTAGAGTGTGGGCCCCCTGAAAGCAGGGGCCTCATCTGTCTTGCTCACCTCTGTATCCAGAGTCTAGAACTGTGACCCCCAGTTACTCCATATATGTCAGACAAGTGGCTGAGTGATGTGGCCCTTGCTCCCGTAATCCCCCATGCTGTCTGCATCTTCCAGCTAGAGTGTGGCTCCTGGGGGTGGTGACCATTACATCTCCAGAGCTCAGTACGGAGTCGGACACCAGAGTCAGGGTGGCTGTCTGCAGATCGGGAAGCACCCCGGCTCCACAGTCAAGACACACCTGGCTCTCAGCCCTGACTCCACCACGGATTAGGGCTGTAGCCATCTGCTTACCCATCTGTAAAATGGGGATATAGTGGTCCCCTCCAACAGGGTAACTGAGTGATTAAATAAGAGTATTTTAAAATCTCTAGCACGTTCCCTGACCACCGCAGGGCCTCCACGCTGGCAGTAGCAGTAGTGCTGGCAGTAGTGCTGGCAGTAGCAGTAGTGCTCAATAAATGTGTACTGAAGGAAGCCCTAACTGTTTAGTCTTCCTTCATTCAGGTACCATTCAAAAACACCATTGATTACGGGCCTAATAGGTGCCAGAGCCAACCCTGGGGCTTCAGGCACATCAGCCTCTGGAGGGGTCTGGAAGGGTCTGGATGGTCTGGACATTGGTCTCCTGAGCTGGAGCAGACCCTTCAGGGCTGTGTCCAGGGTTATGGCCTCCCTGTGAGCAGCCCCCCTGGAGTCTCCAACCTGGAGTGTCGGCAGCAGAGAGCCTTTACAAATGGAAAGAGGAAGCTCTGGTCTCTGGAGGGCTAACAGGCCCGCAGCGATCAAGGCCTTGGGAATTAGAATCACTCTTCTGGGGAGTCCGTCTGGGGCACCAGAAGCTCTGAAATGTTCGTACCCGTTGACGCAGGAGTTCTGGACCTGGGAGTCTGCCCCAGTAAATGAAAACGCATGTGCAAGCATGTATGTGCACCCAAATGTATGTACAAGGATGCTTATCAGTGCATTATTTGTAATAGGAAGAAAATCAAAATTCCTAAATCTCCAATTCTAGGAGAAGGGTTAAATTATGGCTTGTCTTTATGATAGAATATTATACAACTATTGAAGTGGTATTTTGATGGACTTTTTATACAAGAATATAAAACCACATGTTTAAACATATTCTCTGTCTCTCTCCGTCACACACACACACACACACACACACACACACAGAAAAAAAGATTGTAAAGAAAAATATCAAAATGTTAACAGTGATTATCCCAAAGTGGTAAGGTTACGATTCTCATTTTTTGTCCTCTTTTATATTTTCTTAATGTTCTATGCTGAGCGTATATTACTTTTAAAAATAGAAGAGGAATGAAGACATTTTACACCCCGTGCCGTCAAGGAGGGGCCTGGCATTTAGAGAGGGAGGGTGTGTAAGTCCCAGTGAGTTGCAACTAGCCATCCAGTGAGAAGCTGAGCTGCTCTGGGCCTTAATGTTTCCATCTGCAGAGTGGGCATGAGAGTGTCTGCCTCAACAGGTTGCTGTGAATACTAATTTTTATAGATTTAAAAATGCACTGTCGGTTATAAAGAAGGCAAAAGGAGAGCCCTGTGAGATGTCCCATGTGGACCAGGCAGATGGCCCTCTGGAGGGCAGCCCTCCCCAAGCCCAGCGGGCCCTGGATAATTCTCTTCTCCTTCTTCACAGCTGCCCATGATGGGAGGCGCCTTCATGGACTCGCCCAATGAGGACTTCAGCACCGAGTACTCCCTCTTTAACTCCTCCACGAACGTCCATGCGGCCTCCAACGGCCAGGGCCAGCCCGAGGAGCCCCCGCGGTCCTCCAACGACACGGTCTTGCTCTGGATTGCTATCATAGCGACGCTGGGGAACATTGTGGTGGTGGGGGTGGTGTACGCCTTCACCTTCTGAGGGACAGGGCGCCTAGGAGCTCCAGGTCGGCTCACCCTGCGCTGGGCTCGCAGCCGGGCAAGGCTTTGCACGGCACCGTCGCTGTTAACCTTTGGCCGTGCCCGCGTCCTAGAACCAGGAGCAGCGACCGTGCATTCGGAATTTCCCCAAGAAGCCCCGGTTTCAAATATTCCAAGGTGATCCAGAAAACGTGGGAGCGTGGGCTTCCAGACCCCAGAAGCAAGACAGGGCAAAGTCTTCAAGGAACAGACTGGAAAATTCTCGAAACTCCGTTCCGAGAACATGAGACCAGAGGGAACAGCCAGTTAGGTTGAAAATATGGCCGGATGAGGGATCGCTGGCAGTAAATAATCACGTATGTGTCTTGTTTCTACGCAGACTTACCACACCTGGTGTGTGGGGTTCCAGGACAGGCGCAGACCTCAGAACTTGAGTGATCCCTTCTTGATCTTGGTTTCCTGCTCAGCCCCCTGGAACACTGGTGGCGGTCACTTGAAGGGCCACAGAACATTCCTAGTTTGACTTGAAAATGGCACCTTTGTCACCAGAACCTGGCCCCTTATGAGACCCAAAAGCATCAGGAAACCCAAGGATGCGGGATGGCTGGTGATGTGGTGGGACTTCCCCGGTGGTAGTGGTGGGGGTGGTTTTTATCTGCTGGATGGACTTTCTCTTCTTTTTAAAAAGAGGAGAAGGCGCCTTTAAAACTTAGATCTGCCAGGCAGTTAACTCTTCAGACCTCCCACGTGAAGTTGCTGTCTCTTCTCTGAGAGATCACGGAATTTTAGAGCTGAAGAAGGCGCCTGTCCACCTTATCTTTGAGGGATGGGAGGGAGCGGGGCGTGGTTTGCCTGTGGTTACAGGGCACGTTAGTGGAGGGGGCGGAGCAAGAGGGAAGTTGCCTGCCTCTCAGCTCCAGCTAAGCGCTCTCCTGAGCTGATTCCTGTCTCAGCTGCCTCCAGAGCGTCTTGAGCTGTGTGCAAGGTGGGCGAGGCGTCCACACACCTACATTTTAAACTCAATTTGGCTTCCGTGCGCTCTTGCAGGCGCGAATGTGCTCCACCCTAGTCAGTTTCCTTATATTCTTAAAAGTCATTGTCTGGGGGTCTGGCAACAAGGGGGCCCCACTGAAAAACCAGAGTGGGAAGGGATGTGACCCGGGGAGAAGTATCGGAAAGGGCTCAGTCTTCTTCGTCCTTGGCAAAGGTCATTGCGCAGAACCCCCTTCCCAGGCAGCCCAGCCCCCCTGTGCCCACACGCGTGGGAGGAGCTCAGACTTGGGGGCCCTCGCCCACAGGCCAGGAGTGGCGCTCTCCCTGAATTGTACGAAAGGAAATAAATGGCATAAACTCCCCCTCTGTGGTTGAGAAACTTAAAAGACGGTTCAGAAGCCCTGGTGCCTGTTTGGAGACAATTACAAAAAGGCTGAATTTGTCCCTGTGGCCTCAGGAGAAATGAATGTTCTTGATGACTTGCGAAGGGACATCTCAATTGTCCAGAGGCAGCCACTCGTCTCTGGGAGGTGGCGCTGAGCTGCCGTGATAACAGGATTACCCGCCCGACCTCCGGACCGCAGAAGGCCGCCAGCTCTTGTTGGCCACGTCTGTCACTGCAGCCGGGCGTCCATCCACAGATGCTTCAGCTCAGTGGAGATCGTGAGCGCAGAGAGGGGGAAGAGGTGCGGGGCCTTCTGCCTGGCCTCCTTCTGGAATCCCTGACAGGGCCCTGTTCTCTGCAGGACCAGCCCGGAGGCTGGGCTGGGTCGTCAGCCGTTACGGGCGTATCATCCAGCTGCTTCTCCGGCAGACTCTGCTCCCTCGGCCCGGGTGTCTGCCCCGTGAGCAGGGTCTTTCTTAGACAGGTGTCTTCATGAGAGAGCCCCAGGAGGGAGGTCCAGAGCCGGGGTGTGGAGAGGAGGCAATGCTTGGTGTCTTCTTGGGGGTCACTCCAGCCCACATACTCTCTGATTCTTTGCCTTCTGACCCCACATCCCCCAGGGAGCCTGCGGCCCTATAAAGAGGCAGGTGGCAGCTCCTTGTTCCCAAATGGCCTGTGGAGATGCGACGGGAGAGATTGTCTGCCGTGATGAGGGGAGGAGGAAAAAGGATGGCTCCAGCTCTGAGGAGGCCTCCCACCTCCCTGGGCAGCCCTGGTGGGCCCAGTGTTCGCTGGGTACTTCTGGACACAGGGGTCTCCCCCGCGGAGGTTTTTTTCCCCTGACATAAATGTCAGTTAAATTCAACTTTCACCTCTTTCCTCTTTTCAGTGGCCGGGCCCCAGATGGGCAGGAGCTTTAGGGACCATCTGTCCAAACTCCACATCGTGCATGTTACAGTGACTCGCTCAGGGTCGCTCTGTCTCAACCTCCTATGGTTTCTTTACGTATTTTTTTTCCACCGTTTTCCACAGATAACAATGAGGATAGGTGTGCAAGTTAGATTTCCAGCCAAAGAGTGTGCTGCACCCTCGCTCCTGCCTCAGTTGGGGTTCTGTCTTAGCTGTTAGGTAAAGGACATCATTCTTGAGTATTGTATCCAAGCACTGTGCTAGGTTCACATGCACAGTTAATCCTGACAGTTACCTTACAGCGTCATTGCTCCAAAACACAGATAAGGAACCAGAAGCTCAGAGAAGTGAAGTAACTTGCCCGAGCCCACACAGCATGAAAGTGACAAGCTGGAATTTGAACCTGAACCCTTTGCCTCTAAAGCCAGGCTCTTTCTGCGACACCATGCTGCCTTCAGTGGCTGGATGGCACCTCCAGGGCACATTTAAACCAGTTCCTGAGTCTACAGCGGCCATGACCCAAGGTCCCACGTCATGGTGTGGCCTGGGCCTGCTCTGGCTTCCACAGGTAGAAGTCTGACCACCCTCGGAATGGGGCACGCTCATCCCCCTGCCCAGTGCCCTCTCTCTGCCCAGGCTTCAGGGGTGGTGGTTCCTGTCGCCTGCCCCCCTCTTTAAGGTTGAGCACAGGTCTCTGTATGGCCAGAGAAGTTCCCAGAGACCAGCTTTCTCGGGACACATGCAGAAGGGCTCTGGCCAAGACCCAGAGCCCCAGAGGGGCCCACGCAAGGAGTGAGGCTCGTGCAGTCAAAGTTGCTGAGGACAGTCATGGGAGTCTGTGTTGCAGGTGGGGCCCCAGCCCAGGCACAGACCTTCTGCTGAGCTCCAGGGCTCCCCCAAGCACGGGGCGGGGTGACGGATCCTCCTCTCCTGGACGGAGCCCAGAGCTTCCATTCTGGCTTCTCCTGGGTGAGGCTGGCCCCAGAGCCCACCTTGACTTGTCAAGTTGGTGCTGAGGAAGGAGGGGCTGCCTCTGCAGTAACCGCTCCTCAGAGAAGCGGTCCTACATTGGCTGGAGTGTTCTCTGTGTTTGCCTCTTCTTGTGCCCCCCCTTTCCCCTCTGCAAGGTGTAGGTGTCCCACACCTGTGTTTGTTTGCATGTGGGACACTTTACTCCACAGAGCTACTCCTGCTTGATGAGGCCGGAGTCACTGTCACCGGAGCCTTCGAGGAGAAGGCACTTCAGCAGCCATGTCCTAAGGGGATTCCGCCTCCTGTAGGGGCCTGGGCAAGATGATCGCTCTGCCGGTTCCTGCTCTGTCATTGCTGTCCCTCTGCTGTTCCATGAGATCAAGGTCAGGAGGCAAATGAGACTCCTCTGCCTCCTACCCCCTAGAGAGAAACGATTATATGTCTTTTTAGGAATCCCCCAGGATCCAAGGGAGAGAGGAAGGGAGGACAGGCTAGGGCCACTTGGCTGGAGAGACAACAGGTCATTTTCTAGCCTGTCCTAAATGGAAGGTTTCGATGCCTGCCAGCCCACTGGTCCTTTGCAATCCCTCCCTGGAGACCAGAGACTCGGCTGTCATCGGCACTGCTGCCTGATTCCTTCCAGACAAATGGAACTTTCCTTCGTCGGGAGCGTGACCTTCCTTCGTTGTTAGTGGTGGTATTATTAATAATTATTCTTCTTACTGCTGCCATGTGTTGCACATCCTCCTCGTGCTGTGTGCTCTGCTTGTATCTCATTTATTCTCAAATCACCCCTCGGGGGCAGGAGTGAGGGTTCAGAGAAGTGCACATTGATTATTGTCCCATTTTTCTGTTGAGAAAACTGAGGCCAGGTGCCCAAGAACCTGCGGCAAAGGAGCTGTGATTCGGGTCCAGCTCTATTGGCTCTACAGGCTGGAGAGTTACCCTACATCTCCCTGCGCCATACCCTCCATGATGAGCCTTCTGGAATGGTCCATCCCGGGACGGGGCTCTGAGGCTGAAGCTGTTTGGGTCCTGGAGAGCGAATTTCACATGTGTGTCCTGGGGAGGGCCAGGCAGCGGTGCACACGTGTTTATCAGTCTCGGAACCTCACAGCAGTAAGAGGCGTCTAATTAGGACTAATTTGGGGGAGGGCAGCGGAGGCCGCAGGGTAAATTAGTGGAGAGCTAATTTGGGGTGGGGGGCAGGTGGCAGGGGACAAAACAATGCCAGACATAGTGATTGAATAAGAGGAGAGATTCCCCCAGAGTGGGAAAATGGTAACTATCAGGAGTAATGGAATGGTCAGAAATACACAGAATTGACTCTGTAAATTTTGGAATATAAGTCTGCGTTGTTTGTTCTGAGTCACTGTAGAAGTCAAATTTTGTATCAAGATAGAAAATGAAAGCAGAGAAAGCCCTTAAGAAGCTGGACAGGCTGTACGGTCCCCCGGACGCACCCTGCACCTGCCTTTTGACCACAGTGGGGACTGGCACCTGCCCAGACCCCTCCGTCCAAGTGGTTGATAAGACCCATCATCTGCTTCTGGTCCTTTGCAAGCTGACTTCCCTCTTCCCGGGAGGAGGTTTGAGACCCTTCTGCCTTGGGAATAACTCCGGACAGATATACAAGGCGCGTTTGCAGGGAATTTGTGTGCAGTGGCTACTGGGGGCATCCAGAGCCTTCATCCCTCACCGAGCCCCCTCCACATGTCTGAGCAGCCACCAGTGGCCCCAGTGTCTGTCTCACTAGCCATCTTTCTCCCGACATCTGAATGAACCCAGAGAATCATCACATTTACAGTTGAAATCGTTATCCCAACAGTCCAGACGGCTCTGATCAGGGCTCTGTGAACTGGCCGGTGGGGCTTCCAGCTGTTTACACTTGAGGAGACTGAGGCTCCGAGACATTTGGGAGAGTTGCCAGGTCAGGCTGGTCAGCAAGGAGCGGGGTCTTGAGCCCAGGGCATCTTTCTACAAAGTTGCTGAACCACTAGGCCTGTGGTTCTCAACTGCGGGCAGTTTTGTCCCCCGGGGGACCTTTGGCATGTCTGAAGACAGTTTTGGTTGTCACAACTTGGGGGGTGGGGGTGTTCCACTGGCGTCTAGTGGGTAGAGGCCAGCGACGCTGCTGAGCAGCCCCTCACAACAAAGGATGATCCGCCCCAAATGCCATAGTGCCGAGGCTGGGAAAGCTGGCACTAGGCCACGCTCTGATTCCGTAATTATGGGAACCGTCCATAGCTCCACTTTTCCCTGCTTGTGAGTCACCGAATAAGTCAAAGCTCTTCTGAGCGACAGCAGCCATCGTGGTTCTGCCTCAAGTCCACGTGGTTCCAGCCGAGAGCAGTGATCCGGAATCCAGCAAGTCTTTTGGAAATCTACATGACTCTCCTTTTCCGCTGTCTTGGGTTTTCATGGGGAGTCTCAACCCGGATGGAGAAAACCCTACAAAGTGGATGCAAGGGTGGGGCTGAACTTGTCCCATGTGCCCAGTAACTGTGTGTCTCTGGAACCTTCAGGGACCTGGCCTCTCACCAGTGCTCTGAGAAGGACCACTTGGGGAAAAGCTTAGAGGGGGTGGGGTGGGGGGACTGCTTAACAGCCTTTGGGGAAACTTCCATCTTTTGTTTCTGACCCTTTCCATGGCCACGCCCTGTGTCCCCGGTTGAAGGCAGATTATCATTCTTTCTACTATTTAATGTCGTACAGAAACCTTATTCTTGTAACTAGCCGCTCTCCGGATACCACTTCTTCCCGCCACCGAGAGAACTGGAAGTGTTTCTGTGTCTTACTAATGTTTTCATAATCGACTTCTAAATGTAGGTAGTTTACTTAAAAAGGTATTTTAACTATTCTTGTAGTCCTTTGCTACTCAAGCCCCCTGGTTTCCTGATGAGATCACTAACTTTTACTACAGTGAAAAGACTGTTTCTTAGTGTAGGATTTCAATGTGCTCTTTTGATTAAAAATATCTAACCTCAATGGATGTAAAAATGTGGCTGTAGAATTGTGTCCCTCTGACTGTTAATACCGTTGTTTTTGTCATTTTCTATTATGATAATTAAAAAAAAGAACAAAAACGTTAACTCCTAAGTGTCTGAATCCAACCTGTGCTTTATCTAAAAGAAACTGTCTGCTCATCTTTGCAGGGCTCAGGTCCAGCGTCGCCTCCACTCTGCGGCTCCTTCTGCGCCACCCCAGGCAGGACGGATCCCCTCGTCCCCTGGGCCCCTCCCAAGCTCCCCGTCATCACACCGGTAGCAAATCGCACAAGCTCCATTCACTTACCTGTCGGTTTTCCCCACCCTCTGAGAGCAAAGTTTATCTTATTCAACTTTTTATCCCCCACACCTAGCACAGTGCCTGGCTCATAGCAAACACCCAACAGACATTCAGGAAATTAGTGAAAGGTAGCTGAAAGACCAGCCCAGCAAATATCAATACCACACGGGGCAGTGAGTGCACAGCTAGAGTTTTATTCATTCATTAATTAATAACAGCAAACATATAGCACTTACTAGGTGTTCCGTGCAGTTCTGAGCTCTCCACAGCAACTGCATAAAGTAGGTACTGTTGTATCCTGTTTTCACAAATGAGGAAACCGAGGCAGGGACGGGTTTACTCGCCCAAGGTGGTGTGGCTGGTGAGCGGCAGAAATCCAGGATCGGTTCCAAGTCCGTATTCTAATGGCTGTAAGATGTCCCCTGCACATGTGCTGAGCGCTGACTGTGTCAGAGGCCCTGTGCCAGGAGCAGGGACGCTGGGACAAGTGAGCAGCCCCTGCCCTGGAACACGTTGTTGACGGCGAAAGAGGCACAAATAATGTCACTGTCGGGTGTTACGTGCTGAAATGATAGGGGGCCAAGCGCTGGGTTCTGCATCAGGGTCCCTCCCGAAGGGTCCATATCAGGCTCCAAAGGAGGTCCACTGCGGTGGCTGGAACCCACAAGGCAGGAATGGTGGAAGGGATTGACTGGATCAATGGCTCACGCAATAGTTGACAGCTTGTGGGAGCTTAGATCCAAAGCTGTGGGTCCCAACTGGTCACCCTAAAAGGTAGGAGAGGTCAGCCTCTGGGGCAGGTGCAGGTACAGGAGAAGGCCTGCCACTCGGAAGATTCTTGGGTCAAGCATCAAGGGTTTACGACCCAGAGGCCTTGGGCTGCAGAGGTGCCCCCTAACTGCAGCCTTGGACTGGTTCCAGCGCTTCTAGTCCCTCTGTCAGGCAGGAAGACCCTGGTGCCTCAGGGCTCCCACAGCAAGGTCATCCTGGGCTGGGCAGATGACCAACATCTGCCACTATCAGGTCCACCTGCTTAATTTGTGGGACCCAATGTAAGATGAAAATACGGGGCTCTTGTTCAAAGTTGGTAAGAATTTCAAGATGTGACTTCAGGGCATTAAACCAAGTGTGGGGCCCTTCTGAGCGCCAGCCCTATGCAACTGCACAAGTTCCATGCCCACGAAGCCGGCCACCGCTGCTCTGAACGATGCGGCCAGGGGAAGAAAGGGGCAGCTTAACATTCCACACCACACCGTGCAGTCTGCTCTTCTAGGACACTCATCGGGTATTGATGCTGACTGCTCGTGGAAGGTGCAGAAAGGGCCAGAAAATGTTCTCATTCCTACATCCAAGTTCTTTTTGCAGTGTGACTGCATCTCCTCCATCCAGAGGTGGAGCCTGCTCCCCAACATCTGACTCTGGGTGGGCCTGCGCCCACCAAGGGGGTTTGGCGGGACTGATGTCGGGCCACGCCTGGGCGTAGGCCTCAGGGAGACTTGTAGCTTTCTCTTGATGACTTTTGAACCATGCGGAGCCAAGGCTAGCCTGCTGGATGAACCTGGCTGACCCCTGTCCCAGCCGGCAGCCTGCCAAACTGCCTTACAGGTAAGTGAGCCAAGGAGGGAAGAGATCCAAGAAAAAGAAGGTGGTCCACAATGTCAAGTGTGGCACAGGGCTCCCTAGGCAGCAGGTGAAGCCAAAGAGATCACTAAGGGCTGCCTGGAAGAGGCAAGACTCACTCAAGCATAGAAGGTGGAGAAGCAGATGCACAGCAGGGGTGGGATGCGTGAGGACTGCGGGGTGGGAGGTCAGCCTGGAGCCTGGAGGTGAAGGTACTGTCAGGGGATATGGCTGATAAGGGGATAAAGCCAGCTTGTAGGGGCCTTGAATGTCAACATGGGGAGCTGTGATGGGCAATGAGTTGCCATCAACTTTACCCAAGCAGGGCTGGTCCTCAGAGAGAAGGGGGCACAGTGTCTGGAACCGGGAGGCTACAAGGAAGCTGGGAAGTGACTCCCAGTTTTGCCTCTTAAACCCGCCCCTCCGGCTGCCTTTCCCAGCACCTCCACCCTGCCCCCAGCTTAGGCCAATAACCTTGGGTCTTCCTCCCCATCGTGTAGCGTGAAAAATGGCGGAGGTATTCACACAGCCCAACAGATGATGTTCTCGAGACTGAGGAACATCATTTTGAAATAAAGAAAACTAGCAGCCAGGTTTTTCAAGAAAAGAAGGTGGCAGCCACAGTCCAATGCTGCCGTATCTATATTTTAAGGCACTACAGCCAGGCTAGCCCATGCCAAAATGCCCCTTGCTCCCCCCTGCCACCCTCCCTGCTAGCGTTTATACTAAATTTTCGGTTTCACAGATTTGGTTTGTAAATACATACGTTTGCATTCTATTTGCCTGCTGCCCATCAACCTTGATATTTTAGTGGTCTGAAGTGGGTTTCCTGGAGCAGAAGGTCAATATGCAATATTGGGCCTGTAAAGAAATAATCATTCAGACACCCACGGTTCTTCAGTTTTGGCCAGGAGCTGCTTGCGTTGTGAGTTGCTGGGGCGGGCGTGCTCCCCTCTCCCGGACAAGCCTGCCTGTCCCACTAGCTGTGCACGTCTTGAGGGCAAAGGCCCCTTTGGCTCGCCCTTGTGTCCCTTACAACGCCCTGACCAGGCATGGCACTGTGTCATACTTCCACACGAGTGGGTGAATAAATAACAAGAGGAGCTGGGACGCAGGCCATTCCCTGCATCACCTCTGGGAGATGTCTGAGCCCACAAGGCTGGAGGAAAAGGAGGGGGAGGGGAGGGACAGGTTCCCAGGATGGTGATGGGCCCCCTAGGGATTTTGTGAGCTTGGCCTGTCCACGCAGCCCCAAAGTCCCACTTTCCCAGTGATTTTCAGTTTGGCCAGGCAGACCCCTAATTGCTCAGGCTCCTGCAGAGCCTGACCAGGGCAGCAGACATGGCCCCGTGATTAATAGCTATACAAGCCAGGCTGCCCGCGCCTTGCCCGCAAACTCCACAAATAACATTAACTATCACGGTACCCGGCGCTTGCAGGAGTGCGGCCCTCAGGGTTTGAAAGCACTTTCCAATCCGGCTTTGATCCTCTGGACAGGCGCTCGGGTGTCGGCCCCTCCCCACCAACCCTACCTCCCCCACCACGCCACCTGTCTGCTGGGCTCGGAGATCCACGGGTAAACAAGGCAGTGCCCCATTCTTTGTCTTGGATGGCGGGTGGGGGGTGCAAACGATCAGCTGAAGACAAAAGGATGTAAATGTGGACAGTGGGAAGCCTGGGGTGGGGGTGGGTATGGGAGGGGGGCAGCCAGAGGAGGGTCTCCTAACCAGGCTGGCACCCCAGGTCAGAGAGTAAGTCTCCAGGTTTTAGACAAGAAAACTGAAGTTCGTGTCCTTGTTCATTCAGTAATTGACTGAGCACCTGCTGTGTGCCAGGCACTATCCTAGACCCTGGAGGCGCAGAAGTGAACAAGACAGAGTATCTATCACCCTCTGATGGCGAACAGAGACGAGAAGCAAATAAAGAAATAAATAATGTGATATCTGCGACATAATAAGAAATGTGTAATAGTGTCCATTGCTAATGATGCTGTATCACATACTTAAAGTTTGCTCACAGGGTAGATCTTATGTTAAGTGTTCTTACAACAACAAAAATAGTAATAAAAATAATAATAGTAAAGGGATGGAAGAAACTGGAGGTATGGATTTGTCTGTGGCCTTGGTGGTGATGGTTTCACAGGTGTATAATGATCCCCAAACTCACCGAGTTGTGTACATTAAATATGTACCACTTTTTACATGTCGATCATACCTCTATAAAGTGGTTAAAAAAAAAGAAATATGGATTTGGTCTCTGCCCCCGTCCCTGACATAGGGCTCCTGAAACTCTTGGAATTTCCTGGGTGATTGGAACGTCTTCTGTTCTAATGAGGTGACTCTTAGTGGGTTCCTGGATGGCTCCAGGAGGGGGCTGGTCGCCAGAAAGACCAGGCCAGGACTAGAAGCTTGGAACTTTCAGCCCCGCCACCCATCCTCCAGGGAGGAGAGAGGGGCTGAAGATGGAGTTAATGATCAATTAACCTACACGATGAAGCCTCCAGAAAAGTCCCTAAACTACGGGATTCAAAGAACTTCCAGGTTGGTGAACACACACGTCCACGCGGTAGGAGAGTGGCACACCCCAAACTCCACTGGGACGGAAGCTTCTGCACCCAGGACCCTTCCAGACCTCACCCTATGCTCCTTTTCATCAGGCTGTTCATCTGTAGCCTTCATCATATCCTTAATAATAAACCAGCACATGGAAGTCAAGTGTTTCCCTGACTGTGAGCTGTTCTAGCAAATTATCGAACCTGAGGAGGGTGTCGTGGGAACCCCCAATCTATACCCGGTTGGACAGAAGTGTGGGGACCCTGGGGACCCGGCACTTTTGACCGGCATCTGAAGTGGGGGCGTCTTGTGGGACTGAGCCATGAAACCTGTGTGGTCTGACACTAACTCCAAGTAGTTGGTGTCAGAATTGAAGTAAATTACAGGACACCCGGTTGGTGTCTGTGGGTTGGAGGATTGGTTGTTGCAGGGAAAACACCCCACACACTTGGTGTCAGAAATGTTGTACGTAGAGGAACAGTTTTCCTTTAATATCAAATGGTGATAAATGTTATGGAGAAAAGTAAAGTGCGTTATGGGCTAGAATGAAGGGGCACGCTGTTTTGGAGAGGGTTGTCAGGAAACTCAGAGACAACAATACCGGGCTTGAGTTAAAGTGATGAGAACAGATTTCACTCAGTGACCGCTGACGGCAGGGAAGGTGCTGAGCGCCAGCCTGATCTGTGGAGGGGCAACGGGTGAGGGGCATTTTAAAGGGAGCACGAGGGAGGGTAGAGTGGGGAGGGGACGAGCAGTGGGGTGGGGCAGCTCAGGTAGAGCCAGGAAGCGAATCATTGCAAAGGAGGGGTCAGTGTCAATGCAATGAGGCCAGCTGTGTCTGCGGTGGCAGTTCTATAAATAGTCTCCCCTCCCGCAGAGGCTGGGAGACAGAGGCCTCGTCCCTCCCCGGTGATTGCGTTTCAGAGGAATGACTTTCAGGTCCTTGAGAAAGACCCTCCCGAGTTGTAGGAGATGCAGAGACAGAGGGCAAATTCACAGTTGTGAGGCCTTTTAGTAAATGCTCTAAGAGAGGGAGGTCAGGGGACTTGTCAGGTGTTGGCTAGAAGAACAGCACATTCTTCTGACAGCCTGGAACTTTTCCAGACAGGACCTCAAAGGGGACTGGTCACCCCAGTGACACGGCCTCAGGCTGCCAGAAACTCTGCGAAGGTTGGTGAGTCTCAGTGCAGGGCCTGGACGGAGTCGTCACGCCCAGAGAGTTCTTTGCAGTTCTCAGAACTCCTGAGAGGCGGTGGCTTGGGCTAGGACAGCCGTGTGGAGAGGTGATCCGAAGTGCCCAGGCGCCCGAGGGGCTGCGTGTGCCCAGTTCTTACAAAGTGCTGTCTTGTCCCAGAAGTGCCTTTGGAAATAGCATCATTCATTCATTCATGCAGCCAGCAAGCATTCCCCGAGCCTCCAGGCTGAGCTGGACAGACAGGAATCCGGCCTGCCTGCCTGTTCCTGCCCCCAAGGCACTCACAGTCCAGTCTCAAAGTCCCACTCAGAGACGGGATGCAGCATGAGCCAGCTCTCCCCCGAGATTAAGCCTCTGAAGGCACCCCATCACCAGCAGGGGTCTACACGGGGGTGAGACACCGCAGGGGACTGCTCTCCTGCTGCACGCCCACGTGGTGACTCCCGCGGGTGCCCCTGGGACCCAGCCCCTCCAGCAGCCAGGCTTCGATGCTGGGTTCTGGGGTAGGTGTGTGCCGCTCGTGGACTGCCCAGCACCCGTCATCCCCCCTTTTGGTATAGCACCCCATCTTCTTTTGAGGAGCCACCCCTTCAGTCTAGGTACTCGGTCCATCCCAGGCTCAGTGACTGCAGTGCTGTGTGCAGAGTGGGCACATGGCACTAGCCTCGCCTGCTGTGACATTCCACCCCCCTGGCCCCCATGACAGGGTCAGGGATGATTACATGAGAAAGTGGTCAGGCAGAATGATGCCCTGACTTGTATGGGATCCCAGGAAGAGCTTTTTTCTGCTGGACAGAGAATCATGGGGATGTGAGCCTGCAGCAGCCAGCTGCTATCTTTCCCCTGAGAGAGAAGAACCCTCCAAGAATGGAGCCACAGAGGAAGCAGAGCCCAGAGATGGAAAGAAAGAGATTGGCTCCTGATAGGTCTGACCGGACTCTTGGATCAAGCCACACCTGAAGGCCTACCCATGGGATTCTCAGCTATGTAAGCTAATAAATTCCCTGTATGTATAAACCAGTTTGAGTTGGGTTTCTGCCCCTTGTAACAGAATCAGTTTTGACTAATACTTCCTCACTGCATTCTGACCTTTAACCCACACAAGAGTTGGCTCACCCTGAAGGTCCAGGGGCCCCAGCCTATCCGTCATCAACCAACCTGGGCTTTCTTGCTTTGCTGCCACCTCAGCCTGTTCCTGCTCCCACCTGGCTCCCCTTGCCCCAGCGGCTTGCACTCTGAGCCTGACCACAGGTTCAGCTTTTCTGGCTTGACACATAGCCCCTGGCCTTGTCTCTGTTCACTGGTCTCTGATGGGCCCGGGTCCTGCCCACCAATGAGTCCAGCACCCAGGACCTGACCCTGGTGTCAGCCTATGTGACTGGCATCCCTTTGGTCCTGCAACCAAAGAATTAAACATACTAGAGAGGCCCCCTCGTTTTTCATATCAGCAGAGTTGGGGGCAGCCCCCGTACAGCCCCGTGTAATCGTTGTTGCTTCGGGGACCTTATCGTAACCGACACATGCATAGCGCTTTATAGTTTACAAAGTCTTCTGACATACATTTTCTAACTCGGTCTCGTCACAGCCCCTGCAGTGCTCTGCCCGGACTCCCCGGAGGACTTGCACACCCCAGCTGCAGTGTTCTTTGCCTCCAGCTGTGACTCCTGCAGACTGCCCTCCAGCTGTGGGAGCAGCGGCTTTGCCCACGTGGAGGGAGCAGCCAGAAACACAGAGAGTTTGCTCCCCTCCCTACCCTGGGCCCTTAGCCCGAGACTGACAGGCGCTGCTCCTTTGCCACTCATGGGATGTAACTTACACTCGTGGGATCAGGCTGGGGCTGCCCTCCGCAGGACTTTGCCTGACGCGGCTACCCTTAGTTTGCTCTCTGCCCCTCCCTGTGCTGCCCTCCCAACTTCCCCCAATACCCCCAGAAGCACTTCCTTTATAAATCACTTGCACAAGAACCACGTGTCAGGGCTTTTTGGGGAACACATCTAAAGCAATTGCCCTAACTGTCCTGAGAACTAGATTCGTTCATCTCCATTTTACAGATGGGGAAGCTGAAGCTCAGAGAGGTTAGGGGACTTGTCCAATGTCACACAGCCAGTGAGTGACAGGGTGGGCTTCAAACCCAGTTATTCTGGACCCCACAACCCAAGCTGTCCCTCCTCCACTGATTGATTAGATGCCCACGGTTGCCACCAGCAGTCAGTCTTCATAAGCTAGGCTTCAGTGTGCTCTCTCCCGTCAGTCACACCGCGGTGCGTGCTGCTTCAGGTCTGCATGGCGCTGGCTGACCTCCAGCCTCACGTTCGGGACCAGAGCCTCAGGGGGCTCCCCGTAGCCCAGAGTCATCGTGGAACACTGCCACCAGCAGCCCCAGCTTGAGTTTCATCCCCCCTCTCACCTTCGCCTCGTCCATCATTTTTCTTGCTTTGATCCAAGAGTGTGGAGCCTGGGATGGAAGCCGTCACCTGCCCGTCCCGAAGAGCCCCGAGGAGGATCAACACGGGGCAGGAAATTACAGGCCCGGTTGCTGCGGGATCCGAGCGCAACTGGTTCCCAGACAAAAGATGCTCGTCGCAAACGCCTGTACTGAAACCCAACCTGTAGCTGCCTTCTCGTAGACACAAACGAATGTTCACGGAGCATGCATTTTGTTGCGTTGTACCCTGTGACTAATAAGCCAAGGAATCGATGTACGTTAGGTGCACATGCTGTTTCTAAAAACCACAAACCGACAATGATCAATTATCAGTGTCGCTGAGGATTTGCTAACTTTACTACACTCTTCTGTTATGTACATGTAGGGAAGTCATGAGGGTTAGAAATTCGAGTGAAGTTTAAAACCGTAACTTTTATGACAAAAGACCTTTAACTGAAGATGGCCAAAGATATTAAATATTTGCTGTAAAGAGAATTGTAAGAGTTTTATTTTTCTGATATTAAATGTTACTTAATAAAGACTTCTTTCCAGTAACTTGAAAAAAAAAAAGATTCTTGTTATGAAGCCACTTAGAGAGATTTCCTGATGTCCATTCAAGACTTTCCCCTCCTTCTGGTGTGCCTAGGGTTATTCTGTTCGCAGTGGAGGAGAGGAGAGGCGGGTAGGAGCCCTATTTGGTGAATGTGAGAATGAAAATGCAGCGTGATCGATGCCAGGTCAGCTGTGGGCCCGTGAATGTGTGATGACCCCTCGTTAATTCCACTGGGGGCATCAGGCGCTGCTGAGCCGGGTCAGAGGTGGAATCCCCGGTGGGCCACTTGGCTCCAAGGTGGAGACAGCCAAGCTCTTACGCCCGCAGCCTGGAGGTGCAAAAGGAGTCAGGCAGAACTGGGGCTGCCTTCAGAGGAGTCGTTGGCAAGAACCATGACAGCCTCTCCCGGCTTCCCCGCCTTCTCTCCGCTTCCCCACCTGCGGTCCCTTCCTAGGGGAAGGAGCATGTGTGTCTGTGCCTGTGCTGACTCTGACTTTTCAACTCTCTGGAAACCCATTCTAAATCCTGCCTTGCCCAGAAAATTCTGGTGTATTTAATTCATTCCCAAAAATTGCCCCCAGAGGGTACCATGACTTCCCAGGGCCTTGAAAAAGTCACCTGGAAAAACACAGTAGGCGAGGACCAGCAGGGGGCAGTGTGGTGTCAGGGATGTGAACAGGCAGAGGCCGCCTACTGGGCAGGGTGGGTTTCGGGCGCATCTCCTCCACTTACTGGATAAGAGCTGTGGGAGAAAGATGCCTGCAGGAAGCACCGGCAGAAGCTCCGAGAGGGTACCTGTCTGTAAATTATGTTCCCACGCAAGGAGTAGCCCTAAACCATGGAGGAAATTCATCAAAACCCCCTTGTGTGCGCCCAGACCCTGCCCCACAAAATAAATGCCAAGCAGACATTAAAGCCGGGGTCCCAACCAGTGGGCCCTGGGCCGAGCCCAGCCCTCAGACCTCTTCTGATGGGCCTGGTCATGGCTCTGCTCTGTTTTAATGAAGCTCTGTACTGAAGTATGACAGAGAGAAGAATGCACGCGTCATATGTGGACAGTTCCATGAATTTTCACAAAGTCATCACACCCATAAATCACAGACTCAGGTCAACAAGCCAACCGTTTTAGCCCATCCAGAAACCTCTCCAGCCGGCACAATGTTGTAAATTTCATTTTAATTAGTTGCCAACAAGAGCAATAGAAAATCTGGATTTCTGACAAAATGGAAAGATCCATGCAGTGGCTGCCTGCCCACAGGGGTGGGGGGAACCTGGGTTGACTGTGGCTTTAGAAGAAGTGTGTCCTTCTCAGTCCATGTCAGGCCCAGGCAAAAGGGGTCCCTGCCCTGGGCCCCACACTTTAAAGTGTCCCTCCCTGTCCTCCTCTACATGCCCCTTCCTACAGGGCAAGGAGTCCAAGGGGTCAGAAGGACGTGTCCATCCAGATCCCTCATTCTCCCTTCTAGACCACACTTCAGTACTTGGGACCCCAGAATTCTGTGCCTTCCCCCAGGCCTGGATGGTTCGTACTTCTGATTGCTGACTGCCGTGGCTGTCTGCACACTTAGGCCCCAGGGCAGTGCTGAGGGAAGCTGTTTGCAAGATAGGGAAAGGGGCGTTGGATGGAGTTCAGATGTGCAGGCCATCGGGGGCAGAAAATAGGGGCAGGCCCCTGGCCAGAGCCCACTCTCCCTGGGGACCATGTTCCAGCCCAGAATCCCACAAAGTCTGTACTAGTCAGGGCTCTCCAGAGAAATAGAACTGAGAGGCTATAGATAGATAGAGAAAGAAAGACTTATTTTAAGGAGTTGGTTCATGCTATTGTGGGGCCTGGGTAAATCTGCAGGGTAGGCCAGCAGGCTGGAAATTCAGGTAAGAGCTGATGTATTCTTAAATTCAAATTCCACAGGGCAGCAGGCTGGAAACTCAGGCAAGGTTTCTAGGCTGCAGTCTAGAGGATTCCTTCCTCTTCTGGGAAGAGTCTACCTCAGTCTTTTTTCTTATACCCTTCAACTGATTAGATGAGGCCCACCCACATTAGGGAGGACAATCTACTTTACTCAAAGTCTACTGATTTAAATGTTAATCACATCTACAAAATACCTTCACAGCAACATCAAGTCTGGCGTTTGACTAAACAACTGAGCCACCACAGTCTAGCCAAGTTGACACATAAAATTAACCATAATAGAGTCCAAGAAGTCTATATGCAAATCCAGCATTCCAGGTGGTTGTGAAAGTATAGTTGTCAAAATAGAAAAATAAGGTAATTTTACTCAATAATTCATTGGCTGTTGTATCACTTTTACACACTTGGACACATGGTACGTGGTCCTCTGTTGGTACAATTGCCCTGGCCTGGTGTGTGTTAAGGGCAGCCTGCCTATAACTCCAGACTGTCTTACAGCAGCTGATGTCAACCACACCTTACTGCCTGGCCCTGTAGGTACTGCGTTTGCAACCCCGGATTTAAAAAACATCCATTTGGAAAGGGGCAGTAAAACTGGTGGCCAAATAGCCATTAATGATTATTCTCAACAGTCATGTAGAGCAATATGTCATCAGACTCCCACCAGGCTCCTTACAGACGTCTCTGATGCTTGGGTCACCATGGTAACAGGTGCTTAAGTTGTTTCTGAGGAACTGAGAGTGGCCCCTTGTCCAGTTCAGGCTGGTTGAGACCAGCAACCCATCAAGTGGGCCTTCGAGAATGTCCAATAGGTGACCCTTTGACGTTAAGGGGCTGAAAACTCCACCCTCAGATCACACTAATGCCGCCATTTTGTGACCATGAGTCCTATGAAGGGCCATGAAGCTTGCGCAGATCATCGATTACCTCACTTCTCCTCACCTCCCGTCATCTATCCCCACACTTCAGACCGCCCTGCCCCTCTGTCCCATAAACACCCCTAATCCCCATTTTCGGAGAGGCAGACTTGAGACTTATTCTCCTCTCTCCTCGCTTGGCTGCTGTGAATACACCCTTTCTCTGCTCCAAAACTCATCTCAGTGATTGGCATACCGTGTGGCGGGCCAAACGAGCCTGGTTCAGTAACAGTAGGGGATGTGGGATCAGCAGCCTGCCTGTTGGCGGCAGACTGGCCCTAGCTCTGCGAAGACGTATGACCTTCCATGAAGGCCCCACGCACCTCCCCATTGTGTTGGGTGTCATGGCAGGGACATGAGGTTGTTTATGGTTCCATTTCCTGGGAACAGGGTGCAGGAGTGTCCTGTGGGTTTAATGAGATGACGTCAGCAGCCAGCCCTGCACACGGTACACGCTCACAGACTGTGGCAGGTGTTACCATTCTGAGGGCTCCCTCTCACCAGATCCACCCCACCTCCAGTTAAAACCACTGTCTCCTGGTTGGAAGAGTTGGGGCAGGGCCGGTTCTGCCTTCAAGTTGATCAGGGAGCACCTGTCCCCTTGCTCAGTGTCCTGGGGGAGGCAAGAGAAAGGAAAATGCCCTAGGCCAGGGGCCAACAGAGGCCACTGCCTGTTTTTGTCAATAAAGTTTTATTGGGACACAGCCTGGCCATTCGCTCACGTCTCATCTACGGCTGTCTAAGCCCTACAAGGGCAGGTGAGTGGTTGCAGCAGACACTATGTGGCCAGCAAAGTCAAAAATGTTGGGGGTGGCACAGCGGTTCAGTTTGCGCTTTGGCAGCCTGGGGTTCGCGGGTTCGGATCCCTGGCAGGGGCTGAAGCACTGCTTGTCAGCATGCCGTGGCGGCGTCCCATATAAAGTGGAGGAAGATGGGCACGGATGTTAGCCCAGGGCCAGTCTTCCTCAGCAAAAAGGGGAGGATTGGCGACGGATGTTAGCTCAGGGCTGGTCTTCCTCACACACACACACAAAAAAAGTCAAAAATGTTTATTATCGGGCCCTTTATAAAGTTTGCCAACCTCACCCTAGAAGGTAAGACAAAGAGTTGGCGCCTCCTCAGGAGCAGCTGGGTCCACCTGGCTCGCCAGACAGGAGGCCTCTCCCCCGGCCTTCCTCTTACCACCTTCGGGGGAAGCTTAGGAGGAGGCAGTTCTGTGCACAGGAAGGCGGCCCCTCATCAATCTGCTCCCATCTCCCCCATCTTAACCCCAAAGAGCCCACCCATCAACCCTTGGGTTAAGAGGCAGCATACACAGAGGCACCTTGGTGGCCAAACATGGCTGTGTAGGTTGTCACTACACAGGGGCATCTGACCTAGGAGGCATCTGGGGGCTGACGTCCTGTTCACGCCCCTCCTCAAACTGTGTGCCCAGCAGGGGCCACGCTTGCCCAGAGAAAAGGACGCCTCCTCCTCCTTCTCATAAAGGGACCTGTGACCCCTATGAGCCAGTGTGGCGGCCCTGGAGACAGCCTGGGTTTTGATTCCAGTCCTGGCCCTGACCTTGGGCGAGAGACTGAAATTCTTCAAGCCTCAGTTTCCTCATCTGTAAAATGGCAACACGAGTAGCGCTGAGATGGGCTGAACAAAGAACCTCCATAGATGTGCACGTCCTAACCCCTCAGCCCTGTGAATGTGCTACCTCATGTGGCAAAAGGGACTTCGCAGGTGTGATTGAGCTAAAGATCTTGAGATGGGGAGATGATCCTGGGTCATCTGAGTTGCCTAATATAATCACAGGGCTCTTTACGAAAGAGAGACAGAGGCTCAGAGCGAGTAGTAAGAGATGTGAAGATGGAAGCAAGAAGGGGAGTGATGCACAGAATGGGCCATGAGCTGAGGGATGCAGGCCACCTCTAGAAGCTGAGAAAGGCAAGGAAAGGGGTGCTCCCCTAGAGCTTCCAGAAGGGACTAGCCCTGTGGACACCTTGACTTGAGCCCAGTGCGACTGATTTTGGACTTCCAGTTCCAGAACTATAAGATAATCCATTTATGTTGTTCTAAGCCACTAAATTTGTGGTCCTCTGCCACGGAAGCAATAGGAGACTCACAACATCTATCCCAGAGGGTGGTTTTAAGGATGAACTGAGGCAGCGCTTCAAACATCCGGTCTCGGGAGCACCACATGGAGCTCAGTAACGGGAGCTGCTGCCACTGGAATCGATACCCAGGCTTCCTTACCTCCGCCCTCCCCTCCCTGCTGTTCCTTCTGGCCCCGGGGAGGGCTGCCATTCCAGGAAGCTCCTGGGAAGATGGGGGGTGACCTCAGACCCCGTGAGGAAGGGCAGGAGGCCAAACAGAGCCAGATGGTGGAGATTACAGTAATTACATCTCCCGGCCCTTTCCAGAGGCGCCAAACCACGGGAGGCGGGCCCGGATGGCAGTGGAGTCATCACTTCCACGCTGCGTCTCACATAATGGGTTTCAAGCGCAGCAAGCTGGCGAAAAGCCAAAGTTGCTTTGAGATTGGTCATCGGCGGCCAGCAAGCCAGAGCATTCCCTACGAAACCAAACCATGCAGGAACACAGTCACCCGTACACACTTTCCCTCCACTGGGCCAGCCCCACCGCCTCCCTTCCGGGCCCAGTGACAGTCTTCTGTCCTCTGGGCTGCTTTGCCCAATTACCCCGCCCCCAGGTGACCAAATTGTCCTGGTTTGCCAGGGACTTTCCTAGTTTTACCACCGAAGGCCCCATGTCCAGGGAAGCCCCCAGATCCTGGGCAAATTGGGACAGTTGGTCACCCACCTCAGCCCTCAGCATCGAGAAAGCCCACCCCACGGTGGCTCCCACAGCACGCAGGCCCCTGTCCCCCCAGGACATCCTGGTTGCCCTTGGGTCCTATGGATGCAGCAGGTTCTGCCCGGCCTCGGAGCCTTCCCCATGCTGACCCTCTGCCCAGAGTCTTCTTCCTTCTGGTTTATCACAACCAGTCCTGTTCAGGGGCCCTGACCACCTCGTCCGTGACAAAGTCAGCTTTGTTGGTGTCACTGCTCCTGTGTCCTTCTGTCACAGGTCTTAACCCACCTTCCAACTGTATATATTTGTTTACCTCTCTCACTAAATTTCTACTTTATTCACCTTGAATTCTCAGTACTCACCACAGTGGCTGACATGTAGTTGGCATTTGATAAATTTTTTTTTTAAATAAGAGCAGAGAGTGTTTTTTTGTTTTGTTTTAAGGAGGATTGGTCCTGAGCTAACATCTGTGGCCAATCTTCCTCTTTTTTCTCCCCAAAGCCCCAGTACATAGTTGTATATCTTAGTTGTAGGTCCTTCTAGTTCTTCTACGTGGGACACCGCCTCAGCATGGCTTGATGAGCAGTGAGTAGGTCCACGCCCGGGATCTGAACCAGCAAATGCCAGCTGCCAAAGCATGCGAGCCCAACCACTACTCCATGGGGCGGGCCCCAATATGTACAAAGATTTTAATTATAGCATTGCTGGACATCGCTGTAAACTAGAAACGATGTCTGTCAACTCTTGGAATATGAAGCAGCAGTTTATAAGGAGAAAGGAGGTTTAGCTGCACTCAAGGAAGATTCTCCAGGATGTGATCACTGGGTGAAAGAGCAAGTAGTAGAAAAATAAGTGTGCCGTAATACCATCAGAAGATAGAAAACCCTGCTCACCAGTGGCCATGGGTCCATAGATGTGCACATTAATGCACAGGGAGAGGATGTGACCACAGCTGCCCCTGGAGAGAAGATTGGGAGAGAGTGCGATGTCAGAGGTCATGAGGCTTGACTCAAATGTGCCAGTTCTTACACAGAGAATTATGCATGGATTATCTGCATAATTTTTCCATTTGTGTAATTAAACATTCACAGGAAAAGAAATGAAAACAGGTGATAGAATGATTCCCACGCGGTACACCTCAGTGCCAGCTCAGATGTCATTATCTAGTTTGACAATAAAGACAAAAGCCCTAATGTCTGCCAAGATCTGTTGCCACTTACAGAATACACACACCCCCACACTTCACGCAGATGGGCGGAGAGTAGCACATCATTTAGCTTGTATTGGGTGGAAAAAAAATCATTCCAAAAAGTAGTGGCTTAAAAACCATAACCATTATATTTAGCTCACAGATCTGTGGGTTAGCTGGGTGATTTTTCTGACCTGGCTAGCCAGGCTGATGTTAGCTGGGTTTGCCCATGATTCTGTGGTCAGCTGGCAACCAGATAGTCTAGAATAATCTAACTCGTGTCTGGAATGTGACACCTTGCTCTCCTTGGCCTGGGTCTCATCCTCCAACAGGCTGTCTCAGCTTATTCACATAGCGGTGTCAGATTCCACGAGAAGCAATGGTGAAAGCTGTAACCCTCCTGAGGCATGGGTTCTGAAATTCACAGTGTCACTTCTGCCGCATTCCATTGGTCAAAGCAAGTCCTGAGACCAGCCCATGTTGGAGTTGTGGGAAGTAGATGTCACTCTACCTAGCTAATAATAGGGACAGCAACTATGTGCCAGACCTGTGCTAAGCATTTTAGATCTGTTTTCTCACTATCTTCCCATAGTAACCCTACAAGAATGTTCTATAGTCTCACTTTACAGAGGAAGAAACTGAGGCACACTTGGCGGGGGCGGGTCAGAGAAAAGAATCTCTGCGATGAACTCCAGGAAGGCTTTACCCGACCCACAGACTCCCCTGCAGATGCCTAGGTTGCCACAGTTCTTGATTCTCTGCTGCTATGGGCCGAGTTACGTCCCCCCAAGAGTCCTATGGTGGAGCTGTAACCCCTAGTGTGGCTGTATTTGGAGTAAGGGCGTAATTAAGGCTAAAAGATGTCCTGAAGGTGGAGCCCTGATCTGATAGGATTAGTGTCCTTATACGAGGAGACGCCCGAGAGGGCACTCTCTCTGCCGTATGAAGACACAGCACCCATTCAGCCCACCCCCACTCCCATCCTCATCGTGCCCCTTCCTGGTGTTTGCCATGAGAAAAAGCAGACAGACCTGGGTTTGAATTCAGGCCCCACCACCTATCATTTAGGTAAGTCACTTAGACTTTCTGAGCCTCCATTCCTCAACTGTAAAATGGGTTGCTTAACTGAGCTGATGCATGTAATGCCCCTGGTCTTGTTCCTAAGCATAGAGGGAGTCAAGGACAAAAGCCAGTCCCTCCTCTGCAGGCTGGTAAACACCTACAAGGTCAGTGACTCTCCCAGTGTGCTCCGCTTCACCCACCAACACTTCCCACAGGGTGTGGCACACAGTAGGTGCTTAATACATTTTTAAATAGAGACAGAGTTTGTTTTATTTTGTTTTTTGGTGAGGAAAATTGGCCCTGAGCTAACATCCATTGCCAATCTTCCTCCTCTTGCTTGAAGAAGATTAGCCCTGAGCTAACATCTATGCCTATCTTCCTCTACTTTATATGTGGGACGCTACCACAGCATGGCTCAATGAGTGGTGTGCAGGTCTGTGCCCAGGATCTAAACCTGCGAACCCCGGGCCGCTGAAGCAGAGCATGTGAACTTAGCCACTACACCACTGGGCTGGCCCAGAGACAGAGTTTTATTTAAAAAGTAGATAATTGTGCAAAGCATTTCCAAGATGAATGGCTTTCTTGGTTGTGCCCGCTCTTGGGAGACAATGCATCTCCCAGGAGGGGCTGCTGCTACTGCTGCTGGGGGCCTGGCCTGGGCACTGGCATGCTCAGACCTGGAATTCAGAAAGCAACTCAGGCAGCAATGGGAGAGGGACGATATAAGTTGAAGGCAGACAAGACACTGGGCAGGGAGACCTGTTGGGCACCTAGTCTGTGCCAAGAATATCACGACCGCAGTGAGACCAGTGTGAGAAGAAGCCAGTGGGGCTTGAGGGCTTGGACTCTGGGTTCCAGTCCTGACTCCTGAGCTCCAGCTGGGTGGCCTTGGGCCTCTTCCCTCGTCTGTAAAATGGGGGTACTGCCAGGCCCCATCTCATGTCCATGAAGTGCATGTGGTCAACCCTCCATGAATCCTGGCACTATTGTGTGCTGGCACCAGGCCTTGCAGGAAGCAGGTTGGCGAGGAGGACACAAGCTCTGGGAGCCTGTTGGACTTCCAGCTCTGGTCCTTAGCCTGCTACACATGTGAATTGGGGCCAGTTATTTAACCTCTCTGACGGTTAGTTTCTGTCTGTAAAGTGGGGCGACACCTATGCTCTACGACTGTGGTGTGGATTAACTCTGGTACTGTAGACAATAATCCTTGTGGAGTAAATGCTCAACAAAGCCAAGTGTCCTTTTCCCTGACAGGAGGCAGAAGGTGGCAGAAGAGGCCAGAAGTCACAGAGCCTCCAGCTGCCCCAGGCCAAACCCTTCACAGCTCCCTGGTTCTTGCCCAAGGGCCTGGGTGCTGGCTTCAGATTCCTCCAGGGATTCACTGGTAAACTTCTAATTTATTTTTATTGATGTCTTAATAGTTTATAACATTGTGAAGTTTTAGTTGTATGCTATTGTTTGTCAGTCACCGTATGAATGCATCCCTTCACCCCTTCTGCCCACCCCCCATCTCCTTGCCCCTGGGAACCACCAACCAGTTCTCTCTGTCCGTGTGTTAGTTTATATTCCACATATGAGTGAAATCATGTGGTGTTTGTCTTTCTCTCTCTGGCTTATTTCACTTAACATAATACTCTTCAGGTCTATCCATGTTGTTGCGAATGGGACAATTCTGTCTTTTTTTAATGGCTGAGTAGTATTCCATTGTATATATATACCACATCTTCTTTATCCAATCATCAGTCGAGGGACACTTGGGTTGCTTCCACTTCTTGGCTATAGTGAATAATGCTGCAATGAACACAGGGGTGCATAAGCCTCTTTAGATTGTTGATTTCATGTCTTTTGGGTAGATACCCAATAGTGGAGTAGCTGGATCATAAGGTATTTCTATTTTTAATTTTTTGAGGAATCTCCATGCTGTTTCCCATAAAGGTTGCACCAGTTTGCATTCCCACCAGCAGTGAATTAGGGTTCCCGTTTCTCCACAACCTCTCCAACATTTGTTGTTTTTTGTCTTGGTGATTATAGCCATTCTAACGGGTGTAAGGTGATATCTTAGTGTAGTTTTGATTTGCATTTCCCTGATGATTAGTGATGTTGAACATCTTTTCATGTGTCTATTGGCCATCTGTATATCTTCCTTGGAAAAATGTCTGTTCATGTCCTCTGCCCATTTTTTGATCAGGTTCCTTGTTTTTTGGTTGTTCTGTTGTGTGAGTTCTTTATATATTATGGAAATTAAGCCCTTGTTGGATATATGATTTGCAAATATTTTCTCCCAGCTGGTGGGTTGTCTGTTCATTTTGATCCTGGTTTCATTTGCTTTGTAGAAGCTCTGTAGTCTGAGGAAGTCCCACTTGTTTATTTTTTCTTTTGTTACCTTTGTCTGAATAGACACGGAATTTGAAAAGATTCCTTTATGACTGATGTCAATTAGTATACTGCCTATATTTTCTTCCAGGAGTTTTATAGTTTCAGGTCTAACTTTCAGGTCTTTGATCCATTTTGAGTTAATTTTTGTATATGGCGAAAGAAGATGGTCTACTTTCATTCTTTTGCATGTTGCTGTCCCATTTCCCCAGCACCATTTATTGAAGAGACTTTCCTTTCTCCATTGTATGTTCCTAGCTCCTTTGTCGAAGATTAGCTGGCCATAGGAGTGTGGTTTTGTTTCTGGGCTTTCAATTCTGTTCCATAGATGTGTGTGTCTATTTTTGTACTAGTACCATGCTGTTTGGTAAACTTCTTAATCTGCTCTGGGAGGTGCTGAGTCAGAGGGGAAATCAACATTTTGGAAGCGAGTTCATCAACAGTGAGTCTGATTGAAATATGTCTGAAAGCCTCTTTATCCAGCTGGAATCTGTACTTTTCCATGTCAAAATCCTTCTCACTTTCCAGTGTTCCTGAAAGATCATTTGTTTGGCCTTCTACTGAATAAGCCTTTATTGTGGGCCAAGCCTATACTAACCGCTAAAAAGACAAGAGCGCCCTCTCTCAGTCACTTGTTCAAAGGACATTTCTTGAGTGCCTACTATGTGCTGAGCACAGAGTGTAGAGGAGGACAAATAATTTTCCTTCTACACTTCCAGGCTCTTGGCTGAGACCCCCCCTAGAGTAAAAACAGACTAACAAGAGAAAAACAAACAGAAGTTTATTAACATGTGTACTTCACATATACATGGGAGCTGCCCAGGGAAAAATAAGTAACCCCCAAAGGTGGCCTAAGCCACCAGCTTAAATACCATCTTCAGCTAAAGACAAAGTAAGCTGTGTGTGTTTGGGGATGGGGGCGGTTGTGGGAGGTTTCCAGGAAAAGCATGGCAAACAAGGGTAAGGTTGTTTTGCAGATTCAAGTTGGTGCCTTCTCCATTGGTGAGTTTCTTGCAATTTACATCCATCCTCCCCTTCCTGGTACAGAGAGGAGAACACCCTTACCATGGAGATTTCCTTTATAAATCCAAATGTCCCTTATAAAAGGGTAACTTCCACTCTGTTTTTAGATCTCCTGTTCCTCAAAATAATCCTTATGCCAAAGAGGCATACTCTGGGGTGGTATATTCTGTGCAAGACCCAGAGGACACAAAGATGAAATACCCAGTCCCTCCCCGCAAAGGACTCCATAATTCCAAGTGCAGACAGCAAGAAACACAACAAGCACGGAAAAGTTACTCCTGCCTCCCACTTCCAGAGCCTTTCCTCACACTGAGTGTTAATAACATAAAAAAAGGAGCAATGTTTTAAGCTACAAGCAGTAATGGAGGAATTCCAGGTTTCCTAGTAAAGGTAATGGAAAATTTGGGAGGGAGGAGTAGACCTTCCACAAAATCTCTGAAAATCGGACCACAGAGGTGATACCTAAATGCTGATTCATCCATCCATTTGACAAAATGTACTGAGTGCCTACTGTGTGCTGGGCACAAGATCAAGGGCTTAACTAATGCACAAGTCTTATTTCTTGCTTTCTCTTCATTTCAGACAGATCAGAGGCTGCAGTACTGGAAATCTGTAGACACACTGCCAGCATTATAGGCACTGGCTCCTTACGTGGGTGCCCAAGAAGCATATTAAAGGCCCTTTTAAGACAACAACTGCTTTTCTCTCAGGAGAACCATTGCCATTATTAATTTAAGAACATCTTGGAGAAATAACTCCCTGTCAGGGATATTAGTGTAGGGGTGGGAAAATTTCTCCTTCCCTTCTAGATTCTTTGACTTTTCTAATAGTCATGCACCACGTAACTGTAAGTGAGCATAAGTGAGGCCATCTTGTTACACTAAATGACCCCAGCCCCTCCTCTGTGTGACTACTCGCTGCTCTGCACGTATTCTAAAAAATTCACCTGCTCTCCTGATTTATGGCCTCCACTTACATATGTACTCCCCAATAGCTTGATAAATTAAAAACTTTGTTCTATGAGTTTCTCTCCAGGAACAGGCTGACCACAGGTGGGAAACACACCTACAAGGTATCCATCACAGCTGACAGAATAATGGAGCAATGTGATGCCTGGAGCCTGTCACACCTGGAGACCCACATCCCTGGACCCCTCCTTACTTCCCATTTTCCTTATATAACTGCCTGAAGATTCTGTAATCCTTGAAGATTGTTTCTTGAGACATTAATCTGCCATCTTCCCAATTATGGCTAATCAAATTAAAACTTCCTTTCTTGATCCCCACATCATTGTGATTAATTGGCACAGACTGCGGCGAGCAGAGTGAGCCCATTGTCGGTAACATAACGATGTTTCATCAATGATGGACCACACATATGAAGGTGGTCCCATAAGATTAGTACCATATAGCCTAGGTATGTAGTAGGCTGTACCATCTAGGTTTGTGTAAGTGCACTCTATGATGTTTGCACAAGAACAAAATTGCCTAATGGTGCACTCCTCAGAGCATACCCCCATCATTATGCAAGGCATGATTGTAAATTAATTAACATAAGACAGATTAACAGGAGAAAAACAAATTTAATTCTGTACATACAGGAGCCCCATAAAAATAGAGATTCAAAGAAGTGACCAAAGCAGGAGCTTTTATACCTTTTAGACAAAGAAATAGTAAATTTGTGAAGAATTGACAAGACAAAGGTTTGGGCTTGGGGTAGTAAATTGATGAAGAAGGAACAAGGTTTCCTTACACAGCCTTCTTGGCCCTAAATTCCCTGTCTCTGGTGATGAGGATGCCTTCTACCCTCTTGGTACAGGGAGGGTAACTTTCACAGGGAGATTTACCTCCTGCTTTCAGGGAGACAGAGGAGGGTCAGAGTGTCCTTCTTGCACCAGCTATTTCTCAAGTAACTTTAATTTGAAATAATCAATATGCCAAAATGGCACAGTTTGAGGTGGCATATTCTGCTCTCTTTCATCAGTTTGGGGAGAAAGTCACTCTCTCCCATTGAAAGCCAGAGTGTGCTGTATGGACATCTCCTTTTTGTCTTTACAGCTTTTGGATAAATAAGCCCCAAACCAGCTTGACTTTGTTGGGGAGGAAAAATTCCTCCTCTACCCAGCCAGGAGAACTTGGTCTAATAGTCAAATTGACATGAGACAGATTAACAGGAGAAAATCAAACAAAAGTTCAATAACATGTATACCTCTCGTATACATGGGAGAGCCCCAGGAAAACTGAGTAACTCACCCAAATGTCCAGAACCACCACTTTAAATACCATCTTCAGATAAAGACAAAGAAGATGTTGGGGTGAGGGAAGTCAGTTTGGGAGGTTATAGGGAAAAGCAGAGTAAATAAGGGCAAGGTCGCTCTGCAGATTAAAGTCTCTGCCTTCTGCATTGATAAGAGTTTGTAGAGATAAGGTCATCTCCCTCTTCCTGGAGGAGATGCTCTTACAAATGGAGATTTCCCTTACAAATGTAAATGTCTTTCACAAAGGGTGACTTCTGCTTGGGTTTTAGAGCTTCTCCCATGTCTGCTGTTTATTAGAAATAACCAGCCTAAAATAATCCTTATGCCAAAGAGGTATATCTTGGGGTGACAAATTTTGCTGCCCAATAACCTCCACTTTAAACTACCAGGGTGGTTTCTAGATTGAATCATACAGACGTGGATTTCCCTCCACTACCAGTTAAACAGTAGACACATAGCCTCAGTATATATATGAGAAATAGGTGGTTGGGAATGTCAATTGTGAAGTACCATGAATGATTCTGTGTTCAAAATTTTAAGAAAGAAAAGGGGAGAAATGCCAGTCTGTCCAGAGTTTGCAAGTGGTTCCCAGGAATAGCACCACCAGGAATGCGTCATGAAGCCCAGGAGGGCAAGTTGCTGACAGGAGCTGAAGACACAAGCTGGAGGTGGTCATAGTCCCCAGGTGGTGTGTGATGCTTCCTGCTGCTCCCAGAGAAACTGCCAGTCAAAATTTGAGGTCTTGGTGCCTTGACACATGAAGGGGAGAGGGGAGAGAGTTCCTGAAACAGAGGAGAGGAGAGCTCCAGAGAACAGGAACCCAGAGGAATCCTTGGTCTGCGAGAACGAACAGTGGCCAACTGAGGAGTAATGAAGCAGCCCACTGGGGGCAGTAGAAAGACCTTGACTTCTAGAAAGAGAACCCCCTGCCCTGCTCCCCCATATTCCTAGCCATTGATTTGCAATTTAAGTAAGACAATGAGAACAGGGGGTTGCTGACAATGTAGGTCTCAAATGCCACCCAGTGTTCTCAGGGGTGGGGATGTTAATCCTCCTTGTCCTGCTTTCCATCATGATGTTTGCAAGGTGCCAAGGAAGGCTTCAGAATATTCACCAGTAGAATAACAGATATGCACATGGTTTCAGGCATTTATTGAGACTTACCTGAGGCGCCAGCATTAGGTGATGAGAGTAAGGCACTAACCCCGGCACAAAATTGAAGGGGTGCAGAAAAAAAACAAAAAAGCTGATAAATACTATTTTAATGCAGTGTTTTTAAAAATCCAAATTCATGCAAAAAAATCCATGACAAGTAATCACAATTTTAAATAATGTAGATGAGTGTTTAGCACCACGCCTGGCACACAGTAAGCTCTCTGGAAATGTCCATGTCGTCATGGAGCGACATGGTGTTCACAAGAACAAGATGGGGCCTCTGCCTGCAGGTGGCTCACTCTCTAGTTGGGAGAGTCCAGCAAGGAGGCTGTGAGCCCCAGGAACCATGGGAAACAAGGGAAGCTTGTTTCAAGAAAATGAGAAAAGAGAACAGTTCTTTGTGAAAATGTATAATATTGCAACTTATGAGAAATAGACATTTGATCATCTTCCATTTCTGCAACAGAGCTCCTAAAACCCTTGGAATTTCCCAAATGAAGAGAATTAGAAATGTGTCTTTTGTTATGTTAATGAGGTGACTTTTGGACCAGCACCTAAGGATGGGGGCTGGTTGCCAGGAGAACCAGCCATGTGATTGGAGGGTTAGAACTTTCAATCCCACCTCCTCTGACCTCTGGTGGGGGAGGGGCTGGAGGTGGAATCAATCCCCAATGGCCAATGATTTCATTAATCATGACTGTGTAATGAAACCTCCAAAAAACCCAAAAGGATGGAGTTTGGACAGCTTCCAGGTTGGTGAACAGGTGGAGATTCTGGGAGAGTGGCATGGTCAGAAAGCATGGAAGCTCCCCACCCCTTCCCCTATACTTTTCCCTATGCATCTCTTCCATCTAGCTATTCCTGAGTTATGTCCTTTTGTAATAAACCAGTAATCTAGTAAGTAAAATGTTTCTCTGAGTTCTGTGAACTTCTCTAGAAAATTAATCAAACCCAAGCAGGGGTTGTTGGAACCTTTGGTCTATAGCCAGTTGCCACATGCACAAGTGACACCTGGACTTGCAACTGGAATCTAAAGTTGGGGGAGAGGGGGCAGTTTTGTAGGACTGAGACCTTAACCTTTGGGATTATTACTGCACAATGTTGGGGTTCCCTGCCTGATGTGGATAAACAAGACAATTAATTATGGCATCAGCCTTTCAGGGAGAAATCAGATTTTATTCTGTGAGATTGGTCTGCAGGGAGATGGGGGGCATGTGCCTTCAGATCTATCTCCTTGATTCAGGATTTGGGGCAAAATTTAAGAGGTTAGGGAGAACTGGCTGGCATGCAGAAATGCTGGTGGGACAGACTTTGATTGGTGAGTTTCAAGCATTTATGGTAAGGTTTTAAACATTTATGACAGAGTAGGGAAGGAATTTTAACATCAGATCTTCCTGAATGAGGGACCCCTCACTTCTGGTAAGAGTCTGACTTTTAAGTTATGGTCATGTCCTGGTCCTTGGGTTCCATGGGAAGGAGGATCTTTGGTTCCAAGGTCATTTCAGGTCATGATTTCTTTTACACATGCTCTGGCTATGTGACTTTGCAGTTTTTCTGAAAGACAATCCTTAATCAATTTGTTGATAAGAGATGGGGTCTGTTCGAACTGGCTCTAAGTGGGCCCATTGTTACAAATCCCCCTTTTTGTTGTTTATCCCTCAATCTTGAGGGACATAGGGCAATGACTGCTTTAGCCTCTTCCTTGCCGATAAAGGGCATAGGTTGTTCCATCTCATTGAACCAGTCTCTTAGT
Organism: Tapirus indicus; assembly: GCA_031878705.1. Lineage (NCBI taxonomy): Eukaryota > Metazoa > Chordata > Mammalia > Perissodactyla > Tapiridae > Tapirus > Tapirus indicus. The sequence goes on along the minus strand of CM062923.1, from coordinate 99,871,753 downwards.
AAGATGGTGATGTAGGTGGGCTCCCAAAGTTAGCCCTATATTGTGTAAGCAAGTAACCAGCTAATTAATAGGCATTTCTAGAGAGATGAAAAGAAAAACGAGGTTAATGGTGTGAGCAAATTATAGACCAGTTTCTGAGCCCAAGGAGCAGCCAGTCAAAGGATTTCTAGATGTAAGAGTTGAAGCATCTTTTGTAGTTTGAATTGTCTCTGATGGTGCCATCAGGTGTTCAGGTATCTTTCTGAGTGGCTTACCCAGCAACAGACATGAATCTCTCTTAAGTTTGTATCAAGTTGTACAGCTTCAGTTTACAAGGCTTCAGGAAAAAAGGCAGGTTCAGTTCTCAATGATTCCAAATGAAAATGATGGAAAAAAATTGAAAAAGTTAGTTTGGAGATTTGTAGCCAGATATTTCAGGAGACTAGAAGAATTCAGGATCCAGTCCAGTTAACAGATATAAAACAAAACCTCAAAGACAATTATCAGAACCAGAACCTAATATCCATGAATGTGTATTATAGTTTCTATTGAAACATAATTTTTCTCTCTAAAAGCACCCTCATTTTTACTAAAGATAGGCAATTAAGACTCATTGGTTTGAAAAATAGGCCTAGTTTCAATAAACTTGGCCTAATTATTTACATAAGTACAGCAAGAATAGCAATTGATTATATAGGCTCTTTCAAATCTGCTTTACTGGGACTTTTTATAAGGCATCTCAGACTGAATTTTAAAGGTCTCTTGAGGCCAAGAAAACCAAGCCAAGGACTTGTCATCAGACTCTGCCTGCAATACCTATAGATTTGGGTGACTTCCTCTCTTTTCTTGAGGTTTCCCCAAATATCCTGAGGCTCTTTGCACCTGCCAGGTAAGCGACCTTCTTTACTCACCTAGTGAGGTTGCTGGGAACCCTGTCAGTAAGGTACCGGGCCAATATTTCCAGATGGTTCTCTTTGTTCCATAAAGTCAATCTTTATTCCTCAGATGTCTTGTCATATCTGAGTCTGTATATTTCTCCCAAATATGACATTCCAGTCAAAGCTTGCATAATATAACCAATGTTTCTAAATGTGTCCTGTTATAAGATTCTTATTGAACTTATGCAAATAACTATATTGCCACAAAAATAAGGATATTTACTCACTAAGAATTTCCAAATTCTAGAGGGATTTGGTAGGGAGAAAAAGATGAATGTTTCAATTCTTACAAAGGTATAATTTTACCAAATTGCTATAAGTCATAGTTAGCTTAAAAGAAAAGGGTTTCCTTAAATCTGGAAAAAACAAAATATTTTAAAAATCAGCCATATTTCAAATGAAAAGTCATGGAAATTATCACCATCCTCATCAGTTCATTCAGTCCTCTGTAATCAATTCTTGATCTTAATCTCCTGTTAGCAGTTTTATGAGGCCATTGGCTTATCCATTAGAGTTCTGTAATTTCTTACCCAGTTCAGTTTTATGATCTGAAAGTTTATCAGAAACCTGTATTCTAGAGTGAATGCCAGAGTCTTTTCCATGAATCTCTCTGAAGATGAAACATATTTGCAAAAGCATCAGAGTAAAACAGCAACTATCTGCAAACAACAAAAGACTCAAAAGGGCAATTGACAAAGAAATTTGGCCACTTCTGTGACATATAATACTTCAAGATAATAACTAGAATTATGGCTGACAACCAGGACAGATGAGAATTTTACATAATTTTTAAAACATTTCTATCAATAACATTTACCCACATAATACCACCTAAGAAGGTTTATCATCACTTATTTGACAATGCTTTCCATGTAATTTAATATACCAAATAAGCCTAATTACTTTAGTACCTTCTTCTTTTTAGGAAGAGAGAGCAAATTTCTTTGAGAAGTCCCAGGGGCCCTCTGAAAATTCTCAAAGACAAAAGTCAAAAGAAAGTCTTCATTTAGGATCTGAATCTGGGGGGAAGCTTGTCAAAAATATAAAAAGGTTTTAAAACACTTGGTCGACTAGGAAACAATGCTCACTGCAAAACAATGCTCAGTTATCCATTCAATCAAAGAGACAACAGAAACAGCCAAGTACAAACAGAGAGTTAAAACAGTAAGAAAAAAAAAAGTAAAAGTAAAAACAAAGCCTTGGGACCAGGCTGGTGGTGTAGTGGTTAAGTTTGCATGCTCCGCTTCAGTTGCCTGGTGTTTGCAGGTTTGGATCTTGGGCACAGACCTACACACCACTCATCATGTCATGCTGTGGTGGCATCCCACATACAAAATAGAGGAAGACAGGCACAAATGTTAGCTCAGGGCTAATCTTCCTCAGCAAAAAGAGGAAGATTGGCAATGGATGCTAGCTCAGGGCCAATCTTCCTCACACACAAAAAGAGCCTTAGTAGAGAGACCTCAGTCTTTTTGAACATAAGAAATTATTTTAACAAAAATAGATCTTCTGTCTTTTAGGCAAACTTACTCAAAGGTAAAGAAAGCCCTTTTATAACCTCTTTATCAAGAGCAGACTAAAAGTCTAGGAAAATTATTCTTTTAAGAGAGAGAACCAAGTTTTAATTTTGTACCAGCTTACTTTTGATATTAAAACTTATTCACTTAATTAAATTTATTTCAATCTTAGCCAACTTGACCATACATAAAACTCTTTTTAAGGTTCCTCTTCCATGAACCTTCTCTAACTTTCTTTTTACATACAGAATTTGCCCCATACCTTCTTTTTTCCCTTCCAGTACTTAAGGACAAATTTATCTTTCTTAACAAAACAAACAAAAATATTTCCATTCTTTATACCTTCTTCACTGAAAACATACATCTTACTTTTCTTGAATACAAAGATGTTTTCCTTATTAATCCTTAGTAGAATTTTTAACCCTTACAGACCTTAGTGAAAAGTAAAAAGTAAGCTATTATGAACTGTCTTTTATATTAGCATTCTAAACACTTTTCATAATTTCTAGAAACATGTTACTTCATTGTACAATCTTTAATAACACACAAGACATATTTACTAATAGACACAAACATATTTTAGTTTCTCTGTAATAAGAAGCCAAAAGTAGACAAACTTAGACACATTTAGTGACAATGTTTCAGTATGTTATCTTATTTGAAAATGATCCAGATGCCCAGTGAGTTTTTTATCATTTAATTTCACCTAGCAGAACTTCCAAGTTTCAAGTTACCAGAAAGATTTTGGAAGTTATTTTAAATAGACACACCATAACACATAATTATTGTTAAAAATTCACCCAACACTTTTATCTTTTCCACATCTGTTTAGTTTACTCATGCCCAATAATTATTTAGATTGCTTACAAAACATCATGAGATGTTAGACAAAATTAGTTATCATTTTAAGTTATAATTTTTGCTAACCAATTTTGTAATAGAGATAACACCAGCTTATTTGACCAACAAACATAGAATAAAGGCTGCATGTCTGCATCATAGCCAGTGCTGATAACTCTGAGGACATGTCCATTTTAATCAAACCAACAATTTTAAGTAAGTTTTCAGTTGCTAAAGATTAATTTCTATCATATTAACTTGAAAGACATTTGAGTTAGATTCTATTACATTTAGAAATAACTTATATAAGCACTTACTTTAAGCCAATTGAATAGAGCTCTCTAGAAATTATACCATCCAGAGGTAAGATATCACACATATATAACATACATATACACACACACACACACACAAAGACTCTACAGCTATTGTTTTAAAATTATTGTCATGAATCAGTAACACAGTAACACAAGGCACCCTAGTTATGAATCTAAATTTTGTTTTGAGCCTTCTTACTAATATTTATGGAGAAGACACTCAAGATGCTAGATTTTTGGTGAGGGTGCTCTTATGGACATTTTTCTTTCCTTTTTCCTTTTTTTTTTTCAGTCCTAGGAATTAGTGATGGGCTAGATATTCCCTGGAGGGTTGGCAAGCTCTTTAAGATAAGGGAAATGGGCAGAACCTGAACTGCCTCTAGAGCTGCATTTCCAGTTTGGCAAGGATTTTTTAAGGACAATTCCTCTTGATTTCTCGGAAATAGGGTTGTAACTCAAATGACATTATAGGTTGATCTACCTGTCCAACCATGTCACAAAGAGACAGAGAAACCACTCAAGTTTTCTCCAAGATGGAGTTTCTGGGGCATATTTGCCTTATCAGTTTCTAATATCCCAATATCTACAAGCATTTTGAGAGGAACAGGGGAGGCTTTGGGATTGGAAAAGGACAAGTTAACTTTGAACCGCCTTCTAGAGCCATACCTCTGGCCCTGCAGGGATTTTCAAGAAAAAGATGGCTGCTTCCAGTTCCCCCAAAGAACTGGAAGGAGGTTGACCCATGCTTTCAGCTACATTTTTTTCAGTTTAGAAGTTTTTCCAACTTAAGGCTCCATCCTCTGGCCGTTGGTGAGTCAGATCTTAATAGTGACTCAAACCAATAACCATTTATGACTTCACTATGGATGGAAGAGGCATCCCCAAAAGAGAGTAAAAGAAGCAACCCTCACAGGATCCAGAAAGTTCCCTCCCAAAAGTAGTCCAAGAAAGCAAAGGCTTCCACTGCACAGGTGGTAGTGCACTAAAAAGCAACAAAGGTTGAGATGACAAAAGCCCCTGATGGCCTGGGACCCCTCATGACCAAAGAGGTCACAAAGCCAAGCTCTCGAGACACAGAACAAGACAAAAGAACAAAAGCCTCATCTTATATGCACCTTAACAGCTTTAGCTATGCTTTGGATCTCTCAGAGCCAGACTAATATCCAGGGGGGAGGTGCCGTGGGGTTGGGGACTATGTATGCTTTCCAGAGTACCTCATCATTGCACAGACATTTTGTTGAGATTGGCAGGGGACCTGCCATCATCCACCCCATTCCGTGACCAACTTATCCTACCACGGGAGTCTTCTTGAGGTGGCGAACACCCTAATGTCTCTTAACTGCTCGACCCATGTCCACCAATATTGTGGCCTTTTTTGGCTTCCAAGATGTCCCTTAGCAATAGCTTCAATCTTTGCACATACTCCATAGGTGGGCCCGGCAGCAAAGTTTACTGTGGACCCACCCAGACAACAGGCTTATGGAGATGCCTACATCTTGCCCTATGGTCTTTCCCTTTTTATGACAAATGACACAAATGAAGAGACAATGAAGAATGGTAACTATCTCTGGGAGGAGAAGATCAATAAACCAATGAGTACTCAGTAGCTCATACTATGTACTCACAACTAAAAGTCACCCAGTTTGGGAGAATACAGCCTAAGGGGCTACAGGTGGGGATTAAATTAGTGTTTCCCATTGTTTTAGAATTTATACACCACTGGTCAAAAGTACATTTATGCTGCAGCTAGAACCAGATAGTGAAAATTTCAAGCATCCCCAAAATCAAGGCCCTTATAATGAAGGCCCAGCCAAGGCTTTCTCCTAATGGCCAATGTAATTCCCTGAGGCTGCTGGCAGTTTGGTAGAACCCTTAGCCACAAATGGGAGTGCGATGTGCATTTCTGCCCGACCATCTCTGACTGCAAAATGGAGTGCAACTGCATTTTTGTCCCACCATAGCTTTGGGACACCCCCCAATCTGATGATTATCAAGCCAAGCCCTCAGGATGCAAAACAAGCTTGGTAAGATTCTGCAGTTCTCTGTAAACATTTACAGCTCCTGGAATCTCTAGGCCGAAAGGTGGAGCCCTTGATTCTTTAAAGATTTCTTTGTTTCTTGGTTTGGAAGTTGAAAAGGAGCCCAAAGTGGCCACTGTAATTTTAAATTATCCCGGGTTATCTCACCAGATGTTTCTAGTTATCTCCATTTCAGGGGGGTTTTCCCAAGGTGGCTGCAACAAACAAGGTAATTTCTAAAGAGAGTTTGTTACAGTTACTGAGAAACTCAGTCCCCCAAACAGCCAATTCAATTCCGACAAACATTAACACACAACACAGCTCTACGTATAACACAGACCAGAATTCTAGCTAGTTTTCCAGGAGTAGCTCAGAACCAGTGCCAGGAACTGCCCAGATCCAGCAACTTCAGGAGTGAAACTTTTTTCTTGCCTTTAATTACCTTGGGTGGCTCAGGCCCAGGTTTCGGGTCTCAGCCCACCAGGATTTCCCAGAACACAAGCCAAACTCACATCTCCAGGTAATCAAACCAGAGAGACGAGGTAAAGGATAGTCACTTTATTAAAGTTACTTCCCCAGAGCCCAGAGACATCTTGATCCAGAAGCTGTTTCTTCTCGCAAAGGGAAACAAAAACACCTTGGGGCCTGGCGCACCACAGTGGGGAAACAGGAATCCAACCAGTCAAGCCTCTAGACGAAATTGTCTAGGCAGCTGCTTAGGGTCGATGGAAAGACCCCACACCCCACCGGGGGTTCCAGAGCCTCGGGTGGGCGGTCACAGGACCTTCGTCCCTTTGTGGTTGCCAACTGTTACCACACAAAATTAGGATTATCTGCCCAGTGCGCATAAACAAGCCAATTAATTATGGCATCAGCCTTTGGGGGAGACATCAGTTTCTATTCTGCAAGACAGATCTGAGGGCACACGTGCCCTCTGTCCCTGCAGATCGATCTCACAGAACAAAAGAACCCCAATTTTGTGCAGTAACAGGACCTGATGCTATCTCTAGGCAGACAGCGTCCGAACGGAATCAATTGTAGGCCACGGAGCCCGTGTCAGAGAACTGCTTGCTGGTGTGGGAAAAACCTACACACATTGGAATTGGGTGCAGGATCCTAAAATGACATCTTTTTTTTTTGACTCAGCTCTTGCCCAGCCCTACCACATAGTAGGTGCTTAACTAATGTTTGAAAAGATAGAATAAGGGAGCTCACGATTTTGAGTCAAAGCATAGTGTCATAGCACAGCGTTGAACAGTTGCCAGGGACAGGAGCAGACAGGGCAGGCACTATGCCCAGGCTCCTGCCTCCTGTCAGCAAGGGCTCCCTGCTTTAGACTGGGATTCTTTTTTCTTTTTATTATAGAATTTTTAAAATATGCATAAAAGTAGGGAGAATCATATAACCACCCCCCATGTGTTTATCACTAGCTTCAATAATTACCAACATTTTGCTCATCTTTCATCCATCCTGCCTCTTCCTCTCTTCTTTTCCCAGAGTGTTTTAAAGCAAATTCCAGATATATCATTTCACCCATAAATACTTGAGTTTGTATCTCCAACAGATAAAGACTTTAAAAATGTATAACCACAAAGTCATTGTCAAGTGTAATAAAATTAACAGTAATTCCTTAACGTCCTTTAATACATAGCCAAGGTCCAAATTTCTCCGACTGTCTTACTTTTGTTCTGACCAGGATCTAAATATGGTCCACGCATTGCATTTGGTTGACATGGCTCTTAAATCTCTTTTAATCTGTAACAGTCCCTCTCTCCCTTTTTCCTCCTGAAAAAAATCAGGAGGAAAATCAGAAAAATCTATTTGTCCAGCAGAATTTCCTACATCCTTGTAATGTCCTTTAATGTTTTTCTCTAACCTTTGAATTTCCTGTAAGCTGGAAATTCTGTCTAGAAGCTCAATTGGATTCAGGCTGAGTAATTTTGGCACAAAGAGTTTGTAGGTGGTACTGGGTACTTCCTATCGCATCACACACCAGGAGATACATAATGTCCCTTGTCACAGAGTGAGTGGGGTAAGGCTCCTCCATGTAAAGTCCCTCATTAACCTTTCACCTGACGGTTTCAGCATCCAATCGTGGCTGTTAACTAGGTCATGAGAAGTTGTAAAATTCCATCTGACTTTTACTAGAAGGACTCCTCTGAGCTCTGTCCTAGTGCCTCTTCTTTAAGTCTCACTTTAAGTCTATGGTTAGAAATTGGTGGCTCACCTTCCAAATATAGCCTGAAGATGTGTTTTGTTTGATTTTCACAGTCTTTTTTAAGTAGTTGAGCCAATCTTTTAAAGAGGGAAGGAGTATTGTACATTTAAAGAATTCGTATTTTCACCTGCCTTTGAAAAATCAGGAATCCACCAGCACTGGTTCAGCCCGACCACAGGGTGGCAGTCTACCAGATCTGACCGGTGGCTGACACTCTAGACACAGTGTGCTCTCCTAGTTCTCTGCTCCCCTGCCATGCCCTCCTGCACCCCTAGAGCTGAGACTGAGCAACAGTTGCATCTGCCAGGTGCTCGCTGTGTTTTTCTTATGGTAGAGAAATGGTTCTCTGTGCTAAGGCCTCCATCAAAAGTTGGAAACCAAAAGATATACCAAAAGGGAAGCTGGTCATGAAAATTAGCCAAGAGAACCTTTCTTTCATAACCTTTTTGTGAAAATCACTCTTTTTAAAAAAATGAGAATAATAGTTAAAGTATATCTGTGTCAAAAGAATATGACTTGAGATGCTAGTGGGTTACTTCTAGCCCATTTTGTTCATTTATCTCTAGGCCATTGAGTTCGCACCCCTGTTTCACACTCTCCCTCAGGGAGATCATCCACTGCCATGATTTCAGCGACCGTCTTGTTATGGACTGAATTGTGTCCCCCACAAAATTCATGTGGAAGCCCTAACCCCCATTACCTCAGAGTGTCACTGTATTTGGAGATAGGGCCTTTAAAGAGGTGATTAATGTAAAATGAGGTCGTTAGGGTGGGCCCTAATCCAATCTGACTGGTGTCCTTATAAGAAAAAGAGATTAGGACACAGAGAGACACCAGGGGTTTGAGCACAGAGAGATGACCATGTGAAGAAGCCACAAGTGGGCAACCATCTGCAAGCCAAGGACAGAGGCCTCAGAGGAAACCAACTCTGCCTGCACCTTGATCTTGGACTCCAGCCTCCAGAACTGTGAGCAAATAAATGTCTGTTGTTTAGCCCAGCCAGTCTGTGGTACTTTGTTATGGCAGACCTGGCAGAGGAATATACATCTCTGTGCTTTAGATCCCAAATCCATGTCCCCAGCCCACACTACTGCCCTAAGCCCCAGACCAGAATATCCAACAGCCTGCATTACAGCCACAAGCAAAAATCTCGCAAGTTTGAGCAAAGGTGCAGAGGCAGGAATTGAGTATGGTGGGAGGATACAGGTGTAGCTAGATTTGAGAGGAAAGAGAAAGTCCTGGACATGTTCGTTGCAGTGGAATTGTGAAGTGCTAAGAAGCAGGAGGTTTTCTGGGGGCCACTAAGGATTTTCAAACAAAGCGCCATTTAGGCAAAGTGCCATCATGTAACTGTTACCTTTCCTTATTTGGAGTTGTTACCAGGCTTTAAGAATGTTTTGCTGTATTTTAATCCTCAGTTGCGCCAACCAAACATAGCTGACCAAAATAAACATTTGTTGATTTCCATGGACTCAAGTCATTCTAAATCAGAATCAAACGACAGCACGACCTGAATTCGCATTTTGCCAGGTTGTGCAAACAAACACCATTTCATGTGCTAACAGCCCTGGGGACAAAGGTCTGGGTTTGGGCCCAAGTTAGAGTGGAGATATAGCATACAAACCCAGGGAAAAAGTGAGAGTTCTACCTGTGTCAGGTTAGGCATTGGGCCACCGGTGGAGACAGGGTTGTTCATGCTTGAACACGACTCCCAAATGGGTAGCAATGAGATAGGAAAATAGAAGAAAGAAATATCCAAAGGAGATATATTGGGACTCAAAAGCAAGGTATGCATCTTTGTGAACTAGGAAGAGGACAGGAATGCAAAGCTTTGAGTGGAATTCAATGTAAAAAGGAGGAGGGTTAAAGCTAGACTCACAGTTAAATCCGGGGCATGGGGTCGGGCGTGGGGGAATGAGGGAGGTGCATGGGGAGGGCTCAAGTCACAGAAGGGGCTGGGAAAAAAATGGCCCATTGCCTGTGACTATAGCTTTATCAGAGCCTCTGGAGTAAGGAGGTAGGGTGTTAGGGGGCACGAAGTCTCAGCGGCTGGCCCAAGGCCTTCCCACCCCACTGTCTCTGGATTATGGTGTCCTTAGTGTTAACGAGAAGAAAGAGCTCCAAAACCCAATGACAGGCCAGGATTCTATTCTGACAGTCCACTGGGGCCAAATGGAAGCCACAGAAAATATGCACATAGAGAGGAAGAGTGAGAAACAAAAATAGACGCAAAACCAAAAAACCCTCAAATTTACTTTGAGTTTGTGAACCAAATATGGGAAATACATGAAAAAATTAATGCTGTGCAAGGGATTCAACACACTGAATGAAGGAACTTTCATTCTAGATGAAGAACATTTTATGAAACACTACATATGAGACGACTATAAAATAGATATGTTTAGGATGCTCGAAGAGTTAAAGGAAAGCATTGCATTTGCTAAGAGAGGATATAACAAAAACAGGCAGAAATTAAACAAGGTGGGTGTGAAAACGAAAAAATGAAGTCTTAGTGTCTGCTACGCACAGCCAAGCTTATATTCTCAAGAAAAAGAGCAAAGAGTTAGAAAAAAAAAAAAGATTATTTTCACTAGAAATCAGTATTAAGTGGACTAAACTTGAAAAAATTAAAGCAACTCTTGATGTTGATAAAGTGGTGATATTGATAAAAGTTTGCCCGAAAGCAATATGCTAATACTTGTAAAAAGCCACGAAGCTGTTCAGAACTTTTGACCCAATAATTTCACATCTGGGAATTTATTCCATAAACATAACCAAACAGAAGCAAGAGGCCACGTGCACAAACATGCTCCTTGTTATCCATGATGGCTAATTCCTGAGACAGTCTGAATGTGCATTACGAGAAGAATCGTTTCATAAAACGTGGTCCCTCAAATGAGTGGAAGAATATAGAGTCATTAAAACAACCGTGATGACTGCATGAAAACATTTTTAAATGTTTATGATGAAAAGGTTGAAGTTTAAAAATAGATTTTTCTTTCTGGTCACGATGGAGTAACTCTACCCAACTAATTCTTCTACCACAAACAACCATAAAACTGGACAAAACGTGTGAAGCAACCATTCGTCAGCATCGGACATCCAGCAGTGCAAGACACCAGCCTGAAAGAAGGGGAACTTACAGGATGAGCCCCTTTAACCCCGGTCCCCTCCACGAGGACAGTTTCCCAACCGTGACACAGCAAGCTGGAGACTAAACAGGCCACGTAGTCCCTCTGCTCTGAGGGGGCGAATGCCAGCCCTCAGAGAAGCTGAAGTAGGCGGAATCTGTGGGGCAGAGCATCAGGCAGGAGGGGTGCATAAGTCTGTGTTCCGGGTCCTCACAAGTCCTTTGACGAGTATCAGTCTGCGCATGTGAGGGGTGAGACTACCCATGGTTTCCAGGTAGTGGCTGCTAGGGGTCGAGAGCAGAATAAAGATCCCTGAGATTGAGCATGCTTGGGGATATTAGAGCTCCAGCCCAGCCAGATCCCACAAAGATTTAAAGAAAAATTAAGGTATGTTGTGAAAAATTTAAAGCCAATAAATTCAATAACTCAAAACCCTCAGCTTACCAAAGCTGATTCACAAAGAAATAGATAATCTAAACAGCCCTATATCTATTTTAAAAATTGAATTAGTTATAAAAACCTTCTCACGAAGAAAACTCCAGATCTAGGTGACTTCAGTGGTGAACTCTGTTAAATACTTTAAAAAGAAATAATACCAATATTGCACAAACTCTTTCAGAAAAGAGAGGAAGAGGTAACATTTCTTCACTTGTTTTATGAGGCTAACATTACCCTGATTCCAAAACAAAGACATTTCCAGAAAAGAAAAGTACAGATCAATATCCATTATGAACATAGATTACAAAATCCTCAAAAAAATATTAACAGATCAAATCAGCAATATGTAATATATATATATATATATATATATATATATATATATATATATATATAAAATACATCATGACCCAGTGGGGTTTATCCTGGGAAATCAAGTTTGATTTAATATTCTAAAAAATCCATCAGTGTAGCTGCTTTGAGAAACAGCTTGGCAGTTTTTTGAAAAGTTAAACATAGAGCTACCACTGCCCAGCAATTCTACTCTTAGGTGTCTATCCAAGACAAATGAATATGTTCACACAAAAATTTGCACATAAATTGTCACAGCAGCATTATTCATAAAAGCCAAAAACTGGAAATAACCTAAATGTCCATCAACTGGACATAGACAAAATGTGTATATCCACACAATGGAATACTATACAGCAATGAAAAGGGAACAAACTATTGACACTTGCTACATCATGGGTAAGACTCAAAAGCAGTCTGCTAAGTGAAAGAAGCCAGACACATGCTGTATGACTCTACTTATATATAAAAGGTCCAGAAAAGGCAAATGTATATATAAAGTAGATTAGGGATTGCCTAGGGTTGGACAGGGGTTAAGTGAAATGGGCATGAGGGATCTTATGGGAGCAGTGCAGATGCTCTAGAACTAATTTATGGTGATGGTTGCACCACTCAGTAAAGTTACCAAAAATCATTGAGTTGTGTAATTGAAAGGGGTGAATTTTATGTAAGTATAGAGTTATTTATAACTTAAAGGTATTTTAAAAAATCATTGTAATTCACTACATTAATAGAATGGAGAAAAACCATGTGATCATCTTAATAGGTACAGAAAAAGCATTTGACAAGTTTCAACACCTATTCATAGTTTAAAATAAAAAACTCTCAGAAGTCTAAGAGTACAAAAACAAACTTCTTCAACTTAATAACGGGCATCTATGAAAAGTTTACAGGTAACATCATATTTAATGGTAAAAGACTAAATGCCTCCCCCCTAATATTTGTAACAAGACAAGGATGTCCACTCTCCTCACTTCTACGCAATATTTTGCTAGAAGACCTAGCCAGTGCAAAGAGGCAAGCAAACGGCATAAATATTGAAAATAAAGAAGTAAAATTGTCTCTATTCACAAAGGACATGACTGTCTATGTAAAAGATCCTAAGAACTCTTCAAAATGTCTACTGGAGTAAGTAAATTTAGCAATGTCAGAGGACAAAAAAAGCCCATGTACAAAAATAAATTGCATTCCTATGTATTAGCATTGAATAATTGGAAAATAAAATTTTAAAACAATATTATTATAATAGCATCGAAAAATACTTGGGAACAAATGCAATAAAATATGTGTAAGACATACAGATGGAAAGCTGCCAAACATCACTAAAAAAATTAAAGAAGATAGACTATAACATGTTTATGGACTGGAAGACAGTGTTGTTGTTAAGGTGTCCATTACCCTAAAATTAATCTGTAGGTTTGACTCAGTGTCGGGAAAATTCCAACAGGGTTTTTTGGAGAAATTGACAAGCTCAGTCTAAGATCTGTACAGCAACGTCGAGGATGTAGGATAGTCAAAACATTTTTTTAAAAGAACAAAGTTGGAGAACTTATGCTCCCTGTTATGGAGAAACAGTACAAAGCCACAGTGAATCGTGACAGTGTAGTACTGGCACGAAGTGTAGACAAGCAGGTCAATGGAACATGATAAATATCGTGGGTTGAATAGTGTCTCCTCTAAAAAGTTCATGTCCACCTGGAACACAGAACCTGACTTTGTTTGCAAATAGGGTCTTTGCTGATATAGTTAAGAGCCTGGAGATGAGATCATCCTGGGATTGGGGTGGGCCTGGTGTCCTTATAAGAAGAGGAGATGACAGAGACACAGGGAGGAAGCCATGTAAAGATGGGCAGAGACTGGAGTGAGGCTCCTGCAAGGCAAAGAACGCCAGGAGCCACCAGAAGCTAGAAGATGCGGGGAAGGATACGTCCCTACAGCCTCTGGAGGAGTGTGGCCCTGCCAACACCTTGGTTTCAGGCTTTTGGCCTCCAGAACTGTGAGAGAATAAGTTTCTGGTATTTTAAGCCACCAAGTTTGTGGTAATTTGTTACAGTGGCCCCAGGAAACTGATTCAGTAGTGAACCAGAATAGAGCCACATATGTATTGTCAATCGATTTTTCAACAATGATGCCAATGTAATTCAATGGGGGAAAGAATAATCTTTTCAAGCGATGGTGCTGGAGCAACCAGATATTCCAATGAACAAAAAACAAACCTCTACCTCTACCTCGTGGCAGGCATCAAAGTTATTTGAAATGGATCACAGAGTGAAAAGCTAAAACCATAAAACTTCCAGAAGGAAGCTGAAGAGAAGATTTTTATGACCTTGTAGTAGGCAAAGATTTAAGGCACAAAAGCACTAGCCATAAAAAAAATTAGTGAATTAGACTTCTTAAAAATTCAAAACTTCTGTTCTTTAAAAGACACTGTTAAGAAAGTAAGAAAACAAGCTAAAGACAAGGAGAAATATTCCCAATGTATATATCTGACAAAGGATCTGTACACAAAATACACAAAGGACACTTAAAACTCAATGATAAGAAAACAAAAAACCCAATTTTAAAGAGGGGTGGTAAAAGATATGAGCAGAGACTTCACAAAATAAAATATGTAAAAGGTCAATAAGTCCATGAAAAGATGTTCAGCATAATTAGTCCTCAGGGAAATGCGAACTGAAACTATGATGCGATACCACTGCATACCTATTAGAGTGGCTAAAATGAAAAAGTTTCATAGTATTAAGTATTGGCAAGGATAAGAAGCAAGTGGAATTCTCACGCACTACTGGTGGAGTGTAAAATGGTACAAATGTTTGGAAAACAATTTGATAGTTCTTATAAATATATACTTACCATGTAACCTAACAATTATACTGCTACAACTTCTATAACAGTATTATCAAAGAAAAATGAAAACGTATGTAAAACACACCAAAAAAATGTTATACACAATGTTCCTATCAACTTTATTCATAAAAGCCCAAAACTGGAAACAACACAATTATCCATCAACACACAAATGGATAAACAAATTGTGATATAGCCATATAATGGAATATTACTCAGCAATAAAAAGGAATGGATTACGGATACACATCACAGCATAGATAAATCTCAAAAACGTTACCTGGAGGGAAAGAAGTCAGTCAAGAAAGGGTACACACTGAATGGTTGCGTTCATAAGAAGTTCTAAAAACAGGTACAAGTAATCTATAGTGATGGAAATCAGATTAGTGGTGCCTGGAACTGTTGATGGAGATGGAATTGACTGGAAATAGGTACCAGGGAAAATTTGAGGGTACTGGAAGTGCTTTTATCTTGATTAAGGTGGTGGTTATATGATATATGCATTTGTCACATTCGTCAAACTGTACATTTATTGTATGTAAATAATGCCACAATAACGTTGATTAAAAATAGATTTCACCTGGGAGTTTTTTTTGCTCCCTTAAGGACCGCAATTAGAAGGCATTTTACATAATGGATGTCTCAGTTGTCATTTATGTGACTAGCTGAAGATGACAAGGAGCAGCAGGAGGGGAAAAAAGACAATCAGGGCCTAGACCATGACCTTGAAGGCTTTTTCAAGTCCTGCCAAGATATTTGGGCTTCATCCTGTGTTACAGGCAGTAGGATGAAAGCTAAGTTTTATGGGTTCCATTTATATTATTGTTCCATTTATATTATTGTCATATCTTTTCAGGGAAATACGTTTGTTTTTAAATACAGTCATGTGTCGCTTAACGACAGGGAGACATTGTGAGAAATGCATCGATGTCGTTGTTGTGCGAACATCATAGAGTGCACTTATACAAGCCTAGATGGTATAGCCCACTACACACCGAGGCTGCATGGTGCTAATCTTATGGGACCACTATCATATATGCGGTCTGTCATTGACTAAAACATGGTAATGCAGCACATGACTATGTAGGCGATGGACACTGAAGCTCACGTGTTCTGCCCAGCTGGATTAGCAGTCCATCCAAACAAGTTCTGTTCATCAATACGTATTGATTCAGGTGTTTTATGTATAGTATCTAATTTTATTTACACAATAAAACTGAAGCACTGAAACGTAAGCATCCTATATCAGCCTTTACTGCATAAGAAACTACCCCAAAATTAATGGCTTAAAAAAATAACCATTTATTTAGCTCACCATTCTGCAGGTAGAGAATTTGGGCTGGGCTCAGCTGGGAGATTCTTCTAGCCTCAGCTGGGTTCACTGATGCCTCCGTGCTCAGCTGCTGGGTAGACTGGAAGCTGGCTGATTCAGAATGGCCTCCACTGGAGTGGCTCATTTCTGTTCCACATGTCTCTCATCCTCCAGTGGACCATCCCGCGTTTTCTCACAAGGCAACTGAGCAGGGTTCCTAGAGAGAGCTGAAGTGTGCAAAACTTCTTGAACCTAGACTTGAAACTGGCACCCATCATTTTCTCAGCCAAAGCAAATCAAAAGCCCCACCTGGATTCAGAGGGATGGGAAATAAATACCACTTCTTGATGGGGGGACCTGAAAAGCACATTGCAAAGGGTGAGAATTTGGGAAGGGTGAAGGATTGTGACCATTTTTGCAATCTACTGCAATTGTTATCCCCTTTTCATGTAAAAACAAACAAACAAATGCAAAAAACAAGGTTCAGAGAAGTTAAGTAACTTTTCTGTGGTCACATAGCCAGCAAATGACAGAGCTGACAGACCCCGGTTCCAAACCATTTCCACAACAAAACGTGGATTTCAAGGAACTTACAGTATTTTCATGCTGTTGAAACCCGGATTCCCTCCCTCTGTAACGTTACAGAATCAACAGATTGGAGGGTGAAGGAACAGGATGTTTAGGAACAGTAAATATTTCTGAAATGATTTCAAAGGTGACAGATTATTTCCTGAGACCTAAACAGAAAAGAATTTAACTTCCTTTGGGCAACATCAGGGGCTAAGAATGTCCCCCCAAAATATTCCATTTGGCCCCACATGTCCTCATCCTTCGGAAAAGGGGAACATAAAAACACCAAGCTGTCTGTTTACCAAGAGCCGTTTGGGATACAAGAGCGCCCGTCCACGGACGCAGCTACCACGCTTGTGAGCTGCCACAGTCAACATCAGGGGAAGGGAGGGGAGAAAAACCTTCTCTCTGTAACTATGCGACCAGTTCCTGTGTAACAATCTCAAGATTCAGGCAAAGGACACATGGAAAATTCCCCCACATTTAGAAACGTTATCGGATTGTTCCCAAAACAAGGCAGCTTGGAACTGAGCTCCACAAATGGACATTTGGGGTTGAATGCCAGCAGGGGAGCCCGCGAGTTCTGGTATCCCATCAATGGGACCGGGCAAAGGAGAACATGCTCCTTGAATCTTGTGCGACCCTCCAGGTGAAGGCTGAGCAGCCAGGCCACGGCAGGAAGTGGGGTGGGACCATGAGAAACGGAAGTCTGGAAATGTACACATATACGTCACACAGGGAGGAAATGGCTGCAGAGAAGTGGAAATCGTTACAGCCAGGAGCTTTTGTCTATAAAGTTGCTTACCTGTGAGAACTAGAGAGTTATGTATGTTGCACCCCCAAATTTGAATGTCAATCCTTCTTACAAAATGAATGGAATGGCGTAGTGGATCCCCAAATGTGGGACTCACCTGGAAACTCGTGCACAATACACCTTCCTGGGCCCCTGGCTGGAGGTTCTGATTCTGTATGGGTCAGGGTGGGGCTCAGGAGTCTGTTTTTAACAAGAGCTCCAGGTGATTGTGATGCTCGGGCAAGTGTGGAATACACTGGTATGCAGTTGTGTACGGCTTCCCAAACTTTTCGGGGTGGGGAGCATTGTTCTTAGTAGAAGGCAACATGCTCAGGGGCTCTGGCCCCCTGAGGGTTGGGATAATCAGTGTCTTAACACTCTTCTAAAGGTGTGAGAGCCAAAACGTGTAGTCACAAGAGGACATAATCTCGGGTCTCAAGGACTAAAGTAGGGTGCAGGGGGTTCCCTGCTCCACCCAGGGTCTGCCTTTGTTGCTGCACTTGTGAGAGAGTCTGGAGGATTCCAGGGAAGGAGCTGGGGCAGCAGGATAAGCCAGGAGGCCTTGGGAAGCTTAGGGCCTTTGTTATTTGTCACCTTATAAGGAAGAAGTTCAACATTCAACAGAGCGGTGCTGGTGTGTCCCACCGAATAGCAGCTGTGCATGAAACGCCTTCACTGGGCAACAGTTGGGAGGTTTTGAAGTTATGGGAAGAGTTTGGCGTTTGGATTCCCACACAGGCACCAATATTTACTGACTATGTGATGGTGGCCTCGGCGTCCTCATCCACTAGAGAGTGATGATAAGTCCTCCTTCAGAAGGCTGCCATGAGCCTCAAATGCACGGAGGAGACCCTGGTACTTTTGTCAGATCAACACCATTGTAAGGTGCTGGTTTCTCGCTTCCAATCACAGAATTTAAAGCTGTCTCAGGCGCCTCAGTTTACATGTTGTTCGGGATTTTTCTTTCGTCTTTTTTTAAGTCAATGAAATGCTCTGAGTTCACGTGCAGATCCACAGTCCCTCGCCTGCAACGCCAAAGTCCTAAAAGCTCTGAATTCCAAAGGACTTCCCATATGTGGGGGAACAGTCTGACCTGACCTGAACTCCTTTCCCAGAAAAAGCTGCCATGAGGCTCCACATGATTTGCTCCAGAAATACCAGTGTTTAATTTTAGGGGTGTGTCAAACTCCCCTAGGGGTGTTACATAATGTGTGGTATATGCACAATGTTTTCTTTCTAAAATCTGAGAAGTCCTGAGTTCTGGAATAATCTGAGGGTGAACTGTTTTAACTCACAACACTTCTGACTCCAGATGTGTGGGTTTTCTTCCTCACACCAGCTGATTCTCTGACTCTCCAGATACCAACTGGGTGTCCTACAATTCAATTCCAGTCTGATGCCAATTACCAAGGGTTAGCCTCAGACCCCACAGGTTTAAGTGCTTGGGCCCACAAGATGCCCTCACTTCAGATGCCAGTTGCAAGTGTTGGGTCCCCAGGTTACCTACACTTCTGACAGTCTTGGCTACAAAGTTGAGGGGTTCCTACAACCTCCCCTCCCTTTAGGTTTGGTAGTTTGCTGGAACAGCTCAGAGAACTCCAGAAAACACTTTATTGTTACTGGTTTATTACAAAGGATACTAATGAGCAGCCACATGAAGAGGTAGGGTGAGGTCTAGAAAGGTCCAGAGCACAGGAATGTCTGTCCCCATGGAGTTTGGGGTGCACCACTCTCCCAGCACATGGGTATGCTCCCCAACTCAGAAGCTCCCCAAACTCCATCATTTAGGGGTCTCTGTGGAGGTTCCATTACACAAACAAGATTGATTAAATCACTGGCCACTGGTGACTGAACTCAATCTCCAGCCCCTCCCCCCTCCCAGAGGTCCAAGGATGGGGCTGAAAGTTCCAACCCTCTAATTACTTGGTTGCTTCCTCTGACAGCCGGCCCCCATTCTGAAGCTCCCTGGGAGCCCACTAAGAGTCACCTGATTAGCATAAACTCAGGTAAGGTTGTGAGTAACAAGAGACACTCCTGTTACTGAGGAAATTCCATGGGTTTTAGAAGCTCTGTGTCAGGAACCAGGGAAAAGACCATTTATATTACCTATTATGTCATGCCAGGGTTTCAGAGAAGGGACTGTGAACCTGTGCTCATCCCCCTAAAAGTCATAGAATTGTTCACCTTAAAGGAGTTCTCTGCGATCATATGCATTCATGTTAGGAAACTCTTCTACTACATCCCCTATAAGTGTCTTCTGATTTCTGCTTGGAATCTTCTGATACCAGCTCAACACAAGGTTGACATAAGGGAAGCCATATTGTAGAAAAGAAACCATATTGTAACTTTGAATGACCTCTGATTAACTAGCCCAGACATGCTCTGTGGATTACATGGCCCCTCCCAGCTGCTATAAGTCAATAAATTTGTTCTCTTGAGTTCTTAGGAATGTGATGATCCCCCCAGCAGAGAGTCTGTGCTGATAGCCATCATCAAGGACAACTAAAAAATCAGGGCATAAGTCATTGCTCCAGCCTCTGATGCATGTCCAGTAAAATCAAAGACTCTCAGGAAGTAAGACCAGATGTCTGCCCTGACCTGGAGGTCAGATGGATGCCCCATCCTGAGACCAGATTCCTCCCCAACCCAGAGACCAGCCCCCTGCCCCATAAATATCCCCGAGTCCCCATTATCAGAGAGGCGGATTTGAGATTTGTTCTCCCATTTTCCTCACTTGGCTGCCTTGTGATTAAACCCTCTCTCTGCTGCAATCTCGTCATCTCAGTGTTTGGCTTTCTGAGTGATGGGCAAAAACGAACCTGGTTTGGTAACACTTCCAGAACAAGGGACCTCACTATTTAAGTTCTGGAAACTCATTCCACTGTGTATCACTTCCTCCCTTCAAAGGACCTCTGGAGTCTGCACCAAATCTGTCTCCTTTGGCCCTCCTCAGTGGTCCCTGTTCTGTTGTCTGTAGCCTGGATAATTTGGCAACCCCTCTTCAACCAGGTCCAGCTCTCAGGGCCAGCTACGTAATTTGCAGGGACTAGTGCAAAATGGAAATGTGGGGCCCTTCTACAAAAAACAGGAGAAAAATGCTATTGAAGGTACTGAAATATAAAGTTGTTTCCTTTCTTTCACGGTCTCTCCCTTTCAATTTGTCATGGTGGTCTTTACTTGCTATTGAATGTTGTTCTAAGGAAAGAAGAATTCAAATGTTAAATTATTGGCATGAATCTTGCTCACCTTTATATTGTGCATTTCCAGTTGAAATACAAAGGTGAGAACATGTAACTCATATGTGGAATCATCAAAATGACACAACTTGTATTTCATAGCTTGTGTGTGCATATGTATTTCATTCTTCCCAGAACAGTTGAAACCCTGCACAAAGTTAACTCAACTGCTTTCATTTCATTTCTTGATATGTGCACATCCTGCCAAAACTCTTTACCTTGAGCTCACTGATGGGGAAGGAAGGACAAAAGGAAAAGGAGCTGTAGGGTGCCCTATCTTTCCCTTTTCTTCTCTGTCACCCTTTTCACCTTAAGTGGTTGGCTAATACAGAGAAGTAACGTGAATAAGAAAGAATATGGCAGGGTTTCTTTCTTGTTCCTGCTTCTTAGAACACCATGAACTCCTTTTTGCTTTCAAAGCAATTTCTGGTTGGAAAGAAGAATGTGACTTATTGGGGGTGTCAGAGCCCCCCTCCTGTTCAGTTGTAGCTGTGAAACCAGGGGCCAACTTGCTTTAACTATGCTCAGTTAGTTGTCTGTTTGCCAAAGTAGTTAGATACTGCATTACTACAGCCCACCCTATAGATAACATCTCTGACGCCTGGGTCACCATGGTAACAGGCGGGGTGCTTAAGATTTTCAGGAACTGAGAGTCAACTCCTTGTCAAGTTCAAGCTGGTTGAGACCACCAATTCAGCAACTGGGCCTGTGCAGATGACCGATAAATGACCCTTTGATGTCAAGGAGCTGAAAACTCCACCCTCAAATCATGGTAATGATACTGAACAAAGTGGGCTCGCCTCCTGGTGAGGTAAATAAGACTCTCCACCAGTGGAAGCTGTCTCACTATGTAAAGTGTATTTGCAGCAAATAGGAGGCCATGAGGAATCATTTCCAAAGTCATGGCGTCCCTGAACAAAGGGAAGCAGGAACTTTTATTTTGGTTGGGTAATGAATATTCAAAAGGGAGAGATTATGGTAATGAGGCTTAATCTCCTCTTGAAGAGATCTTCGCATTAAAAATAAGGCAAGGTCATGGGCACAGCTCTGTAGGGAGGCTCGGTCAGCTTCAGGGTGGCTGCTGGGTGTGTCTCCTTAACACAAAAAAACAACTTGGAGAAACAGTTAACCGCTTCCAAACCCACCCTCCAGTTCCTCAGGGCACTAGTCAGTGACAAATCCCCCCTCTAGTTTTATCCTGCTCCTCATTCTTGAGGGGCACAGGTCAAAGGTCCGTCTTCTGTAACTGCTTCCTGCTGAGCATGGGTGGTGTCATAGGGACCAGTAGAGGACCAGAATTTACAGCTAATCAAGCAGATTTGTGGGTCACCACAATTCAGGCATAGCCCTGAATTGTTCATAAGAATCGTTTGTAATTTTATAGCCTCAATGTGTCTGGGTCTGGGCAAACTTGCTCCCCTTCCCCCGCCCCCACCCTCCTTCACTCCAGATTCCACTAGCTCTTATACTGCAGCAGCTGGGTTGCCCATTTCTCTGATGAGCCTAGTCTTGCTGCCGAGGAGCATGCAACCCCTTTGTATGGGGTTGGTTAGGATCCAGGGCAGAGCTGGGGTGGATAGCCGGTCATTACTTATCTGCATAGTGTCCCCGGAACAAGAGTTTCGAATCAGAGAGTGGTTTGCAGGAAAACTCAGAGTCATCAATTGTCTGTGATGATCTCTCCTGATGTTCAGGCGTGGGCGCCTTTTTTACCCATGTGTGGTGGATCCAGGGGGTGACTGCTTCTAATTTTAGGGATGAATGTGTGGTTAGTAACACCAAGCAATGCCCTACCCAAATAGGATTTAGCTGATCTTGGGACGAATCGCTTTTCCAAGTTTTAAGATAGTCCCAAGCTCCCGGTTCATATGGGTGGAGTTTAACCTCCGTAGGCAAGGGAAGACAGAAGTTTCCATACTTATTGAGTGCATCTCCCACCTGCTTCAGATTGATTATGTGTTTGATTGCCATGGAAACCTCTGGGTCTGGGTTTGTGAGCAAATCTGAGTCCTTAGGGAACGGCCTCCCACGGGTCATTTCAAAGGGGCTAAGCTTCAGTTTGCCTTTTGGAGCTGCCCTTATCTGAGTGAGGGCTATTGGCAGTAACTAGCCAATGTTCCTGAGTCTCTTGGCACAATTTAGCCACGGTTTTCTTTAAAATTTGATTTTCCTGCTCAGTTTTTCCAGATGATTGTGGCCTCCATGAGGCATGTGGCCTCCATTTAATTTTTAAAACTCTGTCTACTTCAGAGATTATTTTTGATATAAAAGCTGGCCCACTGTCACTCTGAATTGATCAAGGCAACTCAAAATGGGGAATTATTTCTTTTAACAACACTTTTGTTACTTCATTCACCCTTTCTGACGTACAAGGAAAGGCTTCAATCCAACCAGTAAACGTATCCACAAACACCAAGAGGTATTTGCACCCTCTGGGGGCCGTGGGCAACAGTAAAATCAACTTGCCAGTCTTCCCCCCTGTAAAGTTCCCCGAATGTGAGTTGCTTTGACCAGGGGAGGTACAGGAGGTCTGGTTTGTACGTTATTCTATTCTGGGATAGCCCTAGATGTCCTTTAGTCTCTAGTAGGCTAGAGACTTGATGGGGGGTCCACACCATCATAGGTTGGCCCATAGTCAGTTTTTCTGCTGTCTTGATTAAGAGGCGGGTGGCAGCTATAGCTCTCAAGCATGGGGTCCATCCTTTCGCCACAGTGTCGAGCTGCTTTAAGAAACAGGCTACCACTCTTTTTAGGGGTCCCAACATTTGGGTTAGCACTCCCATAGCTATTCCCTGTCTTTCATGAACATATAGGTCAAATGTTTCACTCAGGTCTGGTAAGGCCAGTGCAGGCAATTCCATTAACACATTTTTAAGCTTATCGAAAACTTAGTCACACAGCTTATCCCATTCAAAGGGGTCCATTTCTGGCCCCTGTAGTTTATTGTAAAGAGGCTTAGCAGTTAATCAGGTTAGGGATCCAAATGTGGCAAAAACCAGCCAGCCCCAAGAATCCTTGTAGCTGCCTATGAGTTTTTGGTGGAGCAAGTTGGCATATTACCATTTTCCTCTCCTGTGGAAGGCTGCATTATCCCCTTGAAATGATGAACCCCAAATACTTTACAGTCTCTTTAGATATTCGTGCCTTCCTTTTAGACACTTTATATCCCTTACTGGCTAAAAAGTTCAACATAATTATAGTGTTTTTATCAGAGATCTCCTTAGTAGGGCTGGCTATTAGGATGTCATCCACATACTGTAACACAGTACTCTGTTTTAATTTTAGTTCCCTTAAATCACAGCCTAGGATTTCCCAAAGATTGTCGGGGAGTTTTTAAACCCTTGGGGTAAGACAGTCCAGCAATACTGTTGTTTCTGGTGGGGGTCTGGGTCCTCCCATTCAAAGGCAAATATCTCCTGGGACTCAGGATCCAATGGGATGCAGAAGAAAGCATCTTTTAAATCCAGGACTGTATAGAACCTGCTGTCCCCAGGGAGTTAGCTCTCAGGGCAAATGGATTAGGATGTACGTCTTGGACAGCCTCGTTGACAGCCCTAAGGTCTTGAACAAAACTTTATTGCCCTGTTCCTGGTTTTTTAATGGGTAAAATGGGAGTGTTCCGTGGGGATCTACATGACCTCATCAATCCCTGTTCTAAAAGCCTATTAATAGAGGATGGATTCCTCTTATGGCTTCTGCCTTCAAAGGGTATTGTTTCATCTGGGGCCAGTGATCTATCTGCTTCAATTTTACCTTTACTGGTGCGGCACCGGCTGCTCGCCTCACCTGTCCTTGTGCCCATACTTTTGAGTTAACTCAGCTTAAAACATTCAGGGGAATCTTTTCCTTCTCAGGTGCTAATATATCCTGCAATAGGGCCATAAGCTCAACACCCTGACTTTGGGGGACTTGGATCTCTATTTTATCTTGTTCCCAGCTTATTGAGGGCCCTAAATTAGATAGTATATCCCTCCCTAGAAGGGGAACAGGGCATTCTGGTACATACAGAAAGAATGCTTCAGCATTTTTGATCCCGCTTCATAGGTCAAGGGCTCCAGAAACCTTTTGGTCTCTCCTTTTCCTGATACTCCTTTTATGTCACACTTTCTTTTTGAAAGGTTTCCCTTTTGGGTATTCAGCACCGAGAATGTAGCTCCAGTATCGAGCAAGAATTCAACATGCTCTCCTCCCACTGTTAACGTCACCCGGGGCTCCTCAGGGGAGGTGAGGATTTGGTTGCCTGGAGCCAACCAAGGAGCCCCAAGGCCCCGTCACATCTCGTCTGTAGTCAAGGGAAGTTGCCTCAGCTCGGTCTTGTTCAATCCCCTCCCTCTATGGGGACAATTTGGACAGTCCTGCTGCCAACGCCCTTCCTGTTTGCAGTATGCCCACTGGTTAGCCCCCAGCTTTGTTGGTGGCTTTCTAGTCCCTCAGTGGGGGCCAGGGTCATTCACCCATGGTGTCTTCCTTCTCTCCCTCGGGTTACCTTGAGCAGACTGGGGGGCCCTAGCTAACAGGCGGCTTGCCTTTTCATCTTCTTGTCTTCCTTTTCATCCTCAGCTTCATCCCGGTTATTGTACACCCTAACTGCAGCCTCCACTAGTTGTGCAGAATTAGTATCAGGACTTACAGCCAACTTTTGGAGTTCCCTATGGATGTCTGGGGCACTTTGAGATATGAAATAAGTATTAAGAACCACTCTACCACCCTGGGCCTCAGGGTCCCAATTTGTATATCACCTGAGGTGGTCCCACAGCCTCTGAAAAAAGCAGAGGGGTTTTCCTCAGGGCCTTGTTGGACCTCTCTCAATTTAGACCAGTTAATAGGGGGCTGGCTTACTGTTTTCATGGCTTTCAAAAGCAGACCCCGAAAATGTCCTACTTTTTCTCAATCATCAGGATCGTTGGGTTTCCACCCAGGGTCAGTCCCTGGCACAGCCTGTTCACCAGGCCTGCGAATGTCTGATCCTGGGTCATGTTCATTATCTGCATGTTCTCTAGCTTTTAACAGAACAGATGACTTTTTCTCAGCAGTGAGGAGTGTAGTTAATTCAGGCTTTGAATATCTGCCCAGGCTGGATTATGAGTGGAGAAGATTCCCTTTACCAGATTTATGAATTCCTCTGGGTCAGCCCTCAACCCTTTAGTGTGTGCCTTCCAATTACACAGGTCAAAGGTGGAAAAGGGGACATGCACATTAATAAGTCTCCCCTCACCATCAGGCACCTGTCTTAGGGGATATACCCCAGGTTTGTAACTGGTTCCTAATCTAGTTGTACTATCTGGGAGAGGAGGATGAAGGGTCTTTGGTGGTTGGAGAGTCCAATTCCCTGTAGAGGGATTGCTCGAGGGGGAGAGGAAAGAGTTTGCCCTCTTACAGCCTCCGGCTTAAGCAGGTGTGAGGTAGGGGAATAAGGTGGAGATCCCTCGGGGCTCACCAGCTGGTCTACCGGTGGGGCCGAAGCTGGAGTATCTGAGCGAGGTGGACTCTGAAGTGGGCTTTTCTTAGTCCCATGTTCCTGATTTGAAGGAGCAAGTCCTCCTCATCAGAAAGATCTTGTAATATGGAAAGTATTTTTGAAGTCTTAGATTCAACCTTTAACCCTTCATTTAGACATACTGCCAGGAAGCACTGGACATAAGGGATTTCTTCCCATTTCTTGGTTCTTTTGCAAAATAGATCTAATTGTAGTATGCCGTTAGCATTTAGGGTCCTGTTTTCTGGCCATTGTCCCCATCCTCCAGTGAATATTGCAGCCAGGCTCTGTTACATAAAAAGATTATCTGCTCTCAGGTCAATGGGGAATACCCAAAGACCTTCCAGTTCTAGAGGATACAGCCCAATGGGCTTTCCTCTGGGGTGGAGCTTGCTCCCCCCATATTCTAGCATCTTTTCTTGTGGTCTGTTTCCAACCTCCCCAGAGCAACCTGTAACGGTTAGTGGTGACGCAGATGCCACAAGGTTGTGCCCGGAGGAGGTTTAGCACCCTAATAGCCTGAAACTAGACCCAGGCTGTGTAACTAAATCCTTAAAGGGAAAATAAAACAGGAGGATGCTGGGTTTCACCCAGTGACCACCAATAGGGAGAGCAAGGAAAAAGAAGACCTAGGAGTCCAGAAAAGCCAGACTGTGGAAGAACAAGACTGATGTCAAACGTCTTTGCATAAAATGCCGATGTCGAGTGTATTTGTCAAAACTGCTAATGTCGCGCGTCCTTGACAACACACACGCACAAACAAACAAAATCCAGTTCAGCAACCCCATATAAGGGGACGCCCCCTCCGATCACAGGCACAACACAAAGACAGACTCAGTGACGTCAGGGGGCCTTGAACCCCCACCTTGTCACTCCAGATGAGATTCCATCTCCAGAGGGGATTTGACCCCTGACTAGTCACCAGGGATTTCTCCCGTTTCACCACAATCGAGCTTCAGCCCTTCTGGAGTGCCAGGGTCCTGCAATCCTTTCAAACAGAGGGAACTCTCACTCCCCTGAGCCAGGCCGCCTCTGGGTGCGTAGGGACTTTAACCCTGAAGCCAGGCCCCAACAGACAGGCTTTGTGAGACAACTTAAGGAAATAACTCCCATAGCCGCGCTGTGGTACTGGCACCACTCACCTCCACTGAGATATCCTCCAAGCAAAGTGCTCCATGTGGCCACTGGGTCTCCTGATGGGGCAGTGACGTCAAGCTGGTGGCACAGGCACCATGAAGGGGTATGAAACTGGCAAAAATTGGCCATTGATGATTGAGTGGCTAATAACCAGAGGGGATGGGAATTGGCCACCTCAAAGTGTGTCTCTGTCTGAAGGACACTTTGACCCCCACCCCCACTAACTGGCCAAAAGACTTTGGGATGGGAAGCCTGACCTCAGAACAGGCCATCACCATAGACATCTCCGGGTATGGGGAGGGTCCTTGCTAAGCCCATTTTTAGTTCTGGTTACCCTTCGTAAGAGACATCTACATTGGTAAAGGAAATCTCCATTTGTAAATGTATCTTCCTCCCTGTACCAGGAAGAAGGGTGGGGGGGGGGATGGCCTTACCTAGAAACTCATCAGAACAGAAGGCAAGGACTTGAATCTGCCTGATAAACTTACCCATTGTTAACTGAGCTGTTCAGGCAATATGCTGTCTGACTCCCACTAGGTTCCTATGGACAACATCTCCCTGGGGCCTGGGTCACCATGGTAATGGGTGTTTGAGCTATTTTTTCAGGAATTGGAACCCCTTGCCCACTTCAGGCCGGTTGAGACCACCAACCCATCAACTGGGCCCACACAGCTGTATGTCCAATAAGTGACCTTTTGATGTCAAGAGGTTAAAACTCCACCCTCAGGGCATGCTGACGCCGCCATTCTGTGGACATGTGTCCTACGAGGAGGCATGAAGCCTGGTTACACTTGCACACATCATCAATTACCTCATCTCTCCTCACCTCCAATCATTTCAGACCACCTTGCCCCCCACCCCATAAATATCCCTGAGTCCCTATTTTTGTAGAGTGGATTTGAGATTCATTCTCCTGTTTCCTCACTTGGCTGCCTCATGATTATTAAGCCCTCTCTCTGCTGCAGTCCCGTGGTCTAGGTGTTTGGCTTTCTGGGTGGCTGGCAGAAATGGACCTGGTGCAGTAACAGGTATGTCCCCTCTGGGTCACCAATTTGATACCAAACCAAGTGGGCTTGCCTCTTGGTTAGTTAAATAAGACTCTACACCAGTGGAAGTTGTCTCACAAAGTAAAGTGTATTTGCAGCAAACAGGAGGCCATCCAAAGTCATGGCGTCCCGGAACAAAGGGAAGCAGGAACTTTTATTTTGGTTGGGGAATGAATATTCAAAAGGGAGAGGTGAGTACACTGCAGATTATGGTAATGAGGCTTAATCTCCTCTTGGAGAGGTCTTGTATTAAAAATAAGCCAGGATCATGGGCACAGATCTGTAGGGAGGCTTGGTTAGCTTCAGGGTGGTTGCTGGTGTGTCTCCTCAACATAAAAAAAAAATTTGGAAAAATAGTTAAATGCGTCCAAACCCACCCTTGAGATCCTCAGGGCACTAGTTGGTGACAGTAACATCACCATTTTGTGAACGTGGGTCCTATGAAGGGCCATGAAGCTTGACTACGCTTGCACAGATCCGCAGTTACCTCACTTCTCCTCACCTCCAACCATCTATTCCCACACTTCAGACCAACCCACCCCTTTACCACATAAATATCGCTAATCCCCATGTTTAGGGGAAGTGGATTTAAGGTTGGTTCTCTCGCCTCCTCACTTGGCTGCCTTGTGATTTAACCCCCCCTTTATTTTACTGCACAAAGGGCACGATCTGCTCGCAGCGAGACAAAAGCCAATCACCAAGAGGCAAGATGGTGGCAGAGAAAAGGCAGTTTATTACAGCTTGCTAGCAACGGGGAAGATGGCCAACTAGTGTCCAAAAGAACCACCTTACAGAACAAAGACTACAGGCCAGTTATATAGGGGGCTGGTCTCTGGGTGGGGGAGGCATCTGGTCTCAGGGTGGGGCATCCATCTGATCGCCAGGTGGAGGCACACATCTTTTCTTAGTTCCCGAGAGTCTTTTGTTTTACTGGACATGCATCAGAGACCAGAGGAACACCCTACACCCTGATCTTTTAGTTGTCCTTGATGATGGCTATCAGCATAGACTCTCTGCCTGGGGATCATCATATTCCTAAGGAACTAAAAAGAACGCAGTTGTTGACTTATTGCACTGGGAGGGGCCATAAAATCCACAGAACACATCAGTTAATCAGAGGTCATTCAAAGTTACAATACGGTTTCTTTTCTACAATATGGCTTCCCTTATGTCAACCTTGTGTCCAACTGGTATCACTTTCCCTTTGCAAACTCATCATCTCAATGATTGGCATAATTGTTCAGCTGGCAAAAAGATCCTGGCTTGATAACAGCTGTAACACACCCACCTTGTACTCACTTTGAGTCTCACTGGACTCTTACGCATCATGGGTCCCTAGGGTGCCTTGAACACTACGTGCGATTAGGGTGCAAGGAACGGGGACACACATATTGTGCATATCTGCTCTACTCACACACATGCACCAGTGTCCCATCAGACTTCACGTACAAAATACAAGTTCAAAGATAAAATTATAAGTTCAAGACAGCGACAGAAGAGCATTAAACTAGTGTGAGGCCCTTCTGAGCACAGGTCACACACCCATGAGGCTCCATCTGCTACAGGGTGGGACCTACACGAGTGGGTTGTTCCTGACCTTTCTACATTTGGATCGTGTGACTTTAGGGCCCCTGAGGGAGCCCACATCTAAGTCACCTAAGGGTTCTAAGCTGGGGGAATTTCACATGTGCAGTTGTTAATGACTAAAAATGGCTTCCTGTACTGCTCCCAATGCCATTTGGATTTTTTCAGACCTTCAAGAAGTTGTGCAAGATAAAGTCTCAAAAGCACTGGTTGCATTTAGAGATATGCAGATCACCTCAGTAAGAGTCATTTCAGTGGAATGGGGAGTAGAAGGCAAAAAGCCAAAGGATTCTTTGAATAATGAGAGAGAATGAGGAAGAAGAGTTAGGGAGGACAGACAAGGGGAGGAGAGAAAAAGCCATGGTGGGTGAGGCATGAGTTCAAGAGAGAAGTTTGCAAAGATAAGTGAGAGCTGAGTATTTTCAGTGCTGCTGGGAAGGAACTAATAAGGAGATTAGTATGGGGCCAAGTGAAGACACAGGAGACCCCTATTGAGGAGGCTGAGATTCCTGAGAAGACAAGAACGAAAAATTCCCTGCTCACCACGTGGAGCTGCACTTGTGCAGGGATCTGTAATTCCACAATCTGAAGGACAAGATCTGCACCTAACGAGGCTACAAAACCACTCAGTCCCCACCATCAGCATGGAATGGGGGTTCCAGAGAACACAGTGGGAAAACTGAGGAGAAAGGAGAGCAGTGGGATGGGAGAAATGCTCCATTTATGTATGTATGTATTGTTAAAAAACAAAATTCAATGGAGTAAATTTAAAGATCTATTTGGCTTTATTCAATGACTCATGAATGGGGTATCACCCCATCTAGCAAATGGAAAGGAGCTCTGAGGAGCTGTACAAAATGGAAGGCTTTATAAGCAGAAGGGGGTGGGAAAAGGGAGTTTCTAGCAAAGAATGGATGGCTTCAGGCAAGGTCACCTTCTAGGAAGGTGGGGGGGTCTATCAGGTGGATGACCTCACTGGTGCTGACCAGGTAATTCCAGATTGAGTGGTTAAACATCACATGCCTGGGAGAGGCTGAAACTGAAATTAGGTTAAGTATTAAGTCTTGATTTGCTGACATGGGATGTAGCACAAGTGACTCCATTTTGGGCCTGTTATTTCTTTTTTAACTGTATGTACAAGTGTCCATATGTATGCATTTTGCATGAGAATGAAAATATGGTGAAGTGAAACAGCAGGAGGGACAGACAGCTGGCGACGGTGAGGGAGGCTAATTCGAATGTGAATCCTGCAGGCTTCACTCTCGAAGGCTCTTGCCTTACCCTTAAGGCCCTACCTCCATCAACTGGGTGACCAGCAAGCCAGATTAATAGGACCCTGAATTGACTGCTCTAAAACTTCCCTTAGAGCCAAAGCCCAGCCTGTCCAGATTTGTAACCTGCCTCAGGTCAAGTCTGTGGAGAAGAGGCTGTGAGGGAGGCATGGAACTCTGTTAGGAGACCCGCTTCCTGTCCCAGCTCAGTCACCATCTGTGTGATCTTGAGGGTGTCCTTGAACCTTTCTGGGCTTCTGTTTCCTCATGGATAAAATGGGAGGGGTGGGGACAGGCCATAGAGGATCCCCAAGGTCATTTTCAGCTCTGAGGTTAAAAACTATACTAAGCCAATTAAAAAATGGGCAAAGGACTTGAATAGACATTTCTCCAAGTGGCCAACGAGCATAAGAAAAGATGCTCAACATCAATGGCCATTAGGGAAATGCAAATCAAAACCAGAGGGAGATGCTTCACACCCAGTAGGATGGTTATGGTAAAATAAAAACCAGAAAATAACAAGTGTTGGCAAGGATGTGAAGAAATTGGAACCCTCAGACGTTGCTGATGTGAGTGTAAAATGGTACAGCCACTGTGGAGAACAATCTGATGGCTCCTCAAAAAGTTAAATGTAGAATTACCATATGAGCCAGCAATTCCACTTCTAGATATATATCCCAGAGAACTGAAAATGGGAACTCAAATCAATACTTGTACATGAATATTTATAGAAGCACTATTTACAATAGCCAAGAGGTGGGAGAGCAACCCAAATAGCCATCAGTGGATGAATGGATAAACAAGATATGGTATACCATACAGTGGAATATTATTAAACCATAAAAAAGAATGAAGTACTAGGGCATTTTGCTAAATGAAATAAGTCAGAGAAAGACAAATATTGTATGATCTCACTTATATGTGTAATCAAAAAAAAAAAACCAAACTCATAGATGCAGAGAACAGGTTGATGGTTGCCAGAGGTGGGGAGCAGGGGAGAACGGACAAAATGGGTGACAGTAGGCAAGCTGCAAACTTCCAGTTATAAAATAAATAAGTCCTGGGGATGTAATGTATAGCATAGTGACCATAGTTAATACTACTGTATTGCATATTTGAAACTTGCTAAGAGAGTAGGTCTTAAAAGTTCTCGTCTGAAGAAAAAAATTTGTATAAGATTATGTGGTGATGAATGTTAGCTAGACTTATTGTGGTGAACATTTTGCAATATATACATATTTTGAATCATTAGGTTGTACACCTGAAACTAATATGATGTTATATGTCAATATTTCATTTTTTAAAAAAAGAGTGAAGTACTGACACCTGCTACAACATGGATGAACCTTGGCAACATTACGCTAAATGAAAGAAGTCAGACACAAAAGGTCACATGTTATATGATTCCATTTATATGAAATGCCCAAAATGGGTAAATGGATAGTGATGGTGGCCAGGGGCTGCAGGGAGAGAGGAATGGGGACTAACTCCTTAATGGGTAAATGGTTTCCTTTTGGGGTGATGAAAATGTTTTGGAACTAGAGAGAGATGGTGGTTGCACCACAATGTGAATGGATTAACTGCCATTGAATTGTACACTTTAAAAAGGCTAATTTTACATTACTGTGAATTTCACCGTAGTTTAAAAAAAGAAGAAGAAATGATTCTAGGATCTCTTCCCGACAGAACAAAACCTCTGCAACACTTCAGGCCACTCTTTAGGAGAGAGTAATGGCCCCTCCAGGCCACGCCTCCACTGCCTCTCACCTGCTTAATGGGCTTGGAGGCCACAGCAGTAGACATAATGTCCCTCCCTTAATGACCAACCCCAAGGGTCTAATTGTCACTGTGCCTTCCCCTTCCCCAGTTCCATCCCAGGATATCTTGGTCCTTTCTGGAAGACGCCCTTCCCTCGATGAGTAAAAGAACTGCTTCCCAAGCACCTATTTTGGGAAGGAGCCCAGAGCATAGACAAACAACCACCATATAGGGAGACGTCCTCCTGCAAAGGCGTTGGGCTCCCCAGAGATGGTAGGTAGAACCGCTGCCCTGGGGCTCGGAGCTTTGAGGAAACGGACACTTCAAAGGTTGGCAGAGGCTGCTGTCCAGGTTTCCTGTGGCCTGCGAGGGGATGCAGAATTTGGTGTCCCTGGCTTTGTCTAGCCGGACGGACCTGGATGTGTGAGAATTAGTCACCTTCTGGCTCAGTTTCCAAAGGAGGGGACTCTTTGACAAGTGATTCTCAACCAGATTTCCTGGAGAACTGTGGAGAAGAGGCTGTTTTCAACCTCTCTCTGAAATGCGAATGTTAGGCTGGATGGCAGGGGAAGTAGTGGAGGGACAAAAAGCCATAAACTGGGAATTTATGGGGGGTGTGGGCTGAACTGGAATTGCACGGCTAACCCATTGGGTGAGCTTGAGCAAGGCCTTTACTTCAAATTTAAATTGATGGCTTTGCTTAAACCAGAGAAAATGAGGGAAGTTACTAAATCCCTGTGCAGATGAGTTTGCGGTTAAACAGATGCAGTCATGTATTACTGCTGATGCTGAAACTGATCCCTAAGAAGGACAACACGTTTGCAACCTGGGTGTCCCCAGGTCATATAACTGAAGGGCATCAGGGGTCAATGTAGTCACAAAATATAATACAGACGAGCAATAAAAGTTGATTTCGGGACAATGTTGTGTAGTGGAAAGAGCACTGGAGTCCAGCACATTCGGGTTTGAACTGCTAGATTATCACTTTCCAGTAATGGCCTTACTTTCTCCATCTATAAAATGGGATATATATATATCTATATATAGATATATAGATATATATATATATATCACACATACATAGATACCTCTTAGAGTTGTTGTGGATATGAGAAATAATGAATGTAACATGCCTGGAATACAGCGGGCTGTCAATAAATAGTAGTTTTTTCTCTGGCTCAACCCCGCACTTTCTATCAAGGTGAGTTTTTTCCTAGAGGCCAATCAGACCATCATGTGTCAACAGATGGAGGAAGCACTACCTCTGGACCTCCAGGCATGTCAGAAATGTAGGGTGAACAAAATTAAGGCCTGTCCTCTATAGGCACCGTTCTCTATATACCAAGAGCCAAAAAAATATATCCTTCTCATTAATTCCACTCCTAGGAATGTGTCCAAAGGAAAAATGGAAAGATCACATATATAGTTGTTTCTCATGATATTATTTATAATACACAACAGAAATGTTTACTAAAAGACCTAGGAAATCTGACTTGTTGGTACCATGGAATACTACACATTTAAAATGATCAATGTGATGTCTACATAGAAAGATGAAAATGTGTAAATGAAACAATATCAAGTTTTAAGAAATTGGTCCCAAGTTGCACATGCACCAGGACAATAACTCTTCAGCTTACAGACAAAGAGTGGAAGGGGCTGTGGAGAAATGCAAATAAGTAACATGATGGAGGAATGGCATTAGGGGTGTAATTTTTTTTGATGTTGTAAGGCTATTTAATAAAAAAATATTCTCTTTAATGACCTTTTTTAATGATGCAGTTGAATAGATGATTTCTGAGACTTCTTCCCTCTCTAGCATTCCATGGTTCCATGCTTGGGTAAGTTGCATATCTCTATTTCAACTTATGTTTCCTCATCTGTAAAATTACATCATAGTTTTCTAGTCACTAATACTTACACTCATCTGTATTAGTTGTCTATTACTGCATAACAAATTACCCCCAAATTTAGCAGCTTAAAACAAGGGTCAGAATCTAGAAGAGGCTTAGTTGGGTGGTTCTGGCTCAGAGTCTGTCATGGGGTTGTAGCCAAGCTGTTAGTCGGGGCTGCAGTCTCATCTGAAGCCTCGACTGGGGCTGGAGATTTCATCTCCAAGCTCACTCATATGTTGTTGGCAAAAGGCCTCAGTGCCTCACCATGTGGACCTCTCCATAGGACTGCTCACAGCACCGCAGCTGGCTTCCCTCAGGGTGAATGATCCAAGAGAGAGCCCCTGACCGAAGCCATGGTCTTCTATACCCTAATCTCGGAAATGACATACCATCACTTCTGCCACGTGCTATTAGTCACAGAGAACAACTCTGAGACAATGTAGAGGGAACTACACAAAGGTGTGAACACCAGGAGGTGGGGCTCACTGGGGCCATGTTGAGGGTTGGGTAGCACGTCATACAACAAAGTTGAACTCTGTCCTATACACTCTGGTGGTCTGTCCCTTACACCTCCCATATACTGACGGCCTACTGGACATCACATTACCCAGCACACTGGACTAGTAGGTGCCCAAGAAATCCTTACTGACTAAGTGAATAAATGCTTTTCTGCATTCACTAGAGCCGTGTGAGGATTAGAGATGATGTACACAAAGTGCCCAGCCCCCCAAATGCACCCCATGAAGAGGGAGATCCCTTCATTGTCCCTACTTCATTCAAATGAAGTTGAAGCTCAGGTACCCAAAGTTACAGGCAGATAGGCAGCAGAGCTTGGGTCCAAACCCAGGCAGACCCGTCTGACTCTTAAGCCCATGCTATTTCCACGATTCAATGCTGAATTTACCAACAACAATCGTTCTTTCAGGCCTGGGTCACAATTAGTTTTTAGTTGGCTCAGAACTTTCAAAATCCACTGCACATGTTGGAAGCTACCTGTTAGGTCTTCCTACGTGCCTTCCCCCCACACTTACTGACTGCCAGCGATGTGCTGATAAATGCTGAGCAACCAGCTCTGTGGGGAAAAAGACCTCTTGATTTGTAGCAACTGCTGATGGCCATGGTGTAAATATTTCCATCACGGCCACTTTTAAGCTACAAACCTGACATCACTGGCTGCAGAGTTGGGAAGAGAGGCACACAATCCACTGTTGTAAGCCACCTCCAGCACACCACGCCCCACTCCCCATGTATATGAAGGTTCCAGAAAGAACATAGCGTGGTCCACCAACCCCATTTTGAACTTGTTAAAATGTTTCTGCTCTTCCAGTTGTCCCTGCTCTGCCTCTCCCTGTGTGAGCCGCCTGGTCTATGGATGTGCACATGGAATTCGGAGCCTTTTGTTGACCTGGTTCTGGATTGGCCTCCCCCTGAGCCTGGTCCATCCCCACAGCTCTGACCCAGGGCTGTATGTTCAGCTGGGAGGTGCAGACCTACTCCTCAACCCCTCTCGTAGCAGTTTCTAGACGAGACCTCCAATGTCCCAGTTACCCCCCGACTCCTTTTATATTGCCAGCTGCCTCAGGCTCAGGAGAAGTGGGTGGGGTTCTACTGAGAACCCCAGCGACAAAACCTCCTTTGTGGAAGGTTGAGGGGGCATTCATTGTTAAGCATCCTAGCATCAGGGCAGTCAAGAGCACAGACTCACACACACTCACACACTCACACACACACTCTCACACACACACACACTCACACACTCACTCACACACACACTCACTCACACACACACACACTCTCACACACACACGGTCCAGAAGAATTCACAAGCTCACAGACCATCACATTGGCTTTGACTCGTATCTTCTAACCCAGAACATCCACAGGAGCACGTGTGGCAGGGGGCAGGGGGTCAGGAATAGCCCTTTCACCCTTTCCAGCTCGCCTGACTCTAGCCCCTTGATGCACACAATTCTCTGTGCTGCTATGGGGACGACTCCACCAGGCCACCCCGTGGCAGACACTAGAGAACCAGAGAACCACCTCTCTTCTCTTTATCCCTTCTGCCCACTCCCAGGGTCCTGCCTCTCTCACTGGTCAGTCTCTGTGCCTTCTGGTTCCAGTTTCAAGGGAGACAAACCTCCAGGGCCTGCTGGTGGAACGTCTGAAAGAAATGCAGACCTTGGATGACGCCAGTGTGGGCCTGTGGGTGCCACGCGTTCTTTGACTGGAAGAGTCCCTGTCAGCCCTTCTTTGGGTCACATTACCAAGTGCCCCAGCTTAGGCACACAGCAGGCCTCGGGAAGAGGGTGTAGTGGGGTGGGAATCCAGCCTGGCGCAAATCCCACACTGCTCACAACGTGGACAGAGTTTCGATTTCCCGGCAGCTCCCAAGAACATTTGTCTCCTTCTGAGACTCCACAAAGGGATTCTGAAGCTCAACTGGAGGACACAGGCTAGTATTCTACTTGAGGGAAAATCCTGAACCATTTTGCATCTTGAGTTTCTATTTTCCCACGTGATCACACAAAATGATATTTATGCTTTGTTATTGAGAGCAATGGGTGGGTTACAGGAACTAAAATTTCATGCAATCCCATTTAAATTTACACACACACACACACACACACATATACACACACACCCACATCTGGGTCCTGCCACTTTTTTTTCCCTCTAGGCTTCACATGAAGAATTTGTCTTGGAGAAATTCTTAAAATGAAACAGGATTTTGATTTCAAGATAAAGCTCCATGGAGGCCCTTTAACATTTTAATTTAGGAAACCCTGTACTCTCTGGTGTTCTAGACGTCTGAAAGCTTGATTGTGTGGAAGACTTTTGTGGAAATTTGGGATAAGTCAGCTTCCTGAAGGACAAATACTTCCTCTGCAATTGAAATCAGCTTTTCTGCTCCTTCCAGACAATGCGGTCCACTCATGCCCCTTATTGCCTTGAAGAGGATTGCAATTGTTCTCCTTATCTGAGGTTTTTGTAAAACTCTCAGAGGGGGGAAGTGAGTACCTACAGGGTAAGCATCTCAGGGCACCCAGAAGCAGTGCTTTGGAAACTGGATAAACTTAGCCCAAAGCATCATAGTCTGGACTTTGCAGACTTGGGGGAATTGACCAGGCCCGAGCGGAGGAGACTGGACAGACCAGCAGAGGAAGGTGGATGTCCTGGGATGGGTGGAACAGGCAGAGGGCCAAGAAGGAAGAACTATGGTACACGGCCCATGTTCCCCAGCTCAGGCCCAGCTGGTCTCCTCCTTGTTTTCAAATGTACCCCGGATTTTGTTTTAATCAGGTATGGAAAGATGCCAGACATGGAGACAACTGACTTGGAAGAAGAGTTCATCACTCACACTTCCCAAGAGGAAGGGGAACACCATGCCATGTGGGGCCACGTGGGTGATAAATGGCAAGCAATAGGATATATTGGAGTATATGAGGAAGCCATTTGGTGTAAAACTAATTTGGCCTGACCTTGTTTTTCCAAAAGGGCCTGACCGGCCTTTGAACATGTATTGCATATCTGCTTTGAGCATTTACCATGTCCCAGAGACAAGAACAAATACCCTTAAGATAAGGATACAACTTCCCCCACATTGGCATTTCCTTAAGGATAAGCATTTCTCCCTAAGCTAGGATTTGATTGCTGTGCTCAACCTGTGACCACCCAACTCGAGACAACGGACCTACTACCTGCTGTGCCCATCAAAGGATGTGCCGACAGGGCAATCTTGGGACTATTGTAAAAAGGACCTTGCACTCATATGTGATCTTTGACAGTATATAACCACTCTGTACACCCCATTTCTTTGCCCCTGGCTATATGGTCCTCAAATTTGGCTCATAATAAACTCACCCCAATTTTGATTTATAGATTGGCTATGGATTATTTGCATCGACATGGGGAAGCACTGGGGCAGGCAGGAGGCAGAAGGAGTGAGGGGAAAGCATGGGCCAGAGCCTTCATTGTGGTTTTGTGGGACAGAATGGGTGAGGCATGCTAGGCATACTTAGAAAGCTTAGAATGGGATAGTTTGGATAATTTCAGCAGGTTCTGGGCTATCGGAGTGGTCCCTAGCTGTCCAGTACCTGGCCCTGGGGTGATTTAGGGCAGGTGGAATTTGGGCTTTGTGTGGGAGAATTTGATTAAAGAGGTGGCTGGGGTGTGGGCTCTGGACTCACAAGCAAGTCGTTTGCTGTCTCTAGGAAGGAGCTAGCCATGGGAGGAGCCATCCTCCCCAGGTCCACAAGGCCCCAGGATATCACAGAATCATAAAATGTAGAAAATAAACAACATGATTAATATGCTCATCCTGGCAGACTCCTCCATCTGAGGCCTCTGGGGTTCTAAAGTCAGGCAGACTGGGGCTCAGACGCACCGGTTGGTGCGACCACAGGAAGCTGCACAAAGTCTCTGAGGGTCAGCTTTGTTAACTGCGGAGTGGAGGTAGCGACATCGCCCTGCAGGCGGTGAGCCGCTGGCATGGCTCTGACACACAGGGGGCGCTAGAGAGACGCTAACTGCGATGGTGACTCTGGTGGAGGGTGGGGGCGGCCTCATACGGAAGGTTTGTATTTAACTCTGTTCCATTTCCCTTTGTTAACTATCACAACAGTGTTTGTGATGGCAAAGCCCTAGAACTCGATGGCCACCAACAGGGATCGATCAGAAAATTACGGAACCATTCATACAATGGAAGGTTATGGGGCGTAATTAGATGAGGAAATGTGATCACATGCGGTGATTTTTATGCTTTGTTATTGAGTGCAAAGGGCAGGTTACAGGATCTAAAATTTCACACAATCCCATTTAAATTTACACACACACACCGTCTGAAAGAACGTATAACAAACTCTCTGAGTGGCAAATGACTGAGGGGCAGAAAAATCTTTTTTTAAATGTCTTTCTGTTTGAATTTTTACAGACAAAATACACTCTTTGTATAAAATAATGAAAATATCTCCTTTGGGGAGAATAAAAGTCACTTTGTTAGAAAGAGCACCCATATCTGGGTCCTTGGGTGAAGAGAGAGATTTCTGCCACATGGTGACACCAGGCGCTCTGGTCGCCCCGGGCCCCCGGGCTGACGGGACCCACTAGGGGGAGCAGTGGCTGGGGGCAAGCTGGGGGGCCCTCACTGCTCCGGGACTCCGGCCTCCCTGCCAGGCCAGGTCGCATCACCTGTGACGTTGGGAAAGGAGATTCTGGATTAAGGGTGGTCCACAGAGGGGAGAAAATGGCGACTTCCTCCCCTGCCCCGGGGTAATTTGATGCATCTGAAGGCTCAGCCCCTGGGGATGGGGCTCAGCAGGGCTCTGGAGCCTGTGAACAGCGAATAGAGTTTGCAGGGATGTAGTAGAATAATCCCAAGCTGGAAGTGGAGGAGCTCAGAGAAGGGCAAGTTCACCCAGCCTGGGGGATGGTAAGGTAGAGAAGGAGGGACACGATTCTGGCATTAAAAATTCACCTGTTTTCAGCCAAAAGTAAGTAAGGGACCCCAAGACCTTACAGCCTTCATTTTCACATCCCTCCCACACTATCCATGCTTTACTCCTCACTGTCTGGGCCAACTTGGGCAACTTCTTTGCCTCTGTGAGCCTGCATTTCTTCATCTGTAGAGTGGGGGTAATAATGTCTATTTTCAAGATTATCAAGAGAATTAAATAAGATCAAAAGAAATTATGTATATAAACGATATATATATATAACCAATCCTAAGCACTGTCCAAGTATAATTTTCAAAAAGTTTACAACATGATTCTCATAAAAATATAGGATGAAAAAATATATAGAATGAACACGTGAAATATTTATTCAACTCCTTAATCAGGGAACCAGTCAGGTAACAGAGCTGGTTCAAAGATCATTTGAGGAACGAGATATTTAAAATACATCTTTTTTAAAGTTAGAATAAGAATAAGATTGCCGGACTAGAGAAAAATTGGTCAGTGTCAATAAAGGCATAATCTTTGGGGTTATCTTTTTTACTGAACCCCAAAAATTGGCATTTCTGCCCCCAAAATATCTAGAAACCGGCGTGTAACCTCACACATGATGTGCATTAGCAAAGTCAAACACAGGTGCGCTCCGCCTGGGCGAGCCTATTAAACAAGGCCCCAGGAGGATGTTGAAAATAGAGGCTGAGCCCCCACAACCTGCCTTACTTTCACGACTTTTCTGAAGCGCGCAGAGCAGGTTGATACAACCGTGGAATCTCTTCCCCACTGACCCCGTATCCCCACGGCTCTGGGGCTCTGTCTGGGGGAGAACCGCTTCCCTGAGCCGGTATCGTGCTGGATGCTTCCAAAGCACTAAAATATTCTCTCCCTCATTTCATCCCACGACAACCCTGTGCCGTTGGTGTTGCAAATCTCATTTTCAAATGGGGAAACCGAGGCACAGAAACTTGATGGCTTCTGCTCCTGCTTGAAGCAGAGTTTTCTTGCCTTCCATGAAAAATGGTCCAGGAAGCCACGGTCACTGGGGCAGAGCCATAGCTCTGTTGTCCACCCAGAAGATGCTGCAGCACTGCAGGGCCCCCTTGTCCCCACCCAAGCTGCAGGCACCGCTGGATCCAGGCCACAAGAAGCCACTGCTGTAGCTGGTGCCGGAAGAGTTCCAGGGGCCCTCCCCTTGGTTTTCTAGGAGAGTCTAGAGCAGTGGTCTTCACACTGGGCTACACACGCCCCTCGAGGCACAAGAAGACTCTTGAAAGGATGCTCAAGCGTGCCTCGTTTGAGGGAATAAATTTCCAGATTCTCAACTTCCAGTTGACTATTTCCTAAAGCCAACCTCCCCAAGAACCTGGCCCGCAGTCCACCAGGCAGGCCACTTGCATCCTCTCTCCTGCCTCCTCCCCACTCACAAAGGGAAGGCAGACCTGTCACCCCTCTGACCGTGGTGACTTGCCTTGGGGTGTAAACACCTCAGAGTGCCCAACAAAGGGACAATCAGAAATACTTATGTCTGTCGCCTTTTTGTTAGTCAGTGGTTTCCAGTTCTTCCAACTAAACTGAAGAAAGACCTAATTGTGCTGATAGAGTATTAAAAATCATTTTTGACAAGAGATAATTGGGTGACTTTTGGGATATAACTTAGAAGATAGTCAAAGAAATGAGTGACATCTGAAGCAAAACTCCTTCCATCCCCATTGACTTATTTCTGTGAGAATGACTTCTCAGAACTTATATCGATACAAACTGAAAATAGAATAGGATGGATGCTGGCCTCTGACACATTCTTCCCATAATTAATATGCATCCACAGACACAAGAACTAAAGGAGGGAGAAAGCCCTATACATCAATCAGGAGATGCATTTCCAATAACATTTCACTTCTTTTCTTTAATAATTAACATAATTTGTAATATATTCTGTTGCTTAATCAATTGTGAAGTTGGAATAATCGTAATGATAACTCAATTCAGAAGACTTTTTTAACACTTAGAGCCTATATTCAGATAGAGTTATGGTTGTCTGCATTTCTATTTACATCCACAATTTCAAGGCAGACAAACACGTATTTATTACACTCAGAGAAAATTTGGGGGAGGGAAGTGGAGTGGAAATATGAGTTCAAAAAGAAAAAGGAACAATATAAAGTTACAATTTTAAAAAATGAATTGTTCATGTATTTATATAAATGTTTAATGAGTATTAAAGGAAACCAGAGTACATCACCTCAAAATATGCCTCTTTTACATAAGAATTATTTTGAGTTGAGTGCAATAAAGAAACAGCAAATGCAGGGAAAGCTCTCAACTCTCTTTGTTTTCACCTAAAAGCAGGGTATAAATTTCCTTTACTGGAGACAACTCCAGACTCTTATCAGCCCAGAGAAGGTTCCAGAGGAATCTGCAAGCAAACTTCACTCCATTGGGTTCCCATCATATAATTTACCTTCCCACAGTCTGCTGCCCTTGGAAGCTTAAAACCTTTTTCCTTTGTCCTGTTGTTTATCTGCAAATGTATTGTTCTTTGTTGAAGATGCAAGATGAGCCAGAGTTTTAGTCACCCCTTTAAGTTACTCATCCCTGAGTTTCTCCCATGCATATATGAGATATATGTATTGGTAAATTTCTGCTTCTTTTTCCCTTTTTAATCTGTCTTTTGTTGCAGAGCCCCAGGTAAGAACCCAGATGGTAGAAGGAAAACAGATTTTTTCCTTCCCTACATGGTATCAAATTGCCATGGCATTTAGGTTCCACAGGATACTTCTAGGAGATGTAACTGTTTTATTTTTTTCAATATCAATATTTACATTATTTTGGAGAGTATAGGCTTTGCAACTATCTCAACTTAAGATGAGTTTTAGCTGTCAACCTAAGTAGGTACAAAGGGATAATTTTGAAAATTACCTTAAAGAGTTCACCAGCAAAAAAAAAAAAATCTGAAGATCTCTGGCCTGGGCAGTGGTTCTCACCAACGGCTAGACATCAGAATCACTGGGGGGCTTTGGGAAGACTTCAGTTCCCAGGTCAAGACCTGGTAGTGTGTGACAGCTGGCTATTACTGACACACAAAAGCCAATTACAAAATTTTCACAAGTTTTGCAGGATATTATCAAACATTAAACTATATAAACTTATAACTAAGTAAATTATATTTAAAACAATGGTGGAAAATACTCGAAAGTCATCATTTCCTAATTATCTGACTACATTTTACAATTACCTATGTTTTTGAAGTCTCTTAGGTCTGTTGTATGGGTATGGCAGAAATTCTACATAATGAGACGCTACTGCACACCTCCTTCCAGGTCTGCATTCAGTGATGTCATATCAGTAGCTAGAAGTCAGCCGCAGGAGATTTATACTACAGGAACAGGCATATGCCCATCAGGGCTTGATTTGTTATTTTGTTGACTGATGACACTTAAGAACTTGATGAAGAAAATGTTAATAATGCAGATCAAACTTCAAAGAGTGCCAAGTTTGTAGCTGTTATGTAGTGAATTGTATAAAAAGAGAAAAAAAGAGAGAGAAATATATTCTTCCCGGATTCAAAAACCATTATCCAATCCAGCAACAAAGTCACTCTTGTCATCGATAAATGAGTGAAGCTCTGACACACTTTTTTGTTGTGTCACTTGCATCTTACTTATTAACATAAATGAAAATATCAACCATTATTCATGGCAGAACTATATGTCTTTGTTACTCACAACCATGGGTTGACTATGGTTTGGCAAAAGCTTTCTGTAAGAATCAGTTATTGTTATAGAATTTACAAGAAAGAGTATTGCATATTTTTAACTGTTTGTGAGTTGTGTCCTACACATCCTTTACACCAGTGACATGTATCACCAACGTATGTACATGTATAATGATGCACGCTTGTGTGGGGGCGGGGGAGGGAAGACCAGCCCTGAGCTAACATCCATTGCCAATCCTCCTCTTTTTGCTGGGGAAGACTGACCCTGGGCCAACATCCTTGCCCATCTTCCTCCACTTTATATGGGATGCCGTCACAGCATGGCTTGATAAGCAGTGCATTGGTCCATGCCCAGGGTCCGAAACTGCGAACACTGGGCCACCAAAGTGGAGCACCTGAACTTAACCAGTACATCACTGGGCCAGCCCCGATGGATATTTTTTTTTGAGAGGTAAGTGTTAAATTCTTGCCAGCACACCACTGCTCAAGCCCCATTTCTGGTTATTCCTGGTCAGCCTGGCCACTGGTATTTTGAGAGTCTACCAGCAGAGACTAACATGCAGAGAGTTGAGAACCAGTAGCCTAGAAGAAGGTAGAAAAGGGGAGAAGGCTGCCAACGCCTGGCCTGATGTGAGCTTCCCACCTCCAACAGGTGCTGTCAGGATCGGAGCACTTTGGGGTGGGAGGGGATAGCAGGCTTTACATACAGTCCCCGCCCATTACAGAAGTCTAGCCTGTGGCCTGCCCCACGTCCATTGGGTCTGGGGGTAGAATTCTTCTTGCTCTAGCACACTCACAAGATCTTCCCCACCAACTGGGAGCTTCTTAAGGGCAGGACTGTGTCTTTTTTATCCCTAGAAGGCCTGGCATGCGATTGATGCTTACTGGACATTTAGCAAACGAATTAAATTGTATTAAGAGATGGTTATTCCAAACATCCAACAATAACATTTTGGATAAATAAATAATGGAACAATCATTCAATGAAATACATTGCAACCGTTAAAAAT
Organism: Tapirus indicus; assembly: GCA_031878705.1. Classification (NCBI taxonomy): domain Eukaryota; kingdom Metazoa; phylum Chordata; class Mammalia; order Perissodactyla; family Tapiridae; genus Tapirus; species Tapirus indicus. Next base: position 99,826,912 of record CM062923.1, on the reverse strand, counting down.
GATTATGAAGAGAACTATTTAATGACATAAGAAAATGCTCATGATATATTGTAATTGCAAGGAGAAAACTCCAAAATAGCATATAAATTATGAACAATTTTGTTTAAAAAAACATACAAAATAGATTCCGTAGCTTGACAGCAGATCAATCAGCTCCTGAGGGAACCAAGAGCTTCATGACCCTTCGTTTCAATTTTTCCTGAAAGCTCATCCTCCGAGGGAAGAATTTGTTTAGTTCATGATTATTTTCGTAGACTTGGTGCAGACTAGAAAGGGGGTGTATTACGGGGATTAGGAGCAATGTTCTGTCACCGGGGAATAGAAGAGCCCTCCCCAAAGGTTGATCCCTGCCCTGCGACACATTCAGGTAGGACATCTGCCAATTTAGACATTTAGACATGACATCCCCCATGGTGGATCAGAACCCGGAGAACTATGATTCGAATACAAAATGGATTAGGACTTATTTGTGATTAATCTTTAACATTTTTAATCTATGGAGTTTTTAAATTTAATTTTTAAAATGTTTGTGACATTGATCACCCACAGTTAGAAAGCTGAGAGGCACAGTGATAATTATCCAAGGGCTAGGAAGATTGAGGGGAAAGATTAAGCAGCACCTTGAAACACCATGTAAGCTTAGTGAAATTCCTCTTGGATGTGTCTGGAACCCATTGGCTGGGGCTGAAAAGGGAGATCAGCTATTTAATATGCTTAGCAACACTTGGAAACTCAAATACACTTTACCAAATAAATCATGCACCATTGTTCTAGGCCTGCGGCTCCCCTGGACACCGCAGAACAAACACTTCTGTGTGCATGTGCCAAGAATGGGAAAACACGGGCCAGCCAGTTCCCTCTGGACCAATGAATTCACGGGTGGTATGTGAGACTGGCCTCGGCCCATCCCTCCGCCCCTTCCCAGCCCAGTCACCCAGTGTGGGGAGAAGGAAGTGTTTAGCAAGCAGGCCAGAGCCAGCTTCCAAAACAGGGGTAAAAACTCCGGGCCACCCCACCCTGCATCCTGTAATGTACAACGACAGGAACTCAACAAGGGCAAACTGCCAACAAGAACTCCAAGATGCAAGTGAGAGGGAAGTCTGACCTCACATTTCCCCCGGCATGCAGCAGCATGAAAAATCACCTTAGATATAGCTGAAAAAATATATTCTGATAGAATGCTTACCCTCTGGTTGACTCTAGAAATAGGGGGCCCTTTACAATGCTGAGATAGAAATGTGTGTTCATGTTTCAGTTTCAGGGTCTGGTTCATCTCATTTTGCATTTTAAAGGACATTGACTGAGTACTTACGATGGTCCAGGTGCATGACAGATGTTTGGGATACAGAAACCAGACACAATTTCTTTCTTCTAGGAGGTGATAGTTCAGAAGGGGAGACAGTTAAAAAGAACCACTGTAATTCAAGGCAGAATTAACCAAGTAATCGCGGTCAGGGTCACCCCGTCGTCATCACAGCCACTAGCATCAACTGAGTGTCTACTCCATGGTAATGTTACAGGACTTTGTATATATCACCTCATTTAATTCCCACAACAACTTACAGGGAAGTTCCCTTTATTAACTCCACTTTACAGATGAGAAAACAGACACTCAGAAAAGTTAAGTAACTGGCCCAACATCTTAAAGCCAACATGTGGCCAAGCCGGGAGAGTCTGTCTCCAGAGCCTCTATTTATTTCTGTTATTTTATACTAACATAGGAAATGAGCAAACTCTCATGGGGCAGTGATGGGTAAGGGGGAAGCAACTCTGAGAAGGAAATCAAGGAAGGCTTTATGGAGGAGGAGGCACTGAAGCAGGGTTTTGAATGATCTGCGCAGTTCCAAAGGTGATGAAGAGGGGAAAAGGCATCTTACACTGAAAGAGCTGCCTGAGCAAGTGCCTGAGGGGTGGAGCATGGAGGCCCGACAAGAGAAACTCAAAAGTTTGGCAATGCCAGAGTAAATCAACTTTATTTGACTGTTGATGGCCATTTAATTACCGGTCTTCAAAGAGGCCTCTCCTGTATCAACTCACTTGTTCTGTAACTCCTATTGCTTATCCAAACATAATCTCAAATTCCTCTTCAGAAATTGGAGAGCAGCCCATGTTCTATGTGACCTCATGTGTCACATCACTTCCCTTTTACTACCTATTTCAATCTGAGAAATAGCCAGGCACCAAAGGGTGATCCATCAGGAGCAGGTTTTTGCCTGCTGAAAATTGCGAGGTGATAAGTGATGCTCTTAAGTTGCTGTTCAATGGGCACTGTCAGAGTGCTAACACAAGTGAAGTTCTTGAGATTACTGGGGTGTGGTTTGTCGTGCTTGAGGGAGGGCTGGGAGAAGAACCCTGCTCTCTGACATCCCCAGAGACTGTGACCGTGTGTTCACTCATCGGCAGAGACCTTTCGTGGACACTTTGATCACACTCTTGGTGACAGGTGGGGCTGCAGAAGCAGGCAGGGCTGGATCCTGCAAAGCCAGGCTGTGGAGTATGGCTTTGCCCTGCACGTGATGGGCACTCCTGGCCAGTTTTTGAAGAGAAGGGTACCATGATTTAAAGCATGTTTTGGGAAGGGAACTCCGGCTGTATTCTAAAGAAGGCTTAATATCCCTGCCTTAACAACTGATAAAATAACTTGTTTGGTAAGACATCGATAATCTGAACAACACTGCTAACGACTGCGCAATCTATCTTTATTTCAAGTGCACACTGTGTGTTCACCAAAATGGACCTGATGTTGGGTCATAAGTAAGTCTCAATCAATTCACAAAGATTTAAATCATGAAAAGTGGAAGTAAATGGAATTAAATTTGAAATCAATGATAAAAAGATGTCTACAGAATCAATAAATATTTGGAAATTTAACAACAAACTTCTAGATAATCCATGGGTCAAAGAAGAAATCACAAAGGAAATTAGAAAATATTTAGGACAGGAAGAAAATTTGTGCAGTACAGCTAATACAGCACTTAGGGAGAAAATTTAGAGCTTTAAGTGCTTATATCAGAAAAGAAGAATGGCCTAACATCAATATTCTAAGCTTCTCCAATAAGAAAATAGAAAAAAGAGCAAAGTGAAATCAAAATAAATAGAAGGAAGAAAGTAATAAAGATAAAAGCAGAAACTAATAAAATTTGTTGGGTTTTTTTTTCTTTTTTTTTTTTTTTTTTGAGGAAGGCTGGCCTTGAGCTAACATCTATTGCCAATATTCCTTCTTTTTTTGCTTTTTTTCTCCCCAAAGCCCCACTAGATAGTTGTATGTCATAGCTGTGCATCCTTCCAGTTGCTCTATGTGGGATGCTGCCTCAGCATGGGAGTGGTGCGTAGGTCCATGCCCAGGATCCAAACCAGCGAACCCCAGGACGCCAAAGCAGAGAATGCAAACTTAACAGTTACACCACTGGGCCAGCCCCTCAAATTTGTTTCTAATAAAATAAAAACAAATATACAATAGAGAAAATTAACAAATCCAAAAGTTGGTCCTTAGAAAAGATAAAAGAAAAAATGATAAACACTCAACTAGACTGATTAAGGGGAAAAAAAAGTAAATATAAACTATCAATATCAAGAATGAAAGGATTATCCTGCAGACATAACCAGTCAGCATAATCCTAAAACCTGACAAAAACATTCCATAAAAAGAAAGTACAGATAAATATCCCTCATGAATATAAACACAAAAATCTTAAAAAAATTATCATATCAAATCCAGTGCTATATAAAAAAGATAATATATCATGACTAAATGGGTGTTATTGCAAGAATGCAAGGTTGGCATAACCTCTGAAAATCAAACAAATGTCATGTAAAATGTAAACATAAATGTAAACATGTAAAATGTTATGTTAACAAGACAAAAAAGAGAAAACACATAATAATTTTAATAGATACAAAAAAAGGCATTTGACAAAATTTGATACCCATTCATAGGAAAGAAGAAAAGTAGGACTAGAAGGAAAAGAGCATTTATGAAAAAACTACAGCTAGCACTGTACTTAATGGTGAAATATTTAATGCTTTTCCCTTCAGACCAGGAGCTAGGCAAGGACACATGCTCTCATCTCTTTTATTCTATATTGTAGTGGAGGCTCTAGCTACATAATAGGCAAGTAAAGAAAATCAAAGGCATAATGGTAGCAAAGGAAGAAATAAAACTCTTGCAGACAACAGGATTATTTACACAGAAAATGCTAAGAAAGCTACAGAACTACTAGAATTAATAAGTGAATTTTGTGAGGTCACAAAATACATGGTTAACATACAAAAAACAAGCATATTTTTATATGTTAGCAGCAAACAATTTGAAATTGAAATTTAAAAAGCAATAGCATTTTCAACAATATCAGAAAACAGTTAAATACTTAGGAATAAATGTAAAAAAATGTTTAAACATGTGCAAGATCTATATACTGAAAACTGAAAACCACTGCTGAGAGAAATGAAAGAAGATCTGAATAAACAGGGAGCTATACTGTGTTCACGGACTTGAAGGCTCAATGTGTTATAGACGTCAAGTCTCTTTAAACTGATATATGGATTTAATGCAATTCCAGTCAAATCAATTACGAGCAGGATTTTTCTTTCCCCAAAATTGACAAGGTACTTCTGGAATCTGGATGGAAAGAACAAGAACCTAGAATATCCAAAGCAATCTTGAAAAGAAAGAACAAAGTTGGAGGACTTACCCTCTCCGACTTCAGACATTGAGACTTACCGTAAAGCTACATTCATCAGGAGAGTATGGCACTCACATCAAGATCGATAATAGATCAATGGAACAGAACAGACAGCCCAGAAATACATCCACATTCATGTAGGTAATTTGATTTGTATAAGGTACCAAAGCAATCCAATGGGGAAAGAAAAGCCTTCTCATCAACTAATTGTGGAAAACCTGGATAATGACATTGGGAAAAATGAACCTAAATTCCTACTTCATATCATTGAGCAAAATTAATTTAAGATGGATTTTATGCCTACACATAAAGGTTAAAGTAAAAATTGTAAAAGTAAACACAGGAAAAGATCTTCATGCCCTGAGGTAGGTAAAAGTTTCCTACACAGGACAAAAAAACAATATGCATAAAAGAAAAAAATTGACAAATCAGACGACCAAAATTAAAGCCTTCTGTTCATCAAAAGTCTTTGTTTTTAAAAAAATGAATACACGAGCCAAAGACTGGGAGAAAATATTGACAAACATATCTGAGGAAGGGCTGGTATTGAAGATGTATTTTAAAACTCCTACAACTTAATAATGAAAAGACAAACAACAGAATAAAAATTGGGCAAAAGATTTAAACAAACATTTCACAAAAGAAGATACACGACTGGCCAATAAGCACAGGACAAAGTCTTCAACGTTATTAGTCATTAGGAAAATGCAAATTAAACCACAATGAGATACAATTTCACACCACTTGAAGAGCTAAGTTTACAAATCTAATCTAAATCTAACCAGAACTCGCATACACTCATACACTATACACTTGTACTTTATATACCCATATGGTATAAACTACTCCTGTATACGCTCACTAGTTTCCTATGAAGTTTAACATATCCTTACCACATGACCGGGAATTCTGCTCCTAGATATTTACCCAGGAAAAAAATGAAAGCGTATGTCCACAAAAACTCCTATACAAGAATGTTTACAGCAGGTTTAGTTAAAATATCCCCAAACTGGAAACAACCCAAATGTCTAGCAACAGGTGAGTGGATAAATAAGCTGTAGTAAATTCTCACAATGGAAAGCTGCTCAGCGACAGAAAACATCACCAATATACACAACAATACATAGAATCCTCACAGACATTGTACTGAACATGAGAAGCCACACACACAAGACAGCACGTGATGCCTTTTCTGTGAAATTTGAGAACAGGCCAAACCATCGTGTTCTATGGTGACACAAATCAGAACAGTGGTCGCCTTCGAGAGGTGGAGGTTAATTAGGAGGGAAGGGAACTTCTTGTGGAAATGGACATATTTATTTTCTTGATTGGGAGTTAATTCCATGGATATATACATTCGTCAAAACCCATTAGATTGGACATTTAACACCTGGGTGTTTCACTGTGTGTAAATTTCACCTCAATTGAAAAAGTATTGTATATATAGTGTGCCTAAACAATGTAAAAATGAAAAAGAAATTTGTATATAGAATAAAAGAATTAAGTGGTTAAAAAAATAAAGAAAAGAAATATAAAACGATGGAGCTTCTTCCAGGCAGATGGGCCATGCAGAAGGCATGGCTCAGGGAATAGAAAACAAGCTGGATCTCAGTTCCACTCACCCCCTTGACTAGACAGCCGCAGGCAGGGCACCACCTGGACAATTCTGTGAAGGAGCCGTGCCCAGTAAGGGAAGGACAGGGATACAAAACCAGAACATTAAAGCCGGGTTCCTAAGCTGGTCAGAGCAGTAATCGGAATGTGGAGACCGGACCTCCAATTGGGACCTATCATCTCTACCTAAGCGACCTCCTGCATGTGGGAGGGGTGTGGCTAGGGAAGGGACAGGCGCTGGAGTTCTAGGTCATCAGCTCTTACTGTGTCCTTGAGGAGTAGCACTGAGGCCCAGGAATCATCCTTTTTGACCAGCACCCCAGGTAACCTTGAAGCAGGTACTGCAAGAATTAGACCTACAGATGCCCACATTACCTCCTCAGTTCCAATACTCTGTGATTTCACTTAGATGACACTGCTAAGTGTAAAGGAGCATCTTTGCAAAGGGTCCACATACTGATGAGAACGCAGCCCTGGCTGTGGGCCTAATACGCATTTAGAGAGATCCCCAGAGACCGGTCCCTGTCCTGGGTAATGGGAGCAGAGACATAATTACATTAGCATCAGGAAGGCAGCTGCAAAACCCAAATTGTTGCATGGCTAATCACTTTAGGGACTTGTGCTTCCTGGATTGTAGCTGGCACTGACCCAGGATGCGGGGTCAGATAGCTGAGTGCGATGTGACAGTTCATTAGCTGGAAAACCTCACCACCCAAAACATCAGTGGTGCAAGGCATGGAACCTGGCAGCCAGGGAAGCCGGCCCCGCAGACACCACAACCAGATTCCTGGGCAGACACTAGCCGATGTGCAAGCTGCAGCCCGATCACAGGTTGTATTAACACAGAGTAGCAGCCACGGGGAAATCAGGAGTCTGATGGGAAAAGTAGCCTCTGCTCCTGTTTGCTGAAATGTTTGCTGTTCTACAAACCACTTTGGTGCTGTCTTAATCAGCCAGTCTCCTGGGGTTCTATGGAGGCTTGAAAAAAGTTACATTTTGAAATATGGAGTTGTTGAGAAATGATTTGAAGTCCCAAACTGAAGAGTGAAATGAATGGCGGTGTTGAGAATGGAGACGCCCATCTGGTCCTTGGGAGGAGGGTTACAGGTGACAGACGCAAAGGCTGATAGCCTGGTTGGGGGAAAACTGGCTTCTGCTTGGGGTTGATATGGGACTCAACTCAAAGACAGCTGAGTTTGAGTCTCTGCAAATATAAAGCACAGCCAGGAATGACGATGAGCAGAGTCGAGAGAGCTCGAGGAAAGAGTCTATGGTGGACATGAGGTTGACTCCCCAAGATTCACTTCATCTCTGTGCTTAATCTAACCAATCAGCACACAGCATTCCCCTGGCAACTATTATCTGTCAAGCAGTGGGCATTTATCCTAAGTTGGCCTGATCAGACTGGAGGAAAAGATTTATAAGGTTGGGAAATGGTTTTTCCTGGTGGGTGTGAATAAGGAAGCATGTTGCCCCAATCGTCACTGGCCGCCATCTTGCAATCACGAGATGGACCAGCTTCAAGGTGACATCAGTGCTGAGTAAAGAGACTGGAAAAAAGCTGGGTCCCTAATGAGAGCGTCAAACATTGATTGAACCGTGCCTGAAACCCACCCTGCCTCTGGACTTCAAGTTATATGAGACATAAATTTCCTCCTTGTTTAAGCTTTTTGCATCAGATGTCTTTTATGTTGCCCAAGGCCCACTGACTGGCACAGCATCCTACAGAAGGGGTTGCACACAGAAATGTGATCAGGAACCCAGCAGAGAATTATAATGAGTAAAGCAGGCCAGGGCATAGGAACCTGTAATGCTTGTCTCAAACTTTCACAAAATGTCTGTTTTAGTGTCATTCTTCCTACAAAGATAGACTTGATTTGCTGATTAAGTATTAGGAATATTCTTCAATTACAACAAGAAAAAATATTCTCTCCTGTGTTTTATGAAACCCATAGCCCTCTCAGTCTATCCTTCATTTCTCACTTTTGTGAGAAGTATAGTTATGAGAAATATCTCGCTCTTCTTGTTAAGAAAAAAATCAGCATAGGTGCAACGGCAAATGGCTACTGCCATATGGCCTCCATGTGAAGGAAGCAGTAGAGAGTAGTGGAGACTGGGGTAAAAGGGAGAGCTCCTACACCACTCAAAGGGCTTCTGCAGATGGTGACATGCAGGAACGTGGGTCCAGAGTCATCTACTCTTCTGACTCTTCAAAAGAAGCTGTAAGACAGAATGAGGATGTGAATTCTCCATTAAAAAAAAAAAAAGCAGATCAACACCGTGTGAGCCAAACAAAATACATCTGTGGCTGTTTATGCCTGGCCAAGGCTCAGCCTGGTAGATCCCAAGCTGTGTAGTGAGCCTGTGTCTCCAAATAAACAACCAACTATGTACAAAGTTGTGTCATCAGTGTTATTTATGACACTGAAAATGTGGAAACAACCTTAATTTCTGATAACAGAGATGAGTTAAGTAAACTATGGCAAATCTACCCAGTGGAAGATTATGCAACTGTTTAAAAGAGCTATTTACAAAAGTAACTTGGGAGAGATGCTTACGATATAATGTTAATTGGGGAAAAAGAGTCTACAAAGTTGTTTATACAACTGATTACAACTCTGAAAGAAAACAAAATAGAACAATGCATCAGAAATTAACTCAAAAAGCAAACAAACCAAATATTAACAGGAATTGTCTCTGGGTGGAGAGAGTACAGTAATCCCCCCTTATCTGCAGGGGTTACATTCCAAGACCCCCAGTGGATGCCTGAAACCTCAGATAGTACTGAACCCTATATACGCACATGACTACACAGTCGTGTGTCACTTAACAACGGGGATACGTTCTGAGAAACCCCTTAGGTGATTTCATCGTTGTGTGAACATCACAGAGTGTCCTTACACAAACCTAGATGGTACAGCCCATTACACACCTAGGCTGTATGGTGCTAATCCTATGGGGCCACCGTCGTATATGTGGTCCGTCATTGACCGAAACTTCATTATGCAGCACATGGTTATACATACATACCTATGATGAAGGTTAATATAAATTAGGCACAGTAAGAGATTAACAACGATAACTAATAATAAAGTAGAACAATTATAACAATATACTGTAATAAAAGTTATGTGAATGTGGTCTCTCTCTCTCTCAGAATATCTTATTGTCCTGTACTCACCCTTCTTGTGATGACGGGAGAGGGTACAGTGAGGTGAATGATGTAGGCACTGTGACAAAGCGTTAGGCTGCGATCGACCTTCTGAGGACAAGTCAGAAGGGGAAATGTGGAGCCACGACGATGTCGAAGGCTGGATGTCAGGAGCAGACAATGTCTCCGGGTGACCGCAGGTAACTAAAACCGCAGAAAGCAAAATCGCGGATGAGGGGAGACTACTGTATTACTCATTCTTCTTCTCCTTATGCTTTTCTGAGCTTTGCAAGTTGTCTATAATTTTATAATCATGAAAAAATAAACTTTGTTGTCAGGTATCTGAATCCCTAGGGCGACGACTTCACTGAACTTCACTGTCTTCTTCTGCATGGACCTCGGCAGGCCGAGTTCAGTTGGGTTCGTGTCTCCAGACAGTCCCAGAGCTGCGATTTTGCGCCACACTCTGGGCCAGGCATGGAGGATGGAGCTGAATTAGAGCCAGTCTTGTGGTGGAGGAGCCCACGGACCTATTGGTGCAAACCAGACAACTTTAAAACAATGCAGTGAGAAGATCGCCAGCACAGAGCGCCATGGGAGCCCAGAGGACAAACGCCGGCCCAGTCTTCACACCACGGAAGTGTTTCCAGAGGAGACGGTGTCCTAGCTGACTCTCAGGGCTCGGAAGAGCTCCCTGGCTGAATGAAGGTGGGAACGGGCTCTAGGAGAGGATCTGAACAGTGCAGAACCACAAGGGCAGGGAATAGCATGGCGGACGCGGGGGAGCCAGGTCATTTGGGGAATGACGAAGGCCATACCTCCTGTGCTGGCTCCCACTGCTCAGATCTGTCTGTCCTGGCCGTGGATGGGGGGGGGGGTGAGGGTGTACGAGTCTCTCTCACTAGGATGGGGGTCAGTGGTCCACTGGAGACCTGAGTCACCTTTGGGACACCCAGGTTCAAGGACAGACACTCTGGGGCTGGTCAGTTGCATCCAGGGGGTGGGCCTGAGCACAAAGTTGGAAGCAGTTTTTCCCAATGCTCCTGAATGTCCCCTCAGATGGACCTCACAGGGGCTATTTGGGGGGGAGCCTGGTTCTGGGGAGACCATCAGACCACCAGTGTAGTTGTCCCAGCCATTGTCACTGTCAGATGGGAAGGAGAGAGGGAAGGAAATAAACATTTTTGAGCACCTACCATGGGCCTGGCTCTTTGCTAACTGCTTTCAGATGTACTACCTGCTTCAATCCTAACAACTCAGTGAGGCAGGTATGATTGTCTTTGCTTCAAAGCTGGAAAACCAAGGCTCAGAGAGGTCAGGTAGCTTGCCTAAAGTCACACAGCTAGTAAGTGGTGGAACCAGGCTGCCTGCCTCCCCAGTCTGCACTTTTCCCACCACTCCACATTGCCTCGAGGACCGGGACCATGTTTATAGGCCTTTGAGACTGTCCGAGCAACTAACACTGAGCTTTCTTTGCATTCAGTAGATGCTCCATAATTGCTGATCTGGGCTCCTTTGGCAGGCATTTTGGTACCAGAACTGCTCTGAACGCTACCTCTCTTCCTGGACTTTCAAACCATTTCCATGTTTAATTGCTCATCCCAGGCCCTGTCTTCTGGGGAGGGAAAGAATGTGTCAATATGATGAGAATTTCCCTGCAGAGCCAATGGCAGTCCTGCAACCCCTGGGATGCCATTTCCTAGACACCGCACAAAGATGTCTAGGAAACATCTCTATTTCTAGAAATCACCTCTGTTCTTTCCTATGGTTTAGAGTCAGCCTTCACTTGTCAGCAAAGCAACATTGAGCCCTTCTAAAGGACGAATGATGGGAGCAAGCAGCTGCAAGAGGCAGCCAGGTACAAGGGGTAAACCACAGGGCCGCACTGTGGGAGGCCTTTCAATGGCCTGTGATGCCAGGCAAATCATGGCCCCTCTGGGCCTTAAGGACTAGGGCTGAACTGAAGCTGAAGCTTTCAGACTTGAGGGACATGAAGTCATCTGTGCACTTGTTAGCCACGCAGAGTCCCCAGCCCTCTCCGGAATGCGCATTTTAAACACTTCCCAGGTGATTCTCACAAAGGATGGTTCATAAAGAATCCTGGCCTCTAGCCCTGAGACCTGGCCTGCACACACATCTGCCTGCTGGAGCCCTCCGCTCTATCTTCCTCCAGCTAGACGTGGTCCACCCTCTACCCTCATCCAGCCTCCCTCCACAGGCTTCCCTAGCTCTGTGTTGGTTCCTCTCTTTCCTGCATAAACCACCCCGAGTCCGTCAGCAGACTCCACTGCTCCTCCCCCGTAGAGTGTCTAGAATCCAACACTTCGCTCACCTTCCCTGCCGCCCAGCCCCGTTTAAGTCACCAGGACTAAAGCAATAACCTCATACTTGGTCTCTCAGATTCCATTCTTGTCCCCTAAAGTCCGTCCTTCACACAGCAGCCACACTGATCTCTTAGAGGCTCTGTCGGATCAAGTCACCCCCCTGCCTAAACCCGGCTCCCCCCAACCCCTGGTGATTTCTCAGTGGTACTGGCACGGGTTCTGGGACTGGGTGGTGGCAGGGCCTTTGTTTCTATGATGTTCCTGGCCTTTTCCTCATGGCCACAAAAAGGCTGCTTCATCCAGGCAGGAAATGCTTGGGATCTGTGCTTTCCAGCTTCCAGTGATCTCTGTGCCCCGAGTCACACCCCAGGCGCACCTCTGTGATTTGCCTGCGCCCAGAGAGTGGCAGGACCACCCTCTCAGCTCCCAGATGAGGCTGAGCACCTACTATGGGCAGCTGCTCTGCCAGGCAGTCGACATTAGCCGAATTCTAGACATGGCCTCAGATTCCCACCCCCTGGTTATTCAGTCAACACTAACCTAGGCACTGCAGTGAAGGGACTTTGCACAGGTTATCTGGGGGTGCCTGGCCCGATCACGTGAGCCCTTTAAAAGCAGAGAGGTTTCTCCAGTTGGAGGCAAAAGAAGAAGTCAGAGATGTCAGAAGCACGAGAAGGATTCCACGCACCATTGCCATCTTGGGAAATGGAGGGGGCACGTGCCAAGAGATGTGGTGGCCTCCAGAAGCTGAGAGTGGACCTTGGCTCACAGCCGACAAGGAAATGGGGACCTTGGTCCTACAGCTGCAAGGAGCTGGGTTCACCCAACAACAAGGATGAGTTTGGAAGCAAATTCTTCCCCAGAGTCTCCAGATAAGAAGCCAGCCTGGCCGACACCTTGATTCCGGTCTCACAAGAACTGAAGCGGAGAGCCCAGCTGGGCGGCCTGGACTTCTGACCCACGGAACTGTGAGGTAACAAACAGGCTTTATTTTAAACCAGTAAATTTGGGGTAATTCCTTATGCAGCAACAGAAAATTAATGCACTTGTTTAATCCTTAGTCCTTAATCCACCAACTCCACTGGGTGCACGCACTCATCTCCCGTTACGGGTGAGGCTCCCGGCCTCACCTGCCGCGTCTTTGGAGCGTTCGTTGTAGGCCGGCCCAGAGCTGGGCACTGCGGACTCGAAGGTGAGCCCAGCAAAGTCTTTGGCCCCGAGGAGCTCACGGGTTTGTGGAGGAGAATTACCAATGAGATGGGAATAAGGAAGGAAGGAATTAGCTGGACAGAATCTCTGAACTCAGTCACAGCTCTCGCAGCATGGTCTCTGAGCCAACATCCTCGGTTTCGGAGGAGACGACAAAAAAGCCAGGCTTGAGCCCACCTCTCCTGACTCCTGTGTTTCCTCCCTCTGTTTAGGGGGCAACAGTGGGCTCTTTTGTCTCCTGGGAAACAAGGAAGGAATGAGGACCAGTTGCCACATAGCTGATTCCAGCTGTTCCAATCCCTACTCCGTCCTTGGGGAAAAGTAGAGGGGACACTTGTGTGCACACTCAAGGCCGAGAGGGACAGAGGAAAGGGAGGGCAAACATGGCATCTGTCTGCTTCCTCTCCTCTCCCCACCAGCGCCTTCTCCCTACCCCCACCCCCAGATGCCAGGACGGTTGGGAGCAGGCAGGAGTGCGTGCCACGAGTGACAAGGGCTGGGGACTCATTGATTCATTTCTCTGCCTGCGAGGACCCAAGGGCAGATTCCCAGTGTTTCAAACCTCCCTCCTTGACCCTAATTATAACTGATTGCCTGTCTTAAGGAAGCTACAAGGAGAAGAAAGCCCAAACCACAAGCCTTCTCAAGAAACGCCCTCTGACCACACCATATTGTGCCACAATAGAATTGCTCTAAACCCCTGACCACAAAGGTGGCGCAGACAAATCTCTTTGCACTCTGGATTGCCTGCTGGGGGCAGGAAGAATCCGAAAGCATGAACTTGGAACAAATGCCCTCGTGGTCAATGATGGGAAATGAATGGACAAAGAAACGCTGGCCCGTCACTTCCCCTCGAGGCTGGCACAGAGTGAGGACACGATGCTGGCCCAGTCCTCCACCCAGGAAAGGAGAGGACACACCGGTTCTGCGCAGCTCGAGGGACAGAACAAGGACTGGGGGGAGCCTGTTTTGCACTCACTATAGGAGCAGAGGAATCCCAGAACGGAAGAACTACTGTTTGCAAATGTCTCACTATTGTAGGGGAAATATCCTGCTCTGTGAAAGGTCCTGTGGTCCTGCTGGGTGGGTCTGGACAGGTGAATGCAGGCCGTGGGGACGGGGGTTGCTCTGTGGAACAGAGAGACAGAGCACGGAATTTGGGGACCAGCAGGGAGGTGGGATGGGGAGGAGGAGTGGAAGGACCAAGACAGAGTCATACACACGAGGACGAGGACGGTGGTAAGCTGGGGCTCGGGGCGAAAAAGCCCAGGGGAGAGCGGCCAAAGGGCTTACAGGTGCATGTCAGAGATGCACGCCCCGCCCCTTCTCCCTGAGCTTCAGGGGAGTCTTCTATGCGTGCTCATGCCCGGGCACATGCCTGGTGTGAGCTTTGCTGCCTTTGTTTCATTTGCAGAAAGAGGGACAGCCAGGGTCCCTGTCGGGTTGGACACACACAGTTGGGATGTGGAGCTGGGAGACAAGCCATGAATTGAATTCAGTAGAATTCAGTGGACTCAGGGAGTCGGGGCCAGATGCATCCATGGGAACTTAAATCCCCAAGAAATATTGGAAAATCTTTGGATTTCCCCAGGGTGAGAAGTGGGGGCTCCAGCGGATCTTACCCAGATGGTGTGAGTCAAGGAAATCTCTGCTGACCTCAGGCCCACATAATGAAGGCTTGTCATTCATTCCCACATGCCTGGCCGGTGAGAGCCCACAGTGACAGGTAAGAGCCCTTCCCGTGAATGTCTGCCCAACAGTTATACTTGCACGACCCCACTGTGGCACCCACCACACTATCGTCATCCCCTGTCCACTGCCTTCCTCCCTCTCTAGACCCTGGGATCCTCGAGGCCAGGGGCTAAGTCTGCTTGTCTCAGACCCCAGACTTCGTTCACAGCTCAGTAAAAGCTGACAGTGGATGGAAGAGAACAGGATGGACATTTCTGGAGTCTGACACTATGGAAGGCGCTGAGGGTGCAAATCGAATGAGACCAGAAACCTGTTTCCAGGGTCCTCACAGTCTCCAGGAGGTGGGCTTCCTGGGGGAGGTGAGGTCCCAGTCTCTGGAGGTATTGAGGCAGAGGCTGAGTGACAGCTTGGCAGAGAACAGGGAGGGCACTCAGGTGCTGATGGGTGGTGGCCCCTTCTGGCCTTTGTGTCCCCTGACTCCCTGAGATCGTGGTCCTGCAAGACGTTGGCGCCCAGATTTCTGCTGCCCACAGTCTTTCAGTTTCCAGCAAGCGGTCCGTGAGTGGAGGCGGGTGAACGAGAGCTGAGTCACCTTTTGGAATGCCTGTATAAAAGTCACCGCCCTTCTTCATAACCGTTATAAACACATTACCGGTCAGCTCTGTTTATTTGCTCCTTGGAGTTTATGTTGCCGCACGAGATGTGAGATCAAGGGTGAGCCCACAAACATCTTTAGTCATCTTTGTGTCCTGTCTGTACATCACTCCACACTCAGCACGCTTGTGCGGGACAAGAAGAGGACGTGTGTGGGCAGTAGTCCCCCACTCCATGGCCAGCGCACCACCCAGGAGCCTCACCGGCCCAACCACTGGCCTAGGGGCATCCTCATCCCACGGGAAGCTGGTGGGCTGGGACACACGGGCCACAGTTCTTAGCGCCCTTCTTGTGCTCACTTCTCTACTCTCTGCTTTAAATCCCCAGCAAGCCTGGCCTCCTCTGTCCTGACACTCCAAAAACAAATGGAACCCAAAGCATGTGTCAGATACCTTACATCACGGACGTGTTGTTTCTGGTCTTCTCGATAGATTTGGCTTTACAATCCCATTTCACAGATGGGAATCCAGAGACTGAGCAGGATAAGGGATTTTCCCAGGGCCTCACTCGGCCACAGGCCAGCCTGGCTCTGGGTGGCAGGCTCTTCTCCCGCCATGCTGACCCTTCCAAACCTGTTCCCAATCTTAGCTAATGGCATCAATCTCCACTTGGGTCTTT
This sequence comes from Tapirus indicus, assembly GCA_031878705.1. Taxonomy (NCBI): domain Eukaryota; kingdom Metazoa; phylum Chordata; class Mammalia; order Perissodactyla; family Tapiridae; genus Tapirus; species Tapirus indicus. The sequence goes on along the minus strand of CM062923.1, from coordinate 99,810,968 downwards.
AAGTTTCCAAAGTCATTTCTAACATTGCCTTCATCCCACTGTGTCTCTTAAGATTGGCTTGAGCTGTATGTGTTACAACTCCAACTACAGTGGCTTAACCAAGGAGGCATCTATTTGTGTCATGTAACATGAAATCTGGAGGTAGGAAGTCCGGGGCTGGTGTACCTGCTTGAGGAAGTCATCAAGAACCCAGATTCCTTGTCACCTCCTACTCCACCATCCTTCCCTTGAAGCTCTCATCCTCATGGTCACAAGAAGGCTGCTCTACCTCCAAACATTGCAGCTACATTCCAAGCAGGAAGAAGGAGGAAGACTCAGGGCAAAGATTCATGACATGTGAGTTTGTTCCTTCTTATGTAGGAAACAGTAGCTTTGCCTGGTAGACTTCTGTTTACACTGCATTGGCACAACTAGGTGCCTAGTACCCTTCACCACAAGACACTGGGAAAGGTGAGCAGTCACTAGGCACATTGCTGCCCTGAACAAAACTGAGTTTCTGTTGACAAGAAGGAGGAGAATAGATACTGGATGAGCATTCAGTTGCCTGCCACACGGCTCCCACCTTGAACCAGCCCCTGAGTCCCATATATTCTAACTTCTCAGTTTCCTCAAGCCCACCTCTCTCCCCCTTACCAGGATTTCCACCCCAGTTCAGGCCCATGGCCGCCTCTTCTCACTGTGCTCTCCACCAGGCTCACCTCCACTCGTGTCCACTCTCCACACTGCCACCAGCAATCTTTCTAAAGCACAGAACAGGGTGCCTCTCTGCCCTCAAACCCAATTCCTCTCCATTGCTTATAAAAGCAAGTCCAGCTTTCTCACGCTGACACTACGGGCCCTTTACAATCCTGCCCCAAACAACTTCTACCCCTGTCTCCTAAATGTCCCGATATTCCAGCCATGCACCATCTCCCAAGCCCCATGCAGCCCGTCCACACCCACGCCTCTGTACCTTGACTCATGCCATCCCCCCTCCAGGGTGACTTTCTCCCTGCCTGTCCTACTTGTTGGAAGTGCTCCTTTAAGACTCAGCTCAAATGCCACCTTTCCTGGCACCATTTGCTGAGTTGGAATCAATCTCTCCCACCCCAACATACCTCTCGGATGACATGTCCTACAGTGTGGCTTGGAGTCCAGCTGGCTGTCGCAGAGTCTCTTTGATGACTGTGGCTGCCCAGCACTCATTTCTCTCCTTCTAGTAGTAGCTTCTTGGGGATCCACCCTTCCCCATCCTGGCCCATGGGGTCCTGGGGTTCTGATGACATCCTATGAGCCTTGGTTAAACATCTCCTAAAGCTAGACCTACCCCTGGACTCTTCACTTATGTTAGTTCCCTCTCACTTGAATCTGTTACTTGTGTTCGAGTCTTCCCAGAGAGTGTTGTGCATCCCTCCCTGGCTGGGCTGGACCACTTCAACAGGCAAGGTCTACAGTTTATCCCACTTTGTTCCCCTTGCCTGGCACAGAGCTCCGTCCCTATAGCGGGGAGTAGGGAGTGAACTAAGATGCTGGTGACATGTGGGGTGCCCACCTGCTTCATCCTGGAACCTCGCATCACTGCCTCATTCCTGACGCCTCAGTTCTGCTGAACCGCATGAGCCCCATGCGTCCTTAGCCTTTCTCTGAACGCTGGCATCTGCTTAGTCAAGTTACACTCAAGAATATGTGTGAAATGAAGTCTCCCTGCCAGCAGCTCTGGTTCCAAGTCTCGTTCTATTCAAGCCGGCAGTGCCTGGCACGTAGTAGACATTTAATAACTGCTAGCTGTCTTTATTGCCAGATTCTTCAGGCAGGCTGGCACATAAGGCACGTGCCGGGATCAGTGCCCAGTGGATGGCCACTACCTTAGCTGTGCTCGATGTTGGCATGGAATACTGGCTGACCTCACCCTTGATCGTGGCAAGCAATCCATAGAGATCTAGTGAGCCTCCACCCCAAGCCACCATCATCTCCTCCCTGAACTGCTGCAAAACCCTCGTAACAGTTGTCCGCCATTCACCCCGTCTCCCACCATCTGTCACTAACACAGCAGCCAGAGTGATCTGTCGAGAGGTTAAATCAGATCTGTTCCTCGGCTCAGAACCCTGCAGGAGTCCCCTCCCGTCCCACCTAGAATGAAAGACAAGGAGAATCACTTCACTGGCTACACGGCCCTCCACGGCCTCTCCACTTCCTCGCCCACCGCCCATCACTCTGAACCCGTGACCAGAAGGTGGCCTCCTAAGGCAAGCACTATGTTCACGGCTGGATCTCCAGGCGACATCCGTGCCCGTGGCTTCCCGGGATGGAGAACACAGATGTGGCTTTTGTCCTCCAGAAAAGTGTCAGCAGGCCCCCTAGCCAAATGGTTGGGTTGGTGAAGCCTTTCTGTGGCTGCTTCCCCGTCACCTCTGAGAAGGAAGGACAGACAGGGAGGCAGTGGCATTTATTGGGCACCTGATATGTGTCGGGCAAAGCGCTATAAGTTAACTTTAAATAAGCACGAGGAAGTATAAATAGTCTCGCCTGCCCAGGCTGACTACTGTGCACCACCGTTTGAAATATCAACCCCCTCCACTTTGTTTGTTCGGATGCCCCTGCTCTGCGGGTGCCGGCTTCGTCTGCCTGTTGGGCAATCCAGGAGTGACAGAGCCCACCTTACAGATGACAAAACTGAGGCTCAAAGAAGTTCAAGAGCCTGCTTGGTGATTCAGTTCAGGTCTATCCAACCCTAGAGCCCCCCGCTATCCATCCACCACTGGATGGAGCATCTCCTATGACGTCCCCGCAGGCCAGTCCCTATTTCCCTCCTGCTCCTCGGAGAGCCCTGTCCAGGGCTGATGGCCTGGCCCAGGAAGCCTGAGATCTAACTTCAGGTACGGATTGCTGGGCCACGTCTGGGAGGTGGGTCTGCTGGATTCACGCCTGGCTCTTAAAGCAACCACTCCAGTTTTGTTCACCTCTTGGCTGCAGGCACACTGGAGGCATCCACGAGTGTTGAATTTATTGAGTCTATTTGCTGCACCTGGTGGAGAGCAGCAGATTGTCTGGACTGCGCCTCCTAACTGCTAATATTCCTCTTCTGGAATGTTGTTGGGTGGCGTCCTGAATTTGAACATGAGTTAGTGTTGCTCAAGGATTGTAACACCCTGGGGCCACAGGAGGCTGGATTTGACAGGATGCGTTTCCTCCTGCTCCAAGTGGCTGCCTTCTTTTCTCTGGTCCTAAAGGAAATCATCTTGGCAGAGCTGAGAAACCTCCAGCAGCCCCTGTGCTTTGTCAACCTCTGTGTCCCTGTCCTTTCCTGTCCTGTGCCAGCCACACAGTGTGCTCCATGAGGTCTGCCCCAGCCCTCCTGTCTCTCCCACACAGGCACGGTCTGTGCACATGCGTGGTGGCTCCATGACTAACCCTTTAGATGTTGTTTATTTCACTAATCCCATGGGGCCGGTAGTTGCCTCTGGGCACCTGGAGGTCCGAATCTGTCAGACGAGACGCACTTCTTGGGCATCTACTATGTGTGGGCACCTTTTACACACGGGGGCTACAGCTGTGGATACATCCTGCCCTCCAGGAGCTCACGTTTTCGTGGGGCACAGCAAACCGTGAGCAAACGTGTAAGATACTGTCAGGAACTGTGGAAGTCTGTGAAGAAGACAAAACAGAGGTTCATGGAGGGAGTGCCCAGGCGGCCTGGGGTGGTCAGGGCTGCTCTCCAAGGAGGTGGCATTTGAGTTCTGAATGATGAGAAGGCAGCTACACCAAGATCTCAAGAACATTCCAAACTGAAGGATGAAGGAGTGTAAAGGCCCGGAGAGTGTCATGGGGTGAGTGGCAGGAAGAAGGTCTGTGTGGCTGGTGACTGGAGTGCAGAGGGACAGTGGGGAGCACCTGAGGGCGTGGAGGCCAGCACGGGCAGATGGTGCCGGCCACTTTAAGGAATCTGGACTCCATCTGAAGTGTAATGGGAGGCCACTGAAGAGCATTAGACAGCGCATGACGTGATCTGACATCAATGGGCGACAACAATATCTGGCTTCCATAAGATCACTCAGCTCTGTGAACAAAGTGAGGATGGGAGACCCATCCGGTACTCCGCGGGGGTCGGGGGGAGCGGATGGTGACTTGGGTTCTGATGGAGGGATGAGGTGCTGAGAGGCGGAGGTGGAGACACCAGGAGTAACTCGTGGTTTGGAAGCGGGTTCTGAGGAAGAGAGGAATCAAGGGTATCCTCTGGGTTTCTGACCGAGCCCCAAGGCAAACAGTGATGCAGTTTCCTGTCTTGGGGAAGACTGGAGAAGGAGCAGACGTAGAGATGGTGGTGAAAGCCAACAGTTCTACCTTGTCACGCTAGGTCTGAGGAGTCTGTTCTTCATGCAGGGGGAGGGGGCAGTTGGCAGGAGAGAGGAAGAGTCTGGAGCTCAGAGGAGAAGTCTGGGATGGAGAAGGGAACTTTAGAGTCCACATGTGATGGTGTTTGAAGGCATGGGCTGCATGAGCTCACCTGGAGAGTGTGGACGGAGAGGGGAGGAGGGCTGAGGGCTGGCCCTGGGGCACTCCAACATGGAGAGGTCTGGTGGAGGAGGAACCAGCAGAGAGGCAGCAGCCAGTGAGGTGGGAAGCCTACAGAGGGGAGAGTTTCAGAAGGATGACGTGGCCAGTCACACCAAATGACACCAGGAGGTCAAGGAAGGTGAGGACAGAGAGCTGAGTGTTAGCTTTGGCACAATGGAAGGCATTGGTTGCCTAGAACCATCTCACGGGGGATCGTAGGGAGAAGAGCCCAGTTGGAAAGGCCAGAGAAGGAAGTAGGTGGAGCTCACTAGTCAAGGAAGGAAGGAAGCAGAAGAGTGGGGTGGTGGAGGGAGGAGGATGCGGGGTCAAGGGAGTGTCAAAGAGTGCCATTTGGGCATATTTGGGCAGTCCAGCAAGAGTACAGCTGGTGATGGGAGAAAGAGAGGGGATAACTACAGAAGCAAAGTCCTTGAGAGGGTGAGAGGGAATGAAATCCTGAGCCAAGCAGATTAAAACAGAGACGTGTCTTCCACTGAGGAACACACGGAGGCCAGCTAGGAGGCTGGGGCTTGAGATAGGAAATTCTCATCTAAATATGTCAAGTTTCTCTATAAAATCTGAGATAAGGTCATCAGCCAAGAGGGAGGGAAGAAAGCAACGTGGAAGATGTAGGGAAGGAAGCAACGGTAAACTAGTAAAGTGGACGTGTATGTTTCTAGGAAGCGTAGCTGGATTTGCTGAAAGTGCTCCTTGCCCTCTAGAGAACTGCACTCCTAAATGTGAAATGAGAAGAGCCGGCTCAGCTGTATGATTTTTTCCGGCTATAATCAGCCCACAGATGCAGGCAGAGGGTGAGCAGATGGTTAGAGCAGAGAAGTTCTGGGAGGAAGTGAGCTGGAAGAAGAGGAGATGGTGGTCATAAAGTGGGAAGCTTGAAATCAAGGTTGGGAATGGGTGGCTGAGACGGGTGGCAGAAAAGATCGCTGGCGGTCCCTTGAGATCAGGCAACTGGGAGGTTGCTTGGAGTGGGATGGTGGAGTGGCTGCTGCCCAGTTCCCGGGAGGCCATGCTCCCTGCGTTCTGCAGACCCCAGGCAATGGCAGACAGAGGGCAGGTACAAAGCCTGCCCCCCAGAGACGGAACTAAGTCTCTGGTGCAGCCAATGCTCCAGAACTCCCCGTGGGATCAGGCAGAAGCCGGTCTCCAGCAGAGAACACTTTACTACTTAGCTTTTTCCACCCTGCCCTGTCCTGCTTCCCTCCTCCGCTTTTCCTGGGGGTACTCTCCAATAAATCATTTACACGAGAATCCAGTATCAGGCTCTGCTTCTGAGACAGATGGATATTCACGTGCCAAGAACGATGGAGAGCACAGTGGTGGAGAAAGAGTCAGTGAATCAGTGCTAATATTCTTGGTGACTAGGGGGGTGATGGGGAGTCAGGAAACGACAGCCACAAGAAAGAGCCAGGGTCATAAAGACAGACAATGCACTTCAAAGGAACTAGGGGCTTTGAAGAGGAAGGAGAGGGTTTGGAAGTGGAATGAGTAGCGACGACGTGGAGTCTGCTGCTCCCAGCTCCCGAGACTGTGGAGTGAGACAGCAGAAACCAGCCTCTCGAGAAGATGGCAAGGGAAGCAGTGTTCTCAGCAGACGGCCCGCCTTGGGTTCGCACAGGGCAGATGGTCAGAACTCGGGCAGACCCTGAGTTCCAGAGGGCTCGGAAGAAGCGGTAGGTGGGAGGGGAAGGTGGGTGAAGGGGTCAGATTAGGAATGTTCAGAGCATCTGCAGGAAGTCTGTGGTCCTGGGTGACTGAGGAGGCCCAGATTCTGCCAGAGGCCGAGGGGATCCGGCATTTAAGGCTTGGCGGGTTGGTGCTGGAACTCAGAGCTCAGAGGGACAGGAGCCCCAGGGCGCCGGGCACAGTTGAGGAAGCATCACCAGTGCTGATGGGAAGAGCAAAATTCTCGGGCTGTTTCTCTAGCTTCATGGAAAACTAAACTGATTTATACACACAAAACCTAAGGATCAGCCGGGCCTCCTTGCCCCTCAGGGATCTGGAGAAATTTCACCTAAACTCCCAATTTATGGGCTCTGAGTCTCCAGAGGGTTCCCCCCCTCCGCACCCCAACCTCCCACTCCCAAAGTATTTCCGTGACTTCGGGACGGCCCACTTCCTCTCCAGCTCTGTGCTTCTGGACAGCTGGCTTGATGCTGCCTCAGCATTCTACACACGAGGCCCAGGAGTGCTTCAGTTGCGCTTTGTGAGTTCAGCGATTTAAGGCACAGGGCCAGAGGCGTCGCATTTGGGGTTCATCTCCTTCTGCCCAGGTTCGGGCTCTTCTCTTCCTCTCTCTGTCTCACCCCGTCCTCTCAACACATGGACACATCAGACTAACCAGCATCTTTCCCCTGGTCTCGAGCAGGATGTTTGTGCCCTCACGCAGGCCCCTGGGGGCTCAGTTTCTCTCCCAAGTGGGCTAGTCCTGGAGTTTCTTCCCAAGACATAGAATGCTCTCATGGAAAGGAATTTGAGGCTCACGGTTTTCCTCCTCTGCACAAACAATTTGTGCAGTGGTTAGGGACACAGGCTCTGGAGTCACACCCCGCAAGAGGCTGAAACTTTCTGAGCCTCAGTTTTCTTGTCTAGACAATGGGGGCAATAACAGTGTAGCTAAGACATTTCCATCACTTTCCTTGTGCCTGGGCACTGGGCTAAGCACTTGACAACCATCGTCTTATTTAATCCCAACATTAGCCTCATGAACTAGGGACTACCCCACTTTTCAAAGGTTCAGTGATTTTAAATATTGCCTACCCTCTTGTGACTTTTAGTTGGCTGAGCTGGGACTCCACGGAGGGTCTTTTTTACTTTGAAGACCTTGCTCTTACACCACCTGCACTGACATGAAGTCAGGAGTCCTGGGTCCCCCCACCAGCTCTGCCACTAACATGACCCTCCTCCCTCCAGGGCCTCAATTTCCCCATCTGTAAAATGGAAGGTCCATTCCGGTTCTGTCACAGCTGAATCTTTGAAAATGACAGCCATGGACTTGAAAGAGTTAACACAGTTGCCTATAAATTCAAATTTCCCTTCTTCCCAGGATCTGTCTCAAGTTTCCAAAATAGCTTTGAAGATAAAAAGCACATAATGGCTTAAATTTGATTTGAGGCAGGGATCAGGAGGTGGTAGGAATAGCCTTGGCAGTCCTTCTGGGAGGTCCCTAAATTATCCCAAAATATTGTGTAATTTTTATCAAGTGTTGTATTTTAGCCATAATGGGCTTCCTCCATGGGATCATGGCGCTAGAAATCAATTCAGAGACCAGCTGGCCTTTGCAATGGGGAAGGCGGGGGAGTAGGGATCGTTCCGTGCCAGGCGTCCTCATGTCCATGGGCATCCTGTTTTTACAGATGGGAACTGAGGCCCTGAGAGGGCCATGCACAGCCAGGACCCTGAGCAGATCTTCGAGTCCGGGGCATCCTCCCTTCCACGGCACCCCCAGGAGTCTCAGGGTGCAGCTGTGCTGGGACACTGAAGTCTGGCTCTCCTGGCCCCCAATCAGGGCTTGACCCTCCTCACCTCTGTTTTTCCAGGACTTCTCAGACACCCCTTGGGGCTGTGGGGGCTGCCCAGTGATCAGGGCCTGGGCCCCACCTGGCTTCTACTCAAGCAACTTTGCTTCTACCAATGTAAGCTTTTGCTCAAAAAAATGTCTCCATTGCTTACAAAATAAAAAAAAGTTTGGAAATGCAATATTCTTTCCACACTCATTTTTTTTCTTGCTCCTGAATTGATTTCAGCAAAAATGTAAGGCTCTCCAACATCGAGAATGCAGAAAGAGGGTAATAAAGTCAGCTCCACATTTGGGGCAGGAATTCGATTATACTGTGAAGAAGTGAGGGTATGTGTGTGCATATGTGCATGTGTGGTGTGGGTGTGTGCATGTGAGTGTGTGTGCACATGTGTGGTGTGGGTGCTTACCATGCCCACACACAGAAAGTCCAGGCAGACAAGTCTGGCACAGACACCCTGACTCACCCCTGAGAGGCGACCACAGCTGGCAAACATGGGCTTGTTTATGCTCCCCGGATTCTGAGATACACAAACGATAAATCCGAACAACATGTTTGCCTGCAGAGTTTCTGTCCTGCTCCAAAGTCGCATCTGGAGGGACCCGCAGAGCTCTAGGCCCAGCTGTGCAGACAGAGCCCTTGTGAGTGCTCGAAGATGGCACGGCAGAAACATCCCAGTCACAAAGCCAGCTGGCGGCTAAGAAATGAGGTTCTAGAAAGAGCCCTGGGTTGGGCACAGGTCTGGTCTCCTGGCATGCCCCGGACTTCAGCAGCCTTCTCCCACGTCTCCCCAAGCCCCCACCTCCATGTTCAGCCAGCTCCAACCGGCATTCACAGCCATGAGCTTCTGAAACCAAGGCTGACAGCCTGAGGTCCCTACTTCAGTGCTCCCCAGTGCCAACAGGAAACTGACCAAACCCCATGGCATGGTATGCAAGGTCCTTTATGATCAGGGGCCCGCCTGGCAGAAACTCACTAAATCCATTCATGACTTCATTCCTGAATTCTTCGATGCATGAATGCCTGATCAACCCAATGAGTCCTGGTCTCTGTGCCATCCAGAGCCTCCCCAGCAGGCCCTGGCAGAAAGTGGGTGGGAACAGAGCTTACTGAGTGAATGAATGAAAAGGCAAATGAAATATGCAAGAGTATTTTAAAACTAGAAAGAACTGGAATCATATGTGTGAGAACTTATTTCTACTAGTAAGAATTCAGTTGTCAAGTGCCCCACTGGCCAACTTTTTTGTTCTTGTGATTTGTTTTTATGGAAATAAGTCAGTTAAGAAAAATTGATAACTAATTTTAAAAAGTAATGTTAGTTGTTTTCTCATTGGAGAAAACACTGAAAATATAAATAAAAGATTAAACATGTATACTCCAAGCAGCCAGATATAACCCAATGAGGATTTAGTTTATGTTCTTCCAGTCTGTTTTCTGTGTGAACAGGTGAGAGCATGTGTGTGTAAATAAGTAATGTAAGTGGGATCAAATTGCACACTTTTATATCCTGCCATTTTCAGTTAACATTTTGTCATGAATACTTTGCTGTGTTTTGACATCTGAGCTCAGGTTCCAGCAACCCCACTCCAAGTCCAGTGACCGTGGATGATTCATTTCACCTCACTGGAACCCGTTTTCTCATCTCTAAAATAATCTTACTGGGGCAGATGTGGCTAGTGTTCACCAATATCAATTTTCACCTCTTTGCAGACATGTTGTCAAACTCTATTTCCCAGCCTCCTTTGCAGGTAGATGAGGCCACATGACCATATTCCAGCCAATGGGATGTGGGAGGAAGTGACGTATGCCACATGCATGCCTGGTCCACAAGATCTCCCACGAATGATCCTCCATCTTCTCTTTCTTCTTACCCTCCAGGTCCCAGGAGGATGGATGCTGACCAGATGAACCAGGGTGAGCAAGAAGCAACAACAAAGCAGAGCCACAGATGGAACAGACCTGGGTCCACAAGTCTGAGCTTGGAGAAGAACCTCATTGGCCTTGGAGAAGGATCCAATTGGTGACGTGAACAAGAAAGAAACCTTCATTGCTTAAGCCATTGAGGCATCAGGATTTGTTTCTACAACCTAGCTGAATTTGACAGTTACCTACCTTAAAAGGCATGCTGTGCCTTTAAATAAAACACTGACATCAACTGCTCATGAAAGGCACTCAACAAACACAAGCCTTTAAAAATTAAAGAATAATGAATAAATGAACAAGCCATTTCCTAAGGTTTGTGGGACTAGAAATCGCCGTGGGCAGGAGTGAGCAGGAAGAGGAGGTGTTGAGTGGAATCTGCTAGAATGTGTATAACTTGGGTCCTGGAGAGGAATTGGAAGGGTCTTCTGGGCATTCGTTCAACCAATGTATATTTGCCAACCACCCAGGAGGCAAGAAGAGCAGTGAGGGACTTTCTGCATAATTACTGGGCAGGTGGGAAAGACCAGGGCAGGGGGCCATGCTCAACAGCCAGGGCTGGCCACCAGCAGACTGAAAAGGTCTTCTGTGGAGGGACTCTTTCCCACCCTGCTCCCACTCTACTCTGGACCCCCAGGACTGTCCTGGAAGGAGCGCCACCTCTCAGCAGTGTTAGGGGTGGCCTTGTTTGCTGAAGTCCCCAAGAAGCCAGAGGTGAAGCATCCAAAGGACCTAGCTCAGGTAGGGATGTGGAGGAGAGGGGTATTAAAAATAATCTGGGGCCCAGCCCCACGGCAGTGGTTTAAGTTCCGTGCGCTCCACTTCAGCAGCCTGGGTTCACGGGTTCGGATCCCAGGCATGGACCCACTCCACTCACCAGCCATGCTGTGGAGGTGTCCCACATATAAAAAAATAGAGGAAGATTGGCACAAATGTTAGCTCAGGGCTATTATTCCTCAAGCAAAAAAAGAGGAAGATTGGCAGCGACGTTAGCTCAGGGCAAATCTTCCTCAGAGAAAAATTAAAATAATCTGAATTCTCTTTCCTTGAAGGCACAGGAGCTTACATGGCTTATGTTTGGACACCTAATACAGCAGTTTAGTGTCAGAGGCAGAGCACGAATGTAAACCAGATGTTACTTTTCTTTATAACCTTCCATCAGCCTCCCATCCCACCTGAAATAAAAGCTAAACTCCTGACTGATCTACAAGGCCCTACATGAGCTGCTCCCTCCCACTACCCTTTCTGGTACCGAGGACGAAATTGGCTAGTTTTCATCAATACGCTGGTGTATGGCTAGACATTTCCCAGCCCCACACTTTGCATCTAGGAGAGATCAGGGACCTGAGTTCTGACCGATGAAATGTGGGCACAAGTCAAGTGCCCCCCTTCCACGCCTGTCCCTAAAACTACTGCACAATCCCCCAGGATCTCGCTCTTCCTTTGGCTACTGACTGGATGCAAAGATCCAAAGGAGGGCTCCAGGTTCTAGGTACTCAGAGAAGGCAGGGTCATGTGACATCAGGAGCCTGGGTTCCTCAAAGACTGAAGGAGCAGGGTGTCCCCTCCACCAGCACTGAGCTAGGAACTGAGCCAGAAATAGACCTTATTGTGTGGAGCCCGAGCTCCCGGAGCTATCTGTTACTGCAGCTAGTGCTAACCTCCCCGGCTAATGCAAACCTCCTCTCTTGTCACCTTCTGCTGGCTGCATAGCACCTCCTTTCACACCCACCCTCCCTCACCACTCTGACTGCACTGGCTTTCTGGAAGTTTCTCATCACGGGCCAGGCTTGCTCTGCCTCAGGCCTTTGCCCTCGCTCCTCCCCTCGCCCGCAAAGCTCCCCTCCCTGACCTCATGTTCCTTCTCCTCATCCCTTTCTCAGCTTAAATGTTGTCTCAGAGAGACTTTTCTTGATCATTCTGTGCAACAGTATCTCCCTCTCGTCACACCCTATTCCTCGCTCTGTCATCATGCTCCTAGCAGTTATTACTCTCTAGAATTATCTGGTCTATCTGTTTGCTTATTTAGTTTTAGTGTCCTCCCTCTAGAATATAAACTCCATGAGGCCGGGGACCTGGCCTGTTTTGCTGACTGCAACATCCCATCACACAGAGCACTGTAAGTGCTCAAAACACATTTGTTAAATGAATGAGTCGTGAGTGAGTGTGGGAGCAAACATTAGTCCCAGGACACCCAGGCTAAAACCCATTCATCACACCACATGATTCTCCCAGTCACCACATTTCAGAGCAGAGGGTTTTTTCCATCAATTTATCTGAGAAGGGTGGGCCTGGTCTAAGGTTCAAGGTCGATTTGTCTATTTAGCCAATTAAAGAAGGTCTCGGACACCTCAGTAGCCTCCCCTGAGCAAAGAGAGGTTTGCAGCCCTTGGTTCTGGAGGTCCCATGGCTGCTGGCTGCTGCTGGGTTGGGCACATGGGTCTGTAATAAGTCAGAAGAATTTTTCCATTTTACTGGAAAAAGCCAGCCTCACGGGGACCTCGGGGATCAAATGGGGTGATGGATGTGGAAAGGGGCTGTAAGCTGCCAGGTCCCGCACAGACATGAATCCACCTTAGAAAAGGAAGAGGCAGTCTGGAGGGGAAGGAGGAGAGATCTGGATTCGTCAGGGTTCTCCAGAGAAACAGACCAATAAGAAAAATGAGGAGGAAGAGACTTATTTTAAGGAATTGGCTCACATAATTATGGGGGCTGGCAATCCAAAATCGGCAGCTTTTCCCTGGGTCTCCATCCTGCCAGCCCACTCAGCAGACATTGGACTTGCCAGCCTCTATAATCATGTGAACGAATTCCTTAAAATAAATCTGTTCCTCTACATATACACATCCTATTTGTATACACACACACACACACATACAGAGTGAACATTCTAGCAGCTTCCCTTGACCCCTAGGATGAAGTCCAAACCCCTCTCTGTGGCTTACGAGGCCTTTCTCCATCTCTCCCTTTCCTCTACCCCCAGACTCAGCTCTTTCACCCCCTCACCTCCCCCCACACACCCCAGGCTCCGCTCAAGCTCAGCTTCTCTCAGTTTCTCACAAAAAGACTTCAGTCCTACCAATGAGCCACACTCTCCAAGCCTCAAGGTCTCTGCACGTGCTATTCCCACAGCCTGGGGATCTCTCCTGCCCACTCTCCCTGCTAACCCTGCCTTCTTCTGGTGGCAGGTGAAATGTCACTTCCACAGGGACCAGTTCCCTGTCACTTAGCACAGAAGTGGCTAAGCAATCATTTGTAAAAGTGCATGCTTAATATCTGTCTTCCCTAAAGGTCTAGGTCCACCAACAAGGAACTATTGGACCTGCTTTGTTCTCATGGAGTCCCCAAGGCCTGGGACTGGACACATCACAGGTTGGCATACAATTTAAAAGGCTAAATATATGACTATCTATTGTGATCCACATATGTATTTCCAGTTGGGTACAACAATGATCATGCTTTCTCATCCCTGATCACGTATTGTTTGCCTGGATGACAAAAGCTCACACTCAATTTTTCCATCCTTGCACAACCCATGACCATATACTGATTAATTAAATCATGCTGCCTATTGCAGCGACCCCACCCGAGACCCTTCACCCACACGTCTGACAATCTCTGCTGCAGCCCCTCCCAGCTTTTCCCTTTCCTGCCCAGATCATCCAGCTGAGCATTCCTGACCCCAGTCGCTGAAACCCCCAGATGTCATCCCAGTTTCATCTTTCCTTCCTAACGGGACAGCCTAATGGCAAATTCAGATTCAAGATCCAGTTCAGCTGCTAATTCTTTGTGTAACCTGGGCAAGTTACTTCACCTCTCTGTCCGGGTCCCTCCTCTGTAAAGCGAGAAGCTGGGTCAGAAGATTGCCGGGGGCCCCTCAGCCCTGACTCTGTGCAATCCACAGTCATCTGTGTCCTTCTGCATCTTGGCCCAACTGCTCCTCTCACTGCCAGAATGTCTTTTGCGTGGAAGCAATATCCGTTCCTCACCTTTCCACTCCAAGTAACTCTTAAGCCACCAGACCGCACCACACCAGCCACGCCAGCCTGGAGGTAAAATCAGGACCACAAATGGAAAATGGGATTTTCCTGCTCTTTCCACACCTGTGATTGCAGAAGCCAAGTCAGCTCTCCTCAATGGGTCTTACACACTCACACACTCGCATATACACACGCATACACACATGCACACTGACACACACTCATACACACTCACATCACATTTCCTATGTTTCAGGAGGGGTTTTCTGGTTATAAGGCACAGAAACTAATTCTGGCATATGAGAAGAGATGGAGAACGAGGATAAAGACGAGGCAGAGAAATTGGAAAGTCTCCCAGAATTACAAAGTTGGACAGCCAGGTCTCGGGAAGGTCCAGAACCAGCAACTAGCAAGGGGCTCTTCAGAGTTCCGCGAGCAGGCAAATCAGCCCACCACCACTCCTCGTTTTTGTTACCAAATTATATCCTACATGCAAATATTACGTTCATTCACAACATATGTGAGTCAAACCATCATGCTGTATGCCTTAACTTAGACAGTGATGTATGTCGATTATTTCTCAATAAAGCTAAAGAAAAAGGTTACTTTCATAACAGATCAGTATGGTGTCAAGAATATCATAGTAAACTGGCCCCCCATGTACCCACCAGCCAGCTTAAGAAACAGAACATCAACAGGTTAGAAGGCCACACGTGTCCTTCTGGACCTCAGCGCCCTGACCGTGGTCCCTCCTCACATCCATCCACTCAAAGGTCAAGTTCCTGAGGAGCCTCTGCTGGGCCCAACTCAGTCACCCGTCCACCACCTGACTGAAGACTCCATGAAACTGCGTGCAATGGGGACAAGGGGGCACCCAAAGGCCATCGGAGGGGCTCTCAGAATAGCTCCTCCTGTTGTCTCATGTGACCGAGATTGCTGTTGTCCACCTGGATCTATTCCCCATATTTCTTTTTTTTTTGGTGAGGAAGACCAGCCCTGAGCTAACATCTGTTGCCAATCCTCCCCTTTTCGCTGAGGAAGACTGGCCCTGGGCTAACATCCGTGCCCATTTTTCTCTACTTTATATGGGACGCAGCCACGGCATGGCTGACAAGCAGTGCGTCGGCGGGCGCCCGGAATCCGAACTCGCGAACCCCGGGCTGCCAAGCGCGAACTAAACCACTGCGCCACCGGGTGGCCCCCTATTCCCCGTATTTCTTAGTGATGGATGTGCAGCTGGGCACAGGAGGGCTGGTTAGACTGCATTCCCCCGGCTGTCACAGAGGTGATCTAGGCTATTTCAGGGTCTAGAATTTAAGCCACAGGGAGAGCTTCCACCACATTCTCTTTCCTTTTCTCATAAGATGGAACCTAGATATGGCAGTGACCCAGCTCCAACCATGTAAATGACAAATGTGCCCTAGGGAATAAAGGAGCAACAAACGGTAGGAACGCAGGTCCCTGAATGACTACGTGGAGTCCAGCGGCCCCAGATGGCTCACTTCAGGACGGTTACACAAGAGCACGGGAGATAGACTCCTCTCATTTATCCCCTCTCGGGAAGTAAGGGGGCTCCTTGCTGCAGAAGCTTAGTTCTCACTCTGAGTAATACACCAACCAATAGAAAGGCCTTCTTCTCAGTCCCCAGCAGGCAAACATCCCTGATGGGCATGATGTGGGACCAGGAAAAGCTTACTGGTCAACAGGTCTCAACCCAACCTGCCTGCCACGTGCTGTAGGACTTTGGGCTTTAGGTAAAAACAGTGTCACCCCAGGGGACTTACCTATAAAGTACACATGAATCCTGAATGGAGTAGCACATTCTCTATTATTTTCTAGCCAAGATTAGGGGATCTGAGGGAATGGTACCCCCGATGGGGGGAGAAGGGTAAAGACAGAACTCCTTGACTAACTTATAGTCTGATGACAAGGAGGAGTGTCGGTGCTGCTGCAGGGGATCCCAGAGATTAACTTCTAAGAACTCGAGGGGAAAAGAGAAGGACACAGAAGGAGACAGTGAGACGCACAGACCAAACACCAGATGTGAAATCAACTCAAAAGGGGGATCTCAGATTCAAAGGCAGGGAGAGGGGGAATAAAGAGGCTGGTGGTGGGGACCACGTTTCACCACCTCAGAGCCTTCGGTCTCCATCTGCTCCGTGGGGTCCTGAGTTCCATCACCACCAGGATGAAAACCATCTGGCTTTCCCCACGCTACCCTCCAACCCTGGTGTTTTTCCAGCTGCCCCCCCCCCGTGGGGGACTTCATGCATGAGTCAGAGGCGAGATGTCAGCGAGGCCTCAGTCATCTCTCCCACTGGCTTCTTTCTCAGATGGAAGAGCTGGCCTCAGAGGCTGTGACCTGCCGGGGCCTCTTTCCAGACGGTAACCCTGGCCAGTTGTGCAGCATTTGCACTTGACAAAATGCTCCCACAGCACAGTCTATTTAATCTTCACAGCCCAATGATGTGGCCTGGGTGAAAAAGGGAAATGGCTCAGAGCCAGGATGTGACATGCCTAAGGAGACATGGCCAAGAGAAGACAGACTTCAGGCTCCCCCTCCAGGGCCCTACCACCAGCAACACTCCAGCGCCAACACTGCATCCCTCTCGCCCAGCTGCAGAGATGGTGGTGGGCATCAGGCCTCGTCACTGACTGTCAGCCCCTCCTTCTGCTGTGAACCTGGGGGCGGAGGGGTCTGTGCTTGGCCAGCTTAGTGGGCATGGTAGGAGGAGCCAGCTGGGCAGGCTGCTCTGGTGGCTTCAACTCCTGACCTGCTGGGACTAGCCAGCAGCAAGCGCTGTCAAGCCCTGGGGGGGAGCTTGGCTCACCTCAGCCCCATAAAAGAAGGCAGAAGTGTGCCCTGTTTCCCTCCTCATCCCTGGCCCCAGCTCCCTGGTTCACCATATTAGTTCCCTTGCCTTTTCCAGCTTCTAGATGCCACCTGCATTTGTTGGCTTGTGGCCCCTTCCTCGGTCTTCAAAGCCGGCAGTGGCCAGTTCTCACATTGCATCCTCTGACACTAATTATCCTGCCTCCCTCTTCCACATATAAGGACTCTCAGGGCTACACTGGCCAGATAATCCAGGGTCCTTTCTTTAGTTTAAGATTAGCTAATGAGCAACCTCATTCCACCAGCAACTTAATTCCCCTTGCCATATAATATGACATAGGACAAGCACATCTTTCAGGAGCCATTACTCTGTCTACTACAGTCACCCTTTGGAGACGATGGGCCCGGTTGTGGGAGTACCCATAGGCTTGGCCCACCTCAAGCCCCACAACAGACAACAGGAACAGACCCTCTCTCTTTCTCTTCTAGGGACCAGAGAAGGGTAGGAGAGCGGACTGAGTGGATGGCTTCCTGACATCAGTGGGTACTTATTGCCCATGCCCCCGTGCACATTTTCTGAGCCCGTCACCCAGCTGGTTTCTTACAGCACCATCTGCCCAGAGCTGCAGTCAGAGACCAGGGTGTCCTCGGCTAAGGGCAGGAGGGGTACCAAGAGTCCATGTGGGCACTCAGAGACTGGACCTCGGTTCAAACGCTGACCCCTCCGTCTCTTAGTTATGTGCTCTGAGGCAAGTCACTGATCCTCTCTGAGCCTCAGTTTCCCCACACATAAAATGGGACTAATCGTACCTCCTTCACAGGTTGTTTTGAGTATTAAATAAAATAACGATTATAGAAAGCCTTAAGCCTAGATCTGTCAAATAGGAGATGCTGAATAATAGCTTATGATCATGTATTATTATTGGTGGGGCGGGGGGAGGTAAAAGCTTCCCTGCTGGCTCAGTTGATGGTTTTTCAGGGCATGTCCCCAGGCTTCACCTTCAAGTGGGTCCTGGTCCAGGTGAAAGTCCCCCAGAGTGGTGGCCAAAGCCCCAGAGTTGTGCGTGAGCTCCCACGACCTCGTACAACAGAAAGTGAAAGGTCTTGAGCTGTCCTGACCTTGCCCTTGCGAGTAAATGAGCATGTAATTAAATGAGCATAGTACTGAGGAACTGTGATGGGGCCCCAGCGTGACCTCGGGGAGGCAGGGCGGGGAAGGGAGCACACGTCCCCACAGTGACTGGGCCCGGCCTCTCGCTGCCTCCACTAACTCAAGTGTGCTGCATTCTCCCCCATGGAAGGCTGCAGTAAGGCAGTTCCAGAAGCTTCCCGCTGCTGCCCAAGGTCATAGAGTGTTTAACCCTAGACCCAGGATAATAGGTATGGGGGGATGCCAAGCACCATGCATGCATTGCCCCTTAAATCCTTACAGAAGCCCATCAGGTCGGTGCTGTTTCTATCTGCATCTGACAGAGGAGGAAGCTTCGACAGGGCAAGCTAAGGGCCTAGCCTGAGACTCACAGCAGAGCCAGAGTGTGGAGCGGGAGCTCCCAGGCTGCATGCCCACCACGAGGGGTCCGCAGCCTCTCTTCACGGTGCTGTGGAGGGGCCAGGAGCCAGCACCCCGAGTCCCAGCGTGTCTGCCGAGACAGACTCCAGGGCAGAGAGCCCACTCCAAGTCCAGTGGACCCCTCCTGGTGTCACACTGGCCACACTCTGGGTTCGAGGCCTCTGGGCTGGATGAGGTGGGCGCTCTGGCGCCTCTGAGGCTCCACACTAAGACACCCGATCTTGGACCCTCTGGTCTGAAGGTGGAGACAGGAAATCCACGCTCACCTAGGGGGCAGCCGCTTAACCTCTCGGAGCCTCCATTTGCAATTTAGGACTTATTTCTGGGCTGGGAATGGACCACTTTGTCTGTTGTAAGAGAATGTGGGGCAGCGGTGAGCAGAGTGGTGAAGTGTGGTGAGGAGGGTCCTCCCAGAGACCCCACCTCATCTGAGGAGACAGCCCGGAAGGCAGCAGGAGGCCGGCCCACAGCCCCTCAGCAATGATCTACTGTGCACCCACTATGTACCCGTAATGAGGGCTCGGGGTCCCTGGGTGAGCAAGACAGGCAATGCCCCTGATGTCCTGGAGCTCACGTTCTAGAAGGGGCAGGCTTACAGTAAGCGAGTGAACAAATGTATGCTCGACAGAATGAGAGAGTGAGAAAGCTACAAGGAAAAGAGAAGAGGCTGAGGGAAGAGGGTGTGTGTGTGTGTGCATGTGTGTGTGGTGTGTGCACACGTGTGTTTGTGAGGGTGTGTCGGTGTATGTGTGTTGGTGTGACGTGTGTGCAGTATGTGATGGGGTAGGTATGTGTGCGTGCCTGGGGGCTACTCTAGATTGGGTGGTCAGGCAGGCCTCTTGAAGAGGTGACATTTGAGCCTGAATGACCAGGAGAGCTGGCCACAGAAGACGAGACAATCAGGATGACCATCCGAACGGCCACCCACAGACTTGGGAGGCCCAAAGCTCTGGTGTGCGGTGCCCCCCTTAGCCCCACCTGTTACTCAGGATCGCTGCTGTGAAAGGACATGGGGGGTGTTCTCCCCTTCAACGGTCCCCGGGGGGGGGGGGGCGCGGGGCAGGGGCCTCCTCTGAACCTCGCAGAACTAAAACTACTGGCGGAGCTTCCAAAGAATCCGGAGAGCCCTGAGCTCCCTGTGGGTCCTTTCCATTAAACAAATCATCGCTCTGACTGCCTCTTGCAGAGAACGGGCCCCCAGCCTTCCTCTCCTTTCGTAGAGCCCTGCTCCCAGAGGGACCTTCCCTTTGTGATTCGCCCGAGGCCAGTCGCCCACATGGAGCTCTTGTTTTCTTCTTACCACGGAGACCTGGAGGCCAGACTTTATTTTGCACAGCAAAACTCCTCCCCAACAGAATGTTTTAAGTCTGTACCTGCTGACTTATGTGTTGTATTTCCTCTATCAGAGTATAAAACAAAGCGAGGTTGTTAATATGGCCTAATAAAGGTAGACTGGGTAAAAATCCATTTATGGAAGCATCGGTTCATTCATCCGCTATTTCTCGAACGCCCACAACACCAGAGATACTGATACATAAAAGATGAGGCCGCCGCCTCCAGGACTTCATGGAAGGGGAACAAAGACACATACGCAAATAATTAGTGAGCACCTGTGCAGCTCCAAGTGCCCAGAGAAGGGATGACAGTCTCTCTTGACAGACACAGTCTAAGGCAGGGAGGCATCAGGTGCTATAGACGTTCATGGCTACAAGGCCCTACAGCCCCGGCTTACAGAGAGGATTTCTGGAGGCTGGATGGTCAAGCTGAGGCCTGAAGGGTGAACAGGTGTCACTAGATGAAGGGAAGGGTAGGTGATGAGGAAAGTTCCAGGACTGGCTGAGTCAATATTCAACCAGTAGGCACTGACATATTTCCATATGAGTTAATAAATAGACACTGTCTCACATGCCCACCCCCAACACTCTGGTCACCCCAGGCCCTGCTTCTAGAACCTTCCAATCTCCCTCTTATGGATTAAATTGTGTCCCCAAAAAAGGTTTGGAGTTTTAAACCCAGTACCTATGAATTCAACCTTATTGGGAAATAGGGTCTTTGCAGATGATCAAGTGAAGATGAAGGCATTAGGGTGAGCCCTCATCCAATATGACTGTGTTCTTATCAAAGGGGGAAATGTGGACACAGACACACACTCCAGGAGAAGGCCATGTGAGGATGGGAGTTAAGCTGTCACAGCCAAGGAGCTGGGACACATCCTTCCCTAGGGTCTTCATGGGGCGCACGGCTCTGCAGACACCTAGATCTCAGCCTTCAGCCCCCAGCACTGTGAGACAGTAAATTCCTGCTGTTTAGGTCACCCAGTTAGTGGCACTTTGCTATAGCAGCCCAGGGAACTAATCCCCTCCCCCTGGTGCAAACTTTAAAGGGATAACTCCTGGGAGAGCAGGCGGCCTCTGGGACCCTGTTATCTCATAGCGCCATTGCTAAATATTTTAATATCACCCCTGGAGGAAAGCAAACTTAAAAATGCGGAGTCCATGCTCTTTCTGGGACTGCAAGAAAGCTTGACTAGAGAGTAGAGAGGGTGGGGGAGTTGACATAAGAGGACATGACATAAGAGGAGATGACAGGGGGCCAAGAACCACAGGGTTTGGTCTTTACTCTAAGACAGGTTTTTTGTTGTTGTTGTTGTTGTTTTGATTTTTTGTGTGTGTGTGAGGAAGACTAGCCCTGAGCTCACATCCATTGCCAATCCTCTTCTTTTTGCCGAGGAAGACTGGCCCTGGGCTAACATCCGTGCCCATCTTCCTCTACTTTATATGGGACGCCGCCACGGCATGGCTGACAAGCAGTGCATCTGTCTGTGCCCGGGATGCAAACATGCGCACCCCGGGCCGCCAAAGCGGAGCACACGAACTTAACTGCTATGCCACTGGGCTGGCCCCTCTAAGAAGGATTTTAAGTGGCAGATGCTGATTTATGTTTTTGGATGGGCCCTTGGGCTACTGAGAGGAGACTGGGTGGAAGAGGAACCTGGAGACAGTATCCAGGCTGGAGAGGGTGGTGACAAGCCTGGGGTGATGGGGCTGAGGAGCCCTCATCCAGGGACTTCGGTTTTCCCTGTGAAGGAGGGTCATTTCCTTGGGGTGAGAGTAGATGGGAACCATGGGAGGCTCTGGGCAGTGTTTGGGGCCCTGCTGGGGTGGCAATTCTGAGTTGACAGTGGCATCAGGGCACGGGGCTGTGGGAGACCCTTCAGCTTGGTGGAGAGGGGACGGAAGGCAGTGAGGGACAAGGGGCACAGGAAAGGATGACGGGCAGTGTCCCCGTGAGGGTGAAGAACAGGCAGCAGGAGAAGTGGAATAAGTCGTATGGAAAGAAGGGAGGTTACAGTCAGAACATAAAATACCAATTTTTGTTAAAAGCAGCAGTTTCGCCATCCATGGGTCTCCTCCTTTTCCCCAAAATCCCTTTAAAATGTCAGTTAATACAAAAAACCATATTACTCTGCAAGAACATAAAAGCAGGAGGGGCTGCAATAGCAGCTGAGAATCAAGAAATTTTTAGCTGACTGAAAGCCACAGAAGGATCTGGTGGAGTGGAAATGGTGTGAAGAGGGGACACCATGAAAACACTCCACTTGAGCACAGAACCCGAGGGGGTCTCAGGATTTTGAGGCTCCAGGTACCATGAAAGGAGGGTGTTGGGTTCAGGACTAAAAAGGGGGGAGATTGGATGAAAGTTTCTCTGCAAAATGATTGGGTTCCCAGGCCCCTGTCTGGTGCCAGCATGGGCTTCTCCTTCCTTCCCAGGCCACCCTCATCCCTAAGACATGATGTTTATCCTCTAAAAAAATCAAATGAGAGAGGATAGAGATGAGGCATGAAGCTGGACAGCAAAAGATTCATTGAAATCTGCACATTAAGCTCTGGCACCCCCAGACCCCTCCTCGTCCTATCCCCAGAAGGCAAGTGGTCAGGCTCTGGCCCCCCAGGCAGGGGATCAAAAGGTTTTTCTCTGGGAAATGGAGTGGCCCTAGAGGAAACACTGCAGCATTGACATTTGGAGGTTCCCCAACAGCATCCCTGGCTTGCTGCTGCATTCTTTCTCCATGACACACACTTTTCACCGAGGCCAGCTCAGGTGTCCAGAACCTCGAACCAGCTCACTCTTCAATATAAACAGACAGACAGACAGACAGCACTGGCCCTTTAAGGAAACCAGCTAATCTAAAAGGAAACAGGAAAAGAGGTCAAGGACAAGCAGTGCAGGAAATAGAAGTTTTTAAAATTATAATTAATAACCTCACAAGAATAAAATATTGCATCCATTAAACGAGAACAAGATGCTATAAAAATGAATTAGAATAAGCAGAGATCTTATACATTAAAAATGTTATAACTAAGACTGGAAGAATAATCTCTGCAAAGCATATATCTATCTGATAAAGTACTTGTATCCAGAACATATAAGGAGCTCTTGAAACCCAACAATAAGGAAACCAACAACCCAATTAAAAAGTGGACAAAAGATTTGAACAGATACTTCACCAAAGAAGATGTATGATGGCAAATAAGGAGATGGAAAGATGCTCAACATCATTAGTCATTAGCGAAATGCAAATTAAACCATAATGAGATGTCACTACACACCTATTAGAAATGGATAAAATTAAGAAGACTAACCTTACCAAGGGCTGGTAAAACTGTGAGCCAACTGGAACCGTCATGCGTTGCTGGGGGGATGGAAAATGATACAGGCAGTTTGGAAAACAGTTTGGCAGTTTCTTAAAAGGTTAAACATATACTGATCCAGCCATTCTCCTCTTATGTATTTACCCAAGAGAAAAGGAAATATATGTTCATACAAAGACTTGTGCGTGAATGCTCACAGCAGCTTTATTTGTAATAACCCCAAGCCAGATACAACCAGATGTCCAGCAATAAACGAGTGGATAAGGGAATTGTGGCATATCTATCTATGCAACAATAAAAAGTAGCGAGCAACTGATATATCCAACAACATGAGTGAATTTTGAAATAATTACGTTGAGGAGAAGCAGCCAGACATACTGTGTGATTCCATTTTTATAAAACTCTGAATAATATAAACTAATCTATGGTGACAGAAAGTGAAGAGAGTGGAGGTGGGTGGGCTTCGAGGGGGGATTCCTAAGGGTAAGGGCCCCCTGGGGTGGTGGATGTGTTTGTTATTTTGATTGTGGTAATGGTTTCAAAAGTATATCTGTAGGTAAAAACTTATCAAACTGTGCAGTTTAAATATGCAATTTATTATATGTCAATTATACTGCAATAAAGCTGTTTAAAAACACGATAATGAAACACAAATGTTCAAAAGAAGAGTTGGAAGATAACTTCAAGGAAAGTTCCCCAAAGACGAAGAACAATAATAATAATAACAGGAGTAAAAAATTCTATGAGTTAGAGACTCAATCCAGGTGGTTCAAGATCTGAGAAATAGAAGCTCCAGAAAAAGAAAACAGAAGCAAACCAACGAGAGGGACTTGTCAAAAAAACGATCAATGTGACCTTATTTGGAAAAAGGGTCTTTGCAGACGTGATTAAGATGAAGAGATTATTCTGGGTTGTCCGAGTGGGCCCTAAACGCCACTGCAAGCATCCCTGTAAGAGGGAGGCAGAGGGAGTGTAGGCACTCAGAGAGAAGGCCATGCAAGGGGCAGGGACGGGAGTGCTGTGGACGTAAGCCAAGGACAGCTGGCGGCCACCAGAAGCTAGAGGAGGGAGCACAGCCCTGCCGACACCTTGCTTTCAGACTTCTGGCCTCCAGAACTGTGAGAGAATACGTTTCCGTTGTTCTGAACCACCAAGGTTGTGTTAATTTGTCGCAGCAGCCACAGGAAACCAATAAAACCTAACCGTGGTGCAACTCTTGGCTTCCCAGTAACAACCTAACCACACCACATCCCATGTCACATAGGCGTAATAACGTGAAAACTGATGGTTGATACAACCAAATCTTTTATATAATCATATTGGGAGGATAGGGGAGGGGAAGCAAGAGGAAAAAGCCATACACATTAAGAGAAGTAAATCCTTCCCCATATGGGAAGTCAATAGAAAGTCTCAAGTTAATAAATCAATAAATAGCAGCAGAAGTATTTTGGCAGAACACGGAGGTAAATGCCAGAAGACACAGCTGAAAGAGTTGCTGGCAGCTGCCAGAGGGAAGCAGGGCTGGTAAGGGAGGAGTTGTGAGGGGGTTCTGTGAAGGGGGAGCAGGGCACGTGTTTGTTTTCATTTTAAATCTGTGATCATCATTTGACTTTTAACTATGTGAAGATATGTACAATTTTGATAAAAATGAAAACTCATTTAGAGGAAGGAAACTAGGCTGTCTGAATCATCGTCTTGTGATGTGTCTAGATCTAGTGGAGACAGGTCCAACAACTAAAGTGAGGTGGCAGGGCAGGTCACAGGAGACAAGGGGTACAGAGTCCCATCCTCGGGGAGATCTGCGTTTTAGCCAAGGCGGGAAGAGCAGAGGAGAGACTGGAAGAGCGTTTGCCAGACCTTGAGTGGGCGTCTGAAGGGCACAACGGAAAGGCAAGCCAGGAAAGGGAGAGTGGGTCTAGATGGGGACAGGCCACTCAGAGCATCCTGGGGGTTGGAGACTGGAGGGGGCGGTGACCATGCCACGGGGACAGGAGGCCTGCTGGGTCTTGCCCGAGAGTCATGGGGCCTCATTGAATCCAGCTTCGGCTCGTTAGGGTGAGGCGAGCCTTCCTCCAGCTCAAGGCCTCCTGGCAGTGAGCAGCTTGGAGGGCCAGTTCTGGGGTGGTCACTGCAGAGGGCAGCGGCCCGAGAGTGAGCAAAGGTTTGCTGACCTGGAGCCTGGGGGTGGGCAGAGACCCTATACCTGTCAGCTCTGAGACTGTGCCCCAAGGGAGACATAGAACTGGGAGAGTTTGGAGGAGGGAAAGATTCCTTCCAACTGTGGAACTCCAGGAAGGCTGCCTGGAGGAGGTGGCATTGGCACCGAGACTTACTAGGAGGTAACTCACAAGGACAGGGAGATGTGCAGAGTGCAATGTCATGCCACGTGCAGAGAAGAGCGCAACAAAGGCTCAGAGGCGTGGCAACTCGAGGTACAGTTTGGCCTAAGCCTGGGATGTCTGTAGGAGAGTCTTGTAAGCATGTTTATTCTTGTTGGTCTCCCTGCAACTCTGAACACCCTTGCTGAGTTTTGGAGGAAAGCAAGTGCTTTCCCAGCCTGTCTTGCAAGTGGGGTGCAGGCATGTGACCAGGATTCCCAATCAGACATTCCCACACAGGCCTTTGAATCAGAAGCTCACGAGCACCTGGGGACCCATGCCGGGGGGTGGCGGTAGCTGCGCCCAGCTCCCCGATGCACCAGGGGCAGCATGGCGTCCAGGAGCAGGCTTGGGCGCATCCGCAGTGGCAGCGGCCAGGTCTGTGCCCAGTAGGGCAGCAGCAGCATCTGCACAGAAGCAGCTCCAAGGCGCCTTTTGTGCACCATTCCTGGCCACACGGTCCCCACCTTCACCCCCAGAGACTGGAGCCACTTAGTCCCTGCCTTCAGTGCATGGACCTGCCTCGGTTTCTGTTGTCTGTCTCTAGGTACTCCGTGTGCACAGGGGGCAGGGGAGGGATGTGTGTGTTTATTCAATCGGCAACTGTTTATTACACATTTCCCTGGCCCAGGCATCAGGGAAACTCAATAATTTGATGTAATCTGCTTTGGCTTCCATTAGATTACTAAAATATCCTCAAATAAACCCTGGAATAAAAATGTGACCCTCGGAGAAGGAAAAAGTCATCTCCTCACTCTCTGAATCACTCCAGTCTGGAAGGGAACACTGCCCGGTGCCCGGAAGGGCGGACAGCCACCACCCACACGGTCCCTGCCTGGCGGGGGCTGGCCTATTTCTGGCAGCAGGGAACTCTGGATCCTGCTCCAGCCTCGCCACCTCCAGGGTTCGTGACAGGGTGGTACTTAGGAAGGCGGCGCCTGTTCATGGGGCAGGAAAAACAAGAGATATTTGCTCACTGTCACCCTTACGTCAGCCCCAGAGCACCCCTCCCCACACCTCCAGGGTGCTTTTGTGATCCCCCGAGAAGCACAGGGACCCACTCCTCCTGGACGGGGGTGGAAAGGGAAAAGCCCAACCACGAGGACCCTGGTTTCCCCACTGGGCACTGAGGCCTCTAGCTCTGCCCCTCCCCTGCCCCATGCTCTCTCATGAACAGCTCCTCCAGGCCCCAGGCTCCCACTGTGCCCACCCAGAACCCAATGTAAGGGACCGTCCTCTTGCCCCATCTCCTGCCTCCCCCAAGCGGCCTCTTTCAGAGAGTGCCGTGTGGCTCTGTGGGGACAGGGGTGCCCTGTGCCATCTTCAGCTCCTGTTTCTCCTGGGCAGGTCACTGTCCCTTCTGCTGATAATTCACTCACCTTACAGGGCTGAGAGGAGGAGGCCACGTGCGGAAATGGATGGGAGAGTCCCCTCCCACGGGAAGTGCATGCGATGGGGTTGGGGGCTGTTAATCTTGACCATGAGAAGGCAGGGAGCAGCCTTACCCAGCTTCTGTGAGCCCTTGGCTGGCACATGGGGACAAACCTGGCCTCAGTGGGTGTTTGACGGATGGACAGATGGACGGATGGATGGACAGATCAGTGAGAATTCCAGGGAGGCCACAAGGCGTACGAAAAAGGTGCAGATTGGGAATCAGACACTGGGTTCACAGCCGTCTGCAGCCCAGAGAGTTCTTACTGAGCCCTAGTGTGTGCCAGTCCGTGGGTGGTGGGGCGTGGACATGGCCCTACCCTCATGGAGCTACAGGGTCGCTGCAAACACAGGCGACACACAAGCAAACAAACACACACACCATTGCACATCGTGGGCGCCCCATGGAAGAGCCCCCGGGTGACACAGAATAACAGGCAGGAGCGGAGGTACCTTCTAAGCCAGGGTGGCAGGGATGGCTCCCTGAGGAGGAACCGCTGAGGCTGCCACCAGGGGAAGAGAGGAGTTGACCTCGGGGGCAGAGGGGACAACATTCCCAGGGGAGGGCACCAGCGTCCTGGGCAGGAAAGCGCTGGGTGGGTGAGGAGGTCCGGAGCTGAGCTTTATTTTAGATGCAGTAGAAGCCAGAGGAGGGTGATTTACCTTCTTAAAAATCCCTCTGGACAGCAATCGGATCAGCAGCTGCTGGAGAGTGGGGGTCGGGGAGGGGTTGACCCACGAGGGGGCCGCACGAGGCCCTGTGTGGGACGCCTGAACTGTTCTGTGTGGCACTGGGGTGGTTGATACATGATCCTGCTTGTGTCCAAACCCACAGAACCAGACACCACAAAGAGAGAACTTCACTGCGTGCAAATTTGTTTCCAGTATTTTTAAATTAAGATAAGATCCCTCCAGCAGCTGAGAGGGGAAGGGTGGGAGGGGCAGGACGGGGAGCAGGAAACCAGCTGAGCCTCTGCAGAGACCGGGGGAGAGTGGCTGGGGCTGGGCGGGTGGTGGCCGTGGGGCCATGTACGTGAGCTCACGAGAGCCTCAGTTCCTTCACTGGGGACGTGGTGCAGACTCCCACATGGGAGCTGTTCATGCCGGTTGGAGGTGACACCTGTAATCTGCCTGCCAAGGTGCTCAGCGCTTAGGAGCCTGGGTGATGGAGCTTTGCCAGAGGGTGGCTGCGACTGACCTTGACTGACCTCGGGGCACCTCGGGGTGAGCTATCCGGCCAGCTCAGGTGGGGGCTGGGAGCTGTGGGGGCCGCGTTTGGAAAACAAACACGAAGGTGAGCCACAGGGGAGTTACTCAACAGTGAAGGGCACCTGGCTGGAGGCCCTGGGCTGTGGCTCAAGCAACATCACCGCAGGCAGAGGAATGCAGCCCCGAATGTTGTGTCTCTCTCTGCCAGGGAGGCCAGAGCATTTGGGTTGGCGCTGATTCAGAATCTAACTGAAGCCCGGCCTGGGCAGAGAGGGGTGGAGGCAGACAGCTCCCAGGGGAAGCCCGACTTGCCTGTGATCCACCGGGAGCTGGAGACTCCGGCCGGAGCTCCACATCTAGCAGGCCAGAGCACAGGGCTCGGGAGGCCAGGATTCCCCCTCTAACTCAGCCCTCTTTTCCTGGGGGACCCGGGAAAGGTTCCTCAACCTCTCCGCCTCGTTATAAGATTCAAATGAGTAGCACATGAGAATGCACCTCAGTGAATGGAAAATACTCTAACCAATTTGGGGTGAAAAGAATGCCGATGCTGATGATGATGAAGGATTGGCCACTGAGTCGGTCACATGCCCCTGGGTCAGTGTCCTTCCCTCCCCGACAGCATCATTGGGCTAAGTGTTTGAACCTGTGTGTGGGGAACAAGCCAGAAGGGGGACACTGCTGGTGCAGCTGCTGCAGAGAACAGTCTGGCTGTTCCTCAAAGAGTTAAACACAGAGTTGCCACATGACCCAGCAATTCCACTTCTGGGTATTTACCCCAAAGAACTGGAAACGGGGACTCAAACAAATGCTTGTAACTGAATGTTCATGGCGGCATGATTCACAATAGCCCAAATGTCCATCAGCTGATGACTGGATAAACAAACGTGCTCTGTGCGTACAGTGGAATATTATTCAGCCATGAACAGGAACGGGGGACTGACACATGCTACAACATGGATGAACCTCAAAAGCACTACGCCAAATGTAAGAAGCCAGACTCAAAAGGTCACGTATTGTAGGATTCCACTTATATGAAATATCAGAATAAGTAAATCCTTAGACACAAAGCAGATCAGTGGTTGCCGGGAGCTGGAGGGAGAGGGTAATGAGGAGTGACTGCCTAATGGATGCAGGCTCTCCTTCAGGAGTGATGAAAATTTTCTGGAACTAGATAGAAGTGATGGCTGCACAACATTGCAAATGCACTAAGTGACACTGAACTATAGGCTTTAAAATGGTTAATTTTATGTTGTGTGAATTTCACCTCAGTTTTTAAAAAGGGGGGAAGGGAGAGTGCTTATGGTCCATACGCCAAGAAGAGAGGAACAATCCAGTGAGGGCCAATTCCCCCTTGGCCACCTACAGTGGATTTGTTGATACACCCATCTTTCCCCAAGGAATCTGGGGCTCATGCCCAAGTTTGTGCGACTTGTGATGGCAGCGCTGGGCTTGAAGGCAGGTCGGCACCTCTCCTGTTCACCCCCGCCTCTGCCTGTTGCTCTGCCCGTCGCAGCATCAATCGTCTTATCTAAGTTTCACAATCTGCAGGGCAGGAGTTATCGTCTCTGTGTTTGGAAAGGAAATGGACGGAGCCACCTCATAGACCAATGACTCGGGTGGAGGAGGACCCTGGCCCCAGGGCTCTGAAGGAAGACACGTCATGGGGCACCCACAGAACACAGACAGAAGGTGAGGGGCTGTAGACATGAGTTCAGAGAGAAGGGGGGCTTCTGGAATAGGGGCACCACGCTGGGCTAGACAGCAGTGCGACTGGGTCTGCAGAGCTGAGGGGAAAGGAGTCCAGGTAGGGGACAGCGTAGCAGAGCACAGCGTGAGCCCAGATCAGGGCTCCAGCGGGCCGGAGACCTAGGCAGCAAAGGGGCCGACTGGTGGGCAGACAGGACAGGTGGACGCAGCCAGGTCAGGTGGGGTCTGTTCCAGGTGCCAAGACCCCCTACTGTGTCTCCCCTGAGCACCCAGTCCACAGCGCCACCGCTGGTGGCCAAGGAGATGGAACCCGAATTTGGGATAGGATGGGGAGGACAATTCGATGTCCTTCCCGCTCCCCCTCCCTTCACATCTCCAAACATTTCAGCCAGTTGCCGCAGCCTCTCCCCAACCTCCTCAAGTCCTTTAAGAAGCTGCAGCAGATCCCGCAGAAGCCCAACTCCAGTGCTCACTAGAGCGACTCCCCTCCCCGAGCCTCAGTTTCCTGATGCAGAGGAGGAGGGAGCGGGAAGGGTAGAGGAGAGGCCTGGGCACTGTGCCAGCCGGGCGGGCTCCAAGCTGGTTAACCAGACAGCCGGTGCCGAGGCTGGGACGGGGATAGGGGCCCCAGGTCCGATGGGAGGTACGAGGACCCTGCGGGTGGAGCCGGCTCTGTGCGGATCCTGGCTCAGCAGGCAGTCCCAGGAGAAGTGGGGCCACGGATGCCAGGAACCAGCCTCCACTGGGCACCCTGAGGACCTCGCAGCCTCGAAGCCCCCAGCCGGCCGCCTCCGCAGTAGGAAGTGAGTCACCACCTGAGACCTACCGGCAGCGACAGCCCAGGGCCAAGGACGGAGCTAGGAAGCCAGGCTGACTGGCAGACCGAGGGCTCATTCCTGCCAAACCTGGGGTGATGGACGATCCACCAGCCCCAACAGGACCAGGCCCCCATCCACCTCCCAGGGCAGCAGGGAGACAGCTGGAGGCACGGTCCGCCTCAAGGCCCTCTCCCAGCCCACCCCTGAGGATCTTTGCAGCAGGAGTAGTGAGGACTTCCTCACTCCCCAAATCAAAAGAGGGAGTTGTGGGAAAGCCAAGTTGGACAGAAACTGTGGGAAAAACGCCCATATCGAGAAATTAAATACAAACTTTTCCAGATAAGTTTTTCTGCCATGTTTGCACTGTCCTGGTACGAATGAAATACATTCGCACGTACAAGCTATGAAATATGAATTGTGTCATTTTGGTATTTTGCACATGAGTTAAATGTACTGGTATTTGTGTTGAGCAATATAAAGATGAATGGTAAGGTGCATGTTAATTTAATTAAATTTTTAATTTTTCTGTACTTAGAACAACGTCAAATAGCCAATAGCATTACCATCGGGCGGTGGGCAGCTGGGGAATGAGGGCTGGGCCTGTGTTGAGGATGAAGCCTCCAGCAGAGCTTCGTCCAGGCCTCTGGGGGTGAGACAGAGGCAGGACGGAGAGGGCTGCACAGCGCAGGGACTCGCTCTGTAGGGCTCACAGGTGTGGGCGTTGGTGCCAACCAGTCAAAACTAGAGGCTTTGCATGTGTTTTGCTATGACTCAAAGTCAGACTTACCTTCCAGTCCTTCCTTCCAGTTTTCCAGTACTGGTCCATCTGGGGAGTGTATAACAGGTCAGCCCTTCGCTGGGCAGCTGCTGATAACAGAGAAGAGGGGTTGGCTTTCCCGTAAGGACTGTGGAGTTCTGGACAAAACCTCAGCCCACTCCTGGAGACTGATGGAAATGGCTTTTCCAGGGGGTTTAAAGACCTCGGCCTCACACACAGACATTTGGATAGAATGTTCCAGAACACTCGGGTGGAGGGGCAGACATTTGTAAACAAACATGTGCATCCATGTCTATAGCCTGCTTTTGTGCTATTCTGTCTTGTTTGGTCTTTTCTTCACCCCTAGGAGGTTGGGTTTTTCTCATAGACTGGGTTGTCTTCATTCCATCAGCAGGTGTTCACAGGCTGCCTGCTATGTGCTGGGCAATAAATAGTGATAAGCAAGACAGGAGTCCCTGCCTCCTGGGGTTCACGTCCAATGGGGGCTGTGGTGGGAGACGGTCAGGCTGCTGAGTGCAGACAAGACACAGACCCTGGCCAGACACATCGAGAAGGGCTCCTGAGCAGCCTCCTAGGAGAAGGGCAGGAGTTACCAAGTGAACACAAAGGAAGGGGGCTCCTGGCAGAGATCACAGCACGTGCAAAGGTCCTGAGTCTAGCGCCACCCTGCCGCATTCAGGAGCCTCAGGTGGTTCCATGTGGCTGAGGCATAGGGGCTGGACATGAGGCTGGAGAGGCCAGAGGGCAGGAGGGCAGGTCCTTACCAGCTACAGAAAGCCTTGGCTCAGTGGGAGGCTGCCAGGGTTAAGCAGGAATAACCTGGTCCCACTGAATGCAGCTGAGCTGGCTGAGGCCGGGAGACCTGGCAGGGCTGAATGGTGAGGGGTATACTGAGTCAGCGGCTAAAGAGATTTCGCAGAAAGGGTTTAGCCAAATTTTCTCCTAGCAAAAACAAAGTACAAAAGACATGCTAATCCAGATGTTAATCAGTGGGTTGTTACTGAGTCCATAAGGAGCTCCTTTTGAAATGTTTCCCCACCCGGGCTCTGCCCCTAGGCAGGGGACTGACCTCATTGGTGGGCTCCTCCCTGGCATGAGTGTGTCTGATTCATTCACTTCTGCCTAACAGTGCACGGCCAGCTATGTGGATGTCTGATAAGTGAGTGAATGGGTAGGTGGATGGGTGGGTGGGTGGATGGATGGATGCATGGGTGGATGGATGAACATATGGATGAATGGATGGATGGGTGGATGGATGAGTGGGTGGATGGGTGAGGGGGTGGGTGGGTAGGTGAATGAATGGGTAGATAAAGGTGTAGGTGAATGGAAGAGTGGGTAATTGTTTTATGAGATTTAAAGATTCTTTTGCTGGCAGGATGCAACACAGTGACACCTGGATGGATGAAAGGCAGAACTTGTTACTTTAGTTCCAAATGAGATAGGGTTTCCAGGCAGGGCCACACCGGGGCTGCACCCGGGGAGAGGTGAACAGCAAACTGGAGCTGGAGGGAGCAGCTTATGTTTGGGGAGCTGGTTTCTCAGACTCCTTGTGGATTGGCTAATTTGAATAATTTTTCAAGTTCCAAGGTCTAGGCCCTGTGGTTTGGTACCTCGTCCTAGGGTGATGAGGGTGGCTGCAGACCAGGGCTCAGAGTGTGGGGGCCCGAGAAGGGAAGCGATTGGAGTGCATGCTTAGCTGCTCAAGAACTGACCGGCCCCCAGCCAGGACTTCAAAACTGGGTCAAGACAGCTTTTTAAAAAAAAACAATATTGCAGTGGTGGAGGGAGGAGTGTGTAGATGGATGGATGCATTTGAAGCTCTGTCAGTCAACAGGACTTACAGAAGCACCAACATTAGACTCAGAGCTGCGAGGATTCTCATCCCACAGACGTGGAAGGAACCCTAGACCACCTGAGCTGGAGGGGACTTCACGAGGTCTGTCTGTTCTGATGGGTCTCGACATGCTTTGGATCGTAGAGATCCCTTCAATAATTTGATGAGAGCCATAGATCCTCTCCCCTGGAAAAAGCACACACACACAGCTCTGTGTACTGTTAGAGGGCTCATGGACCCTGGGCAGCCTGTCACAGCCGGGAGTCAGAGCCCCCAGGCTCAGGAGCGTGAGTGTGGGAGAACAGCCCAGTGTATGGAGGATCCGCCGAGACCCCAGGTCAAGGAAGGGACTTGACTCGAGTTCATGCAACCAGTTCACAGCCAAGCCGGGCCTGGGTCCCGGGCCCCCCCGTAAACCTCTCTGGGACTCAGTTCCCCATCTCTGTGATGATGGAGTTAGACTCCATCGCTGGTTTGCAGACTTGGTTCAGAGAAGTTGCAGGGGAAGGGGAGACAGCGGGTGGGGTTCTGACCTTCCTGTCTGTTCCCCAATCCACCAGGCCCACTTTATCCGCTCTCGTCTGAAGGAGAGGCTTTAAGCCTTTTTAAAAAAAATGTTTGAAAGCCCCTGCACTTTCCAGCTTCTAAGCTTCTGGGAGTGTTAAGTGCTGTGGATTGTCAGTAACTCCCCAGAGCGAAGCCAACAAAGTCAATCAGTGTTGAAGGGGGAGGAAATCATAGCCAAACATCCCAAAGAAACGGCCATGTCTCGGGGGGTCGCAAGCACTGAACGGTCGCCAGAAAACAGGACAGGGAAAGGTGCTCGTTCTCTGAAGATGTTTCCGAGTCCCTGCCACCATCACCCCACGGGAGGCATACATGGCATTAAAAAAAATCAGAATACCCCCTGCCCAACTGCCCGCCTTCTGTTTACATCTCCTGTGTAAACACCCACTGTTTACACCTAAGCTCAGACACAAAACAACCACGTAGGGAAACAATGGTGGGCAATAAATGTTATATTGGACAAATTTATTCACATATGGAATGTGCCAGCTACCTACCTCATTGCCAGAAGGAAGAAAACTGATATTTAGGGGTCACCTGCTATGTATGCATCTGCTATTCACATCCATTATGTCATTTATTGAGGAAGGGGATGGTGTAGCGGTTAAGAACACCAGCCTTGGAGCCAGACTGCCTGGGTTCCTGGGAGGATTGGCCGCATTTATGTGCTTAGGAAAGTGCCTGACACAGAGTAAAAGTTATATCCGTGTCAGGCAGCTGTCAGTCGTCACCACACCCCCTCTGAGATTTGTCATAATCAGCTCCATTTCACAGCTCAGGGAGGTTGAGCAACTTGCCAAGCCCCTTAGCCAGGAAAGTGACAGCCCTGGGACTGAGATCCAGGACTGGCTGACTTGCAGCCGAGGATGTGACACAATTGCCACTCCGAGGCTCCAGTGGGCAGCCGCCGGTCTACACAATAGAACGTTCCTTGGGCTAACCTGGAAATCTTCCATGTGGAGCCCTGAGCTCTCAAGGCTCAGAGGGCAGGAGGAGCCGTGAGCAGCTGCAGCCATCCCACCTGGCCTCCGCAGCCCTGGCTTCTAGAAACTGTAGCCAGCCTGGCTCAGCGCTGGCGCTGGGCTGGAGGTGGAGGGAGGAAGTGCCCAGGAGGGCGATGACATCACCGCCCAGCCCTTGAAAGATGAGCTGTTCCCGCTGCCACTCCAGCTCGGCTCTGGCGGCTCCTCCGAGGGGTGGGGACATCAGGCAGCCCCGCTGGACCACGGGAAGGACCAAGGTCCCCACACGGCTTGCTCCAGACAAGGTGGGTGCCGGGCAGGGGCTGGTCCAGCCGCCTCTCTTCTACCAGAGGACAGGCGGTCCCAGCGCAGAGGGAGGGCAGGCAGGTGGGTGTCACAGGGGCTGACTCCCAGGCTGGAGGAGAAGTTTCCCTCCGGTCCTGGAGAGTTTGGGGGAAGTTCTCTCCCTTCCTTCATCCTGACAAGTGACCAGAAAGGCTTCCAGCAGGAGGAGTTGTCCTGTTTGTTCTAGGTTTGTCTTCTTCCTGAATTGAGGCAACAGACGGCCATGTGTGTATTTGTGCGAGCAACTTAGTGATTTGATTATAGACTCTGGGTGGGCGCCTTGGACTAAAGCAGCGAGGAGCAAGCGTGGTACAGCGCGGGTGGGTGTAGGGTTTAGATGCTGGAATCTGGCTTTTCACTCACAGCTGTGCCGCTCATCGGCCCCTGTGTGGCCCTGGACAAGTTACTTAACCTCTCTGAGCCTCAGTTTGTCTGCAAATTACCCTGCTCGCCTGCTCCCTGGGATGGCAGGGGTTAAATCAGACCACAGATGGGAGGGGGGTTTGTGAATGTCAGCTCAGGCTTCCTGTCCCTCATGTCCCAGTCCTGGCTATGCAGGGCAGATAAAACGGTGCACTGTTTCAGAGCATGGGCTTTGCATCCAGCCCTGGGTTGGAATCCCATCTCTGCTCTCATCCCCTGGGTGAAATTTTTGAGCAAATTATTTTTTCCCTGTCTCCTGAGCCACAAAGATGAACCTGGCAGGGTGGTTGCCTAGATAGAAATGGGTTAGATAGAAAGATAGAAATGGGTTCATGCCTGTGAAGTGCCATGTATGCAGTTGGTGCTCAATAAATGGTAGCCAATATTACAGGCTACTGAGGGCAGGTAGTTTCATGAGCCTGGGTGGGGGTGGCGATGGCGCTGTTCTCCCAGGCAGGCTAGGATGTGCCTCCCTGAGTCACAGTTTGCCTCTGGCTCCCACTAGCACGCAGGAAGTGGGAACTCTGGCCCAGGTGTGGACAAGGGGGCCCCTGAGCCAACCCACCTCTTATTCCTTCTCTGAGCGAGAGAAGGGCTTGGGTGGCTGGGGGCATGGTGAACGACCCCGGAGGACACTGCTCACCCCCTTTCTCTGGAGGAAAACTGTTCTGTGTCAGTCTGGGTCCTGGCAGCAGTGGGTGTGTTAGGGGCATTCCAAAACGGGGATCCCCACAAGCTTGAAGGAAGAATTTTCTGTTTTCCCCTGCTTGTGGTGGGAGTCAGGTGGGGGCTAGGGAACAGCCAGGAGAAGGGGTTTTGGAAAACATTGAAAACAAGAATGTGCTGGCCCCACAGGCAGGACCCCAGGGTCTCATTCCAGCTCTGCCCTGAATTCACAAAACCCCTGCAGCTGTGTGCTCCCAGCCCCTTGTGGTGCAGATGGGGAAACTGAGTCTCAGAGCAGGGACATAACCTCAGCAAAGCCATTTGCTCAGCATCCAGGGAAATGCCTCAACCTCTGTGGGATTCAGGCTCTGTCACTCGTCAACACGGGAGATTCGGGCGATTGACCGAGCCTGGATGGTGAGACTAAGGACTTGAGATTAGACGGAATTCGGGAGATGCTGGCCTACAGCACCGAGCAGGGGAAAGAGCTGGGCCACGTGGTCTCTGCTAACACGGTGACTGCGTCTGCATTAAAAATTCAGACGGGTCTGAGGGTAATGCTAAGGGGTGCCACTCTCACCTCGTGGTCAGGGAGGGGCCACTCGGGGCCCTGCAGATCCGCCAGGAGACTCTGGTTTTCAGAACGAAAGCAGGGGTCTTGTCTGTCCCTTCATGGCTGCCTTCTCTGCACTGAGAACAGTGTCCAGCATAAAGCGGGCACTGGTCAGTGTTTGCTGAATGACTGAATGGTTGGATGGATGGATGGATGGATGGATGGATGGAAGGATGGATGGATGGATGGATAAATGAATATTGGTCACATAGCAGGTACTAAAAGCACACAGAGCATATTACTAAGTGAAAGAAGCCAATCTCAGAAGGCTGCATACTGTATGATTCCCATTATGTGACATTCTGGAAAAGGCAAAACTATAGGACAGTAAAAGTATCAGTGGTTGCCAGTGGTTAGAGGGGAGGGAGGGATGAATCTGCAGAGCACAGAGGATTTTTAGGGCAGTGAAATGACTCTGTATGATACTATAATGGTGGATCCATGTCATTATACATTAGTGCAAGCCCATAGGACACGAAACACCAAGAGTGAACCCTCATGTACACTATGGACTTGAGTGATGATGACGTGTCCGTGTGGGTTCATTGATTGTAATAAATATACCACTCTGATGTGGGGTGTTGATAGTGGGGGAAATTGTGTGGGGGCAGGAGGTACAGGGGAACTCTGTACTTTCCACTCAATTTTTCTGTGAACCTAAAACTGCTCTAAAACACAAAATCTGTTTAAAAAAAAAAGCCACGCAGAGCAGATCAGAAGGCACGTGAGTGCCATGAGTCAAACGATCAGAACCTACTAAGACTTGACAGTCTGAGCTCATCACTTCCGACGCCCACCCAGTCCAGGAATGCCCTGACCCCTGAGTGTCCGTCTCAGTGCACATGCTTCCAGGGATGGAGAGCTCCCTACTTTACAAGGTCAGCTGCTCCATTTTGGGAGAGTACTACTGTTCAAAATCCCGCCTTAGACTGAAGCTAAATCCCCCTCCCCTTGAGCAAAGGTCCACTTTCTATTTCTTGGGGTTGGACTATATAATTCTAGTCCTTATTGGTCCTCTCTGAGCTAAATGTCCACAGCCCCTTAATCAAAATACACTTTCCAGAACAAACCCAAGAAGTCAGGTATTTCTTTGACTCTGTCACCAAAGTGGGATCTGCAGGGTTCTCGAGGCCAGAAAAATGTGAGCCCCCCCAAAATCATCATGGTACAAAGCAGCATGGAACAAACACGAGCTCTGGGTTCAAATTCCAACTCTTGACTGGCTAGGGAAGCTCTCTGAGCCTCAGTTTTCTCGACTGTACAATGGGGATAATCATTCCTGTGTCTGAGGACCATGGCAAGGTTTGACCCAGACGGTGTTGGTGCGGGGCAAGCAGATGGCAGGTTCACAGCGGGTGCCCACCTAGCCGAGGGACGGCCTGTGGGGACAGGAACAAGGGCCTAGGACTGTCAGAGGTGTTGTCTTTGCCCTGCAGTGGGGTCACTGTGGCTTGGTGGTTCCCAGGGAAAAGGGCACCCACCCATATGCATGTTCATGTTCCCAGGCCATGCAGCCGTGGGCGGACGGCAGGAGCCTGTCATACTTCCCCTCAGGGCTCAGACTTCATGTTTCCCCCCTACCCACCCCCAAAGTCTCCGGGCCTCCCCAATCTCTGTGGCCCCTGGAGCGCTGTGAGGTGGGGTGCAGAGAACTGGCTTCCAGACCCTGATCCAAACTCCCTAGCTGGCTGAGCGACTTCAGGCAAGTCACTCTGCTTCTCTGAGCCCACGTCTCGTGAGGTGTTGTAAACCGTAGAGTGCCGGGCACCGGCGCAGCCCCGTGGCGTCTGCGGTTGTTATTGTGTTGATTTGTACCCATGACGTCTCCTCCTCTTTCCTGCGGGTTCCCCCAGCGGCCTTACTCCAGGGCAGATGTGGCCTGGCAGGCAAAGACCAGCCGTTTTCAGACTCTGTTAAGCATCAGAGTCACCTGGGGGTTGGTCCCCCACGCAGACACCAGGGCCTCCCCTGGGACTCTGACTGGGACGACTGGGTGCGCAAGGACTTGCTAATATCACCAGGATTTAGAAGCAGTGGGCCTCCGTCCACACTTTGAGACAAACTGCCTTAGCAAAGGACTTTCTGAGGGGGGCAAACTTGTCCCTGCCCTGGACCCCAAAGCCACCCTCCCCAGACCCCTCGTCTCAGTCCTCACAGCCCCCAAACCCTGGTACCTGGGGCTCCATCACTGCACCCTCCCACCTCATCTCAGGAACAGAGAGAGGCCCCTTCCCTGAGAACTCAGGGCCTCAGACAGCCCCCAGCCCAGCTCTCCTGGAGGCGAGTTTGGGCTTGACGTTCTGGAAAGCATCACACTGTGTGCTGCCCACCTGCCCCCCACTGGATCCCCTCGGGGAAAAGACTTGAACACAGTCCAGCACGTGGCACCTACTGTGCACTTAGAATATGCCTGCGGGGGTGACATCCTGACCTGGCGGTGGTCTCTGGGGTCCTTCCAGAGCCTCTGGAATTGCACCTTCTCAGCGTGGGGCACTGCCTCCCAGGAAGCCTGGGGGTGGGAGGAGTGTCACCTCTCAGCTGCACCTTGGACAAGTCCCCCCTCTCTGGAGCCCACTTTGCCTGTTAGTAAAGTGAGGGGTGGGAGAAGGGATTTCTAGGGTCCCTTCTGACCAGAAATGTCCAGAAGTGAGTGGCTAGAACACAAGAACATGATGGGGGAGGTGAAAGGCCAGAACAGGTGGGAAAAGGGTGTGGACACCTGGTACAGGTGTGCTCACACAGGGGCAAATATGGGGGTCTGCACACAGCATTTGTGGCAGCCAAAGCAACGGAAAATAGGGGACTCGTTAAATGGATTGGGGCTCATGGGGCAATAGACTCCCGTGTCAGTGACGCCTCTTCCCCCTCCCGCTTCCCCCTCCCCTCCCTCTCGCCTCTCCCTTCCTTTCCCACTTCTGCTTCTCCTCCTCCTCTTCCTCCTTCTCCTCCTCTGGCTTTTTCTTCAGAAGCCAACCACAGGGATGCTGGTGGGAGCCTGAGCCCCCAGCCTGGGCACTTCCCGTTCTGGGGTGAAATCCCAAAGCCCCCACTGGGTGCTAACTGGCCTGAGTGGGACGCCTTGCCTGCCCGCCCCAGGCAGTGGACACGTGTGTTTACTGTGAGGATAAATATCAGCCGTGGGGACTTTCCTCACAAGTGGCCTGGGAATTTCTTCTGAGTCTGTTTGGACTGTGGCAACTGTGACTGATGGGGTGGAGGTGGG
The DNA here is from genome assembly GCA_031878705.1 of Tapirus indicus. Lineage (NCBI taxonomy): Eukaryota > Metazoa > Chordata > Mammalia > Perissodactyla > Tapiridae > Tapirus > Tapirus indicus. The sequence goes on along the minus strand of CM062923.1, from coordinate 99,770,990 downwards.
GGCACCTGGGGCAGTTTCCTTGCAGGACAATCCCTGGATTTGGGAGAAGGCAGAGGTGACAGTTACTCCTGAGTCAGGAAAGGGAGCAAATGGCTAATGAGATCCTGAATTCCAGGGCGATCACACCAGGTCCTTGCCACACCCCTGCACACTGGAGATAATGCTCCTTGTTCTACAAGGCGGGGACTCAGAGCGGGGGCCACTCGCTGAAAGTCACACTGTTAATAAGTGGCAGAGCTGGGATCTGAATGCCACCAGTGTGACTCTATCATCCAGGCTCTTTCCTTACACAGCAGGTTTGCCTCACAGGCCAGAGCTGGCTGGACTTAGGGTGGCCTGAGAGGGTGGCGAGGTGAAGCAGCCAGACAAACCAGAGGTGGGGGGACAAGGCAAAGCAGTAGGCAACTCACAAAGGAAGAAAAATCAGGCTGTTGCAGGTTTTCTGCAGCAGCAAATACATCAAACCCCAGCAGGGGAGCATCTCCAGACTCGGGAAAGAAACAGGTTGTGGCATTGAGTTGTCCTTTGTGAGTGAAGGCAGCAGAAAGACATGCTCAGATGTGAAAGGGCTCACGAAGCATACCATCCCTGCATCCGTCATGACAAAATCCCGCAAAGACATAATCCAGGCGACAGAGGCATGAATCGAAACAAAGAACAGAGGCTGGGGAAGGATTTACTCTGTCCTTTTCTTTTGTTTCATTGGGACCCCAGATTCAGGAAGTTGTTCTGAACCTCGTGACAGCAAGTGGCTTTTGCAGCCCAGCAGGAAATCCCATCTTTCCAGAGCTTCCCTCAGCAGCAACTCCCTGGGTTGTGAGAAGCCCATTGAATCCACCTGCTCAGGACTGCCGGTTGGGTAAAATGGGAAATCATTGAAGAAACAGCTCATAAATACTTTAAACATTTCATTTCAAATGAAAACATGATTGCGCATTTATTTACCGGTTTTCATGTAAGCAAGTTCTTTCCTTTGAGCGTGAGTTGGCTGATTATTTTTCTTATGTAAGCTAATCCATAATTCATTCTCTGTTTTTAAACAAATAGGAGAAAACACGTGGCTTCTTTAAACATTTTCATTACAAAAGTAATATATGTTCTTCATAGAAAAACTGGAGGCTACTACAAAGAATTAAAAAAACACAAAAGCAGCCCAGGATCCCAGGTTCAAAGGCAACCCCCACCAATAATAATTTGGTATTTTCCTTCTGGATTTGTACCTATCGTGTTATATACACAATTCAGTGCCCAGCTTTTTTCTCACTTGACATGATGTCAGAAGTGTTCTCTCTTTTTTGACAAACTCTTTGGAGCATCATTTTTCACATAGTATCCTGTCCTAAGCATTTCAGTTTCACATAGTATTCACAAGTATCCTGTCCTAAGCATTTCAGTTTTTCTTATTTTCCTCTTCTAAGCGATGATGAACATCTCCATGCATGAGGCTTTTCCTGTCCTTTTGACTATTTTCAGAAATACCAAGCAAAAAGGAAAGGGCATTTTTTTAGTTTCCTGATTTGCTTTGCTGAATTATCCAAAAATTGAATTTTCTGGAGACAAGTGTGGGAGCTACTCAGCCCTCTCCTGCTTGACCCTAATCAGAGAAGACATCCAAGTTGCCATCTGCCTGCCTCCCTCAGTCTGGGACTGGCCCACTAGACACTTGCAGACCAGATTGTTTTCATGTTGTCTTGGCTCTGGGGGTTCCTGCAGGAATCGGGGCCAGGCAGCCAGAGGCTGGAGACAGGGGAGCTGGTATTTCATCAGACGCAAACTCCTACTTATAGTAATCTCTGATACTGATTGAGCGCCTAGTAATAACCAATCCCATTTCACCGATAAGGAAACAGAGGCTCAGAGAGATTAAGAGACCAGCAGGAAGCAGAGACACAGAACTGTGGCCCCCGTTGCCCCCGAGGCAGGCTTTGGAGCCAAGTGTGGGGGAGGATGAGTAGCTTGGGCGTGGCCTCTGCCTGGCACAGATTCACAGTGGGCTGGGTGGGGCATTTCAGAGGCTTTTGTTTCTGGTCCCCAAACGGTGAAATACAGGGGGACTAGCAAGCTCATACCTGTAAGGAATTCTCTTCCATTCCAGCTCAGGAAGTGGGAATTTTCCATCACCTCTAGCACCAGAAATAATAAACCCTGGGGCCCTGCGCCCCCAGGCAGGGTCTGCAAAGGCCTCAGAGCCCTGAGTCGGGTCAAAAGACCCCTTGGGCCAGCTTGGCTGCAAACCACAGACCCTCTGCTGGGTGACATAATAGAGATAATGGCACTCTTCTCTTCACCCCCTCATCTCTGCTCGCCCCCCAAGAGAAGGAAGCCTGGTGGGGTAGAAAAAGTGCAGACTTTGGGTGGTCTAAGGCTGAACTCTGCACTTCATAGCTGGGTGGTCTTCTGGGGGTCGGTGACCTCTCTGAAGTTCATTTTTCACCCTGAAACCGGATGGGGTCACACCCAGTGTAACCCTCTTACAGTGTTGCTTGGAGAATTAAGGGAGTTTAGGTCTGTGAGTCTCCTGACATACAGTTGGCATCTCCAGTACCTTCGAATCATACAAATGTAATATATATGTCGAACCAGAAAGGCCAAGGGGTGGAGGGGGCCATGGTGTTGGATGGGGCAACCATATATAATCCTAGTGCTTAAATTCATAGAATTTAAAGAATCTTGGTCCAAATACACCAAAAACATTGCCCAGACTTTACTTGAACACCTGCAGTGACAGGGAACTTACTACTGCAAAGAGCAAAGCAATTCAGCAAACATTCAATAAGCAACTATGTTGTGCCAGGACAGGAGATTTGGAGAAGCAAAGACTCTGTCCTATGCTTGAGGAACTGACAATGTGGCAGTCAGGATGGGTGTAAAGAAGAAGAAAAGTGCATGTGTGTGTGTGTGCAAGTGTGTGTATGCATGCACGTGCAAACAGCAATGACTGGAAAATGTATTAATAGAAAGTCGCTACAATGGTGAGACCCACCCTGGCACCAGAATGGACAGATTTATAAAGGTGCCAATCACAGACTGTCAGAGCTGGAAGGACCTTACCAAACAATCTGTGTCGTCACCCCTCTCCTTGCCCTGGAGATGGAAACTGAGGCCCAGAGAGGGAAAGCCACCTGCTCAAAGGCACATCTGAGTCAGTGGCCCAGGGTAGGTCTAATAATAATAACAGCAACAGTAGCAATCTGATGGCAGCTGCCAGGGGTGGACCCCGGCTCCGTGCCAGCCCCCTGCTAGGCAGCTGAGGCACTCGCTCATTTCAAGCCCCAAGGGGGCACGCTCTCACCATCCCTGCCTTGAGGATGAGGAAGTGGAGGTTCAGAGAGAAGTGAGAGCTGGGGGCAAACCAGGTCTGCCGGTCACCTCAGGGCCCCAGGCTGACATTTGGCCACCAGGGCACCTCCCTGGGATCCCCAGGGTGGGATAGATTGTGGCAGCAAGGAGCCCCAGGCTCTGAGAGGGCAGCCCTGTAGCTGCCGGCAGAGGGGGGTCAGGCGGGGGGTCACGAGCCCTTCCTGAGCCACGACCTCCAGGCGCCTCCAGCGGGATCTGCCTTATATACTTGACCACGGTCAACCTGGCTCTTTCTTGGTTCTTTTCCTCTCTCTGGTGGCTTTGTGGGTGGTCACCCAGGTCTCCACTTATGAGTCTGTGACCTTGGATAAATCGCTTTACTGAGCCTGTTCCCTCGTCTGTAAAATAGGCATAACAGGCCCCTCGTGGGACAGTTGTGAGGATCAGAGAGAGAACGATGTCCAGACCTCCCTGGCATAAACTGTAAAGTGCAGTGCCCATTGCTGCTAAGTAATTGACACCATGGGGTGGTGGCAAGTGCAGAGGAGTGTGGCCGGGACGTTTGTGCACGACTTGGGACAGGTCACCTCCCTCTCAGAGCTTTAGTTTCCTCACCTGTTAAGTGAGGGTTGGACTGAAAAATCTAAATGGTGAGATTCTTCCAGCTCGAAAATTCTCTGGCTCTGACATGTCTGTGGTACTTGGCAGCTTACAAAGCATTTCTGCATTTGGGACCCCTGAGTCCAAATCCTCCCCCATCTGCCCACTTAACAGCCGATGCCTTTGTCCAAGGCCCTTGATCTAAACTTTGACAAGCTCCTCGCTGGAATCTGAACCTGTTTTGCTGTTTGTTGAAATGAGGACAATGCTGTGAGCCCCTGCTTCTCACAGGACCGAGGGAGGCCCAAGGACTGTGAGCAGTTTTGCACAGCATCCCAGACCTGAATTTTGCTGAGGTTGTTTCCTCATCTGTAAAATGGGGATATTAGCGCCTGTCTAGAGTTGCAGTGAGGGTTAAATGGGTTAGTACTGTGTGCTCAGAACAGAGCTGGCATGTGGCAGATGATATATGCACTTGCTACCAACATCATCATCCTCATCGCTATTATTCATCCTTTCAGCAAATATTTCCTGAGCGCCTACCTTGGGCCAGGCCCAGGGCTAGGAAGAGAGGATACAGTAGAGGAGACGACAGAGCCATTTCGTGCAGTCGCAGTGCTCTCAACCTGGCAAGGAGAGAGACAGTTAAATGAGTCTTTTACATCAAGTGTGCTGAGAGCCAATAATAATGGGGGCACAGGGGCTGGGGGCCTTCTGCAGAGAGGACTCAGCAGGGCCCTGGAAGGCCTCCTGGAGGAGGTGACATTAAGCTGGATCTGAAGGATGAATGGGAGTCAGAAGGGCTCCTGTCCTGTGTAAGGGGGGAGTGGGCAGGGAGGTGGTCCGTGGCTGCGGTGTGCTGGGGCCTGGCAGGAATTTTGTGGGCTCTTTGACACGTCACATTGGACTTGAAACCAGCCATAGAGGGAATATTTACACCACAGAAATCTGCACAGGCTACAAATTAGAACTTTTTTCCCTAGAGAGCCAATTGTTACATTTGCCAGCACACCACTGCCTCTGTCTCCTCTCAGTCTGCCCAAGAAGCCCACCCTCGTCCAGAGACCCCCAGGGGCAACGGGCAGCGCAGCTGGAGCCAAAGGACTCCAGTCCCACTCTTCCTCCTGCGAGCGGTGGTCCCCGCAGTCGAGGGAACCCCGGGAGTCTACTGAACACTAAGGAAAAAGTGTTTACAGGAGTCCAGCCCACGCCTCGGGCTTGCTGGTGAGGCCTGTGAACATGTCCCCTGAGCACGTTTCCACACCAGGACAGACAGACCCCAGAGTCCTGTAAATCAGCAAAACAGGGGCAAAAACTGAAGGAATCTGACAGATCTTTGCTTCGGGAGCAGCAGAGGCTCAGCAGTAAGAGAAATTATGAAGGTCTTTCTGTCCGCCTTCTGAGGAGCTGGGGATCACCTGAGATCCTGCAGGCGGGGGGACCAACATGGGACCCAGAGTGCCACCCTCCGCTGCTCCGTCTCCCTCTGCCCACGTCTGTCAAGGCCACTGACCAACCCTGCTTGGTCCACACTTCACCCTCTCTGGAATCCATCCCTCCCTCCATCTCCCCGCCCTCCATCTCCCACCCTCCATCTCCCCCGCCCTCCATCTCCCCCGCCCCCCATCTCCCCCGCCCCCCATCTCCCCCGCCCTCCATCTCCCTCCTGCCCATCTCCCCCGCCCCCCATCTCCCCCGCCCCCCATCCCCCTCCCCATCCCCCCTCCCCCATCTCCCCCTCCCCCATCTCCCCCTCCCCCCATCTCCCCCTCCCCCCATCTCCCCCTCCCCCATCTCCCCCTCCCTCCATCTCCCTCCCTCCATCTCCCCCTACCCCATCTCCCCCTCCCCCATCTCCCCCTCCCTCCATCTCCCTCCCTCCATCTCCCCCTCCCTCCATCTCCCCCTCCCTCCATCTCCCTCCCTCCATCTCCCCCTCCCTCCATCTCCCCCCCCATCTCCCCGCCCTCCATCTCCCCCTTGATCTCAGGCGCTGTCATCTCTCCCGCCTGACTGCCTCAGCCCCCTGGTTCCTTGCCTCCAGATTTAATTTATCTGACTCCTCAACTCGGCCAGAGGGATGGCACCAGTCATACCCCAACAACGTCACGCTTCGACTGTGTCAGGCATGCTAGTGGAGAAGCCAAGAAGATGAGGTCTCCACACGAAAGCTGTACAGTTGAGATCACCTGGTGTGTGTGGACAGGATGGAGACTCCCCCAGGAAGCCCCCTGTGCCCTCCACTCTTGGGCATACTCCTCACCTCCTGGGAGACACCTGAGGGCAGGTGCCAGCTCTCATTTACCACCATAATCACACTATGAAGAGAGATAATACAGTGAGGTTCCAGCGTTCAAATCCCAGCTCCACCAGTTACCAGCTGTATGACTCTAGACAAGTTACTTCACCTCCCGATGCCTGTTTTCTCATCTATAAAATGGGGAGAGTAACAGTACCTCCAACTAAAATACTTGTGGATTACATGAATTAATTCAAGGAAAGCACTTGGAATACTGCTTGGTAATCATGGTTAGCCCTCAAAAACTGAAGCTATTATTATGTCCTGGTAGCTGGCACACAGCAGGCACTCATAAACTGGTTGAATGAGTGAAGTGTAAACACTGATTATTGATTACATGTTGAAATGATATTTTAGATATACTGAGTGAAAAATATATTTTTAAAATTAATTTAACCTGTTTCTTTTTCCTTTTTTTTTTTTTTTGAATGTAGCTACTAGAAAATGTAAAATTCCTTCATGGCTCACATTATATTTCTATTGGACAGCACGGGTCTAGGCTGGGGGTAAAGGACAGAACGACCAACCAGGATTCATTAACAAGTAAATTGTAAGGAAGAAAAGACAGAGTAAGAAATGTCAGGAAAACCTCTAGATGAAAAGAAACTTGAGACATACCAACCAACTCAATGCGTAAAGTAAGTTGGATTCTGATTCATGGAAATAATTGTGGGAAAAAATAGTATGAAATGTACGAGACCACTGGATCACTGCCTGTATAGTCAATGCCGGTCATGAGTTATTGTTATTTCTTTTAGGTGTGATAGTGTGTGTTTGGTTATGCTTTTTGAAAAAAGAGTCCTTATCTTTTAGAGACGCGCCCTGAAATATTTACAGATTGAACGATAGGACTGTGAGGTTTGTGTCAAATCATACAGGTTTGGGGATGGAAGAAACAAGATTGACCACGAGCTGGCAATTATTGGAGCTGGGTGATAAGTACATGGAGTTCCATGAAGCTAGCCTGTCCGCTTGTGTATACATTCAAAACTTTCCCTAAGAATAAGCTAAAAACAACCACAGTAACAAAACCTGGGGGTTTGCCTTGCTCAGGTCCCAGCTCTGCCTGCTGGCTGTGCTTCAGTTTGCTCATCTGTGCAATAGGGATGACACCACCAGTCCCTGCATTGCAGAGGATTATCTGTAACGTGCTTGGAAATGCACAAACAAAATTAATTTATTTTGCAGGCACTTTTCACATTGTCACCAGTCTTCACGATACCCTCTTCAGGGGAGGTTATCCCTATTTTACCAAGAGGCTAAGTCGCCTGCCCCAGCTCATCCAGCCACACAAAATCAAGACACATCCCAGGTTCGCCTGGCTCCCGAGTCCAGGCGTGATGTGAATACCTGTGCTGGGAATGCAGGGTCAACTTTTCCCGACCTCCCTGCTTCTCCAGTCTTGGGAGATTCAAGGTCCATTCTTCTGCAGATCAACTCTAAGGAATGTGCTCCCCTCCCACTCCTTCTAGAAAAGACGTAACATTGGCAGAACCCAGCACTCTGGAATTCTGAAGCCTGACTCCCTGGATTCCAAGAGGCTCCACCTCCTGCAGTGGAATTGGGCAGAGGACAGTGCTCACGTGGCTGGGGCAAGGCTTCAACTTGGGCAAGACCAAGAGGGTGGGGCCAGGACCTGGGATCCTTGGAGGCTTCAGGGAGCCAGGTGGGGAGGCAGGGAGACAACTCTGCTGCGCCACACCCAGTGAAGGGGAACTTGCTAAGACTGACTCATTCCACCTGGCTCCATAAGAGCCTTTGGATGCCAACGAGTGAGGATATGAACCCCTGAAAACGCAGTGTGCTGATCCCATTGCCTCTGCTTGTATGCTTCTCAGAACAGGGAGCTCACCACTCCCCATAACAGCTCATTTCCCCTTTAGGGACATGGTTGTGCAAAGGTCTCCAGGATCATCTCTTACAACCCCTCACTCTCCCAATGAGGACATGAAGGCCCAGAGATGTCAAGGCATTTATCCAAGGTCACGCCTGGTACTCAGTGATGAGGCAGAACTAGAACCCAGGACTCTGACCCCCAGGCAGTACTGCTTCCACTTCTTTGCTATAGAGTCTCAGACAAGGGAGGGAATCTCTGCTGGCTGAGAGGTCAGGGAAAGCTCGGAGGAGGAGGTGACATTTGAGATGGTCCCTACAGGATGGCAATAGGATGTGGCTTGAGGTCCGAATTCTTTTTGTCCTGCCCACCATGTCTGTGCTCCTCCCCGCTAATCCCACACTGAGCATGGCAGACAAACGGGGAACAGAAGTGTGTTGAATGAATGAATGAATGAATGGGCAGGAAGACCACTCCCAGAGGTGAAAGGGGAATGGTATAGGTCCCTTCAGAGCCTAGGGCATGTTGTGGGGGGGCCTTTAGACCCAGATGTCACCGTGTGCAGGAAGGGACAAACTCCACCTGCCCCAAATTCGGTATCCCCGCCGCTCCTCTTGCACGCGCTGTGGGCAGGACCCAAGCCACTTCGTGCCACGAAGGATTGTTTTCTCTCTGCGGCTGGCTCCGAGCCTCCGTTTATTGTGTCTTCCTCCTCCTTGTTTTGTAAACTGGGCTGGTTGGGAAGACAGGTCACGGCACACGACTGCACGTGGCAGAGGCCCCTGGCCAGCCGCCCTCTCCTCCCACCCCAGTGGGGCCAGTGCCAGCCCCGGGCCACCAGGAACCTTCAGGGAGCTGGTGCGTCTGTAGGAGAAATGAGCATTCCTCAGCACGCCAAACCTGAGCTGTTCCTGAGCAACTGCTTTTCTGGAAAACACACTCCTTCTGGACCCGCAGCCTTCCTTTCTTCCGTGGTTTTTGGTTTCGCTCTCTTGCAAGGATTTCTATTTCCTCTCACTGTAAATGATTTACACACTCATAACAGAAACCCTGGAACATACAGGAAAGAGGGAAGAGGACATCTTTATAATCACGCAAAGGCAGCTGCTCTTCGGGTTTTGGTGTATGCCCCACCCGCCCCCCCGCCCCCCACACACACCGTTGCGTGGGCTGGGGGAGTGAGGTTTGGGTTTCTAAACATGTTCACAACGAGACAGTAGCACACAGCTCTGTCTTCCACATGCGATGGGGCGGATGTGGGATGATAAAAAAGAGCCAGGGGCCTGGGTACCAGGATTCCGGGACCTGGGTTCAGGGTTGAGCTCTGCCACTAACTGGCTGTGTGTCCTGGGAGAATGCCTGTCATCTCTGGGCCTCTGTGTCTATTTCTGTAACATGAGGGGGTCTGATGAAACAGTGTCCAAGAGCCCTTCCCACCCTAATATTCCAGGTTCCTGTCAGGTTTGCCCAGGAAGAGTTTCCAGGGTTTGAAGGAAAAAGGAAGGGGGGATGTGCCTGTTACAAGAATCCTATGCTTCGATTAAGGCGGCCCCTCAGGCAGTGTTCCCTAAGAACCCCAGATCTGTGAGTGCCTCCAGACCCCTGCTCACCTCTGGCCGGGACCGGACCCCAAAAGACCACACCAGCAGGAGACAGGCAAGGCCTTGCTGTTCTTGCAGCCTGGCATGTACTGTGTGGCTTTAGACATCTCATCACCTCTCTGGGCCTCAGTTTCCCCCTCTGTAAAAGAGAGGGTGGGGGTAGGTTGAATATTTTCTTTTTAAGCAGCAGGACTCTTTCCTCCAGTAAAATTGTTTGCAGAAACCTGATGTAGAGCAGAGAGAGAGGAAACCCTGACATTTACAGAGCATTGAAAATGTGTCAAGCGTTGTTCTAAGCGCTTCCCATTCATTGACCTTCTTATCCTCACAGCAACCCCACACGGTGGGTGCTGCTAGCATCCCCATTTGACGGATGAAGAAACTGAGGGGTTCCACCGCTTGTCCAAGGAGCTACAGCTAGTGAGAGCTGGGGCTGGGATTCTGACCTGGTTGGATCTCTCCCATGAAACTCCAGGTCCCTTGTCATTCCAACTCCTTGGGGACGTCTCCAGACATCCAGCCCACGCTCTTCCACATTCAAACACACGTACACACACACTGTGGCTGTTTCTCCGCAGCCCACCTGCCAAGCTCCACTCGGGCTCCAAACCAAAGGTGGCTGGTGAAATTGAGATAGCGGAAGTTTTCCTGCTCCGGGAAACCCACATGACCAAAGCACCCAGTGCCCAAGGCCCCAGGGCCGCCGATGTCCCAGTCCTGTGCTGACCCCGCACCCGCCCCCATGCAGCCAGCCAAGACCTGGTCTGAGCTGCCCCGCTGCAGCCACCTGCACAGAGCTTCTTCCCTTGAGGGATGAAGTCACAGCACCCCCTCCAGGCCAGGGACAGCCAGGCCTGCAAGCCCACTTCATCCCTCAACTATCCCGGGGGGTGTCCTGCACCAGGGGCTTCGCCGGGGTGGGGAGGCGGTCTGGCACAAGAGAAAGGACTTGGGATCTGGACTCAGCAGACCAGGGTTTGAATCCTGGCCCTACCTCTGGCTAGCAGTGTCAGCTTGAACCATCTCAGGCTACTTTGCTCAGCCTCTGCCTTCTTATCTGGAACGTGGGAATAACGTATCAACCACACAGTGTGGTCTTAAGGATGTAACAGGTGGCGCACACCATAAGTTCTTCCATTTTCCCTTTGCTCTACCCTGCAAATGTCTCTGCTGGGGAGAAAAAGAGAAATAAGGATCATCTTGCCCTTGATCAGTCAGTCAACAATCATTTTTTGAGCACCGACTAGGGGTTAGACACGTGACAGAAAGGAAGAAGCAACACGTGCACCTCGAGTAGACGTGCTCTAAACAAATGTCACGGAGAAGGGAGAGGGGGCAGAGGAGGGAGACAACTCCGCTGCTCAAGGGGGCTCAACCAGAGAAAAAGAACCAGTAGGAGACACATATTAAAAGATTTGTTGTGAGGAAACGGCTTATGTGATGGTAAGGGGCTGGCTAGGCAAGTCCAAAATCCGTCTGGAAGGCCTTCCGGAAGGGCAGGCTGGGACACTCGGGCATGGACTGAAGCTGCTGTTCACAAGTGGAAGTTCTTCTGGGAAACCCTGGTTCAGCTCTTAAGGCCTTTCAACTGATTGAATCAGGCCCACCCAGATAATCCAGGATAATCTCCCTTACTTAGTCAACTGATTATCCACTTGAATCACTTCTACAGCAACACCTAGATCAGTGTTGCACTGAATAACTGGGGGCTGTAGCTTAGCCAAGTTGACACATAACTGACCAGTGCAGGACACTCGGGAGGCTCCATGGAAGAGTTAGTAACTGAGCTGGTCTCAACAGGCAGAAGGGCGGAAGGGCTTTCAGGCAGAGGGGGCAGCCCCAGCAAAGGCAGATGCGCTGGGAACGCAAGAAACGTCCTTGGGGAACAGGAGTGGTCATTGTGGCTGGGGCACCATGAAAATATATTACATACAAAGGGATTGGAATAAAGGAGTGGTTAATCAGTAATAACAAACAAATACAATGTATGTTTTTTAAAGGTGTCATTATGAAAACCAGGGAACAACATGGAAAAATTCCCTTCACATGCTATTCCATCTAAAACCAGGGACGGAAGGATGGTTGAATGTGGATATGAAAAGAGCCGTCTTTAGGGATAGAACTCGGAGATTTTAGTATTTTTAAATGCTCTTTACTGTGGTTATGTAACCGGACTCAGTGGGTTTCTCGGTGAGCACGGAGTCCAAACGCACAACCAAAGCAGAAGTAGGCGAAGAAAGGCTTATTACTTGCACAAGCAATGGAGAACACCGGGCATAGGTCCCAAAGCAGTGTCTTCCCGAAGAGGGGTTTGAAGGGTCCTTTTATCCATAGAACAGAAGGAAGTTCACCAATACGCAGTTAAGGTAAAGGCGCGAGATAGGTGCTTCTTGCTGACCACTACGTTCTCCCACGGCGCATGCGTGGCATGTATACACGCTACCACATGCATCACGTGGTCTCAGAATGGCAGCTTGGTCCCTCCCAGAGCAGGAGAATTTAAAATGGCAATGAGGTTATAACGGGGACAGTGCAGTTCATTTCAGAGCAGTTTGAGGCGGCTGGAACCGGCGGCAGCCGGCTTGCTTGTGGGAGCCTCCTGTGGTTAGCCTTTTCCCGAAATGTTCTGTCTGCAAATCACTCAACAGATAGTTAGTTTTTATCAGATCCTCAATACCCCTTTGTCTGGCTCCCTGGTTACAGTTATATTATCTTTTAAAGCAAAAAGGGAGATTTTTTTTTTAAGGGGAAGGAGTGATGGTAAGATGTCAGATGAAATTGCTCCTTCATTAAAACTACAAAACCCGACGTGGGGAAAAGAAATAAAACATGCTGAACAGAATACCCTTCCCACAATGAACAGGAAAAAGATAGACTGAAAGAAGCCCCGGGGTATCTGAGGGTGAGCAGTCAGGTAAGCCCGCCCTATCCTCTGCTGTGGAAGGTGGCGTGGGGGAGGGGCTCTGCTTCTCAAGGCTCCCCCAGTCCCCCCATAAATGTTTCTAAAACATTCCAAGCCCATAGTGTCCGAATGCCGGAAGGGCCCACACGCATATGTCTGGGATTGAACTGGATCTTCTGATTCAGGTCTCTCCAGGAGTTCCTAGAACAGAGCTTGACTTCCTAGAACCCCATCCTTCCCCCGCAGACAGCTTCGGCCTTCTTTCAGGGAAAAGGAGAACATGACTCCTTGGAAACTCTGTGCTCAGGCCCACACTTCTCCCTGCTGTTGAGGCTGATATGGTGCATGAGGCCCCATCGCCTGTCCTGCCCCCATCCCCTGTATTTACTGGGGCTTGAAGTTTATCTTTGTGACTGTCTATAAATAGCATCCTTACTGTAATGGTGTAAATCAGATTTTAGAGGAAACATTTATTCTGGGGAGGTGTCTGGGAAAGGGTTCTGAGCTGGGATCCAAGAGACCTCAGTTCTTTCTAGATCTGGCCTTGACTCCAACTTACTGGGTGGTCTGAGAGGTGGTACTTACCTCTGGAGCAAATGTTTTTCAAGGGATTGGGATGAGCACAACACAGTAGCAGGCAGCAGAGGGTGGAAATATGAATGAGGCAGGTCCTCCCCTGAGGAGACTGAATACAAGGGGACAGATGCTCACACACACACAGAGCTGTCACTAAGAGAGGGGAAGCAAAGGAGAGCACCCACCCTGGGACAGAGGACAGAACCGCTCAGTCTCACGGGTTCCCCTGGATCGGAAGGCTGGTGATGTCCCAGCGACACGCTCGTCTCTCCATCCAGCTGTGGAATCAGTGTCTGGAAACCTGAGCGGGTCTGTGAGCGGGAGAGCAGGCCCCATGGAAGCGACTCCTAGTGTCCACAGCCCGTGGGTGGCAGGAGCAGACGGGCCACTGGGGGGCGCAGGAAGAGCAGTGCACACTCTGCAACGCGTCCACCACGTGCTTCCTGCATTTGACACTAATGACTCATCTACCACCCTCGGTGGCCCTAAGACGTGGGGGCTATTTTTATACTAACCATTTTACAGTCAAGAAAAATGAGGACCCTGCGGTTAAATAACAAGGCTGATGGAGGGCGACCGATCCCAGGTCTTCTCTGGAGCCCGGGAGCCAAACCGCCAGGCTGGGCCTCCCCGTTTCCAGCTCAGGACTTTAGAGCTGTTTCCACATGCGGCCATTCCACCTCTGTCACCTGTACAAGTATTTCTTTAATAGTGACTTACTTTTGAACTGTAACTTCATATCGCCCACTTAAATGGAAAATGAGTATCATTGTCATAAAAAACTGTAAAAAATAATTACGACAGACCGTAAATAATGCTATTATAGTCTGGCTAGAGTCAAGGGGCCAGCCCAGGCGCTGGGCCTGCTTTCTTTGTTGAAAGAGGGTTACAAATACCAGAGAGGTGTTGAGGACACCCCAGCACCGCCTGAGACTTTCGCCTCTGCCTAACTGGAAAGAGCTCTACCATCCAGTCCACAGCCCTCGCTTTGGGAAACACCTCCCGCTCCAACATGCGGCCACAGAATCCTGGACTGGCGTTGGCTACAAGGTCGGGGGCTCCATACAAGGCAAAACTGGGCCCTTGAGAAAGGGATGCTGTGCACTCCGTGGTCGCCACAGCCTCAGAGCCCCTCACACGTGGATTCTGGGGAAACCAAAATAGGCTCCCTCTGAGACTCAAGTGGAATCCAGTCGACATCCAGTGTTTATGTGATTCAACGAAGGGAAATATTTTTAAAGTAAGTCTTCTTGGACAGAATTCTGAGGGAGACAGAGTACAAGTGAATCAGAATGTTGGATGTTCTTTATAAAGCATCAGTTTGAAAAATGAGGGAAAAACCCAGAAGCAGAGTCATCTCCTCCCCCACCCCCACCCCAGCCATCAGGATCAGAGTTTGGGGGGCGCCTGGGTGCATCCACTTGGCTCCGTGGATGAGGAAACCGAGGCCCGGGGGGGGGATAAAGGGACTGGTTCAAGATCACACACAGAGTGCTGCCCTGCTGACCAGCGCCACCACCCTGGTGCAAATGCGCCCCCTCACCAAGCTCCCCCCGACATTCCTTTCACTAGTTCTCTGACATCTGAGTTTATACTCCCAGGATGTATTAGTCAGAGCCCCAGTAGGAAAGAGAGGGCACATTCAAACTGGCAAACGTGAAGAGAAAGTTATCACAGAGTCTGTTTACAGAGGTGTAGACAGCACGCAGGGTACCACAGGGCCTCAGAGCCAGCCCAGCAAAGGCCTCAGCAGAGGTCCCACTGCGCCCGCGCGCCCTCCCTCCCACCTGAGGCCTGAGCCCATGGGAGGAGGTGGGAGTTCTCAGGATCACCAGACAGCTGGTGGGAAGGGCCCCTAACAGGAGCTGGGAACTCCTGCCCAGGCCCAGCCAGCCCCAAGGGAGGGAGCTGGGAGCCAGTGCCCCATTCTCAGCCTCCTGTGGCTGCCCCACTGGCCAAACCCAATGGGAAGCCGGATGGCAGAGAGCCCTGGTGCGGTCCCCACAGGGGGGGCTGCGGAAAGAGGGGCCTGGAGGAGCCCTGGCATCCCACAGAGAGGTCCTACCCCACGGCACACACAGATGCAGAGAAAGTAGAGTCGCCTCCAGACTCCCAACTTCTCCCATGTCCTTAAACCGCCTGCTCTCTGCATGTTGGAGAGAGAAAAGCCGTCCACTTGGTTTTGAAAATGAGAGCAATGTTCACAGCCATTAGCAAGCAATTAGGACCCAACCAGGCTGATTCAGCCAGATCCAGGGATATCTAACCAGGAAGACCCATCGGGGTGGGCAGCGAGGAAATGCTGGGCACCTCCCCAGGGTGGCTGAGCTGCGAGGCCCTCAGTTACCTGCGTGGCTGTCACTGTCTGGGGGGAAATGGAGGCCCTGCGGGCAGGCTGAGGTCCCTGGGCTGGACAATTCAGCTAGAGAGGGAGCCCCATGGGGACAGGGGAAGCTCATCTTTGCTCTTTCCCACTCAATCTCCAGCACCTGAAAACCACTCTACAATTGTTGTGGAATGAGTGATTCAAACACATGACTTCTGACCCCCAGTTGAATTTTCTTTCCATGGGCCAGGTAGGGCCCTCAGAAAGGCAATCTGCTAGGTCTTTCTTCCCTTCCCCCACCCCTTCCTTGAAGGATCAGAAGGACTTTGCTGCTCATTGCAACTCTTGCAAGTTCCAAATGTTGACCTCAGCACGGCTTAGGGGTTCGGGTAAACCTTTTTTGGGTGTTCACTGAGTAATCTTCCTCTTCATTGCCTGCTTACCATTCATCCTTCTTTTTCTAATGTGTTCAAATTTCCTGAACTGTGCGCTGCCTTACCTCCACCTCCCACAATTGAATTAGGAGAGCTGGGCTTCTGGAAGCCGTGGTGTCCTGTGTGCACAGACTCCTCTAGCTGAGGAGTGCCTGAAAGCCAGGGTAGGGCAGATCCATGGCTGCCCCCATGCACGCGCACGCACGCACCCAGGCTTCCCCCCTTCCTAGACGGGAGCGAGAGGTCACACGGGATCCCGGAGAGAGATCGAGGTCTGGCCCCAGAAGCGGGGGTTTACGCGCCACCTCCAAGTTTTGCCAGCGAGGGCACCCTGACGAGTCACCCCCCCTCTCTGTGCCCCGTTTCCTCCTCTACAAGGCAGGTGCACAGCCGACACCTACCTCCCTGGCTGGGCGCGCAGGTGAACGGGAAGAGGGATGGAGACAGGCTTTGCCAGTGCGATCCCACTGGGCAAGGAGGCTTTCACCTCTCTCCCGGGGCTCAGGCAAGGGCGCGGCTCAGAACGTGAGAGCACGCGGTGTCCGTAACCACCGCGATGGAGCGGAAACACTCATCTCTACCCGTCTCCCTCACTGGGCTCGAAGCCCCTAGAGATTCTGTGTCTGATTCGCCTCCACTGCGCAGGGTGAGCCTGTCCTCCAGGCCAGACCTCTCCCCCGGGATCCGGACCCACGCTGGGCCCAATGGCCACTTGCACCCCCACCTGCAGGTCTCATGAGCACCTCAAGCTTGACAGGTTCAGGTCCAAACACAGGACCCTCTCTCTCCAGGTCAGCCCTCCCCTCCTTCCTTTCCTAGGAAACGGCAGCACCTGGTGGGGGGCATCCTTGACACCTCTCTCAACCTCATCCCCAGCCCCTCCATGTCCAGTCTTGCACCAGGCGTGTCAGTTTTACTCTCTAAACACCTCTGGAATTCATCCTCTCCAGTCTCCATCATCCCGTGCCTAGACCAATGGGCAGCACCTGCTAACTGGTCTCCCTGCTTCCACTCTGCCCCCACCACAATCCCATCTCCCCCAGCAGCCACCAGGGCCTACCACATTCACACCAAGCTTCTTCTTGCCTCAGGGCCTTTGCACCAGCTGTTCCTTCTGCCCAGACATCCTCTCTCCACCACCATCCTCTCACCCACTTTATTCCCACTCACCCTCGTGTCTCAGTAAATATCCACTCACCTCCTGCCCCAGGCTGGTTTAGGACCCTGTGTTATATGCTGTCATGGGACCTTTCATTATATTTCATTACACTTACATCAGTTTGGAACAGTTAGTGACTATTTGAGAGATGTCTGACTTCTCCATTAGACTGCAAGCTGTGACAGATGCTGTGCCTTTTCTCATCATTATGTCCCGAGCATCCAGTATGCAGCAGATGCTTAATAAATCTTCGTTAAGTGAAGGCTTCCATTTCCCTTCCCTAGTGGAGCATACGTGTGTTTTGTGGCCCCCAGACCCCATCTAACCATCTTTTCTCCTCCAGCCAGCCCAGGCGGGGCCTCGCTCACGTCCCTCTCTGAGGCCAAATGTTCTCAGCCTGGAAGAGACCAATGTTTCCGTCTGTTCATGAGGACTCTGTGCCCATCATGGCCTCTTCTAGGTAAGTCAAAGGGATTCCTCGATTTACCATGGGGCGGGGGCAGACAACCTAGAGTACACCCAGGAGAGGGCGACCCTCATCTTCTGGACGACAGTTGTAGCAACAGGCAATGTTACATCCAAGACAAGACCTCTCAAGAGCTGGTGAGGCGGGTGCTCGAATGCATAGGCCTGTCGGGAGCAGAGGGAAGGGATTGTTCTGTGGGGTTTTGGGGGGTGGGCGTGGGAGAAGGATGCACTGCTGGTGGTCATATGTGAGCTATTCCGGATGAACCTGGAAATGAATGAAGAGAGTGAAACTCTGAAGTCAGCGCCCAAGGAATCAGACAAAGATGTACCTGGCCATCTCAGCCGGGGACATAGAGCACAGGCCCTATAACTCCCAATTATGCACCCCTGGGCCATCTTCTGATGATCCTGTGGCTTCTCGGAGCCAACTGTGGGCCAGGTGCCATCCTGTTGACTAGAGGTCGTCTTGCTGGGAAATTCACAAGCAGCATCTGGTGTGATCCTTCAGTCTCCCCAGCCTGGGCAGTGAGGAAACAGGGTTTCTGTAGTTGTGGAAATGGGGCCAAAGACTGGACCGAAGGGCTGTCCAGGGGAGATCTTCCCTTCAGAGGCTCTGCAGGGAAGCCTGCCTGTCTCCACAGGTCAGGAACTGTGGGGATGGCTTGTGTCTGTTCCCTGAGGTCTGGGGCCTCGGCTGGGAGACTCAAAGGCTGGGGAACCAGAATCAACCGAAGGCTCAACTGGGGCCAGAGCATCCACTTTCAGGGTGGCAAGCTGGTTCCTCTCCATAGAGCCTCTGCAGGTGGCTGCATGAGGGTCCCCACAACATGGTGACTGGCCTCCCCCAGGTCGAACCACCCAAGAGGCCAAGGAGCCAGCTGCAGTGCCTTTAATGACCTAGTTACAGAAGTCACACACTGTCACTGTGGGAATGGCCACATTCACTGGAAGAGGAATTAGACTCTGCCCTTTGAAGGCAGGAAGATCAAAGACTATTAAAACCACCACGCCACCAGCAGGATCTTTCCAGAGCATATTTTCTATTCCATCACTCCCTCCTTAAAGCCTTCAGGGGCAAAGCCTCACTTTCTTAGCATCCAGTGATGACTCTCCTTATTCCCTCATTCAACCTGCCACTTCGCACCTCCCATCCAACATCTAGTCTGCCTTCCAGAACATGCCAGAGGCTTCCCCACTTCTGTGCCTCTGCTCGAGCCGCTCCCTCTGCCTGGTCTGCCCTCCCTCCCTCTTGTCCCCTGTTGACATGCTCCTCACCCTTTGAGACCCAGCTCCAGAGTCACCTTCAACCTTCTCCACCTCCCCTCCCCATTCTGTGTCCCTGCCCCTCCCTGTCCCTGTCCCTGTCCCACCCCTGGCACCCATCGCCCACCGGCTGCAGTTGTCAGGAGCTCGGGCAGGGCAGGGGACAGGGGTAATGCCCTCTGGTCCCCGGCAGCCAGGGTGGAGCTCAGCACGGAGAAGATGCTCAAGACACATCTAAAGGACAATCGCATTGATGAATGAGTTAATCACAGGCCCCCAGTCTGGCCCCTCAAAGCCAGCCAGATGCTCCAGGAAGTAGAGAGACTTTTCCTGGGAAATCTCGGAGACAGTCAGCAGATTCTTTCCCATAGTTTGTTGCTCAGCTCCTCCCCCATGAGCCTGCCCAACAATCAGCTGCCCAGGAAGAGCCGTCTACTTCCACCTTCCCTGGCCCACCCCACAGGGCACTAGGAAAATGCCCACAGTCCTGCCCCGGGGGGCACGCTTTCAGCCTTTCAGTGTGTCTTCATACCCACCCTTTCATTTGAACCTTGCAACAGTCATGCAAGGCAAGTCAGGAGGAAAGTAATACTCTACTCCAAAGAAAACAAAATGGAAGCTCAGAGAGGTCAAGCAGTTTGCTCAAGACCACACAGCAAGGACTGGAACCTATGTCTGTCTGAGCCCCATGCCTCTTTGCTGAAGGTAGAGATGAATTAGCCCTAACAGCAACACTTTTAGAAAGTGAACTGCCCCATAGTCTGAGTCTCACCCAAGAGTGAAAGAGGAGCCAGTGGGTCCATGATGAAGTCACCAATACAGGAGCAAGAAACCGCAAACAGGGGTGCTGGAGTTTGACACTGGTTGTTTTAATAAGTTCACAAAGACAGATACTTATTCATGTTTATTGAACGAGTGCAGTGCTTGGGCCTTTTTGCACATGTGGGCCAATGCCCACAACACCCCTGAGAAGTAGATTTTGTTATTCCCATTTTAGAAAGTAGGTCATTGAGGTTCAGAGAGGTTAATTAACCTACCCAAGGTCACACAGCTAATGGATGAGCTGGACTTTGAACCTAGGAGACTGTCTGGCTCCAAAGCCCTGCCCTCTCCTTCCATCACACAACCTCTGATCAACAACACTTCACTGATGGAGGGTACAGAAGCACAATGCTGCCCTCTGCCAGAAGGAGACAGGGCATGGGCAGATGGGCTGTGGTCTTGGAGCCAGGCCGGAATCTTCCTGTCTGGAATGACATCATTTGTGTCCTCTAATAAATTACTCACTCATAGCCAGACCATGAGAGGCTGACAGACGACCAGCTCCCGTGGGAGGGGCCCGGGCGATAAGGAAGGAATGTGCTGTGTGTCTCCCATCATGGAAGCTTCAAGAAGGTCCAGGGCCCAAACTTCGTTATTGTTAGTGCTGGTGATGGACGCTGGCCAAGGAAACGTCCCAATGGAGCCACGAGGTGAGGAACACAAGCTCTCAGCTTAGGCCCAAGGAGCAGGGGCACGTCTCTGAGACCCCGGGGAGTCCGGTGTGCCCGGACCTGAGTCTCTGGGCATGGCACAGGAAAGGCCTGAGCCCCCCACTGACTTCACCTTCTGGAAGCTGTTTGCTGGACAGACAGGCCGTCTTATTCCCCCCTCCTTCTGCACCAGCCGTTTCTCCTTCTCCGTGTGACCTTGAGGTGTAACAGCCTCTTTTCCACTTTCTTTCAGCGCCGAAATGCTCAACATCACCTCGCGCATCCTTGTGCCTGCTCTCAATGGGACCCTTTCCCAGAGCAGCACCTGCTTCCACTCCGACTGGTGGAGCTGGCTCAACGCCATCCAGGCCCCCTTCCTCTGGGTCCTGTTCGTGCTGGCGGGCCTCGAGAACCTCTTTGTCCTCAGCGTCTTCTGCCTGCACAAGAGCAGCTGCACAGTGGCGGAGATCTACCTGGGCAACCTGGCCGCGGCGGACCTGATCCTGGCCTGCGGGCTGCCCTTCTGGGCCATCACCATCGCCAACAATTTCGACTGGCTCTTCGGAGAGGTCCTCTGCCGTGTGGTGAACACCATGCTCTACATGAACCTGTACAGCAGCATCTGCTTCCTGATGCTGGTGAGCGTCGACCGGTACCTGGCCCTGGTGAAAACCATGTCCATGGGCCGGATGCGCGGGGTGCGCTGGGCCAAACTCTACAGCCTGGTGATCTGGGGCTGCACGCTGCTCCTGAGCTCGCCCATGCTGGCCTTCCGGACCATGAAGGAGTACGGCGACGAGGGCCACAACGTCACTGCCTGCGTCATCCTTTACCCATCCCGCACCTGGGAGGTGTTCACCAACATCCTCCTGAACTTCGTGGGCTTCCTGCTGCCCCTGTGCGTCATCACCTTCTGCACCGTGCAGATCATGCGGGTGCTGCGCAACAACGAGATGCAGAAGTTCAAGGAGATCCAGACGGAGAGGAAGGCCACGGTGCTCGTCCTGGCCGTGCTGCTCCTGTTTGTCGTCTGCTGGCTGCCCTTCCAGATCAGCACCTTCCTGGACACGCTTCTGCGCCTCGAAATCCTCTCCAGCTGCTGGGACGAGCACGTCGTCGACGTCTTCACGCAGATCGCCTCCTACGTGGCCTACAGCAACAGCTGCCTCAACCCGCTGGTGTACGTGATCGTGGGCAAACGCTTCCGCAAGAAGTCGCGGGAGGTGTACCGGGGGCTGTGCCAGAAAGGGGGCTGCGTGTCGGAGCCCAACCAGACGGAGAACTCCCTGGGCACGCTGCGGACCTCCGTCTCGGTGGAACGCCAGATCCACAAACTGACGGAGTGGGCGGGGAGCAGCCCTCCCCCGGGGAGCAGCAGTGGGAGCGGGAGTGGATGCCAGCAGGGCTACTATTAACATGCGTGAGGATGCATGGACAGTTGCTCTTCAGGATGTGCCTGAGAAGGAATGGAAGGCGTCCCACGTGTGACCTTGGGCAACCAGGCAGTGTCTCCATTAAAACACAGGAGTATAATTTGCCTGCCCAAGTTGCAGTAAGATAGGCTGTGAGGATGGGGCGACCTTATGCACCACAAGGGCTCCATAAACACGACAGAATTATTGTTCTTACTTGCTGCCACCCCTGGGCCAGTCTGCTCCTTCCCAGGAGTGGAGGGGGCCTGGGGCCAGGGACAGGAGTGACTGAGCTTTTCTCCCACATGGTGTCCCACCCTGCCCCAGCGTGACAGCTCAGATCTCCAAGACAACTGCCATTCCAGCTTTGGTGTGGCGGCTGAGGGCACGCACGGGGCCTGGCTGGATTTTCGCTGTAGGTCTCTTACACAGGGACCCACTCAGCTAGGACTTTGGAGGATGATTTCTCGGATTCATGAAGGTTAAACTCTGAGGTGTCCCTGGCAGGAACCCAGAGACCAGGACTCTGTCACGTCCCTCGCTCGTGGACAAGGTGGCCTGTGCCAAAAAAGAACCCAATGAGCACTTATCCAGCATTTGCTGTATATGCAGCACTGAGCGCTGTGGGCCAGAGGGAAGAAAGAGACAGAGCAGTCTCTGTCTTGAAGGAACTTGCAGACTCGCGTGGAGATGACAGCACGTGTGCAACCACCAGAAGGCTGTTCTACGACTGGTCAAGCATGGCACTGTAGGCAGGGCAGGGGAGAGGCGTGAGGAGCCTGACGCCCCGGCCCAGCCGACAACTAGTTGTATATTGCCTTGTCCCTGCCTCAGTTTCCTTCTCTGTAATATGAGGTTGTTGGAGTACTTGGAAAAGTGAAAGGTGCTATGTAAATGTGAGGCTTTATTATACACACAGAACAGAGATAAATTTACTATCAGGAAAAAGACACAGGCATGGCATAGCTCTGTAGAGAGAGTCCGTATTGTAGCTAATGGTTGTGTAAAGCGCCTATCAGTATCTGGCACATAGTAGGTGCTCAGTGATGTTAGTTAGCTCCCTGTCACTTTTCCTTCCCGTCGCTCTGGCCTCCACCCCCCAACAGGTACACACACAGGCACTTGCGGGGACAGCCACCCTTCGCTGTTTGATTAGTGATGAGGCAGAGAGATTTCTGATCCGACGAGCCCAGGGAGTCCCAGGGCGCAGAACCTAGGCAACTAAGGGCACCAACCAAGGTTCATTTGAAGGTGGCCCAGTGGGGCGGCCCCAGGGCAGCAGACCAGTGATACAGGCGCGAAGATCATTTACCCCAAAGCATTGCTCCCAGCACCAATCTCCCTTACGCAGTGGGCTGAGCGCCTCACGGGTGTCACCCGCAGCCCTGGGCCAGGAGGCCTGTGTCCCGGCTGGGATGCCCATGCCCGGGCGCATGTGACGGTGAGGAAACCCTGGGGACACGGCCCCACACGATGAATAGGTCCACGCTGAACAGAGATGGGAGAACACCAGTGATGGGCGGGGCGGAAGGCGGGTCCCAGGTGTAAGGCAGGAGGAAGCTGGACCAGCATCCTCGGCCAGAGGCTTAATAGAGAGCCCTGCCGCCAAGCCCCAGGTCCTCCAGGAGGAATTCGTTTCCTCTTTTTCTACACGTCTTATAATCTGCCTCCTGTGGCCGGCACTGTTACAAGCCCCCGGGGAGATAGGGAGGATGCACCACCCAGGCTCCAACACCGAGCCACTTAGAACCAAGGCAGGGAGAGGCACTCAGTAGCAATGGAGTTGGGATCTGCCCAGAACGGTAAGGCAGGCAGTGCCCGGCCAGCACTCACTCGCTCAATAAAATAAATGAGTATTTATTAGCGGGCTGTCTCTGGAGAGGATAGGAGCAGGAGGACCAGGGGTTTGAGATGGCAAAGAGCCCATACGTCCTGACCAATCCAGCTCTGGGTTTTAAAACAAAAAGAAGTCATAAAAGATTCCCTCCCATCCCAGCCTTTCCCCCCTCCACCCACACCCCTCTGCTCCAGTACACATACACACTTGTAGCTGCAGAAAGAAAACGGGTGAAACAAGAGGTCGGAACGTTCTGTATTAGAATGAAGCTAAACCACGCTCATACTGTGAATGAAGAAAAGGAAGCTGCACTTTGTCATGTGCAGCCCTCGTTCATCAGCGGGTGTGGGATGGTCGGAGGGTCTCCCATGAGCAGAGCCACATCACAGCCCTGGGCTCCTCATGGTCGTTTAGGGGTCCATGTGTGGTCTGAGGAGCAGTCGGTCTGCGGGAGGGGAGCCGCCCTGGGGTTTGTGCTGATGCTGTGATAAAGAACACCTGTCGGGTGAAAGGCGCAAAGATGCTGTTACATTATAAAGAGGGAGCATTTCACAAACAATAAGAAAATGGATGTAACACGTGTCTTTTCTGTACGGCTTAATAAACGGATGAGGAGGTTGGGCATAGCTCTCTCATTTGTGACAACACCTGAAACACTGAGTTTTTTCAGGGACAGTCAGAAGCCCTGGGGGTTCCATTTATTTCCACTCAATATACTTTAGGGCTTCTGTCCTGTAGATCAGTGGTGTCCGCTCTTTAGTGATTGTGTATCCCTGTAAGTAAAAGAATTTTAATTCTACATACCCAATATGTATACTTGTTAACATGTATTAAAATGTACACTAAAATATATGTACTCAAGTAGGAATTTAAGAAAATTTAATGAGGTTTGAATATTTCCCCCATTCTACATTCCTACATGGTAATTTGTTACCAAGCTTCCACAGGGTGCCTGTGGGGTCCCATGAGGCCCTAGAATCACAGGGATGGCAGCAATTCAAGCATTCATGCATGCAATATGTATTCATTCACCTCCCCTTCAAATAGGAGTGTCCTCTACAATGCCTAGATTAGACAGCTATCTAGCCACTGCTTGCATACTCCCAGTGATGGGGAACTCATTACCCACTCCATTTTGGGACCTCCTTCATTAGTCATGCGTTCATTCATTCACTCATTCATTAAACAAAACTTGCATCCCGTGTTTCCAGAAATGGCACTGCTCCATCTACACATCCATCCGTCCATGCCAGAAACCTGGGGCTCATCGCTGAATGCACCCTCTCCTTCATCCCTTCCACCTAGTGGATCAGCACCTCCTTTAGATTCCACTGAAGTGCTTCCTGCATCTGTCTGCTTCTTTCTATGTCTAAGCATCATCTCTCATTGGTCTCCCCATCTCTGGTACTATTCACCATATCTCCCAATTCTTATTCTCCACCCTGCAGCTAATGATGTCTTTTAAGAATGCAAATACACTCACAGGGAGGCCAAACATAAAGAACAGTGTTTAGGAGCCAAGGCCGCGGGATCAGGCAGACCTGGATTCCAGTTCCGGTTCTGGCACGGGCTCTTATTTACTGTGTGGTCTTGGTTATCTCACGCATCTTTTTTGAGTCTACATTTACATCTGTAAAATGGGGATAATAGTGGCATATACCTCATAGAATTGTGTACAGGATTAGTGTACGAAAGTGTTTAGCACTGTGCCTGGTACATAGTTGGCACTCAACATGTGTGAGCTGCCATGATGGTGATGATGATGGTGATGAAGATGGCTGTGATGAAGGTGATGGTGATGATGATGGCTGTGATGAAGGTGAGGGTGATGATGATGATGGTGATGATGAAGGTGATGGTGATGATGATGATGATGGCTGTGATGAAGGTGAGGGTGATGATGGCACTTTCTAATGAGAAGCATCAGTAGTGTTCCATCACTCTTGGGATAAAGTTTCATGTCCATAATGCGGCTTGCAAGGCCCTTCATGAGCTGGCCCCTGCCTTTTCTCTTTCCCTCCCTCTAGTACCTGGCTCATTCTCTACCCTCCAGCCATATGGGACATGAGTGCCTGGACAGAGCCTGGCAGATATTCCATTCTGCCTTCCATGTCCACACTTTCCACCCAGCCTGCACCCCTCGCCAAGGCCCTGAGCTTGGAGAAAGTTGCCCACAACTGCCGGAGGAAGCTCACTCATCTGAGGGACTTTGTTCACAGACGTGAGCATGACTCAAGGAAGTCTGCAGTCCAGACGGAAGCCACCTAGCTGGAAATTCGAGCAGGGCTCTCAGCTGATGGAGACGGGCTGGGAGAGGCTCCCTCCCACCTCCTCCCACTGCAGCCAGTCCACATGAGGGCCCCTCCACTCCTGACCCTCCTTGGCCCCAGCAAGCTGGTGCGATGGGGAGAAGCCCAGGGGGGGCCGCTGGCAGCCTAGGAACCAAGCAATGGGCCCAGCTCCTGAGTCCGCCCAGGCTAGAGTGGGTGAGGCCCAGTCTTCAGAGGTGCAAACTGAATGCCAGGTGACCCAACAGGAATAATGCTACCATCGATGGCTGCCATCAAAGTATGAAGCCACTTGAGTGCAGTCTTCATGATTCAGAAGATGAGGCCTCGATTTGGAGACCCCGGCAGTGTGCTCCACTATCTCCTTGTTACTCAATCCCTGAGCCCACTGCAGGGCCTCACACGGCTCTGACCTCTCTCCAAGCCGCGGGAGGATGTGGGGCTCAGGGATGAGTAAGGAGCTCGGGGTTTGGCAACAGCAGTGGCTGAAAGTTTAATGATTTGTTTGTGGTTTTTTGGCTGAGGTCGAAGGGGCCCCATGAACATGTGTCACACTGTGCTGAGCTCTTTGTAGAGTTGACCTCATGACCACACAGGCAGGCAGGTGCTCAGATCATCACCAGCTCCACCAGATGTGGAAACTGAGGCCCTGAGAGAGAAGTAACTTGCTAAGCCCACGCAGTTCTTCAGGAGGGTGTTCTGGAAGCCCACCTGCTCCTGTTGTGTTCCTGCCTTAACAAAGGGATGCAAATTCTGTCACCAAGAAAGCCCTCAAGGTGCCTTCTGGCGTGAAGTGCTTCTGAGCCTGGGCTTGGGCTGTTTCCGCCCCGGTAAACAGACTTTGCATCTTCTAGGCCTTGTGAATACTCGCCTCCTGCAGAATCAGCTCCCAGAGGCTGATGGCTGCCCCCTTACACCGAGGTTCTGTAAAGCAGCCCTGTTGAGATATAATTCACATGCCATACGGTTCACCCACTCTGGCGACTTTTAGTTTATTCACAGAGTTGTGCAACCATCACTGCTCTCCAAGTCCGGAACACATCCATCAGCCCAAAGTGAAACCCCATACACGTTAGCAGTGACCTCCCCCCCCTCCCTCCCTCCCATAGCCTCTGGTAGCCACTAACCTTCCCCTGTCTCTGGATCTGCCTGTCCTGGATGTTTCACACAGATGGAATCATGCAATCTACACCTTTTGTGTCTGGCTTCTTTCACCTAGCTGACACTGAGACGCAACATTTGATTGTAGGGGAAGAATTTTGGAGGCCAGGCCTTGAGTCCCTACCACACCACTTACTCACTATGTGATCCAGCAAACCACTTTACTCATTCCGCACCCCCGCCCCTGCCCTTTGGCCTCAGTTTCCTCATCTGTAAAGTGGGCAGATAATACAATAAATAGGCGTATCTCCCCCAGAGCTAATGACTCTGGAAAGGGGGCATTGTAGACTATAATAGGCAGCAGCAACATGACAGGGGCTGTCCTGGGCTTGGAATCAGGTTCCTGGGTCACATCCCAGCTCTGCCACTTCCTGGCTGCGGGAACTTGGACGAGATCAGTTAACTTCTCTGAGTTTGTGGCTTTTTGCCTATACAATGAGGACCCAGGTATTGTGAAGATTAAGTGAGATAAAGGTGTTGTAGTGAGCTGAACAGTGTTCCCTACCCCCAAAATTCACATCCACGTGGACCCTCAGAATGTGACCTTACTCGGGAAAGGATCTTTGCAGGAGTAATTAGGTTACGATGAGGTCATACGGGCTAAGGTGGGCCCTAGATCCAATGACTGGGGTCCTTATAAGAAGAGGAGAGGACACACAGAGACACAGGGGTCAGAGACGGGAGTGATGCACCTACAAGCCAGGGGACACTGAGCATTGCCTGGACCCACCGGAAGCCAGGACAGAGGCACAAAGCAGAGTCTCCCTCAGCCTCCAGGGGAACCAACCCTGCCGACATGTTGAGTGTGGACTTCTGGCTCTGAACTGTGACAGAATAAATTCCTGTTGTTTTAAGCCACCCGGTCTGCAGTACTCTGCTATGGCAGCCTGAGGAGACTGGGACAGGGTTTTAATAGTCCTGAGCACGTGCTCACTGCTGAGACAGCCATCAGTCCCACAGACCCTTCCCCAACAGTGGAGGAGGGAGTCGGGTCTCCTGAGGGCTAGACACGCTAGCTGGTTACAGAAGGTTTCCTAAGGAAGAAAGGGACGTACATCTTACAGAATTGTAGAGATTTTTTCAAAAGGAGGGTACTGAGACCTTCCCCAAGGTCACGTAGGATGTGAGGGGCCAGAATGTGTGCACCACAGGCCTCCTGGTCCTGGGTTTAAACACTTCTTCTCTAGGGACCCAGGACCAAAGCTGCCCTGCTTCTCTCCTCCTTACAAAGGCCCAAAAGGCAGGCTGATTCAGACCAGGTTAAGAAGAGGCCACAGGGCCTGGCTCCCAGCTTCCAGACAGCTCAGCCACCAAGCCCACTTTGGTGGGAGGTTGTTTATAGACAGCCCTGAAAGATGGCCCAAGATGGGGCTCCAAGGCTCCTCTGGACGCCTCCCTCCACACTGAGTCACCCTTCGCGGCCCACTCAGTGGGCGAGCAATGTACGCCTGTCTCCCCTCTCCAGTCCTGGCCAAGACGGAGGGCTTACGCAGCCCCTCCTTGTGTGACACCAAACATTTTGCAATAGCAAAATGATAAAACCAGAATAGCTACCGCTGGCTGCTGACCAAGGGCCAGCTACGTCACCACATCATCCCACATGATCCCCAAACTCTGAGAAGGCTCCGGGGGTGGTACAGAAAATGGTCCAAGTTCACCCTGCTCAGCGGTGATGGAGTAAGGATCTAAACCCTGGCGAGGTGGCTCCGCACCCAGACCTGCCCGCCCCGACTTCCAGATCAGACCTGAAGGACCTGGGTCTTGCTTTGGAATAAGATTTTTTCACAAAGTCTCTGTCCACCCGGAGGAAGACAAAGCAGTGAGACCCTGACGTCCTGACCGTTGAGTGGCCTTTTGGGGCAATCTGACCCCTCATCCCTGCTCTCCGTCATGGAAGAACAGACCCCCTCATTCTGAGGACGGGTTCCCTCCCCTCAGCACTCCCACTCCACTAGTTGCCTGAATTCTTTCTCTTCAACTCAGTCCTGACATCATTTTCTCCTAGAGCTGCAGGGCTCACCTTCCAATTTTCAAGCTATTTTGGTGCCATTACTTCTTCAGTTTCCAAAAGTGTCTTAAAAACACCTGGCTCCTGATTGGTCAAATAAGTCTGAGAAATGCAACTACCACATCTTCTTCGTGGGGCTTCACGTTGCACAGATGCATCTTAAAGGCCCTGAGAAGTCCTGCAGAAAGGAGGCCTGCTCCACTCCGCTGGTCTAACCCAGGTTCTCCCGGACTTGATCGGCACAGAACCTGTTTATCACTGACTGCTCCTTCAGACTCTTGTTACCCAGCACCTCCTTCTCTCCCTGAAGTTTAAATGTTGGAGTTCCTCAGGCTTCAATCCTAAACCCTTTTCTCATCTCTCTACATGGTTCCACTAACTAATCCCAGCCAGGATCATGGCTCTAAATACCATCTGTGATGGTCAGTTTACGTGTCAGCTCGGCTGGGCTCCAGGACCGAGTTATTTAACCAAACACAAATCTAGGTGTTGGTGTGAAGGTATTTTGTAGATGTGGTTGACATTTACAGCCAGTGGACTTTAAGTCAAGGAGATTACTCTTGATAATGTGGTTGGGGCCTCATCCAATCCTTTCGAAGGCCTTAAGAGAAAAAACTAAGGTTTCCTGGAGAAGAAGAAGGAGAAATTCTGACTCAAGACTGGGGCATCAACCTCTGCCTGAGTTTCCAGCCTGCTGGCCTGCCCTAGAGGTTTTGAACTTGTCATCCCCCACAATCACATGAGCCAAGCCCTTCCGTAAATATCTTGATTGATAGATAGATATAAATAGATATGGATAGATGATTGATAGATATAGATAGATGATGATAGATAGATAGATAGGTAGATGTAGATAGATAGTAGATAAATAGATGATGATAGATAGATGATAGATTAGGTAGGTAGATAGATAGATAGACAGATGATAGATTAAGTAGATAGATGGATGATAGATTAGATAGATGGATGATAGATAAATACATGATGATAGACAGACAGATAGATAAACAGGTAGATGATAGGTAGGTGGATAGATGGATGGATAGTTAGATAGACAGACAGACGGATAGATAGATGTCCTATTGGTTCGGCTTCTCTGGAGAGCCCAGGCTGATACACATCCACGCCAACAACTCTCAAATGTTCTCTCTGTCCTGAGGAACCACCCCGATCCGAATACCTGGACGACCCCACGGAGGTACTTCACACGCATCTCCAGCTGAAGTCCAAAACCAACCCGTTTCATTCTCTCCTTTTGAAACTTAATCTTCCCTTCATCTTCTCCACCCAGTTGTTGCAGCCAGAAGCCTAGAAACATCTTTGATTCTCCCCTCTTCCCACATGCCATGCACCACCAAGTACTCCTGGTTCCACCTCCAGACCGCATCTCAAACTCACCCACGTCTCCATCTCCTCTCCGGCCTTGAACCCTTCCAACCATTTGCCACACAAGAGCTGGGATGATCTTCTCGAACGCTTGGAAACATTCAGTGGTTTCCCGATTCTGGTGGATACGGGGATGCGCCACCAGACGCTCCTTCAGGAAGGAAGGACTTGTCACTCCGGCTGCCAGGAACACCGCCCGTGGACGGTGTTCAGCTGAGACTGCCGCTTCGCCCGAGGTCACGCCCCTTTCCAGGGCATCCTGCATGTGATGACTGAAGGAGGAGGGGAAGCCCGGCCCTCCGGCCCCCAACTCAGACCGCTGTGAAGGGTTGTCCCATCTGAGAATCTTCACCGGCCGGCTGAGGCTTCTCTTAAGACTCTCCTGCCACTCAGATTCTCCCTTGGCCCAATCCTTCCCCCTTCTCTTCACTATCACAGGTACTGAGCCCTTAGAACTCCTGCAACCTGCAATACCATTGGACCTAGAAAACTCCCAGCTCCATAAGCTGATCTCCCAGGCTCTGTCTGAGCTGGCCCCCGCCCACCCTCCACCTCCTCTCCAGCTGTTCAGCCCAGTGCACTCCTGTGCTTGCGTCTTCAGTTCCTGCAGCACACCGAGCTGCCGCAGCCTCAGGACCTTTGCTTATGCTGCCCCCTCTGCCTGCGTGGAGCTCCTCCTCCTCTACAGCTGGTCTCTTCTCATACTCCAAGTTTTCCGTCTGCTCCCTGACCTCCCTAAGTTCGAATCCTCACACCCTCTCTGTTTTGTGGCACACTGCAACCTGTTCTGTTTCTTCCTGGAACTCACCACAATTACAATTACATGTGGTTTTCTCTGTTTGCTTGTCTGTCTCTGTCACATGTCCGTAGCTCCCAGGGAGGGCTGGGACAGTCAAGGTGACCCTCAGTCTTCAAGAGAAGGTGAAAGTTATCTTCAGCTCCCCTGTACCCAGAGTTTTGTGGCTCAGAGAAGAATTCCCGATCATGGGGACCAACACGATTTATGTTAAAGAGAAGTAAATGCTCACAGCATCAATTCCATCTCTGTTAATAACATCATATGACAACTAAGAAAAACTAATTTTATTTCATGCCCCCATTTTTTGCTATAAACACTAGACTGAAAAGTGGTGTAAGAGGTTTTCCATGTGGGCACGTTCTGCCAGATTAGACAGAGAAATGTCACAAAACTGGGAAAAGATGCATCAACATTCAGAAATTCACCTTATTCTCTGAACATCTATATAACGCAATATTGACATTCTTCACACATTTATTTGATCTTCACAACGGCTGTCAAGTAGGCAGGGCATGTTCCCAGATGAAGAAACTGAGGGTCAGAGTATTCCCAGGACTGCCTGCGTCCCCCAGCTCTTTTCTGGTGGGGGGGCTGGCTCCCTCTCTCTGCACCCACCCTCTCAGAGAACTCCTCACTTTGGGCTGAAACAGTTTAATTCTCTTCCCTGCGCCCAACCAAGAGCCTTTGGGGGTCTCACCTTCACAGGGCCTCCCCAAGGGTAGGGACCAAGTGGTCTTCATAGAAAGAATGAGTAAATGGGGGCATGGGGCTTGAACCTGGGTTTTCTGGCTCCAAGTTCCGAGTGAGCCTTCCACAAACACATTTGTGCGCGTGCATGTTTATAATACGCACGCTCATCCTTCCACCTGCAATGTTTTTCTCAGCTTGCCTGCCTTTCAAACTCCTATTCAACTCTCAAAACCCAGTTCAAATATCTCTCCACCATGAATTCTTCCCAGTCTCTGCCTCGAGCCGAATTAAATTCTTTCAGTCTTCATACTCAGAACCTTGGCTCTTCCTTGCCACTTTGCATTCCACACGTATAGTCACCGAATGTCTGCCTGCTGCACTGAGAGCCACTCAGGAGGAGGACAGGGAGAGGGCTCTGTTTATCTTTGTCCCCCCAGTGCCCACACCTGGCACCACAAGGGGTTTGGGACGTGTGTGTTGACATAGAGACAAACTGTTGATATTCATATATATAAATAGAGTTACTACTTCATTCAACAAGTATGTCTTGAGTGTATCAGCCCTGTTGTAGGCATTGGTAACATGACTCTAATCAAAAGATAAACCCATTGCCCAGTGGAGCCCACAGTCTAGTGGGGAGACAGGAAGTGAAAAATAAACCAATGAATGTTTCCAGGTGATGATAATGGCTATGACGAACAGCGAAGCCGGGCAAGAAGAGGGGAGGTTATTTCAGGGAAGGGCTCTCTGCTAAGGGAGGTTTCTGGGGACCCGAAGGACCTGAGGGATGTGGCTCTCTATAGGAAGGGTGCTCCAGGCAGAGGGAAGGGCCAGTGCAAAGGCCCTGAGGTGGGAGAGGACGTGGCATGTTCAAAACAGAGCAAGGAGGCTGGGGGAGTAGGAGGAGACAGTGAGGGACACTCAGAAAGGCAGCAGGGGCAGGCGTGTATGGCCTTGAGGGCCACTGTGAGGTCTTGGTGTTTTCCTGTGCCCAAGACAGCAGCATGGAGGGTTTCAAGCAGAGACACGCCATGGTCTGACTCAGGCTTTAGAACAGAGAGGAGCACAGCTGATCATCCCGGCTACAGGACCCTTCCAGTGTTGCCCTGGGAGGTCTCCTGAGTGCCAGTGGGTGCCAGTCCCCACACTGTGTTAGCCCCTGGGGTTCTCCCGACTCCCCTAAGAGGAGGGTCTGGTGAGCCCACTGCCCGGTGAGAAAGACTTTGTCCCCCAAAGCAGGGCCAGTGTGGGGACAGAGAGTTTTATGTGGATTTTTTTTAACTTTCTTGGTCTGTGGAGCCCCTGGCCCAGGGGAGGTTTTTCTGCCGAGTGGCCGGTGCCCAGAGCCCTTCACTTCTAAATGACCATCCACTCAGGCCATCTGCCTGAATGCCCAGGACTCACTCAAAGCGACAGCTGTCACCCTGTAGATTTCCAGGTGTTTGTGTTTTGTTAAACCTACGTTTAGGATTTTATTTTTATCCCCCTACATCTTGACACCTGCCTCTCACCCCCTCCGTCTCGTCCCCTTTGTCTGCACACTGGGTGCTCTTCTATGGTGGTGGGTGTCACACTCGGCTGCAAACGTTTGCTCGCTCGCCTGCCCCGTCCACCAGAGCGTGAGTAGCCCCAGGGCGGACACAGAGCCCTCTTCTCTCTGCCCCCTGGCACCCAGCACTCGCCAGGCACCACACAGGTGCTCCCTACGTGTTGCAGAACAGAAGGATGAAGATGGAGGAGCAGAGGGTTACAAGGGGACCTGAATGATGGACGGGCACTAAGCTCGGAGAGAGGAGTGGGGAGGTCATTTCTAGCAGACGCCCACAGGAGGCGAGTCCAGGTGCAGCGGGAGCCCGTGAGCCACCCCTCACAGCCCGAACAGAGGACCCAGAGTGGAGGGTGGCTCTGGGTGTCACATCAGGACCATGGAGGAGTCTGTGAATTCCAAGGGGTGGGCTGCTGTCCTGTGAAGTGACAACATCCAGGTGCTCCTGGGATACCAATCTAGCACAAGGACAGACTGAAGGAAAAAAACCAGAAAGCAAGGAAATTGGTTTGGAGATCTTTGTTGTAGACATGTTTGTTGCACGAGTGTGTAAAACCTAAGACAGGGAGGAAGGCTTGAGCAGAGTGAAAGGGCACCAGCTGCCTTGAATCCTGCTGAGAAACTGGTCCACTGTGGTTTTCTTTCCTTCATCTACAAGTGGAGGTAATAATAGAGACTCAGATGTCATGAGGACTAAGGAAGAACCCTGAAGATGCTTAGCCTGTAAATGCTATTTGTAGAGATGTGCTGAATGAAATATACCAGAGTCTTTCCTCTTGAAGAACCTGCTGGATACGACTAGAAAGGAGAGGAGACAAAGTGATTCCAGGGTTCAGTGTGACAGTGGGGACTGTGACCCATGTGTCCCCAAGTTTCTCCAACTCCAGCTCACCCTTCCCATGAATATGCATCGAGCACAGTCCTAGCCCACCAGTACCCGGGGGAATCCAGCCGGCCCAGAGTCCCCCTGTGTTAGCATTCAGGACAATCCCAGGGACGGTTGGCCTGTCCCATCCAGCTGGCCAGGCTGTCCTCTGTTTCTAGATGGCAGCCCTGGGTCCTCCACTGGCAGCCTCTTCATGCCTTGTAACAGTCTCTGTGCTGTGTGTTCTCCCTACACGCTCCCCACAAGCATCCCAGGACCCAGGGGACTTTCATCCAGTACAGCTCACAGCAGACTATTCCCTTCTCACCCTCAGCCTCCTCCCCTTTTCTCCAAGTTACAGGGGCCTGTTGACCCTTCATAGACCCGGAGTTCCCTCACCCTGCCCTCAGCCCCCCAGTTCAGCTCCCATGCCCCACAACCCCAGCCTCCTCCCCTGGACCAAGGTCTTCTTCCCGTTTCCCAACCCAGGTGAGCAACAGTGGGGACATCCATTCTCTTAAGAGAACTTTCCACCCTTGGCGTGGGGCCCCCACAGCCGTAGCAAGGCTGCCACAGAGTCATTTCCCGAAGTCCAGCTGACTCAGCCCTCACTCATGGTACATGGGGCACCGACAGCCCCGGCCACGTGGCCCTGCCACGCACTGGCCACTTCTCAGTGTCTGTCCTCCCCCAGGAGGAGAAGCCAAGACCCCACCTCCTGACAGAAGCGGTCTCAGCATCTCCTGAGAGTAAATACCTGCTCTGGCAGGAAGACATCCCCTAAGAACAGACTCTTCCCGGACACAGGACAGTCTCAACTCATACTGAGGGGAGAAAAGCCAACTGTTTTCTGCAAACGGGGTCCAGCAGACGAGACCCCAATCTACATGACTAATTAGGAAGGACTGGGATTTGGAGCTTTTCCCTGGTTAAAATCTACCCCAAAATGAGGGCAGGCACTCACCTGACATCTGTGGGACTAAAGAAGTCCAGTCTCTCCTGACATGAAGGACCGTCCCCAAAGATAGATTCCAGCTTCCTCCCTGAAACAAAGCACACATCTGCACTTTTTACCCCTGATTCCACAATTTTAAAAGGTAACAGGAGAAAACTGCTAGAAAATTCGAAAATGCAGTTTGTCCCCATCAAGGTGTCTGTGACAGAACAGGGAAACGTGACGAGGACAGATTCTGAAGACACAACAGACATTTTCTGCTCCAGACATGTTGGCTCCAAGGTGACAAGAGGTGCAGATGGATCTTCCAAGAGACGGGATGAGGGTGGGGGGAACTGAGGGCCTGCGACTGGGGGATCGCCTCTCCAGAAGCCAGAATTCAAGCCCTGGTGTGGACTCGTTCTCCTGCATTTAGGAAGGGAGCTTGAAATGTCTTAATTTTTAGGAGCAAAGATAGAAGGTAAGTGGCGTTCGGTTAAAGGATCTTGAGGCCTGACTCGAAAAACCCAGAAGTTTCTTACTGTCTGAACACAAGGGCTTCAGCGTTCGACTTAATATACACAGACTCACGTCAAGAACAGACTTCAGAACTGCCAGGGAAGATTAAAAAGTGCATCTGATCTTACTCAACTCTGGACAGGAGTCAAATTCTTCCCAGCTCACTGTTTGTGCAGTGGGATCCACCCTGATGGATTCTTGGTGGTGTGTCCTTCATGACCAAAATTCAAAAGGGGACATTCAAGTCAACCCCCAGGAAAGCTGCTCTGGAAACCCAGCGGATGGGGCAAAGTCATCACTCAATGTCCCGCTGATGCACGAGAGGCTCGCGGCAACTCAGAGATACCGAAATGTGTTTTAAGGCACGTTGGCCAATGTAGCATTCTGGGGCAGGATCGCGGGCCTCCCCAGATGTTACCAAAGTAAAGAGGGAGGTGGGAGCTGAATAATCTCTTGCCAGCCCCAAAGTGCAAAGATGTTTTCCTTTCAAAACCCCAGTTCGTTTCCTCTGTCTGAAACACTCACTTTTTCGGCAATCCCTGCAATGACATCATCTGAGTGAGCCGGGGTATGCAGTTTAAGGCCATCCCATTTCTACAGGGCTTCCCAGAACAGCAAACACCACCAAAGGCAGCCTTCACCATCAGAAGACCCAGCTGAAGTTGTGAGCTCTTTCCTTTTCTGAGTAAGTAAACGGCCATCTTTTTTGTCTCTTTTGAGAGTAAACTAGAAGAGGAGATCCATGTCTCACAAAAAAAAACAACAAAAAAATCTTCCTTTTACAGCTAACTATTGGCAAATTTTCAGCTTTCTGTGTGGTTTTTTTAAAACATAATTCTTGATCAATGTAAGAGACTTGTATTCCACTCCTACATGGGGTTTTAGTTGTTTTTCCAGAAGAGAAGGAGGAAGGAGGGTGTTTAGAACAGCTTGTGAAGGTTCTAGAAGCTCTTTATATCAAGGTCATGTGAAGCACGTAGAGGCTGAATACAGCCAGCAGAGCTGCATGTGGACCCTGACCAGTTACAGTCTACAAATTCTATTTATAAAAATCAAGTTGGTTTCCCCAGATCGCTCACAAGATTTCAGAAGGCCAAGAACTGGTTGGGTTATTTGTGGCTTGAAAATGCCATCGTATTATGTGACTGGGTTGACATTCTTTAATATGTGTCTGTATTTCAAATGCCTTTATCACCGCCTCACAGTCGAGATTGGAATTAATGTGAACGGAGGCTAATTTGTTTAAGAAAGTCACACTGAGTCCCGAGGAGCACATGCTAATGTGAAAATGGGCAGAATTCAGAAAATATCACAGAGAAATTACAGAATCATCATCTCTAGTAGACTTGCCCAATGTCATCTCTGAGTTTTTCAAGTAGGATCAAATATCACCAATAACATCAATAGCTGCTGTTTATTGAGCACGTACTATGTACCAGGCAAATCTCAGAGCTAAAGCTAAGAACCGGCGCAGGGAGATTTCTCCTCTCTGGCCAACTTTATATAAACACAGGCAGCAGCTGATGGAGACAACCCCTTGGAGCCATCCTTTCCTGCCCAGGCACCCACACTTCACAAAGGACACAGACACCCCTTGCATGATGAAGAAGGAAAGGAAAGGAAGCAAAGCAGACCACATTCGCGGGCTCTCGCTACCTCCATGATGAATCCCCTCCCCTCTCTTCCAGTTCCTTCTTAAACCTCCTGGTGGTAAAAGCTCTGAGGCTGGAGACAAATGAGAATCCCATTGCCAAGAATCAGGGCTTCTTGGGACTCAGCCTTCTGGAATTTAGTACATTAGTTTTCTAGTGTACTGGGTCCCAGGTCCCCTGAACTGTTCCGTAGCTCGGGGACTACAGAAAAGGGGTCTCCTTGGCACTTTCCAACCTCACGTTACGACACCAGAGAAGTCCGTGTGAAGGAGAGGCTGCTTACGCTCAGAGGGACCAGGACTCTTTATCATCACCCTCATCAATTTCACTACTATAGTTATCGTCATTATTATTGCCGTGGTGGTCATCATTAAAGCCTTGTATTTGATGCTTTACAACCTATGGAGGGATTTTATGTGCATGGTTTCATTCAGGCCTCGCAATGACTCTGCAGGTGCCGCCATTATTCCCATTTTACAGATGAGGAAACTGAGGCTCAGAGAAGTTACGTGACCTGCCCAGAATCTCAGAGTTTGGTGACCACAGGATGCAAACCCAAGTTCCCTGACTCCAGGCCCGTTCTCTCTGCGGTCACAGCATGCTGTGTGAGAGAGGCCCGGACTCGGAGCTGGGTCTAGAAGAAGAGCTGTGTACGAACGGACTGGCTCATACCGCCAGGGGGACCTGGGCCGTTCACTTCACTGCCCTTCACCTCGGTTTGCTCATCTGTACGATGGGCGTAAAGATACCCATCCTTTCCCCTGGGCATGTGGTCAGGATCGAGTTACTGAAAGCCCAGCACGGTCCTGGACCCAGCAGATCACAGGTGTGGCTGATATCAGAGGGTCAGAGCTGGGCGTCAGGGTCTCACCCAGCAGCCCCAGCGCGGGGGAAGATGAGGCTGAGGTGAAGATGTGGCGCGTGCTTTCCTTGACACATAGAACTTCCTCGGCACGTGCAGAGCCATGCACAGGAGGGAATGGCACGAGGCCCCGTGGCAGTCTCAGGAAGCAGCTCCCGCGTGTGTGTGTCGTAGAAGGGGGCTTCTGGCATGGTCCACCTGGCATCTGAGAAACCAGGTTTGCTGGGTGTATAGGTTTCCTGTGGCTGCTGTAACAAATTACCACAAACTGGGTGGTTATTTTATTTTTATTGCAGTAACACTGGTTTATAACATTGTATAAATTTCAGGTGTACATCATTATACTTCCGTTTCTGCACAGATTACCTCATGTTCACCACCCAAATACTAATTACCATCCATCACCACACACATGTGCCTAATCGTCCCTTTCGCCCACCTCCCTCCCCGCTTCCCCTCTGGTAACCACCAATCCAGTCTCTGTCTCTCTGGGTTTGTTTGTTGTTGTTTTCATCTTCTACTTATGAGTGAGATCATACAGTTTTTGACCTTCTTCCTCTGACTTATTTCCCTTAGCATAATACCCTCAATGTCCATCCATGTTGTCACAAATGGCTGGATTTCATCGTTTCTTATGGCTGAGTAGTATTCCATTGTGTATATATACCACATCTTTAACCATTCATCCCTTGATGGGCACCTAGGTTGCTTCCAAGTCTTGACCATTGTGAACAATGCTGCAGTGAACACAGGGGTGCATGTGTCTTTACGTATTGGTGTTTTCATGTTCTTTGATAAATACCCAGCAGTGGAATAGCTGGAATCTTCTACTGAGGAATCTCCATACTGTTTTCCATAGTGGCTGCACCAGTCACACACTCCCAGTGTGTGAGAGTTCCCTTCTCACCACATCCTCTCCAACACTTGTTGTTTCCTGTCTTGTTAGTTATAGCCATTCTGAGGGACATGAGGCAATATCTCATTGTAGTTTTGATTTGCTTTTCCCTGATAGTTAATGATGTTGAATGTCTTTGCATGTGCCTGTTGGCCATCTGTATATCTTCTTGGAGAAATGTCTGTTCAGATCTTTTGCCCATTTTTTTATAGGGTCGTTAGTTT
The DNA here is from genome assembly GCA_031878705.1 of Tapirus indicus. NCBI lineage: Eukaryota > Metazoa > Chordata > Mammalia > Perissodactyla > Tapiridae > Tapirus > Tapirus indicus. The sequence continues at coordinate 99,731,678 of CM062923.1, read as the reverse complement.
TTTTGTTGTTGAGTTGTATGAGTTCTTTATATATTTTAGATATTAACCCCTTATCAGATATACGGTTTGCAAATATCTTCTCCCACTTGTTGGTGGTCTTTTCATTTTGTTGATGGTTTCCTTTGCTGTGCAGGAGCTTTTTAGTTTGATGTAGTCAAACTGGGTGGTTTAAAGCAAGTGGGTTATATTATATTGATGGAGTTATAAAGCAGTTCTAGTCAAAAACTATTTTCAAAAAATTATGTATTTAACTATGTATATATATATACACAGCAACAAATTGGTTATATTATATAGATGGAATTGTAAAGTAGTTCTAGTCAAAATATATTTTAAAAATATGTCTTCAAATATATATGTATACTTACATATATTAAAGCAAAATAAAACACATTCTTTATGTTAATTAACTGAACTTTGAAAAATGACATAAGCAAAATAATTGCTCTTGGTGCATATCCATGTGCTCCAATCAGTTTCTTAGGCTCGTCCCTGACTCTGCTACGTCACTGGTATTTTCCTAAGAATGTATTTTTCTTTCACTGTGGTCTTATTATTTTTAATTGTTCCATGTAATTGCCTGAAATCTTTTTCTTCAAATTTTACGATTAATAAATTTAAATTAGCACCTTCAACTGACTCTTCTCTTGGGCCAGAATATATTTAATTAAGAAAATGTCTCCTGTGCAGACGCTGAGGGACCTGATAAACTCTGAGCAAACCCTGCCAAGCAGGGGTTATTCTCAAATCCAGTTCTTTGCATACGGAATTATGTAAATACTTCAGCCCAGATATTTTCACAGGTGCTGTTTTTATGCCTTAGTTCTAGTTCCTTTCTTAAACAAATATTTTTACCAGGTTAAACTCTTCATGTAAGTCGCAGCTATTTATAATTTTTGAATGCTTTGTCAGATTTAGATGCTGCAAATCATAGCCTTCCTCAATTTCATCTTATTTCTGCACAGAATATGAATTTATCCAATTGAAAAGATTCTTCCCACAAATTGAGATATTCCAAAGCTCATTATAGAATTTTAAGATAAATTGTGTGTGCCATTTAAGCTCTCATCTCTTTATTTGATTATTTCCTCCCTTGCTCTTTAGCAATTATTTTCCATTTCAATTATTTTCTGCATAAAAGCTTTGTTTTCAGTAATTATAATCCGCTAAAAGCTTTAAAAGCTGATGTTTTGGTGCCCCATTTATTGAATAACTTGATTAAAGATTTCTAATTGATTTGTAACAAAATTCAACAAAAATTTAGAGCTCTGCTTTAACAAACAGTTTAATAAGATTTTAGGGCACTTGGACTCAGTGTCTTCTAAAATTGATGGACAATGGGCAGCCAAGAAAGAAAACACATTTAAAGTTGGGTGTTTTTTTTACTTCACCATCAATTTCATGACACTTTCTAGTTCAGTAACTATGTTTTAAAATTTTGTAAACTCTGTCAACTATAACGTCGATTTCAATTGGTAGAATATTGAAACTTATTTATATGCAATTACAAATTGTGTGTGCACTGTGGCCTGTTTGAAGTACATTTCTGTTTCATCAGTCTCCTAATTTAGTCAGAACATCGTTACCGCGGAACTGTGCCCAACAAAAGCGTATGTGTGTTATCATCACAAAAATACAACTGCGTTCCCAATGTGAACAATTTAAACTGAATTTCGAATTCACAAAAAGTCCATTGTTTCACTTCGCCAGAATGAACTTCTGAAAGCTTCGCTTTGATTCCGTGAACTGGATGAAAGAATTGAATCATGACTGGAGTTGACTGATTTTTCTGTTCGAAGAGTCTGAGTATGCTGGTATGAGGCTGGCACCATTTCACCGTCTGTGGAGTTTGTGTGGCGCTGACACATAACCAGCCATCACTTCCACTGTTGTATGTGCACAAGAGAAGCTGGAACTAAAAATGAGCTGAATGAACTTAAAGAACAGTTGCTTGATCTAAGTTAAAAAATCATGCCTCCCAGAGTGATCTATAACAGCTTCTTCTGCAGCTATGTGGGTGAAATCGATGTCTTAGGGCATGATCTTTTAAAGTACTAACTTCTGAAGTGGCAGCTTTGTGACTTAGGTTTTCTTGTGGTTGGTGAAATCACTACAGCCCCCGCAGTGATGTAAATATCAACAAACCTTTTGTGCAACTTATACATTCCTAAGCAACTTCCTTGCGAAACAGAAGTTCAGTACTTAACTTTTCATTAAACATCCATTTTTTAGCTCGTTGATGCCAGATGGGCTTATTGCAAAATTTACAATGATTGCCAAATAACAAAATAAATAGTTAGTTGTGGATTTATACCTTAAAATAAATGACAAAATTATCCCAACTCCTCCACGTGCCCTGGGTCAGAACCGTATGTGCCACAGATATTTCACAGCAACCTAACCCATAATTTCCTGTGTTTCCCACTGACCTGTCAACTGGCAGCCCAGCAGCTTATTCTCTTCTCCGTCTACACTCTCCCTTGGGATTTCATCCAGTCTTGTGGCTTTAAATACCAACTATGTGATTACAACTCCCAATTATATATCATCCTCTCAGACCTGGTCTCTGAATACCAGACTTGAATATCTGATTGCCCACGGGACATCCCCACTTGATGTCCAATAGACATCTCAACCTTAACATGTCCAAAAGTGAGCTCCTGACCTCCTTCCCCACAAAAACCCTGCTCCATCTTCACTCTGTCATCTCCATTTCAGCTGATGGCAGCTTCATATTTCCAGGTGCTCAGGCCAAAAATCTTGGCGTCATCTAACTCCTCCTTTCTCACAGCCTATATCTATTTGAAAATCATGGTGGTACCACTGTCAGAATTAATCTAGAACCTGATCACATCTCACCATCTCCACTGCTCCCCTCCCCTGCTAACACATTTATTCAGTGTGTTTATTGTCATTGACTCTCTCCTCCACTAGGCTAGAAGCACCCTGAGGGCAGGGGGTTTGCCTGTTTGATTCACTGCTGTGTCCCAAATACCTGACCACCTGTGCCTGGCATGGAGTTGGTGCTCAGTAAATATTTGTTCAGTGGATAAACGACTGGAGGAACCAGTGAATTGCACCCCCGTGTGGATGGCACAGTGAGTGAGTTACAGACAGTGTCACAACAAGAGGTCATCATGTCCTCCTCAGATGAAGAGGGTCAGGCTTGGAGACACGAAGTGACTGCCCAAGGTCGCATAGCCAAATAGACGCTTCCAAGATTGGTTCTCTCTTACACAATATCTTGTGTTCGATGCTATAAGGCTTTGCCCAGGTGACAGAATCTCAAGCATCACCAAGTGACAACAATGATCATCAGAGCTGACATGTAGCAAGTGCCTGTGAAGAGCCAGGAACCGTTTTAAGCACTTTGCATAGATTAACTCATCAGGTGTGGGGAGGAGATTTAGAGGTAGAGTCCCAGAAATCCCACAGTGTGGGCAGCTGCTTGCTGTGTGTACCGGACTGTGTGGCTCCCCTGAGTTGGCTGTGGCCCGCTTTGTCGTAGGCACCCACAAACCCACGAGTACAGGACGTGATCCCATCTCTCCACGGGATCGCAGAGGGCTGGGAGACGCGGTCCGCTTCTTTCCCACCATGTCCCTCTCCCCCTGAAACTCAGTGTGGGCACCTGGGGGGCAGGCCAGCCACGTGGCTCTGAGTGTGGACTCTGGGGTCAGTGCAGACTGAAGTCCATAGCCTGGTGCTGTCGCTCGCCAGCTGTGTCTCCTTGGACAAGTCGCTAACTTATGAGCCTGGCACTCCCATCGACCAAGTGGGGACGAAACCTGCAGCAGAATAGAATAGACAGAAGCACAGGTTCTTAAATGGGACTGCCAGGGTTTGCATCCAGGCTCTGCTCCCAACCTGCTGTGTGACCGTGGACAAGTAACTCAGCCTCTCAGTGCTTCATTTTCTGATCAGTCAAATGGAAATGACAATGGCCCCTACCTCACAGGGCTGTTGAGAAGATTAAATGAAAAAACACTTAAAAGTAAAACTCTTAGAATGGTGCCTAGAACAGAGATGATTTAATAAGTGTTTGTTAGTTGTTACTATTTTATTACTCCCATTTTTCAAGCCTAGCTGGAGAACCTTCTTGTTCTGGAAACCTTCCACTCTTGCCCTGACCCTGTGCACCCGATTGGTCCCAGCCCCAACAGGTCAGCTCCCTGCTGGCCAGGTCTCTTCCTAGCTCCTGCCTGACCCCATCTCAGGTCATGGTCTCCATGTCTGCATCCCCCTAGACAGTGAGTGCCTTCGGGTCGGGGGCTGCCCCATCTGCTCTCTGTATCTCCAGCGCCTGGCAAAGTGCTGGCACAAAGTAGGTGCTCATTAAATGTTTGTTAAACTGTTAATAATAATAATATGACTGTTAATAAGACTAATTGCACCTTCCATTGAGTGCTTCCCCTGTGCCAGGCAACCATGCCAAGCTCTCCATAGATTCTATCGCCAGTCCTCGCCATAATCCCAGAAGAGGGCTACAATTCGCTCCGATTTTCAGAGAGGAAAATAAAAGTCAGTGGGTCTAGGTGGCTCACACCAAGTGGTTGTGCCGGGATTTGAACTCAGGTTTCAAAGCCCTGGTCCTTTCCTTTATATCGAGGGTCAGCAAACTTTTCCTCTAAGGGAACAGACAATAAATATTTTCAGGGTGGCAGGCCACACAGTCTCTGTCGCAACTACTCAGCTCTGCCGTTGTAACACAAAAGCAGCCGTGGACATTACGTAAATGAATGGGTGTGGCCGTGTGCCAATAACACTTTACTGTCCAAAACCTGCGCAGGCTGGATTTGGCCCTCCAGCTGTAGGTGGCGGCCTCTCGTGTTACGCTACGTGCTGTTCGTTGCAGGTCGCCGTGGATGGCATCCCGAGCCCTCCTGGAGTTCCAGTCCTCCAACCAGAGCCAGCTGTCGCCTCCAAATGCCACATCGTGTGACAACGCTCAGGAAGCCTGGGACCTGCTGCACAGAGTGTTACCGACCTTTATCATCACCATCTGCTTCTGCGGTCTGCTGGGAAACCTCTTCGTGCTGTCCGTCTTCCTCCTGCCCCGGCGCCGTCTGAGCGTGGCGGAAATCTACCTGGCTAACCTGGCGGCCTCTGATCTGGTGTTTGTGCTGGGCTTGCCCTTTTGGGCAGAGAACATTCGGAACCAATTCAACTGGCCTTTCGGAGCCCTCCTCTGCCGCGTCGTCAATGGGGTCATCAAGGCCAATTTATTCATCAGCATCTTCCTGGTGGTGGCCATTAGCCAGGACCGGTACTGCGTGCTGGTGCGCCCCATGGCCAGCCGGAGGAGGCGGCGGCGGCGGCAGGCCCAGGCTGTCTGCGTGCTCATCTGGGTCGTGGGGGGTCTCCTGAGCGTCCCCACCTTCCTGCTGCGCTCCATCAAAACTGTCCCGGAACTGCACATCTCTGCTTGCGTGCTGCTGCTCCCCCACGAGGCCTGGAACTTTGCAAGGATTGTGGAGTTAAACGTGCTGGCTTTCCTCCTGCCGCTGGCTGCCATCGTCTTCTTCAACTACCACATCCTGGCCTCGCTGCGAGGGCGGGCAGAGGTCAGCAGGACAAGGTGCGGGGGCCCCACGGACAGCAAGACCACGGTGCTGATCCTCATGCTCGTGGCTGCCTTCCTGGTCTGCTGGGCCCCCTACCACTTCTTTGCCTTCCTGGAATTCCTGTTCCAGGTGCGGGCTGTCCAAGGCTGCTTCTGGGAGAATTTCACCGACCTGGGCCTGCAGTGCACCAACTTCTTTGCTTTCATCAACAGCTGCCTGAATCCAGTGATTTACGTCTTTGTGGGCCGGCTTTTCAGGACCAAGGTGTGGGAACTTTATAAAGGATGCAGCCCTAGAAGTCTTCCTCCGATGTCCTCGTCCCATAGGAAAGAAATCCTCCAAATTTTCTGGCGGAATTAAAACAGCAGTGAGCCGAGAAGCTTGGCTTCCTCATCAATTCTTTCTGATGCCATAAATACTATGTTGGTAGGCTGAATAAGGCCCCCCAAGAAAACCAGGACCTAGTCCCTGGAAACTGTGAATTTATTTATTTAAGGATCTTGCAATGGGGAGATTATCCTGGATTATCAGGGTGGGCCCAATGTAGTCAAAAAGACCTTTATAAAATGGAAGCAGAAATGTCAGAGTCAGAGAAGGTGATGTGACACCAGAAGCAAGAGGTCGCAGGGATGCAAGGAAGGAGCCGCAAGCAAAGGATTGCAGGCGCCCCCTAGAGGCTGTAAATGGCAAGGACATGGACTCTCCCCTGGAGCTTCCAGAAGGAACCAGCCCTGCTGACATCTTGACTTTAGCCCAGTGGGACCGACTTTGGATGTCTAGCCTCCAAACCATGAGATAATAAATCTGTGTTCTTTTAAGTCACCACGTTTGTGGTCATTTGTTACAGCAGCAATAGGAAACGAATACATGTTTCCAAGAAGGGTCTCTTATCACATTTCCACTTGCCCTCCACAGTTTTCTACGTTAACTGCTAGGAATACAGAGTTGATCAAGCTAGAGATGCTACCCACAGGGAACTTACATAGATATAAATAATCACAACATAAAAAAAGGAAGCGATAAATCCCGTGAACATGCCACAGATTCTGTACCTTGAGCCTTCAGAAGGAAAGGGGATGGGTTCTGTCTGGGGTTATCAGAAAAGACATTGTGAAGGGAGTAGGCCATGAGCTGAGTTTCATAGGAGCAGAATCTGGATACACGGAGAGGGAGGAAGGGCTGGTGGAGGCATAACCGAGACACACACGTAGAAAAGTGTGGGTCCTTGTGGAAGGATATTTCTTGAACACTTAATGCATCAGTGCTCTTCTTGCTACTAGGGACCCAATGGTGAACCTGGAAAGGTCTGCCTTCAAGGAGCTTGTGGCAGCAGGGACAATAATTAGGAGAGTGTCACAGGGCGGGATAACTCCCCCATCGGGGTGAGGGAAGGTACTCTGAGAGCACAGAGAAGGGGCATCCAGCCCAGTGGCTGGGAGGTGATGGTTAGAGAGGGTTTCCAGGGGGAGGAGACATATAAAGGAAGCAAAATAGTCAAAAAGAGTGTTCCAGAAAGAGGAAACAAGCTAGATGCAGAGGCAGGTGGGTTTGTAGGTTAGGAGGGAGAAGGATGAAGGAAGGTGAGGTATGAGGCAGTCATGAAGGGATCTGAGGTTTGAGGAGAATGGAGATGTTGGGAGGATCTACGATGGTCCAGAGCAGAGAGGGAAGCATGGAGGTGTCCAGGGGGCTTTGAGAGGCCACTGACGCTAGAAAGCATGAATTTCTTGTGTGAATTGCTCTAGCAATGCTCAGCAGGCCCTCAAAAGCCAGACAGTTGGATTGCTCCAGAGTTGGAATTTTGCCAGATGGACGGCCATAGTTGAAGGGTGTTGGGGTGACTGGTCAGACTATGCGGAATGGCTGAACTAGGGAAGGAAATGAACACAGGAGGTGAGGGAAGCAGAGCGCCGTTGATATGGTTAAAGAACAGGTGTCGTGGGAGTACCTACGTGATAGAGCAAGAAAAATAGTAGTTTGTGGCCATAGAGTAAGAATGTCTGCCTGGAACATTCCAGAGGTGGAGTCATCCCGGAGATGACAAGGACCAAGTCTGGCCATGGCATTGCTGGGTGAATAGGGGGAAGGAGAAGGTCGTTGGAGACAAGACAGTCAAGGAACGGAGAGGTGGGGGATGGGCTGTCCACTGGGGCCCTGCAGGCAGGGTGCTGGAAGGATGGGGGAGGAGACAGCCAGTGGGCCAGGTGCCACAGTCAGTCTCTGTGGATGGTGGGGGAGGGGATGTGCACCCTCTGTGGCTGTACGGGAAGGGACAGTCCTCACGGCACAGCAGCAAAGGCCCAGATTTATTACAGAAATGGAAAGGAGGGCAGTGTTCCTGGAGCCTGGTGACGGGGTCGGAGAGGCTGGCAGGGGCTGGGCCACCAGGACCTCATAAGCCACGGGGGACAACCCTTTGGTCAGTGCTCCAGCCCCTGTAGGTTTCATGGAGAGCAGAGTGTGGTGCAGACGGCCTGGATTTAGGTAAACGAGCAGGATCCCGCCTGCACACGTGGTTCATTTGGACCATAAGGTGTTTAAAAAACGTTTCTGAGTTGGGGACCAATATTTAGATTCCACACACGAGTCCCGTGAACATGCGGTAGCTCTAGCAACACTGAGTCTGCATTTGTTCATTCCGCTGACGCCTGGCGATCATCTGCTTTGTGCCAGGCGCTGTTGCAGGCAGGAGAACGCAGCAGGAAGCAACACAGAGGAACAGTCCTGGTCCTCTTGGAGCTGACCTCCTGCTGTGCCCCAGGCACCAGTTCCTCAGGGCTGAGGAGCTGACCCCCTGCCGCCAGGGCAGCGCCCTCCCCAGAGGCAGAGGCTAGAGTCACCCGGCTTGCTTGCCTCCAACCCCAGTGCAATTTCGGAGCCCCGGGTGGGAGTCCAGTGAGCAGAGGCCCTGTAGTGAAGTGGCAAGAACAGGCAGAAATCTCAGGCAGAAACAGGGTTGGAAAGAGAACGTAATGCCCAGTTCCTCGTCTGCTGCAAGTGAACTGACCCAAACATGCCCTCTCTCCTTTCTCAGCCCCTGCATTAAACTTGCAGCTTATAAAAATCCTTTCTAGGGGTTGCAAAAAGCAATCCCCCATGTTAGAAGAGTGTGCTGCCTGAGAAATCAGAACACTGCGCCTAGGCCTGCAGTGCAATGGCAGACTGTCAACAGGATCTCTGAAAAGCCAGACGCCTGACTGATGGAATGCACGTAATTCACGAAAGCCCAGCGCAGAGCCCCACAGTGGGACAGAAATCCACAGACCCCCAGAGTGAGGACTCTGTTACCCTCCTATTAGGAAGGTCAATTATTCATTTGCAGAGGGAGAAGTTCCTGCCTTGGTTAAAAGGATCAGTGCTGTGGGAGAAATTAATATTTTTGAGTTCCCGTGGATCTGGTCCATGTGCTCACCTGGAGCGTTTCACTCCCGGGTGCAGCCCCAGGCCTCACCGTGTAGGGTTAATGCCTGGGGTGGAGGGATGGGTTAGCAAATGCTCTTGCAGCATCCCGGGCTCCAGCACCCCTGTGGGCTCCTGCTTTCTTTCCGAGAAGGGCTAAGTAGAGAGGCAGAGCTTCTTCTTCAGCCCACTTCCAGCTTTGGGCCTTTCATGCGAGTCCACGGCTGCCCACGTCCCCCCCGCCCCCACCGCATCCATCACCCACCCACCACAGGCACTGAGCAGTGCTAAGCCCCCACAGATCCCAGCCCGGGGACAATCCTGGGTGTTGCAATGGACACAGGCAGTTTCTTCTCCGGAGATGAGTCACGAGCTTGATGAGGAGCAGGTGGGAAGTTTTCTGCCATGAGCTAGAAGAGGTTTTAAATATGACCAAAATGAATGTGTGTAAAACTGGTGCAATCCGAATAAAATCTGGAAAATTCTATCAATGTCAATTTCCCGGTTGTGATATGGTACCATACTTATGCAAGATGTTACCACTGGGGGAAACTGAGTAAAGAGCACAAGGGATCTTTCTGTGGAACATAGAAAAAGTTTAAAAAAGAAAATATCATCAAGTCCAACCCCTCATTTTACAGATAAGGAAACTGAGGCCCAGAGATGGGCAGAGACTTGCCCAAGGTCACCCAGGGAGCTGGACTCCTGGGGCGGGGCTCTGTCCAGACCCAGGGATGCCCACGAGGCTGTGAGGTCAGAGAATAGGCCTGAGTGCCAGGGGTCCCACCATTTGAGTCACCTTAATGGTGGCAGAGATTCCAGGTGGCTGGGGTTGGGTTTAAGGCAGTAAGCAGGAAGCCAGGCCCACTTTCCCTGAGCTTCAGGGGAGAGAAAAAGATCAGAAGGGTCTGCAGTGGCTCAGCGAGTGTGAGAGGAAGATGCTCCAGGGTTTTAGTTGATAGGGAGCCCAGTGTGCTGTGGCTGCCAAAATAGCTGCTGGGCTCTCGGGCTATATTAAGAGGAGTAGTGCATGTAAAATGAGGGAGGTGATATCCCATTTAGCTTAACAATCGACAGGGTACATGAGGAGCATTGTATCCAGCTCTTGGGTGATTCAGAAGAAAGGGATCCAACTGGTGAAGGGACTTGGTATCACACCCTCTGTGACACAGTGAGGGCCTGAGAGGGCTTCCCTGAAGAAGATAAAGCTTGTGGGGAGAGGAGAACAAATGAATTTAGTGTGACCCCAGTAGGACCAAAGAGAAAAAATTCTGGCTTACTCTGAGCAAGAGCTTTCTGGTGTGCAGAACTGTCCCATGATAGAACTTGAGTAACAGTGGGTTCCCTGTCACTGGAAGTGTCCCGGCAAAGCTGCAGGGGACAGGATGTTACAACAAGGATCCCAGAAGCATCTTCAGCACACCCACCCTTGATGAGCTTACTGCGTGCAGGGGGGCAGATAAGAAAAGAGATCACTTCTTGGTATGAGATGTGCGATCACGGGGTCACAGTCTGCCTGGGAGGAGTCTGAGAAGGAAGGGGTACAGAGGAGGTCACCCCGAGCTGGGTCTTGAAGGTAAGAGGACAACGAGGGGGCTGCTCACCTGCAGCCTCTGCCTCACCCAAGTTCTCAGCCAATGACATCGAGGCCTGGAAGAATTACACCAAGGCTAAGAGGCCAATGTTCCCCATAGGCCACTAGCATCAAGGGAGACTCTGAACCAGGGAGTGTCATTTTAGAGCGATCACTCTACTGGAATACGGATGATGGCTGGCAGAGCGTATCAGCTATCTATTGCTGCCTAACAAATGGTTTAAAACCACCACCTTAGCTCACGGTTCTGTAGTCTTGGGCTGGGTTCAACTGGGTGGTTCTTCTGCTGGTCTTGGCTGGGTTTACTTGTGCATCTGTGATCAGCAGCCAGTCAGCCAGGGACTCTGTTTCTGAGGGTTGAGCAAGAGGGTGCAGAGGTGCAGAGCCAACCTCAGATGGAGTTAAAACCACTGACAGGGGGCTGGCCCAGTGGTGTAGTGGTTAAGTTTATGCGCTCTGCTTCGGCTGCCCGGGGTTCACAGGTTCAGATTCTGGGCGCAGACCTATGCACCACTCATCAGGCCATGCTGTGGCAGCATCCCACATACAAAATAGAGGAAGATGGACACAGATGTTAGCTCAGGGCCATTCTTCCTCACCAAAAAAAAAAAAAAAAACAAACCACCGATGGGTTAGGCGTCATGATGGTAGGGTGGGAGAACCCCAATGCTGGCCTCCCCAAACCAAGACAGAATCAGAGCAGCTGATTTGTCCACTGCTCTGACTACACTTATTGAGCGTCCAGTACATGTAAGGTATTGTGTGAGGCCCAAGGGTGCAGAGTAAAATGAGAAGTCCCCTACCTTCAGAGAGTGCACACAACGCAGAAACGATCAGCCAGCACCGCCTGCTCATTTTGTAGATGGAAAACCTGAGGCCTAGGATGCTTTGCCCATCACATGGTGACACTCTTGGTGTGAGGTCTGGACCCGGCGCCGGCTCTGCTCCTGCTCTGTCTCCAGCCCTGTAGAGACTCCCGGAAAATGCTTCCTGAGAACACCTTGTCTTCTGACGGGGGTGGTGGGAGGGACAGGACATTCTTCCTCACCCTTGTGAGAGCAGTAATTCCAGTTCTCCCATCCTTCTGGAAAGTGGGAGGATTGAACGTCCTCACCCCATGGAGGCTGAGTGCCCTTCTCACTCCCTTGGCCAGTGTGAGGGGACTTGTGTGTCACTTCCAGGCAGAAGCATCTAAGAGCACAGTCTCCCATGCTCTCTCTCCCTCTGCTGTAGCAAACCCTGAAGCGTGTTAAGATGATGGTGTCATTAAGATGGGGAGACCCCACCAGCCTGGACCCTGAGTGAGCAGAAGAGCAGAGCCCCCTACCGACCTGCATTAAACACGCAGTGTGTGTGAGAAATCAACCTTTGTCGGTTTAAGCCACAGAGCGTAAGGGGATGTTTGTTACGGCAGCAGAACCAGCCCATCCTGACTGATGCACCAGGTTTCAAAGAGGAGGGATTGCCCCCTGAACTCTGGGCCGCTTGCTCACCCCTGACTCCATGGAATAAAAGCAACTTATCTGATTGACCAGTTTCAAAAAAAGAATTGAGCCTGTAGAGCTCCTTCCTCCACTCTCACTCCTTGAGAAGGGCCTGTCTGCAGACTCTGGTCTTCTCTTGGCTGTGAGGGAAGCTTAGTGTTCGAGGCTCTGCCCCAGAGGGGGAAATTGTCACCACTGCCTGGGCCTGGGTGGGTAAGTCAGCCTGATTCCAGGATTCAGAATTAAGAAGCCCATTGTTGCCACATGCCTAAGTGACATTGTCCAACAGAGCCCTTCTCAGTAATAAAGATGACCCTGGGGCTCCCATCTGCTGACCCCTGTCTGCCTCTCTTAGTTGAGAACTCAGGCAGGAAAACAGGCGGGTCCTCCAACCCCAGCTCCTGTCATCTTGCCCAGCCCTAATCCAAGACTCAATTTCCAAACATCTGTCACTCTTTGGGCAAAAACACGGAAGTCCAATGATGAAATGCAAATCTGATTCCCGAGAGAGCTTTCACAGAATCCTGAATAATATCTCAGGAATTTTTGATTCAGGATTTCTTGGCACCTCGGACATTTTGGGCCAGATAGTTCTCTGCGGTGAAGCTGTGCTGGGCATCGGAGGACGCTGAGCAGCATCCGTGGTCTCTCCACCAGATGCCAGGAGCACCGCCCTCCCTCAGCTGTGACAAGGAGAAAGGTCTCCAGATATTAGCAAATGTCCCCTGGTGCAAAATCACCCCAGCTGAGAACCACGTTTTAGCTGATCTGATTCGGTGTTCAATAATGGCCTCGAGGAAAGGCAGGAGGTCTGGGGAGACCTCTTGGAGGCAGTGGGACTTCTGCCCTTGAAGGACTAAACTAAACAAAGGGTCCTAGGAAAGCATGAGCGAGGGGAAGCTTGGCAGCAGGCGCCCTGGGAGATGGCCGCAGAGCAGGAGGACGGCACAAACAACAGTTGGAACTATTAAATAGCCAACATATAAAATCACTGAGAACCATCTCCAGCATGCGTGGCGCATACAATAAATGTTTGCTACTGTCACTAAAGCAGAATCTCTCCTGGAGTCCAAATAGGGATATCAGTTTAGAGCAACTCGCCATGATTGATTTTGGCATCATTCCTGGTGTTTAACAATAATTTCCTCCAGCCAACGCCTGTGGCTTCTCCCAATGTTATTTTCCCTTCCTGGTCCTGTTGTCAACCTTGTGATGGGGCCGGGGAGGGTCAGACTGGGAAAGAGTCAGCAAAGGAAGGGAAGAATGAGATTCATCCACAATGAACAAAATAGCAACATTTTAAGTAAAGACAGGACTCAATGGGCCCTGGCTGAGAGCCAGCAGTAGAGATGGGCGGGCAGGTGCAGGGGCGGATCCCGTCTTTATTTGAAATGATGTTTTGTTCATCATGGATGTTTTCACATTAATTTTGATTTTTTAAAAACCTTGCAGTAAATTATTGTTTCTCTTGGTTATTGACGTGCCCGTGTCCACCTCTCCTTAATCTGTGTCCAAGGCAAATACTGCACTTGCCTCTCCCACAGTCCCAGCCTGGAGTGGCAGGATTAGGGGGCTGGAGGCCGCTTTTCCAGTAAAGCAATAAATCTGGCAGAGAAGCTTAACCAGGCTTCCTTCAGACTCACCTTTGGATACCCCCGCAGGGAGAACACAACGAAAGATCTTTCTCTGAACATAAAGCACACTTCCATCATCTCATGCCCCCAATATGCCCTTAACCTGCTGTGAAAACTCCACCAGGGGCAACTTTCACAGAAGGGCCTGGGGTGCGTTACCACCCAGCTCGGTATTTAATTACAGGGAGAAATTAATAGTGAAATAAAATGACATTTTTATTTCTAATTTAAGCAGTGTCCTCGACTAAGAGGAAGCTGCCACAGACAAGGCTTGTGAAATAGTTTGCAGAGTTAGGATTTTTCCAAAGCCTTCCCACGGTGCATGGGGTGAGAATTGCGCAGGCTCAGATGCCAGGCCGGGCTTTGCCCGGGGCGAGCGCTAAACCAAGGATCCTCAGGAGGCGAGCGGGCGCCCCCTGCTGGCCTCGACGAGGATTGCTCTTTCCCCTGAAAGGATTCTGCACAAATTTTCAAAGCAAGCCTTTAAGATACATGGGTTACAATAGATCTATTCCAAAGTGTCACAGAGTGTGGGAATGTGAAAAGGCAACGATTTCTCTTGAACAGTTTTTTTAAAGATATCTTCAAAAGATAAAAGTTTTCAATGATGAACTTGGTGGTGGGTATGACAGCAGGTGCAACTTCTACAAGAGGGCACCTGGCAATGGCCACCCAAATTTTACATGGGTGTCACATACCATTGACTCGGTGTTTTCCCTGTGGTGACCTATCCAACAGATTAATCACTGAGAAACTGAGGTGCAGCCAAGTTATGTGACTCACTCCAAATGAATCTTGGGGTTGGAGAGTCGGCTAAAACTTCAGGTCAGCCAATAGCACATAGAGGCTAAGAAGATGGCTTTAAAACTGAAATCTGGTATGAAGGATTAAAAAGGGTTTTGATGAAAATAGTATGTTCTGAACGGGGAAAAAAGAAAGTAAAACTTTAGTTTAAACTGAAATGGAGACTAGAGGGAGGTGTTTATTCGATCCTAGACGTGTTTATTATAAATAAAAGGAGGATTTCTGACTATGGAGCAGGACATTGACACTGATTTTAAAACAGTATAGTTTGGGGGGATGCACTTAACTTTGATAATAAATGTTACATATTTTGGAGTTACAGACTTGAGGTCTCCATCACTAGAAACAATTGGGCCAGGTCTGGGCTGACAAAATGCCCACATTAGGGTTTTGGAAGCAGAGTCAGTACTTTGTACTGAACAGTCGTGTTTTCCTTTATATCTCAGTGGAATCTAAATTTAAAAGAATGTTTTGCCCTCTTCTGAAAGCCTTAGAAATTCTTACTGTGAGGATGTGCTGGTGTTCGTTTTTCTCAGCAATCCCAAAACCCAGAAGACGTTGCCTCCAGCACCCTCCTTGACTTTTATTTTCAAATACCACCCAAGATGTACCCTTCAAGTCAAATTTCCCGTAGCCAGGCAATCCTAATCATCAGGCGAAAAAGGGCACCG
The DNA here is from genome assembly GCA_031878705.1 of Tapirus indicus. Classification (NCBI taxonomy): domain Eukaryota; kingdom Metazoa; phylum Chordata; class Mammalia; order Perissodactyla; family Tapiridae; genus Tapirus; species Tapirus indicus. The sequence continues at coordinate 99,716,528 of CM062923.1, read as the reverse complement.
GCTCCCCCAGCTGTCCCGACGCTGCACCGACCTGTGTTTAATGCCCGGGAAGCAGACGTCCCGACGGCCGTGGGAGAGAAAATCAGGCTGTGTCCTCAAAAGCAGGAATTCCAGTTCTAAAACTGCTCTCAGTGGTTGCTGCTCCTTTCCTCAGCTTCGTGAAACATGACTGGATTTCTCGGGAGTGAAACAAATTGGTTTACATTTACAAAGAACAAATGGCTGGGGGCTGGCCCGGTGGCGGAGCCGTTAAGTTCGCGCTCTGCTTCACCCACCCCGGGTTTGTGGGTTCGGATCCCGGGCACGGACAGACACACAGCTTTCCAAGTCACACTGTGGTGGCGTCCCATATAAAGCAGAGGAAGATAGGCACGGATGTTAGCCCAGGGCTAATCTTCCTCATAAGAAAAAAAGAACAAATGGCTGGAGTGATTAGCTGTGCCTAATCTGTCTTATTTAGAGTTTGATGTCTGCCCACTGGGTTCTGAGCTCCCCAAGAGCAAGGACCATATCTTTCCTCTCTAGCCTGGGGCATTGCACACAGTAGGCATTCAGAAAACAGTAACAATAATATCTAACACTTACATGGTACTTACTATGTGTCAGACACTGTTCTAAGCACTTGGCATATGTGAATTCATGTGATCCTCATAACAACCTTATTATTAGCTTATTTTATAGAGGAAACTGAAGCACAGAGAAGTTAAGCAACTTCCCCAAGGCCACACAGCTAACAAGTAGTGGAGCCTGGGTTCACACCCAGGCCACCTAACTCTAAAAATCTATTTTCTTAGCCACTATTCCAGTGGTTCCCCAACTTGTCTACATGTTAGAGCCACCTGGGGAGCTTCAAAAATACACCCCAGGGATCGTGATTGATTAGTCTTGGGCGTGGCATGGGTTTGGGAATTTTAAAAGATCCTCCCATGATTCCAATATGCAGACGACTTTTGAGAACCACTAACATTATACTATCTGCCTCATTACCCAGCAAATGTTTGCTGAATTTAATTTGCTCCATGTGGAACTGCTTTCAGGAATACAAACAAGCCCAGCAGATAAAAAAAAAAAAAACTATCTCGGGTAATAGCAAATTATCTCGGAGTGCAACTAATTGTAATTCCAACGGAGTATGTGCAGAGAGCATGGGTCTGGAGTCAGACAATCCTGGATTCAAATTCCGAATTATGAGGTGCATGTAGCAGAGTCTGGCTAGGTGCTCACCATCTCCAATTTCCTTCCTTCCTAGGCACACAGCAAGACTACATTACCTGGGGGCCCTTGAAGGATCACATGAGAGAATTCCGGACAACAGAATGTGGGCAAAAGTGACGTCTCCTAGGCCTGGCCGTAGCGGTCCTCCTGTCTCCCCCGTGCAGCGATCCCAGTGGAGGATTCTGAAGTTCCGGGGCAGGAGAGATACAAGATGGAAGGACCCCGGGTTCCTCCATCACCGCTTGGAGGAGAGCTGTCAGCAGATATTCAGGAGCACCGACTGGACTCTGTGAATGAGAAACTTCTTTTTGTTAAGCTGCTGTGATTTGGGGGTTTATCTGTCATTAGTGACTCGTGTTCCTTAACTAGTACATTGTGTGGCTTTGGATAGATCACTTAACCTAAGCCTCTGTCTTGTCATCTGCAAAATGAAGATAATAGTACAAATACAAATAAGGCAATTCTCGAGTGCTGGGTAGTTGTCATTTGCCCCTCCAGATCCACTCTCCACCGTGCTCTCTACCCAGGAGGCTGAGCGTTGGACACTATATGTAAGTTGGGTTCCACCTATGGGAGGCTCCGGCAGGAGATGGGAGGCTGGAAGACTGAGGATGGGGATTTCTTGGCCCCCTCTGGTGACTTTGCTCTACCTAAGGCCACAGCTGCTGTCAGGCAGCCCTCTCCTTCAGCTCCAGGTTCTGTGAATCACTCTCCCTTCGTCCCTTCAGGCCTGCGAAGGGGCTTAGCATCGCTTCAGTCTCACGGTAGACAGAATGGAGGAGGGGCACTGTGTTCCTGTCTCCAAGGAGAGCAGTAAAAGGCGAGAAATCACCACTGACTCACATGGCGGAGGCCCAGGACAGGCCCAGAGCTGAAAGTGGAAGAGGCACCAAGTCTTTCTGCAGCCCTGAGTCAGCCCCAAGGTCCCTGTGGGTCTCCCTTGCCCCTACCCACCTGTGCCAAGTAAGTAGTCCCTTCCTTACACCCTCCGCAGTCGCCGGAGTGGCCATGTGCTTCCCACCAGGACCGTGGCCGATGCTGCATGTGAATGCCACACCGCTGAGTGCGGGACGGAGGAGTCGTCATGGAGTGAATAATCAACAAATGTTGAATTTTCATTTTATGTATTTTATTACTTATTGCTAAAACCAAGAAAAAGTGAAATTACATTGAATAAAGGACATCTTCAGGCATTAATCATGTGATCTTGGGCAAATAACTTCCCCTCTCTGGGCTTCATTCTCCTCAACTGCTGAGTATGTAGGAGTAGATTACCACTAGGTTCATTCGTTCGTTCATTCACTCACGTCCCTCATTATTAATTCTGGGCAAGGCCCTGTGCTAGGTACCAAGTATACATGTACCCTGCCAGGCAATAAATAGGGAAACAAATCAATATAGATTTATAAAGTGAGACAAGGGCCACAAAGTTTTGTTTTAAGGAGTATTATAACAGAGAATAAAGAGGTAGGTCAGGTGGCCGGGACTGTCTGAAAATGGTGACCTTTGAGCTGAGCTAAGGAGGAACCAGGCTGAGCATTCTGGACACAGAAGGAACGTGGGAGGCCTCCCAGGCACAGCTCTCGCTCCAGGCTGCATATTATTCTCACCAGGGGAGCTTTTAGCCCAGTGTTTGCACTGGGGGTTTTTGCCTCCCAGGGGACGTCCGGCCATGACTGGAGACATTTTTGGTCTTTACAGTTGGGGAAGACGTTGCTAACGTGCATCTACTGGGTAAGGCCAAGGATGCTGCTCAACATCCTACTATGCACAGGACAGCCCCACAACAGACTTCTCCAGCCCCAAATGTCGAGTGCTAAGGTGGCGAGACTCTGATTCAGCCCCTTTCTCAGATTTTAATTGGTGGTGAGTGGGGCCTGAGCTTCAGCATTAAAACAAAAAAATTGTCGAGGTGGCTCTAACCCCTGCTTAGGGGATGTGGCAGAACTGAACCACTAGAGCGGCCGGCACCCAGCCGGGAGAGGGGCTGGAGCAGGTGAAGAGATGGATAGGCAAGTTTGTTCTGGCTCATGTATTCTAAGAGCCTTTAATCTCAATCTTCTAGCAAAATTCCTTTCTTAGTTTCCTAATTAGTGAAGAGGTTTTACTAATTTAGACAACTGCTCAAGTACCTCTCATATAAAGTCCTAGAATGAGTATGGGTTTGGGAGTCAAACCATGTGACCTTGAGCAAGTTTCTTGACCTCTCTGAACCTCAGTCTCCTCCTCTGGAAGAGACTATAATAACTGCCTCTCAAAGGGGCTATGAGGTTATATAAAGAACATACCACAATACCTAGCACACAATTAGTATCTCATACAGTTCTCTTCCCTCTCTTTCACAACAGCCATGTGTGAAATGTGACTTGTGATTTTTCCCTGATTTCCCAATGTGGATGGTTATATAGTGACGTCTGTCACATCAAAACCTCTTTTAAAGTATTGCCTTTAAAAATAAGTATCTCTTTAAGTGTTCCTTTTATAAGTAAAAATATTCCTCCAAACAGAACAGATTTATCAAGTACTTATCTAGGTCCCTAAGACAAAAACTACAAGATGTGTTCACCACAGGCCCACACTGTAGGGATAAGATAATTAATCTAGTGATTAGTATCCAAAAGGAGGGAAGAGTGGCAAATTTTAACATTATATGCCCTAAATATCTCGGAAACTGGCAGCAAGTAGATACAAGATGTGCTGTCAGAAGTACCAAGATTGTAAAACACCCTTTTCCAATTACAGGGTTGGACACAGACCCATCTATCCCCCACCCCCAAACGTACTTTATACAGGTTTGGGGAACAGTTTTCGGCGAAAGACAAACTCCAAAGAGTAAATATTTTAATTTTCTTCAAGAGTATTCTGTATTCTTAATTTCATATTTTAAATAGTCACACTAAGTTACAGTTCCACAAAAATATTCATACAACATCAGTATTCTTAAAGTGTTCACATACATCCAGAATGACCTTAATTAGGAAAATCAGAAAACTTAGCGATGACAGTCAACGTACACAACGTATGTTCTTTTACTTGTGGTGAGATCAGTTCAACGTCCAAAGTCAGTCAGGATGGACTACCACCCGACCTGAGCTCGGTGCCCTACCAGACTCTGCAATGAGAAAACAAATGGTCCTGTGTGACTGACAAGTTACACAAACAATGTAAGACAAATCCAACGAGAAATTGGAAGCTGCCATTTCATATATACAAAACACACATGAAACAGCAAAGTAAACGTATGTTTTGAAAGAGGGGCTGCTGTTCCAACCACCCAGAGCATTGGAGATGTCACTGAGCCATCACATTCACAATCTCTTGGAACATGCAGACAGCACGCTGGTGCTTATCGTGAAGCAAGATGCTCGAAACCAAGAGGCCAACAGTTGTTACAGGAGGCGAAACTCTCTCTCTAATCCCTATGTTTTAAAAAACTGCCGACATTTCAAAATATGAATTGTTGAAACTCACTTAAATTTCTTGTCCCAAAAGAAGCCATTATGGTGGTTAGAACACCTTTTCTAACTCTGATTTGCAGGTGCTACGATGAAAGGAAAATACTTCTGATTTAAACTGGCTGACTTGCAAACTGTGCATATGAAGTCTATAAAGGGAGTGTGGCTAGCATGATGTTGAGATAAAAATAAATTGGCATTAAAGCACTCAATTATTCTTGTATGAAAAGACTGACTGTATCTTCCAGTAAATAGAAATAAGATTTCTTGGTAATGAAAGAAATCTTTTTTCCTGCATTATCTATACACTATACAAATAACCTTCCTTTTTAACCTAAGACCCACAAATTTATATTTGACTTATTCTATTTGATACCGACTGGTATGTCCAGTTGATGCATTTGCAGATACGAAAGAATATCTCTCTGTTTGCATAGTCCCTTACTCTCAAGGAACTTAAAGAACTTTAAAGACATTCTCTCATGTCTTAAGTAGGTCAAGAGGATATGAAGGAAAACAGGGAATAAGACGGCTCACTACAGAACACCGGCCCCGCCACTCCCCACAATCCTGAGGAGTTATACCCAGTGCAGGTGTAAGAAAACTGAAGCCAAGTTAAATGATTTCTCTTAAGTCACGTAGCTTTTTACAATATACGAAATTTAAATTAATGTTAAGACAATTAATTGCTAATCCTAAAACCACTTAGTACAAGTGTGGATTCCTCACTTTACATTGCTTAACTTCAGCTCTGCTTGCATCTGTGCACCCATGTGAGGGTGCACATGGTCAGAGAACCTGAAATGAAAGACACTCGCGGAGACGCACCACTTCTGGACGAGCAGCCCCCACAGGCGCAGACAACTGTTTGGAAACTGAATAAAGGCACTAAACCTACAGAACACAGTTTGTAAAGGAAATTGTTAAGAATTCCCTTAAAAGCTGGAAATATTTTAAAAGCATTTAAAAGTGACACATGGCAGGAAGCAGGAAACACTGGTTTTTAGTATTTTTGCCATTTTAGATGCACTGCTATTTGGGAAGATATTTTTTCTTAAAGTGAGTTTTGCATTATAAAAATATTGATGTTAAAAAAACGTGCTTAAGTGGGAATCCAAATTGTACGCCAACTTTATTAAAATGAAAGTCTTCTGCTCCGATGTCTGGAAGTAACATCGTATTATATCAATCCTGAAAGGCAAATGTTGAGTGGACACTTTACTTGTAAGTAATAGGAATCGGGACGGACAGGAAGGGAAACTGAGGGATCCAAATCAGGCCCCTTCAAGAGAAGACAGCCTTGGTCTTCACTGCCTTTACGTTTGGGATGTAAGGCAGACTTAACATGCTCCGATAACACTGGGCTCTGCAACTCACTGACGGATCTGGGTCAAGCCTGCTTGCCTGACTCCTGGGGGACTCATGCAGCCACAAGTGGATGTGTGCAGTCTGCTCCACGCAGGAGGGCCACGTCAAGTCAGTCGCACAGGCACTGTGGCCATTCAGAACTGCACTCCTCTAAGAGAGCCAAGATCTAAAGGAGCCCACAGCTGCTCCACGTGTGATGTGACCAGAGTGCTCTCATTCAGCAACGCCACCAGTCTGAGGTGTCACAGGTCTGAGGCACTCTGCTGAGCATTACACCCCATACCATCACTCTCTCACACACACACTCACACACATGCACGCACACCCTAATCATCTGAAAATCTCTGTTGGGCCTTGTCGTAAGAAACCCCTTCATTTATACAGAGGGACGCTGAGGCTTAGAGAAATTAAACGTCTTGGTCAAGTCATCTGCTTGGTAAGTTACAGATCTGGCAACCCAAGGATCCTGCCTAACACTCTTTTTACTGTGTGGTCGCAACACAAAAGACATTTTTAAAAAAGAAAAAATTAGGCATACTTAATAGTGCAGAAGTGTTCAAATATATATCGGTCTTCTTCATAAACATCTCAAGTAAAGAGCATACTGGTTAAACCTACAACAAATAGAGCCTTGACACTGAATCTTTCTGACACACAAGGTTTCTGTTCCCAAACATGGGTTCTATCGACAGCAGGTGCGAACAGAGAGAGAACCATGGAGATTACATTATAAAGATATACGTTTAAATGGGATTTATAAACCTGATTTATCAAAAGACGGGTTCATTTGCAACTCAGAGTGCAAAGAAGAGGGTGATTATTTCTCCCTACATCTAATTGAACTTTAAGTATAACTATGGAAAATATATTTGAAAGTTAAAGAGATTTAAAATTTTTAAGTCTGATCGAGTGTTTTTCAGTTTGATTAATCATCACAGATAACATACATAGCATGTTCCATTGTAAAAGAAAATGGAGAATACTGGGGTCGATGAGCAGGGTGGTAGGATGTGCCCCAGAAGCAGGCTGGACTCTTCACGATAATGAAGAGCAATAGCTAGTGCTGACTCAGGATCACGGTCTCCATGGCCTCCACCGAATTGGGACAGAGCAACAAACGGTTCTGTGATGCTTAAACAGCTAGTTACTCTGAGAATTGCCCTTTTAAGTTTTTCATCAGTAAAAAGGAAAGAAAATAAAATTAAATGCTACTTAATACAATTTTCATAAATTTTAAATGTTCAGATTTTTGGTTTACATTGCTTTATTGTTTAGAACATTTAGAGAATGAAATTGACTTGTCATTTTCCAAACCCCAAACTGAAGTGTAGTTCATTTTCCAAATTCACCTCGATGATATTCCCCCCACTTTAGAAAATGAGAAGTCATATCATGCAACTTTACACAGTGGATGAATACAAAGACCTACAATTTCTTCCTCTAGATTAATCTACAGTCAGGGACTGGGTTCTTGAGAACAATTTCCCACTCACTCCTAGGTAATGATTTACTTGATATTAACCAAAATCAATTTTGAGAAAGTGTTCCCAAGCATCTTGGGATAAATCATAGTATTGCATCTATGAATATGCTCGAAGCAAAGCAAAATATTCATGGAAGCATAAAACAATTTTACCTTTAAATAAAAATACTTTATTCATTCCTGACAGGTTATCAAAATGTACATTGTTAACCAAGTAAAAATGGTACTTTGAAATAGTTAACTAGGGCATATTTGGAGGATTTTTGGTTAATTTTAAAAGAGTAAAAACCACTTCCAATCTCCCTTTCCACACATTCCTAACAAGATGCACTACACCTGCTTAAAATTGAACATATAAACAATCATATGGGCCCCTGTTCATTATAGAATGCAGTTTCATTTACACTTAAAATAAATGAAAGCTATTACATTTGAGTTACCCTCCTTTGCCTAAAACTTTCAGACTTACTCTTTACATGAAGAATATAGCACGACCTGTATTAAACTAAACACACACACACACACACACACACACACACGATAAAGTGCAACACAACAGAACACGTCTGCAACATTCCCCTTCTCAAATTCCCACAGGAGGCCTTTCCGAGTTACTGGAAACAAGTTGTTCCCGAGTGCGCAGACACTAAATCCAACAGACTAGGTTATGTTTTCCTCACTGATATTTATATTGAAAATCCTATTTGCTTTGCTTTCCCTGTGGCTTCTCTCTCTCATTCTCAATGAAAGTTTCGAAGCAGTGATTCTTTTTAAACCTTGAGAAAAATCAACTCCTTGGAGCAACATAAATAGTGCTTTCAAAGTGTGCAAATGTTTTTGAGCTCTCTGTACTGTAAAAGGAGGTTTCCAATGATGTCTCATTTCTAACAAGGAGAATTATAGTCACTTAATAAAAGCAAGCATTCGACTAACTTGGCAGCAAATGCTTTAAGGACTTTTGACACCAGCCACCAAACACTTCTATAGGCAAGTACCAAACTAGCCCTAACATGTCAGAAGTTTTTGGTTGCACGTTGGTTTTGATATTAAATTATTTAACTAAGAAATGCTTTTGTTCCTGAGATGAGCAAAATAAAATTAAATGAGTTCCCTCTAAAGCTGCCAATGGGCCACTGTGCTCCTTATTTCTACCCTCATTATCTTCATAAAGAATCATGTCTGAAATATCAGTCTTCCCCATGGCGCCATTTCTGTGATTCGTCCTGCCGAACATCTGGTCTAATTTGGTTTCTCATGCCACCCAGCACGTTTGATGTTGCTTCCGTGGCAACAATCAGAGGTTTCACCACCGCTGGAGGAATCTGGCGCAGCACTTCGCCCACGGCACCAGTAACCCCTCTGCTCTCGTGTTCTCGAGCTGCAGTTTCATAAATGGTCTGAGCCGTGTCCGTAATTCCCTGAAAGGGGGAAGGGAGAAGAGGAGTAAATTACTGGTCAGAAAACTCTCTAAATTATCCTATAACACACACTTTAGTATAGTTAATCAACTTTATCTTTGTAACTAGACCAAAGAAAACCTGCTTGTGAGACAACTCAGGATAGTTATTTTTATGACAAAATTCTAATTGTACGGGAAAGTAAGAGGCAATTATGATGATTTCGTATTTTGTTGTGACACTTGTTTACAGAAAATGTAGCTAAACTACAATTTCACATACAAAAGCTTACAGAAATATTTAATGATCCAAAGGTAGCTTTTCTGGCACTATTAATCACTCTAGTTAAATCGGAGCAATCAAAGCTTCTGGAATAAATATAATCAGTAAAAAAAATATGGTGATAGTTCCTTTGATTCAACTCTAACAAGAAAACCTAACTCTACTAAGATCCAAAAAATTATTTTTTTTTAATTACTGGCTATGTACAAGAAAAGATAACTGTGAAACATTCAATTAAGATAAAAGGCTAAGTAGAACATTTTATTGGATTAAATAGAGAAAATTCTGAGAACATAAGACAGGACATGTTTAATAATTAGAAACAAAGCTTCTGTAGAATTTTTTAATCTTTCTAATAACTGTATAACACGAAAATAATCATGATTGCTAAGCTTTAAAGCTGAACATATAAATGTGTAGGTCAAGCCAAAGTGGTAAAACTTCACATGTGACTTTCAAATCTCTACCATTTGTCTAACTCAGAAATCCCTTAGGGGACACGAGGGCTGTTCCACTGTGACCATTACAGTGAAGGGCACAGCACAAAGACCTTTGGGCTCCCCAGGGAAATCAAGGAACCTTGCCCTAACCCAGAATCTAGCCATCACTTTGACAAGCTAGCAAGAGTATCATTTCTACCTAGCACAGCAGGCAAAAACATGTGTACCACAGGGGAAAAAAAAGGAAGTCCAAAAGAACTTAAAAAAAAAGGAAGTGCTAATTTTTAAAACTTTCTACAAGATAATAGCCAGTAAGTGAAACTGTGACTACAATGAAGAAAATGCTTACAGTGTACACATTTGCCCACATCATCTTCCTCCACCCTCTCCCAGCTCCCCTCCAACCCACAAACAATAAGCAGGTATTAGTTTATTATAATGATTAACACCACCAAGTCTGGAGACAACAGAAGTAAATTTAAATCTCAACTGCATCACTTAGATGTGTGACCTTAGACATCCTTTAAATGGGGAATTAAAATACTGTGGTGATTGTCAGAATTAAATGAAATAATGTAGCTAAAGAGCTTGGCACAGCTTAGCACTTAGTACTAAGTGTTCATTAAATGATTCCTAGTTAACTCCTACTACCCTCACCACAACCACCTGACTACCACAAAACAGAGTTATGTAAAGCAGGGGTCGGCAAACTCGCTCGGTAAAGAGCCAGATGGTAAATATTTGTGGGCCACACAGTGTCTGTTGCACGCGCTTCTTTTTCATTTTCTTTTTACAATCTTTAAAATTGTAAAAATCATTCTTAGCTAGAAGGTCCACACAAAAACAAGGCCTGGTCCAGATATGACCTGCGAGCCACCATTTGCAGACCCCTAATCTCAAGGATGAGCCTATCTGTGAAACACATGGGATGTCTTCTCTTGATCTTTGAGTTATCAACATCTAAAAGGAAAAAGAAATTTATCATCATTTAGGGACCTCTATTTAAAAAGTTTTTTAATAGAGAATTCAGATTGAGTCTAATCAAGCACACCCTACATCCCAATCCCTGCCTACTATTCTCCCCCTCCCTTCCTTCCTTCTTCATGTTGACCATGTTAGAGAAAGAGAACTCGACGTTAGACCCAGATACCCGGGTTCCAACCCTGGCTCCACTACTGACTCGCCATGTACACTGGGGAGGCCATTCTTGCTGAGCCCATTTCCTCATCTGTAAGGTAGGAATACCATCTATCTTTAAGAGGTATTATACACTTACACACAGTAAGCACACAAATATTTATTTTAAAATGAATACAGATTAAATTAGGCAAGCATTTTGCGAATTGCAAAGTGCTACATATCCAAATGCTATTATATCCTGCTGCCAACTGCCCCTGCTATGCCTTGAACCCAGGATAATTTTTACAAACCTGATTTCTAACATGTATGCTGAAAACTGGTGCAATCCTGCCACCTGTAGGAGAAGGTCTGACTGGTAATTCTCTCTCTTTATTCTCCCAACTAAATCTCTTTTTAAGAAAGGTGACCAGGGGTCTTGCCTTTATTTATCCACTAATCATTTCTTGGGGGCCCTACCTCAGTGGTCTTCCCACTGTTTGGGACCACAGAGGCTACTTCTGTCAGGTAAAGGCTGTCCCAGGCACTTCTGCCTGTCAGAATACGATGAAGAAAAATATCTTTAATGAAATCCTAATACACGAATCACAAGTAACATGACCTCAAACTTCATATTAAAAAGAATGTCAAAACAGATTAAGACAGGGAATGCCCCTGACAACACCCATAAAGACCCAGGGTTCACTGGTGCAACTACATTGCAATTTGGCAATGCTTAATAAATGTTGAGATTCACATAGTTACAAATCACCAATTCCACCCTTAACAACTTATTGCACATATAAACAAAGGGACATTTATACGAACATTCCTACAGCAGTGTTTTAGAGAAAAAAATAGAAACTGTTCACCAACAGGAAAATAAATAAATTATGTTATATTCATGCAATGAAATACTACAAAACAGTTTAAATTAGATTTACATATATCAACATCGATATACCTTGAAAGACATGTTACAGAATGAAATAAATAATGATACCATTTATGTTAACTTTTAAAATATAAACAATTGTATGTTTTGCTTATGAATACACACTTATACAATAAAACTATAAAAACACGTACAGAAAAAATATATACCATCTTGAGAATAGTGAAGGCACAGGAATGGGATCCAGGTGAGTGATTTACCTGAAAAGTTATATGCCTAAACAAATCTGAGGTAAACACAGTAAAGTATAAAACGTGTGAAATCCAGTTGGTGAGAATGTGGTGTTTGTTCTAGTGCTCCTTGCTTGCTTCTGCGTGTCAAGAGCGCCCGTCTTTCCGCTCTATCACTACTCTTCTCGTAAGCCTATCAGTCGCAACGTAGCCCTCTTCTCTTACCTCACACAGGGATCTGCATTCGCTATTGGTAGCAGTTCCAAATCCACTCCCAGAGGTTTCTTGGGAACAAATTCCAACCACGGAATGCTCTTTAGATGAAAGCCAGGAAAGCAAGCAAACTGGTTTTGGCTCATCCACTCAAGTGTTCACTTACCTCCTTCACAACACTGTAGGCCTTGGCCACACCTTCCCTTAGGTCCACTGGCTGGTGGGCTAACCGGTGATGAGGAAACCTTTTGATCTTCTTGGGCTCGATAGAAAGGGTACCAGGAGACACCATGTCATAAGCAGTCTCTGCTGCTGCCTGGGTCATCGTAACAGAAAGTAAGAAATGAATCGGAAGGGAGTCTGGAGAGCTGTGCTCCAACAGCGCACTTCCTACAGGGAGGGAGGAAGAGCAGAGGGACTCACACGCCCTGACACCGGCACTTCTGCAGTGTGTGAGTTCTATACAAGAATCTATTACTTTTATAACAGGAATATTAAAGTGCACATTAAAAACTAATATCTGGATTAAGCTGATTTTTTCAGTCCCTGCTCTGTCCTCTGAGAACACTCTCCATGTTACCAGGTTAGTCGAGAATGCACAGTCTGTGGACAACTGGATACGGTCAAGTGGTGCTTAATACTTAATATAACAAACTTTCATACAACTACTATAATGCTTTCTTTACATTTAGCAATGATCTTTTCACATAAATGTGGTAAAATCAATCCTCGGCTAACTTAATGGTTATAATTTACCTGGAATAGGCAAACAAATCTGACACTGTATTCCACTGCTTTGTGCTACTAATTATACAACACTGGACAGCTAAGCAATAAAAAAAGCATGATATTAAATCACAACAAATAAAATACCTATTCTCAACATTTTGTATATTTTCACAGTATCATTTTAAAACGAAATAACCCAACCATTTCACAATGGCTCTTCCTCTTTGTATAGGTTAAGGTGGACCACGGAAAGATACCTGTATGGTCTGAACCATTCTGTTTGTGAGTTCTAGAGCAGCCATCGCTGTTGAGGTGCCAAAGGAGGCAGCGCCTCTCTGAAACCCTCTGACGATGCGACCGTCCTTCCGGTACTGCTCTATTGGTAACCAGACCAGGTCCTTCAGGCCTTGCACTAGAACAACAGTCAACAAGAGAAGTCAGCTGGAGCACGGAGCTCAGATCCCTGCTATCGTTCTAACCCTGGGGTTTGAAGCGCTGAAATGGAAGGCAGTTCTGTATGTATGACTACACATGTAGGTTTTCTGGAAAGATGGTCCTCACACAGACTCTCAAAGGCATCCATAACCCCAAAAGGATTAGGTAACACTGATCAGGCAAAATAAACTACCTTTTGATTAAAAAGGAAAACTCACCCAATTGTACTAATGAATGCATAGGCCCAACACCTCCCAGGATTCCTGGTAGTTGGTTCTTCTTAATGTCAGTAAGCCATTCAGTGATTGCATATGAGAATAATTTGTCAACACCTAGCAAACTAGAGGAAATGACTATTAGTATATACAAAGAAAAAGAAATTTACAGATTGAGACAAGTTTGGGGAACCTTTTTTTTACTTAAGACAAAAAAAAATTACAAGGACCAAACATTACAGACATTCAGGGGCCGCCCGGTGGCGCAGCGGTTTAGTCCGCGCTTGGCAGCCCAGGGTTCGCGAGTTCGGATCCCAGGCGCCCGCCGACGCACTGCCTGTCAGCCATGCTGTGGCGGCGTCCCATATAAAGTGGAGGAAGATGGGCATTGATGTTAGCCCAGAGCCAGTCTTCCTCAGCAAAAAGGGGAGGATTGGCAACAGATGTTAGCTCAGGGCTGGTCTTCCCCACAAAAAAAAAAAAAAATTACAGACATTCAATCTGAATATATACATATATAAGTACACACACATATATATAACCCATATGTAATGTTAATAATTTCTACAAGGCTTAGGTAAGATGTATAAGTGTGTTTCTCCACTGTTCTTATTTCCTGAACATCTAAAGCTCTGGCATAGGATTAACTCAACATCTATAAATTGCCACATGGTTCTTAGCTACTAAGAATTACTACCTTGTAAACTTCCAGTCTTTTCACTAAATAAGCTAATTTACAACTTTGGGAAATTTAAAAAAATATAACTATAGCTGTTTTTGAAAACCACTACTCTGTTCAAACTACTACTTCTCTCTCAGAATAAAAATTAGCCCCTAATCAGTAAGAATCCTCTAAAAATGAGCTCTCTGCAGACAATACTGTATAATAATTAAATTATATATGCTTGCTGGGAAAACTCAATTTTTAATTTGTTGTAAACTTTAGTAACTACACCTTTTAGACTCATATAATACATCAACTTACCCATGTCGATAGAAAAGCCTCTTCAGTTTTAGTTCAGAGCAGTTTAACTGGGCCAGACCAATCAAAATCCCGGCTAACGTACCCTTTAAAATTAAAAAAAGGCCAGATTAATCTGTAAATTGAGAGATTCAACATTTAAAATAGTTATTATTTGGGAAAGTCAAAGCAATATTCACTAATGAGGCTAAAACTCTTAAAATATTTACAGCAAAAAATACATATTTTATAATATGTATGACCCAATTTATATCAAATTTTACTCATGGGATCTTAATTATATTTAATTTACTTTAAAAACAGAATTAAATTTTAAAATTTTGTACTTCATTTCAAACATATATATAAACTATGACAGAAAAAAGGTTTAAAAAAATTTTAGTCCATTAGAAAAAAAATGAGATAATTTTGTAGAGCATATTTATGCAAAGTTTCCAAACCTGATCCATTGATACATGTTTGCCATGGTAATCAAGTCGAATAGGAACTTCTGATGTGAATCTAAATTCTCTGAAGATAAAGAAAGGAGGGAAGTTACTTATATTCAAAATTACTAATAATTTAAATTAGATATAAATTAATTTGTTCAACTGGAGAATAGAAACAAAACCACAAAATAAATAATGTGAATATCTTAAGGCCTAAATAAAAGAGAACGTCTTTTAGTTCTACCTTTTCTTGAGGTTAATATAACAAAAACTGATGTTAGTCATCCTATAAATTGTATTTATTTTATTATATTTAAACTTTCTCACAAAAACCTTTTCCTAGTTTACTAAATAATGTTTATGTTAGAAAAATTTATTCTGGCAGATATTCTCAATTCATAGAGAAAACAAATAAAAGCAACCTTTAAGATTAAACCAAATAATTTAATCACTACCAAGAAGTAAAAAAGAGAAGAGGTAAGGTAATTATTTTAGCTCCATGATGAAGTAGAAAGAGCCAGAAAACATGGACATGAGTCCCAGGTTTACCAGTTATATGGGATGCAATCATGGGCAAGTAACTTAAACTCTCTGAGCCTAAATGTCTTTGTCAGTAAATTTAAAAAATACCACGTACATTGGTGAATTTTCATGAGCATTCTTGAAATTAACGCTTGTAAATAGGATACCAACACACAAATATTAGGAATGCTGAGAATGAAATTATGATTATACACTGATGGTATACATCAAACAAAAGGAGCTGGTTTCCAAAGCTGGACTGTAAATTGGAACCTGAAACACATTTTTCGTACAGAATTAATGTCAATGGTTATAGCCTAAGCCATCCCAAAAAAGTCCACTTAACTGCAGTGAGATGGAAATGCTGCATTTACATCAATCACCACAAGAAGCCTGGAATCCCAGGTCCCCTCATCTTCTGAATACTCATCTGCATTCAGTTCTCGGAGCAACAGCCCCTCGACATCCGCCTGTCTGCCTCTTCCTTTCTTGTTCTTTTTCTCTTTATGGCACATACGAGGACAAATCATATATTTTAATTATTTGTAAGCTCAATTAAATAGGGGTTTTTCTCTACTTTGTTCAGTGTGCCTCAAACAAACACTGGCATATATATAGTAAGTGCTCAATAAATATCTGTGGAATGAGTAACTGTTTTGCAGATGGGATCATTATGCCATCATTTGGAAAGTGCACTGAATTTGGGATTAAGACTGTGTTCCAGCCCTGGCTCGGCCACTAACTAACTGTGTGGTCTTGAGCAAGTCAACTCACCTCTCCGGGCACTAACTTCCTCATCTGTGAGGTGAGTAATTTGGACTGTACCACTGATTACCACCCCAGGGTCCTGGACCCTCTAGGAGCTTTTGAGAATAGAAACAGAAATCTACAAGCTACTTTAAATAGTCTAATGAGAAAAATAAACGTTAACCTAAGTAAGTTAAGTAAGGCTATACAAGCTGACTAAAAAGTGTCAAATTTCTTTGCTTTCAGACCAGAAGTGTAACCATTTGATTTCTTTTTTTTTTTTTGTGAGGAAGACCAGCCCTGAGCTAACATCCGTTGTCAATCCTCCTCTTTTTGCTGAGGAAGCCTGGCCCCGGGCTAACATCCGTGCCCATCTTCCTCTACTTTATATGGGACGCCGCCATGGTATGGCTGACAAGCAGTGCGTCGGCAGGCGCCCGGGATCTGAACCCGCGAACCCCGGGCTGCCAAGCGCGAACTAAACCGCTGTGCCACCAGGCGGCCCCCAACCATTAGATTTCTTTTATATTTAACTGGTGTTTACAAAAAACAAACTGGTAGTTTATACGTGATTGATATAAAATGAGAAAAATTATTACTTATGATACACAATTTTTTTGGTAGAAAAAAATTTTAAAACTAAAAAGATCAACGTGGAAAGATAATAAAAAAGGTTCTTCTTTTGTGGTGAAAAAGCTTAGAACCACCAGAGATCATCTATCCCAGGATCTTCCCAATTCTAATATTCTATTATTTTTTTCTATCTATTTTCATCAGTATACAAGGTATTTAAAACATGAAAACACTTTAAAATAGTCACATTGCCCACTTTGGGCCATACCTGAAGTCGAACCTCAGAACT
The DNA here is from genome assembly GCA_031878705.1 of Tapirus indicus. NCBI lineage: Eukaryota > Metazoa > Chordata > Mammalia > Perissodactyla > Tapiridae > Tapirus > Tapirus indicus. The sequence goes on along the minus strand of CM062923.1, from coordinate 99,699,514 downwards.
TAGAGGGAAAGAATTTGGGGACCACTGATGTCAATGGGAGAGGAGTACAGAAAACCAGGCAAGGTAGCTAATTGTCCTCACAACACAAGTGGCTTTGATCTTTATCCCTTCTCCTTTCAACAGAGCCAAGACTCCATCCCTCCCAGCAAAGGTTGGGAAAGAAGGAAGACGGGGAGAATAAACGGGTCTGGCAACGAGGATAAACCCCAGTGGGTTAGGAAGGCTCAAGAATGACAGAACAGTGAAGAGGAGGGCAGACAGAAAGCACCCAGCCGGGAAAAGGCAGGAACACCAGGGTTGGGAGGAAGAGAGGGACAGAAGGAAGAAGCTAAGAGGAAAAGGAAATTCCTACCACAGAATCAAGAGAGACGAATCCTGAACCAGGGTTACTATGTGAAAATGAGAGGTGCAAGTTAGGTGGGGACCACATACAAGTAAATACACCACATGATTATTTGGCACTGCAAAGAAAAGCCGGTGTAACCTCATGATTTCCGGTACACAAATGCATTAAAGAACAGTCTTCGAAACTCTAAAATCACTTCATTTGTTATCAAAATTAAATGATTTACCTAAAAAACACAGGCTGATCACTAAATGACGCTTCTTCAGCTGAGAAGTCCTCCTCTTCCTCCCCATTAACCACTTCCACAGAACTGGCACTGCCATTCTGGGAAGGCTGCTTTGGCCCAGGGAAAGAAAGAACTAGATTTGGCTCCTTTGAGGTGCTTAAATGCCTTGGCAAACTGCAGGTGACATCAGCTCCAGGAGACTTTTTAACTGAGAATGTAATGTGCACATTTGAAAAATTAGGTATGCTTCTTCAGAGCAACCACTTAAATCAATCTAGATTTAACCTGTTTTGCTAGATTTCATTTAAGAAACACAATTACTACTACAGAGAAAATAAACTTTCACCTTTTAAATGATTACTTTTACATAAACTACATTTGCATAATTTAATAAAAGTAAACACAGAATATATTTACATAAATGAGAATAAAGATTGTTAAGTATATTATCAAAAAGGCCTCATAACAATCAAAATCAATCCAAGTACTTGTTACAGACTTTTTCAAACTATACATATTTAATACCTTCTGGATCTGGAGTCATTAGAAGCTCTACTTCTGTAGAAAGACTTGTGAAGAAATCCTTCAGGAAGAACAAGGCATCCTAACATTAAAAGACATAATTATAACTAAAAGGGGGAAAAAAGGTACATCTATTTCTAAAATCATGAAACAAAGTATCTTAAAGTCTCATATTTTACTCACTATTCATTTATAGCTATAATTTATTGAGTCCTTACTCTTCAGGCATTGTTCCTACTCTCAATCTCTTCTCTCCCGCCCCACCCCCGCCACACACTTCATTGTTAATTCTCACAACTCTATGAGAAAATTAATTTATAGATGCGAAAATTAAGACCCAGAGAAGTTAAAAACTACAAAGCTAGAAGGACTTCTAAATCAAAGTACATTTTAGTTTTCTTAGAAATACAGCATTCTTCCTCAGCATTAGTTCTCATTCTAAACTGGTAGTGGTAATATTACTAACAATAATAGTAGCAGCAAGCACGTACTGAATATTTGCCATGTGCCTTAAAAGCTCTTAATGTCTTATTCCTGCTTTACCAGTATGTTATATTGCCTTAATACATTTTCTTCATTAGAGATGATATTCAAAGTAAAAATTAAAAACAAATGAAATCACCCATTCAATGCAGTCTCTTCTGAAATTACATAATTATAAACAAAAATGTGTGAATCTTTCTTGATGCTGTATATGCAAGCCATGTTCACCTGTTATTAGCAGCTTCATTTTGCCTACCTCACTCAAACCGACAAATCCACTTTGAAGAATATGAAAATTAAATGCCTGAGCCTGTTCTTTCTTGTTCTTCCCTTCTGTTTTAAAAATTCTAAATTAATATAAAATATTAACACTGTACCAAAAACCATGTGAAGGTTAATTACAGGGCCACAATATTTGGTAGCACACCAAGTTTGACTGACAATTCCAAAGGATCTGATCGACTACTGATCACATTTATCAGAAGTATAAACGATGTAAGTTAGAAAGGTCTTTTTCAAAGTAACACGACATATGGGAGACTTGAGGGATGGGACTGAAGAGCAAGCGGTAGTTGCAACAGTATTGAAAATACTCTAGTTCTGCAGTAGGGTAGTAGGTTCATGAATTGTTCATTATATTATTATGCTTTACCCATATATATTTATGTATACATTTTATATATTATTTACATGATACACATTTACTACATATTACTATATATGTGTGTGTATATATACATATATCAAACATTACATGGTAAAAAGTCAATAGTATATAAAATGTTATTCTTTGGCCACTAGATGGTGATATTTTAATGCTATAAATGTTTTGACTCCATGACTGCCTTGAAAAAACAGAGAGAAAATCCAGGTATTAAGTTGCTCTTTAAAAAAAAGGAAGACTAAAGAAACAGTAATTTTTACTACAAATGCACAAAACAACAGACAGAGAAATACTATTCATCAGCTTTTCAAAATGGTCTCAGAATTTTTGATTTTGGTATTTATGCTAAACTCTTTACAACTCAATAAGACAAACAATCTAATTTTACAACTAGCATCACAAAGACTCTTCACAAAAGAAGATATACAAATAGCGAATGAGCACATGAAAAGATGCTCAGCATCATTCGTCATCAGGGAAATCCAAATTGAAACCACAATGAACACCAAGTCAAACAGCTAAAGTCAAGAAGACAACACCAAGTGTGCTCAGAGCGTGAAGCAGCTGCAGCTCTCATCTGTTACTGGTGGGAAAGTACAAGGGACAAAACTGTGAAAACCTGTTTGGCAGCTTCTTATGATAGTTAAACACACATCTAGCCTATGACTCAGAAATTCTGTTTATTTATATATATATATTTGTTGTCAATACCCGACAATGTCGACTCCTAGCAACACTGTGTACAGCAGAGTGGAACCCTGCCTGGTCTTTTTGAACCATCCTCTCACCCTCCAGTGCTGTATCAGACAAGGCTCCACTGCTATTCATACAGTTTTTTTTCATGGCCAATTTTTTTGGAAGTGGGTGGCCAGGTCCTTCTTCCTAGTCTGTCTAGTCTGGAAGCTCCGCTGAAACCCATCCACCATGGGTGACCCTGCTGGTATTTGAAATACCGGTGTCACAGCTTTCAGCATCACATCAACACACAGCTGCCACAGTATGACAACTGACAGACGGGTGGTGTTGCTCCCTGACCGGGAAACAAACCCAGTCTATAGTGGTGAGAGCGCTGAATCTTAACCACTAGACCACCAGGGCTGCTTATATATATATATACACACCCAAGAAAAATAAAAACACATGTCCATTAAAACAAAAGAATTGGACACAAATTTCATAATGGCTTTATTCATAAGAGCCAAAAACAAGAAAAACCCAAATGTGACTCAATAAGTAAATGAAAAGACAAATTGTGGTATATCCAATGAAATAATACCCAACAAAAAAAATGAATAGCTGATACAGGCTATAACAGAGACGAATCTCACAAACATGAGTACAGGAGGCCAGTACCATTTCAGTTATATGAAGATGTGGAGCAGGAAGAGCTCATCTATGGTGATGGAAATGATTTAAATGATTGCTTTGGGGTGGTGGAGACTGACTACAAAGGGACATGAGGGGACTTTGTAGGGTACAAAAAATGTTCTGTGTTTCAACTGGTGTAGTAGTTACTCAAGTGTATATATCTGTCAAGCTCAAATTGTATACCTAAAATCTGTGCATTTTATTATATGCAAATTATACCTCAATACAATCAATTTTTTAAAACTTAAAAAAATATAGTTTATTATTTATGCTAAACTTTGACTATGAAATAGTTATTTCTAGCTAAAGTCCTATGGCACAGGCTATTAATAGTGCAATATGACAAAGTGTTAAAAGAATTACTTTTAATGTCACACTCAGGCAATTAAGCAATGATGCTGAAAACCCACAAATGTACAAATTGGTATTGCTACATATTTATCATTTCCAACCTCAGCTGAGCACTTACTTATCTTACCAGAATGGTCTCACATCTCATCTCACAATCTGAATTAGGCCTTCAATGCCTTTATAAAAATCTTAACGTAGCTAACTCCATTGCATTCCTTAAGACCCAGCTGAAGTGTCACCCCTTCCTGAAAGCCTTTCCTGATCACCCCTCACTCTTCCAAACTCCCAGCCCAGGTTAGGAGCCCTCTTCTGTGAGTCATATCTTTATGCCTATTTTATCACTTGTATTTATCACGGGGTGTTAAAATGATCTGTTTTATGTCGGCCCCCCCACTATTCAGAGCTCTTTGAGGATAGGAATGTATCCCCAGTATCCTAGTACAGTACCTGGGACAAGGCTGGCATTCAGCAAATGATCTAGAATTAATTAACATATCTTCCCTACACAGATTTCTGGGCATACAATACTAAAATGAACACTACACTAGGAGAGTCAGGAAATGTGGCCACTTCATATTTCAGATCTCAAACTGCCTAGTTATATGACCTCCATCATCTACTCATGCCCCTACATGGAAATCACTCCATCTGCCTATCCTACATGCTGGGCACGCTGGGCTTGGGGAGCAATTGCACTGAAATTTAACAGTAATGTAGCTTTTTAAAAACATGAGAAAACAATGCGTTGCTTTCATATTTACTATCTGATCTAGTTAAGATAAAGTCAGAGATATGCTTGATAAGAAAAATATTACTCAAAGCATTATCATTCAACTGATTTGTTTTCAAAAGAAAAAAATGAAGAACACCAACATATGGTTTTCTATACAGATGACTATTTGCTATCTCAAAATATGTATGTCAATCTTACAAGATGCAAACGAGGAAGGATTTTTTTGTATGGTAATACACCTCAGTAAGGCTTATATATTTGTAGCATGGCTTTGTTTTCCTAGATTTCATATCTTGGGGAATTATTTCCCGTTCCTCCTCAGTTTAGTCATAACTCTAAGATTAATATTTCCCAATTTTAAAATCATAATGCTTTATAGTTCTAAAGAAATTAAGCTCAACATTTTAAAAAAAAAGTCTATTAAAGAAAATCAGGCTTGCTAAGTCTGGTAAAGTCATGCCATAAAGATGTATCTTGCTCACACTGGTGATTTCCACAGATCAAATTTCCCATAAATGCTTCATCATATTCCTACTAGGCCAATGTATGGATAAATTAAATTAAAATATGGGTATCAAAAGATGTTCTTCTCATAATGAGAAAACAAAAATCTAAAGTACTCACTGGCAAGTCTGAACCAGCTGAGAAGCTATAGATATTAATGTAAAGTTGTGCTAAACTTCTGTGCTTCACAATACATTTTTTCTGATATGCCTACATTTTGTTTACAGTATCAAGATAATTTAAGCTGATTCCTGAAATATCTGTTACTTATTTAAATTAAAAAACCAACATTATTCAATCAATATTATTTAAGCAAACAAATAACGCCACTCACATATACTCTATGTCCAAACCTGAGCTCACACCAATATAAGGTATAACCAGAGGATTTTGTTGATTCAAAAGCAGATTATTTTAAAAACTCCATTTATTTTCTTCAGTTGTTATCTGCTTCGTTAATAATAATAACAGTTAACACTTTTGATCTTAACATTGTGTGCCAGGCACCAAGGTAAACGTTTTATATAGTCTCATTTAATCCTTATTTTAAAAAACCTGATGCTGTATGTATTACTATTTCTTCCATTTTATCAATGAAGAAACTGAGGCTTGGAGAAGTTAAGTAACTTACCCACAGCTACTCAACTAGTAAAAGAGAACTGAGATTTAAACCCAGGTCAGACTCCAAAACCACGTTCTTCACCACTACACTGCACTACTACAAAGCATCATGTTTTCAGATACTTGGAATCAAGTTGGTGCTAAGAGGCACCAACCATGTTTTAAACAGCTCTCTGGGTCAAAGCAAAACCCAAGATAATTTGACAGGATGCTTGCTAAAGTATGGGAAAGTGGATTTGTTTATGCCTTTCCATAAATCTCTGTTTTTGGTAACCTGTTTAGGTGCCAATTTACTGCTCTATCATTCTGCCCAAAGCAGAAGGAATCCTCTGCCAGGTGCTGCGATTAAGACACAGTCCCTTCTATCTTTCAATCATAGATACCAGGGAGTTCTTTAACACTCTCTGAACATAACTGTATACGGCATAAGGAGGATGTGTGTAAGGAGTACAAAGAATAAGAAGCAGGTATTAAGGGCTATGTCACGTGGACAATGAGCAGGAGACTGGAGGTAACCTCTGACAAGGTTTACTCACCCACTGCACAGATTCCAAATGCCTAATGAATTTGCCCTGTTCTTCACCAGCACGAGTCTGCTTTGATTATGCAACTTTCATAAAAGTGAAACAATAATAAGCATTACGATTCTACTAAATCTCTCATTCTGAATCTGGGATATATATATATTGAATCCTAACTCCAGGAATCATACTTGCAGTACAAACCTGGTCAATATTGAGGCGAAGTGGCATTAGTGACACTCCTAAGCAGCATTCCTGTGGGGACCTGCCAGACTCTGGGCGCACATGTAATGCTTTAACTGTCAACTACAAGATAAGAAAGAGAAAAATGTTTTTTCCCCAATGATATTATGCCCCTGTTTTCATTAAAAACAGAAAGGAAAAAAAGTCCCATTTCTATTCCTTATATTAGAACAAAAAGTGGAACTGTTTACCCCCTTTCCTTAAAAACCTGAATCAAACTTTTTTGGGTACACATCCCCTCAAGAATCTGATGAAAGATATGGATTCTCTTTAGAGGATAAAATGCAAACAATAATGTTGTAATAGCAGTCTCACAGGAGTCTGCTGAGCCCCTGAAGCTAATCCATAGACCCATATTCCAAAGACAGTTTCTATGAAGTTTTCTTCTAGAAGTGCTGAGCTAATCATTTCTGCTCTATTAAACTGTAACAAGTGTTAGAAATCTGGAACACTTCCAGCAATACTCAATACTTTGTGTAGATCACTATGGAATTCTGCTTTTCCTCAGGTATCGATATATTGGCAATTATAGTTAATGGACCCTACAAGTGACATACAAAATAATTTTTAAAACATAAAACTTTAAGCAGCACATTTAAAAGGGATTTTCATATTAAAATGAGAAAAAATATTCAGTAATCTTCCCCAATCTAAGTCTTCTGTAGTGAGATATAAAAACACTTCTCCAAAACAAATATAACAACAAAAAATATGAAGTTTTAAATCTTACCATGTTGGAATGAGCTTTTCGAGGCATTTCTTTACTGCAATACAGGTACAAAAACTTATTCATTTGTGATGTTGCCAGACGATCTCGAATTTCAAGATCCTGCACAATGAACACCTGCCGGGAGACTGGGTGTTCCAAGAGGCTGGAACTGCATTCTGGCTTGCATGGTGGGTAGACCTCATGCTGAAACTTCACCTTCACAGACAAGGAAAAGGAACACAGAGCAATCTTTACATTTTATTTAAATTAGATTTTCTCTTTAAAATGCAAAAATATCACTCAGCATTTTCTGTGAATTCTCAGCTTTCAATTCCACTTTCAGAGAACAACATAACATTCCTTCATTTGTTCATTTATTGATTTGTGTGTACCCTATCATAAAAAGATAAGCTTGGCTGACGTTTTTATTTAATCCTGGTAAAATCCCTATCCTTTTCAAGCAAAACCCTCAACAGGAATAAGACAAACTTATCATCTTGCATACCTATGAAATTGCTTGAAAATCAATCAATGGAGGCAGAGTTCAAGTTCCAAAAGAGGGCAAGGATACAATTAAATACAAGGAATTGTCATCATCACAACATTTCTATGTTAAGCACCCTACTACACGACACTTGGCACAATCCCAGACAAGCTGACAGAACTGTATACATATACTGTCATTGGCGGCCTGGCCCTACTGGTCTCTAGGCGTTCACAAAGGACCTGACATACGTGCTATCCAATGGCAGGCCTTCCCAGATAGATACTCCAAAAGCAGTGGTTCTCCAGGTGTGGTTCTGGGAAAAGGAGTATCAGAATCACCGGGGAGCTCGTTAAAAATGCATATCTACAGGCTGACCTCAGACCAGCTGAATCAGAAACTTTGAGGTCCAGCAACCTGTGTTTTAACAAGCCCTCAAGGAGATTCTGATGCCTGCTCAACTCTGAGAGACACGGCTTTAGGGGTAGCCTAGGAAAACAAAAACCCTCAGTCTTCTCAGAACATCTGAGAAGGAAAAAGAAATAAGAGTTTTATAGAAGACTCCTGCACTTTTCCAATCCGAAGGGTTGGGACTGCCAGCTCAAGACCACAAGGTGACGGGGAGGGGTAACCAAAGAACCCCACTAATGCTCCTACTTCAGTGGATTTTTCCTTTCAAAATGCCATCTCACCTTGCTTAACTGTATTTCCATTAAAAAGTCATGGTTTCTTCCTTTTCCCCCACATACCATATTACGTCCATGTCTTGTGGGTGTGTGAGAAGGAGAACTGTGGGGACTACTATAAATGGGAAAAACAACAACCTTTTGTTAAAGGAATATTCAAAGAAAGGCAATGAATGACATCAGGAAAAAATAACAAGATGAAAAGGGAAAATAAGATTACAGAAATATCAGAACGTGGCCACAAATTGTATTACTATAAACCAAAAACACATTTTTTATACTTTGGAGAAACTGAGAACACGAATTTCATTATTGCTAAACATTCAGAACTACAGAAAAACCTAAGGATGATATTGGTGTTCATATCACAGGATAGACTTAGAAATGAGACCTCCTTATAAGTAAGTTCCTTATTACTTCCGAAACCGTTACAGTCAGAGAACAAGTCCTAGAAATCCCAATACAGAAAAGAATTATAGTAAAGTCAGAAGTTGTTAAAAATCACTTTTAAGTTGAAACAGTTAGTACACTGTTGTGCGAAATGTTATCACTCTAGCCTTTTCTGACCTTCCCCACCCCAATGAGACTGCTTGCCCCCACTATAACTAGTCTCTCTATCTAGTTCTCTTCTAGCACCACTGAATAATGCACTCATTTAACAAGTACTTCAGGAGCATCGACTCTGCTTAGTACCCTACTGGACGCTGGAGATTCAGGGGCATGCATGGTCCCTGCCTCCTGACGCATACACTTCACGTCATTGCCCTCGTTCGCTCACATAACCGTCTCTCCCTTTTGAACTGGGGGCAAGGTCTGGGTCTTACCCATCTGAGTGAATGTGCCTCTAACAGAGGCTCTGGTACATGGTAGGCACCTGAAAAATTTTGCTGAATGGAAATCACATAAGTCACCATATTTTAGTAAAAATACAAACAATGCAAATAAGGTCACAAATGGAAACTTTAAGAGTATCATTTAAATTACAGTTTTTAATACTACTTTATAGATAATTCTTAAAATGATAAATTCTATGTATTTTTCTATAAAAATAATATATTGGCCTGCCAAATAAACTTATGTAAAAATCAACTTACTTATAACTTTTAGCTGGAGAAGTAGGAGGGGCTGGTCCAAAATCTCTTCCTCCATAAAGATGCCAAACAAGAGAGACTTCTTTAACAACATACCGAATTATAGGAATAGGCAAGTGTAACGGGGCTTTGCTCGTATCTGTCTTCTTAACAGGCAGACTAAAATGATTATCTCTTATCACAATTGCATCGTCAACCATTACTTTTACAACGGGTTCTTCTTCCTTCTCCTAGGATAAAGAAACAGATAACACATACTCTCTCATCTCATTGGAAATCACTGATTATAGTGCATATCTCAAGGGGATTTCTTGATTCTGCATTCTTTTTAATAATTTCACTATATAAAATGGAATAGTAAGTACTGATATTAATGATCATTAAAGATACTCTGCTTTATTAACCATAAAATGGACTCTCTGTTCTATGTGAATCACTCCATAAGGACTCTTTATAGTCTACAATTTGGCTTTTCTACTTGGTTGACAATAAAAAGGCACAGATTTAGTGTGTGTGTTGATGTGTGCACGGGTGTAGTTATTTAATTCAAAGTCAATACTGCATTCCAAACTTGACAAACTTCAACATACTGACCAAATAACCACATTCCTAATAATGAGCTTATCCTGAATTTGACTGCTTCTATTTTTTTAATTTCCCAGAACTTAGTAAAACAAATACACTCACCTACTAAGTTACTACTAGGCAGTTTAATACATATATACACCAAATGGTGATTCACTGGGTTTAATTCCAGCACCAATGCTTAACCATTTTAGTTAGTGAACTGTGGATTCATTAAATCCAGACCATGCTTTTTAAATGTGAGCATGATTCTAAAGTGGAAATTATAAATATCAACCAACCATCAGCCTTCACACAAACCACATCTCATCTTTCCCAATTCTTGGACTAGCAACTCCATGTAGCACTCCTTTCTGCCATTATAATTCCACTACCCTAAAGAGTTATCTTACTACATGCAACAACTGTAGTTCAATAACCTACGTAGGAAATTTTGCAAAGACAGAGCATTCTTCTCTGAGTCTCTGAGAGATGTGTCATGGAAATAGTAAAGTATAACAAACATTTACTAAGCATCAATAGTAAATTACAAAACCAAGTAATTCTGAACTGTGAAGAATTAACAAAATCTAAAGAATCTTTTTCAGGTACCCTTTGGTCAATTAAGTTTATAACACTATTTTAAGGCCTTGATCCTATTATCAATTTATTACCTGAATGGTTGCTCTTGGTGCAAAAAGAATGCAAAAGTCGTCATTTTCTGTGGGTACCCCCGTCACTGCATCACTAATCAAGTGGTGAGTGAAGGAGGCATAAGTGGGGCCAGGCTCCTGGGACACATTCCCACTCTCATCTGGAAACAGGAAGAGATCTGAACAACACGGCTCTTGAAGTTGAGATTTTTCATCCAAAACACCTAGGTAAAAAGATTACAACATTTAATTTTGGCAATTTTGCAACATCAACAACAATAAAACTTATTAAGCATTTTAACCATGTGTCAGGTACCATTATGTTGAGTACTCTCACTTGCAGTATCTCATTTATTTCTTATAATAACTCTCTACTAATAAAAAGACTAGTAAGTTTGAAATTCTCTAAGAAAACAGTAAATGCTGGTCTCATAAAGTTACAGACGGTCTCCTCTTAGTTATCTAGCATTAGAGAAGCTCAGGAATTCAGCAGAAGCTGGTGAGTGCTGACTGGAGTTCCATTTTAGCCAGAATTTCATATTGACAACCCTGTCCTGTGGGTGGAGCTCTGGAAGAAACTTCTTGGACAACATTGCAACAGGAAGGGAACCTGGTTACATCTAGCAGTGCCTCACCTAAATCTATAGGAAATCTCTGCTTGTGGAGCGGGTGGAGGAATCAGTTGCTGAGCATGTCAGAGACCAAGGAATGATTCCAAGCAATAAAAAGACTACTTCTTGGGGCACCAGATACCCAAATGGGACACCTGTTCTCAGGCAGCTCTTTCAATATGAAGTTCACAAAAGACTGCATGTGTGCCAAAATCTATATATGAACATACATTTTTGTACATTTATATCACTTATCAGATTTAGTAGTTCTTTCTCCATTCGTTCAGTCATTCAAAGCAAACGTGATATGGACTGAGAACACTAAGATGAATAAAGTGACGTTTTAGCCTCAAGAGGCTCACTGATTAGATTTTAAATTCTTCTATGGCAACATGTCGGACTCACTCATCCTTATAACTGCCCAGTGCCTAGTACAAAATCTTGTATACTGAAGCTGCTCAGTAAATATTTATTAAATATTCTTTCCCACATAAGTAGGATAGCTGCTAATAATTATTACAAATAATTTAGTACACAGGAAGCTAAAAGTTCCCATTTTCTTCCTTAGTTCCAATTTATTCTAAATTAGAATGAAAGCAACATTTAACACTAAACTTTTATAACACCATGAAATAAATTTAAAAAATTAAGAATTCACAACATATAGAAATAGCTATGTTCATCCAATTAGAAAAAAATATTTTTTAGATAGATGCTTCAAAATATTGCAATGCTTCCCCACTTGGCTTTCAAGGCTCTCTAACTGTCGAGTTCCTCCCCGCTTCTCCAACTTTATTATCTAATTCTTTTCAATAAGAAGAGAATTTCTGTTCTAGTAACAGCCTGAGCTGCTAGATAATTAAGGCCCACACATGTCCTCGTCTGTGCCTCTGTTGATGTTAATGACCTTGTCAAGACTACCTTCTCTCTCCCCTCTACGCATCTAAATACTACCCACTTTTTAAAAGCCAACTCACTTCATTTTCACTAAAGTCTAATAAAACGATTCCAATCCTTTCCAAACAGGAGTTAAGAATATATACCACATTCCAAAGCGTTCTATATAATTTCTTACTCATTGTAAGTACTAGCATCAGCATGGTTTAGTGCCAATTTGTTTTACTAAACTATAAGCTGCCACAAAACATAAGCTTTGTCTTCCAGTTAATTTGTATGCCCCACAACACCCTGGCCAGTGTTATTTATCTACAAGACACTCAATAAACACAAGCTGACAGACTAATAAATATCCACCAAAACTGAGACTTGTCTTTTCTTTAATAAGTTACTTACAGAAGAATTTATAAGAACACAAATAATGTCAGCCTCAACTACAACATAAGTGTTTCCAGAGAAAAAGTCTTGGTCTGTCTTACCATTAGACTGTGGTTTTACAGATGAAGTGGCTTGTTGCATGTCAATCTCCTCCATAGCATCACTCATCAAATCTCGTAAAATTTGTTGATCTGCTTCAGGAAGCACTGGACCATGCGAGGATGATCGACCAATGGAATCTACCTACAGCCAAAAAACCTAATTAAAATAACTGAAAATGCTCTAAGAAGCAAGCTACTTAACTTTTACTTTGCCCTAGAAATACACTACTTTTTACAAAAACACTAGAAAGAGGAACATACTCATTTTTCTATATTCTGTGCAGCAGCTGTTACATTTTCATTTTAAGTTTTTGGTATCATCATTATCACCCCAACAACTACTGGAAAATAGAAATAAATATGTCATTGCCTCAAAGCCAGCTGGGATCTTGAAAAGGCAATACATTAGAAGAGAAGGAGGTTGAAAAAAACTGCAGTAAAGCTGAGGGAGAGGGGCTCTCTCTCTGTAGACAGTTTGATCTGCTCAAATCTGACAGCTGCCAACAACTTTCACCATTTGAGACAAAGCCACTGTAGGTCAGAGACTCATTTCTTGGAACAAATAGACACACTTAAGGACAGCAGGGGACATACACAAGCGAGGAAATCTACTAAATGGTGATCCACGGGGTTCAGTTCCAGCACTGATGCTCTACCATTCTGGTTAGTAAACCGTGGATTCATTAAATCCAGATCGTGTTTTTTAAAATGTGAGCATGACCCTAAAATGGAAAGATCCAATTTGAAAGGAATAATTCAAAATAACTTTTAATAAACTGAAGGACGTTTTTTAAAAAGAGAATAAACAATAGAGAGGGAGTGTCATAAATCACCTTATTAATAGTGAAAATATGGCAGGAGCAAGGAATCAAAAACAGAAGTGTAACACACATGAAGTATAAGATCATCCTGAATGAAAGATAATGCAGGGCCAGTCAGATCCTTACTAGAGGCTCTATAGCCTAAGGGGGTTGAGAATTCTGTTCACAGAAGAGGCCATAAAGAAGAATGAAAACACTGAAAAATAAAAAATGTTACAAAAACTGGACATTGTTCAATCTGGACATAAGAGACGGCAGAGAGGTGACACTTGGCAGCATCAGAAAGTATTAAACCAGGGTGGCTGGCCCCATAGCCTAGTGGTTAAGTTTGGCATGCTCCACTTTGGCGGCCCAGGTTTGCAGGCTTGGATCCTGGGCACAGACCTACACCACTCATCAGCCATGCTGTGGCAGCAACCCACATATAAAGTAGAGGAAGACTGGCACAGATGTTAGCTCAGGGCTAATCTTCCTCAAGCAAAAAAAGAGGAAGATTGGCAACAGACGTTAGCTCAGGGCAAATCTTCCTCAGCCAAAAAAGAGAAAGAGCATTAAATCAGGAATCAAAATATCTGGGTTTTGTTGCTGTTTCTGCTACTAATTAGGGCAAATTGCCTAAATTCTCTGGGTTTTAACTTGCTCATCTGTAAAACAGAGATGATAATCTTTAACCTCGCTATTGCACTGGGTTAAAGGAAATCACACATGAGAAAGTATACTAAAAACTGGGTAGTATTGTAGATAACAGACATGGAAGATGATATTACATAAATAAGTCTTCTGATAATAATACCAACACCTGCCATCTATCTTCTCTTAACATTTTTACATACAACTTGCACATAATAAGCTCTTATATGATAAATGTTTTCTTTCTTCCCTGAGGACAGATAAAAATAACTTAGGCCTGGAAAAAAGTATTATGTCGGTTGAGAAGATTAATGTTTTGAAACAAAGAATATCAAACAGTATAATGGTTTTCCAAAAAGGCCCATGGAATCATCTTTCCAGACCCTATAGCTCTGAAGCGATGAGTTTTCAAAGTTTCTTTTCTACCTTATGACTGTCACGAAGAAGACCTCACTGATGTAAACATGTCACTCAGGGGCTAGAACCGGGTGGGGGGTGAGTGACTTCTAATGAATGATGTTGCAGCTGTACCTTCATCTTTCTTTGAGGGGTTCCAGGCTTCATCTCCGCCTTGTTAGCCGCATGTAAGTCCCCATAGCTTGCAATGTACTGAATGAGATTCATCAATGCAGCGCAAGAATCCGAGCATGTTCTGATATGGACAATGTCACTGGAACAGTGTAACTCAAAGCGTGGTTCAGTCTGGACAGGACACATGGAATAAAGGATACAATGTTTCCCACACAAGAGAAAAAATTTTTTTGTATAGGTTTAAATTAAATAAAATATAATATGATAATCTGTCTTGCAACAGGAAATATCTATCAATAATAACTCAACCTTGATTTTAAAATATTTTATCTATTTTTGACCAAAATTAGGTTAAGTGGAAAAATAATTTTACAGTAAATTCAATATTTTTTCAGTCTCTCCTATAAAAACTGGACTTAAATAAAAATTTCCATTTATTTTAATAACTTACTTGCTCTCCATTAGAATCAGACTTCACTGCAGTTATGGTTAATTCCAAAAGCCCCATATCCATTACACGAACATAATCTAAAATTTTAAAAAGTAATAAAATGTCTGACTATAGCTTTCAAAAAATGTTTATCCAATCAACAACTAACAAAACTAGCATTTCTTTAAAATTCATGGCAGTAGTGCGACAAATGCTTATACTGCAATGGAAATATAGTTTCATCCTAAAAAATCCTACAATTCACTTTATTTTAGTTAGAAACAAAATTTGTCTTATATTAGAGTACATACAACTCGATACACTTAACTGATGTTATAAGACATTACAACTTCAAACTGATATTTAATAAGACCCTTAGTTCACTGGCATTATCCCAGAGTTAAAATGCTTTAAAATATTCACACACAAATATAAAAGAGCATTCATCTATCCCAGATTTTCTTTTTTAACTCTTACCTCTATTCAAATTTATAGTGACAGTATTACACTTGTCAGACAGATGTAAAGCAGCTTCATCCAAAATTATTCTAAGAAAAAAAGATAAAATCAACATCTGAAAAACTAACCTCGAATATATACCACATGATCACTATATACTTAGTTGTACAATTCTTTCGGATGTAAATATTACCTAAACCATATGCAGTTTCTAACTTATAAACGTATCTAACATTTCTTTAGAACTCACTGTTTATAAGTGCTAGGAATATACAAATGGTGTAAATGAGATTAAATAATCTGCTCAAATTAATTCTAAATTTTCAGCATTTTTTTTCAGTAGATGCCCAGAATCACAAGGTTTAAATTATGAAAATAAAGTGTATCAGGTATTATGGGAAGTTTACATGTACGTTTTCAAAAGTAAACTAACAACCTCAAGAACTAATTTCCTCCCTAAAAACAAAATACAACAACGAACAGAAGAGATGGGATGAATCTTAGAAAGAAAAACTGAAAACTTGGATACAGGGACGTGACTATTAGTAAAAGTTTGTTGGCTTTAACAAAAGACTGAGACTTTAATCCAAGGGTTTAGATAAATATTAATTGGTATGTTCTGAAGAGCTGCATTTAGTATACAGTGAAGTGCACACAGGTACCTGAGAGTAGAAGACGACTTATCCAGGGCCACACTACTAGAAACACTGAATGTTTCCACGGTGAGAAGAGATCGGATTGGCAAATAGAGAGGCCTGACACCAAAGAGAAACAACAGAACATCAGTCTGCTGCAACAGCCACTCCCTTTAAAGAGCATTTTGAACCTTAACTCTACCGAATTATGTATTTTTTTCAAAACTTAGTACATATTTTAAATAATAAAACTTTATTTTGTTGCATTTGTGAACTAACCTATAATCAAGTGCACAGCTCCAGAGATGAACATGAAAAGTTGTAAATGAAGTTGGAGGATTATATCCCAGAACAGGCTCATCAGCAATATTCAAGAAGTATAAAATCTATAATCACAAAAATATAAAAGGCCCTGCTTTAGAAGAAAAAAAAAGTTTTGATATGATATCCTTAATATCAATGTAAAACAAAATATCTCAGAAAAAGCAACCATTTATTGGAAAATCATAATACTAAAAGAAAAAAAATCATTTTGAAAGAATTCATTTCAAAAATATTTGTAAAACTAGAATTTGAAATGAAGAGGTCCATCCAACAACTGCAATGCTATAGAAATCTTGAAAAAAATCATATCTTATGACACTAACAAAGTATGCATAATACACTTTCATATTATTTTGCTTGGAAAAATTCTCAAAAACAATTTTACTAAAGACTGCTTAAAACCCTCTCTCTGGTTTTCTATATAATCCATTGTTGAGAGAAGTTTTTTTCCTTAATTTATACCCAGCTTTGTCTGAAAACCAGTCCCTCATCAACATCTATACTCCCATATTTCTAATCTAAATACAGAGGTTAGGCTAAATCTCTCCCTTGCAGATAGTTCAGTGTTCATATTAATCATCTCTCTACTCCCCCATATATATATAGATATATATATATATCTATATATATCTCCTTCATGTTTTCTAAATGCTTTTATGAAAAAAGCTTTCTGAAAACATTCAAGTTTATTTTTTTCCCAGTACAAAGAAAAGGTTCCTCTTTCTAAAGAAAATGAACAAGAAACATAGTGCACTAGTTTTCATTCTCACATAGTTAACTTCTTACCCAAAGTTTCCTCTGAAAAACAACCAAGTGTATTTCATTAATCAAATAGTTATTACACTGGAAATTAATTATAGAAACTCTTATGCAAGCATGTTATTGGCCTAGGGAATAATTTTGAAGTTATGGCACTTAAAGAATAACCATATGTTATAAATGCAAGTCAACACATCATTTATTGCTGCTCTATGCCAGCACTCTACAGGTCCTGGGACCAGAATCCCTTCCCTTTAATGACATAAAGGGTAAGTCTGCCTTTGAGATATATAGGGACCAAACTTTAAGGTAAAAACTCAATTACATTCTGGGGTGGTGATAATGTTCTATTTCGTAATCTAAGAGGTAGTTATACGGGAGTATTGACTTCATGATAATTCAATGAGCACTGAACATTTATGATTTGTAAACTTTTCAGTATGTGTAATATACATTAATATAAAGTAAAAAATAAATCAACACACACATAACAGCTCTCTTACCTGCTCATGCCAGCTAAGCCCAGAAGGAAGCATTCTGTGCTGGAGAGTGGCTCCTTTCAGTCCTACAGCAATGAGAAATTCCTAGACAGAGCAACACAAAGAATTATGTTTATCACCTACATAACCCTCTAATTCAAAACTTGAAAAGTTTTTCTAATAAGTGTGTTAAAAAAAAAGAACCATGTTGCCTTTTATGTAATCATTTTTAGCTAGTAATCAAATCAACAGCAAGTATTTAATGGTATAAAAGTACAAAACACAAACCTTTGTATTGGATTCGGATTTGTCAGACAATATTTTAACTGCAACAGAGAGCATATTCACAGTGTCTCCGCCAACACCATCTGAAGAAGCTCTACTGAGGCCATCTTCTTCAGAGGAATAAATAGTAGGTTCCAACCAATGTGGGCGAGTTGAACTGGGCAGTCGTGTTTCTGAGGGAAGAATCACTCCATCCACGATGCCTACATCCACATCGAGGCAAAAATACAACAAAATGATTACTTGAAATTAGTTCATGGACTTCTGTAACTCAAAACAAAATCCATGTACTTTCATTTAACATAACATAATCCTGGAGGCAAAATTACCAAGAACCAGCTTGGCATTAATAATCCATACCTCTCTGCTCATGTTGATATGACTGACAGTACCCAAATTAAAAAAACTAAGATTTGAAATGCTAGGAAAATTAAATTTAAATAGGAAAATCTGATAAACATTAAGAACGTGCAAGTATCTTATGTCTATTCACAAGCTAACCCAGGAAATGTGCTCAAAGAATGGTAAATTCTCTATCTGTTACCAAAAGGAAATACTGCTTAAAAGAGAATAAAGAATGTCAAGTCCCATCAACTGATCAATGGATAATAAGATAAGGTACAGCCATAAAATGGAATATTATTTGTCAATAAAAAGGAATGAAACATTGATACACTCTAATGAACCTTGAAAACATCATGCCAAATGAAAGATGCCAGTCACAACGACCACATATGATATGGTTCCATTTATATGAAACATCCAGAAGAGACAGATCCAGAGACAGAAAGTAAATTAGTGGTTGCTTAGGGCTAGGGGAGATGGGAGGGTTGTGGTCAGGGGTTATAGCTACTGGGCACAGAGTTTCTTTTGGTGGTGATGAAAATGTTCTAAAGTTGATTGTGATGATGGTTACACAACTCTGCGAAATACTAAAAACCATTGAAATGTACATCCTAAATGGGTGAATTGTATAGTATGTGAATTATATCTCAATAGAGCTGTTGCAAAAAAAGAACATAGTCAACTTCTAATTTACAAGAAGTATTACTTTGCCAGTGGAATCAGAACACCCCACAGAAAATAATTTCTAACATAAGAAATTTCTGTTCTCAATAGATTTTCTTTATTAAACAAAACTTAAACATGTCGAAACAGAAGTTGAACACACATATTTAACATTTTTCCTACCTTTGTGGTATAGACTGAAACTGCTAGAATGAAGGCAGATGTAGTGCTTGTCATCAAAACCTTCATATCTTGTCACGCAAAATAAGGAACCACTATTGAACTCTAACCAGAATTCACCATGCTTGTTTTCCAACAGATCTCCATTATCTTGCTAATAAAAAGATTAGAAAAACATAGACTCCATTATTTTAAATGCAGAAAAGTAAGAATAACCCTTGGGATGCTCGCCTTGATTCAGTTTAGGAGAATCTCCCACACTGCAGCAAAGTGGTCTGATTCCTGAATCATCCAACATGATGGTATTAAAAACTGAGTAATTAAATGCTATGTGGGGTCTCTTCTGCCAAATGAATTGCTGTCCTTCATCCTCCTTTATAACAGATAAATTACTAGAATCACTTTAGGAGCAGAACCAGCATGTTTTCCAAAAGATCCATATAACATTTGTCTTTTGACCTGCAATAAAAGCTAAATTCTCGTGTCATCGTGGCATGCCTCAGAAAGCTGATCTCTAGGGCCAGCCCAGTGGTGTAGTGGTTAAGTTCGCAAGCTCTGCTTCGGCAGCCCAGGGTTCATGGGTATGGACCTACACTCCACTCATCAAAAAACCACGCTGTGGGGGCATCCCACATACAAAATAGAGGCAGACTGACACAGATGTTAGCTCAGGGACAATCTTCCTCATCAAAAAAAAAAAAAAAAAGCAAATCATCAGTCACTGAAACAACCTCAAACTAGCTCAACTATTGGATGTGTATATCATGGTAAATTTAAAATAAGACACCCTTGAAAAAAACACTTTGCATTTGTAAATCCTTACCTTTACCTCTGTAAAAACTGCCATTAATCCATGATTAATACTCAGAAGAACTGAGAGAAAACTCTGCGAGTTCTTGTTCTGAGAGTCTAGTTTTTTTTTCCTACGGGAACGATAGTTGGGATCAACAGTAGAAAGATACTGCAAAGTCTCCTCCTCAGATCCACTTTCCTCATCTATGAGAAATAAATGTCACCATTATATGGTTCTGATAGTTTATTAAAATAACTGGAACATTATCAAAAGAATATTTATTTTACAACCTGTTTATTTTTACAAAAAAATCTGGCATAACAATAAAGATGTACTTTCTATGTTTTCCTCTTTACCACTGAATTTCAGACAACGTATACACAATCACTATAAAGATAACATATTTAATTGATCATAATGTTCACACAATAAATAGAAGTGCAGAAATATTACTGGAAATTACTAAAAGATATTATAAAATGTAGTTACAAATGGAAAACATCATCAAAGAAACATTTTTATATTCATCCACTGAAAAGGCTACTACTTTGTTGATAAACCAGGCATTTTAATTCAGGACAAATTTAAAATATATTACCATAGTGAACTGTAGATTTAAATGGACTAAAACTATCTTTGTTGAAGGTATTAATCAGCTGACTGGCTACAGAAAGCCCAATACCATATGAAATATTTTCGAATGTCTCCACTGGTGAAGGAGCTGTTGGTTCCCACAGCAGCAAGTCATTAAAAATCCTATAAAGACAAAAGTTGAAAAATAAGTACAAGACTCCTAGTTTAACTGAAGGCAAACTAAAGAATATCTGTTTAAGAAATCACATGAATAATAATTTTCATAAATGGTGAAACAGAAATTAGATTCCACAAAAACTTTAGTTTTAAAAACTAAAAAAGTTTCTAAAAAAATATCAATTACATTGTTTCAATGGAAAAATAACTGCTACGGCTATAGTGTAGGGCAGTGAGGAAGGAATCTGTACAATTAGATATCTGCCTAGCTTCACCTATGTTATATGCATCAAGTTACATACATCCAAAAGCACTTTAAAGGAGGAAGTTAACTAAAAATAAAAATTCATAAAGAACAAAAGGTTGTTCACATATGCAAGAGCACTCTATAACAGATCATGCATTGTCTCATTTGACCCTCCCACCAGTCCTGTGGGGCAGCCAAGGGAGGATAGTTATTTTCACTTTACACTTGGAGAAACTGCCTCACAAAGGTTAAGTGACTTGCCCAAGGTCACAGAGCTAATTAGTGGGAGAACTGGGACCAGTGCCCAGATCACGTCCAGCTCCCAATTCAGTTCTTTTCCATTACTCACTTTCTCTAGGGATATCTGCTTTTTCTCTCTTCAACAGAAAGCATGGCGTCACTGGGAAGTTTGCAAGAGATGAAGAATGCACATGGAACAGGGAATAAGGAGAAGAAACCCTTCTAACTTTCTAACTAGTTAGAATAGCCAAGTCAATACTGGTGACTAATGGGGTGAAAGATGTCACAGCCAGGCTAGCACCACATCCTACTTTTTTAAAGAAATATTTGTCACTACTCAGGTGCTCTTCTGTCCCTACCCACTCCCCATCACCTAAAGCTTTCAAGAAGACTTTACAATGTCCTCTATGACCCCTTTTGTTAGATTTGGACCCATAGTATATCCTTCACCTATATAATTCAATCACAGCACCTATAACACAGTACTGTATTTTCTTGTTTCACATTCCTAGATTGTAGCCCCTCAGAGACAGGGACTTGTGTCTTAGTCATCTTTATGTATGCCTAGCACAGTGGCTGTCACACAGCAGGCACTGAAGGTCTGATAATGAAAGGACCAGTGGATGACTCAATGGAAGGACTGCCAAAACCACGGACTCATCTCAAAGCCTAGTGTGAATACCAATCACAGTGCCAAGTGATGATGTAGCCCTGGCCCCCTCCTGTGAGAAGCCACTTGTCTAGGAGCTTCCTGGGCCAATTCCTGAGCTTCTGAAGCCTTAGAAAGTATAAGCCAGGACTGAGTACTGTGACCCTCAGTAGACTGTAATTCCCACCCAAAATGTGTCTTTTTGGAAGCCTCACCAGGCAAAGAACACCAGGAATACGGGGCAGAAATATGTCTATCTCAGACACACTGACAGGTATGCCCCCAAAATGTGTGGTATTCATTTGGCTTGCTGCTTCTTGGCCATATTACTCACAAGACAAAGAAACAAGAGTGTAAATCCAGATCTTAGTCTAAACTTCTATATAAATAAATAATGAAGGTACAAAATGAAGAATTTTCTCAGGACATGCTCTTCCTTTACCTTATTCCCTACAACCATTCTCTTATCTTCATAGGTTAAAGAGAAACTATTACTCTAAATAAAATCTGGAGTTCATGGTGTGCCACTGTAAATGTAAGTTTCATATGATTTTACTATGTTTTCCTTATTTACTTTTTGGTCTAAACACAGTCTTGAAACCATTAATACAAAAAACATTGGATAATGTTTCTAATATCAAGAAAGAAAACACTGCTTAAGATATTTAAAGACACATCACCATGATTCTGTGGCTATGAGCCTGAAATCTAACAGAAGCTCAATAAATATTTAATTAAACAAAACTAGTTAGAATTCCTCCTTACATTCTATTCTAAAGTACTTTTGACATAGAAAAAAATTCTCCTGTACCTGAGACTGTCTTTCTAAAAAGAGCCAGATGACCAAGGCACTAAAGGAATAAACCAAAATTTTAAATGTATGAAGTGAAGGCAGAGTTGGTTATAACTCCTGCTCAGAAAAATACAAAAAAATAAAATTATATATATAAAAGGCATTATTGAGACATTCAGCAAAACTTGAGTGGGGTCTGAAGATTAGATGGTAGTAATGTATAATATTAATTTCCTCATTTTGATGAGAATGATGGTTATGTAGAATATCCTTGTTCATGAGAAATACACACTCATGTAGCCAAGGTTAAAGGGGCATCAGGTCAGCAACTTACTCTCAAATGGTTCAGGGAAAAAAGCCTCTTTGTATTGTACTTGCAACTCTTCTATAAGTTTGAGAATGTTTGAAAGTTCTTTTAATAATATTAATTTGAAAATAAAAAATACTGGGGCCGGCCCAGTGGCGCAGCGGTTTAGTTTGCACTTGGCAGCCCGGGGTTCGCGGGTTCGGATCCCGGGCACCTGTCAACGCACTGCTTGTCAGCCATGCTGTGGCGGCGTCCCATATAAAGTAGAGGAAGATGGGCACAGATGTTAGCCCAGGGCCAGTCTTCCTCATACACAAAAAAAATTTAAAAAAATACATACACACAAAGCCAAATAGGGAGCAAAGAATTCATACCCTGAGAAACTTAGATAAGCGATTTATATGACCCACAGGATGAGCCAGCACTTCAGTAATTATATAATTCTAGGGACCTGAGAGATGGAGCAGTGGGCAGAGTAAAATAGAACAGAAACTCTCTTAAGGAACCCCCATTTAGCCAACTCTCTAGATGAAGAGATAGTCTCTAGTTCCCTGACTGAAGCCATCAACTACCCCACCTGCCGTACAGACTGATGTTCCCCTATGCTAACTGCTCGCTGCTGGCAGACACTCTTGAGCACACCTGAGAACTTGTGCTCCCACCAGTGGAGCTATATGTTCTGTATATTGATCAATGGTCAATTGTGTTTAGCCTCAAATCTGCTCATCCCAGCTGTATGTTACTGTAAGTACAGTTTAATTCGATATTGTGCTGATGACTTTTTTGTTTGTTTGTTTTGTGAGGAACACCAGCCCTGAGCCCTGAGCTTACATCTGTTGCCAATCCTCCTCTTTTTGCTGAGGAAGACTGGCCCTGGACTAACATCCGTGCCCATCGTCCTCTACTTTATATGGGACGCCACCACAGCAGGGCTGACAAGCAGTGCGTTGGTGGGTGCCCGGGATCCGAACCTGTGAACCCTGGGCTGCCAGAGTGTGACCTAGACCACTGCGCCACCGACCCAGCCCCGTGATGACTTTTAAGTACACAGATTGAGGTGAAAAAAATCTTTAAAAACCTAGGATTCTGCCCTCAGATTGCTCTGAACCTATTTTTTCACTCCACTTTAAAGACAACAAAACTGAAAAATCGTAGACAAAGCCTTCTGAGTATATATTAGGCAAAAATTCCCAACAGTGGCTCATACTCAAGGAAAAGGCCTTGTCCTGTATTTTAAAAAGAAGTGGTAAATGAATATATATTTATAAATTGAAGGTTTAAGGTATGTATTGCTGTTCTATGTCCCAATTTATGGGCCACCTGCTCAATCAATGCAGAAAGAGAAAGAAATGGATTAAGCCCTTCTGACCTCTGGACCTTGAACCAGTCGTTTCATTTTGCTTAGTCTTAGCCTGCACATTCATTAGCTCTTAGCAGTAGACATTTCTCAACTATAAAAGTCTAGAAGCCAGCGGTTTCCAAACTTCAGATCATGTGTAAACCTCAACAGTTAAAAAAAAATTGTGTAAGCCCTCTAATGTAAACTCATAAATTATATGCTATTTATAAACTATGTATATTATAAAACAAATACAAAAACACAAAATTTTAAAAGATTTTTTAAAACATTAAATAGAAGTACTAACATTTTCTTCTTACACCTCAACAGATTCTCCTGTGAATCTTATCTTCAAGATAACTGAACCATGTGGATCTTTCTGGAACTTAATTTTCTGATTCCAGGACCAATATAGTCCTAGTCATTGACAGTCAGTGAGGAGACCCAGAGCTTACTATTAACAGTTAAGGAAAATAAAGGGCCAGGGATATTTGATACCAAGTAAATCTACAGCAGAAACAACAGTTTGGAGTTTCTGAAGATTAATAGAAATTAGAATAACTTGTTTACATGTGGGAAGCTACTGATGACAGACACTAAGGACATCTTTTTCTAGAATCCCACATGACCATCTTTCAGGTATACTACAGAAAGGATTCCTTTAGTGGGTAGGAATAACAATAATAGATGACTCCTGAGTGCTTACTGTATGCCAGGCACTACTCTCAGAACCTTCCAAGTGTTACACCATTTAATCCTCCAAACAACCCTTTGAGGCAGGTACAAGTACCATTTCCATTTTACAGATGAGGAAACTGAGCTTACGGAGGCTAGGTCAATTGTCTAAGGTCTTCAGAGGCTATGATCTTCCAACTCTGGAATGTCATTTATTTTAACATATTTGCTTGGCATATATGTTTAAAGGTATTTAAATATGATAAATTAAATTTTTATACACAAGTTTATAAGTTAGAGTTTATAATTCTAACAGGATCCTTTTTTGCAGTCTGAGAAGGGATGCTGTTAGCAAAAGGACTCTAGGATTCTGATTCTACCCCAGTATCTGCTGGCCCTCTATACAAATATCTCCCAACTCCTCTCATGTCATTGCACACAGAAGAGATATTTGCTCCATACCCTGTGGTCAGGTGACAGAGGCAACCAGCTAACATGAGGCTGGAGGGAAGAAATATCTCACACATAAGTAACCCAGTTACCAGACTCACTGGTTAGGAAACTCCGCTATGGTAATAGCTCATCATAATGCTAAGAGTTCTATAATGAACGTACACAGAGAAGGTAGAGAATATTAAACAAGGAAAGAAAAGGAGGAAGAAAGGAAACAAGGAGGGAGGAAGGCAGTTAGGCAGAAAAGCCCAATCCCAAAGATTCAACTAAAGGCATTTAAACTCACCTATTATAAAGCTTCTCATAAAAGCCTTTATTAGGTAGTGTTATATGAATATTGGGTAACGTAAGTTCCAGCACATAGTGAGAGTTGCTGATTGCTTTATCCTGAAACTCTGTCATTTCTACAGGGTCTCCAGGCATCACCATCTAAAATATAACAATTTAGTGCAAAAAAAGGGCATCAATAACCATTTCACATCTAAAATAGTAGTATCATCTTCTGACGCTATCCATAGGTCTTGGTATGTGAGCAAATAAATAAGCAAGTAACTTTTAACGAAGAAAATAATAGATATTATTCAAACTTAGAGTTAAAAACCTAGCAAAAACAGTACACAAAGTATTTTTGAAAAGATAAAGAATTAAAAGCACTGATATATGACAGAGGACAATTCCTTCATTGCGTGCTCACAGTTTTAGTTTACCTGCTCATTTTCAAACATTACTCTACGAGAAGAAAAGGGAGATGGGGCTGGTCTTCTCAGATCACAAACATCTTTCAGGGAATGAGCACCTCCTTCTTCTTCTTCCTGATAGTGGCCATCACTCTCTTCTTCTTCCTCAGCTGCTATTCTCTCCAAAATGGAATGCATGGCTGGTGGATTTATTTTCAATACAATTCTGATAGCAAAGACAATTTAAAAAATCAAGCCCTAAAGTGTAAACTACAAAACTTTAACTTTTATGCAGACTAATACAAAGACCACTAATTAAATGATTAATAGGATTCAGCTTCTCTACAAAGTCTAATTATGTCTAATGTAACCCCAACTTCTGAGCAGGTAAACTTAAAAGTGTGGAACTGATGAAACAAGTAAATAAAGGAAGGGCATTAACATTTTATACTTGGCTAACTGAAATTTGATCTTTTGAGGACAAAAAGGTTATTTTTAAATTTCATTAACAGCCAGCAAATTTTACCTAAGAGTTCTATTTATTATCATTAAACTAAATCCTTCCACATGCAGTCTGTTCTACAATTATGGAATACTTCCATAACTAAGAAACTTCATGTCATATAAATTGTTCAAATGGAAAAAGGAAAGATTGATTAGGGAACAGTTTCAGAACTGTGACAACAAAGTAATCTTTTCCTTCAGGAATTTCAATAATAAAATGCTTATTGTTGTTTTACAGTTATAAACCCGAAATATCAGGGTCTAACAGCCTTTGATGCCGTTAGCTTTTGCTCCAGAGTAATGCCGTTCCTTTCTTAATCCTACGCGACAGACACATTACTAGAACAAGGCTTTGCAGTCTCCTTTTTACCACCAGGTCAGCCATTGTCATCAGGAGGCACAGCACCCTCAAATAAAACAGCTGTATTGTACCTATAACAGCTTTTTTTTTCCTGAGTAGGTGGTGGTTCTAGTTATAAACTATCACAACTGTTTCCTAATTTATAGATATCCTAAATAAACTGTGCTTCCAAATTACCTAATTGAAATAGACTCACTTCTTATGATGAAAACTCATGCTCTAAACTCCTGCTCATTAACAGGCATGTACTGATAATGTCTGTCCTAAGTCTGACAGGTCTGATACACAGGGGGTGGGGATATAAAAGAAAACAGGCAGAAAAATAGCTCAAAAGAGATCACTTTAATTCTTAAGAGAAACTTCAGATACTTAGTTTTCAATATAATAATGGATCACTATTTCAAGTAAACTAAGTTCTTTTAAATATAATCCAAGTCCATTATCAGGCTAATTTAAGGAATGATATCTCTTGCCTAAGAAATCCTGAAGCAGTGGTTCTCTAAGTCCACCTGCACATTGAAATCACCTGATATCATTTTTAAACTATGCTGATGCCTAGGTTCTATCCCAGCATATCTCAGGGAATGGCCCAAGAATCAGTATTTTGTAAAAGCTCCCAAGATTTGAAAAACTGTCCTAAAGCAACCATTGACTATAAAATTCATCTGCTAACCAAATGGTACCAATACTCTTTTTCTACTGTAGCTCTGAATTATTTTTAAAATGATTAATAATTCTTTTGTCCCTCTAATTAGACTAGGTAATGAGACCAGAAAACACATTTTATAGTTCCAGCTCTCACGATATCTAACATACACCTTTCATAGAGTAGTACTCAATATATACTTTTATTTAAATTGTCCATCTTCCTCTGAGTTCTCTCATCAAGGCTGAATATTTTTAGCTTAAATTTAACAGCCAAAATGTCAGTTAAAAAGACTGCAGCAACTTATTTTTGAAAGGAAAATTTCATTAAATGTATGTATCATATGCATTTGCTTACTCACCGTGGCCAGTCAAAGTCATCTGATGATGTTGCGTCTCCATCTACTCCACTAGACACGTGGAAAAACTTAATAGATGGTTCTTCTTTATTTTCCTGGAATGAGCCTAATAAAACAAGACAGATTAACTGAAATGCATTTCTTCTCAAGTAATTCTCAGTTCTTCTCAGAGATATAAACTATATTTCCTAAATGTCTACTTTGTACCAAGCACTATAAGAATTACCTCTATTCACAATAACCCTATACATGTTTTTACATTCCATTTTACAAAGAACAACTCTCCTCCAGAATAATGAGTTTCTTACCACTGGAGATAAGGGAAGATCAGATAACCCCCAAAGGCCCTTTCACAAAGTCATTATCAGCAACAGCCAATTTTAAATATCTCTAAAGATGTGTAAAACTGAGAACAGGGAAGGGAAACTTTGCAGCCAATTCCCAGAGAAGGAGAAGAGCAGACGGGTGTGGTGGAAGAAGAGGGTGTGGCAGGGGCGGCATGGCAGAGGGGAGGTGTGACCACAAAGGCCTGCTGTTTAGGAATCACAGGATAAAACATCGGGATCTTCCAGGGTCAGAAGAACTAAGCTCGCAGACTTGGTTCACTCTAAGTCTATATATTCTCTTTATGAGATGACAAAAGCAAACTAATAGAGAAAAACTTAAAACAGGTTTCACAAAGACCATTCACCTGATATTAGTATGACAGCTGAAAGCTCAAGCTCTAGTGTCAGACTAGGTTGGAATCTTGGTTCTGCATTTACCACTACATGACCTTGGAAGGTACCTCTTCTTAAGCCTACAGATTCCTTACTTATAAATGATAAAAATAATTGGAAATAAGCCTGCCGTAACTAAGATGATTAAAGGAAATAAAATAATGTATGTGAAGTGCTCCACACAGAAACTAACACAGAGTGGTACTCAATAAATTCCGGCTACTAGTAGCCCTACAAGTATGTGGTAAGTGATAAAAAAAATGTGGGCTAAAGCACTCTATTCCCCTGTAGAAAAGAAGTATTTTAACAAAGTAAATACATCATCGTGCTTAGTAATTTCTTTTAAAAAACTGACTTACATCACATATTTGTACACAATACTGGGAAAATGCTGTTACTCTTGTTTTCTAACATAATATTCTTTAATTTTCTGATACTCTGGGCTGTCAGATATTTTTCATGATTTACATTTCAGGGCAGTTGTTTGTTTCTAGTCTGGCTCCTTTATATAAAGGCACGTTCAATCTTACCAACTAGTTCTCTAAAGGTAAGTTCCAGTTTAATTTGCTCTGGGGTTGATCCTCCTACGAACTCAGTCTTAAATTCTAGATCTGTGAATGCTAATTGAAGGATCTCCTTCTGAAGTGACTTCTTAAACCATGGTCCTCTTTCTTGATCTGATCGAAGATCAGGTATTGGGAAGCGAACAGAAAGGTTTAATGCTGGTGTGGCAACTTGTACCCATATCCGACAGTTTGCAGGATTATGCGAATCATCTAGAAACACTTCAGTGAAAGCCTTGTGCTAAAACACAAAACATCAAAAATATGCCAAAATGTTAAATTAAGTAAATAAACATAAATGACATTAGTATTCAACATTATAATATGTACAATCACCATTTCCTCATTCAGTATAATGCATTAAAATACAATTCAAATTAACTACTACCATAGTAATTTAGTGTAATGAAATTTTATAATGCAACAGCTATTCACAAAAGTCAGAACTATTGGTAAAAGTTAAACCCTCATATAAAAAAATAAATCAAAATAGAAACTGAAACAAAGTGAAGACACAGGCACTACAGATGCATGTATATCTTACTACAGTCTACAAAAGAATAATGTATAAACTAGCTTATCAGCAAATTCAACACTGTCAAAAATCACTATAGCACCCAACATTCCATTTGAAGGATTTATCTACCAATATACTACTCTAAAGACTCAACAGGAAATCAGATGAATTATGCCAAATACAAAGGCCCATCCCTGACTCATTTTTGTATTTCCAGGACTAAGCCCAGCGACTGGCACACGATAGTTTCTAAATAAATATTCACGAAATGACTTACTCTGAGCTCCCATCCAACCCAAGGGTATGATCCCATCTGATGGCTCTTAGAAACCAAAACACACATTTACTCAAAGCCATGTTATAATAAAAGGGTCAAAGAACATACCCTTTAGATAAAAGTCTATTCCTATTTTTTTCTCTAAAATGTATTGAAACCAATAAAACTTTAGTCCAGAATACATTGTAGGTGACAATACTCCTGGATTTTATGAATCAATCTCTAACCTCCTAGATTAGAAAGTCCCCTTTTACGCTAGACTTGGATTTTTAACAAACCTACTCTTTTTCTTCCCTATTTAACTTTCTAATACTAAACCCCACTCTCAGCAAAAATAACGCAAGAGGTTAAACCATCATCCCAACACATCAATGGCTAACAGCAAACATAGACACTAGCCCCTTAGAACTTAAAATAACTAGCAATTCCTGACAATAAAAAACAAACAATGCTGATTTGAAGTGAATACTCACCTAGTTAAGGGAGAAGCAAATAAGTAGACAAATAAAATATCTTTTCTCTTTTCTTTTTAACCAAAGTTGTCTCTGTTTCTGCTCCTATAGCCCCCAAATTCCTAATAGACTTCTTGCAACTCTAACTGACTTGATTTGCTTAGAAAAAACACCAGGCACCAGATAAAAGTGATATAATGTGATGCTCAGCAACACAATATTGTAAAGCATGCTCCTGTTTTCAGAAGTATATCCTATATTATATGAGCTACATTTTATAGGTAGTTCAAGTACTTTGTTAAATGTGTAAATAGATAAAATTTTGTGAAGATATTATAATCACAGTTTATAAAATTCAGATAAACAAGAAAGGAAAACAAATCCAATTCTACTACTCTAACATAATCAATGCTACCAATTGGTATATTTCTAACCATTTTTTTTCTATACATCAATTTTATTTACACAGTTGTAATAAAAGTTTATGTGGAATAATATATTCTACCTTTTTACCTAATACTTCTTCAGTATTCTTCCTTCTTCATATTGCTGCACCATCTTTATAACTATCATTTAAAATGGCCGTATAAAATTTCACTCAGTATGTCAGCAAAATTTATTTGGCTAGTCTACTATCTAGACATAAAAGATGTTTCCATTTTTTCATTATTACAAATTATGCTATTTTCATAATATACACTATTTAACCTATTAAGAATACTTAAGCTCAGAAATAATCCCAATAAGCCCATTAGCTAGCTGTAATTATGGTTAGTATTTGCAACTTCTTGAATACTCACCAGACTAATATGCTTATTATATGAAGTATACATGTGAGACGCCATCATCTCCACTGTAGTAAGTTTCTGTGGTTGAAGCAAGGAATTTAACCTGTCCACAATACTGATATCCAGCTCACAAAATACTGGATTTAATTTAATTTGTAATTCTGCCTTCTGAGGAACAGAACTAAGTCTTGCTTGATTACCCTTTAAAAAAAACAAAAGCAGTAACATGATCACTAACAATACTATAAAATTAAAACCTTACAATTGTGACAAAATATATATCAAATGAAAATTTATACGTGGTAATCACAGAAAAAGATCTCTTACCTGGGGTCCTTTATTCTCAGAATGCTTATAATGAAGCTGAAGACACACAGGGGGATGTGAATCAGTTCGTTCTTTGGAATGGAACATTAAAAGCTTAAAAACACAGATTAAGATAAATTAAAGATATTAAGCTATAATTACTCACATGAATTAATACAGGTGCTAATATAATAGTAGGAAGAACTTCTGAAGTCAGAAAAGCTGGCTCTTAAGTTTCATTTCGGTCACTCACTAGCAATGTGACTCTCAGACCAGAAGACGGAACTCCTGTGATACTTAGTATCTCATCTGCAAAATGCAGGTGAGGACTCAAGTAAAGTAATGCCCCAGAAAGTGCTCTGAAAATAACACACCACGGCAAAGTAACAGCAATAAATATCATTTTGATAGCTTTGAAAAGCTTCTCTAGAGCACATTATTAAGATAGGAAAAAATCAGATTAATAATAAATGAACACAAGACATTTTGCTTGTCTTGAACAGTGCTTAGCACACAGCAGGCATTCATAAGTATTTGCTGAATGATAGAATTCTTCTGAGTGAAATGAAGTTACTTGTCCCATAACCTGTCTGCCACTCTAAAACAAGTCAACTCTAAATTAAAAATTCTAACAGACTCTTATAAAGGCCTTGAAGGCCATACTTAAAAAATCTATTTCAACAAAATACAAATGCACGCGCACACACACCACACACAAACTCCTTCCTATGTGACTTCCTATACCTTTTTTAAGAAAATCATTACTCTTCATACAATTCTTAACAAGCAAGACAAATCTAAAGAATAACCCTAAAGGAAAAGTACCTAGCATTTACCTCTGTATAGTGAGGAGGAACAGAACGAACATCAGTCGGAAACAGGCACTCCAAAAGTTCCATTTGCCCCATGGACATATCAGTACTAAAATGTCGGGAAGCTGATCTTTGTCTTTGTTCATAGGACACTTTGATGCCAGTGCCTATAAATCTATTATAAAAAAATGCAGCATTTAAGAGTATCCATATACTTCTAGATTAAACAATGAGTCAAAGAGTAGCACACAAGTGTTAATAAGGTATAACAATTACCTAGCTATTCTGATAAATTCAAGTTGTTAGTAATAATTAATATTCCTAAGGATATTAACCAGAAAAACTGTTTTAAATTTCCCATTCCCTGACATAAGATAAAGAAGTCAGCTGTTGATAGGAAATTACCCAGGATATATTTATTTCCCAAAACTGCCCTTCCTTCTTCCACATTTTAAAATTTACACTGTAGTGGATAAAAACTCTTAAATTTGTAAAATATATGTAATAGTTTCTTAAAATTATCTAGAAGCATCATGCAGTATTTTAAAAACTTCAGTCAGTGGAACTCCAATGAAGATCTACCTGTAGTTTTTGTTGTTTTTTTATATTCCCTACTGGCATATATTTGAAACTTTGTCAAAAATGGGAAGAAAAAGAAACTGTTTATGCAGTTTGATTATAAATACTATGGTCCTGGGGGCCGCCCGGTGGCGCAGCGGTTTAGTTCGCGCTTGGCAGCCTGGGGTTCGCGAGTTCGGATCCTGGGCGCCTGCTGACCCACTGCCTGTCAGCCACGCTGTGGCGGCGTCCCACATAAAGTGGAGGAAGATGAGCACGGATGTTAGCCCAGGGCCAGTCTTCCTCAGCAAAAAGGGGAGGATTGGCGACGGATGTTAGCTCAGGGCTGGTCTTCCCAATCAATCAATCAATCAATCAATCAATCAATCAATCAATAAATAAATAAGTGGCGTCCCATATAAAGTAGAGGAAGATGGGCACGATGTTAGCCCAGGGCCAGTCTTCCTTAGCAAAAAGAGGAGGATTGGACGGATGTTAGCTCAGGGCTGGTCTTCCTCACAAAAAAAAAAAAAAAAAAAAAAAGGTAGTTAAAATAAAAGCCCAAAGTATTTTCTAAAAATATTAATATATCTGTCTAAACCACTGTATAAAACAACATAGAAGTCAATTTATACGTCACTTTCATGTAAAAATGAATAGTATTTGCACATTAACAATATTTGACCTACAAATTTAATTATTTCCTCATCTATTAGAACTTAAGATCATTGGTTATTTGGCCAACTTTAATTTTTTTAAGCGGAAGTTGAATATGTAGCATCCAAGCTCCCTTCTCATTAGTTCACTCTACTCTCACCACTACTGCCACCTCTGCTAAGCCAATGACAAGAACTATTTTTATGATTGTAATGGTGTCAGTGGGGAAGATAGCAAAATGAGGTCAGAGATACTTGACAAGAGCAGGGCAGAAAACTCCAGATTATCTAGATCTTACATCTGAATGTTTCACATGCCAAATAACCTAAACAAGAGATTCTACGGTAAATATCTTTGCAGCATTGCAAGAAAACCTCGCTCATTCCACTTATTTACAAATAAAATGTGAATTAGTAAAACAAATGGAGAGAGAGAGATGGATACAAAAGTCCACATTTGGTTCTTTTTCAATGATTGTGAATAAATATGCAAGAGTTTACCTAAGGTGATCATGTGAGCAAGCTTCTGCAAATATTGCTCGGAAAGACTTAAAATCTTCTGTTGAAAATCTTGCTGGATCAATCTTTTCTATACAAGTAAAGAAAGCTATCGCCATAGGTGTCAGTGGATTAAGGTTCAATGACGTTTCAGATGGAGACAAAGGATCAATGTGAAGCACAGACACTGAAAAAGTTCCCACAGCTAGTCTAAAAATAAGTTCAGGCCTGGATTCATCCACTGAAACAGATCTAGACGGGAGAGCTGAAATACATGTTAAAATTATACAATTTAATACTTAAACACAATCCATTATATCAAAATTATAAAACATTTACTCAGGTGTTAGTTTTAAAAACAGATGATCACACAACAGTTTGAATGATACTAAACAAGTAAAATAATCTTCCTGCATTTATATCCAGGATCCTTCATACTTAAAGTACAAAAGAGTGTGTTACAATAGGAAATATATGAACAAAGCTTTTGCATTAATAAAACGGTATTGGAAAACTCAGAAATTAACCAAAAGCTGCTCACTGCTCGCCAAATTTTCCTTTAAGCCTTGCATCTATTTTAATCCAATTTTGCAAAGAAGACACATGAGGTTCCCTTTCAAGGAAAGTGTAAAGAAGGAAAAATAGTTGGTTGATTTAGACTCCTTAAAATGCAATAATAATACAAAACTTATGGTGTACTTTTTACTAAAAATATTTAAGTATTTAAATACACAAAGAATACAGTGCATGGGCAACTATTCT
This sequence comes from Tapirus indicus, assembly GCA_031878705.1. Classification (NCBI taxonomy): domain Eukaryota; kingdom Metazoa; phylum Chordata; class Mammalia; order Perissodactyla; family Tapiridae; genus Tapirus; species Tapirus indicus. Next base: position 99,664,517 of record CM062923.1, on the reverse strand, counting down.
AAAACACTTCACATGGAACTATTCAACAATGTTTCATTTTCTTTCTAAACTTTGTTAAATGGCCTAGACCAAAAAAAAAAATTTACAAAGGAAAAGAAAAGAAGCAGTAGAATGGCATTTTTAAAAAACAAATCTATTTTTTTAATTTTTAAATTTTTAAAAATTCCAGTGGAAATTATCAACAAATGTCTTATTTTTACTTACAAGTCTTCTGTAAAGGTGCAGGGTGAACTAGATTGGATGGCAATGTTGACCCTCTTACTGGCTGTTCTTTATGATGATCAAGGAAATCTCCCCATGTTGGCTGAAGCTATAAAAGAATATTTTTAAAGCACATGAATAAAGTGCAGAATTTTAGAAGCTAACTTTTCGAGAATAGAACAAAAATTAAATAATACTTTACCACAGTAGCACTTAATGGAGATCCTGCTGGGGTATTTGTGTATGTACTAGTTAGTGATAATTCAAGGTCCATATTTGGGGGGTCTCCAAGGGGTGGAAGAGAAGAGAGACTATGGGAGATGTCCATATCAGCCATGGAGAAGAAAACTTCTTCCTCTAGAGAGAATTAAACTTTGTCAGTTGTACTATAATTCCACCAATTCATGTCTTTAAGTTAATATATAATGTAATATTCTTCCTTCAGATTATCTGACATATTTTATGTCAGATATGATACACTAAATTTTATGTTACTTCCAACGGGGTAATATATTTGGATCCAAGATATTAATGGCGTAGTAAAAACTCAACTGAACATAGGTTAACAAAAGGTTAAGCTATCCTACTGGTGAACTTTTTTTTTTTTTAATATATGAAATGCAGTATTACATGGTATATTTTTAAGTGTCATATGACAATTTAGGAGTTAAAATTCGGATTTTAAAATAGTATAAATATCTTGCAATCTCTGGTTTATATGGATACAGCTATTTCTTTAAAAAAAAAGAGCTAAATATATTATTCAGAATTCTATTTATGTTTCACTTCCTGCTTTCTAGAGGTTGTTTTACCCTCATGCTAACTAATGAAGTTTGTTATGGCCAAAATTTCTTGAGTAGACTTTAATTTTTTATTTCAATATTACATACTTAAATTGATTCTTATTATTTATGGTATTAGTGCTTGCACATTCTAAAACAACTGTAAATGCCAAGTAAACTGGGTAAAGATTATATTTACATATAGATACATATAGATGATAGAAAGATTAATAGAGAAGGAATCTTAAAGGAATCTACTGTAAATCATCATACGAGCACATAAGAATTTGACAAAATGAATAATTACCCCCAATTTATCCTTTGTGTAAATCCACATTTTTGTAAATTGACTTTCCTTAGAATAAATCATGATTTACAAAACAAAACTACACAATCAAAAAAGGATACTGTAGTAAATATGTGCCAGTGCATCACTATAATACTGTGGTTAGATCAACTTATAAATTTAAACCTTCTTACAGTATGGATCTTTTCTTTTTTCATCACAAAACTCCATTTCACAGCAGCCAAAATGAAGTTTACTTTGCTCTATGATGATAATGTATGAGTTTGGTGTCAACTTTTTTGAGTTGCTTACCACGGCTAGAAGGTGTACGAGCTGTTTCTGTCTCATAAAAGCTTTGCTCTGAAGATACAGCCACCGAGAGGGAATCTTTTCTCAAATAATACCGATTTAATTCCATCTGAATTCGATATTCGTCTTCCTGCTGCATGGGTCGATTTTTTCTATCTTTATTAGCTAACCCTATTTTGCTAGAATTTTCTACAAGTATACAAAAGAAAAGCAAACCAGTAATTAAATTTGGAGTTAATCCTTTCTCTCCTAAAAACTCACTTATCCAATACCAATGGCAACTTAATACTAGTCAGTGCAAAACCACCACTATTTAATATTAATGAGAGATCTAAGCAATGGCCTTAAGCAACTAGCCAGGAATCACAAAATCTTATCTTTGACAGATAAGTCATTAAAAATATTTTAAAATGTGTGCTCCTTACTGTGTTCAAGAATTATACTTTCTCAGTTGTATGAAGTACTATCCCCAACCAAGAAATTTTTAAAAAGTTAAGAATGTAACACAAATAATGTGAATGGCTAATTTGTGCCACAGTAACACAATTAGAAAGATCCAATCAAATTTAACTATTTAGGATTCTCATTTACAATACATCTTTAATTTCACACAATCCTATATAATGACAGAATTTCCTATATGTATACTATATATTATAACTAAAAAGTTTTAAAGAATTAAAAATAGTAAAAACAGACTTATACTTGCCTGGTCCAGCAATAGCTGCTAACATATCCAAAAGCAAGTGTACCTGTCTTGGTGACAGGAACAGATGAATAGAGTCTATCTGTCCATCAACATCCAACTTCAAAAAAAAAAAAAAAACTATTCAGGATGAACACTCTTCATAACTTCACCACCACAAATCCCAGTATATTTTAAGGCACTGAGTTGAATACTGATTTAGTGTTAGATTCCGTCACCTAAGACTCTCTCAACTAATTCACACAATCTAAATGAAAAGAATTAAAGGCCACCAAACTGTTATTCTAAGGGACAAAAATCTTTCTGAGAAATTCCATATTGGCAAGCCCGATGTCATACTTTTTGTCTCTTTAAGTTTTCTGAGTATTTAAGGTATTTGAGGAGGCCTTAAGACACAGTCTCTAAGAAGGAATATTAAGGTAGCAGTGGGACGAAATTCATTCCCATTATGATTTCAAAAAGACTCAAATCATAATCCTTAAAGCTTGATTCAAACCAGGAGTAAATACAGTTAGCTTTCCTAAGTTTCCCCGTGGGTCACGCTCCTCAGCAGAGCATGTGAGGACCTTCTCTACCAAGTGTGCCTCTCTGAGTGCCCCTGCGTTCCACAAAGCCCACTCTCTGCTGGGCACGGGAGTGTAAGGCAGAGCAGAAATGCTGATGGAAGAGGGGGCTCACGTGGACTTCCTTTTCCTTCTCCAACTCTTTGTCCATTGTTCTAGAAATAAGAGCCCCGTCCCACTCTCATTCTGATTCCTGTGGAGCATACTCTGACAAAAGCAATTACTCTCTTCTCTACATCACATTCTCACAAGTTGAATATGCCTGCCTTACTTTTCATTCACTTCGTCTTAGTTTTAATGTGAACACTGACTCCTATTATCTCCATGCCATTTTGCAATTTAAAAACAATTCAATTAATAAAACACATTTCTATTTGGAAAACAGCATCTTCCCCCGGAGAAAAACAAATTTCTTCTGATTCTAAAAACAAAAATAAAATAATTTACATAGTGACTTTGAGAAATTTCTATGATCTAACTAATAATATAATATACTCTCCAGTAATAATAATAATAATCATTATCATCACCTTTTTTTGAGTATTGGGGCACTACGCTTTTATTATGTGTTCTCTAGTTCATAGTACTGTTCCTGTACAGATAAGGAAACAGGTTCATGAAGATTAAGTGATTTGCACAAGGCCATCTAACAGACCCAGACCCAGGATTTTAACCTAGGGTGACCCAGATGGAAAGCCCTCACTCCTTCCACGGCATGGCTGCCCATTCTGCCCTCAGAAGACTTGTCTTATGGGACTCCTTACTGACTGCTGATATCCCAGGCCAGGAATCAGCAAGGAGTTAAGGCTGGGGACAGTGGGAAAATCTCTTTCTGATCATATATCAAATTTTAAAATAGTTTAATTTCTTAGTACTGAAGCATAATCTCTGGCCTTTGTTAGAATGAATGATCAAGTTCCATTTGTAATTTTCACAGAAATATTTCATTATTAGTATATTCTGAGTTTGGCATACAAAGAACAAAGTACACACTACTTTCCTCTGGAAATACAAAAGAACATAACTAAAATAACAAATTTCAAACTCATTGTAACATGCTAGTTGAAACAAAACGTCTGTAAATTCAATACAGGCAGTCCCCTATTTTCATATGTGGTGCATTCCTGAAAACATATGCTGAAACTGAACATGTGAAACACCAGACTCACACACCATTTGAGGTAGGTGGTGGTCTCAGAGAACAACAAAAACATGAAATCTTTCACAACATTTTGAACCCACAGTTGAAAGACTTAAGTCTAATGAACACTGGAAAGAGAACAAAGATCTGACACGTTGAGGACCCCTAATTAATCCATCTTTGTCTATACTATATTAAGTTTATGAGATGAATGTTTCTCAGTGCTAACATCTAGAACTTTTATTTTTCCATATAGCACTCATTTTCATAAATAAGAACAAAATGTACTCAAATACTCAAGTTATTACACAAAAACTGTCATATAGGCAAGGAGAATAATATCTCCAAATATTCGACACTGGCTGGCAGACAACGCCACCACGCTTTAGCTCCAGACGTTCATTTGTCACCTGATAGACAGACGTCCAAAAGCAATATCCAAAAGGCATTTATACAAATCAGTGCATAATGTGCAAAAGTTTCGGTGTGTACAAAGATCAAATATACAAATGTTGAGGACTATCTATAATTAATCAAAACAGAACGATAAAAGTTATTGCTATAGTTCTTTCTTCTTAGAGAAATAGCAAATGCATTCCCCAGAGGCATGGGTGTATTGGTTTCCCAAGGATGTTACCACAGCAGGGGAGGCCCTGTAGTGTCTACACATACCTATGGCTTTCTGCTCCATTAATAATCCCATCACGTTATTTTAGGAAGAGGCTTAAGACCTGGTGAAAGGATTTCGTACCATCTGAGGTAGGACAGAGCAGTAAACAAAGAGGAGGGGGATGATCAGTAATAGGAATGTCATCATTCTAATCACCACCTTCCTCCTCCTCCTCCTCCTCCTCCTCCTCCAACTCTAGTCAGGTGTTCCAGTCCAAGGAAGGATTTCTTCAGATTCTTCAATCCTCTGACAACCTTTTTATGTACACTCACGTGTACTCAGTGGCACCCTTTTCCATATTCCCACAGCACTTTCTATACCCCTTATTATATCTTTTATTAAGGCAAAATCTGTTTTCCACTCATCTCTGCATCTGTCCCAAGAACTTGCAGAGGGCCTGGCCTACAGCAGTCACTCAAGCATCTACAGCCAGGTAGATCAGTAAACAAATCAATGAATCAATCCTGATATCTTCTTAATACAAACTATATTTTACAGAGATTATATAGAAAATTAGTTTTCAAAGTCTAAAAATAACACTCGACAAATACATCTTTAACCGACTAAACAAATGCAAGTTCCTTGATTCTCCAGCTGACTGTTCAATGTTGTTCCCTGAGAAACAGGTACAGTTGTCTCTACAGTACCTTCAAAAAGCTATGAGACATCACGAAAGAAATCAATCTCTTTCCATAAATATTATACAACCATAAAAACAATCATTCCATTCAAAATATACATAGGTGGACATTTTTACATATATATAATTAAACATCTTGTACAGTCAACTTCTTGCTTTCTAAATCTCTTCTCCTTTAAACTTAATTTTATGATGATAGAAAGATTCTTTAATAAATTCCTAGTTATCTGAACGAATGAATGTTTTGAACTGCTGGAATGAGGAAAAGTGAGTGTAAGAGGCAGCTCTAAAACCGGAGCTGCAGCAGAAGGGCAAAGGCAGTCCCCACGTGGATTTTGTGACCTAAAGACAAAGGGAGGTACCAGCTGAGAGTGAAAATGCTGACTCCAGTCCAGCGGATATCCTAGTTACAGGACAACCTATAGTGACCAGTGAGTCATTAGAGAGACTAAAGAATACTTGTAGTTTTATTTTGTTTTTTACTATAGAAAATAAAACACATACTGACCTTAGCTCCAGGAAGTACTTCATTCTGTTTCAACGTGAGACTCAACTCCAACCTACCAATTAGCCCTCCAATCTGCACTGGGTCAGAGGGTGCTACCTCTGGCAAATTTCTTGTGAGTTGTGGGTGTGGCTCATAAACAATTTTGGGATTCCAGCTAGGTGACAGCTTTGGCTCAGTTTCCTACAGTAATAAAGTAAACTCTTTAAAATAAAGTAATTCTTTAAAATATTTTGGTGTAAGCAAATTGAAATGCAAACTACAAATGTCAACTTAAGAAGAATGAAATATTTAACATGCAAAAGTGTATTATGTGACAATGGACAAACCAGTATCTTATAGCTAGCATGAAATACAGCAGCATGTCAGCATAGTACCTTAGTAATAAAGGCAAATCGTGGAAAATAAATTTATGAAAAAGGCACAGTATCTATTCACATTATAGCAATAAGAAAACTTGACATTCTATAATTAAGAAAACCTGATTTATGAAATAATGTAAAAGGTAAATTATGGAATAACTGATTTATAAACGGACTGTCTACTTTTAGAAGAGATTAACAAAGAGTTCCTCACTTATAAAGCTTTTTTAAGATATGATTTGGAAGATAAATTTTCAGCAATATATTCACTATGAAAGGTAAATGTGAATACTGCTTGATTTTGCTGTTTTCATCATAAAAGGATATTACATGTTAATATACCATTTCCCCCCAAGACACAGTATCTAATGTTTCTCCATCAAATTAAGATACAGCACTGGTAGGAAAGGCATTAATTATAAATATGAGTGTTTTAAAATCTCAGAATATATGTTCCCATTACTGAATATTTGTGTTAACTTTCAGAACAGATGAAAACTCATTAACACATATATCTTAGCAAAATTGAACAGCCCTCATTTAAATCTTTTAAAACTCTATAATTTAGTTTTTGGTTTATTTTGTTTTTCTCACCACTGGTGCAGCTGAACACACTGGGGAAGATTTTGCTGATGCAGAAAACTCATCCCAGAAGAGAGAGACTCCAGAGAGCTGAAGTAATTTGTGAGCAAAAGCTGTGGGTTGATGTACATTAATTCCTGAGGACTCGTCAGCAGTTTCATCACAGTACACGGTTCTGAAAGTTAAAAACAAAAAGAGTATTTCCATAAAATTTCTAGGAAAACCTACTTGCAATTATAAGAAATGCACAGAGCTTTTAAGTTAAAGCGATTTTTCAAGTGTTAGCATTCCTTAGAACACACTTATAATGTGGGTCAGCATGACCATGCTTTACTACAGTAAATATTTCCATGAAGAGACCTTGACCCCAAGAAGGATAACTTTAAGAGGCTCCTAAATTGGGGGAAAAAATTAATAACTTCCTAAAGTTAGCTTCAAGGAAAACAATTCCTGCACTCCCTCACAAATATCTCTTGGTAATAGTGAGACAGCATTTGGCTCCAAGTTACAAGTCTGGCACAAATGACATTTCTTGAATTCTTATAACCATTCTATGAGTTCTTATGACTGATCATCAGTTTAAACAAAATACAGGATGTAGTTCCAAATGCAGGAGCTTTTATATATTTAATATACCCTTTAAGGTAATGCAACCTAACGTCAAAGATCTGTTAACAATAATTGTTTCACTAATAGGTATGTTTTATGAAAGATAGAAACCATCACTTATCTGCTTAAAATTTGGTAAAGGCCCCCCACAGGTGCATATACAAAGTGTCTTTGGCGCTCAGTGTACACACTTTATTCTGCTTATTTCTGTTGGCAGTTCATATGGCATTAAAACACAGGTGAACAGTAACTACCTCAAATCAACACTCAGGAGTGTATATGTCAATCGATCCCTGTTTTAGAGCTCCAAGTGAGCATACACAGAAAACTAAAAGTGATGTGTTTATATCTTTTTAAGTAAATCACTATTGCACATATTGGCCTTAAAATACCCTCACAGAATCCTCCAATAATACAGTAGTCACAGCCTTTTTCAGTAAAGCATCACTTAGATCACAGGAAAGCAAAAAAGCCTTTCACATTAATGAGATGTGCCTAAATAGTCCATTGCTCATATGAAAAAACTCCAACAGAAGTGCCTTAAATTCAGTTGCATTCAAATATTCATTATTTTGATTTGACATTAATTAAAAGAGAATTACTTGCTTTGAATTTAACATAGTATTATATATATAATTATATCCCAACTGGTACTTTAAGTTTTCAATAATAGGATTAGAACACAACTTGGAGAGCAGCACTTTACTCTAAAATTACGCAATATATTAATTTTAATATCACCACCTCTATTCTCTAAAAGCATCTTGAAATCTAATGAGTTAGAGTTTATTATCTACACAAGAAAAAAATATGGTCATTTGTTTTCAGATATACGAAGTCTTACCTTTCTATTCGAATTTCAAGTGCAGTTCCAGTTTTGGAATTTTCTGGCACATGTTCAATTCTCAAGACAGTGTCTATAAAAGTGACTTTTACTCTTCTTAGTACTAGAGTAAACAGATAACCATCAACATGAGACCACATGCATACTAAATAAAAACTTCTAATGAAAGGAATAAATACTAAACTAGTTTAATAAGAACCTATGAAATAAAGAAGTTGAATTTCTTTCCTTGAAAATCCCCAAATCATGGGGCCAGCCCAGTGGCGCAGTGGTTTAGTTCGCACTTGGCAGCCCGGGGTTCGCCGGTTCAGATCCCAGGCGCCTGCCGACGCACTGCTTGTCAGCCATGCTGTGGTGGCGTCCCATATAAAGTAGAGGAAGATGGGCACAGATGTTAGCCCAGGGCCAGTCTTCCTCAGCAAAAAGAGGAAGACTAGCAACGGATGTTAGCTCAGGGCTGGTCTTCCTCACAAAAAAAATTTTTTTTAAATCCCCAAATCTTGAGTTTTGTAATAAATATTTGCGTTACTGATTCCTTACCCCATGTTATATCTCAACAGACACTTGTGGCAATGACCAACACTACCTGTTGAATTCTAATCCCTTCATTATGAAAGTATAATAAAATAAACAAAGGAGAAACTAGAGTACAAAAGAATATGAAATTAAATTGAATACAATATTTAAAACAACCTCAATTCTAAAGTTCTGAAGTGAGAATAGCCTTTTTATTTTTGGTGAGGAAGAATAGCTCTAAGCTAACATCTTTTGCCAATCTTCCTCCTTTTGCTTGGGAAAGATTCACCCTGAGCTAACATCTGTGCCAATCTTCCTCTATTTTGTATGTGGGACGCCGCCACAGCATGGCTTGATGAGTGGTATGTAGGTCTGTCCCGGACCTGCAAGAGCATGAACTTAACCACTATACCACGGGGCCGGCCCCAGAACAGTAATTCTTTTAGAAATCACTCCAATGCGGGCCAGCCCAGTGGCGTAGTGGTTAAGTTCACCCATTCAGCTTCGGTGGCCCAGGGTTTGCTGGTTGGGATCCTGGGCACAGACGTACTCACCGCTCATCAAGCCATGCTGAGGTGGCGTCCCATACAGAAGAGCCACAACTCTACAACTGTGATACACAACTGTGTACTGGGGCTTTGGGGAGAAAAAAAGAAAAAAAAAAGGAAGATTGGCAACAGATGTTAGCACAGGGCCAAACTTCCTCAAAAACAAAAAAAATCACTCCAATGGATTTTCCTTATATAAGACTTACTAAATAAAGGTACTAAATTACTAAATAAAATCTAAAATTTTTGAAAATAATCAATAATGCCAAACCTGTTTCAATGGTTTCAGCAAACTTTTCAAGTCCTTCAAAAGGCTGGGATCCTTCTCCTTGTTCATCTGTTAGTTTCTGGCTGAGACATTCTTTTGCCAATTGCATACTGCTGGTCATGAAACTTGACCAATACATAGGCTCAGAACCAGTTGCTGCAGAAAACAGATTAATCCTAAATAATTTCTCATAGTTACAACAAAGCCATTTCTTGAAATAACACATTTCATTGAGATTTAAATATCATCTTATAACAACTGAGAAGAAAAAAAAAAAACAGATCACAGAAAAAAGTCCAGAGACATGTGCTCACATTATGTGATATATAACTGCCAAATATTAATTCATATATTCATTCAACAAGTATTTAATGGGTATTTTACACATGCATGGCACTGTTCAAAATACCGTAGAGCAGGGGTCAACAACTTTTTCTATAAAGGGTCAGACAGTAAATATTTTAGGCTTTGCCGGCCATGTGGTCTCTGTCACCACTACTTAATTCTCTCACTCCAGTGCAAAAGCAGCCAGAGATGAATGAGTATAAATGAATGAATGAGTATGGTGTTGTTCCAATAAAAATTTATTTACAAAAAGAGGTGACAGGTGACAGACTAGATCTGGCCGGTAGGCCATAGTTAGCTGACCCTGCTGTAGAGGATAGAAAAATAAAATAACTATTAATCCTGCCCTCAGAGAGCCTACAATATAGTGGGAGAAATGAGAGATGATTAAGAAGCATTAGTAGGCAACTACTGAGTGTCAATAGGAAACTTTGTGACAGCTAAGAGAAGAGGTTAATTCTTCTAGTTGAGGGAATTAACAGGAAATTGGTAGGGGTAGCAGGTGACCTAGTCTTTAGAAGGTTAGTATAAATGTAGATAAAACAACAGCATCCCTGGAGGAAGGAATACATGAACTGTGAAAAATCCTTTCCAGACCTTCCCTCATGAGAATTCCACCACACTTCCTTACGTTATTCAAAACAAACTGACACAGATTACTAGAATTATTGCCTTCCAAAATGGAATTTAAAAGTCCTCTAATGGAATATTTTTAAAGTAAAGGGAAAATATTTGACTTTCCATAAGAAAGTATTACATCTACTCAGCATGGTTAAAAGATAAAATATTCTTGTTAATTAAATACCAGATTATTAAGGAGGATTTCCATGCACAGATTACCAATTTTCAAAATACAGGTACTATAATTCTAGTAAGCATAGTTTAAACTTTGTTGTTTCAGACAGCATCTGGGATTGTAATTCTTCAAGCTGAACTATCTGAAGGTAAACTGCAGAATCATAACACTCACTCCAAGGACTTCAGCATATAACTCCTAAGAACAAGAACATTCTCCTGCAAAAGCTCAATACCATTAACACACCCAAGAAACATTGACAAAATAATATTATCCTATATAGATTCCATACCCAAATTTCCCCAGATGCCCCAATAACACCCTTCACAGAAAAAAAGAAAAAAACAGGATTATATATCACAGTTAGTTATTCACATCTTTAGGCTCCTTTAATCTGGAATGGTTCCTCCACTTTTCCTGTCTTTCATGACACTGATATTTTAAGAGTACCAACCAGTTAGGTTTATAGAATTTCCCTTATTTTGGATTTGTCTAACTGCTTATTTATGATTTCAGATTAAGCACTTTTAGCAGGAGCAGTACATAAGTGATATTGTGTCCTTCTCAGTCCATCACATCAGGACACACATGATGGCAGTCTGACCCATCACTGATGAGGTTACTTTCGATCACTAGGTTAAGGTGGTGACTGTCAATTTTCTCCACTGTAGAAGAAACTTTTTTCCCTTTGTAAATAATACGTAATCACTGGGAGATATTTTGATACCATCTAAATATCAAACTCCTCATCACCCTTTTATTTAATGTTATTAGCATTCATTGATGATTCTCACCTATATCAACTTTACTATAGTGGCCAAAAACATGGTGATATTCTAACATTTCTTCTATGTTTACAAGTAGATATTCCACTGCAATGAAGACCTTTCCCTTTTCCCTGCCTCCCTTACATATTTATTTATTTGTATCAATATGGACTTAGGGTTTTTTTTAATTTAGTGTGTTATAATCCATTATTGTCATTATTCTTTTTTCCCAGATTTGGTCAATGGGAGCCCCTTCCAGCTCATCCTCTGTCCTTTTAATATTTCTCCATCAATCTTTGAGCACTTCTTTGCTTTCTAGCACAATACTTTGAACCTTTAAAACACAAGTCACTTTAGATAATTGGCAACAAATAATTAAACCAAATCGTCTATATACTCAAGTTCCTGGGGATAAACAGGAAGAGAAATAATTCTAAAGGTACAATAACATACATACTACAAAGACCCAAGTCTTAATATTTTATATACTGAAAATCTCACAAATACAATGCTAAGTAATAAATTAAATACTGAATTTAATGCAGTTAGGGTACCTTTCCAATCTCTGAAGAATAAAAACAGAAACACATAACACACCTACCTAGGCGAGGTCTAGGTCGGAAGACCATTTCTAATCCTTTCACTTCCAGTGCACAATTATCTTGTAGCAAGGAGCCCCATGGAACTGACAGAGAAATTGACTGTATGAATCCTTCAGTGACTTCTAACGGTGCATCTGCTGACTCCAGGATCTCATTGAGAGCCTAGAGAGAAAAACCAAGTACATTTTGAAATCACAAAAACAAGAACTTAAAATTGTTAACTTACTCAAAGATGCTGAATATGCTCATATGTGTGTCAGGCACTAGGGCTAAAGAAAGCAGAGACCAAGATAAAGATGATTCCCAGTTCTCATTAAGCTTACAAGACAGCTTACCACGAAAGACATATGTAATTAAAGTGTGATGAGTTGCACGACAGAGGAAATACGCTGTGCTATTTGAGCATGGAATAGAACCTAATCCAGAGATTCAATGCAGGCCACCTGAGGAAGTGCTATTTTAAGCTGAGAACAGAGAAGGACAAGGAGTTAACTAGGCAAAGTCGTCCAGGTAGAGACAACGAGGAAGGATTCAAGAAGCAGAGGTCAGAGAGCGCAAGCACACATATTTGAGATACAACAGTATTGGAGGAAAAAAAAGGCTGCTTTAGGCTTTACCATAATGTGCCAGGGTGATGAGCCAGAGATAAAGTTACATTAGATAAGGCAGTGGAGTCCAAAGAGCCTTGTAATTCATGTTAAAGAGTCTGAAATTTCTCTCAAGGGCAATGTGAAGCTGTTGAAAAATTTTAAGTAAGGGCACCATGACAAGATTGGAACTTTTAGTGGGCCACTCCTGCTGTCTGTAGAGCATGTGTTGGAGGAAAGCAAAACTAAGAGAACCTAGAGAAATTGGTTTGGCAAGGATAGTGACACTGAGGACAGTCAGAAGTGGACGGATTTTTGTAATATATTAGGAGGTAGAATCAAATGGTATCATGAAGGGTAAAGAAAAGGAATGAAGAATGACTCCCAGGTTGCTGGCTGGGGCAACTGCTCAGATAGTGGTGCCATTTAGTGAGATAGAGAAACCTGGAAAAGCAGGTCGGGGGAAGATGAGGAGTTCAGTTCCAAAGAATACATTTGAGCAGACATCTAGGTGGAGATGTCTAGGAGGCAGCTAGATATTCTGGTCCAGAGCTCAGGAGAGCCATGTGGGCTGGAGATATAGAAGGGCATTATAAACACAGAGAGGAAACGAGGTCACAGGAATGAGGAAACACAGACAGACTTTGGGAACTTTTGTAGAGTAAAATGACAAGAGACCTAGGACAGAATCCTGATAAACACCAACATTTAAGAAGTGAGTTAAGAAAGAGGAATCCGCAAAGTAAACTATGAAAAAAGCAAACAGAGGTAGAAGGAAAATCAAGAGAGCCTCATGTTCCTGAAAATCATGGAAAGACAGTATGAAAAGAAGAGTAATCAAGTGCAACAAAATCTAACAAGAAATCAAAGATTTTTAAATGTCCTCTAGATTGAGTGATATTTAGGGTATGGGTGACCCCACTGAGGGTAATTTCAGTGGAGGGTAAGGCAAATCAGACTACAACAGAAGGAAGACAGAATGGATGTAAATACAGTTAGCAGAATAAATAAATGTATTTTTTGACATACAATATACTTTTTAAATTAAAATCAACATCCATTAAATGCCAGTTTACATGGAGGGTACCTCTTACATGCTTTTGCATAAGGGTAGTGTCGTAATTCTTTGTCTACAAACCTAACGCTAAATACTGAGACTTGGACTGGCTCATGTTTTATCATTGGAGGTCACTACTTTAAAAGGCTTTCTTCACACTAGTGTTTGTGTAATGCTACAGACTTTCAAAAGGGTCTGTATGGGCATGGATAGTTTTAAGGTATAAACATCCAAATCCTCAGTCTCCAAATACATTCTTTCCTAAAACTGACCTTCCTGAGAAGTGCCCTCAGAGCAGCAGCATCATGCTGGGTCTTCTTTCCCATATTCCCAGCACAATCTCACTTCTCCCACTTAGCCAGAAAGACATGTCTTTTTCCCTTCCTGAATCCTCCCTTAGGCACTGCCTAGGGTATAAAAATCTCCAGGCAGGGCCAGAAGTAAGTTTTCTGGTCTTTCCCTATCTTATACAAATTTTTGGCATGATACTCAAAGAAAATCAAAGAACTAAGCGATAATGCTACTGCAAAATTCCTTCAATTCTCATCTACTTATTTGTGACATCAGCGTTTCTCAGCTTATAACTATTTTAACAATTTAGAATGAAATTTACGCTGAGCCCTATCAAATTCTAGTTGGAAGTATATTCATCTATGGATACATGAACTAATCAGGGAAAAGGGGAGAACAACCCATCCACATTATCAAGAAATATATTTCCAATAAAAGTTTTTATGTTTAATTATTCAAATGTATATTTATATAGTTTTGATCAACTGCACACTTATAATTATAATAACACAATGCAGAGGAAAAATTTTAACACTTAACGCCTAATGATTATCTGAAGCAGCTACTGGTAAGTTAAGATCAACATGGTAAGCCCTAGAACAACCATTAAGAAAACCACCAAAACACACAAAAAAATTGTGAAGAAATCATTAAAGAAATTAAAATGTTACATTGGAAAATATTCACTTAATGCAAAAGAAAGCTTAATGGTAACAGGAAAATTTTAAAAACAATCAATTTCAATTTAGTTACATGTTCTTATTGTAGAGAAATGATAGTTTGATCAATAAAAGACAAGTATAAAATACATAAATTACAATAACACCTTGCAGAGGAAGTAGGATGGATATATGAGCTCAACGGGAAAAACTACAACGTTAAATTTTCAACTAGTAATAAGAGCTTCTTCAGCATTTTTTTAAATGTATAGTGGTAGGTGTATTTAGATCCTGAGTGAAAAAAATTATATTTCTATATCAATATTTACAACACAACAAAAATTACCCTCTCCAACTATTTAAACTTACAATGAAAAGTTTTTAAAGTCAATTTTAAAATGCAATATGGTAGTTTTTCAAAATTTAAGAGAAAATTGAGCAAAAATGATTGAAGAACGTTCCTTTAAAACACATCATGCGTTCAGGCCCTTGCTCAGTCACTTACTAGCGGGGTGGCTTTGGACAAGTGCTTAACTTCTGAGTCTCAATTTCCTCATCCATAAAATAGGGATAGTACTTATCTCATAGGGTTATTGTGAGCATAAATGACTCATAACATGTAAAGCTAACAACGTAGTTCCTGGTACCAAGTAAACACTTTATAAATGTTGACTATTGTTCTTTATTTTCCACAATGCCTACCTAGCACAATGAGAAGCACTATTAGGAGTTCAAGATGTGCTTGACAGTATGAAGAAAAGTAAACATTAATTTATATGTTTCTTTTTAATACTTATCATAAGACTAACTAGGAAAAGAATACGTCCTTATTAGTTTAAACCAGGGCATCAGAATTCAAATAGAGATAAAATAGAGCAAAAAAATTTGCAAGAACTGATTTGGACTAACATTTAATTAGCACTTACGATGTACAGGACACCACACTATACTATTTTATACCTACGTTATTGCATTAAATCCTCCCAACAGCCCTCTGAATTAGGTACTTTTATGTCCATTTTACAGATATGGCAACTGAGGATCAGAAAAATTAAGTAACTTGCAAAAGGTCTTCAATTAATCACTGCAGAAACAAAACTATACAAGAGAGAGAGATTTTCACAATGGAAGATTTTGCAGGAGGCTAAGCAAAATCCTGTGCTAACATCATAATTCTCAAAAATGTAGTACTTGGGGGGCCACCCAGTGGCGCAGCGGTTTAGTCCGCGCTTGGCAGTCCGGGGTTCGCAGGTTCAGATCCCGGGCGCCCGCGGATGCACTGCTCGTAGCCACGCCGTGGCGGTGTCCCATATAAAGCAGAGGAAGACGGGCACGGATGTTAGCCCAGGGCCAATCTTCCTCAGCAAAAAGAGGAGGATTGGCGACAGATGTTAGCTCAGGGCTGGTCTTCCTCACACACACACACACACACAAAAATGTAGTACTTGGGCTTGGGAGCTGCTTATAGAACAAGCTAAATAGAAAAATTCTCAATCCCTTTAGTATTAGTGTTTTTCAAAATGCAGTCAAGGACCACATGCATCAGCATCTCCTAGGATGGTTCTTAAAAATGCAAATTCTCGTGTCTTTAGAACCAGAATCCATAGGGAAGGGGCCCCAAGTTTGCATGTTAGCAAACTTCCAGGCGAACCCAGTGCTGCTAATGTTTGAGAAGCTCAGGTCTCCTGAATCTTTTGAAGCAGTATGGTGTACAAAAAGAATATAGGAGTCAGAAAGACTTAAGGTTTGAAATCTAGCTGCACTGCAAATACTAAGCCTGAGTAAGTTACTTAACCTCACGGTTAAATGGAAATGGTAACACCCAAGTTAGATCAAGAAAATGTACATAAAAGCACCCAGCACAGTATACAGAGATGGAAGGTGCTTAATAAATGGTCACTATTATCTTTAAAAAAACTAAAATCCCCTACCTTGACTCCATGTCCCCTCTAGTCATCAACCGCATTTCTCTTTCTTTAATCAAGGCAGCTATTTGCTCAAACCACAAACTGCTATCTGCGTTCTCACCCTCAGCTCCTCTGAAACAGCTCTTAACTGCCAATAAACTGACATGCAATGAAGGATGTTCAGTCCTCATCTTCCTTGAATTCTCATCTCTATCTAATTCCTATGGCCACTTCTCCTTTAGGAATTCTAACTTTCTTTGGCTTCCATAACACTCTTTATGCTTTCAGTCTTTTTTCCAATCCTTTACCACTTAAAATGTTGGCATTCACCTAAATTTCATCTTCAGCCTCTTTTGTTTCTCAATCGAATCTACATACTACCCATGCACTTTGTGCCGTTTCAGTCACCACTGATACTCCGACAACCCACATCTTTTATCTCCAGCTCTTCCTCAATGCCAATACTCCCACTGCCTCCTGAGCATCTCTGTCTGGATGTTCCAAAGCCCCATCAAAATCAATATGTTAAAACTTACCCTCGCCCCAATGTCAATCTCCTCCTTTCCTCTTTCCCTTGCTCCCCACTCACATGGCGGGGGTGAGGGTTGGACAACCTTTTCCTTCTCTGCTAGTATCTGCTATTTCACCACCAACCTAGTGCCTCAAGCTATGTTCATGCAAGATTCATCCCTCTACTTCTGCTTTTCACATTTTTTCATATCAATTTTAAAAGAAAAATTTAGAATGCTTGACACTAAAAAGAAGCCCATCGTATAAGACAGAACAAGTAGTTCAGAAAACTGCTAATTTCATAAATTATTTCCATAATTAATAAGTCTGAAATTTTTGAACCATAATGTTATCTCTGAGAGAGATGGCATTAAGGGCTATTACTTCATACTTCATATATTTCTTTATACATATATATATATATCATCTTTATTTCTTTACTGTTTGAGGTTTTTGCAAGGAGCATATATTAGTTATAGAATAAAAATATACCAAAGTGTGCAGCTGGCCTGGGGTGTAGGGGTTAAGTTCAGCACATTCCACTTTGGCAGCCTGGGTTTGCAGGTTCGGATCCCGGGCACAGACCTAGACCACCTGTCAGCCACACTGTGGCAGCGACCCACATATAAAGAAAGCAGAGGAAGACTGGCACAGATGTTAGCTCAGGGCTAATCTTCCTCAGCAAAAAATATATATATATACCAAAGTGTTTTAAACTGTATATAGACAATGACAGCCTCTGTAACATGGGGATCTGTCAACGTTAGACAACCACCTAGGAAACTGGATTTGATAGAATTCTCTTCTCAATAAGCAGCAAGTCTTCATTTGTCTCAATTTTGTGGCTACCTTAAAGTATAACAGTTCAGTTTTCTGACAGCATTGACGAATAATACTAAAATAAAAAATATGGTAAATGTTAAGGAAACAATTCTGGACAGAGTCAACAGTTCAAGAATTTAAACTGTGCCACTAAGCCACAATATAATCTCCCTAAGTATAAGATGTTCAAATAGGTTACTCTTATATACAGTCTTATATCCACTTGTGCAAAATCCCCTCTATCCTATACGCACTCATCCGGTCAAACCCCAAGGTCTACTACAGTGTATGAGTGGGACAAAATTCTCAACCTACTCGGCCAAGTTGATTCCCTGTTATTTACTCAGGCAACACTTTCCTCATTATTCCACCAAAGTATATCCAAGTGATTCGATAATTCTTAAACCAAAGCAGAGCCACCTGAACTACTCAGCAAATAAGTGCCCTATGGCACAAAAAAAAAGTTTTGCTTGTTATGTTTAAGGCCATTTTGCTTTCAATTATCATCAATGAGTTTCACACATCAAGACAGAAAAACAAGGTAACACTGGTCTCTACTACAGCATTTGGCAAATAATTAGTCATCAATGTCTCTTGAACGTAAGATCATTTTACCACACATACCAGTACAGTATAAGTAGCAAAGCAACAGAAACAGATTATTAAATTGAAATTAAAAGGCTTCAGCAGAATAAACTGTTAATGTCTATCTTCCTGGACATGCTGAACTTCTGTGAGAAAAGGGTCTTTATCTAGTTTGCTGCTATATTCCCCATCCCCTCAAAATGGCACATGCTAAGAGCTCAATAAATGTACTGAACCAAGTAATGAAAAAACTTCAATAAAAAAATAAGAATAAAGTCACGGTCTTAAAGAGTGGGAAAAGAATGAGTTATCAAACCCAACCTCCCACCCAAACAGAATTTCCTTCTTTCAACATTTTGCATTTTTGACCACTTCAATGGGAAAAGAACTCGTGAACTTATAAGACAGTCCATTCCAACTGTGGAAGAATTCCAAACCCGTTGCCTCTATTCCTCCCTCCTGCTTCAAGCCCTTTTAAGGCAGTGATCTCCAAAGTGGGGTATATATATGCCACAGAGTATAACAGATGATCTATGTATAGAGATGTGAGAAGAAAATTAGACATTCTATATTAAAATTTTCACATTTGTAGATTTAAAAGTTGTGCTAATATTCAATACACAAATGGGCACGGGCACCCTCACTCAGGCCATGCAACAGTCTAGTACAAAGAGAAGACCAGCAGTTCCACAGTGGGGAAGAGGGAAGGGTGGCGCCCTCAGCTGGATGTTCCATTTCAACACACTGGAACTTGAGCACAGCATATTCCACATAACAAAAGCAGACTTTTGAACAGTAGAACCTTTGTAAAGAGAGAGGAAGTGACAGCAACTTTCTAATTTCCTGGGTTTTCTATGGACAAATATTTAAGAGTCGAATTTAAAGATGATAAGAAATTTTCTTCTACACAAAGAGTTCTAAATATGCTGACCATTCATGTGATGACGGGTGGCTATCAGTAGTATATGCTACCTAGCAGATGCATTCCCAAAAACAAAACACACTTTATCTTTTCAAAGTAAAGATTATCACTTTAATAATGAGTGAGAAAGTAACTGCTTTCCAAAGGATACTTGTACTAACGGGAGAACGATTTGAAAAATTATATTTGGAAATATTTCCATTGTTACATGATTTTGTTGCTGAAACAATATCTATTAAAAATACTGTCTAGGGGGCCGGCCCGGTGGCGCAGCGGTTTAGTTCGCGCTTGGCAGCCCAGGGTTCGCGAGTTCGGATCCTGGGAGCCCGCGGACGCACTGCTGGTCAGCCATGCTGTGGCGGCGTCCCATATAAAGTAGAGGAAGATGGGCACGATGTTAGCCCAGGGCCAGTCTTCCTCGGCAAAAAGGGGAGGATTAGCAACGGATGTTAGCTCAGGGCTGGTCTTCCTCACAAAAACAAAAAAAAAATACTGTCTATTTTTTAAGTCACTAGCTACACAGGTTATAAAAGATTTGAAAACATGGAAAGATTATTCCAACGAATCTAAAAGTCTTCTGAACAAAGAGTTTTTAAAAATAGGTTTTAAAGTTAATTTTTTTATATATAAAAATGAAATATTTTCGGGGCCGCCTGGTGGCGCAGCGGTTTAGTTCGCGCTTGGCAGCCCGGGGCTCGCGAGTTCGGATCCTGGGCGCCCGCCGATGCACCGCCTGTCAGCCATGCCGTGGCGGCGTCCCATATAAAGTGGAGGAAGATGGGCACGGATGTTAGCCCAGGGCCAGTCTTCCTCAGCAAAAAGGGGAGAATTGGCAATGGATGTTAGCTCAGGGCTGGTCTTCCCCACAAAAAAAAAAAAAAAATGAAATATTTTCCAATTAGCAAGGATAACTGATTGAGATCAAGGAAGAAGGGAATGTCACAGCAATTCCAACATAATCCTGTGCATAACTGATGGTTGAGAATTGAAACATTAGTAACATTGCCAATGATGCAATTCTTCCATTTGGATCTATGAATCTTTGTGAGGTATCTTTTTTTCAGTCATAAAAGTCATTAAAAGCAAGTGTCAAAAGTAACTGAATTTGGAATCAGAACTTCGAATAGTTTATATCTAAGAGTCACACCAAGATTTATCTTAGTCATCAACACAGCACACTGTAATTAATAAACAAACAAATTGGCAACAGCAAACATTTACTGGATGCTTTACTTGACGTTATCATTTGGGCATATCCCTCGCCTTCAAGGAGCAGAATAAAACATAATCTTCACATTAAATCTAGCCATAAATTATTCTGCCAATGATCCTGAAGTCAAACTGTAAAATTCAGATATCAGCACCTCTGATTTCCCATGAGGATTAAATGAAACCACACAAATGAGTGTCTAGCAGAGTGTCTGAAATAAATCGATGCTCAATAAACATTAACTGCCTTGGCTTGAAGCCACGTGATTAATGAATTAAGAATTAGACAGGTATGAATTCTCATTGTACCACTTGCTGGCTGTGTGACTTGGGGCAAATTATTTAACTCCATCTGTAAAATGGAAATAATAATACCCACCTTATAAATCATTAAGTCATTAAAGAAGAATGCATAAAGTCATTCAACCCACAAAAGACAATAATAAATGTCCAACCCTCCTCCCTCAAGATAGCCTATTCATAACTGTACCAAAAGTATAGACTCATGGGTGTTGAATTAAAAACTATCCATCAGAATCCCTATCTTCTAGTAAGAATTACAATACAGTACCCTAGCACTGCCTGGCATGGATGGAGTGTATACTCCATTAACGTTTACTGAACTCAGGTGAATTACTATGTACACTGTCACTTGGCTAACTGTGGCAGCCAGGGCTAGCCTGGTGTGGGGCTAGGTCTTTCTGCTACTCAACCAGGGCTCTTTCCACTATCCTGTGTCCCCCCTAGTTTAAGTCATCTACTTAGTGATAAAATTATATGCTTATTCCTATTGGTACAAGTTAAGGATCATAATAAGGTGTTATCATAATTTGAGTTTTCCAGGTTTCTACTGCTAAGGAAGTCATTACTCTGTTAAAAATACTTTTACATAAAAGAAAAAAACACTTAAGCTTCTTCCTTAAATCAAAAAGGAAAAAAGGTTTCCTTTTATTTGGCACAACTATCACAGGAAAGTCACCTATGTTTATGATTGCCCAAATGCAAACTGTGTAGGAATGCTTTTAGGATAGCAAAACTCTAGAATGGTACAACCAAGTCAAACTGTAAGCAGCAAACTCTAGGGCAATAAACAAAGCCACTCCATTCTTGTCACACTCAAAGCTGAATATACTTTAAGTAAAACACCATGCATTGAACATACAAATGTAGGTACAACTGTATGCGGTGAGTTGAAATATACATGAAGCACCTGTAAGACACAATGAGTCAACCCACAGCCTCTCGATGACAAGTAGAAAACAGGTTTTAAAATGTCTGAAAATTGCAGCTTCAGCGCTTTCGCAACACCTGCGTTTACGATCTGTCACGTGAAGCAAACAGGCATAACTAAACGGCACTACTAGGGCCACACAACCATTCACAGACTGGCCTTGTTAACTTATCATCGAGCAAAAGCAGACAAACCGGCAGAGGAGACCTGCACCTAACTTTCTTCCAGGTGGCAAACGCTGTCCCGAGACCGCGGTGTGCCAGCAGCCAACCCAAAACACAAATGAATAACTAGGAATTCTGACATCCCCAAAGGTCCTCCTCATCCTTAATCCTTCCGGAGCGTCATCCCATGAAATAGGGTTTGTATGCCACAGAACCCCGAGACCCCAAGGGGCAGCACTGGTCAACTCCTTCCGACCCCTTCCGCCCAGCTTCCAGACCCCAAACCACTGACTCATTCGCATAGTGTAGACTTCATTATCTCTGTTCACTTTCCGGGGCACGTGAGTTGGGGGCGCAAACTTACTAGAAACAGATTTAACAAGACTTGAACACATTTCTCTGAGCCCTGCCACACTTGGATCCAAACAACTCCCAGGGAAGGTCTGAACGTCACCAATCTTGGGTGACACTCGTTCCAATCGCCCCAAGGAGGGGAGCGAGTCCCGCCGGCCGGCCGCCGGCAGCTCTTACCCATTTGTCCAAGGGGACCTGGGCGAGGGACCCGGTGCCCTGGTACAGGTCCAGGCTGAGCTGCTCCAGGCTCAGCTTCTCCTGTAGGAAGTGGCCCAGGTACCTCTGCAGGAGGTACCGACAGGCCCTCTTCTTGATGGACTCTGAAAACGGCCAAGGCATGATGAGAGCTGGCAGCTGGGCCGGCGGGGGCTGGGGGCTGCGGGCTGCGGGCGGCGGCGGCTCTGGCCTCGGGGGCGCAGGCTCCGGCTCCAGGCCGCGACGGCGCTACCCCGGGTGCCGGCCGGCGTCCCCAGACCGCGGCGGGGCCTAAGCCCGAGGTGGCCCCTCCATGCCCTCGCGGTGCCGAGCGTCCCTCAGGACGACCCCATCGCCTGCGCCGCCCGCGCGAGGCCTGGCGGGGACACGGCGGAGGAGTTCCCGTCGCCCCAGGCCCGGGGGCTTCCGCGGGGGTCCTAGTCGGCACAGGGAAAGGGTGCGGGACAGCGCGCCGAGAGGCGGCAGGGGCTGAGTGAGACACCTCCACCGCCGCGGCGCGACGAATTTGTTGTCATCCGCGGTGCGCGCTCGCGAGACCCGGATTTCCAACCCGCGGCCCGGCGCTACCGGAAGTGACGCCACACTGGGGGGGGTCGAAGGGGGCGTGGAGAAGGGCCCGGAAGGGAGCAGTTCCGGCTCCGAGGGGCGGGGCGAAGGCGGGGGGGGGGAGAGGGGGCGGCGCCGGGTCGGCTCCAGACGCCTCGGGAGGGCGGAAGCGGAGAGCTGCGTGTGAGCGCAGGTGAGCGGCCGCGGGGACCACGGCTGGCGGGCGGCCGCTGAGAGGCCTCGGGGGCGGGCCAGGGGCCCCTCGAGCTGGACGCAGCTTAGCGGGCCGGGCCGTGAGGGGTGACGGCAGAAGGGGCCCCGTGCCCGGGCCGAGAGGGGTTCGGGGGCGGGTCCGGCCTGGGCCGTCGCGGTGACCTTAGACCCGGATCCCGGAAGCGGGCGCTCGGAGCGCCGCCGGCTCCACGGGGAGGGCTGCAGCCGCTCTCGGGCATCCCCGCCCGCCCCCCGAGTGTGGACAGGTGCGCACTGTCAGCAAGTCCCCCGCCTCGTTCAGGTATTGTCTTCAAAGCTTCGTGTCGTTACTGTTTGTCTAGTGGCTTGCAGTTTGCAGAGCGCTTTCTCCATCCTGGGTGTGCTGCACCAAGACCAGGAAACTTGAGTTTTCGAGGCATTTGTGGGCAGAACTTCTTTCTCTGACCAATGCCGAAGCCTCCCGACCCCTCAGAAACCTGGGCGAAGTGTTTGTGCTGTCCTGGGAATCTGCGCAATCGTATTTCTGCCCTTTAGGAGACAGCTCCTGCAGGGGCGGAGCTGGCCCTTAACTTAGTCAGCCCGGAAAGGCCTGCGTGCGCGTGTTCAGTGGCCTGGAAGCCTCCGTCCTGGGTTAGAATCCTGACACTGGCATTGATTAGCCGAGCCGCCTGGAACCGGCCGCTGCCCTGAGTCTTTGCCAAGTGTGAGCGTATTAATATCTTATCTCTGAGGGTTATGAAGCTTGAATGATATGAGTAGGGAACGAACCTAAACAGAGTCCTGATACATATAGTTTAATTTAGGGTAATAAATTAAGACGATGTATTTAAGGAGATTTTATTTACATGTTGATAACTTTCATGAATGCCTTAGAAATACTGACACAGCGCAGAAATGTTGACAGATGGAGAAAGCTCTGGTTCCCCTTTTCACAGCCACTTTTTCATTTTAGAACCAGTGTGCTCTCCAGGGTATGTAGTTGCTTGGATTGTTGGTGCCCCTCATTCCTTGTAGACTTGTCCCAAGCATTATCGGTAACTTCAATTCCCTTGCTCTTCATTCATTCAAAGATATTTGTTAAGGATCCATTAAATAAAAGTCAGCACAACTGGTGCTGTGAAAAACGTAAAGAATCAGGCAGAACCTTCAAGGAGCTTATGTTCTAGAGTGAAAAGTCTATTCCTTTATTCAGTAAGTAGTTATTGATTGCCTGCATGTGCCAGGGACTGTTCTAGGTGCCTGGATACAGCAGTGAACAGATTAAGTTCCTGCCCTCATGAAGCTTATATTTTGTTGAAGGGAGGAAAAACAAGCAATAATCAAATGAATCATATGCCATGTGGTGGTAGGTGCCATAGGAAAAAAATAAAGCAATATAAAGGGAATGGAGAGGGGAGAGATTTGCCACTTTTATATAGAGGGGTAAGGAAAGACCTGTCTTATTTAATAAGGTAACATTTTAGCAGAGACTTGGAGAACACTGGGGAGCAAGGCACATGAATTACCTGGAAGAGTTGTTTTCCAGGCCGGGGGAACAGCAAGTGCAAGGCTCTGTGGCAAGAGCATGCTTGGTGAGTTCAAGGAATATTAGGAGGGAGGAAAGGAAAGAGGAATAGAATTAGGGAGGTGAGGGGGTTGTCAAGTCATATAGGGCCTATCGGCCATTATAAGGACTTTGGCCTTTACCCTGAGTGAATAGGTTTGAGGAGAGGAGTAGTATAAACTGGTCTAAGTTTTTACAGGATCCTGCTAACTGCTGTGTTGAGAATAGATTCGTGTTGGGGTGGGAAGACCAAGAGAAGGATCTTGCAGACCAGTTAGAAGGATATTGCAATAATCCAGGCAAAAGATGACAGTGGCCTCGACTAGAGTACCAACAGTGAAGATGGTGAGAAACAGTGGGATTCTGGATATATTTTGAAGATAATAAGACATGTTTGTGAATAATAATGATAATACTTACCATAAAAGGAATATAAACAAAATGGTGTGAAAATGTGGGATCTCATTTGGCAGGGAATTACAAAAGGCCTAGGGAGGTTTGAACTGGGCTTTTGGCGAACGGGTACAATTGACTTCTTTCAAGTCCAAATGTTAAATAAGTGATTTCCTTTGGAATATAGAATTACATTCAGGCTGTCCATTGAATGCCCGAGATTTCAAATATCAGAAAAGGAAAATAAAAATTGGAACATTCTATAACAAACATGCTCCCTTCAAAGTGTTAAGTGTGTTGCCTCGTACATTTTATGCTTTCCAGGAGAAATTCAGCATATATGTTAAAGTTTAGGACCTGTCGTCATTATATCTTTAGCTCAAATAGGGTACAAATGCATCCTAAATCACAGGGCTCTTTTTGTGTTTTATCAAATATTATCAAAAAATGTTAACACCTAGCATTAATTAAGTGAGGAAGATGAAGATAATTTCCAAACATTGTCAACTTTTTAAGAATTCTATAAAAGGATTTGAAGTGACAGGTTCTAACCTGTCAGAAGCTGTATGCTAGAGGCTGAATGGGTCAGCCTTCGAAGAAATCCCTGTTAACATGTGAAATAAAAGATAAGGCGATGAGATATCGTTGGCCTTTTTGTAAGACTTGGCACCTGAGGTAACGGGAATATGATGTTAGGGCTCCCAGGTCGCGCTGCTCTTGGGGTCATGCAAGGCAGCAGCTGCAGCCACCCTACAGCATGGAAGACACCAGACTTTGAGTCAAACAGCTTGAGTTTCAGGGTCAGCTCTTCTCTTCTTTAAAGATATTTTTAAACACTTTATTTTTAGTATATAATAATTAATAGATAATATTTCCTGAGCTTACCGTGTGCCCAGCACCATGCTAAGCCATACTGACCACTTCTTGTTCATGCTGAGAGGATTTTCCAGACAGTGATGTATGATACAAATAAAAGTAACCAAGATTAAGATTGCTTCCCAGCCCTCAGCTGTTTTAACGTAACTGAAAAGTCAAACTTCCTTTCAAAGTGGAAATTTGAAATCTGTCTACTTCTCTTGAAATCTTTCTGGCTCTGTTCTTTTGTCAGGCTGTATGTGTGACTGTCTATGCCCGTTCTTGTGTCATCAAGGACAAAGCTGACCTCTACGATCTTTTCCAACTCTTTAATGCTATAAATTTGTGATGACACAAAACAGAGTCTGCAAAATTAACAAGTAGAGAATAAACGACTTAGTAATCACTATCTTGATAACCAGTTTCATGAATCCCCCCCCAAAACACTAACACAACCCACAGGTTATACCAACAGCATAAGAGCTGGTTCCTAAATTATTTATGTATAATATTATGAGGAGTCATTTTGGAAACTATAGGAGGTGATACAATTTACCAGAATAGCTAATAGCAACTGTAAGGTATTCCGATTTTTGAAAATGCTGGCTACAGAATATTGCTCAGAACCTGGTAGGGAGCCAATTTGGAATTTAAATGGAAAGCAAAGAGGTTTTCTGTTTTATATCTCTTTAGATACTGATTTGTTTTATGTTGGTTAGAATGTACTTTATATTAGATATAGTTCCAAATACTCCAAGTATCCAAGAAGATTATAGAGAAACAAAAAACTAATTCTTGGAATTTTTTTTTTAAGCATTTGATTTTTGAGCTCCTTTTCTTAGAATCTCATTTACAATTTCTGGTTTTGAAGGAAAAGTTGTTTACAGGGTTGTAGTGTAGTAAACTGTACTGCTTATTTACGGTTTAAAAGACTTCTAAAATTAACACTATATATTTCTTCATACTCAGCTCCCTCCTCAATCAACAAAAACAGAATACAATTCTGTTGGCTTGATCTGTTATTACTAGATTGTGTATATGTGTCTCTGTCATTGTTGGAAGTGGGGTGCAGAGTAATTTTATAAATTGGTGTACTAATGGAAAAATATCATTTTTATTTAAAAATACTTTATATTTGTAATACTACAAATGATTCTGATTTGAAATTTTTAATTTCAAAATAAACATAAGTCTCAGAGCTATTGAAAACAGATTAAATGTTTATGTTACAGAAAATAAAGATTCAACTAGCTTTAGCTTTGCTAAATTCTAAATGTTGCTAATTAGAATTAATCCACTTTATTCATCTTTACTTTCAAAACAGTGGTTAGAAATTCAGATAAATCCAAACCTCTCATTTCATTTGACACTGAAGCTACCAGTTACTTTAACTATCTTAATAGCCTGGCTTCTCTAAAAAGAAAAATGTTTCTGCTTCCTACACCTTGTGCTTTCCAACATATCACATTTTAAAGTTTTTTGTCTTATGCAAATATATTTTCTTTTTGCCATAAAAAATTAAGAAGTAGAGAATAAAGGACTTACTAATCAGTATCTTGATAACCAGTTTCATGAATCCTCCAAAAATGCTAACACAGCCCAAAAATCAGACCAATAGATGGATTAAGAGCTATCAATAATTACCTTAACTTTTAACAAAGAACAATATTATAACTGAAGTGTAAGAGCTATAAAAATTTAGAGAATGTCTAACTCAGTACTAACCTTCTACCAGCTCCCACTTCAGCCTGTTAACTTTATACCCACAACCCAGTGCCTGCAATTTCCAGCTTTTTGAGTTAATTTCTTGGGTTAGAGCAGTATTTTTCTCTTACTTTTCACTCAGATAGGCAAAGGACACCCTAAGGGTGTGGAGGCATAGAGGACATGGCTTGAGACTTCCATTTACTTTAAAATTCTAGGCAATTTTACATCATAGTCCATAATATTGTTACTGTAACAGTGATGTGTATTTTCCAGGAATGTCTAACATGTTTATCCTGTGGCTTTGTATGCCCCTTGTGACAGGGCTGAGTACTACACAGCTTGAGAAGCAGCCAGTTAGAATTTTTTGTTTGGTTTATTCATTCAGAAAATATTCAGTGAAGATTCACTTTATGCCAGATACTGTGCTGGTAATATAGACCTCACAGGCCCCCATTTGCAATGAGGTATGATAAGTACAACAGTACCAATGCAGAGATTCTACTAAGGAAGGAGGAGAGTGATTAACTCTATCTCAAGGTCAGATACAGAATCCTGAAACAGATATGTGTAAGCTGAACTTAGAAGGATTAAAAGTCTGAAAGTAGGGTCACAAGTACAATTTTCTTAAAGTTAAAAACATGGGTCTTATACATACATATAGTAAGCATGTGTCAAAAAGGTATTTAACTCTTTAGTGAAGGAACCAGCAAGATAGTGAAGCTGATTCAAAGTAGTATAGGAGAGACCAAATCAATGAAAGACTGATGTAATGAGATGGCAAAGTTAGCTCAAAACTGGCTAATGGGATTTCCACTTCTGGCGAAGATAGAGTAACAGGGACCAGATTTACCCTTCTACCTGAAACAACAGAAAGTGGGCAAAAATATATGAAACAATGGTTTTTAAGACTTTGGGCCTCAGGCAATGAAGGACAATGATCCCCGAGAGGCAGGATACAAATGAGGTAAGCCTATTGCCCCTGTTTATTACCAGGAGAGAATTTCCAGGCATAGCACTGGGAGGAGAAACCCAGGTAGAACCCAGTGATCTCCATGAATTGAGGGTATGGAGCTAAGAGTCCATAGGTGGTTAGGACAGAGTACTGGAACATAGAGAGCTTCGCAGAGAGTGAGAGTTGTGGAGATAAACAGAGGGTCCTCCTCCAGCCTGCAACTGAATGCTGATCAACACATAGGTATGAGGAATTACCCAGGGTTGGAAAAAGAACTACCTAAAAGAATTAGAGGAGTTTTTGGAGCTCAAACAAGACCGGGGATAGTTCCTGTTACTATCATCCAGAATGGAAAACTTCATAATTCAAAGGGCATCACGTAGAGTACTCAGAAAGGTTTTACCTTCGTAGTGGGGCAAAGTTAACCAGAGACTAAATGCAACTTTGATAGAACCTAACGAAGTCTAAAGCAAGACCCAAAAGGATCTAGCTATTTTGAGGTAACTATATCCCAGAACAATGCTCAATAATATTTAGAGGAATATAAAAATATCCAGCACCAATACAAGGTAAAATTCACAGTCTGGCGTCCAGTCAAAAATTGCCCAGCATGCAAAGCAGTAGTATACAATGAGGAGAAAAACCTACAAATTGAAACTAACCCAGAAATAACACAATGAAATTAGTAGATAAAGACATTAGAACACTTATAACTATTTCAGATGTTCAAAAACTAGAGAAAAGATTGAACAGATTAAGTAGAGACATGGAAAATATGTTTTAAAAAAAAAGACCCAGGGGCCAGTCCCATAGCCTAGTGGTTAAGTTTGATGTTCTCTGCTTGGGTGGCCAGGTTTGGCCTGAGTGCGGACCTGTACCACTCGCCAGCAGCCATGCTGTGGCAGTGACCCACATACAAAATAGAGGAAGATTGGCAACAGATGTTAGCTCAGGGTGAATCTTTCTCGAGCAAAAAGAGGAAGATTGGCAACAGATGTTAGCTCAGGGCAAATCTTCCTCAGCAAAAAAAAAAAAGACCCAAATAGAAGAGATTAAATACTGCAGAAGAAAATATGAGTGAACCTGAAGACATAGCAGTAGAAACTATTCAAAATGAAACACAAAGAGAAAAAAGACTGAAAAAATGAACAAAGCGGTGAGGAGTAGGACAACTTCACTTGGACTGATATTCATAAAAATCAGAGTCCCCAAAGAGAGGAATGACAGATAAATGAAGAAATAATGGCCAGAAATCTTTAAAGTCTTGAGAGATAAAACAACCATCAACCTAGGATTCTATACCCAGCAAAAATATCTTTCAAAAATGAAAGTGAAAGGAGGCTTGTCCACATACACAAAAGCTGAAAGAATTCAACCACAGCAGACCTATGCTACAGGAAGTGTTAAAGGAAATCCATCAGGCAGAAGGAAAATGATACAGATCATAGATACAGG
This sequence comes from Tapirus indicus, assembly GCA_031878705.1. Classification (NCBI taxonomy): domain Eukaryota; kingdom Metazoa; phylum Chordata; class Mammalia; order Perissodactyla; family Tapiridae; genus Tapirus; species Tapirus indicus. Next base: position 99,634,297 of record CM062923.1, on the reverse strand, counting down.
TGTAGATCAACACAAAGGAATGAGGACCACCAGAAATATTACCTACATGGTTAAATATAAAATAATTTTTTCTTATTACCTAAATACCTTTGAAAAATAATTGACTGTTTAAAGCAAAACTAACATGTATTAAGAAGTTTCTAATATATGTAGAGGTAAAATGTATAATAAAAATAGCACAAAGACTATATAGTATACTCGTGTAAGGTTTTTATACTATACATGAACTGATATAGTATCACTTGAAGGTAGATTGATAAACTAAAGATGTATACTACAAACTCTAAAGCAACCACCAAAAACACACAACAAAGAGTTAATAAGCCACCAAAGGATGTAAAATAGAATCCTCAAAGTTGTTAGTCTAAAAGTAGGCAGAAAAATAAGGGAAAGAGAATAAAGTACAGATGGGACAAATAGAAAACAAATGGCAAGATCAATAGTAACCGTATTAATCAATCACAGTAATCATATTAAATGTAAATGGTCTAAACACCCCAATTAAAAGGTAGAGAGTGCCAAATTGGATAAAAAGGCAGAACCAAACTATATCCTGCCTACCAGAAACCCACTTTAAATATAAAGATATTGCTATTCCCATTCTCAAGGGCTTAAAACAGCCTACTATTTCAAAATCAAATTCCCCTGTCTAGGTATCAAGACCATGTCAAATTGGGCCATCCCTATCTATTACTCCCTTAACATTTTTCTTGTATTAGACTAGCTAAGCTAATCTCCTTATAATTCCCACCATACCCTCTCCAGACTTTTGCTTATGCATTGTTCTCTATGAAGAAGCCTTCACAACTCTCAAGTCCTTTCTGCTTATCCATAACTCTTCATCTCTGCTCATTCAAGACCAACTTTGACAGTCTGTTCCATGAGTCAAGCCCCATCATAATTAACAATTATGTCATAGATCATGGAATGTCAGCACTCTTCAAGAACAGTAAAGAATTTCCTGTCCTTCCCCTTACATTATAGATGAGAAAACCATGAGCCCAGTGAGGTTACATAGCCAGCCCAAGTTCGTACAAGTTTAGTGGTAAGTTTGTAGTAGGACCAAGACATCATTGTTTTCTGTAATTATCTGCCACTTAGAATTAAATACATTTCTTAGGTTATAATTATGATGCATGTGTGTGGCGTTAATAGTGGTGTGCATTTTTCATGTGCCTGTCTTATCTCCCAAATTGGGCTGTAAGCTACCAGTAGACATCTTTAATTAGTATTCTGATACTTAGAAAAATGCTGAATATATAGATGCACAGTGGATTATGATATTTGATTAATAAACTTAGAATCTAAATTGACAAGATTGAAAAAAATAACAAATAACTCAGTTTTTACCATTTGAAACAATGATGGTTAATTCCCACACATAGAGTAGCTAAGATTCAAAATAGATTTTCTAGCATATGTATTTCCAAATCTTCCTACTCATACATACAATAAATTTAATTCAGTACCTTTATGTCTATTGATTTTTTTCAACCATAATATAAACTCAGTTCATTCTCATTATCTAAAAATATTCACAAAGGTCTAGACCTCTGCTGTGTGATACTACAGTAGCCACTAGCTGTTTAAATTTAAATGGGTGAAAATTAAATAAAATTTGAAATTCAGTTCCTCAGTTACTCTAGCGAAACTTCAAGTGCTTAATATCCACTTGTGGCTAGTAGCTCCTGTATCATACAGCACAGATAAAGAACATTTCTATCATTGCAGAGAGTTCTATTCATCTGGAATTTCTTATATAATGATAAGTTGTTTTGCCTACAGAAAGGGAAACCAAGGAGTTTTACAGGATTCACATTGATGAGTCAGCCATTCTGGTAACCTGACAACAGCTCTAATGTCTCAGTAGTAATTCTAGTAGTTGTCCCTTCATGGAAATGGCCGTGTACTTCCTTGTTCTGAATGGTGCCGGCCTCCACAGTCAGGTATACAAGATAATCCATTGAGAAGAAGAAAATAAGTTTGTATTTCATATTTTACCATCTCCTGTTTAAATTCATATTTATGTTTTTAATATTTTAATTGTGGTAGAATATATGGTAAAAAATATACATATAATGAGGTGTCTGCTCAAAATATTTTTAGTTACTGGGATGCATAATCAAAAATGTAGAGACCTTGGGGCCAGCCCAGTGGCATAGTGGTTAGGTTCACACGCTCCACTTCAGCAACCCGAGGTTCACAGGTTCGGATCCCTGGCGTGGACCAATGCACTGCTTGTCAAGCCATGCTGTGGCGGCGTCCCATATAAAGTAGAGGAAGATGGGCACAGATGTTAGCCCAGGGCCAATCTTCCTCAGCAAAAAGAGAAGGATTGGCAATGGATGGTAGCTCAGGGCTAGTCTTCCTCACAAAAACAATGTAGAGACCACTTCTCTAGTGCCCCATTGATAAGGCCACCCAGTTGCTCCCTGCTTTGTTTCTCTAGCTCCTCTCATCACCATTTGACTTCATGTTTTTTGGCTCTGTGTTCAAACTCCTCAAGAAAGGATCTGATTGGATAGGCCAGTCACCATCCAGAATCGAGTACTTGGACAGAGCTCTTGATTCAGGACAATTCGTAAACCCCTTGCCAGCCTCAAGATGGTGCCTTTAATTGAAACAACCATCCCTGGTACCTGTTGCTGTGATCATGGTGCTGGAGTTACAGAGTACAAAGCATGAAACCTATATGAGGAACCTTTCCAAAGACGACTGTGAACCTGACAAGTACTCTGGGCCTCCTTTTAAGAGAACCATGTAAACTACCTGTTTACATCGCCCATCCTGTGTGTTAATTAAAAGTAAATTGACTGTTCCAAAAAGGAAGGGCAGAAAATGAAGTCTCTTTGACTACTCTCATACTCTTCCTGATGATAGGATGTGGATGGACACTGCAGTGGACAGAATAATGGCCCGCCAAAGATGTCTATATCCTAATCCCTAGAAACTGTGAATATGTTACCTTATACGACAAAAGGAACTTTGCAGGTTTGATTAAGGATCTTGAATGGGGAAATTATCCTGGATTGTCCGGTTGGGTCCAGCATAATCACAGGGGTCCTTATAAAAGGAGTGCAGGTGTCAGGAGGAGTCAGAAAAAGGAGACGTGACCACAGAACCAGAGCTTGGAGTGATGTGCTTTGAAGGTGGAGGAAAGGACCCTGAGCCAAGGAATGCAGGCGGCCTCTAGAAGCTAGAAAAAGGCAAGGAAACAAATTCTCCCCTGAAACCTCCAGGAGTGCAGCCCTGCTGACACCATGATTTTAGATTTCTCTCCTCTAGGATTGTAAGAAAGTAATTTGTGTTGTTTTAAGCCACTGAATTTGTGGTCATTTGTTACAGCAGCAGTAGGAAAATAATACAGAGATATTAATATTCAAATTCTTCAAAGCTTTTATTAAACACTTGCTACATGACAGGCACAAAAATATCATCAGGGTTCCATTTTTTTAAACCTCTTCTGTAAAGCTGTTGAAGATCTAGATCAATCACTGCTTTTCATTTTGGGTAGCTCCTAAATGAGTTAGGATGCTAGCTTAAAATGCTATTAACTTGTGTCATGATTCGATAATAAAATCTATCATTTTCATTTGTATGTATCATCAAAAGTTCTGAACGTTTCTGCTATTGTATGCATCATCCAAAGATATTTCAGAAAAAATCTTCTGAAAGTTCACAATCTTAGGAAAGGTGTCTTTCTCTTTTTTGTCCCTTGGTACTAATTATTACACGATAACAATTTGATGACATACTTTGCTGACCTGTGAGGATTTCTTCCATTCTAATATTCTTCATCTTTTCTACATCATTTAGGTTCTAATTGCGATGAATTAGACTCTTGCTTTAAAAGTTAGACTCGCATCAAACTTCCTCATGTAAACATCTTTTTCCTATAATGATTATTATTTCTGACATGTGTAATTGAGGTACTTGATTACTTGAGGAAAGTAAAGATGTTTGGTATTCATAATAGTTAAGAGGTTTATAGTAGACAGTCACATTTCAAAATCTTCAAAATGGACTCTGTAAAAAAATAAAATGGGTTCATTTCTTATACATAAAACCAAGAATATGAAGAAGTATAATGATTATTTTTAGAATAAAGTAGAAATTTTTAGGAAATCAAATATTTTCTCTTTCATATATAGTAAGTCAATATTAGATTTCAGTTATCTGACAAATTGCTCCAGCAATAATTGGTTAAATTTGTAATTGTATTGTTAGTAGTGAGTGACTAATTCTGTAAGGTGCTGTGGGAGACAAGATAAAGGACCCTTAAAACATATCATTAGTTGAAATAGGATTGGAGGAATATATTTGCACATTTGCTATGTAATTTTTTGAAATAGCTTTACATAGTTCATCAGAAATTGCCTTTAACAAATAGTTTTGACTTTTATTATGTGCAAATGACATGCAGCTGTAGGAACTCTAGCTTCTTAAGATTTTTGCTGATAATTTAGAGCAGTGGCTATACAGTAGAATCGCCCAGAAGCTCTGAGAAAATACCCAGAAAAATCTCTCAGAGATCTGATTCGGTTTCTCTGAGGGGTCAGTGGCCAAGGTTAAGAACCACTAACTTAGAGGATTTTGAACCTCACACAAATAGGGCACAAGTTAATAATTTTAGAAAAAGAGATGGAATTTGTAAGGTAAAAGACAAATGGTGTAAATAAATGTTCATAACAAGTTGAGGAGTCCTACTACCTTGTGGACAGTGAGTGCTTAGTCCATATCAGAGAAATGAAATCTTAACTTACTTTTAAAGCCTGCAGGTAAAAAGAAAACATAATATCTTGTTCTGAAAAGCCCTTTTTACATTCCAAAGCAGTCTCACATTTATTAACTTTTCTCCTTCATACAATTTGAATTTTAACAAGACTCACTGCTACCCCAGTCACAGAAAAGAAGCTGGAACTACACAGCATTCTGGCAGGAATGTTGGATCCGGTTAGCACAAGAAATAATATTTTTCAAGTTATAGTGTTTGGGCCAGTTCAAATAAGTGGTGAAAAGATGAGTTATTCAGTAAATGGTGTTGGGACAGTAGGCTCTCCATTTGGAAAATAAAGCTATACAAAATAAATTCCAGATGGGTCAAAGAGTTAAATATAGATATACAGAATAAAAATTCAGAAGACAATTTGAGGGTTTTAAAAATGTAATCATGGGATAGAGAAGGCCTTTTTAAGCAAAACCCCAAATCTAGAAGTCATAAAAAGAAACTATTGAGAGGTAGTGTACTATAGTAGGTAAAGACTTGAATTCTGATTTCAGATGACCTAAGTTCATTTCCATCTCTGTTTTTTACAGCTGTATGATCTTGGAATTAAAAATACCCTGAAACATCATTGTTTGCCTCTCAAATAGGCAGATATTAAAAAGTATTGGAAAGAATGTGGCAAAAAAGAGTACAGGCCCTCATATTCTATTGGTGGGGTATAAAGTAGCACAGCCTTTTTTTGAAGGGTGAATCAGCAGTATCTGTTGACAATTAAAATGAGCAAATACTTTGACTCAGCAATTCCAGTTTTAAATATCTATCCTAATTTTTTAATAATTTCTATTTATTCTAATAAATAATTTTATATAAATAATAAATTTCTATTCTAATTATTCAATTTCTAAATATTTCTAAAATATTCATACATTTAAAAAGAAGTATGTAATAGGATTTTACTGAGGCATTGTTTGAAATAGCTAAAAATGAATATTCTAAATTCTTATCAGTATGGGACTTAACCTTTTGGGGAGAAGTGAAGAACAGAGATCCTTTTTCTGAAAATCTATAGCTGTCTGTAATTTTGCTATGAAAATCTACTGAAGATGGTTTTAGACAGTATTTTCCCTAAAAGTTGTTAGCTAGTTAATGTTTTCTATTAAGCAGCAGTTATAAGGCATCGCTACTTTTAATCAAACAATCCTGTTTGGAGTGTCCTTCTATAAACAAGTTTTATATCTACTTTCTTACAGAATGGAAACAAACTGTAATCCCATGGAGCTGAGCGGTGTGTCAGGATTTGAAGAAGATGCAGAGCTTAATGGTTTTGACGGAACTGATATAAAAGACATGAGGCTAGAAGCTGAGGCGGTTGTGAACGATGTTCTCTTTGCTGTTAACAACATGTTTGTCTCAAAAAACCTGCGCTGTGCAGATGATGTGGCCTATATCAATGTGGAAACAAGAGAAAGGAATAGATACTGCCTGGAGCTCACTGAAGCAGGGCTTAGGGTAAGTCACTTTTCTTTTTAGAAAAAAAAAATTTATATCTTTGCCACTTTATCAAAAAGGGGTGGGGAGAGCGGGGAGGGAAAGGGTGTTAAATTAGAATTCAGCACTCATTCGTTTCCAATATTTTTTTAAGGAAAACTTTTTTCCTAGGAATTTTTATTAATTCAAGTCTTTTGGTCAACATGGGGAAATTGAATTTTTTTGAAAAAGGAAAAACATTTGATTTGCAGAGTGTTATTTTGTTTTAATCATCACCCCCAAATTAATTTCTTATCTTTAGATAAATATGTCCACCAAAGTTATGCATTCTCTGCTTTGGATGGGTTTTGTGGTCATTGTGTTGAGAGGATCTTTTTCCAGCTCTTATAAGTGTCTCTTTATAAAACAACATATTTGATTTGACTGTTCTCTAGCTGTTAGATCAGAATTCAGTCACAGCAGAACCTTCCACCTCCGCATTTCCAAGAGTGTCCTTATTACATGTGAGCCTTTCTAGGCTGAGTGACCTCTCTACGTCCTTTAAACCAGAACCATGGGTTTAGAATAGTAGAAAACACTGCTGAGAGCCACTTTTCTTTTTTTTTTTTTTTTTTTTTGTGAGGAAGACCAGCCCTGAGCTAACATCCATTGTCAATCCTCCTCTTTTTGCTGAGGAAGACTGGCCCTGGACTAACATCCGTGCCATCTTCCTCTACTTTATATGGGACGCCGCCACGGCATGGCTGACAGGCAGTGCGTCGGCGGGCGCGTGGGATCTGAACCCGCGAACCCCAGGCTGCCCAGCGCGGACTAAACCGCTGTGCCACCGGGCGGCCCCCCACTTTTCTTTTTAAAGGAAAAGAAACCTTGCTGTTATGAAAATTTTTGACCTACTGAACAAAGGAATAGACATTAGAAACTCCAAAATTTAGTTTTAACTTTACTAATTAATTAATCTTCAGTCTTCATCATGATCTCTGACTTTTCTGTTCCTATATCTGTTAAGAGTAGTTCCCCAAAAGTTACACAGTATGGTAAGGTAGAGGGCAAGACCTCAGCAAGCAAGAATGTCATATAATATGATGTTAAGCGAGTACATGAACGTCTCTCAATTTCACTGGATTGAATTTGGTTAAAAGCATATGAATCGTGTGTTCTGTGTATTCCTTGGTGGACGATCACTGACACCCACCGAAGCGGAATGCAAGGCCAGCACCTTCACTACTCTCACGTCCTTCACAACTGCTGCTTAGCTTTGGGAGTAGTACCGGAGCTAACCTTGTGCTCCTCTTCTAAATCCCTAAATTTGTACTAAAAGCTCAGAGTCTTTGGAAATGGATCTTAAATAGAAATAGGCAAATCAGGGGCCAGCCCGGAGGCACAGCAGTTAAGTTTGTGCGCTCCACTTCGGCAGCCCAGGGTTCACCGGTTTGGATCCCGGATGCGGACCTGCTCACCACTCGTCAAGCCATGCTGAGGCGGCGTCCCACATAGAAGAGCTACAACTCTGCAACCATGATAACAACTATGTACTGGGGCTCTGGGGAGAGAAAAGAAAGAGGAAGATTGGCAACAGATGTTAGCACAGGGCCAATCTTTCTGAAAAAAAGAAATAGGCAAATCAAAAGTAGAGATAAATGACCCCCAGGAAATTAATTCTGTCTTACGTTGATTAATTTTAAGGTGGCTTTGGTGAGGCTGGAAGGGTTCTGATCAGAGTCAGAAGTCTTACAAGTGAGTTTGAGTGATCTTGGGTGAGTCAGTCAGCCTCTCTGAGTCCCTACTTCTTTATCTATAACCTGGAGATTAAAAAAAACTAAAAAGGATTTGGGGGATGATCATATGACTAAGGTTTGCAGAAAGATCTGGATCAGTTTAAAGCCTAGTGTGTGGGTACTCAAATATTTGTTTTTTTCAGTCTGATTCAGTTCACATTTATTGAACAACTATCCTGTGTCAGGAATTGGAAATCAAACCATGAATAAGACAGGATCCCTAGCCACCAGGAAGACCACAGTCAGGCAAGGCTAAGGGCGGGGCACAAAGCTGTGACAGACTGTAGAAAGTGCTGCAGGAGAGCATGGTTCTGAAGAAGTGTGACTCGTCTTCCTTAGGTGTCTGCCTCTGCTTTTCATTAAAAACAACAATGCTGCGGGGCCAACCCGGTGGCGCAGCAGTTAAGTTCACGCGCTCCGCTTCAGCGGTTCGGGTTTTGCAGGTTTGGATCCTGGGCGCAGACTGATGCACCACTTATCAAGCCACACCGTGGCAGCGTCCCATATAAAGTGGAGGAGGATGGGCACGGATGTTAGCCCAGGGCCAGTCTCCCTCAGCAAAAAGAGGAGGATTGGTGAGGGATGTTAGCTCAGGGCTGGTCTTCCTCACAAAAAAAAAGAAAAAAAAATATGCGTATTCTAACTATTGATTGAGAAATAGTGTCACTAGAGACTGACCCATGTAAACACTTGGTTTTTGCTTTCTGTACCAAGATGAAATCTAATTATTTAGTTCACTGTTGCATTTCTCTCGTAGGTGGTAGGTTATGCTTTTGACCAGGTGAATGATCATTTACAGACTCCCTACCATGAAACAGTCTACTCCTTGTTGGATACACTCAGCCCTGCCTACCGGGAAGCATTTGGAAACGCACTCCTTCAAAGACTGGAAGCTTTGAAAAGAGATGGACAGTCATGACTAAGCTTTTTCCTTTCAGAGGGGGCTGCTGCTGGTCCAAAACGTTGACATAAAGCTTGAAATTCTTGCATATGGTGATAGTAGAAAATGCATCTTTGGTTTTGTGTCTTTATCATTTCTTGGTTCAAATCTAGGCTTTTGACTCAGAACATTATCCACTAACGAATTGTCTTTTTTTAGTCTTTGATTCATTAAGGGAATCCTGAGGCCATTGATGTGACACAATCATTAAGACATTCAGATTTCTTCACGTAGTATCTCTGCATTTGAAAACCTAATCAGTATTTCATTCTCTTATTACAGGACTTTGATGCTGCCAGCACTCTCTTTTACATAGGAAATTCTAGATTTGCACAGTAATATAGGAATTAAAATGACCTAACTTCAGAGTTGGATTCAGCTTGCTAAATCAGGGGTTTACTACTAGCTTGGACTGACTTTGTAGTAATTATTTTGCTACTAGCCTTGTTGGAAACAAATTATCAACTAGTTTCCCCTGCACAAATTTTGAAATTCAGTGCTTCACTTACTCTATTTATAATACCAATATGGACTAATAAAGATGAATTAATTATAGATTACTTAGCTAGTATTACATGAGAAACAGGTACTGAAATAGTTCTGTATTCCTTATTTGCAACAGCCAGCCAACTACGAGGACAAACCTTTCGCAAATGAATGTAATAATTACTTGTTTCCAAGATATTTAAGCACATAAGCAAATATAGGAAGAGGCTCCATTCTTTTTCTTAACAAAAAGCATCTTCAGTGTGTGTGATTTAAAACAAAGAAGATTCTGATTTCCTAGAAGACAATATTTTGGCCTGTGTTGATTCTTATTATGAATGTTTGTTTACATAATGTACAGTATATATTCAGAAAGTATTTTTGCTTCAACGTTTCCTTTCTATAATGTAGTGCTTTGGTATTCCCACAGCGCCCTCCTTCCCCAGCATATGTACAGTGTTCTGTCTCAATGCTAAATCTGCAATGTAATGTGAGTGCATTGTATGGGTTTGAAACCAAAGGATGAATGAAGCATTCAGAGACTTAATATTTGAAAAAAGGAGACTCTGTATTTTATATTTTATTACAGGTACTAATATTTATAAAAATAAACAATACTATGCTGCTACATGTTTTCAAGTACATGTTGAATAATAAAGATTGGAAGTTGTTTTTTTAAAAGTAGTCTAAAGCAGCAGCTCTAGAAACATTGAGCTAAAATTCTGCATCTGGTCATACCTTTATAATTTGTCATTTGCAGACTTTTTAAAATCATTATTAAAAAGTAGGTACTTTTTAGACTCTTAAGATCATGTGGACCAGAGCAAATTAAAGTTCAGTTTGGGTCACCATTCATTGTCAAACTTCACTGGAATTCTTTAATTACGTTTGATAAATGCATGTTCATTCTCTGCTTTATTTTCAGATGCTTAACTGGGCAATGAAGTCAAACTTCAGGTTCAACTTTCTCATGCTTAATCTCAGGCTAAATGTAAAGGATATTTGTAAAGTTTGAATAAAATTCTGTTTACTCATTTTGAGTTAAGTATGATGAAAAGTGATTGTATGTTTAAAAATTGAAGTTCATTTTGTGATAAATGATTGATTCCAAGAGCTTCCGTTTCCATTTTTGAATTCTGTATTGTTACATTTTGATGTGAAATGATTTGCTGTTTTTATTACTATGAAAGGGGAACAGAGAGAGAAAACATTAATAAAACTACACAGATATTAAAACCTCCACTAGATAATAAAACCTTCATTTTATCTAGATTGTTTAAAGAATTTAACCAGATAAATTAAGCCTTGATTTCACTTCCAAAAGGAAAAAAAAACTCTAAATAAATTATTCTTACAAATCAATAAGAAAAACATGAGAGGGGCGGCCCTGGTGGCCTAGTGGTTAAGTTCTGCATGTTCTGCTTCGGCAGCCCAGGTTTGGTTCCTGGGCACGGACCTACACCACTCGTCTATCAGTGCCCATCCTGTGGCGGCAGCTCACATATAAAATAGAGGAAGATTGGCAAAAGATGTTAGCTCAGGGAGAATCTTCCTCAGCAAAAAAAAGAAAAGAGAACAATGGATAAATAATATGATCAAACAACTCAGAAAAATGTACAAATGTCCAGTATAACCACTTGAAAGATATTCAACCTGACCAGTAATTCAAGAAAGGAAAATAAATTTGGCTATGTTGGGCCATTTCACCTAATAATCTAATAATTTCTCTTATTTAAATATAACGATATCAATAAAGATTTAGTGAGGGGCACTCTTAACGTTCTGTTAGAGGATATAGTGGTGAAACCTTTCTGAAAAACCGTGGTAATAGAGCCTTTACAAAGCTTATAACTTCTGTACTGGTAATATCCTAGCTGTCTAGCATAGGGAAGTGATTCAGCAGAAGATATACTACAAGGATGTTCATTTTCTCTAATGGAAAATTGGAAAGGCTCTAAAAAGTGGTAAAGTTATGATATCCTTTTGATGGAAAAATATGCAGCCATTAAAAATTGTGAAAAAAATGACAATGGGGAAAAATTATACAACATGAAAAAGATATAAAACTATAATCTATTTTGAAAATAATCTTATGCAATAGAAAGAAAAATGAAAATATTCTACAATGTTAATAGTAGTCATCACTAGGTGGTAGAGATAGGTAATTTTCATTTTCTTTATGGTTTTTCATATTTTCTACATTAGCTTATATGTACTAATTGGAGGGGAAATGCAATAGATGTGGGGTTTCAGGTAGTTGAAGAATGTTTCTCTCTAGCAAAAGTACCAAGCCGTGCTGAGTTGTGTCTGCTCCCAGGATCCTTGAAGAGACAATATGATTATGAAGAAAAAAGAGTGCATACCTCATTTCCCATGACACTCTTCCCACCTTTCCTCTAGGTCCAGAATCAATTGTTAACACTTCCCACACAGCTAATCAGCAGCAGCTCATGGTGTACGGATCATTAGCTTCTTCCATCACAACACTGCACTACTCTCTCCCCAGTGTTCAAAAGCACAAAATGTGCTGTTTGATTGCTACGGGGGAACAGAGTAGGAAAACAGATTCTGACATGTGCCATGTTGACTTGAGAACTCTGCCGTCAACCCCTTTATTTTGTGGATGACGTGGCTGAGACTTGGACAGATTGAGGGACTTGCTCAGTAGCCCACCTCTGAGCAGTAGAGAGCAGAACCCAGGTCTTCTGCCTCCCCCAACTATCCTCATACAGTACATGTTAATAAAAGCATCACCTGAACTTTGTGGTTATGTGAAACCTCATTTTGAAAGAGGAAAGGAATAACAGTAAAAGAAAGGTTAGTTGGTATAATAGAATTAATCAATAGAATCTCCTTTCCTAACCTACCAATATAATAGATATAAAATTCTCTGGAAGCCATCCCCTTCTAACTATGGCACTAGCTCATTTATGTTATCAGTGTAAACGAAAATGAGACAAAGGTGAGTTATATTTTATGACAGCATGATTAGTTGAATACCTTTCAAAGTACTTAGCTGCTTAACTGCATATCAGTTAATCCGGAAATAAGGCATCTAGTGAATTTCAGAATATTTGATCTTACAAGTCATTTGAAAGAATGTTGAAGAATATTTACTCCATCAAGTTATGCGCTGGTCTTGCATGAGTATTTTTACATTTAAATCGACACTTGTTGATAATCTTAAGGAAGTTGCTATGAGCAAGCTGTTCCCAAATTGAGTTTGCAGAATTTCAGTGTTATTTTATCAAAACGAAGTTTTAATGAGACATGGACAAAAAAGAGGAGGAGGTGGGGACCAAAAAAAATTGAAAAGGCTCCCCATTTGTAGAAGTGTGCCTTAGAAACAATTTCACCTTTTAATACCACATCCTAAAATGCTTTCATGTATGTCTTATTTAATCCTAACAGCCCTGTAAGGCTGGTGGTTTCACTCCTGTTTTACAGCCAATTTAACAGCTTGGGGAAGGTCCAAAGATTAGTCCCAGTCTCCCTAAAAAGGGCTGCAGAGCAGGGACTCAACCAAATCTCCTGAGCGCCCAGAGCCTCCAAGCTGAAGCTCCCCGGCCACCTCCATTTTTTGAGGCAATCAGTACTTAAAAAAATTTTTTTAAATCGTTGCATGTGTTAAATACTTACATAATGTTTAAAGCACACAAATATTTCAATAGAATGAGGCTATTCAAGAAAACGGCAAGATGTATTCCCAGTCCACCACGCCCTTTGTGGTCCCGTGATAAGACAAGTTGAACATCTTTTAATTTGTCGGTTTATCTCGGCAACTGCACGTATAATCTCATTTGGAAAGGTCAGAAGTCTAAATTCCACCCCTTTGTGAATGTGGGTGAATGCCCGGCCCCATGGCCTCTAGCCGCCCCCAGCCCACCCCACCCCACCCCCAGAGGTCTTTCCGGAACTGCTTCGAAAGGACCCCTAAGCCAGTTGAGCCCCGTGGCTCACAACCGGCTGCACAGTGGGGCCCACACACGCTGTCCTTCGGTCGTCGTGGACCCGAAACTCCGTGGCAATAGCTCCTCTTCGCAGTAGAGGATTTTGTCCCGTCCTCCACGTCAGACCATCCCACAGGGGACCGCTAGTTAACTCCAACACTTCAGGAGAGGTGGGCTGTGGTCTTTACCTGTTCATCAGAGTCGTGAGTATTTTCAGTCTTCCCTGTCAAGTGGACGCTGGCACGTGTTCCCCGAGTTTCTGAAAGAAAGAGAAGAAAGGAAACAAGATCACACGGCCCCTTGCGGCAAGGCCCCGGGAGGCTCCGAAAGAGGCCGCGCCCTGCCCGAGGGCACGCGGCGTGTCGCAGGGCAGAGTGGGGCCCGGGCTGCACGCACGCGGCGCCGCGAGGGGCACTGACGCAGGACACCCGCCCGGCCCCGGGGCTTGCAGAGCCGGCCGAGCGCGGGAAGCCGCGGCCCCGCCCCGCCGGATGCCCCGCCCCCTAAAGCCCCGCCCAGCCCCCTGGGCCCGCCCCCGGAGAGCCTCCCTGTCCCGGCAGTCCCTGGGTCCCGACCCCGCCCCCTCGGCAACCAAACGGACGCTTTCTCCTTAGCAACCAGCGCGGCTCCCACCATGGCCGATGAAGAGAAAGTTGCTGCCCCGACGGAGAAAGTTATCCGGATCCAGAGGGTGTTTATAAACCTGCTGGACACATACAGCAGCGGAAACATCGGGAAGGTGAGCGGCGACGGGTCAGAGCAGGGCCCCAGACCCCAGGTCCCAGTCCCCCGCGCCCAGCCCCCCGAACCCAGCGAGAGCCTGCGCCACTGGGCGCTGACAGGGCCTCCCCTAAGGGAGGGCCCCTCGTCCTGGGCACGCCAATGCTCCCTGACCCCAGTCCGCACCCAGGCTAGTCAAGCGCCCCACCTGGAAGCCCAGGTGTTTGGAGATCGCCGGTCCAGCCCCGGGTCCTCTTCGGTTATGGGGGAAACTGAGGCTCAACGGGAGGCAGGGACTTGCCCAACATCACATAGCAAGCTGGGGGCAGGACCTGGACATAGAGCCCAGTTTCTGGCCTCCTAACTAGGTTATCTTTCCCCTCTGCCATCCGAAGCAGGCAACTGACAGATAATAAGTCAATGGTTATATCACCGACCAAGCATTTTTCATTCATCCATCCTTTCAACATACGGTTTTGGCGTCTATTATGTGCCAGGCACTGTTTTGGGCCCTGGCTCCCATTAAGGTTCCTCACCGTTCTCCATCTTTATCCCTGGAAAATGAAGATATTCAAAAACAGGACGCTGGGGCCTTCACTTTAAAATGCTCAGTAGTCAAAAGAAAGCCATAATTTTATCATTTCCCTGAGTAGGACTCACTGATCTTCATTCTACCCTCTGGAGCTACACGGAAGTCTAACTTCACCCTGGGCAGATTTCTGTGAGGCTATAATGATCACACTTTCCGACAAGCTGCCTAAAATAGGATGAGGCTGCAGTGCATACCATCTGTATTGCTTTCCCAGGACTGTGGTAACAAGTCACCACCAATGGAATTTATTCTCTCCCAGTTCTGGAGGCCAGAAATCCAAAATCAAGGTGTCGGCAGGGTTGGTTCCTACTGGAGGCTGTAGGGGAGAATCTGTTCCATGCTTCTTTCCTAGCTTCTGCTGGTTGCTGGCAATGCTTGGCATCCCTTGGCTTGTAGACCCATCACTCTAATCTCTGCCTCCCTCTTCACGTGGTGTTCTCACCAGAGTGTCTCTGTGTCCAAATTTCCTTCTTGTTATAAGGACACTAGTCATTGGGCTAGAGCCCGCCCCAATTCAGTGTGACCTCATTTTAACTTGATTACATCTGCAATGACCCTATTTCCAAATAGGGTCACATTCATGGGTTCCAGATGGACAGGAATTTGGGGATTCAACCCGGTACACCATCTAAAGTTGATCAGTCAAAAATATACAGATTTAGATATATAATTTGTGAAAATAGTATATTTTTATATAGCATGTAATTATATATGATAAACAATATGTGATAATTATATATGATATATATCTACTAGAAGAGACTAAAAACATGTGATATGTCTTCCACATTACCAGAAAAGGGGGGAAAGAAGGGACGAGGACACAAACAATAACAAAGTATTTTGTTTTTTTACGAATGGAAGCATTAAAAAGACAGGTGTAGTATGAACTTACTTGTGCCTTCCAAAAAGATAGATCCAGATATAGAGAAGCTATATCGATGGATCACACAGAAAATGTCTATACACAGAAAATCTCAAAGGATACACAAGAAACTTAACTATTCTCACCTGTGGAGAAGGGGGTTCATTCATTCATGAACACCTATACTAAATGGCAGGAACAGAGTGCCTACACACTGAATAAGACCAAAAAAGTTTGCTGCCCTCAAGGACCCTGCCTCTCTAGAAGGAGACAGACAACTAATTTTTAGAATAAATGAGATATTTCAATATGTGATAAGTACTCGGAAGGAAAGAGAACATAGATGTTGACTGGTGGGTGGGAGCAACTGCTTTAAATAGAGTTGCATGAAAGGGCTCTCTGCACGGCGACACTGAATCTGACATATATGGGGGAGGATCAAGCCGGAGGAACTAGTTCTCAGGAGGCACAGCAAAGGCCAAGGTTCTGAGGGGGGAATCAAGTTGGCATTTTTAGAGGACGGAGTGGTAAGGGTGCAGTGAACCAGGGGCTCCGGGGCCAACTTCATTGGTGCAGCAGGCACAGTGCCCAGGGCCCATGAGACTTGGGGGCCCACAAAAATGTTTTAATTTCTTTTAAAGTCAGAAAGAAGCAAATGAAATTTTAGAGTCAAAGATTGTGGGTCTTTATAGCAATACAGCTGTAAAATATAATTTTTAATATCTTCTGTGGATGAAGTGGCCCATGAAAGTCAGAGTGTGGCCCTGCTCAGGGACTAAACAGTGCCTCACACGTGGTCAGCACCCTGTCGACATTTGTCTCATCAACTAACAAAGCAGAATCAAGCACAAAGGCCCAGATCGTGCCGGGTCAGGAGTTTGGCTTATATTTTAAACCCAGTGAAAGCCACTGGAGTATTTAAAAAGGGAATTGACATGGTTGAGATTAGGAGGAAGGGAGGGAAGAGAATTTAACTTTTTACCCTATTTTGATCCCTGGTTATTTTTTACAACATACTATTTTTTAAATAACCCTTTTTCTTTTAGTATGCAGAGATCTTTTTCAAAAGCTTTTCAATAGTGGAATTTTCTGGCTATTCCTTAAGTAACCAGGCCAGCTCAGTCTCAAATTCTGAGTCATTGCTGTTACATGTACTAAAGCAGCATAGGAGCGGGAGGATGAAGCTGTCAGGGATGGGGAAATTTTCCCCTTACCCCTCCTGAGTTCTTCTGGCTGGACTAATAAAAAAAACTGAAGACAGATTACCGGGAGAAAAACCAATTTAATAATATGCATGAGAGATCATAAAAATGATTCCCAGAGAGTAACCAAAACAGGAAGCTTTTATATCTTTTTACACAAAGAAACCATACATTTGTGAGGATTTGACAGGACAAAGAAACTTAGCTTTGGGTGCTTAATTAATAAGAAATTAAGCAGAGTTCGGGTTTGGGGTAGTAATTAGTAAAAAAGTAACAAAGTCTGTTATACAGGCTTCTTGGCCCTGAATTCCCTAGCTCTGGTGATAAGGATGCAGGGAGAGATTTACTTTCACAGGGGAGATTTATTTCCTGCTTTCAGGGGGGACAGAGAGAGGAGGGTCAAAGTGACTTGAATGCAAAATAATCGATATACCTTTGTAGCATATTTTGGGGCTGCCTGCCCTGGGCCCCAGCAAATCATATAAAAGAAATAGAAGCCAGATTTCTTGTCTTCAGGCTTACGGCTCAGTCGGGCAATGCCACCCCAGCCCCTTCTTCCCCAGGTCCCTGGGAGGGAAGAGCGTGGTGGGGTGTGGCACATGTGCAGCCTTGGGTATTAGAAGGTCCAACTTCACCCCTCCCTGCCCATGTGATCTTGGGCAAGTTACTTCTGGGCACCAATTGCCTCGTCTGTGAAATGGGATAATAAAATTGAATATGTATGTTTGAGAGAGAAATGAAAATATATATGACCTACTTGGGAGAAATATATTCCAATAAGAGGTTGAACCTGACAACCTTGCATCCTAACTTGGACTGTTTTTTATCAAAATTAATGAGGTGGGACTTTGTGTTTGGTTGGTTTTGGTATATTTTTATTCCCAAGGTGTGATAATGTCATGATTATTCACATATGTTTAATGTACAAATTAAAATAAATTATTTTTATTTATAGATAAATAAAATTATATATATGTGAAACTCTTTAATATTGCATAAACCACTCCCAGGGAAAACTTTTGTAAAACAAGAAACAAAACTTTGCCAACTTCATTTTATTTCATTATTCATTATGGTAGCCACGGCCGCATATGGCTGTATTTAAATATGGCAAGTCCAAATGGAGATGTGCTGTAAGTGTAAAATGCACATCAAATTTCAAAGTCTTAGTATGAAAAAAAGAATATAAAATATCTCATTAATAATTTTATGTTGATTACATGTTAACTTGATAATATTTTGGATATATTGGGTTAAATAAAACATTATTTAAATTAATTTCACCTGTTTCTTCTTCCATTAATGTGGCTACCAGCAAATTTAAATTACCTGAATTCAAATTACACATTACATTTCTACTAGATGGGACAAATGTCGCGACTATGGCCCAGCTCTGCCTGTTGCCAGAGCAGCATCGTATTCTTTTTTTTTTTTTGTGCAGAAGACCGGCCCTGAGCTAACATCTGTTACAGTCCTCCCCTTTTTTTTCTGAGGAAGACTGGCCCTGAGCTAACATCCGTGCCCGTCTTTCCTCTACTTTATATGGGACGCCGCCACGGCATGGCTGACAAGCGGTGCGTCCGCGGGCGCCCGGGATCCGAACCCGCGAACCCCGGGCTGCCAAGCGCAGACTAAACCGCTGCGCCACCGGGCGGCCCCCAGCAGCATCGTATTCTTAACCAGTTCTTTAAGCTCTCCGAGCTTGCGTTCCTCATCTATAAAATGGGGAATCAGAATAGTACCCACTCCGCTGCATTGTTGTGGGAATTAAATCAATTTCAGTGAGAGACCAGTGTACAAAGCATTTGCTCTGCATGTGGGCACCTCTAGCAAGCCTTCAACAAAGGTTAGTTTTTAGAATCCTCATTTGTTGACTGCCCTTCCTCTGAGTTGTTCTTAGTATTAGGGAAATTTCTGTTTTCTTGCAGTTTCTCTCCAACTGTGTAGTCGGGGCTTCACTTGAAGAAATTACAGAAGAAGAGGAAGAGGAAGATGAAAGCAAGTCAGCTATGCTGGAAGCTTCCTTAGCCAAACTGAAGGAAGGCACGTTCCAGATCGTGGGCACACTTTCCAAGCTCGAAAACCTTCGGCCCAGCTTTGCTGTGGAGACGTACTGTGTAAGTCCAGGGGGTTTTGCCAAGAGTAGACAAAGGAAAGAGTCGCCTTCCGCTCCAGCGCTGGTACAGTCTATTTTCACTCTGCTTCTCCTTCCCTCTCTTCTGTGAGGGTGGGGGAAGATGAGGGACAGGGTGCCGGCAGGACTTTCTCCTCTGATGGAGATCAAAAAACATCATCTCCACTTTGTGTGTTTGCCTGAAGCAAAGAATTTACATGAGATATTCTTGGAAAGGGCAGATCTAATTTGGACCTTCAGACTCACAAAATTCTCTATACTGTGTTTAAAATGTATTCTGCCCTGCATCCCCCCAAGACGACTCTGGGCCATGGTGGGTGCTATCTGTGAAAATCTCCTTTGGTAATAAGCCACTCAGGAATGACATACCATTACATGCTGTCTTATTGAGAAACAGTGCTGCCTCCACATGAGGAATTCTACACAGTCCTCATGCTGAGACGTTTAAATACCTCCAAGAGGGGTGTGACCTCTTAGGCTAACTCCTCCCATCACCCTGCCTGCTACTCTCCAGACCCTACCAAACAGCTTTGCACCCTCTTTTCCTCTTCCTGGAACAGACTGTCCTCTTCCCTCCCCCAACCAGCCCTATTCATCCTTCAAGATTTAACTCAGGGGGTCACCTCCTCCAGGAAGGCCTCCATGATTCCCACTTCTTCCCCACTCCTAGTTTGGATTCTGAGCTCTTTTCTTGTGCTCCCCCAGCATCCTTTACCTTTCTAGATGATAACACTTTTCATACTCCATTGTTATCATCTGTCTATTGTGGGTTTCTCTGACCATAACTATCAGCTCCTTAAGAGCAGAGGTCGTGCCTCATTTATTCCCTTTTTATCCCTGCATCTTCAGCATTTAGCACAGCAACTGGCAAAAAGGGGCCCTCAGTAAATATTTATGAAATGAATGAATGAGTCCCCTCCTACCACCTTTGGGAACTTTCTTCACCACTTACCTCTTTCACACTCTTCCGGGTCTTCACTCGACACTGGCTTCTTTCTTCCCACCTGTATGTGTGCTCACATCTTTCCCACTGTGAACACCTTAATTTAGCCTCCCTGCCGGCTACCAGCCTCTTCCTCTGTCCCTGGCTCTTGCCACCAATGAACTTCACAACCAGCAGCGACCAACAGAACTTCAGAGACCAGCAGCCACATTTGCAGGCCTCACTCCTGCACTCCCCAGTCCCTGGCCTGTCCAGTGCTGGCAGGCTCTGTCCCCACCACTTCACAGGCAATGCCCTGGCCAATGTCACCAGGGAGCTCCTAATTCCCAAGGGCCTATCTTACCTGGCTTCCCAGCAGCAGCATCCTGGCTTCCCAGGAGAATCTCTCCTTCCTCCTTCTGCAGCCCTTACACCCTGACTTCCCTTACACATCCAAGCACTCCTTCTTGGGTTCTTCCACTGGCCCCTTTTTTTCCCCAGAACTCCGTCCTTTCTCATAATAGGTGTTCTTCCTAAATCTTATCCACTCCTATGGCTTCAGCTCCCCCATACAAGCCAATGCCTTTCACATCTGTCTCCAGCCCGATTGACCCACAAATCCAACGGCCTCCTAGCCCACTTGCCCAGGTGTCCTGCAGGCATCTCTACATCAACATACCCCAAGTTAAATTTATTACAGTACTCTACAAAACCACTCTGCCCTTTGCACTCCTAATTTTCATTAAGGACCTTGCTAACTCTATGAGTTTGGGCTGTTTTCGGCTGCAAGTACTAATTTTTAAAAAGGCAGTGAAAACTGGCTTAATAAATAAAGAAATTCATCAGCTTTTGTGGCTAGTGGTCTCAAGGAAGAAGCAGCTTCAGGGCTGGCATGATCCAGGGGCTGCAGTTCCTTTTCTTGCCCCTCCCTGGGCTCTGCCTTCCTCTGGGGGTGACTTCATCCTCAGGCCAGCAGCACAGTCCAGGGCCTTACATTCATACAGAGCAACACCCTGGTGAAGAGAACAGGCAGAAGGTCTCAGAGAAAGGAGGATGAACATTCCAGCAGCCTCCTGCAAGCATCTCCTGGAATCTCACTGTCCTGAATTGAGTCATGTGCCCATTCCTGAACCAATCACTTACCTTAGATCAATAAGGCCCATCCCATAAGCTAGAGGATGGAGTTAATTTCGACAGGCTGAGAGGGGAGTATCTGAACAAAATTAGGGCTCTCTTGGGAAAGAGGAAGAGGAAACAGCTCTCTGTAGACAACGAGCAGTGCCTCATACATCCGTCACGTGCTCTCCCCACCACAGCTGAAAGCCTGGCGTCGCTGGGGGCTCTTGGGTCCCCCTGCCCCTGTACCCTCTTGGCCATGGGATCCTCAACCCATCTCTGTACTAACTCTCTACACAGAGCCTCCTTTCCATTCTCGTAGCCATTTGCATCAGCTCAGATCTCCATCCTCTCTCACTCTTGGTACCTGAATTTGACGCACTGAGTGAGCACTGAGTGCTCTAAAGATGCACAGATGAACACGGAGCTCACAGCCTACAGGGGCCCTGCGATATACACTAGCAGCCCCAGGGACATACGGTAAACATGACGGCAGAGGTGTGCACACAGCAGCGCCCGCGGCACTCTGAAAAGGGCAGGAGGTGACTTCTCAGTCTTATCTGTAGAGTCAGGCAAATGGAGCCTCACACCCCTCCCTCCCACACGGATCGAGGCCCTCTCAGCTCCTCTGGTCTGAAGATCCTGGAGCCTCCATCAGCACAGTCCTGCGGCTGGCCCTCCTTTGGGAGGTTGGCTCTACCAGAGACATTGGGACTGAGGCTCCCAGCTGGGCCTCAAGGGTGAGTAGAGCTTGCCAGGCAGATAAGGGAGCAAGGACATGCCACACAAGGGGGAACACATGGGAAACTGCATGGTGCGCTTTGGAATAGAAAGAATCAGTATAGCTAGAGCATGGGTTCTGGGGAGCCAAGGAGAAGAAGCAAGGGTGGCATGAAAGGTGAGAGAGAATGAAGGATGGGAAACATTAGGCTGGGCCAGGTTTTGAAATGTGCCTCTGCCTGGCTCAGCAAACTGCCTGCTATTCCCTGAGCATCCCAGGCTCTGCTGAGTGAGCTCGTATTATTCACCCTTCTAATGTCACCTTCAAATGTCACCTCCTATGAGCCATAATCACATATTCCTCCTGGTCCATGGAACCTCACATGTACCTCTGTGATAGCTCTTTCCACATTGGGGGGTGCCATGTAAGGCTGTACAGGTCGCACACTGCACAAGGGTGCCCAGCTAAGAGGATGAGTAGGGACTGATGAGTGACCTGTTCTGCTAGCTATAGTGTGCCCCAGCGTGGGGGCCTTATAATTTTTTCACCAAGAGCAGGTTGCCTTTTTCTAATTTGTAGAAAGGCATCATATGTGCTTAGCTTCTCTACATTACACTGTAATTATGTGCTAAAAGTTTTCTCAACAAAACACGCACACACTGCTCCTTAGCATCAGCAACCATATATTATTTATTTTTACCTCTATCCTCAGGGTCAAAAACAGAGTCCACAAACGTTTGTTGGGTAAACAAATGAATGCAGAAATGTGGTCAGTCAACACATGGTCAGGACTATTCTCTTGGAAACGTGCCTGTTTCGTCTGAAATCTGTCCAACTATGATGTAACAAACATGTGTGTTTGGACGTGACTCTCACATGCTTTCACAGTCTGGAATCACAGATGCTGTATCTTCTTTCTCTTGGACCGCATCTGGAACACACATCTTCGATTTCTCCCCTTCCGCCGGTGTTCTTTCTTCCTTTCTTTCACGTGTCATTCCTGAATCTAGATCAGTCCCGGGTGTACTGGGAGAGTCGAGTCCTCTCACATTGTCATGCTATTGACAAGGTAAAAATCGGTGTTTGGATCAGCATTTCTAAAGTGTCTTCCCTCTTGCACGTTCAGTCCAGAAAAGACATTGAATGGATGGTATTATGGGTTGAATTGTGTCTCCCCACCAAAAAAAGATGTGTTGAAGTCCTAACCCCCTGTACCTCAGAATGTGACCTTATTTGGAGATAGGGTCTTTACAGAGGAAATGAAGGTCAAAGGAGGTATTAGGGTGGGCCCCTAATCCCATATAACTGGTGTACTTATACAAAGCAGAAATTTGGACCCAGACACACACAGAGAGCACGTCAGGTGAAGATGGAGGCAGAGATCTGGGTGATACATCAGCAAGACGAGGAACGCCCAAGATCACCAGCAAACCCCCAGAAGCTGGGAGAGAGGCCTGGAGCAGAATCTCGCTTGCGGCCTCCAGAAGGAGCCCACCATGCTGACACTGGATCCTGGACGTTCAGCCTCCAGAACTGTGAGACATTCATTTCTGCTGTTTATGCCGCCCACTTGGTGGCACTTGTTACAGCAGCCCTGGGAAACAGATGCAGCTGGATGCAACAGGGCTGGAGAAGCTAGCAATCGTGCTGTTGAGTGTACCGTGGATGTGTTAACCTCGCCAAGGTGGTCCCCTCGTTTCATAAGGACAGACATCTACTTTTACTTTGTTCTCCAATCAGATTGTGTGATAAGAAAACAAGTTTGATCTGAAATGTTCTACGTTAATCCAACTGGTCAAGGATCTGTGGGGAATATCTGATCCTCGGGACAATGGAATTAACAACAAATGCAAATCCTGCAAATCCTGCAGGGTCCTTTGATGGTTGTGCACTACTGGGAAGTATGCTGGCATCCACGCAGCATAAAACACAACGATCACCAACATTACCTTTGTCTAATGTAAGAACTTCATATTTTTAACCATTAAAAGTTTTTGTATTTCTTAAAATATTCCCAACTGTCAACTGTAATAAGGTAACTTACATCTAGAAAGAGAACAGATTAATTCCTCTTGAGGATTCTGAAACAATCCACATTAATCACTCATCAGCACATCTGAGTGATTCGTGATATATAATTGCTCAAATAATCTTGCACAGAGTTTGAGTTAGTTTTAAATGCCTCACACATTTTCTTCTACTGTGTTCTAATTCTTCCCTTCTGAATTGGGGTTTAAACAGCATGCAGAAATAGTACCTAAGATCATTATGCAATTTTTAAATCATCTGTTCCCAGCTATTTTCATAAACTTCTTTGTTGCTTGAAAACTACACACAGAAGAGAGCCAAAATTTCATTTTAAATAGAAATGCTTCTGCAAATGTTTCCCGTGGGGCTCTTCAACGCAGCATATCTAATTTGGAAATTGTCATTCCATCTAAATATTAAGGTTACTTTGTTAGCTTCTGGCAACAAATGGCTGTCAATTTTCTTTTTCAGGCCATCTCTCGAGAAGACCTTCTCATGCGCCTGCTGGAGTGTGATGTTGTTATTTATAACATCACTGAGAACCCCCAACAGGTGGAGGAAGCCGTCTGGGCAGTCTCTGGTCAGTGAGGTGTACTCTTTTGTCTCCAGGGACACTATTTTTGTGCGATTTACCTAAGAGTCATTTAATGAACACTAGGCAAATTAGGGCCATGGAAAAACTGATCCAAGACTTACTTAAAACATGAAATGAAATCAGGCTAACAAATGTAGCGTTAAAAGATAAACCGAGGCATATTAAAATTTTTTGAGAGTTTATTGCTGCAAAAATCGGTTTGAATTGGGCAGTGCCACACTGGAAGTGGCTGGGAGTGCTCCACCTAGAAGAGCTAGGGGAGGGAATTTTATAGAGAACAGCCGGAAGCAAAGCAAGGGAATTATTTACTTGGCTGCATCTTATGGTTTCCCTCATGTGGAAGAGCCCAGGTGACTATTCGTGAGGGGTTGTCCTTGGGTTTTGATTTCTTAACCTCGAGGCGTTTACAGACTTAGGTCTTGGTTTCCTTCCTAGGCTGCGAAGGTATTAGAACCACCTCAGTCTAACTGGCCGCTTGTTTAATGAATTTAACAATAGACGCTTCCAGAGAATACACCATTTTTAATCATTAAAAGAAATGAAATATTAACTTCCAAAATTCAACCTTTATTCAGTCCACAGGCGGTGGGGTTGAATTTATTGGAAGGTACGAAGACAAAAAAGAAAAAGATTATACCCTCGGGGCACATGGGGACCCAGGTGACGGCTCCGGCGCATGCGCACGCGAGGAATGTCAGTGCAGGGTGGAGAATGGCGTGTGCACAGGGGGATGTGACTTGAAGAGGACAGGAATTAGTTCTAACTGAGGATCCGATTCAACTCAACAACTGTTCCCTGATAGCAGGGGTTGGCGAGGGCTTGTGGAGAATCCTCGCATTTTTTTAAATGCTTTGAGAAATGAACTCTAAGGACCTCAGGTCTAAGAGAACAAGGTGATGTGTAGGGTTCGGTGCTTTGTAAGTCATTCCTCATTAAGTCGGAAGCAAAGGAGAAAGCAAACTCGCTTACTTGAATCATCCTTCTCGACTAGGACAGCCAAAAAGACACAGAGCTCCCTACATCTCGATATTTTTTACACTTCAGTGTCTGTCTTAGGCAGATCAGATCGGGGCTCAGAGAACTCTCTCTGTAAAGGGCCAGATAGTAAATGCTGTCGGTTTTCGAGCCAACCCGTCTGCCATTGTATCCAGAACGCAGCCATAGACGATACGTTAGTGAATGGACTGGGTTCCGATAAAACTTGATTTACAAAAACAGGCAGTACCTTGCCAACCCCTGAATCAGATCAACAGCAGAGCTATATTTTGGCTTAAATTCAAAGAAATGGAATGGGGGCTCAGGAACGACTACCATATTCAGGGAAAGAATGTGGGGAAAGTACTGTCCTTGGATATGCCGGATTCCTTGGGAGCTTAGCCTCTTTGATTTCTCATTTATAACTCTGTGCCTACATTTCACTCACTCAGATACAAATCAAAAACTTGAGCACTGTGTCATCTTTTGGAACAGAGCTTTTTTAAAGCCTACTTTCTGTATTTTGTCCCTTGGCAAATATTTACAGATGATGTATAATCGCACCTTCTAAAATAATTGCACCACCTAAAATAATAATCAGAGCTAATGTTTACTGAGTTCTTATTTTGTGCCAGGCTTTGAAGATTGATTTGTCTATATAATATATACTTGCAATATTTTTTAATTAAAAATTTTTTTTCTGAAATAAAGTCTGGATACATTTTAAAAATTAAGAAGCACAATAGGGCTTAGAATAAAAAGCAACAATTTCCTGCTTTTCCTTCCTATCCCACCCCTACCCCCAAAAAGGAACTTCACTTAATCCACTTGTTCCTTTTAACACATAAAAATGCCCGCGCTGATGTCCTTTGTGCATCTTAGACATTAAGCACTGACTTCCTGCTCTGACAGGTGAGCCTCGGCCCCTCCTAGGACCACCGCACTGCCCCTCAGGGGGACTCGATCCTTTCTCAAACTTGGACACTGCATTTCCTTTCATGAGCTTTAAATGTAGAGTATGTTTTACTTCCTTCTTCATTCTAATAAAGAGCTTTAGATAATTAAGAAAATTTTCCTTCTCTATTTGGTGGAAAGGCTTTAACTGTCTTACCTCATTTTTGAGATATAGAGCATTTGTGTCTGCAAGTAAGTATAGTCAGAGGCCCTCAGCCTGTCATTAGGGTCACCTGGAGGGCAGGGCTTGGTGGGGCCACGGAGAATGGGCAGGAACTTGGTCATTTTACCTGATGCGCATTCTTCGATTTGAGGGTTTTTGTTTGTCTGATGGCTATGTGTTACTTCTTCATAATGTTTTATTAAATTATTTTTAAATGTTTTATATTAAAAGAATTATAAATATTTACATATCATTAAATTTAATTGTTTAATTATTAAATATTTGAATATTATACAATATTTTATATTAAAAGAATTCTCCTGCTTTTCACAGATACTGTCATAGGAAGACAGGATGATATAGGAGAGAGGAGTACAGTATTAGAAATGAGAGAGATCGTTTGCATCTAGGGATAAAATGTGCTTGTTTGAAAGTGAACAAGCAGATCATTTTAGACCCATAAAAATTATCATAAATGAAGAAGGGTAACCCGGTTAGAGGACCTGTAAGTGTGCCACCATTCACAAAATAGGCCAATATGAAGCACAGCAGGGCAGTAATGGCAAAAGAGCAAAATTAAATTGAAGAGGCAATTTTTGTTAATAGACTAAAAATAGAAACTAAAATTAACTATTGGATTTGGGGTTAATATGTGAACATAGTGTCCTTAGAGTTCGTGCAGCAATTCTTTCTCCTCTTCCGGTCGGAATCACGCGTTCGTTAGATTCAGGACCTCAGCATTTTATTATTGTGCTTGTTTGGTAAGAAATGAGTTATGAGACTAAAAATGTACCATGACAACTGTGTTACTCAGGTCCTCTGGCAATTTAATTAGACCTCACTTTAGAGTTTTTTTCCGGAAAATTGTATGTCATGAAAACATGTTCGTGGACTCACATGCCGAAGTATTCAAGGAGACTCGGGGCTTAACAGTGCGGCGAGCCCCCCCGGGAAGCGAGGAACCCTCGGAAGCCGCGTCCTCACCCTGCCGTCCGCTCCGCTGCATTCGCGTCCCTGCGGATTGTTCCCGCCGCACCCCCGCCTGACGGAGCCGTCCGCACGCGGAGCCCCCACCGCACGGCGCTCTCCCCCAGCCCCAGCCGGGGGAAGGGGGAGGCTGGGCAGACCCCAAATTCCTTCTTCCACAGCGGCTCCAGCTAAAGAGGGCTGCTCGACGGGAAATGATAGGAGGGCCTCCCACAGCCCCCGTCCCCAGCCTTGGCGGGGCCTCCTGCCCCACCCTCCATGCAGCTGGCCCTAAGGCTTAGTGGGGTGCGGGGAGCACAGGCTTTGCAACCAGGCTGCCCGGGTTGGACTCTGCCCCACCACTTCCTTTCACGATTCTGGGCAAACTGCGCCTCAGTTCCCTTATCTGTAAAACAGAGATAATATAGGACCTGTCCCATGATGGTAAGGATTCAGTAATGCCCAGGAATTGTGCCAGTCCACGTCAGCTATGATTATTACTGTCACTAGCCTTCCAAAAAGGTGAAAGCACACTGCTAGGGGCCAGGCAATAGGAAGGGGGCTAAATGCTGAGGTCTGGCGGCTGGAGGGAGAATGCCAAGAACAATGGTGGGGGGAACAGTGAAGCGTCAGAGGTGACACTGCTCTCTTGTTGCTCCCTGAAGAAGGAGTAACCTCCAGTCCCGCTGGGAACTGACAGTACATGTGATTTAGAAAACACATACTGCGTGGATGCAAATAACCGCTCTGCTTTTTGGCCCCGCAGCACTGAATGAAGAAGTTAGCCATTTTGAAAAGCGAAAGGTGTTTATTTTAGTATCCACAGTGATGACTTGGGCGCGATCCAAACCCCTGGACCCTGTAAGTAGTGCGCTAGCTTTTCCCTTATGCAACGTTTCACCCTCAATACCTTGTAATCTGCATGCAGAGAGAACTTTCTACAGTGGATTGTGTATTCTTACTTTCCTGAACCCTATCCCATAAGAAGCACTCAGTAGAGTGACTCTAAGCACACTCAATTCTTTTTTTTTCCTTTTTCTTTCCACTTTTTTCAATTATTTTATTGAGGTCATATTGGTTTATAACATTGTGTAATTTCAGGTGGACATTATTATATATCAGTTTCTGTATAGACTGCAGCATGCTCACCACCAATGGTCTCCTTTTTATCCATCACCATACATATGTGCCCCTTTACCCCTTTCACCCATCCCCCTAGCCCTTTCCTCTCTGGTACCCACTGAACTGTTCTCTTTATCCATGTGTTTGTTTATCTTCCATACATGAGTGAAATCATGTGGTGTTTGTCTTTGTCTGGCTTATTTCGCTTAACATAATACCCTCAGGTTCCATCCATGTTGTTGCAAATGGGAGGATTTTGTCTTTTTTTATGGCTGAGTAGTATTCCATTGTGTATATATACCACATCTTCTTTATCCATTCATCAATTGATGGGCACTTGGGTTGCTTCCACATCTTGGCTATAGTGAATGCTTAAGCACACTCAGTTCTAAAGGGCCCCTTTGTTTATATGGCACTAAAAAGAAAAAGGAAAAGAAAATGCTGCCTATGAAAATATAACAATGCTTGTTGATCACTTATACTTTGTATGTTAAATGTATTGAGAGAGCTCTTTTTTAGACTTATTTAGACCTATATTTTTGTCATATACATTCTTGTGCACACATTAAAAGGAAAATGTAAGCAAAATACAGTTATTGCAAAGTAGATGGTTATTACTTTGCAAGAAAATCTGGGCTTCCAGTCGTTCTTCTAACATTGCTTGTTTCCTTTCCTGAAGTCAGAGTCCGCCTGCTGCTCTGCTCCACGGCCTTTGTGCCTGTGAAACACCTTTTCACTTCACTACTGAATCACAGATTCATCTTTTAAAAGACATTTAAGAAGGCAGTTAGATCAACATGCACAGTACCTCACTCAGTGTGAAGGGAGGACACTACAAACCGTTGTGTGCAAGGTCACCCAGGCACCAGCAAGGATAGTATCAGTGCTTCCTGGCTGACCACAGTTGTAATAAGCCGTTGATTACAAGACACATTCTAATTTCAGAGATATTAAAATGTGAAAAAAAAGGCATGTGTTGGACTCAGTGGAATACATTATTTATAACAAGGAAATATTTAGGGATGTATCACACTTATTGCATCAAAGGCTATTTGTTTGTTTAATTCTCTCTCCCTTGGTGGATCTTTGAGGGCAAGGACCACTGATTTCATGTCCTTTTCTTGTAAAGTTCACTTACCTACTCCGTTTGGTTACCATCACCTCAAGGAGCAGGGCAGTCATTTTATTTCTGTTATAGTTCCTTTCCTCAGAGTGTCTTGTGAAGTGTCTGCTACATAACAATCATTGGTCACTTAACTGGCTGACCATTTTGCTGGCCTGATTGATTGTCCCCACTCCTTCAGTTAGAAACTAAATCGTGCTGACTTAAGCAGAATGGGAATTTATTGACTCACATAATTGGTAAGTCTAATAATGGGTTTCAGGCACAGCAGGATCTAGCAGCTTAAACAATGTCCTCAGAGCTCACCTACTCTCTTTCTCTTTTCTATTGCTTCTTTTCTCCTGTGAGAAGTCTTCATTCTCAGGTAAGCACTTCTGGCCCCCAGCAACTGCCAGGCTTATATCCTTAGAGCTTTAATCCTGTTTTCCACTTTGGCCAAGTCTCATCCTAGGACTGGAATATGCTATTTGTCCAGATCTTAGCTCATGGGCCTAACCTTGAACCAATCACTTTGGCCAGGGGAATACAGAACTCCGATTGGCCAGACCTGGGATCATATATCCACTTCTAGAGGCAGGGATGATTAATCCCCTAAACGAGGTGGGCTGAGAGTGGAGAAGAGACGGTTCCTCAAGTAAAATACAGAGAAATGGCTCCTGTGTTAGCTACTTGTCTTTTTGCATGTCCCCATCCTTTTACTGTGGTTTTAATTTGCATTTCCCTAATGGCTCATGATGATTTTAAGTCAAGTTTATTAAGGTATAATGTACATACAGTAAATTAGCCCTTTTTACTGTACAACCTATAAGTTTTGACAAATGCATACAGTTGTATAACCACCATAACAGTCAAGATATAGAACATTTCCATGACCCCCCAAAATTCTCTACCTCACCCACACAAAAAGAGCTCCAGATGGATCACATAATTAAATGTAAAAAGCAAAACTTTCATTTTTTTAAGAAAAATTACAGAATTTATAGGGAAGAATTTCTTAAACAAGACCCAATAACGATAAATATTTTTTAAAAATTGATAAATTCAACTGCAATAAAATTAATGAAGTATTTATGGATGAAATGATGCTGTGTCTGAGATTTGCTTTGAAATAATCCAAGGGGCTGAGGAAATAGATGGGAGTACAGAGGAAGCAAGATTTGCTACATAGAAACCTGAATCGAGTCATGTGGAAACCTCACACAAACCCAAATTGAAGGATGTTCTGTGAAATAATTGGTCTATATTCTTTAAAAATGGCAATAACAGAGCCAGCCCTAGTGGCCTAGTGGTTAGTTCACATGCTTTGCTTTGGCAGCCCAGGTTCAGTTCCCCAGGTGTGGACATACACCACTCATCTGTCAGTGGCCTTGCTCTGGTGGCGGCTCATATACAAAAAGAGGAAGATTGGCAACAGATATTAGCTGAGGGTGAATCTTCCTCAGAAAAAAAAATGGCAATAAAAGACAAAGAAAGATGAAATACTGTTCCAAATAAAGAAGACTAAAAAGACATGGCAGTTCAGTACAATACTTGATCCCAGACAAGACTCTATGCTGGAGGAAAAATATGCTATAAAGGATGTTATTGAGACAATCGGCAAAATTGGATCGTGGGCTGTCGATGGGATAAAATTGCTGTATGAATATTAAATTTCCTGAGTTTTTGAACTGCACTATGGTTATGTGGGAGAATGTCCTTAGGAAACATACACTGAAAATTAAAGAGAAAAGGAGCGTGATGTATGCAACCTGCTCTCAAATGGTTCGGAAAAGATAAGTAATAATATGTGTGTAGTGTTGGGGAAATAGAAATAAAAACAAAATCTTCACCCAACCCAGAAAATCTCTCCACAAGGTAGCAGAGAAAGAGAACAGCTTTATTAATGAATAAACATTAAACAGGAATGTTAGGCATATCTCAGGCAGCCCACTAGGAGATTGCAAAGATAGATGGAAATCCCACCCTTTTACATAGCCTGGCAGACACAATCCATAACGTGTTTTCATAATAAACAGTCACTAGTCCTCGAGTAAGTGGACTTGACAGTACCACTTGTCACACATCGTTTGCCCTAGATTCACCTAGTAATTGGGGTGACCGTCTGTGTTAGCTAATTGGCTTTATCCAGAGCAAAAGCAAACTTTTCATATCTTTATAAAAGGAGATAGTTTTGCGACTTGGGGCAAGGTCCCACCAAAGTGAGTCTCCTACCCTCCCACAAGGACTGGAAGACAAGGGTGCTGTCTCCCCTGATGTTCACATTTCAAAGAAGTATCTCCCAGGTGCTGGAGAGAGACATTTCTTCGTAGTGAAGCAGGCAAGAGGTTTATTCAGCTTCTAAAAGGACTTGTACACATTTCGAAGAGACAGAGAAAGAACTTGTAAGTTTTCTAAAGTAAATGCTCTAAGAAAAGTGATGGGGGGGGATCTCTTCCCTTATTTTCAACAGGGAAAATTAAGCCTCTTATTTAAAATCTTTGTTTGTCCTTAAAATATACATATGAATAGACAGAGATAGAGAGAGAATGAGAAAACAGTGTGGGAAAAACGGTAAAAATGAGTGAACCTGAGTAAAGGATATACGGGAGTTCTCTATATTATTTTTGCAAACTTCCTATAAATTTAAAATTATTTCAATGTAAAAAGTTTATGAAGAAATAAAATTTAGTAGAAGCACACTGGGAGCAGAAAAAAGCCCAAATGGAATTTCAGTTTTCCTTATATAATTAACAGTTTCAATAACAGTCTGTTCTAGGATTTTTGTGCGAGTCACAGGTGACTTGTAATTATGAGTTAAACTCCACTAAATCTGTAAGGGCAGGACGTCTGAGGAGATGAGGTGCTCCAAATGTGCCTCTCTTTCTCGCTCAGTTCAGCAGAAACATTGAATAAGACCATTTGAGTGCCGCCGCTTCACAACCTCCTTCAACTCCTGTGAATGCCTCATTCTCTAAACATGTTCACTGTTCCAGATACAGTTATGATTGGAGTAGAAAGTTCAAACCTGATGGTGACATCTCTCCTCAGTGTCTGGCCATTGAGCTCACTGGTCCCCCTTCTAGGGAAAAGGAAGCAAACTGAGCCCAAACTGGCCTTAGCAGTGATTTTTTGGATTTGACACCAAAAGCAAAGGCAACAAAAGCAAAAATAAACAAGGGGGACCACATCAAACTAAAAAGCGTTTGCACAGCAACAGAAAGCATCAACAAAAGGAAAAGGCAACCTACAGAATGGGAGAAAATATTTGCAAATCATTTATCTGATAAAGGGTTAATGTTCAAAATATATAAAGAACTGATACAACTCAATAGCAAAGAAACCCAAATGACCCAGTTGAAAAACGGGCAGAGGATCAGAATAGACATTTTTCCAGAGAAGACATACAGATGGCCAACAGTTACATGAAAAGATCCTCAACATCACTAATCATCAGGGAAGTGTAAATCAAAACCACGATGAGATATCACCTCACACCTGTTAGAATGATTGTCATCAAAAAGACAAATCAAAGGTGTTGGTGAGGACGTGGAGAAAAGGGAACCCTTGTGCGCTGTTGGTGGGAATGTAAATTGGTGGAGCTACTATGGCAAACAGTATGGAGGTTTCTTGAAAAATTAAAAATAGAACTACCGGTGGCATAGTGGTTAAGTTCACATGCTCCACTTCGGTGGCCTGGGGTTCATGGGTTCAGATCCCGGGCATGGACCTACACACCGCTCATCAAGCCATGCTGTGGCAGACATCCCACATGTAAAGTAGAGGAAGATGGGCATGGATGTTAGCCCAGGCCCATCTTCCTCAGCAAAAAGAGGAGGATTGGCAGCAGATGTTAGCTCAGGGCTAAACTTCCTCACACACACAAAAATAGAACTACCATATGAACCAACAATTCCACTTCCGGGTATTTATCCAAGGAAAACGAAATCACTATCTCGAAAAGATATCTGCACCCCATGTTCATTGCAGCATTATTTATAAAATAGGCAAGACGTGAAACAACGTAAGTGTCCACTGACAGATGAATGGATAAAGAAGTTCTGGTAGACATATACAATGGAATGGTACTCAGCCATAAAAAAGGAGGAAATCCTGCCATTTGTGACAACATGGATGCACCTTGAGGACATTATGCTAAGTGAAATAAATCAGATGGAGAAAGACAAATACTGTATTATCTCTCTTATATGTGGAATTAAAAAAAAAAAGAATTCATAGATACAGGGAACAGATAAGTAGTTGCCAGAGGTGGGGGTGGGGGAAATGAGTCAGTGGTCAAAAGCTACAAACTTCCATTTGTAAGATAAATTAGCCCTGGGGACATAATGT
The DNA here is from genome assembly GCA_031878705.1 of Tapirus indicus. Classification (NCBI taxonomy): domain Eukaryota; kingdom Metazoa; phylum Chordata; class Mammalia; order Perissodactyla; family Tapiridae; genus Tapirus; species Tapirus indicus. The sequence goes on along the minus strand of CM062923.1, from coordinate 99,600,408 downwards.
ACAGCATGATGACTATAGTTAATAATACTATATTGTATAGTTAAAAGTTGCTAAGAGAATCGATCATAAGAGTTCCCATCGTAAGAAAAACAAAGTAATTATGTGTGATGATGGATGTTAACTAAACTTATTATGGTAATTACTTTGCAATATATACATATATCAAATCATGTTGTACACCTAAAATGAATACATTATATTTCAATTATATCTTGATTTTTTTAAAAAGAATATGAAATCACTATTAAAACAAGCAGTAGTTTTTAGAATACTTTATTTGAGCTTAAAGGAACATAGTTGCTCTAGCGTCTTTGGGCTTAGAAGTGTTATGTAGCTCTAACACACCGAGTCTGGCCTTTTTTCTTTTATAGGATGATTCTGAGATTCCATTTACTGAAGATGATTATCGAAGAAGAAAGCACCATCCTAATTTTCTGGACCACGTAAATGCTGAAAAAATGGTTCTCAAATTGGGAAAAAACGTAAGTCTGGAACAGCAAAGCATTTAGAGTAAGAAGAATTTTTGAAGCCGCGTACAATGCACGTGGCCATGACTCTTCCACATGCTTTACGTTCATCATCTCAACTCATTAAACGTCTCCTTGTTTAGTTTCCTTGTCCTTTCACACACGGATCTCTGAGCTTCAGGCTCACCCCAAGATGCACTGTCCTTAGGTCCTGGCCCAGGTTCTCGTCTGGCCCACTAAGTTGAAAGCCTTGAATGGGGTCCCCAGCAGAGCTCAACCCCTCACCTACCAAGGAGTCTGTGGGTCCTTGCTTGGCCCAGAAGAGGCAAATAATTCACAGTTGGAATGGGGAGGGGGAACCACATTTTCTCTTTTTTTAGAATCTCATTTTCTTCTTACAACAACTCTGAAAAGTGCATGTTGACTCTATTTTGCAAACAAGGAGATGGAGGATTCCAGAGGTCAAGTAACCTGCTCAAGGTCGCATAGTTAGGATTGACTGAGCACTGTCCTGAGCACTTTTGGCCTTGTCTGATCAACTCCCTACAACAATGGTATTGTGTACATACATAATTACCCCCATTTCACAGCTGTGGCTCTGTGGGAAAGAGGCATCAAGTGGTGGAGCTGTGATTCAAACCTAGATCCATCAGACATCAAAGCCTGTTTTTATTTTTTTTCCTGGCTCTAAAACTCCATCATTTGATATAGTTGATCTTGACACATCCATGGTCACCGATTACTAAGACATACCTATAGCTGAGAAATTTGTGTAAACAATAATATAGGTTATTAGCCTTCTATTGCAGCAAAATTTTGATATATATACTATAAAATTATTTTATTTCTCTTATCGTTTATCAAGATAGATGACAGGAATGCCCTAGTGATGAATAAGTGGTAACAGCTAAAAATTATTGAGGGCTTGCTCACCATGTGCCAGACATTATGCTAAATGTTTTACGTCTGGTACCTCATTTGGTCTTTGTGTATCTCATATATAATCCTCAAAATTCTGTGAATTATGTGCTATTGTCATCATCCTCATTTCACTTATGTAGGACTTATGTAGAACCCCCAAACCTCTGAAGGTTCCGTCCACGGCATTTTCCCATTAGTGGTAGACCCGCAGTAGTGATATGTAATAATAGCTCTAGGGTGACACCTAGTGGTCTCAGAGGATATTACAGTAGGAACTTTGTCCCCAAGTTCTGTCCTAATATTAATTTTTTTTTTCTACTTTGGAAATACAAACACTGTGAGTATAAAATATTTGAAGGAAACAACATAGGATTAGGAATTCTAGCCCCTTTTCTACCCATTAACTTGTGACCTTAGCCAAGTCATTAAATTCTGGGGGTTAAAATAAATAAATAAAGTGAAGGGGCCAGATTGGACAGTCTAAATTTCTTCCAATTTCAAATCCTATAAATATATTATTTTACTAAACTTTGAACATTGTCCAAAATAGAAAATCCATGATTTCTTTGTCATTTATGTCTAATTCACTGGTTGAGAACACAGGATCACACACAAAAAATTGATGTGAATGACAGTCTGAAATGGAGAAATATTATCATCTTAATATCTTTTGTGTGTGTGTGTGAGAAAAACTAGTCCTGTGCTAACATCATTGCCTATCCTCCCTTTTTTGGCTGAGGAAGACTGGCCCTGGGCTAACATCTGTGCCCATCTTCCTCTACTTTATATGGGACGCCGCCACGGCATGGCTGACAAGCAGTGCATCTGTCTGCGCCCGGGATCCGAACCTGCAAAACCCCGGCCCACCAAAGCGGAGTGTGTGAACTTAACCTCTACGCCACCAGGCCAGCCCCTCTTAATATCTTTTTTATTATAAAAATATTAAATTTGTCCCATGCTCTAAATGATACAATCAAAATTTCATTTTACAAACCTATTCTTGGGGCCAGCTCTGTGGTGCAGTGGTTAAGTTTGGTGCACTCCGCTTCACCACCCCGGGGTTTGCAGGTTCGGATCCCAGGTGCAGACCTACACCACTTGTCAGCCATGCTGAGGTGGTGACCCACACACAAAATAGAGGAGGATTGGCACAGATGTTAGCTCAGGGCTAATCTTCCTCACCAAAAGAAATTTAAAAATCTATTCTTTTATCCCCAGTTTTCTTAATCACCCTTTTCTGCACAACTAATAAGATAAGATTGATCTGGCCAAGTTGGTCAGCCCAATGAGCCTTTTTTAACCTAGACTTTTTCATCAGGCAGATAGAACCTCAGAAGTAATCATTTAACCTGTTCATTTAACATAGATCAGTTTAGATCCTGCAATGTACCAGGCTCTGTGGCTGCCAGCTGGCCTCACAGCCACAGACAAAACAGATGTGGTCTCTGCACTCCTGGGGCTGGTTGTCCAGTGTCCATCTACTGTTCCCGCACCTGCAGCAGTCACATTTATATTTAGGAGCTATATTACAAACACAAGAAGGTGGACTTATTTAGTATTTTGAGGCAAAAGGAAACCCTAATAACTATACAAGTTGCCTAAATAGTTCTGATTTGTCTAACACCCCCAACATGACTTTAATTGGGTGCTTCCATCTTTAAATGAGTCACACTGATTATTTGGAGTATTTTAAAATATTATATTTAAAAATACAGTTATATGACTTTAATTAGTATTTTGAATAAACCAGAATTGGCCATCTGTTTTGCAAGTCACTTAAATCATTAAGTGGTCTCTGAGCCCCCATTGTGTGTGGTCCCTGAAAAAAATAATCTGCCAAGTCTCAGTGGCAATCTAGAAATTTGCTGTATAGATAATTATCCCACTGGCTTTTGATGCTTATATTCTCTGATCAACCCAAGGTGCTTGTGATAATTTTTTAATAAAAACGTTTCTGGATTTGCTTTAATAATGTGATATTTGAGATTTTTGCACTTACATTTAAGTTTACAAGTGAGATTGGCCTACAGTCTTCCTTTGTCATACTGTCTTTTTCTAGTTTTAGTATCGTGGTTCTGTGATCCTCATACAATTAGTTGGGAACAAAATTTTCTATTCTCTCTAATACGTATGATATTGGGCTTAGCCCTTGAATGTTTGATAGAATTTGCCTGTAAAACTATCGTGGACAGTGGGAGGGCAGTGGCGGGATTTGGGGGCAAGAAATTAGCCTTTTAGGCTAAGTTTTCAAATTAATTGGCATAACGTTGTCTGTAAGTCTCATGATTTTTAAAATCTGTTTGTAGTTAGGTCCCCCTTTATGGACTGTTTGTAAGGGGGCATCACTGCTTCCTCACTCTGCTAGTTCCCATGAGGAAGAGCCTAAGTGATCTCCCTAAGTACTCGTGTCTTCTTGCACACTCCTTATCCCGCCTCATGAAGCTCAAGCCAGTCACTTGATTGGTGGGTTTGGGGAGGGCGTGGCCATGTCACTTTGGCCCCTCCTCCCTCTCTTCTCTCTCGGATCCAGCTAACTGCAGCAAGCGGTGAGTTCTATCTCCTTCATGCCCGTTTTACCCGAGCAGGCCCCCGTGTGGAAAAGTCCATAGTTTTACAGTGCTGCCTGTGACTGGCTGGGAAAGTTTGTCATATTGTGGAGTTCAGGATTAGGAAGGCTCTCATCACTGCTCACCTAAGGCATGTGCTCCAGCCTAACCCCATCAGTCTTGAAGATGGTACTTTGCTTCTGTCTTAACCAAGTAGCTTTTGCTATGTTCTATTTCTTTGTTTTCTAATTCATTCACTTTTCTATCTTTATTATTACTTCTTCCTTCTAATTTGGGTTTATGCCATTTTGAGTTAGATGCTAAGTTTATTACTATTCTTTTTTTCCAATATAAGCACTTAATGCCATAAATTTGCCACCAAATATGGTTTTAGCTGCATCCCACAAGCTTTGAAATGCCCTGAATAGTATTTTCATTATCATTAATTTCTAAAGTCTATTATAATTTAGTTTTTGGCCTGTGAGTTATTGAGAAGTGTTTTTTAAATTTCCAAATATATGGACAAGTCATTACCTTCTTGTTGTTCATTTCTAATTTAATTGCTTTATGGTCAGAGAACATGGTCTGTGTGGTATTGATTTGGTGAGATGCTTTGCTACATAGTACAGGGCCAGGTTTTTTAAACCCTAAATTCCATATGGACTTGAAAAACCTGTGTACTTCAGACTGTGCAGAGTTCTATATATGTCACCTTAGGTCAAGTTTCTTAATGGTGTTTTGCAAATCTTACTAATTTATCAATTACTGAGAGCGGTATACTAAAAGTCTCCCACTGTGAAGTGAATGTATCCATTTCTCCTTGAAATTGTGTTCAATTTTTGGCTTATTCATTTGTAGGCATACTCTTGTAACTGCTTCACAGAATTAGATATCGCAGGAATGAAACTATAAAATTTTTTTTCTTAATAATTGCCACTAGAACAATATGTCTAGTCAAGTCCACAGCTTTCAGACCATTCCCAGGTATTAATGAAGCCTTTTCTAATTCTTATGAAGACTCAGACAAGTTTAATACTGAAGCCATCAGTCTATCATTTAATTTTAAACTTCTCTCCTCCCAGCTCAGCCTGACCCAGGCTCAGGTGAATGCGGTAGGGAGGCAGGCTGAGACATGCTCAATTCTCTTCTCTGCCTTCCTCTACCTTAGCCAGCCACTCTCTCTCTTGCTCTTCTCTATTCCTTGCTCTACCAGCTGCCCGTTCATCATCATCATCATCCTGTTCTTTTCTCTTCCACCTGCCTGTTCTTTATCATCATCATCATCTTGTTCTTTTGTTTTCCATTTCTTAATTTTTTTCATCATTTTAAACATATTTATTTTGTAATCTGTGCTAATTTATTTTCTAAAGGCAATGCAAGTCTGATTTCACTCATGGTGGATTATTCCCTCATAAATTTTGTAATTTTGGTTTATGAGTTCATCTTCAGTAGGTTCTTTTAATTTAAAAAAATGTAAAGTTTTCTTTTAATGAACATATTTTCTTGTGATTTATAAAACTCCAGTTTAAACACAGTCCTTTAATTTTACATGGATTTTTTTAAATAGCAGCTCTTTAAATTGTCAACGTCCATTTCTTTATAGCTCACCATCCCCCCCTGAAAACCTCATGTAAATGAGTTCTTAGGAAAAAGTGGGCCAGTGCAAACTCCATCTGTCTTCCAAAAGTGCTGCTATAAAAGTCTCAGACATGTTGGTGAATCAGGCACCTTTCAAGATTCATGGTGGTCAGTGAGAAATGGGAGTTCACACTGAGAATGCACCTCACAGTTTGTAATTGGCATGACAGTCAATGCTGTGCTCTCAAGCCAGGACTCATCTGTTACCATGAAGTCACCACCCTCGCCCCAGATGGTGTCCCTTCACTGAGGCTGTAAAGGACAGGGAAGGTCCTTCCAGGGAGTGGAGGGGGCTTTGTATTTGCCTCTATAAAGTGCCCCAGGTGTTAATTTTTTGGCTCTGGGATCCCTGGATTAAGCAGGTAACGAATTTGAAAGACACACCCTTGAGAAGTACAAGGCCAAGGTTAGGCTTCTCAGGGGAGCTTTCTTTTCTCCTTGCAGAACCTTGTCTGGGTTTGACATGTTTCCCTGTTGCCTCTCTCCAGCACAGGCTGGATTTTTTTTCTAGTTCACCCTTTTGTTGTAGATGGACCCTTCTTTATTGTGGTCCAGCTCCTAACCCCACCAGACCAAATGCTTTGTCTCCTCTACCCACATGGATTTAAAAACCCACCCAAACTCATAGAATAAGAGACCATGGACTTCCCGGGGCTGCCACACCATCAACTCCATCACTCTTGTTTTCACTTCTCTATTTTTGGCCCATAGGGATATCTCTTATTTTCTCGAGAATTCTGCCGTACATAGAAGGATACTAGTGGCATTTTATTTGGCATTTCTAGGTATTTGTAGCAGGAGAAGTTTTAGATTTTTTAATCCACTGTATTACCTGGAGCAGGAGAGGGAGACTTCATTTTCCGGATAAAGGTTCTACACCCAATTCCAATGTGTGTGTGTGGAGGGGGAGGGGGATTCCCACACCACCAAGCAATTCTCGAACATCAGCTGGGTGTCCTACCGTTCAGCTCAATTCTGACACTATCTACCTGGAGATGGCATCAGATCCCACAGGTCAGGGGCTCAGTCCTACAAGACTGCCCCCCCTTCAGATGCCAGTAGCAAGGCCAGGTTGTCACCCGTGCTTCTGACCAAGCCCTATAGATTGGAGGTTCCAACGACCCCCGCCTTGGGTTTGATTAATTTGCTTGAGCAGCTCGCAGAACTCAGAGAAACATTTTACTTATTAGGTCACTGGAATAAAAGGATATAACTCAAGAGCAGCCAGACAGAAGAGACGCATAGGGCAAGGTATGGGGGAAGGGCTTGGAGCTTCTATGCCCTCTCCAAGCATGCCACTCTTCCCAAATCTCCATGTGTTCACCAACCAGGAAGCTCTCTGAACCTTCTCCTTTTGGGTTTTTATGGAAGCTTCATTCCATAGGCATTGTTGATTAAATCATGGGCCATTGGTGACTGAACTCAATCTCCACCCCCTCTGCCCTCCCTAGTGGTGAGGGGGGCAGAAAGTTCCAATCTTCTGATCACAGGGTTGGCTCCTCTGGCAACCAGCTCCCATCCTTAGGTGGGGTCCAAAAGTCACCTCATAAACATAAAAAAAGACACATTTATCACTCTCTTTGCTTGGGAAATTCTAAGGATTTTAGGAGCTCCTTGCCAGAAATGGGGATGGAGACCAAATACATATTTCTTTAAATCACAATATCACACCTGAGTACCAGTGTTATTATTTATCTTTAGTCACCGAAGGCTTTAGGGGTTAACACCATTTTATTATATCTTTAGATAAATACAAATATTCATGGTCTCAGTAACTTGCTAGACTAAATTATCAAAAGGCAATTGAGAATAAATACCAAAAAGTATCAGAGACTTTACAACTTAATAGTTGTTAATATGGAATAATTTCTGTTGCCCATATAGTTTTCACATTGTGTGGGTTCCACAAGACCCAACTCATAAAAGACACTTGTGTCTGTGAATTATGACACATTGGAATTGCAATTTTATGTTTATGTTTTATTTACACAGTGTCTATTGTTAGAAACAAGACAACAGGCCTAAAATGGAGTCGCTTATGCTAAGCCCCATGTCACCAAACTGACTTAACTTAATTACAGTTTTGGCTCTCCCAGAAATGGAATCTTAAACCAATCGGTCAGCAATCACCTGATCAGCACTAGTTAGATAATTGCCTGATAGACGCCTGCCATCCCCTAAAGAAAAGTAACTTTGCAGAAGCAAACCCAATTTTTTGTCTAGTATAACATCCTTGTTCCCGCTTCCCTCCGCCTGTAAAAGTCTTTCATTTTGTACAGCTCCTCAGAGATCCTTTCTATCTGCTAGATTGGATGCTGCCCGATTTGAATCAGTTTTTGCTCAAATAAACCCTTAAAAGTTTTAACATGCCTCAGTTTATCCTTTAACCCCATAACCATCAGTTAGTGGTATATTTTAGGGGATTTCTTCTCAAGCAAGTAGAGAATAACCATTGACAGGCCTAGTACAAATATCTGTAACCTTGATTACACTAAAACTTTCCATATGTGTGTCCCCAATTTTACATTCTTTGGTGACTTTACTACAGAAAATAAAAATAAATTTCTTCCCCATAACTTAGTGTTTATGGCCCTATAAGATTCCCAAATGTGGGTTATAGTTTCACCAAAATTCGGACAAGCCAGCCAGGCTTTGGCCTGCTCTTTGGACCTTGTCTAGGCTGATGCTAGTATTTTATTCTTCATTGCCCATGTAAGTCATAGGAAGCAACTGCTCAGAGAAATTACTGGCTTGGGGCATAGTGCTCCATGCTGTCCCACTCTCCAGTCCTCTATTCCACTTCTGTAAAAGGGCCCCTGGTCTCCCAGGGAGAGAACAGTCAACAGACTCCTTCAAGCTATCTTGGTAAGAGCAAAAATTGTATGTATCCATTTAAGCAAATGTGAGAGACATCTAGATCCCAATTTTAGCCAGTTTGGTTCTCAGTGCCTTTGTCCAAATGGTAGTCTCAGCTCAGAGTAACCCATAAGGGAAAAGATTCAGCATCTGCCAAAATAGAGTTAATCACAGTTAAAAGGTTTGGACTAGAACCAGTTTCCTCCTTAACTATTTTATCTGGGAAGGTGAGAGAAGACAGAGCGTTTGTACTTTATCGCCCTCCCCTCACCCACATTTAAAATCTTTGGCCTCTATTTTCTTCCCCTTGTGTTGTAGCCCCCTCCTCATCTCTCAGCTCCGCTTTCCCAGTCCCGCTGCCTTCTAAAACCTCAGTGGTTGTCTCATTTCTTGCTGGAAAGTCACTGCATGCCCATCTGGTTGGGGCTTGAGAAGATCCACAGAACTACCTCAAGTCCAAAGGCTTTTCAAATCCCTTTGGGAATCTTCTTTTGTCACCTTACCTAGTACAGTTAGGAAAAGTCGGGGAACTAGGTCACCTTGCCCTTGCTTGGCTCACCCACTGGTCCAGATGTAGAAAAATGTGGATCAATTACAGTGATAGAGTTCCTCCTTAAAAACCCCACTCACTGATCCCAATTCTCTCATACTGTGGGGTTTTCCATCTCTACTTGGGCTCCATCCTCAGTTTGTCATTCATCCCTTCAACTTACCAACATCTAACCTTCCAAAATCTAATCCTAGTGGTGATGGGGGGTGTCTTTATTGATAATTCTACTTCTGACACCAACTACACGTTTTATTTATTTTATTTATTTTTGTGTGTGTGAGGAAGACCAGCCCTGAGCTAACATCCATTGCCAGCCCTCCCCTTTTTTTGCTGAGGAAGACTGGCCCTGGGCTAACATTCGTGCCCATCTTCCTCCACTTTATATGGGACGCCGCCATAGCATGGCTGAGAAGCAGTGCGTCCGCGGGCGCCCGGGATCCGAACTCGCGAACCCTGGGCTGCCAAGCGCTGACTAAACCGCTGCACCACTGGGCTGGCCCCTAACTACGTGTTTTAATTGGGTGAAGAAGAGACCAGTCACGCACACATATACTCACAAATCACCTTCTCAGATAAGATTAAATTCCCAATTTAATTAACCAAAGATAAAAAAATCTGATCTGAAGTAGAACAGACTGTGGTAGCTTGTGAGTCAAATGTTTAATGGACCCTAAACAGACCTCCCATTGGTCACTGGACCTTTTGTACTTGGACCTCACATCAGCAGAAAAAGTTACACCAACCATTACATGGATCTCTCTGGATTTTTAAATTAAACATCATCAAAGCCCCATGGTCATTAGATTATGAAGGAGGAGGGCATTACAAACAGAAGAATCAGTGAGTGCCCAGGTATCCCAAAGTATTATCTCTGCCTTAACCTTTTCCACATGCCAAAAAACCCATTTCTCCACAGTGTAGATGCCAGTACCTTGATGACTTTTAAAAATAGTTAAATATTGAGGCAAATTCTCCCAGCCCCTAAATTTCTCCTCCCGGATGAAGTGAATACTCCATGTCAATTAAAATTCTTGTACATATTAAGGCCTATTACCAAACTCCTTGGTTTAATGTATGTCCACCTCCCCTACTAGGTAATTAAAGATCATCATGAAGGACAGATTTTTATATCTCCCTTTTCCCCTAAGGGCCCAGCCTAGTGCTTAGCAGTATTAAGTCTTCACAGAAAATAAACTCTGGCTTTCATTTAATTAAGTGTCCCAATTAAATTTTAACAGTGGTCAGAGGCATTGTGCATGTGTGGGTGGTGTTGATTCTCCCTCTAAGGGATCCTTCTCCATCCAAAACAATACCTTAGCAACTGAAAGGGATGACGAGACTTTCAAGTGCTCATTTTAACCACTAACATAATCTGGTTCAATATGACTAGTAATATTACATTTAGCTTTTTCCCTGTATTTTATCTAATAGGCCAAAAAGTTCGCGACTTATGTAGTTGCTGCTGGAATCCAGTATGGAGTGGAAGGAGGCATCTTGCATACTTTTTTCAAGGTATGACTTTTCAATGACTGTAAGGATTTTTTAAAGTGTTTTACAGTAAGGTTATACAACTTGAAGATATTTTTGATTGCTACTAGATGTGGCTAGGCCAGCTGAATGGCAGAGAATTAAAGAAGATATGGATGTAGACCATAACGACCTACTTTTCTTTCTCATTATTGGCAACTTGTATTCACCACTCTCAGAATAATAAAGAAAAAGATGGCTCTCCTTTCACTCATGAGACAAATGTTGACTGAGTGCCTACCATGTGCTGGAATCCATTGTAGAGACTGGGAATCCAGTAACATAATGAAGTCCCTGCACTTGTGGACTTTACATTCCAGAGGGGTGGAGAACAGTGAGACACAGATAATTAACGAATTAACCAGTGAACGTAGAGTATTTCAGATGTTGAAAAATAAAATGGAAAACAACAAAGCAGAGAAAGGTAGAAAGAAAGTGCCAGGAGTAGGGTTGGGAGGTTATATCTTACATATGGTGTTTGAAGAAGGCCTTTCTAATGATGTGACATTTGAGCAGAAAATGAAAGGCAATGAGGGGGCTAGTTGGTTTGCTTTTTGGGGAAGGGCTGTGGGAACTGTAAGTGCAAAGAACTGAGGCAGAAATGTGCTAGCTATGGGAAGGAACAGCAAAAAGACCAATATGGCTAAAGTACAGGAGTCAAAGAGGCGTTGGAAGAGTCAGATTGAGCCCAGCCTTGTAGCCCATTGTGAGGATTCTGGCTTTATTCTAGTGGGTTGGGAAACCATTAGACTATTTTGAGCACAGAAGTGCCATAATCTGTCTTTTTTTTGGAGGAAGATTCGCTCTAAGCTAATATCTGTTGCCAATCTTCCTCTTTTTTTTTTTTGCTTGAGGAAGAGTAGCCCTGAGCTAACATCTGTGCCAATATTCCTTTATTTTGTATGTGGATCACCACCACAGCATGGCCGATGAGTGGTGTAGGTCCACGCCTGGGATCCAAACCCACTAACCCAGGCCACCAAAGTGGAGCATGACAGACTTAATCACTATGCCATGGGGCTGGCCCACATAATCTGTCTTAAGTTTTAAAGGATAACTCTCTTCTTCTGCTGTGTTGAGAATGTACTGTAGTGGGACAAGGGCAAAAGCAGGGAGACTAGTTAGAAGGGTCGTGCCTAAGACCTGGGTGGGAATGATGAAGATACTGAAGATTGTTTGGATTTTGGATATATTTTGAAGGTAGAGTCAATGGGATTGGTTCAAAGCTTGGATGTGATAGAGAGAAAGTAAAAGATGACTTTAAGGATTTTGGTCTAAGTAACTGGAAGTATGGAGGTGCCAGTTATTGACGTGGGGAATGGAACAGGTTAGGGCGTGGTATGCAATGGGAAGTTCAGTCTTAGACGTGTTCAGTTTGAGATGGCTGACATCCAAGTAGAGATACTGAGTAGGGGGGTGGACATATGAGTTTGGAGATCATGGAGGTGGTCAGGACAAGAGATGCAATCTTGGGAGCCATCAGTGTGTGAGTGGTATTTAAAGCCAAAGGACTGGATGACATCAACTAGAGAATAAATATGGAGAAGAGAAGAGGTCTGAGGGCTGAGTCTTGGAACACTTCAATATTTGGAGATGACGAGGAGATGGAAGGGAACCAGGAAAGGAGGCTGAGAAAGGGGGTGCCCACTGAGGTAAGAGGGAAAACAAGAAGAGAGTGTTGAAAAAGCTGAGTGAAAAAAATGTTTCTAAAAAGAAAGAATGACCAACTTTGTCAAATACTGCAGACAATCAAATCACGTGAGACCTGAGAACTGACCACTGGATTTTTTTGGAACTCAGTAGGACAAAAGCCTGATATGAGTAGGTTCAAGAGGGGACAGGAAGAGGGGAAGTGGAAACAGTGAGAATAGAGAAGTATTCTGAGGAATTTTGCTGTAAGTTAGGGCAGAAAAAGAAGGCAGGAGTTAGAAGAAGTATAGTTAAGAGAAGGTTGGTTGGTTTGGATTTTTTGATATAAGAGATATGACAGCTGAAGAGGAGAAGCTAAAGAAAGCTCTTTCTCATTGTCCATTCTCAGCTACTCCTTACCTAGCTGACCACTGGATGCTGACATTCTCAGGCCTCTGCCCTAGACCCTCTTGTCTTCTCCATCTACTCTTTTCCTGGGTTTCCTGGGTTTCCACTCCCATGACTGGTGCCAATGACTCTCAAACATAGGTCTCCAGTGGGCTCTCTCTCCTTAGTTCTAGCTCTATAGATCCAGCTGCCTACTCAGCACCTCAATTTGGATGTTTTTCACAAATCTAAACTACACCCACAGTCACCTCCAAATCTGCTCCTCTTCCAGGACACCATCTCAGAAATTGGGACCACCCTCCAGCCAGCTGCACCAGCCAGAACCCAACTCCTCCCTCTTTCTCATCCATCACAAAATCCCCAAGTCCTGTAGAACCAGCCTCCTCAATATCTCCCTTCTCTCACCCCCCGTCCCCCAACTCCCCACCCACAGGCTGAGCTAAGCCATCTCTTTGTCCCTACAACTGTCATTGCCTCTATCTCCATTTCCACTCTTACTTCCCATTATCCTTCACAAGGTGACAAAAGAAAATCTAATGTCACTTCACTGCTTAAAACTCTTAAATGGTTTCCCAGAGTCCAAAATATCTTACAAGATTCAGTGGTCTGCTGCGGCCCCCACCCCTACCTCTTTCACTTTTTAAAAGCAATTTAAATAATCTACTACGTGACAGTTAAACAGTATCCAGACTGTCTGTTTACTGAAATACTTAATGAAGGGAAAAGACAAGGACCTGGGCTCTGAAGGTCAGAGTTCAAATCCAGACTCAGGGACTCATGAGAAGTGTAACCTCCTGTGGAATACTTTATCTGCTAAGCCTTTCATCTCTAAACTGATGATCATTACCCCCTGCCAGTGGGGGTAATTTTAAAATCTAACTCTGGTTTTTGTAAGAATTAAAGTCGTCATGCGTATGAAAGCATTTTCTCTCTATGTAGATAACATGCAGATGACGCCTAAAGATAGCTGATGAGATTGCACATTTCTTGAAAAGCATTTCAGTCCTGAGGTTACACTTTATTTCTCTTAATAGGATTTGATGGGCAACTAAGTCTCATCAGGACTGATTTACAAAGCATCTCCTAGAGGCAATTACTTCATCAGATAGGTAGATCTATGGCCCTGGATGTGAGCTGTAATGGTCATACACATATAACCAGGGAAAATATGCTTTTGCTTTTCTTTCTTTTAGATAGCTTGGTTGGGCGAGGTCCCTGCATTACCAGTTTTTGGGGATGGAACAAATGTGATTCCAGCAATTCATGTTCTTGATCTAGCAGGGTAAGCATTCTCCCAGAGATGTGACTTTCCTAGAATTAATTGATTAATGTGTCTGTTCATAAGTGAACATTTATTGAGCACTTTCCAAGTACTGAGACCTTTACATATATTATTGTATTTATTCTTCACAACTACCCTATGCAGAAGGTACTGTTATCATCTCCGTTTTGCATCTGATGAAATAGTGTCCACCATCTAAAAGCTCCATGCTTCTGATGACAAGTTCAGATTCATCTTTTGGAAAGTTTATTAGCTTTAGCAGAATAGCATGTCTTCCAATTTTGGAAAAGAATTTGTTACGTGCATTCTGGGGACCTAATTTCTTATTCCTCTGTCCTAAATCAGATGTCCAGCCCACCAACTTCAATTCCAGAAATCAGATGGCGAACTCTAAACCTGAAGCATTTTTTTGGCAGTCGTAGATAAAGTTAACACATCTTTTTCACACTCACAGAGTATCCCAACTCCATGTTCCAGATAAGTCCAGAGACTCTTTCTCCTTCTTTGCAGACCCTGACTGAAACACTAGGTCAAAGAGATGGTTCTCTTTATTTGTGGTCATCAGCTCACATGTCGGGTGCCAGGGGTTTGTTCTACCACCCCCTCAGCTCATCCCCAGGAGGGAGCAGTTTCAGCACTTCCCTGGGGTTCTAGTTTCTAGATTCCTTCTTCCTCTCATCCACTGGCCACTAGTGAATTAGTCACAATCCCAGGCAGATTTACAGATTTACTGGGAAACAATGAAGTTTAAACTTCAGGACCCTTCCCCTGCATGGGTCTCTTCCAAGACCCTAAACTTAATTTTTATTATTTTTCTTAAAGAAGGAGCCCCTAAACTGTATAAGCTTCAGACCCCGCAGAAAACCTAGATCTGCTCCAGCCAACATTTGCACCAGGCACGGGGGGCTGAAATGCACCTTTCTTTTCTGCAGAGATTTTACATTATTACATTATCACTTTTTAAAGATGTAGAAGAATCTTTCATGTCATTAAGACAAATACTTAGCATTAGTCCTTAACATCTTACTTCCAAACCGATAAATTAGAGAGTTCAGTTATTCCCATTACAGAAGGACTCAGGGCCCCTTTCAGTGGCATTTTTTTCGTACAGGTTTCTTTGAAGATTGTTAAATATTTGACAAAGAAATTAGCTAAAAGATGAAGTGTTCTGAGAAATTAATATGAAATAAATGAGAAATGGACATTTAAATGTATACATGTGCTTTATTTTCGTTTTGCTAAAATGGAGGTAGAATCGACAGTCATCATGATAGACTTCTATCCGCTGTTGTTTCTCTCCAGAATTCTTTCATTTGTATTCAAATCTCTGCTCTGCCTCTTGCTGGCTGTGTGAATTTGGGTAAGTTGCTTAACCTCTCTGTGTCTGATTTTCTCATTTGTAAGATGGAGACGATAACGGTACCTACCTGATAGGGTGGTTGTGATAGTTTAATGGGGTAATACCTGCAAAGCTCTTAGCACAGTTCCCACAGTGTTAAACCCTCAGAAATGTTGGCAATCATTATTAATCCAGGGTAGGAAATCTCAGTCCCAGTCCCTGCACCAGTCCTTAAGAGAGCCACAGCTTCTCTGAATCTGTGTCTTACTTTGTGAAACACCTGCCCCAAAGCACCACTGTGAGACTTAAATGAGCCTCTGGGTGGACAGACTTCATGAACTTGACAAATAAATGACAAGCAATGGGATCCATTGGAGTATATGAGGAAGCCATTTGTTTTAAAACTAATACAGCCTGACCTTGTTTTTCCAAAAGGGCCTGACATGGCCTCTTGAGCACGCATTACACATCTGCTTTAAATATTTGCAATGTCCCAAAGACAAGAATGATGCCCCTAAAGATAGGGATGTAACCTCCCCCATATCGGCAATTCCTTTAAGATAAGCATCTCCCCCTAAACTAAGGATTAATTACTGACTTGCTGTGCTCACCTTGTCACCACTTACCTTGTGACCACTGACGTGCTGTGTTCACCCATCTGCTGTGCCAGTAAAGCAATCTCGTGATGATTGTAAAAGGGACATTCCTATCATATGTGATTTATGCTCTTTGTTCCAAGATGGTATATAACCACTCTGTACACCCTACTTCTTTGGTGCCCTTCCTTCCTTGGGGAAGGAAGATCCTGGGCTAGTCCTCGGATCTGGCTCATAATAAGCTCACCCTAATTTTGATTTATAGATTGATTATGGATTATTTGTGTCGACAAACTGAAGTCCTGTCGAAGGTCAGCTTCTCTTGGCAGTACCCTAGACGAATCTGGAGCCAGATGGATCTGGCTTCAAATCCTGGTTCTTCTACTTTCCCAATACCTCTTCCGCCCAAGAAATGTCACTTAATTCTTGACCAGCTTCCTCATCTGTAGAGTGAGGCTCATTATCCCAACCCTGACCTTGTTGGGGACGGAGTGAGATAACTTCCTAAAGCACCAGACACCGTGCCTGGCCCATGGGGGTGGTGGTCAGGGAATTCAGTTTACTTGCTATTTCCCTGCGGTGATGGTTTTCCCTGTTGGTCTGCAGAGTTATACAAAACATAATAGACCACGTGCCAAAGGTTCATTACCTGGTTGCTGTGGATGAGTCTGTTCACACCTTGGAAGACTTTGTCAAGGTACAGCTGTTTCATCCCATACTTGATGGCATTTCTTAAATTGTTTTACCCCCCAAACTAGAGTTATGGAATCAGGGTGCTAACAAGACCGGGACCTCCTAAAATAGAATATCCTTAAAACTAAACTCGCCATCTGCATTTGCAGGATATACGTTGGGAAATTACAACCCAAATGGCCTTTCTCCGGTATATGCACAGAGTGGGGCAGAAAGGGCCACTGTAGGGCTCAGACACACACGCTGGGATCCTAAAATGTGTCTGTGGAGACTTACCTCAAAGTATTGAAATGGTCAGGTCCGCCAGACCTACTGGTGGCTTGCAGGAACTCTAGGCCTGTGAGGGCTCCCTCTCCAGTCCGGGCTGCTCTGGCTAAAGCCACCTGTCACTTGTAGCCCAGCTAGCCCTGTGAGTGCAGCCTTCTGTGCTTCTCCTGGCCACTCCCACTCATCTTTAAGATTCAGCTCAGATATCTTCCTCTGCACCCCCCCCCCCCGCCTCCTTCCCACCTCCCGCGCAGGCCAGGCACCTCTCTTCCCAGCATCCCCTTTGCTGAGCTGCAAACATTACATGTCTGTTTACACGCATCTGTCTCGCTTTTCAGACTGGGAGCTCCTGGAGGGCAGGGGTCTGGCCTTTCTCGTCTTTGTCTCCAGGCCCTGGCGTGCAGTGGTAATTGTTAAATATGCATGGAACGAATATACCGATGAATACCCTGATTGCACTCCCCTCTGCTTTGCAAATTCTCTTTTGTATTCAGTTATGTTACATTCATTTGAGAAGTTTTATGTTAAAATCTTACAGGTAAATCAAATAATATTTCTATTTTTCTCCAACAGTGCATCAGTAAAAATACTGGCCCTGGGAAAATCCAGAAAGTACCCAAAGAAAATGCTTTCCTAACCAAGGACTTAACAGTTAGTATATTAGAGATTCTTTTCTTCTGCTCTTTTCCTAAATGTATTGGTTCTTGAGGGACTTGGAGTTGGAATGCCTGGCTTCCAAGTTCACCTTCAGCTCCTCCTGCACAACTAGACATTCTACCCTCAAGCAACTTACTCTTCTCTTCTGGGAGCCAGAGCCTGTTTTCTTTTCTGAAAAACCCTCAGAGGTCATGGTTGAAAATGTGTTTGAAAGCTGTTTGATATGTAAAATGCTATACAAATACTGGGTGTTATTCTCTTTGGCCTCTTTCTAGAATTCAAACGGGAGGTTGAGGTTCTGATTCCATTACAACAAAACCCAGTAGTATTAGTCATGCAGTGTGCTCTTTGAGCTTGCTTCAGGATATATTTCTTTTTAGGAATACATTGCATCAAAACACTGCATTTGTGAATGTTTCTGAAAGGACTGATATCATTGGTACCTCTGAGGAGCAGAACTGGTGGGTGGTGATGGAGGTCAAAGGGAGCATTTTCCTCTGTACTTTGTGTTCGTTTGGATTTTGAACCCTGACATTGAACTATTCAAAAAGTAGATACAATTAAAATTTTTTCTAAAGAAACCCATACTTGGACTTCTGGTATTTTCCGGTATCTTCTCTGTGAGCTGCATGGCTAAATGACGAGAGCCAGGATGTTGCCGTCATGAGCGAGCAGGTGTGGGGAGAGTTTAGAAGTGTCATAGCATATCACAGTAGGCGCTCTATCAATGCTTAGTGCTGGATTAATCGACTTTCATGTTTTGTGAATGTATATATTTTTTTCATTAATAACTGCAGTGATTTTGGTCTGTTATAATTGTAACAATGAAGAGAAAAAAAGACAAATCTCTAATATTCCTTTATCTCTTAGCAAGAGTGTCTTGACCAGTTTCTGGTCAACTTGAGAATGGAAGCACTCTTTGTGAAGGAGAATTTTAACATTCGATGGGTTGCCCAAACAGGATTTGTGGAAAATATCAACAATATCCTCAAAGAGTACAAGCAAAGCAGAGGACTACTGGTAACTATCACCATTTCCTGGTTAAGCTTCTGATTTAAAGTAAATGAAACTTTTAGTATAGTTACACCAATGAAATTTGGACACCAACTGTCCAAATTTCTAAATTCAAGTTCTTTTTCAAATCTGACCCATTTGTCCAGGTCTAACAATCTACATGTATATTATATTAATACTTGTCAATCAAATATAGTCACGTGCCGCATAACGACATTACAGTCAACGATGGACCGCGTGTACAACGGTTAGCACCATATAGCCTAGGTGTGTAGTGGGCTATACCATCAGGTTTGTGTAAGTGCACTCTGTGATGTTCGCACAACAATGAAATTGCCTAATGACCCATTTCTCAGAACGTATCCCTGCTCTTAAGCGATGTGTAACTGTATTAAAAAATTTGAAGTTAACGTAGATAATAACTGTTATGCTGGACACAAATTGAATATGATAGCAAGCTCAATCACAACTTTTCAAGGTAGGAATTTGTAGGTAGGAAGGCTCAGAAAGATGTGGCCTTAACCTCAAAGTCACTCAGCTAGTCAGGGATTCAAGCTAGCTAGGATGCAAACTTAATAAGAATGGCCTAACTGCAGAGCCTCCACCCCCCATCTCTGAAATAAGGTGAATGCAGCACTTGCCCACATCTTTGGCTTTATCCCAGGAAAGCATTCCTAAGATGGAAGTGGATAGCACATGAGAAAGCGTTTTGAAAACTGTAGAGTAGGATATGAGTAACAGGTGCCGTCATAAATATAATTCCCATCGTGTATGGGAATACTCCATACAAACAAGTACAGTGTCGCCATTGTATCCTAAGCACCATATGCTCCTGAAAAAACATGCCTCATTAAGAATAAGTAAAAGATATACCACTTCGCAAAAGAAACAATGACCCTTTAAGCATTCGATATACCCGTGGTAGCTGTTCTTGGAGACTCCCCTAGGCACACACCACCCCAAGTCAAGAGTTAGACTAGTGTTGTCCTCTGGGGGCCAAGTGTAAAACAACCCACAATTAGAGGAAAGATAAGACAAGACAGCTTAAAGAGACCATATGGTGCCTGATTAGCAAGACTGGACAGAACATGATAGAAGGAATAAGCATATCTAACAAACCGAGTCTATCCATCATTCGGGGTGTTGGTCAGTGTAGTAGAACAGGAAACACTACTAAGGGTAATGTAGACAGTGCCATATCAGTGACATCCAAAAAGATGGAGTCTCGAGCCTTGGGCTTCCACAATGCCAGTTCCTTTAGCAAGGCAGAGTCGCCTCTGCTGCAGAGACAGAGGCATCAAGCCACTTTGACCTGATGTCACTACACAGTCCATGCATCTGACTTTCCTTGTTCTGATCAAAGCTCATCAGCAACCCTCCATGCCTGTCTGCCCTGAGGGAGCAAATGTCCCAGACATGTGCACTTGAAGTGTTCTGAGTTCAGTGGCAGTCATCCTTCTCACTATAAATGAATAAACTGCCATTCTGGTTCTGTGCCTGGTTACGGTGAGCCTATCCCAGGAGACAGATCCTCCCCTGGCGTGTGGATGAAATCAGGCACGTGAACCTGCTCAGTTGACAGCTGGACCTTGGGCCTTGGTGAATGCGCCAAGCCTGCCTAGGAGCCCAGCCCTGCCCATGCAGACTCAGCTCCAGAGTTGCTTTCCTGACACCTGCTCCCTCCACTGCCTGCCATCTTGGGGGTTCCCTTCACCCTGAAAGTGCCTGTCCCTAACCCGATGGAACCAGTCACATTCTCCACTGCCAACGCAGAACCACCACAGTGACCCTGCCTATTTCCTTCACAGCCTCGGTTTCCTCAAATGACAAATGGTAGTAATAATAACGATGGTCAACTTCTTGGGTGAAATTATGTCATCTTGAAACATACGGGCACTCTGCCAATGGAAATTCTTTTCCTTGGCATGATTTTTAAAAAAATTTTTTAAATTTTAAAATTTGCCTTGCAAAATACTGGGCCTCAGTTTCACAACTATTTGGACCATTTTGAAAGAAAGGACTATTTGCTGCTGCTATTTTTATTTAGGTTAGAAATAAACATTGACTCACTGGTTATGAATGTGACCGAGCTTCTTTAGCATTCAGGCAAGTTTTTCAGCAGAAGAAATTGTTGGGGTTTTTTTTTTCAAATGAGTGTATTTTTTAAAACTAGAATAAATTAACTGTGTTAAAGAGGAAAGTATAGTTAAAGGCCAAGTTCAGTCCAGAAACAATATTCATGAGGTAATAAATTAAGTACTCTCTACACCAGACCAGAAATTCTTCTATTTCTTTGTTATCTTTACAGGAGTAACACAATAAGCGTGAAACTGGTAGCATGTAATGCTCGAGTACTGCTTTTTAGTACTTTGGAGGTATTCCTGAGCACATCTTTTGAGTGTTGTATCCCCACCATGCCCGGGTCAGTGCACATAGTAGATGCTCATTAAATACCTGGAGGTGGTGACTCTGCAGTCTTGATGGAGGAGCAAGAGTTAGCCTGCAGGGTCTGCAGACGTTCAAAAAGGCACACCCCCAACATAAGAAACACTGTCTAGCTACAGATCATTCAGAGCTCGCTACATGAACCTTGTTCTCTTCTTTCAGCCGATCAAAATTTGCATACTCGGGCCTCCTGCTGTGGGAAAATCCAATATTGCTGAAGCATTGTCCAAGTACTACAAACTGCACCACATTAAATTGAAGGATGTCATTTCCGAAGCCATAGCAAAACTGGTAACACTTTTAACTACGTTATTGGGAATTTTTCTATTTGAAAAATGCTTCTCTTCGTCTTGTAATAAAGAAGCCACTAATTTTACAGGGCATCCTAGAAAGAGATTTGTCATTTTAATTGGATTTTATTGTTGGCCCCAGTTATGAAAACACAGAATCCCACAGGGCTTTCCTTTGTGAGATGGAAGCATCTTTCATGGGTTGCCCTTGAAATTTAGTCTGTCTCCATCTGTTGCTCAAAATGTAGCTTGTAATCTCTCTGCCGACTGGAAAATGGTGAGGTTTTTTTTTTTATTCTTGATGTATGTGTCTCAGGGTATTATCGGACTGTTTATTAACTGCTTTTTCAAAAGAAGACTCTATTTTCTTAGAACAGTTTTACATTCACCGCAAAATTGACAGGAAGGTTCAGAGATTTCCTGTGCCTCCCCTACCCCTCCCACGCACAGCCTCCCCCATTATCAACATCCCCCACCTGAGTGGGCCATTACAGTCATTCGTGGCATAAAGACATTTCAGTCAACAATGGGCCACATATACACCTATACAACAATGGTCCCATATAGCCTAGGTGTTTAGTAGGCTGTACTGTCTAGATTTATGTAAGTACACTCTGTGATGTTCACTCAACCATGAAATCGTCTAATGATGCATTTCTCAGAAGTATCCCTGTTGTTAAGTGACACATGACTGCAGTTACAATTGATAAACCCACGTTGACACGTCGTTATCACCCAAAGTCTGTAGTTTACATTAGGGTTCACTCTTGGTGTTGTACATCCTATGGGTTTGGACAAATATATAATGACATGTAACCACCATTATAGTATCATACAGAGTAGTTTTACTGCCCTAAAAATCCTCTGTGCTCTGCCTTCCCTTCCTCTCCCCAGTTAATTGCTTTTTATCATTTTATTGGGAATGGTAGATACTGACCTGCATTTCCATAAGTGATTACTAAAAGTCTTGATTTCTACAAAATGTGTTTCCTTCAAGTAAAATACAACCTGGTACCTAGAAAAGTGTTGATTCTTAAGCACTTCTAGCACTAGCACTGAAATAGATTATTTTCTTAAAATAGAGAAAGAAAAACCTCGAGGCTCTCATCCATCTTTGTAGATACGTGCATCCTGACAACTTTTGCACGACACCTGTCGTTGAGTGCATTCCCTATTTGGGTACCAGCCTTTCCCAGGATCACTTGCCAGATGATTTGTGAGTAGCAAATCAATGCATGGCATCATCCAATTTGAATATCCCTGTGGTATGTAGGAGGCGATTGTCACACCTAAGGATGGAGGGGAAGGAGAAGAAGAAGGTGAAGAGGAGGAAGAGGAGAATGTGGAAGATGCGCAGGAGCTCTTAGATGGCATCAAGGAAAGCATGGAGCAGAACTCCGGTAATGCATATGCAGCATGGGGCTGCACTGGTCTTGTTAATAGTGATTTGTTTTTCTTGTTATGAAAGACTACTTGTTTGCTATGAAAAGCGAAATACAGAGATTATAACAACCACAGAGAAATTTCATTCGTAATCTCATCCCCCAGGAAAAAAAATCACAGTTAACATTTTGGTGACTATCTGACCATAGGATGGGAAAGAACTTCCTAAGTTAAAAAAAAAATCAAATGTATAGTCACAAATATTTTATAAGCATCAGAAATCATTAATTAAAAGGCAAAGAACAAACCAGGAAAAAATATTTGCCACCAATATGACAAAGAGTTAATATCCTTAATATATAAAATGCTCAGGAAAACTAATAAGAAAATCACTAAATCCTAAATACAAAAAAAAAAGAATAACATGGACCTGTAATTCATGCAGGAAAAAATACAATAAATGGAAAAGTAGTCTTAGTCACTTGGTAGTTTAAACCAGGTTTTTGAACAAAGTAATCACAGTCAAGTGTCACTTTAAACTCAAACTCTGGACTCATTCTTTCCCTAACCTTGGATGGAATTTCAGGCAGGTTCCACAGCAACTTTTAGATAATAAGTAAGTAGGCTCTTTGTTGATTCATGCTTTAAGAAGTCCATTCCAATCAAATAATCACAAATTGGGTTTTGAACTGAGATGTCTCTAAGGGAGCTTGCTACCCAGCCGGAAAACAGTCAGTAGCAGTTATTAGAAAAATAAGACTATTTCATTTTTATAGTTAGTTGAGATCCTTCATCAAATTGGTTGTACTAGTATCACCTGTAGACCAGTCTAATGTGACCAATAGCTTGGACTCTTAACCAATAGAGTTTCACCCCTGGCCGCCCCCTCAAGCACATTTCTGTTTTTTCCACTTATTCCTCCCTCTTACTGGTGGCTGTTTCTGATCCTCCAGGGTTGGGCTGGGGCAGGAGGGGATTAGTGGGGAAGGACAGAGGTATAAAGAAGCCCTGGGGGACTGACGGGAGGGCATGTGTGCTTGCTGCTCTTTTCTGGTCTTGTGCTTCTGTGGGTCCCTCACAGATCCTCCCACTGAGGACTACCCACTGCCTTCCCCTGAGGCTCCACTCTGGACTGCCCTCCCCATCTCTGGTCTTCTGGCATTTCATCCTTTCATCCCTCCAGGGGGTCCCCTTCCCAGCTACTCATCTTCAAGGACTCCACTCCCTCCACCCTTTCCTCTGAAGTCCAGGTTCCCTGTCTACCTCCTTCCCCCAGGCTGCTCCAATCTAGTTTTTGGGGGGTGGAGAAAATGCCTTTATACCATACACTGAGTGTCCACTTAAGCCAGCTGATTATCTGAGTCTTGGTTTCCGCTTTGGTGTGGGCTGGGCCCTGAGGAAATGGAATTTAGAATCCCAGAGAGATTTCCCAAAGGAAAAGGAACGTATATAAAAATCACAAATTAATACTTGAGTTATAACACTGCCTCTGCCTTGCCCAGGAGACATTTAGGCGTCACTCTCCAGGTTTTAGAGTCTAACAGAGTCCTGGCTCCCACCGTTTGGGGGAGGAGAAAAAAACCCAAGATAAGACATTCCATTGTGAGAACACCTGTGGAAGAAAATCTGGCAAGGCCACAGTAAGGGGTGGGGGCTGGGACTTTTAGGAATCCACAGGTGTACATGGCCATGTATACATACATTTTAAGCCTGAGGAATAGGGCCAGAAACAAGGCACTGGGGGCAGTGAACTATGCCACCCTTAGAGGAGAGGCACGAACATCTATTATTTGGGCCAGCAGGACGAGACAAACACTGGACAATGCTTATTAGCAGAGACTTATATAGCAAGGACTCAAAAATCTTATCCAAGGACGTCATGTAACAGCAGGGTGTGAAGTACTGACGGCTCTTTTCATGCCTAGGGAGGTGACCACATAGAACGAGAATTACAGTAGAGACGGAACTGAGTTGAGAAAGTCACTGCAGGGACCAGGCTCAAGCAGGGCCTGCCCTTGGCAGGAGACTCTATTCTTCCCCTAGATGCAGGAGAGGCCAGACTGGGTCAGCACCTCTGTCTAGAGGGGCACTGGGAGGGAGCAGAGGAAGTGGTCTTCGAGGGAATGGAAAGTCTTCAGAACCGCAAGCTTCAGTTCCCTCTCCCCTCTGCCAGTTGGTATGCTCACCCACCCACTTCCTACAAGATTGGAATAGTTTATTTAACCTTAGGAAGGTATTTTTTTCTTGGTTAAGTCTTCCAAAAATCCTTCCTATTCATGTTTACCTGAAACTAGAATGTGGACCTTGGTTATGTTTGAATAAAACAAGACCTTTGAACCCACTGCATGGACCTACATAGAAATTTCACAGCACGAGGACACAGGTTAGCTCATTTTTTTCCTCACATGACCCAACTTGTTATTATATGATTCCAATGATTCCAGAAAGACAAGTTTCACAATCTCACAGTGAGGCACCTCTGTGTCCTACTCAGAAGTCTACTCCCATCAGCCCCTGACAGTGCCACTGAAAAAGGGTGTGGTTAAGCCACAGAGTGCACTAGCTGTAGATTCTTTTTGCTCACTTTATATATTTCAAAAGCGCTGTGGAGTTATTGAATCTAGTTGGTGGGATTCCAAGTGATCATTAAAATAGTCATTCAACTTGTCTGTGAGTTTGTAAACAAAAAGTTGGTGGGGGGGCCAGCCCTGTGGCATAGTGGTTAAGTCTGATGTGCTCCGCTTTAGCCAGTGGCCCGGGATTCGTGGGTTTGGATCCTGAGCACAGACTTACACCACTCATCAAGCCATGCTGTGGCGGTGACCCACATGCAAATAGAGGAGGATTGGCACAGACGTTAGTTCAGGGCTAATCTTCCTCAAGCAAAAACAAAAAAAAATAAGTTGGTGGGAAAAAGTCTGTAAATGTATCCACTTTATAGTGTCTATACTGTGCATGGATTATTTTAAAACCTTGGTTGCAGCTATCTATTTTTAAACCATGTTTTAGTAACTATGAATATGGGTTAATATTAGCATTTTAACCATTTCTTGTATTTGAAAGATAGACTTAAAATTTAAAAAAAAAGAAGCAGCAGTGTGTTTTAAAGGCTACTCAGTCAGGCTGTGCTCATTCATTTTCAAGCAGAAATGAGGGTCCCCTTCCCAAGAGCTCGACACTGCTCAGGACATGGGTGTATCTCTAGAAAGTCACAGTTCTCCAGAGAAAGGCACTTGGACTTGGCCTTTTGTGTACTTACAGTCCATAATTATCATAAACTGCTGCTGGAGGTCCCTTCTTGCATGCTGAACACTTATGTTCTGAAACAAACAGAAATGAAGGGCAAAACTCACTGCCTGAAATAAACCAAGGGATGTGTTGGAGGGGACTGAAGCTAGATTTCTGAACATGTGCCTTTGCCTTACCAACGAAGCCTTTGAAAATTGAAAATAGACTGCTTAAATAAAACTTATCTTTGAATATTAGTGAATCCTTTGACTTTTTTTTTTTTTTTTGGCTTTATTTCTTTGCACTGTTGAGAACCTTACTGGGAAGTAATGTCAAATCATTTCAAGGAATTTTATTGTGTTAAATAATACCTTTGATTATTTTTTTGACTCTGCCATATTTAAATTTCTGAAAGACACAATTATTTTCTGAATCAGTTACTGCCTAATGATTCATGTGACAATGAAAGGTAGAAGAAAGGAGAGGTGTTTTAATTCGATCACTTTATTGTCATTAATAGAGTGATAAAAAACACCCCTAAGTGACAAAAAAGACCCCCTGATAAACTGAAAGTATGGTGCATACCCCAGAAAGAGCTTCAGAGATCAACTTCTCAAACTTGCTAAACTTACATTACTGTAATGTACACACTAAGCAGTGTAAGAGCAGGGCTGTGTCTTAGAAACGATAGCTGTTCAATAATTGTGATGGAATGATAAAAGGGTATTGTGGAGGAGCTGCATCGTGTTGTCCTTTAATCACTGTGCCAGTTTTAGCACAAACTCTCCTCTTCAGCCTTCCCAAGCAATTGCAGGAACCTAGCATCCAGGGCTTGAGAGGGAACTGTCCAGTGGGGCCAAGGTCAGAAATGCCAACTGGAAAAGTCAGGGAGCAGGGGGCCACATTCTTTTCTGCAGCTTTAAAGCGAACAGTGTCTTTAAGGGTCTGATCAAGCTTCATTTTTATTCAAATGCAGCAAATATTTCTTGAGCATTTACTATTAAATCGTGTGTTAGCAACGTACATGAATACTATGTCACTTAACTCTCAAGACAGAAGCGTTTAT
Source organism: Tapirus indicus (assembly GCA_031878705.1). Taxonomy (NCBI): domain Eukaryota; kingdom Metazoa; phylum Chordata; class Mammalia; order Perissodactyla; family Tapiridae; genus Tapirus; species Tapirus indicus. The sequence goes on along the minus strand of CM062923.1, from coordinate 99,573,606 downwards.
TACTATATATTAAGGTTATAGAGGCATAGTATCAAAACAGAATCGAGTAAACCCCACTGGCAAGTGGGAACACTGGATTCCTGCACTTACTGCTTGTTCAACTTAACATAAAAGTTGTGACCACAGAACATTCTGGAAGTGCAGATATCAGCATTTGCTTCTGTTCTTTCTTGTAGACAAGCTCATTGGGTTCTTCTACTTTATTGTGCATTAGAATTCGTGTGTCATGTTCAAAATACAAAACCACATATTTTTAACTTTAAGGGAAAAATAAGAGATTTTGCCATAGTAACTTTGACTACACAATAATTTTTTTTCATTTTTATTTTTATTGATGTCTTCATAGTTTATAACATTGTGGGGTTTTAACTGTACATTATTTTTTGTCCGTCACCATGTGGATGCATCCCTTCACCCCTTGTGCCCACCCCCACCCCCCTTCCCCTCAGTAACCACCAATCAGTTCTCTCTGTCCGTGTGTTCGTTTATATTCCACATATGAGTGAAATCATGCGGTGTTTGTCCTTCTCTCTCTGGCTTATTTCACTTAACATAATACCCTCTAGGTCCATCCATGTTGTTGCAAATGGGACAATTTTGTCTTTTCTTATGGCTGAGTAGTATTCCATTGTATATACATACCACATCTTTTTTAACCAGTCATCAGTCGAGGGACACTTGGGTTGCTTCCACTTCTTGGCTATAGTGAATAATGCTGCAATGAACATAGGGGTGCATAAGCCTCTTGTGATGGTTGATTTCATGTCCGTTGAGTAGATGCCCAAGAGTGGGATTGCTGGATCATAAGGTATTTCTATTTTTAATTTTTTGAGGAATCTCCATACTGTTTTCCATAGAGGCTGCACCAGTTTGCATTCCCACCAGCAGTGAATTAGGGTTCCCGTTTCTCCACAGCCTCTCCAACATTTGTTGTTTTTTGTCTTGGTGATTATGGCCATTCTAATGGGTATAAGGTGATGTCTTAGCGTAGTTTTGATTTGCATTTCCTTGATGATTAGTGATGTTGAACATCTTTTCATGTGTCTATTGGCCATCTGTATCTCTTCCTTGGAAAAATGTCTATTTATATCCTTTGCCCATTTTTTGATCGGGTTGTTTGTTTTTTCGTTGCTCGGTTTACACAACAATTTTTGAGATAACTTTATAGAATGTAACCCCTAAGTAAAATGTGACTCCACAGTAATATATTTTTTCTTTTATTAGGCCAACTGGAAGATCAGTATATAATTAGATTTATAAAAGAAAAGCTAAAATCTATGCCTTGTAGGAATCAAGGTTACATTTTAGATGGATTCCCAAAGACCTATGACCAAGCCAAAGACCTGTTCAATCGTAAGTTTGTTCCAATGTTTTAATTTTTCACTGAGCGATCCATGGTAATAATGTTTAATAAACATGATGATGTATATTTTGTTTTATTAGAAGAAGACGAGGAGGAAGAAGAAGAGGTCAGAGGCAAAATGTTTCCGTTTGATAAACTAATCATACCTGGTAAGTTTAAACTATTTCTCCAAGGTCGTATTTAAAGGAATGCCATTCAAAATCTCTTCTGTACCCAAACCATCTTTTTGATGTTAGTAAAGTAGATCTTTTCTCTTAGGAAAAAAGTAAAAGGATACGCTTAAACACAAAATTCCAAACTAGAGAATGTATTGGGGGTAAATGTCAGGGATATTAAAGTTCTGAAACGGACAGAATTTCCGTTGAGAATGTTCATTTCTGCTGCTCCCACCTGTAACAAAGCAAAATGTAGTTGATCTGTCGATGCCCTGAGTTCTGGGTCAGTTGGCGAGACCACTAGGGACTGGATCACTGCTGGTCCTTCCCGCTCTGTTTTAGGTACCAGGGATGTCCTCATCTTTTCCAGGAGACATTCGGAATCCAGAATTGAGACTGGGCAGGTAAAAAGCTCTTCAGTTCACTGTTAACTCCACAGCAAGTTTACTCTATCACATATTTACACAGAGGTTTCACAATGTCCTCTCGAAAGTGAAGCACAAACAACTTATTCCACGAAAAAGGATGTACTGAGTATCTAGCAGGCACTTCTTGTGACCTTACCGTGAACTTGAAAAGTTTTTTTTAATCAATTTGCATGAGGTATAATCGTAGGAAATCATTTTTGGTCATATGGTAAATATAAGAACAGCTATTTTTAGCAACTGAGCACAAGGTTGTAACTCAGAATGGCCTGCTCACTTGTGTCAAAGTCCACAAGGGAGCCAGTTCATGGCTGTAATCTTCTCCTCCTCTTGGTCCAGACAGCTTTCAGTGAAGCTTCTGGAAGCACAGAGATCACCAGAAAGCAGTCACCCTCAGGGATGGGTATTTATTGTTTGCCTGAGGTCTCTGAAACTTGTGGCAGGAGCATGAAATGCCAAAGGGATGAGTTGTCTCAGATTTCCCATTAATTTCTGTATCAAGCTCAGAAAAAGTTAAAAAGTAAAGTTGATTACTCTCAATAATCAGGTATGTCCGGTTTATGAGAGTTTACCACTTCTGCGCAATATCCATTCACTGCAGACCTCGTCATAAATCCTCACGCTCTAGCTGAGGCAGCTGGATAAAATGCATACTCTGCTCTGGGCTCTGCTGGGTTCACCTTCTTTTCTCACCCTCTCAAGAAGTCTTAGTAGAACGCAGTTGAGTGACAATGGCATTATTACATGGCAAACCAATACAACTTTAGAGTAAAAGTTAAATCATTCCTGACCTTTGCCAGGCTCTTACAGGTATCAGATTATTTGCGAGACACCTGGCTACTGATCTGGGCGCCAGTGCACCCCAGTCCTGGTGAGAACATCTGAGAATGGTGACTCACCGAGAAAGTGTATTTCACTGATCTGCTCTGTAATCATCTATTCATTCGCTCAGCAAATATCCACTGAACTTGTATCAGAAGCTGGAGAAACAACTACTTTTATAATTTAAAAGAAAATCACGGGTGGGTGAAATGATCACCATCATTAATATGATCCACGTGTCAAACATTCACTAAGTACCGACTGTGTTGTATTGAATGTACACGTTTCATTGCCAATGGCATTAAGTGGGGAAAGAGCTGGATTCACGGAAAATTAAAATCCCAAGAGGAGTCCCCGTTTTTATTCATTTGGCAAATCGGCAATCAGAGCATTCCCCTCCCGGCCACGAGTCTCTGAGAGCCTGTGATACTGCGCTGGCAAAGAGGAAAGGTGAAGATCGGCTGGGAGGCTGAGGACAGATACCACTGCTTTATTCGAGATTTGCTATGTACAATTTCTGCTGCTTTTATTAGAAGGAAGAAGGGAAGGAGAGAAGAACCAAGAAAGGAAGGACGGAAGGGAGGGAGGGAAAGAAAAATAACAGACCTCACAAAATACCAACCGATTGGGCCTCAGAGGGTGGTCTCTGGAAACGTCAGTGATTTGCATGTATTTATCCTCCATGAAAGGCAGCAAGAAGGCCAAATTGTGGCAACATGAGGCGTTCCCGCTGGTAACCAAAGGTTTTGGTTAAGTGGTGGCCCGTCCACCAGCACCTGCTAGTAAGCTCCACTGTCACTGTGTTAACTCAGGAGCTTCTTCCTCTCCCCAGAATTCGTTTGTGCCCTGGACGCCTCGGATGAGTTCCTGAAGGAGCGGGTGATGAATCTTCCCGAGAGCATCGTGGCGGGGACCCACTACAGCCAAGACCGGTTCCTCCGGGCTCTGAGCAACTACCGGGACATCAATACCGAAGACGAGACTGTCCTCAACTATTTTGATGAACTTGAAATCCACCCGATACATATCGGTATGAAATGAACTCGAGCCACTGGCAAGGGTCAGGACCCGCAGCCAGTCCCGGGGCTCATCTATCATAGGGCTGGGGGAGGACAGGGAAGTATAACCATGTGCCGGGGCTCGGGAAGTCACAGGATAAACAGGGCACTTCTCCTGGGGAGTCCTTCTACGTGAGGATTTGGTGGGGGGATGCTATTGTTATATGAAAACATATGGATATATTATGAAGTTGAATACCAAATTGGCATTTTTTTAAGGGCACTTCAAAGATATGTGTGTTTGCTGCCAGCTGCTTTGCGCCATTCCCCCAGCTTCCTTGAGGGCAGCATTCTGTCCCCATAACATTGTAGGGCGCTGGTGCTCTTCACAGAGCCCCTCCTGGCCTTTAGACCAGCCAGCTCACCCCCATAGCTACTCAGAAAAACAAATAGCTCTTCATTGCCTTCCTCCTTGTTCTCTGTAGACACTTAACTCAGAGCTTAGCACCCAGCAAGCACGCAGGCAATATGATCTCTCATCAACCTCACCATCATTATTATTGTTCCTGGCTCCAAATCTCAGCTGTCATAGCTGTTTCTACTCCCCTTGGACCGGTGAATCCCTGAACATCCTTTCTGGTTTTCTGGATCTTGACACCTCTTCCTCCTCTGGGTTTGGTGAGAAACCCTAGCCTGGTGGAAGCTTAGTGGCTGGACCGACCCCTGGGGCCTCCTAAAGCCTCTCTTCACCCCCAGGAGCTGGATGGGACAGCATTTGGACCCTGGAGTACTGGGAGGCTTAGAGCTAAGGGGTAACATCAGCAGGAGGCAGGAGAGCTGACTCCAGTTCTGGCTCTGCCTCGTTTTTCTCATCTGTGAAACAGGACAATAATCCCTGGCTTGTAGAGTTGTTACAAATGGTAGAGAAAAGAGATAGGAAGTGTCTGGCACATTGAAGGAGTTCAACAGTGGTCATTTTGTTTTTACGACCAATACTAAGGCATAAAATGATGGCCTATTAAGAAATAAAAGGATAGCACAATTTTTAAATCTGCAAATTCTTCTCTGTTTTGCACCCTTGGAAGTGATTAGGTTTTGCCCTGTGCATACTGGACATATGTTTTATATGTAAAAGCCAGGGATTGGACAGCTACCATACGGAAAGTAGTTTACCCTATCAGAGAACTAGGGGAGAATGGTGAGCAAATGTCACAAAAATAGTGATTGTCATCTTTTCAGTTAAGCCCAAAAAATTATTTATGGAAAGATCAGAGCGCCCTAGGGAGAAACGTTGAGAAAGACAGAAATGATGGGGAGGAATGGATGAGCGGCCACTGTGTTCCTGTCTCATTCTGTACCCGTCCCGTTTGGTCTCATCTCCACACTGACAACGGGGAGATAACGCAGAAGCAAAGGGCAGAAATGTAGCATGAGGATGGGCACCCTGGGGGAGGGTGTCAAGGTCAGGAATGCAGCACAACCCCAGAGGGTCTGGAATGGGGCCCTGGAAAAATGCTGGCACCTGCATTCTCTCGCAGCGTCTCTGGACTCCACTTCTCTCTCAGGGTCTCTTTACCCTCTTGTTCTCGGGACCAGCATCTCTTTCCCCTCTCTGGCCCACATGGGGGACTGGGGCCACACTACAGCCCCGAAGTTTCCATGTCACACTGGGAGCCACGCCGTGAGCTGGACGTGACTCTTTCCATCCTAATTCCACATTTCTAGAAGGACAAGTTGGAGGTCAGGGTTTGGTCAGGTGCCCACCTCCGTCCAGAGGGAAGTTCCCCCGCCCCAGGGTCAGGGCAGAAGTATTGCTGGGGGCAGCACTGTTCTCTATGGTCTCGTTCTCCAAAGGTGAGCCTTTTCAAAAATGCTTCAGAGCACTTTCAAGCACACGAAGTCTGTAATTACTCTACTAGAAGAATTGAGGAGAAATACATTTAAATGTCAGAGCTCAGGCAACAGGGAGGTGGTAGATGTGAGGGTGTTTTTGTTTTGTTTTGGAGGTATCTTTTGCTTTTTTATGGGCTTGCTTCTACCCAGCAACAGATACGTTGTCCCTGGTCTTCCCCTCTTCCAGTGTTAGAACCAGGCGGTGCCTCTAGTCTAGGTCAAGGTGAAAGAGTACAAACATGGGGTGGGAGAGGGGAGCACAGCGGGGCTGTGCATGGGGCAGGGTGAAGGGTTACCCAGAAGAAGGTCTGGAGGCTTCAGTACCAGGAGGCATCCATTGTACACCCTTCTATGCAAACCCGAGAGTGATGTAGAATTTACTACTTCACTTACTTTGGGGGGAACTCACTGTTAGCAGCATGCCTTTTCTTCTTTTTTTCGTCTTGATGTTAACATTAGTCAGATATTCTGGAGTTTGGACTTTTTCCTTTTCAAGTAGGCTAGCTGAAATGGTTAACTTTTTATGAATTGAAAACATATCCCAGAATCATTGATTCTCAGAAACAGAAAACAACAGAAACCTGGAGGTCAGCCTGCCTGGCCTCCAACAAATGCAGGACTTCTTGCTGTGGAAACCCCCAGAGAAGTGTCCCAGTCTCTGCTTAGATGCTTCCAGGGGTGGAGAACTCATTCCTTTTGAGGAGGTCCATTCCCCCATCCATCCACTCAAATCCGCAGTGACTGTCAGAACCCAAAGACCTGAGCCCCCAGCTTCCTCCCCAGGACTCCCAGACACCAGTCTGATAGTTGCCAGTGAGACAAGAAACCCTGAACTGTGCTGGCAACTAGAAAAGGAAACCCCAGTGTGGTAATTTACACAATTTACCGTCACAAATTTGTAGTAGTGAAGAATTGTCCCGACGGCAGGCAGACCGAGAACGTAAGCATGCGTTCCTCTCCTTCCTCTCTCCTGGTATTTAAAGATGTAGGAAAACTTGAAGATGCTCAGAACAGACTTGCCATCAAACAGCTCATCAAAGAGATTGGGAAGCCTCGAAATTACGGTTTAACGGATGAAGAAAAGGCAGAAGAGGAGCGCTGGGCGGCCGAGGAAAGCCTGGCCCGGCAGGCTGTGGAGGAAGCCGAACGGGAGCGCAGGGAAGCCGTGGAGACGGCGGAGAAGATTGCTCGCTGGGAAGAGTGGGTGAGCGTGTGTGTGCATGTGTGCGCGCGCATGTGTGTGCGTGTGTACGTGTGTGTGCGTGTGAATCCGGGGGGGGGGGCCCTGCAAAGCCATTTAGGCCAGTGGCACCTCCTATCCTGCTAATAGAGAAACGTCACAGAAATACCCCCAAACAAGTTTGTTTTGTTTTTCTGTTGTTTTTGTTTGTTTTGTAGTATGTACCATTTTTTAAAAGCTGCCCATGGTCTTTTGCTTAGTATAAATAACGATAATAATAACCAGCCATGCCAGTAGTAGTAATAATACACATCCCTGTGGATGTGTAGCATTTGCGGCATGTCAGCCTTGTGATTTCACAAGGTTGATTTTCCTCCATTTACCCATCTGACCTGGGTGGTCAGTTTCATTTCACCCTCTTCATTCCCCAGATTCCCGAGTCTTACATATTTTCTTCCTAAAATAGCACTCAAATCCACCCACAGCTCTCCGCTTCTCCTGATCAGGGTCAATGTTCCTTGCCAGAATTATGTGGTGCCTTCTCGCTGGTCTCCCCAACTCTGTCCGCCCTTGTCCATCTCCAGTCTGTGCCCGTGCAGCTGCCAGGCGATCCTTCTAAAATACAGATCCACCATGGCCAGTCTCTGTTTAAACTCCTCACAAGCTGTCCATCACTGTGAGAGAAAAGTCCAGACTCCTTATTGTGGCCTCCAAGGTCCTCTGTGGCCTGACTGCTTCTAATGTTTCCCAATTTTAAATAATGCCCCCATGTCCTTCTTTGCACCATCTGCGTGACTAACTTCCTTATTTGCTTCAAGTCTTTACTAAAAGTCATCTTTCCGATAAGGCCTTTCCTGGACACCAGGTTTAAAACTTCAACCCCTGCCCCTCCCCACAACATGTCATATCCCCTTTTATACTTCTTAATTTCCCTCTTTGCATTTATTCTATCTAATGTACTATGTATTTTGTATATCTATCTCATTTATTCTTTTTTCCCTGCACAGAATTTAAATTACACGAGGAGGAGGATTTTTGTGTATGTTGCTCTCTACTATATTTCCAATGCCTAGAACAGTGCCTGCTGTGTGACAGGCACTTAAATATTTATGGAAGGAAGGAGGGGAGGAAGGAAGTCCTTATGCGCACGTCTTTGGGTGCCTGATTATCTCCTTAGCTTGAGTTCCTAAGGTTTGCTAGGTCAGACAATACATAGTTTAATTTTTGATACATATTTCTAAACTGCCCTCCAGCAAGGACAAACCAGTTCATGTACTGACAGTGTATTTCCCTACACCTCCTCCAGCCCTGCTTTCTCCATTTTGTTCACACACGCCAAACTGATAACCAAAACCCATCTCAGTGTTCACTTCTCTGATTGGTAATTTAACAACTTTTCCTATGTTAGGTAGGCATTTATATTTCTTCTTCCGTTGCACGTTTTCTCTGCCCGTGTTTGGGCTATGTGTCTTTTTCCTATTATTTTGCAAGAACAGCTCCTGATAAGGTAGTGCAGTAAATAGGAATGGCCCCCAGAGACAATAGTCTCCCAGGCCATGTTGCTAGAGCCCAGATCCCGCTCCCCTCTCTTTGCAGGTATGTGGCCCTGCCCGAGTTACTCTCTGTCTCAGTTTCTGCATCTGTAAAATGAGGATGATGATAGTCCCTACTTCACAGAGTTGCTGTGGAGATGAAAGAGTTAATGTGTGTAAAAACATGCAGACAGTGCCTGGCAAATAGCATGCACTCCTTTATATGTTGCAAATAGTTTTTCTCAACTCATCATTTATCTTTTAACATCATTTATGGTGTTTTTTTCTGGCCATAAAAAAGTTTTATGCTTATATGTAGTCAAATCCATCCATCATTTTCCCATTTTGATTTCTGAGTTTGCTGTCTTGCTAGGAAAGACCTCTTTTCAAACAAATAATATCAGTCAGGATTCCTTATCTTGCAGGTGATAGAAAAGCAAACTCAAAATGGCTTAGAAATAAAGAAAATTATGGATTCACATAACAGAAAAGTCCAGGAGTAGGGCTGGCTTCAGGTAAGGCTTGATATAGTGGCTCAGATGATGTCACCAAGGACCTGGGATCCTTCTCTCTGCTCTGCCTTCCATGTTGGTGTCATCCTTAGGATCAGCCTGATGTGCCCATCCTCAACTAATGTTCCTGGCCAGGAAGCAGGCTGGACTGATGACCTTAAGTCCCGCCTAAAGCACCAGGCTGAGAAGGGAGATTTATCAAAGGAAATCTGGAATTATTATTCCTGAGAGAGGGGAGCCCTGTGCTGAGCAAGGAATAACACATGTCCACCAGACCGATACCTTCTAGACTTTCTATTATCACTTCTATCTCTCTTCCTTTCTTTTACTTTGCTTCATCTGGGCAGCTAGAAATTGTTTTGGGTTAAGAAGTGAGTTAGGGATCCAGTTTATTATTTTCTAAATGACTGGGCAGTTGTTATAATACCATTTACATCTTTTCTCTGCTGATTGGAGGTGATATCTTGATCATAATGTAGTGAACATGTGTAGCAGTACCTGGTTCTAATGCGCTCTGGAGTGAGTTGTGTGAAAGTGTTGTCCCCTTCTGTCTGTTTATGCCAACCCCAAATGTCCTATTTGTAGAATAAACGACTAGAGGAAGTGAAAAGAGAAGAAAGAGAATTACTAGAGGCCCAGTCTGCTCCCCTGAGAAACTATTTAATGACCCACGTTATGCCAACGCTTATGCAGGGTCTGAATGAGTGTTGTAAGGTCAGACCGGATGATCCTATTGATTTTCTGGTAAGAGATTTAAGTTTTGGGTGTTTTTTTTCATATCAATTTGAAAATAAAATATGCCTGAATCTAAACAGAAAGCCAGTTGAGATAGAGAAATTGTGTGTCTGGTTATCTGGGAAATAGCCTCTAATACCGTCACAGTTTAATAATAAGATTTTTATTACTCATTTGAAAGTAAAACATTTATATACTTTTATTTTTAAATTGTAAACATTAATAGTACAAATATGTGACTAATAAATATCTGGTAGTGTCTTCTAAATTGTTGACTTGTCTTTTCTTCTTTCTTTCAATTATAGGCAGAGTATCTCTTCAAGAACAATCCTGAAACACAGTGAAACTTTAAAGATCTTGTGTCATATACCTTTACAGAGCTAGAGATGAGTTTAACGTTGTAATCTGAAAAATTGCTTTAAAAAATGTTTTTTCAGTGTTTGGAAAATTGTTTTTTTTCTTCCTGCAAACAAATATTTTATTAAGTAGAATCATTATAAATAGCTCTATGGCAATGAGTCGCTACTTCATTAAAACCATATTTGAAAGGTAAATTGATAAGGTATCTGTGCATATCTCATGGGATAAATATGGATTTAATATTTTATTCTTAGTCTAAGGATTCTGCACACTAATGTTTATAATAATTTAATTTATAGCATGAAGAAAATCAGACTATATATTATTCTAACATGTTGGCTAATGAATTTATGCGCTTTTTTATGACCCCAATACCAATGGTGTTAGAAATGGAAAGAAATTAGAACAGTTTATGCTTTTTGAGTCACAGTAAGTCAGACATGATTGGTTTCCATGAGGTTGCTTTTTGAGTCCAGGGTCAGTATCCCAACCAACGAGTCAGGGAGAATTGTAAACCTCTTGGTTGAAACATTCATGTAACAGGATGAATAATTCTAATATTTGTGATAATTAGAAAGTTGCTGAATATTTTCAGTAAACTAACTTTACAATCTAAGTGTAAGCAATCAATCTTTTTGTTCTTTACCAGCTCTAAAAATCCCACAATTCCCAGAATTACACTGAATGAGAAATTAGTTTAGATTTATCTTAATGGCATATATATTTCATCCCTTTAAATAATGTAATCTGAATATAACTGCACTATTTTTTTATTGTGGCAAAAGACACACAACATAAATTTACCATTGCAACCGTTTTACAGTGTACAATTCAGTGGCACTAAGTATGTTCACAATATTGTCCACTCATCACCTCTATCTAACTCCAGAACTTTTTTGTCACCCAAAATGGAAACCCTCTACCCGTTAAACAGTCACTCCCCATTATCCCCTCCTCCCAAGCTTCTAGCAACCACTCATCTGCTTTCTGTCTCTATGGATTTGTCTATTTTGGACATTTTATATGAGTGAAATCATATAATGTGTGGTCTTTTGTGTCTGGCTTCTTTTACTTAGCATGTTTTCAAGGTTCATTCACATTGTTGCAAGTGTCAGTACTTCCTTCCTTTTTATGGCTGAATAATATTCCATTGTATGGATAGACCACATTTTGTTTAATCATTCATTTCTTGATGGACATTTGGGTTGTTTCCATCTTTTTGGCTATTGTGAATAGAGCTGTTATGAACCTTAGTGTACAAGTTCTTGTTTGAACCCCTGTTGTCAGTTCTTTTGGGCAGGAGTGGAAATGCAGTCATATAGTATTCTATGTTTTACTTATTGGGACCTGCCAAACTGCTTTCCACAGTGGCTGCATCATTTTACATTCCCATCAGCAATGTATGAGGATTCCAATTTCTCTGCATCCTTACCAACACTTGTTATTTTCTCTGTGTGTGTGCGTTTAATGGTGATGCTAGTGGGTGTGAAGTGGTATCACATTGTGACTAAGCGTCTTTTCATGTGCTTGCTGGCCATTTGTATATCTTCGTTGGAGAAATCTATATTCAAGTCCTTTGCTCATTTTTCATTTGGGTTGTTTGTCTTTTTGTTATTGAACTATAAGTTCTTTATATATTCTGGATATAAGACCCTTATCAGATATATGATTTGCAAGTATTTTCTCCCATTCTGTGGCTTGTCTTTTCACTCTCTCGATAGTGTCCTCTAATGCACAAAAGCTTTTAATTTTGTTAAAGTCCAATTTACCTATTTTTTCTTTTGCTTCACTGCACTATTTTTTACCCTTTAATTAATTAATTATTTTGTGTGTGAGGAAGACAGCCCTGAGCAACATCATTGCCGATCCTCCTCTTTTTGCTGAGGAAGACTGGCCCTGGGCTAACATCCGTGCCCATCTTCCTCTACTTCATACATGGGATGCCGCCACAGCATGGCCTGATAAGTGGTGCATAGCTCCGCGCCAGGATCTGAACCTGCTGACCCTGGGGCACTGAAGCGGAGCGCACGAACTTAACTACTATGCCACCGGGCTGGCCCCTTGACCCTTTATTTTAATTGAAAATACTAAGTAAATAAAGAGAATACATTTTCAACAGTTTGAAGTCATTAGTCTTTATAATAATTATCTTTTCGTGCCTTCGTGATGGTTACGTTTCATGACCTTGCTTCTTAGTTCACTGGGAAAACCCAAGCAATCAAAAGAGAAGTTCTACCTCCTCCCACTACAAACCTACCTCTGCCTTCCCTTCTGTGACAGAGGAGAACGGTCTGTACTCCCATCTAAGTTCAGCTCCCAGCTTGTTCCTTGGATCCCATCCCTTATCACATAGTCCTATCCTGCTCCTATAATTGTCCCTTCTCTCTTGCAGCTTAATTTTCTCCTCTCCTCAGGATCATCACCCTTATCTTCAAATTTGATGTACTAGTTTCCATACTTCGAAACAAAATAAGACAAAAACCAATTAAAATGCAAAAACCTTCCTAGACCTCTGCATCCTCCTCCAGCCATGGTACCAATATTCTGGTCCCCTTTAGAGCAAGGTTACCAGTGACCTCCACATTTCCAAATCCAGTTGTCACTTCTCAGGCCTCATCTTACCCGGCCTCTCCAATCAGCTGACACATTTTATCATTTCCTCCTTGAAACACTTTCTTCCCTCCACCTGAATGTCTAACAGTCACCTCAAACTTTAGCATGGTCAATCCAAATCCTCATCACTCTCCTCCCTCCGTCCCACCTGCTGCTCTTCAGTCTTCCCATCTCAGGTATTGGGAACTCCATCCTTCTGGTTTCTCAGGCCCAAAACCTTGGAGGCATCCTTGACTCTTTTCTTTCTCTTCTACTCCATATTCAGTTCATCAGTGCATCATATTGGCCCAACTTCCAAAACATATCCCAAGTCTGTCTACTTCTTACCCCTCCAGCATTACCGTCCTGGCCCAAGACACCACCATTTCCTACCTGGGTGGCTGCTGTCTCTTTGTCACTTGGCCTGCTCCTTTCTGTGACTACTCTCAACATATCAATGGGGAATCTTGTTAAAACAGGAGCCAGATCTGCGGAAAGCCCTCCAAAGCCTTCCCATCTCACACAGAGTGAAAGGCACAGTCCTGACCTGGGCCTTTGAGGCCCGATTCAGTCTGACCCCTCATGACCTCACTGCCCCCCTCACTTCACTCTTCATTGCCAAGTACACTCTGTTGTGGGGCCTTTGCCTGGAATACTCGGCCCACACATATGCATGTGGCTCACTCTCACTTCATCCATGGCTCAGCTCAAATATAACCTCCTCTGAGAGGCCTCCCCAGATCGTCCTCTCGATGACATCGCACTCTGCTCCTTTTCTCTGCTCACACTTGACACCATTTAATATGTCTATGTGTTTATTGTCTTTCTCCCACACTAAAATGTAAGCTCCATGAAGGCAGGGATTTTGTTTTGTTTTTCTGTATCTCTAGAGACTAAAAAAGAGCATAGCATATGTGTAGAGGTGGAATAAATATTAGTGAATGAAAGCTATTTAGCTGAAATTTTGTTACACAGCGATTTTTTTTATAACTAATTCAAATGTCCAGTCATTCAACAAAGTCCATAATGTATTTAGAGTTCCTTATGGCTGTGAGAGGACACTTAATAATTGAGGGTCGCCAAGATGCTTCACTAAGTGGCATTAATTTTGGCAAATTCACTATGGAGTCTAGCCCTCAGCCATGCAAGGTAAGAAGCATGATCTCAGCAGTGTCTAAGGACAGTCTTAACGAGTCTCCTAAGAGACCAGTAGAGAAGACCGAGTACCCATTTATTTATAATGAGAAACAAAATTGTTGAATGAGCTGATCCTCGCAGCCGCTTCACCAGTACATTCTCTCCTTGGAAGCAGGTTATGTGAGAAGCCAAGTGATCGGAGTGTCCAGTGAATGCAAAACCAGGACAAGGCATTAGCCTCAGCCAGCTTGAGACGTCCATCCCTGTCCCCCGTGCCCTGTGCCCTGGTCCTTCCTGATAAGGTGCCCTTTCCCAGACATCATTTAGATGGGCAGTGACAATTTTTACCTCTGTGACTCTCCTTGACACATTCTATCTTCAGATTTATTAATATACTCACTCTTGAAGGTCTTCATAGGTTAGGAGGCATTTACTCTCTTTAAGGGGACTTTTCATGTTTCTGGTTTGATGTTAAGTGTCATTTTACAGTTAAGCTCTCTGAAGGCAATTCCTCCCCCCCCCCCCCGCCCACAAATCTGGGTAGACCAGCCTGTCACTGATAAGCATCCTCTCTATATACCTATAATTTGAATAAACATATTATTATATACACCTATATTTTGGATAAACATATTCCTATATTATGTAAAAGAGCTGGTATCATTTACAATAAAATAGCTAGGGACAATCTAAGAAATATGTGTAAGACCTTTACACTGAAAATTACAGAACACTGCTGATAGTAATTAAAAATGAAATAAATGGAGAGATATACCATACTAATGGCTTGTAAAACTCAATGTTATTAATACTTCAATTCTTCCCCAAAATGATCTGTAGAGTCAGTGCAATCCCAATCAAAATCCCAGTGTATTTCTTTTCTTTCTCTCTCTCTTTTTTTCTTTTTTGGTGGAAATTGATCATCTGGTTCTGAAATCTACATGATAATGCAAAGGACTTAGATTAGTCCAGACAGTCTTGAAGAACAACAAACCTGGAGCACTTCACTCTCCAGATATCAAGACTTATTATAAAGCTACAGTAATTAAGACAGACACATAAATCAATGGAACAGAAGAAAGAGTTCAGAAACAAATCCACATTTTTATAATTACTTAATTTACAACAAAGGCACCATTGCAATTCAATGAGAAAAGTATGGTTTTTTCAATAAATGATACAGATTAGTTGAAAATTCATATATTAAAAACAAACAAGACACCAAAAACACCCTTGACTTCTACCATGCAAAATTATTTTGAGATAGACCATAGATCTAAATGTGAAAGTCAAAATAATAAAGCTTCCAGAGTAGTATAAAACAGAAGAGGACTTCCCCACAACCCTGGGGTGGGCAAAGATTTCTCAAGTGCTCAAAATCATTAATCATCAGAGGAATGCCAGTGAAAACTGCAATGAGATTTGATTACAATGCTGCCAGACAGGTGAAATTAAACGGACTGATAATACCAAGTGTTGGTGAGGACATGGAGCAAGTGGAACCCACATATATTGCAGGTGGGAGTATAGATTGGTGCTCTTCCTTTGAAAATCATTTGGGAGTACTTATGAAAGCTAAAAATAGGTATACACATGATCTAGCAATTCCACTCTTGCATATATACCCAAGAGGGATGAGTGCTATGTCTATAAAAAGATATGTACAAGAATGTTCAGAGAAACATTACTCATAAAAGCCCCAAACTGGAAACAACCCAAATGTCCATCCATAGGAGAAAGATATATTGTGGTAGTAAGGAATACTATGCAGCAATGAAAAAGAATGTGCTGTTACCCTTGACAACAGTGAAGAATCTCACAGACATAATGTTGACAAAGAAGTTAGATACAAGGGTAAATACTGTATGATTCCATGTATATGAAGCTGAAAAACAGATATAACTAATCCACAGTGATAGAGGGCAGAATAGTGGTTGTCTGGTGGTGGTGGTAGTGATAGAGGGTCATCCACTGGGAGGAAGCCTGCTGGGGTACTGGACATTTTCTATATCTTGATTTAAGTGATAATTACATGGGTACGTACACAGATAAAAATTCATACCACTCAGTAGGGAGTGTTACAGAGATGGGGGACAAGCCCAAAGGCTTTAATATTTGTATACTTTACTGTATAAGTTGTACTATAATAGTCTTTTAAAAAGAAGCTGGTACTCTACCTTAAAAAATATTAAAGTATACCATGTGTCCTTAAAATTAAAAAAAACACACACACACAAAACACCTCCATAAAATGTGGACTTGTTCATAGCCATGGAGTTCCTTAGATCCACTTCAGGAAAGAAAAATATAATTTGAATTCCCATTAAAAATTTAGAGTCTTTCATATTTAAAAAAATGATATTAATCAAAGTGCCATCCAAATTCTTTATTTAGAGTGTATTTGGATGTGGTACAATATTAAGTGTTATACAAAGTTTAGTTGATATGGTAGGCGGACCCTAAGATGGCCCCCAGCGATCTCTGCCTGCTGGTATTCATGCTTTCGGGTAATAATCTCTATCCTTTGAGTGTGAGTGGAAACTGTGGTTTGCTTCCATCCAAGGGAATACAGCAAAGCTTAGGTTATATAAGATTGAGAATGAGATCACGCTAGCAGACTCTATGGCCTTCTGACTTATATGCTTTGATGAAGCAAGCTGCTATGCTGGAGAGGCCCACGTGGCCAGGAACTGAGAGGGGCCTGAGCAAACAGCCAGCAAGACACTGACACCTTCGATCCAACAGCTTCAAAAAACTAAATCCTGTCAACAAACACAAACAGTGTGTTTTGTTGTCTCAGATGAGACCCCAGCCCTGTCTGACACCATGAATACACCCTGTTGACAGACCCTGGAGCAGAGGACCCAGCTAAGCCATGTCCAAGTTTCTGACCCACAGAAATTATTTGATAATAAATGTGTCTTGTTTTAAGCAGTTTAAAGTTCATGGCGAATTGTTACACAGCAGTAGATAACTAATATCCATCCTCACCTTCCAGGAGTTAACGATCGGAGATGATCACTTTTATGGACTGAATGTTGGTATGCCCCAGAATCTATATGTTGAAGCCCTAACACCTCCCTCCCATGTGACTGTATTTGGAGATGGGGCCTCTAAGGAAGAAATTAAGGTTAAATGAGGTCATAAGGGTGGGGCCCGATCCAGTAGGATTAGTCTGCTAATAAGAGACACCAGAGAGCTTGCTCTCTCTGTATGCCATGTGAGGACACAGTGAGAAGGCTGCCATCTACAAGCCAGGAAGAGAGTTCTCACCAGAAACCGCGAGGCTGGCGCCTTGATCTCGGACCTCCCAGCCTCCGGAACCGTGAGAAATAAATTGTTATTTAAGCCACCGATTCTGTGGTATTTTGTTATGGCAGCTCATGCTAAAATAATTACCAACTGGTTTTTCGTTTGTTTTAATCAGATTAATTACAGAACTGAAAATAGTTGAATGGAAATAATGGGCAAATCTAAGTTGTCTTTAAGGAATCAGAAACCAGTTAATTCTTTAAGTGCCAACATATGCCAGGCACTGTTTTGTGCTTTGGGCTTAGAGTGGTTTGAACAATACAGTCAGAGTCCCTACCTTCAAGGAGCTTAATGAGGATGACAGAAAATAGTAATAATAAAAAAATTAACAAGGAAGTTCTGGTTGTGATAAGTACTACAATTCAAATAAGCACAGTTTAGATAAGGTGGTCTGGGAAGGCACCTACGAGGCAGTGACATTTGAGCCTTGCTAAACTGAGAATGAGCCAGGCATCGGAAGAACTAGGGCAGCACTGCAGATGGGGACAAGTTTGGAGGCTCTGAGGTGGAAAGCAGTTTAGCATGTTTAAGGAAAAGAAGAGAGGCCAGGAGGGTTGAAGCACAGCCAAGAAAGGGGAAGAGTTTGAGATGAAGTTGGAGGGAAAACCAAGAGCCAGATCACGCAGGGCCTTGTCAGCCATCGTCAAGTCTGGTTTTACCCTAAGAGCAATGAAGCGATTAAACTGGATTTTACGCAGGGGAGTGACTAAGTCTACAGCACGTTCTGGAAGTCCAGCTGCTGTATATGGAAAACGGACTGCAGAAAAGCATGAATGGCAGCGGGAAAGGAGTGTGAGGCTACTGCAATGGTCTAAGCTAGAGCAGACAGTGGCTAAGATTAGGGTGGCGGCAGAGGAGAGGGAGAGAAGGGGATGGTTTTCAGATGGACTTTGGAGGGGGAATCAGTAGGACTTGATAACATTGGATATGGGTAGTGAGAGAAAGGAAGGAATCGAAGATACTTACTTCTTGTTTCAGCTTGAGCCTGGAAGAGAACTGTGTTGTTGACCGAAAGGCAGAGACTAGAGGAGGCACCGGTTTGGGGCCAGTTCTAATCAACATGCTATCATGGTTCTTTCTTTCACGCAAATGGAAGACACATTCTTCAAAGAAGAAACTAGCAAACATCTGAAAGGGGAAGGTACTGTAAAAGTACAGTGCTCATTAGATGAAAGAGCTTACGTAACTTTTACTTTAGTGACTCATAAATCTGGTTTTTGATTAAAATTTTAAAAAAGTATGCAGCACCACTAATAGCCAAATGAATCATTGTAGTTTATTATTGGGATAAAAATCTCTGTATCACACAGTATCTCCAATTGTCACCTCCTAAATGACACTGAAACACAATCCAGGTAGTTCCCAGTAGGTGAAGAGGTTCTGCTCTCAAAAATATTTTTGTGGGGGCTGGTCTGGTGGTGCAGAGGTTAAGTTCGTGTGCTCTGCTTCGGTGGCCCAGGGTTCCAGGTTCGGATCCCGGGCGCGGACCTACGTACCGCTTCTCAAGCCATGCTGTGGCAGGTGTCCCACATGTAAAGTAGAGGAAGACGGGCATGGATGTTAGCCCAGGGCCAATGTTCCTCAGCAAAAAGAGGAGGATTGGCAACAGATATTTTAGCTCAGGGCTAATCCTCCTCACCAAAAAAAAAAAAAAAGTGCCTTTTTTTAGTGTGCTGTGGATCTAAGAGAACCATTTTAGGAATTCTTCCCACTATGACGTTGTTATGTAGAAAATGCAATCTGAATGATACTTAAGATACCAGTAGAAAACATCTTTCCCCTTCCCAGCAGCTGGTAGAAAACAGGCGCTGGGGTGGGGCAAGGGCTGCAGTGAAGGGGCAGCAGCAGTGGAGAGGGCAGCAGCTGGAGGGAGTGGCCAGGGGCTCTGGGGACAAGCCAGGCAAGGCTAACAATACGGATATTGTCTTAACCCGTATACCGGTGATTGGCTTTATCTCACTCTCCACTTTCCCTGTCTCACGTTATATCCTTAATTGAGTCCTAAACGTTGGGGATACATGAACACCTTGCTCATTACTCTTTTGTGAAATTTGACCAGGGTTAGCTTGTAGTCGCTGGTTGTACGTAAGGCCCTTCCAGGACTGAAATATGATTCCAAGACACAATTCTTGCTTTCAGAGTTTATAATCTCTATCTCCAGCCCTGACTTCTCTTCTCAGCTCCTGAAGCATGTTTTCAATTGCTCGGCAGACATTTCTGAAGGTCCCACAGGCATTTCAAAATCAACCCATATCAAACTAATCTCATGATCTCATCCAGTTACTCAGTTCTCCTCCTGTTTCCTATTTCATTTACTGGTAGCTCCATCCATCTGCCACCGTCCCTAGCACGTTTGAAATCATCTTTGTCTTCTTTCTCTCCCTCATCTCTCACATTCAGAATTAACTGTGTCTCCTAAATCTCTCTCAAATTGGTCCCTTCTTTACTCCTTTATTTCAAGCTCTGCCATCTCGTACCTGAACAATGGCAAGAGCTGTATCACCTATGCTCCAGCTTCAAAACCTCTCCCAAATTCATTCCCTATCCTCTGGATGATCTTTCCAAAACTATGAATGCAATCTCATTCTTGTTTTAAAACTTTCAATGGCCCCCGTTCACAAAAAGATAAAATCCAGATCTCTCAGAATGGGTTCAGGTCTCAGCTTCAAAGGTCAGTTCCTCTGAGAGGTCTTGTCTGACCACCCTATCTACAGTTGACCTCCCCCATAATTCTATCACCTGGTTTATTTTATTCCTGGTTCTTATCACAATCTGTAATTCCTTTGTCTGTTTATGGGTTTATGACCTGCCCCCTACCTCCCTAGAATGTAAGATCTAAGTGGGTCAGGGGTCTCGACTGTATTTTTCACAGCAGAAGGTAACCCCCAGCTTAGCAGTGATGGTGCATGGCAGGCGCACAATAACAGTTTGTTGAATGAAGGCCCCTCATCAATTGCCTCTCCCTGACCTTTCCAGCTTCATTTCCCCCGCTACCCACAACATACCATGTGGTCTAGTTACTTCAAGTCTCCCTTTCTCCAAATAAATTTTAAATAATTTGCACTTTTCTTTCTTTCGTTTTCATTGTTCTGTCCACCTGTTACCCTCTTCTCCTCCTGTCCACTTACTAAATCCTAACTTTTCTATCAGGACGTTTTTGAAGTAACCTCCTACGTGAAGTCTCCCTTGACTCCATTCTCAAGTACAGTTCCTTTTAACCATCTTCATGGTACCTAGCACATTCCAGGTACTGAATAAATATTCTTCAGTTGTGCTGTCTAGCTGCCTCACTCTAGGGAAGGCTGAAAGAAAAATGGTGTAAAGCAACTATAGACTGAAAGCATGGAGGGCTAATGTCCATCTCTCCTTCACCGCCTTCTGAGATGCCAGGGGACAGCCATGAGCTCAAGAAGTTCCCATTCTTTCATTCATGAAGTACCTATCTTTACGGCACATCTTAAGACCATATTTTATTGATTATAGTATTTATTTTATTGATTTCTCTGGATCTCAGGTTTTCAAACTTTTAAGGACAGGGCTGCTACTGGGCCCCCAACTGAGGCCAGCCTGATGACAAGAAGGTAAGGGAACAAGTATTAGAATTGAGAATCAAATACCAGACTGTCTCTACATCAGCACTGTTCAGAAATGAGGGCCACACATATAATTCAAAATTTTCTAGTAGCCACATTTAAAAAAGGTAAAAAGAAACAGCTGAAATTAATTTTCATATTTTCTTTAATGCAATATATCCAAAACACAATATAAAAAATCACCAGTGAATTATTTCACATTCTTTTGTTCATATCAAGATCTCTGAAATCCGTGTGTATTTTGCACTTACAGCACATCTTAAGTGGACTAACCTCATTTCAAGCGCTCAAAAGCCACGTGTGGCAAACTACTACAATTTAGACAACGCAGGTTTAGATCTTGTGCTTTTCCAGTTGAGCCATTAGTCCTAGAATGCTAGTCCCACTAGATGTTCTGTGAAAAAAGGGAAATCCTTTGTCAAATTTCCTGAGGATTTACAAGTGCATACAGTCGTCCCCCGGTACCCTCAGGGGATTGGTTCCAGGACACCCCCGCGCATACCAAAATACGGGATGCTTAAGTCCCTTTTACTGCCTTCGGTATCCGCGGGTTCCGCACCCGCGGATACGGCGGCCGACTGTACTAATATATTTAAAGAATTTAGAACTTTAACTTTCCTATATCTGTTTCCTTCCCGCCCCTCCCTTCCATTAGCATTCCGTGTGACACTTCAGAACGCGTTCTAATTCGAAGCCCGAAGGAACATCAGATTCTGTCTCAGGCACTCCTCCTCCAACTTGCGCTGGGGGTGGGGAGGCAGAATTCCGGGTCCCACACAGGGATGGATCAGGGCTGCAAAACACAGGCTCAGGGAAGCTGTGGCCGAAACAGCCTTTGCTAAAACAGTGATCGCCATCGAAGTTCCTGCTGAAGGACAGCTTTACCAGTAAGTTCCAGTGCACCATTTGCTGGAGTAAAACTAGCTCGCGTTCTAGAACCCGCTGTCATCACAGTCCTATCCCGCACAGGTATTCATTCAACAAGTATTTCTTGAGCGCCTGCGTGCGTACATTAGTGGACAAAAGAGCCGGGAAGCTCGTCTCGGGGGACCCGTCGGCGGGGAAGGAGGAAGTCCTACCAACACGTCTGCGCCCCGGTACCCGGCGGTGCTAAGCACCCCTCCTGCACGATCGCTTCAACAGCCGCCGCAACCCTACGGAGCAGGGGTACCCTCACGTCGCACAAAAGTACCCAGAGGCTGAGAAACTCGTTCCAACCCAAAGCGTCGACCCCAGCCGCCGCGTTCTAGGCCCCGCGCCCGGCGGCACACGGACACACGTGGGTGCCTCCGTCCCCTCCCCGCGGCGGGACCTCGCGATGCGCCGGAAGCGGGGCCTCCCCGGGCCATTCCTCCCGCCGTCCGGGCCGCGTCGCCCCGGCGCCGACGAGAGCGTCCCCGCTCGAGGGACGACCCGCCGCCCGGAGCCGCCAGCGCCGCCCCCAGCGGTCACCTGACACCCACCGCGGAAGCGCGACGGGATCGGGGCGGAAATCGGCCGGCCGCCGGCCGCCTCACGAACTACCCTTCCCGTGAGGCTTCGCGGCGCCGGGCGGCCTTCGCGCAGGCGCGCGCACGGCGTGCGTGGCGGCGTCAGCGGTTCTAGAACGTTGCTGTGGTAGCGCTCGGGCGCCATGTTAGGACGAAGGGGAAGGAGGAGAAGCGCTTAAAGCGGCGGGCGCGGGCGCGGGAGTGGGGTTGGACCCAGGGCTGAGGCAGGCCCCCCCCTCCCTCCCGCCTCAGTGGATCATGCCCAGGGCGGCAGCGGCGGCGGTTGCGGGGGGGAAGTGACTGGGCGGTGCCGGCGCAGGAGACGATGCCGTTGTAAGTGATTTGTATTCTGTTTTCTCTCGCACGCCGGCGGGGCCCGGGGGGCGGCGGGGGCGGGGGCGGGGGTGGCGCGCGAGCCGGGCCCTCGGCCCGTGGGGGAGGCGGGCGGCCCCGGGCTCTTCCTGTTTCCTCACGCGCTCGCCGCCGCACTTCCCCGTGTGCTCGGGTCCCGCTTCCCCCCACCGCTTCCTGGCCGCAGCGGCCGTCGGGCCGGGGGCCTTCCCCTTCCGGGAGAGCCCGGGGAGCCTCTGACCCCCCAGCTCCCGCGTCTCCGCCCCGTCCCAAAATAACAATGCCCGGCGGCGGGGGTCGGCACCCGGGGCTCGGGGTCGCCCTCGGCGCCTCTCGGGCGCCTTCCGAGGCTTCTGTTCCGGGTCTGCCCGCGCCGCGTCCGTCTCCCCCTCCGGTTTCCAAGATGCGCAGATCGTGCGACGGCGTTAGCCCACCTGCACGTCCGAGCTTGCTTGGACACGAGTTCAAAGCCCGATTTTGAGCGCCGAGCCCTGCTGTTTGAGCCCCCGCCGGTCTCAGTCCTCTCCAGGCCCTCCACCGGCGGAGAAGGGGCACTTTCCGGGATGCTCTCCCTGTTTTTTGATAGGAGAGCCGGATTTCGTTCTGCTTCCTTCTCCCTCCATCGCTAAGTGATAACTTTTTGGTTTTCTGATTGTAGGGTTAAAGCGAGTCTCTATGTGCCTTCTCATCTCATGAGGCCTACTACATTTTGTACTTTCTTTCTCTCGTAGAGCTTTTAAAAAGTTTTCTTTTTCCTCATCTTTCAAAGAATGAGATGTAATTTGAGAACTCATTGTTGGGATCGCAAGTAGATTACAGCTCTTTTTCTGCGTGTATACAGCACTGAAGAGGCCTAAATAGTGAGACTGCATTTCTTCCATTTGTGAAAATTCAAGTGTAATAGTGCCTTTTTGAGACGAGGGACCGAGTTTTCTTTGTAGCCCCCGATCGAAGCGTGTAATTGACACTCGGAAGTTTTAGTTAAATGGAAAAGAAAGGTTTTATGGTTTCTAGACACCTAATGTGACACCGCAGATTTGTTTTTTTTTTTAAGTAAAGGCAATTTATTTTTTGCCAGTATCTGTTGTAGTTTTACAATTTTATTTATATGTGTGAGAACCTGTGTGTATGTCTCTCTCTACATGTGAGGCTCTAACTTTGACACAGGCTTTCAAGACATCTATTGCATTTTACAGAATATTTTGAAAGGAATTTCATGCTCCTTCCTTTTCACCCTCTTCTGTCATTTTGTTCGGAGGCTTGTCAACATGTTTCTGTAATGAGATTGTTAGTTTTAGTTAAATATACAGACCTAAAATCTTAGAATCTGTAAGATCTCTGTTAATGGATTCATCCTTTCGTAGAACAGTAAAAAGAGGCACTAGGAGAACCGAGTCCAAGCAAGATTTTTGTGGCATTTTGCAGTTCAGCAGCAATTAAAATAAACCTAAATGTTTGCAGGGATGCCATGTGACTTCTTTGTGTTAGCTCACATTTTATTGCTGTTTTTGAAGGGGGACTTCTGTTTCTGATATTCATGTCGATACTAAAAATTTGATCAGTGGTAGGAAATGTGTACCTTAAAAGGCTTTAAATGAAATAATGTCTTTCTTTCTAGAAATTGAAAGTACCTTTATACCTGCTTTTCCCCAGCGTTCTTTGAGGAAGGGCGGTATACGTTTCTTTTAAAAAGCTAAGTACTTCAGATTCTTTGGAAGTTAGTTCAAAGGTATAAAATGGAAGACAGAAGACAGTGAAGACAGCAGATTCACACACGGATATTGCCTTTCCAGTGTATTTCTTGAAGTGTGAACAATATGGCCAGTTTAGGCCGATTAGGATGCCTCTGATTTTTTCTTTTTTTTTTTTGCTGAGGAAGTTAGTCCTGATCTAACATCCGTCGCCAATCTTCCTCTTTTTGCTGAGGAAGACTGGCCCTGGGCTAACATCCGTGCCCGTCTTCCTCTACTTTATATGTGGGACGCCTGCCACAGCATGGCTTGATAAATGGTGCGTAGGTCTGCACCCAGGATCCGAACCTGTGAACCCTGGGCTACTGAAGCGGAGCATGTGAACTTAACCACTATGCCACTGGGTTGGCCTGTGGATGCCTCTCATTTTTAACCCTAAGTGTAGTACAGTCCTGTTAAAGTAAACAAGAAAATGACCAAAGACTGCCTAAGCAGGCCTTTTTCCTCATTAATTTGTTTTCCTTGTTTTTTGTGTTCTGGTGTCATACTGCCATTAGTTTTGTTTCTTTGATGTTTTGAATTGTGATTTCCAGGCTATATTCTGTTTGACTTCCACTTTCGTTTTTGGTATGCCTGTTCTGTTAAATTTGGGTGGATGAGTGGGGTCGAGGCATAGACCATAGGTGAGTTATCAGAATAGATTAAATCAAAATAGATTATTGAAGTTTAGGTCATTACAAAACGTAGTGAACAGGTGTCCATATTTTGTCCAAAAATTATATGTAATTGCATATACTATTTTGAAAGGCTGGTATGATGTAAGGGCTGTGGTGATGAAGCTTCCAAAGTTTTTGATAGTCTTAGGATCCATTAATGCAGGCTTTCTCACGTGGATGCTCTTGACATTTTGGGCTGCATAATTCCTTACAGGGGGCTGTCTCGTGTATTGTAGGGTATTTAATAGCATTCCTGAGCTCTCCTGCTAGATTTCAGGAGCCCTACCCCTTATCTCCCCAGTAGTGACAACCAAAAGTGTCTCCAGATATTGCCATATGTACTCTGGGGGGCAAAATCTTGTGGAGAACCACTGCATCGATAAAGAGTATAATGCCCTTAGGGAAACTGTATTCCAATTTCTGCCCTGCTCTGTGCTGGTCAGATCATTATTTGCATCAGCTTATTTCTGGCTCTCACATTTGTAAAAAAAGACTTTAAGGAGAGTAACCAGTATCAGTGACCTAGCATTCACATCACATTTCATAGAATGTTGTTGAAGTTACTGGAAGAGATATTCAGCAAGATTTGGGGGAGACAATAGCTTTTCTTCCAACTATTTGTGGGACTGTCACAGAAAAGAGGAAGTTGGTGGAGTAGTTTCATGTAGTCATAACAGGTAGAACTGGGACTTGGTGGTGGGTAGTAATATTGTGTAGCAGTGGTTCTCAGAGTGTGATCTGGGGAGGAGGCGGTCCCTGAGATGCTTTCAGAGAGTACATAAAATCCAAACTATTTCCATAATAATACTGAGATCTTATGTCTTTTTCACTCAGTTGACATTTGCACCAATGGTGCAAAAGGAATGCTGGGTAATGCTCCTCTTGCCTTAGGAAGAATCAAGGCAGAGGCACCGTGTTGTACTAGTAGTCGTATTTCTTCACTGCACGCGCGTGCGCACACACTCACACACAGTTAAAAAAAGTCCTTGAAGCAGTAAGAAATGTTAATTTTATTAAGTCTTGACCCTTGAGTTTATCGTTTAAATATACTGTGATAAATGAGAAGTTCACGTAAAGCTGTATACTAAAAAGTAGAACAGTTGTTTTGAGAAGAGCGCATGTATGGTTATTTGATTTGTGAACTAAACTAGTGCTTTTCTAATGGAGCTCTGTTTTTACCTGAAAGGACAAGTGATGAACCATGGATATTCATATTTGACTATTTAGCATTTACTTGAAAATGAAGCGAGCCTGTCTCTCTAAGGAAAACAACTGACAGTATTTGTGGTCAGTGATAAAATTTGAGCCTTGAAGCAGAAATCAGAATTTTGGAAAGCTTGTTTCTGTCATTGTGAGCTTGACAGCTTCCCAATAATTAAAAATATTTCTGATTAGGTTGGTGGTGATATGAATGTATGTAGTTTTTTTTGGTGTTGTATAATAATATGTCAACATTTGGAATATATGAATAATTCAGTGAACCCACATTTTCCAAACCACCAATCTTGATGTAATAAAATACATGGGTAAAAGGTGCATTTAAAGTGCAAGGTAGACCAATGAATTTTAATGCAACAGAGTACAAAGGGTTTATTGATATGGTTTCAGCTTTCATACTGTAACTTATCTTTAAGAAATTACCACTTGTGGAGTTTTGGTGTAGTATCAAAGAAGAATATCCACAGTAACTTGAAACGGCTATTAAAATACTGTTTTCCAGTTATAATGGTGTGATGCCAGGTTTTCTTCATATGTATCTACCCAAACAACTTATAGAAGGGGATTGAACACAGAAGCAGATATGGGAATCCAGCTGTCATTGACTAAGCCAGAATTCAAGAGGTTTGCAAAAATGTAAAACAGTGCCATTCTTCTCACTAAATTTTTGTTTTGGAAAAGTTATTTTTAAAAAAGTTATGTTAACATGTAATAGGTTTCTTGTTACTTTAATGAGTAAATATTAAAAAAATTTCCCAATTATAATTTCCAATGCAGTAAAGATTGGCAGACATAATCCATATAAACAAAAGCTCTTTGGGGTCTTCAATAAATTTTAAGAATCTAAAAGGGTCGTGAGCCCCAAAAGTTTGAGAGCTCGAGAATTGCTGCTGTTTAGTGACAGCTAACGGCTGCCCCAAGCGTCTGTTTCCATTACTGGTGTCAGTGCAGCATCTCTGGTGATTTTTGAACACAGTCTAGAGGAATGGAAACACACCTGATTTGAAGACATTTTTCGTTGTCAATGAAAAACAATGCATCGGATAGCCTTTAGTGAAGATAACTTCTAACTCTGAGAAATTCTGATTCTCAGATTTTAGGATTTAGCGATTTTGTAATGAATTGCTTGCTGCTTAATAAATGTTGGCTGTGGTTTTGAAAGGTGGTATTTTACCTTAAGCGTGTTTTCAGTTCATACTTGTTGATGGAGGAGTTGGAAAGGAAGGCATTGGAGTTGAGTAAATGTATGATCCTGTTCGGTTCCTATTCCCTGATTCACCCACCCCCCCCCAGGGCTGAAGGCTTCTGGCTTGATAATATATAACTTTTAAAATGTTTTGATTCATCAGAACATGCCCTTCCTTGGTAACTAAGCCATCTTTAATTTAGCATTGCAGTTAAATTTCACCTTCAGTTGGATCTAGGCGAGTTTATAAAAGCTTCATTCAGGCCAAATGAGACCATTTGGGTTCCTAGCCATTTCTCATTTTTGGTGGGATGGGAAGCATGTCTTTAATTATATATGTTCATTGTTCTGATTATTCAGCGGCTTTAAATAATTGCACAATCTCAGTTTATGTTACAGGAGGTATTAGTTCCTTAAAGTTGGTCAAATTGAGGCTCAAAGTAGTCACTTGTCCAAAGGTCTTTAGAGTGCTAAGTTGTAAATGGATCCCTGGGTTCTGTGTTCTGTTATCATTGCAGTACTGTACTATCTCCTATGGACCTTGTTGGAACTATGTTTGATCAGCTCAGTTAGAGTCTGTTTACATGTCTTAAGTAGAATTAATATTCAAAATAAGTTTTTTGTATGTAGAACATTTGAATCTCAAATTTTTTACTGATAGCGTATATTTATTATATACTTAGAGTATGTAAAGTGTAGCATACTGTAGAACCTAAGATCTTAGTATGTATTTTCAGTGACTTAGTTTTATTTACTTAACAGCTATGTACAGATTTGCCACTTACAGACTCCATTTTGTGACCACTGCCTTCTGTGGAAGCTATTTGTTGTTGTTGTTTTTTAATCTTTGAATTGTAGGTCTGCAGAATTGTATAGCATTCTCATTTGTGGAAATCTAAGGATTTGGGAAGGAAAAAAATGTAGGGGTTTTGTTAGATATCTTGATTTTTTTTCCTCTTCTGTCACAGAATTGTCTCTCAAATTTGTATACACTCTATATTTTGTCCAGAAAGCAACTTCTTGCATTTTATGGTAGTTTTTATAGTTTTTGGGTTAAGAATAGTGTTCCTGTCATTTTGGTCATCAGAAACATCTAAATTTGCATTTCCTGGAGTTAGTGTATATAATACTATGATTTAATATATTTTGACAATTCCTTTTGTATTTTTTCAGATTCCCTACTTTATTTATGTTTCCTTCATTTTCAAGTTGTATTTGGCATATTTATGCAGGAGTGGTGTGGTTTGACTGTTTTTGTTTTTTTTTTTTAAATTTCTCCTAGCCCCTTTGGAGAGAGGGCAAGGGGGCATTTGAAAGTGCCCTTAGGAAGGAAGGAAACATAACCTGGTCATTGTTGTAATTGAATAACAAGTACCCTTTCCCTGCATAATCAACCTTGCATATCCAAAGTTTGGCCTTGGGAGTCATAATTTATTCCCCTTGAGCATAAACTATTACTTCATCTGTGTTTGAGCTTCTGCTGCTGCTTACTAAATATTGGCTGGATGGTCCATTTGGAATACATATTTTAAGAACATACACAACACATGGCAGGCAAATTGGCCATCCTTAGAATAATTTCTTAGTGAGCAGATACATTGTCTTGGCTGTATGTTTGACTAAGCTACTAGTAAAATTAAAATATCGTATGTTAACCTTCTTGTGAAAGAGGAGATTGTATTATTTCTGCTAAGAATTAATATTTAATGCATGTTCAGATACTTTAGAGAGCTCTCTCATTCCTTTTCTGTCCAGCGCACTTTTTTCTGCATAATCTGAAGGGGCATATTATGTTTAAGGTTAAGGCCTTTAAAAGCAAATTATACTGTGCTGAATTGTTACATTAAGTAAATTATTGTGATTTATCTGATTGCTTCCAAAGAATAATATCAAACAAGTTAAGGTTTCAGTTTTAATTTGATTGACTAAAATAGGAAGAAATGATAAAAGTATTTTTTACTGGCTGGTAGCTATAAATTTTGAGGCAGTTGACCCTGTTGATACCATGGGCCACAGCATAATCCAGATGCCCAATATGAGGAGGCAGGGATTCATCAGCAGTATGAGCTTTGTTTAATTGGGATACAAAGTTGTTAAACATTAACTATTTGGGAAAAGCCATTGATGATTTGTTGTCCTTTCTTTTGGTGTGTTAGTCACCTGCCTAGACTGCCCTTTTCACCTTCTCCTTTCCAGTCATTTAGAGTGCACGCCTCTTTAACCTTTTCCTTCACCATAGCCTCGATTCTTTGTTTCTGTAATATTTATTTTGAGCCTTTACTTTGCACTTACTGTTTAAGGATTTGAATCCCAGACCAAATTTGAGGTTGTCACCGAGAACAGAAACTATCTTTATATTCCTGATTTTACCATTGTCTTTCATACATATTTAAGAGTTCAGTAAATTTCACCGTAATAAATACTGTACTTTCTGGCAAAAACAAGTTAAATGAGAAAAAGGTGGTTTTAGGAAAATTGGATTGATGAAGTTTGATAGCCTTGGATGCCTTAGCAGTTTTTTGGAGCAATAAAGAAAGCATGATTTGCTTTGTATTTAGTATTTATAACCACAGAGTATTGCACTGAAAAAAGACTTCTTAAAGTCTTGTTTTACTTCATTTCTTTAAAATAATGTTTTTATTAGCATAAACTGAAGAGCTAATTATTGTTTTAAATGAAGCATTTGTTTGGTGTCCCTTGCTGCTGGGGTTTGATTTTTACAGGGTGGTTTTAGCCTCTTTAATATCGCTAACTTAATTTAATGATGAATAGTGGAATTAGATGATTTTCAACTTTTGTATGAAATTATTAATATTTATATTTGAAAATAACAATTTGGAACAAAACTTTACAAAGTGAAATTCTCCCATCTCAGTTTTGCTTGGTGTGTTTCTATGCATGTATAGAGATAAGGTTTTAGAGATATAAGACTATGTATTATGAAAAACGTATAGAGGCACTTCAGCATGGAGGTTACGATTCCAGTCAGATGTGCCTGGGTTCATATCCTGGCCCAGTGAATTTAGGTAAGCCTTTCTCTCTTTAGTTTCTTAATTTGTAAAATGGAGACAGTTAATAGTAGAGTTGTTAGGAACAATTGGGAATAATGTAAAGTGCATGACACACTACCTGGAATTTGTTGAGGTTTCAGTAAATAATAGCTATCATAATTATATTCTGTATCTTTTTTCATTTGACATATTGTGGGCATCTTTCCATGCTACTACGTGTAATAACTACCTCATTCTTTTTATATGGTGTAGTGTTAACGCTGTAAGAATTTACAGTAATATTAACCAGTTCTGTATTACATTAATGGATATTTAGGTGGTTTCCACTTTGTTAGTGCACAGTATACAGTGCTCAAGTGAAAAACCTTGGATATCTTTTTGTGTTATTCCTATGAGAATGGTCAAATTCCAGAACCTGTCGGGACAAAAGGTATTTATTTACAAATACAAAGCCTGTCCCATCTGTAGGGGATAATCCTGGGATAGATAGACACTGCTCGTTTCAACCTTATTGTTGCTGTACAGGATTTTGGGCCCATATTTGACTTGTCTTCTAATCCATTGTACCCATATCCCAGGAGCAGCTGGAAATTTGGGTTTTTATATAATATTTTGTATATTAAAAGTGCATCATGAATTAAAGAGGATATGTCTTCCAACTTCAAGGGCCTTTAGTCCTGTGTCCTAGTATTTCTATAAGATAGACTGCTAAAGGTGAAGTTGCTAGACATAAACTTTAAAAGTTGATATATGCATTTTTAATTTTGATGAATATTGCCAAATTGCTTTTTAAAATGACGTACCAAGTTCACTTCCGTTGTGATGGATAAGAGTGCTTATTTTCTTACACCAGTGCCAACATTGGAGGTTATAAGTCTTTCATTTTTGCGAGATGTACATCAACTTTCTTTTTCTCCGATCTGGCGGAAAAATGGTTGTCTTAATTTGCTTCCCTGATTTGCAGTGAAAATTTTTTTAGTTGATTTAAGAATTCTTTATGTATTAAGACTCTTATTGTTTTGGCATAGGTTGCATGTTATTTTCCTCACTTCTCATTTGCTTTAGCTTTGCTTATCGTGTGTGTGTGTGTGTGTGTGTGTGTGTGTGTGTGTGTGTGAGAGAGAGAGAGAGAGAGAGAGAGAGATTAGCCCTGAGAGAGAGAGACAGAGAGAGAGAGAGAGACAGAGAGACAGAGAGACAGAGAGAGAGAGAGAGAGAGAGAGACAGAGAGACAGAGAGAGAGATTAGCCCTGAGAGAGAGACAGAGAGACAGAGAGAGACAGAGAGAGAGAGAGACAGAGAGAGAGACAGAGAGAGAGAGAGAGAGAGAGAGAGAGAGAGATTAGCCCTGAGAGAGAGAGAGAGAGAGAGAGAGAGACAGAGAGAGAGACAGAGAGACAGAGAGAGAGAGAGACAGAGAGAGAGAGAGAGAGAGAGACAGAGAGACAGAGAGAGAGATTAGCCCTGAGAGAGAGAGAGAGAGAGAGAGAGAGAGAGAGAGAGAGAGAGATTAGCCCTGAGCCAACATCTGTTGCCAATCCCCCTCTTTTCGCCGAGGAGGATTGGCCCTGGGCTAACATTCGTGCCCATTTTCCTCTACTTTATATGTGGGATGCCTGTCACAGCATGGCTTGATAAGCGGTGCATAGGTCTGTGCCGGGGATCCGGGATCCGAACCTGCAAACCCTGGGCCACCAAAGTGGAGTGCGTGAACTTAACCATTCTGCCACCGTGTTGGCCCCTTATGATGTATTTTTGCTTATTAAAAGTTGGAATATTTTTATGTAGGCGAATCTGTTTTTGTGTATGGCTTTTGGGTTTTGTGTCTTGCTTAAATATGATTCTGATAATATTGTTTTTCATTTTCTTTATTATTTTGAAATGATCTATAATTGTTATAAAATATTTTGAAGTATCATGGCATCTGGAATTTAGATTTTATTATGGAAACCAAAGCCATTTGAGTATTCCATACTTTCCTCAATGACTTTAAATGGTTATCAGTAAAATATATCCAGAGATTATCATACTTTGACTGTTGGGATGTGTGGCCACTCAACTACAGTTAACAAATCATAGAAACTTGCACTATTTGAGTAAGCTTTATAATTACTGTACCGAAGTAGTTCTTGGTATTTCAAAGTGTATACATATTGGTTAAGTTGGATGCCTAAACTTTTGAAACAAATGTTTAGCTGGAATAAGCAGCCTACAGTCATATGCTAATTGCACAAAAATGTTGCTATTCTTTCTAAGTACCTAAATATTTATCCTAATTAGAGAGGTCTTGGGCAGTCTACCATGTGGAAAGGACGGACCTTTCTTTGAGTATTGGTTTAGAAACTTTGTATGCTTGGAAACTGCTCTTTAGTGTTGTAAATGTATTATAGTTTTTAAATTCCTAGTTTGCCATCCAATGTAGAGAAGAGATATAATAAATTCTAAGGTAAGTCCATAGAGTCACAACTTACCAAGAATAATATGACTAGTGGCAGAAGTGAAACTAGAGTGATATAACTGGTAGAAGTGAAATCAGACCTGCTTTCTCTTTTTCTACTTTATCAGATTGCTTCTGAGTTGAGAACAGACTTTGTAGACAGTTTTGCCTGCCCTTACCAGAAGTCATGGAAGTTTTTAAGGAAGCTGTGTTTTAGGAAGGTATGCTTGGTAGTGGTAGGCATGGTGGACTGGCATGGCTAGGGAATAGAAGGAACGAGTGGGACCAAGATGCCAAGAGTTAGAACTAGAGTAGTTGGAATGGAATTGTTATACAGAATGTTGTTAAAATAATAAAAATTAAAAGGAAAGATGGGCATGTGCCCTGTGAGCTTTGCCTTGAGGAAACTCTTTTACATGTTGTAAAGAAAATGCCTTATGTTCTAAGGGAGAGAGTAATTCTGAAAATATTTAACACTGTGCCCCCCGCCCCCCCCCAAAAAGTGGGATGGAGGAAGGAGTGTTTGGCTGTCTTTTGAGAGGGGGCAAAATTTGTATATGTACTGTATGGGTAGGTATGTATTTATATCTTAACTCTGATCCAGAAAGGATTAAGACTTTTAAGAATGCTTTAGTCGCATGTTAAAAACTAACAAGATGTTTACATTAAAGGTGGGTGAAAAGGAAGGGTAAGGATAGAGGTATAAAACAGAGCAAGAAATTAGGGTACTAAAAATAATTCTTACAGAAATACAGTGATGTTTGGATTTTTGTAGAGTAGAGATCTTGCTGGATGGCCACCAGTTTCCATCTTAGAATTCAGGCAGTTTCCTAAAGGTAAATACAAATCATATTCATGAGATGAAAATAAACCAGTTGCTTAGGAAAATCACAAGTGTTCTTGATATTGCAAACCAGAAAGAAATTTTAATGAATCACAAATATTTTAGCTCTATATCTAGTTTTTCCCCCCTCATTGTTTTACATAATTGTAGAACTTTATTTTTAAAATAGAATAATGTCTGAAGAAAACTAACTAATGGGGAAAATGTGTCTAGAAAGTGATAGACGTGGGCAGATGTCTAATGTGTTCAAGAATGGGAGGAAGAGCTTTGCATTCTTGGGATTGATAGCTGTCTGGTGTATGGTTCTAGGAGAGAGTCTGTAAAGCAGAATCCTTCTAATTACTCAGTGTTGGAGTGTGTATTTTTGTTTTGTTAGAACAGCAAAAAGATCCTTAAATTGTTTTATCGCTTTCCTTAATTTCTAATGTCAAAATTAAATGGAAAAACTTGACTTCATCCTTTTAAAGTACAGTTTTGGTTAATGTTTCTACTTGGGACATTTTTGACATTCAAAATATCTGACAGCCTGGAATTCCTAGTCCAGTCACTTAAACTAAGATTAAGCCATTTTTATTAGAGGCACAAGTATCTTCAGAGCGTGTATTTGTTTCTGTCCTTTTATTTGGTTGTGATTTATTTTTATTTCTTTTATATGTGTCCTTTTTTGAATTCTATATGTATACTTGAATTAGATGTATGTTCTATATGTATACATATATAGATATATGCTCTATATGTTGTTTCTTGAATTAGATGGGAGAAATAAATGTGGTTTTATCTTACATGATGTGACTACATTTTGAATAAAGTAAATAAAAATTTACAGCTTGCATATGATTTGTTTCCCCATCAGAATGTTAATGTGAAAGCTAATGTAGACGTCAACATTTTTTTCAAATTAGGGTGAACAGACTTCGTTGGAATTTAGAAATCTGAGTCTGTATCTAATATTCTGGTAATATAGTTGAAGTAGACGGGGTTTCCAAGCATTGTTTTTTTTGTGTGACAATGAAAAACCTGACTATTTGAGAAACTGAAAAATGGGAAAGATAAGTGAGGAATTTTAACCCCATAGAGAAAGGGTAGACTCATATTTTGTTGATGACCCAAACTCAGCTGGTAATAAATTTAACCCCTTCAGAAAGGAAAGGAAAGCAGAGAAACATATTACTTGCTCAAAACAAAAAACAAAAACAAAACAATATCCAGTAGAGGTTTATTACTTGAAGTTATGAAAACATGAATTCAGTTGACACTTGACTTGAAAGCTCTCCTTGCTTGAGCCAAGTCTAGCTAGAATGAACTTTTCAACTTGCTTTCATTTCTGGCTCTACTTATGTTAAAATCATTTATTAAAGTATTTATAATTCTGGGATAATCATGAAGGGCTATAGTTTACCTGGAGTAACTCGTATGAAGCAATGAACAATACAAGAAAATATAATTATGCTAGGATATGTCTTAAGTGTACTTTTTTACATTTAGTGCCTAATTTACTTGAAATTTATTAGAGTATGATGTGAAGGAGGATTCTCAAATAGTTAGGCAGTTTTGAGGGCTACCTTTTTGATGTCTGTTTTATGGAACCTGATAACTATTTGTTGATTGATGAAAATATGTATTAACCAAGACATTATGAATGCATTTACACTTAAGTTAATTTGTATATTTTAATCATAGGAGATGCTACATAAGTTTGAAAAATAGAACATTAATGTAAGATGTTTAGTCTTCAGACAGTGCTTGGTGCTCATGTGGATCTCCAGATCTGAATTAACATCGTAGCCTTGTATAGCTATGCAGTTTAGATTAAAGGAGTAGGAGGAAGTGATCTGATATGAATTAATTGCTGTAAGTCAGTGGACAAGGACTCTAAAGGTGAGTAGCACAATTATTATTTAAAAACTAACAAGTCAAGTAACATAAAAAACCAGGTAAGTGCTGGTTTATAAATCTAATTCATAGTTATTTAGTAAATGTTACTGTAAAATCTGAATTAAAATTGAGACAATGCATAAGTAGACCAGGAAACACTGACTAGGTGATATACAGCCTAGTGGCTAATGAGGAGCAAGCAGTATGGGCTTCCTGGCATTCTTAGGTCTGTGTTGATATCAGAAGACAAAACACAGTCTAGCGGTCACAGCATAAACCAGAACCCAGTGAATAGGTAGTAATGCATAATGGGATGTACTGCATAGGATTCTTGGACTTGGCACATTATTGCTTAAGTAGATTATTGCACTTTAATTTAAAAAAGAAAAATGTATTTAGAACTTGAAAAAAAGTAGGGGTGTGTGTGTATATAAAATAAACACGTAATTTCTTAAGGAACAGAATTTTGAGGAAATAACTGATCCAGATGTTGGGTTCTTTCCTTATCCCTTACCTGGTTTTTTATGTTATTTGACTTGTTAGTTTTTAAATAATAATCGTGCTACTCATCTTTAGGGTCATTGTCCATTGACTTATAAAGTTAGTTATTTCAATAGGGAAAAGAAAAAACGAGAGTTGGTTTCACAAAAAATAATCAAATCATATTAATTTCCTAAAGCATTTAAAGCATGCCATGCCTTTTCACCAGTTATATTAAAATTGTATTGGTTGTAAAAATCTGGAATTCCTCTTAAAATGGAAAAAACTTTTAGACTAGCATCATTGTTGAAGTGTAAATCTTTTATCAAAAATTTGTAGCAAGCTTAGTGTGAATATAGTTCTTCCCTTCCAAGTTATGTTTCTTATGTTTCTGTTATTTGCCTTGTTGTCTGTGAGTTTTTTTCATTGTGAGTCAGATATAAGTTCCATTTGGGAGTCTCTTGTATTGGTAAAATAGTGATTTTTGTAGTATGTTTATCATTGCTTTAGAAATAACAATGTAACAGATTTTGGCTCTTTTTCAAGAAGTAAAATTTCTCAAAAGTTCACTGTGTTCTAGATTGCATTTTCGCTAGTAGTATATTTGATCTGGATTCTTATTTGTAGTTCATTTAGATATTTAGGTAGTGATAAAAAATCCTTGGAGTAGGAGGTGAAATGTGTTCTTTTTGGTCACTTGCTTTTGGTTACTTTTTGTTGTAAGACAAGTAAAATGTCTTTTGAAAGTAAAGTTTTTTTGGATATGGTAGGAAACCAATATGTTTAGAAATACATTTTAGTAAAGCAGTTTTTCTAGTCATGCTGATTTGTTTTAAATTGTAGAAATATTTTGGCAGTAATTTTATCCAATTCCGTTTGTAGTCCAGTTACAACGCAGGGATCACAACAAACACAGCCGCCACAGAAGCATTATGGCATTACCTCTCCTATCAGCTTAGCAGCCCCCAAGGAGACTGACTGCCTGCTTACACAGAAACTCATTGAGACTCTGAAGCCCTTTGGGGTTTTTGAAGAGGAAGAGGAACTGCAGCGCAGGTAAATATATATGCACATACATATATTTTTTTTTAATTTATAACTTTTTATTAACGTAATAAACTGATTTTGAGGCATTCTCTACTCAGAAAGTCAGAATTTTTCTCCCAAATATATGTCTGTTTCAGACAAGAGTGATACTTAGAAAAAAACTTTTTTTCTGCATAGAATTCTATTCCTTAATTTTGATTTTTGTGTGTGTGTGTGTGTGTGTGTGTGAGGAAGATTAGCCCTTAGCTAACATCCACTGCCAATCCCCCTCTTTTTGCTGAGGAAGACCGGCCCTGAGCTGACATCTGTGCCCATCTTCCTCCGCTTTACGTGGGATGCCTGCCGCAGCATGGCCTGACAAGCGGTGTGCAGGTCTGCACCTGGAATCTGAACCCGTGAGACTGTAGGCTGCCACGCGGAGCGCGCAAACTTAACCACTACACCACCGGCCGGTCCCCCTTCATTTTCATTTTTGATGCTTTGGTTATTATAGTACCAAATTGTCAGGAGAAAGGGGAATGCCTTACTCAGCTAAAGGGATGCCCTACCCAGTGTAATAGTGTCTACATATAGCTAATTACTGTGTACTTTCTTTCTGATCACTTAAAAATGAGTTAAAATTTAGGAAGCCACCTGTTGAAAACTGTTTTTCATTTTAATTTGTAATGATCTGGAATAACAAACAACTTGATGGTTGATCCATACTTGCTCTATCAACAGGATTTTAATTTTGGGAAAATTAAATAACCTGGTAAAAGAATGGATACGAGAAATCAGTGAAAGCAAGGTAAGGTGACTTATTTGTATATGAAGTAATTTGCCAACTAAACCCAGCAGTTGTCTTCTATAACCTGTTCATATGTGAGTGGATTTAGAGTCTTTAATGCAGAGTCCGTTTTAGACTAATGATAGCAGAATTTATAATTTGTTTCTAGTTATTTTGAAAGCAGGAAAATCTGAACTGCATTCAGTGATTTTATAAGTACTTTTCAGTTGCAACATTTCAAAGCTGAAACTCAGTAATTACTTATATATTTCACAGAAATAATAGATGTTTCCTTGAAAAGGTGCTTTAAAAATGTACATTAAGTATCTGAGAATCTTACTAGCTTTTAAGGAATCCTACAACAATAAGCATTTTCCCCCACGGAGTAGACTCTCAAACTGAGTATCTATTTAGTGTTTTATAATAACATTCTCTGAGTTCCCAATACTTAACTATGAAAACTTGTACATAAACTGGTGATTCCATGGCTGGGCTTCTAGTAAAGGAAATGTATTCTTAGAGTTAGTTGTGTGTGGAATTCATTTGACCCATTTAAAACAATTACATAAATAGTGGTAATTTTCCCAGGGTAGCACGAAGTGCATATTTAATCTATAATATAGCTGAAAAATTGATAGAAAGAGAACCATGGGTAGAAGAAAACCTGAGAGAGGGTATCACTGTAGAAGAAAAGTTAAAGTGTTTCGGTTTTAGTCATATTTATAATACTGTTTTCTTAAAACAGTGTATATATATTTCAATCAACTGATTGAAACTTTAGCAACAGAAGTATTCTAAATTGGGGGGGTCTATGTACTACATGTTTCTCATTGATAGAGGTTCTGTTAAAAATGAGGTGCTGAGAAAGAAGTTTTTTTTTGAGCTGAGCAAAAGATGTCCAAGTTTAAGTATTTTTTACTCATTTATTGAATTTAATTTTCCTTAACCTTGCATGGGAAACAGCTGTGTTTCAATGGCTTTTTCTTAGATGTTTAAAATTGTAGTCAAGTAGACAGGGTCAAAAAATAGACAGGGTCAGAACTTAACATTTATATAATTTGAAAGAAGAGTACTGTCTCATTGATAGTTTTGTTTCAGGTACTTGAGTGCCTAGTAAGTTTTTTAACCTGTAATTTTTGATACAGTTCTTCCTGCAGGTTTTCCTGAGGGTAAGAAAAATGTTTTGGGTTAATGAAATTAATGCTCATTCCTCTGCAGATTTGTCTGTGTCTGTTTCTTATAGCCTAACTCTGTAGGTAGTAAGTTGGTTAGAGAATGGGACCAGAGGTTAGGCTTCACAAGTTTAGATCTTTTGTATCTGCCTTTGGTAGACTGAATTTCTTCCCCAGTTTTAAGACTTGATGCAGGATTTCTTGATGTTGACAGTATTGATGTTTTTGGACCACATAGTTCTTTTTTAGGGGGCATCCTGTGCATTGTAAGATGTTAAGCAATGTCTCTGGCCTTTTCCTACTGGGTGCACTGCCCTGCCCCCTATCTCCCCAAACTGTGATGACCAAAAATGTCTCCAGACATTGCCATATGTTCCCTGAGGGGCAGAATCATCTCTGGTTGGAAACCACTGATTTAATATATAGTTACAATTAATTTATAATATTTTGGGGAAAAATTGTATAAAATATGAATTTTACTTTAGTAGTCTGGTTTGTTTGCCATCTAATATCCTGAGACATTAAAAACCAAAGATTTTGCAATTGAAAATGTTTTTCTGTGACCTGAATTAAGAAATCTTATTTTTTTTGCTGGGAAAGATTAGCTCTGAGCTAACATCTGTGCCAGTCTTCCTCTGTTTTGTATATGGGTTGCTGCCGCAGCGTGGCTGACGCATGGTGTAGGTCTGAATCTGTGAACCGGGCCACCCAAGTAGAGCACGCTGAACTTAACCACTATGCCACAGGGCCGGCCCCAAGAAATCTTAATTTTTGGGTTGCAATTATTATAATATAAACATAGTAATGTCTAAAACTGTACTAATACAGTAGCCACTAGGTACACATGTGGCTATTTCAATTTAAATTAACTAAAATTTAACATTCAGCCACGTTAGCTACATTTCACGTGCTTACTAGTGAAGTGTAGCTAGCGGCTACTACACTGGACAGTTCTATTAGAGAGGGCTCATCCAAAAGATTTGTGTTTTACTGGAGATGTCTGCAGATCTTTGTTTTTAGATAGTTTCTTCCTAACTTCTTTTGTAGGGCTGTTTCTGCACACATCTTGCTGGCTTAATTTAAATAACCAGTCCAACTTCGCAAGTGAATTTTTTAAATATCTAAATATAGGAAGACAAAGGCTTTGCATACTTTTAAAAAATGTAATATTAGACGTATAGATTATCTATTTTCTACAAGTGATGATTAAACATGCCCTTATAAAACAAGGCAGTCCTTGAATCTTTACGATTGATTTTTAGGGTTTTTGGAGTACGAAGTAACACTTGATTTATGTCATTATTTGGGGTGGAGAGGAGTGGTCTTTTTTATATACTGGTACTGAATAAGACTGTGCTATACTGAAGAATTAGAAGGTAAAGAGAAATATTGACCTAGCACACATTAAAATTGTTTTTTGTTTGGACAGATGTCATCCTTAGCACCAGTGCTATTAAGTACTTACCATAGTACTTTATAGTAGTGCCAGGGTCAGGGGGATGATTTTTAAATGCTTTCCCTTCTCCTCTTTCCTTGTGTTTCTACTCTAAGAAACAATCAGTAAGTTTAGTTCTGTTCAAAATCGTCCCATCAAAGCCTTTTGGAAATCCAAGAAACTAAACTATTATGTAGCGGTATTGGGCTTAAAGTCGCTTTTGATAGGGTAAAATTATGCTATAAGGTACTATGGGATGTTTGGTATAATCGTTGAAGATAATCTTTTCTTCTAAGCAATCAGAATATGTTTTTGTTATACTCTTAACATTCATGATTTATGCAACGTCTTTGTCATGAATAAAATCTTTGATTCTAAAATTGCTCCTGTAGAATCATATGATCTCCTCTACCTTAGTTTTCTTTATAGCAGTTTCCAAAAATGTGGCAAAATTCTAAAATAGTATTGGTATTCACTAAAGAACACTCATTAAAAGTTGAAAATTGAATTTAAATTAGGTTGATCTATGAAGGCTTTTTGTAGAGCTTATGGAATTTGTTTACCCTCTGTACAAATTTGCACTTAAATCTTACTTGGGTTTTTAAAAAAAATATACAGTGTTATTTGAAATTGTTTCTTTTGCACTCCACTGGCAAAATAACCATCTTTCGTTTGTTTCAACAGAATCTTCCACAATCTGTAATTGAAAATGTTGGAGGAAAAATTTTTACATTTGGATCTTACAGATTAGGAGTACATACAAAAGGTAAATATTATTTTAATTCTCTTGAGAAGGAATCTTTTCTTTTAAATTATAATGACAACATCCATCCCAGTTACTTGTGGTGTATTGTACAGCTTAGGTTTGCCTGGAAGCGAGAGTAGTACTTCAAGGACCCTAAATTTGGTAAGAAGAAAGATATAACATGATGCCTTCTATACCTGCACTGTCCAAAGCAGAATCAAGTGAAATTAAAAATTCAGTACCTCAGTAGAAGTAGCCACATTTTAAGTGTTGAAGAGCCACGTGTGGCTGGTGATTATCGTATTGGAAAGTGCAGATATAGAACAGTATTCCTGTTGGAGAGTTATTTCGGACATGCTGCTCTCTCTCTTATATCGTTTCTTTTACCTAAAGAATATCAGTCTGGAAATCAGAAGAAAAATGAATTAAAGCTTTTTTTTAAAAAAACCCTGTGGATTTTCATTTCCCTGTGCTATTATATATTATAGTTAAGCAAAAGACAAAACAAAAAAATGTGTATCTGCAGCCATTTATAATCACTGTCAATATTTT
The DNA here is from genome assembly GCA_031878705.1 of Tapirus indicus. NCBI lineage: Eukaryota > Metazoa > Chordata > Mammalia > Perissodactyla > Tapiridae > Tapirus > Tapirus indicus. Next base: position 99,531,981 of record CM062923.1, on the reverse strand, counting down.
CTTATTTATACTTGTAGTTTTTTTTCTATATGCAGATAAATACACAATAAAAACATTATCATGGCAGAGAACATTACTGAGCTCTTTCTTTTTTACTGAGCTAATTAAAGCTTTTGGTCTTCATTGTCTTATTTATTCCTCAGTACTCTTGTTCTCATGTAACAAATAGGAATCTCAGACTAAAAGAGGCAATGAAGCTTGAACGGTTTCTCCCAGCCGTGTCTTGGCAGAACTAGGATTCTAACTTGGGCAGTCTGAGGCTGTACTCTTAACCAGTAACCACTGGCCTCTATGTTAAAAGTACCTGCCAGTATAGTGTTCTCTTTGTTCTGGCATCCTTCCTTCTCCCCATCTCCCACTACTCTGTACCAGTATTAGTGCATTTGCTGTTGATGTATCTTGTGCATTATAGGATCTTCTTGCCCTTTATGAGTATGCTAAATAAACAGCCTTCAGAGTACTGCCTCAGCTATTGAGTCTTTTAGGGAAATGACTGTGTTGACCTGATTCCACATTGATCTCTCCCTCTTATGATCCCAATTGTTGATTTGATAATCTTTTTTGTTTTCTCCTGATGTTCTCAGTGGCCTGCTGTCAAGCACTAAATTAATAACAAATATCTTACCATGGTCTGCCTCTTGGGAGTCTTGCCACTGGTCCTTGAAGTTTTATTTTATAGGTCCCATTTAGGGGCCAGGTGGGAGCCTAAAAGCACCAGTCACGTGTATAGAAGACAGCCATACTTTTTTTCACTAATGAACATGGCTATGACCAATGGCATCAAGATGTTGGGTGCATTCTTGAATAATTCTCTCTCTTCACTGTAAAAGTCCTATCTTAGTCACCTTTCTTTGACTCCTAGTTCACCTGGTCTACTATGAATAGAGGATGCTGCAGGAAAAAACATATCCCATCAGTTAGGATTATGTGTTTCCTATACTGACCGGTAATTTTTAAAGGGGAGGGGCACATTTTTAAGGGCTCACCAGTATAATGTTAACAGATTCTCAACATCAAATACTGCCATGATAAGATGAAAAATGAATAATTTTCTTGTAATAGTAATTAGTGGTTGATGGGCTTAATTTTTTTTAGGTGCCGATATTGATGCGTTGTGTGTTGCACCAAGACATGTTGATCGAAGTGACTTTTTCACCTCATTCTATGATAAGTTGAAATTACAGGAAGAAGTAAAAGATTTAAGAGTGCGTAAATGTTTGGGGTGAAAGGGGAGGAGGAATAAAAATTAGTTTAGTCAATAGAGTGAATTCAATGGTATAGCCATCATTTATTGAACTCTTGCAATTTGTCAGACCCTTTTAAGTGCTTAATGTGTATGCTTGCATTCTGTTCTTTACAGCAAGCATAAAATCATAAATCTGTAATCTTGTGTACAGAGTAGGAAATGAGGCAAACAAAATTAAAAGCACTTTGGCCACGATCACATATCTGAGTGGTAGAAATGAAGGTTTTGAACCTCGGTTTGTCTGATTCCAGAGCCTAGTGTCTTAAAGCTAGTTGTTGAGAACCTTGTCTGTGTCAGGCATTATGCTAAATTATGTTTAAACCATTTGAAGTATCACATTCATTTCAAAGTACTAAAACTAGTATAGGTCTAATGTGTAGTTTCAGAATCACTAAACTTCTTTAATTTTCTTACAGGCTGTTGAAGAGGCATTTGTACCAGTTATCAAACTATGTTTTGATGGCATAGAGGTAAGATTAAGATGTAGTTCAAATAGATAGTTATTGCTATGTGTAATTTTGATGTAGGTTAAAAACTTGATTTATTTTAAAGTTTTATAATTAGTAAGTTGGTGTGATATTAATAAAAAGTAAGTTTTTTTTTAATGAAAGTGACTATCTGTTCTGTGTAGAATATACCATTTTTAGTCTTTTTAAAAAGCCTAGTAAAATTAGGAGCTAAAATACAGACAGAAGTAATGAAACATTGACTATGATATGGTGCTGTAAAACAGTTGGTAGTTTTCTATTATGCAAATTTTTATACTTTTAGTCTTATTAAGGAATAGCACAATATATTTTTGCAAATAGAACTTTGCCTTGACTTCGTTTAAATTAAATATTTAAGAAGTGAGAGAAAATTGTGACCTGATATTATATATGCTAAAATATTTTCTGATGGGGAGGATTTTTGAGCTCAAATTCTTGAGATGGTGTGCGTTTCTCTTTGCTGCTTTCAACATACAGTGACAGTAGTTGAAACAAAGCTGACATTGAAGCAACTTTAGTTATTTGTTCTGGTACTTCTGTTGTACATAATGGTGCTGGAAAGTCACTGATAGTAATAGTCAGGATTATGAAATTTTGGAAGCTAGAAGAATAATACTTCATTGTTTTGCAAAAATGGTGGTTTCTATAATTGCTGTGTAAGATGCCCAACTCTGTCTTCTTTGAAAAGTTGAATGACTGACCTTAAGTAGATGTGATATGTTAAATTTAGTAAAGGGTTATCAAGTTCAGATAGTTTTGATTTACTGTCAATGTTTAAATAAATATATAACAATCTGTAATGTAAGGTGATGCCCTGTTTTCCCAAAAAGAACATGACCAACAAAGGGGAGATTTTTTTTGTGGGAGACCCAGCTCAATTATGTCAACTTTTCAGGATGGAGATGAAAGTCATATGGTTACTTGAAATATTTATTGTGTTAGTTTTCTATCTTTACATTGTATATAAAATAATATTATTTTAGGGATTGTCTTTCCATTTCAACATTTTGCAAAATAATTTTATCCTAACTTTTTTTTTGGTGAGGAAGACCAGCCGTGAGCTAACATCTGTTGCTAATCCTCCTCTTTTTGCTGAGGAAGACTGGCCCTGGGCTAACATCCGTGCCCATCTTCCTCCACTTTATATGGGACGCCGCCATGGCATGGCTGACAGGCAGTGCGTCGGCGGGTGCCTGGGATCCGAAACAGCGAACCCCGGGCTGCCAAGCACGGACTAAACCGCTGCGCCACCGTTAACATTGGCATCATCACTGAGTTGCTTTTTGAGTTACCTGTTTTTGTGAGCATATACTCTTTATTTCTGTCTAAATTAGGGGAGATCTGTTTGGAATCTGTTTTATTGGAAGATTTATGCTACACCACAAGTACTTATTTGTATAAGTGTACAGTTTTTTCTATTCTGTATGCACATGATTAAATGATTTTTTTCATAATCTCTTAAAATACTGCTTTTTAATGTGATCTTATAAAAGGCTTGTTTGTAGCAGCATCCAAAGTTTTGGAACTATGAAATCATACCTCAGGAATAATTACCAAATCTGCTAAGTTTCTTTCACTCCCACCTTTTCGTTGAAAAAAAAAAAAAGAAAAATTTGTTAGTTGCATTCTATAATCCTTCAAAATTTGCCAGTGTTTGTTTTGTTTTGTTTCTATTTAGTCAAAACTAAGTTGGAGAGGGGCTGGCCTGGTGGCGTAGTGGTTGGGTTCACGCAGTCCACTTCAGCGGCCTGGGGTTCATAGATTCAGATCCCAGGTGCAGACCTACACACCACTCATCAAGCCATGCTGTGGTGGGTGTCCCACGTATAAGGTGGAGGAAGACAGGCACGGATGTTAGCCTAGGGCCAGTCTTTCTCAGCGAAAAAGGAGGATTGGCAGTTTATGTTAGCTCAGGGCTAATCTTCCTCTCACACACACAAAAAAACTAAGTTGGAGAAACATACTGTAATATTATAGGTAAATAAGTTCTTAAATATAAGGAGCTCCCTTTTTACTGACAGGCATCTTTGGGCTAAATATAAGGATATTGGTATATATACTTTTAGTATATAATCAATTCACAGTTCATATAGATGGAGAACTTAAGCAGTTAATTTTACATAATCTAGTATATGCATTTAGCAAACTTAGTAAATCCAGTAGATGCATTTAATAAGTATAATTAAAACGAGAAGTAGGTATTTATACAACTTCTGTTTCATATTACCATCTTTTAACATCTGATTAAAATACCTCTGATATGAATTAGTATTGTTTGGACTTGGGAGACATTGTCATGTTCATAATTGATGAGAAGATCCTGGCTTTAAGGAGTATCAAGTGTTTTCTTTTTTAAAGAAATGCCTTAAAAATAGTTTGACAGATGTGGAATGTTAAGTTTTGTTTTTGTTTTAGATTGATATTTTATTTGCAAGATTAGCACTGCAGACTATTCCAGAAGACTTGGACTTAAGAGATGACAGTCTGCTTAAAAATTTAGATATAAGATGCATAAGAAGTCTTAACGGTATGTCTAAACCTACTTCCTTTTGCATAGTAGCAGTTTTTGTCAAATATGAAATAGTTTTTAACTCGAGTATGGTAATGAAGCTTTTTATAGCCATATTGTTTATCCATAGTGAGTCAGTCACATAAAATGTGCTTTACTTAATAGACTGCAAAGGGGTATCTGGTAATTTATTTTACTCATTGATATCTTGCACTGTTATTTCTTTTATTCCTGGGACGTTTAAAAACTGTCTAACATTTGTACTCTTTTGCTAGTGATTTAGGTTTCACTGTGTAACCCTAATTAATTTTGTAACCCTAATTAATTTTGATTCTGATATCTTTTGTTACGTCTTCAGCTGTTGTGTTTAAAAGGGTTACTTTTGAACACTTTTGTATTAGCATTGCTAGTTACCATGCTTTTGAAAATCAATTTTTGAAAACTTAAGTGGATCAAACCCTCCTCAGTATATCTGGACTGTAAGAAGTTTTAATTATGGGTTGAAAGTTTGAGATTAGGCAGATTACAGTTAGAGTCTGGTTTAGGGTAATGCTAATGATAGGAGATAAAAGTTTTAGACTTTTTGTCTCTATTGCATTAACATTACTGATAATACCACGTAAGTTTTTATTTAATTTGACATCAATCTCAGAAAATTTATAAGAAATAGTATCATTAAACTTTTGATGATTTAATGTTCTGTTTTTTCACTCCTATTAATCAGGTTGCAGGGTAACCGATGAAATTTTACATCTAGTACCAAACATTGACAACTTCAGGTTAACTCTGAGAGCTATCAAACTGTGGGCCAAACGTGAGTTCAGAATTTGTTGGCTAGCTTATTAAAAATGTTTAAACTTTTGTTCAACACTAACTGTTCTTTTTGCTTTTCCCTATCAACAGGCCACAACATCTATTCCAATATATTAGGTTTCCTCGGTGGTGTTTCCTGGGCTATGCTAGTAGCAAGAACTTGCCAGCTTTATCCAAATGCAATAGCATCAACTCTTGTACATAAATTTTTCTTGGTATTTTCTAAATGGTATGTGTTTAGATTATATTAAAATAAAATTGATTGTAGACACTGAAGTTTAGTCTTATTTCTATGACATTTCTGCAGCTGGTTTCAGATTTCAAATTTTAGTTCATGATGTAGCCATTTACGTAGCCTTGGGGGAGATCATGTTGTATATAAAATGGCAAATCTAAATTCCACTCCTTTTCCCTAGCTTTCCCAGGATAGTAAGGCAGATGCTATTTGTACTTCCATGTATAAACTTGCTCTCTAAATAAACTCTGAATTTTAGCTGTAATGTCTGCTAAAATCCAATGAATTGATAGGTTGGGATATCAGTTAGTTTGGATAAAACTTATATACCACCTCTTTTACTCTTTGAGTTCTTCTAAATCTATAGGCCTTTAGTTTCTTGTGATTGTTTTTTGCTTTCAGCTGCCCATTTATCTTTGATAAAATATTAAAGATGTAAAGTGTATATAAAAAGCTTTTAATAATACCTGTAAGTGCTTTAAAAATGCTATTATCATTCCTTTGAGATTAGTTGTTAACCCAGGAGAGATTTTTTTTAAGCTCCTTCATTTCAGCATGTTCACATTTGTCAACCATTATTTCTTTTAAGAAAAGTAAGATAAAAGATTATTGCCAGTTTTTAGTTGCTTTGGCCCAAAAGGTTAGGGTTCATGGTTTTTAATCAAATTGATCTTAGATCTGTCTTCCCTCCCTATTCCTGCCACTCTCTGTACTGCCTCCCTCTGAAAAAAGAGTTCTTTTCTAGTTATTTTATAAAAATTAGAGTTATTGGAGACAAGTTATAATTTAGAACTTTGCTACACTTTTCAATACACATTTTGTTATTTATGGATTTGATAGCACTTAATCATATATAATCAGGTTTGATGACATTTACTAAAGAATGTCAGAATTGTCTTTTAATGCTACACGTACATAGCAAATAATATTTTTAAGAAGCTAACCTTGATAATTAAAGATAGCAAGTGTTTTCCAGTTTTTAATCTTTTCCATAGAGGACTGAAGTAGCTAACTCAAGAACGCGTCTTGAGAGCAATGTGTTTGCGTCACAAAGTTCTATTACACATACTCGTGTTATAACCTTTAAGTCTTGAGATAGAGAAAAATTTTCCTTATCAACTTTTATAATTATTCATACTCCTTTGCCTGTAATGAGTTAACCTTTTCATCCTTACTTGTCTTTGGATGAAGCTAGTATAAAGAAGGGATTTTTGTCTTTCAAGAGGGATTTTTCCTGTTCAGGGTTGAGGTGAACACACCAGATGTGTTGAAATAGTACTTTTTAATTTAAATAGTGCTTTATCAGTTCTTTGAGAGGCAGAGAAGATGTTTGACTTCAGTCTTAGAAAGCTACCAAATGGTTCAAGTTAATTTCATGGTTAGAGGAAAAGTATTTCAAGTAGTTTAACGTCGACATTGAAATGAATGAAAGATTATATATGCCAAGAGGGCAAAATGAATGAAGAAGGATCACATTCACAAATGCTGTATGTTTAACAAGATACGTTTAGATGGTGATATCCAATAGTCTTATCAAGTGCTACAATCTTTTTAAACAGGGAATGGCCAAATCCAGTGCTATTGAAACAGCCTGAAGAATGCAATCTTAATTTGCCTGTATGGGACCCAAGGGTTAGTGTATTATTTTTTCCCCTACAAATTCACACTGTGCAATAACAAGTAAAAGTCATCTGCATAAACTTCGGGGAGACTTCCCATTCCTTTTACATATGAGTGGACATGTCCGTATTACACTTTCTTTTAGATAACTTCAACTATAATTTTCCTCGGGTGTGAGAAACATAATTATGTACGCTGTAAACTACATTTATTGTACATAGTTTATAATATCAAGTTCACTAACATTTTAATTTATATAGAACCTTGTAAGTCAAAGTTGTGTGGGCATTTGTGCTTAAAAAAAATAAAAGGATGCTAAAAATCCCTGTATTTTTTTATTTGATTTAAATATTCTGTTAAAATTGGGTTGTTGTAGCAAAATTGTTGGTTAATGTTTACCTGTGGCAGATAACTTCTAAGCAATATCACTTTAATTACTATGATGTAATTGTAAAAATTGCTTTGGATATTTCAGATTACAAAAACATGGTTGGGCTAAAGAAGAGCTTCCATTCTGCTTCTTGGGAAGTTATGACCTTTACTGCTTACTCAATTTAAATGTTAACAAACATGCACTTTATTAATTAATAAAAGAAATTTAGGTTTGAATAAGGCTTTCTAGGTTTAAAAAATTCTATTTTTCTGCATTAATTTACTATCTTACTGCAATATCAAAAATATTGTCAGTTTTAAGTTCTGTTAATTACATCAAGCTATATATTTTCAAATTTTCCAAACCTCAAGGCGTTTAATTTTGGAGCAATATCAGTTTACAATTTTCTTCCTGGAAATACGCCATTTATCATTAGTATACGGATTAAGATTAAGTTGTTGAATCATTTCATTATGGCTTAGAATAATAACCAACATGGATAATGTAGTTTTCACCAAGTGTTAGTAAGCTTATACTCCTTATAAGTTAAGGATATATTAAAAACGGTTTCCGTCTTATTTAAAATTTGTTTTACGCAGAACATATTGTAGTATGACATTTCTCAAAAGGATAATTGTGTGCGCATTCCCATTTCTGTTGTTGAAAAAAGAAAAACATCAATAGATGCCCAAGGAAAACCTCTTTTGTTGGACAGGCACACTATTTCTAGTAAGGTTGCCAAAATAGTCACGCCCATGTGATTGAAACAAATCATTAGTTTAGACCAAATCTCGGTTCTATAACGAATTCCTATAAAAACAATGTCTCTTTACATGGTTTTTCTTTCTCAACTCCAGCTATGAATGAAATAAAATTTAATCATTGGTTCAGTTTAACAAGGGGTAAAAAGTCCAAGTATCTGTTGCATATGTACTTGAAGAAACTGATTGGCTGTTGTTGTATGTAGGTAAACCCCAGTGATAGGTACCATCTTATGCCTATAATTACACCAGCATACCCACAACAGAACTCCACGTACAATGTGTCCGTTTCAACACGGATGGTCATGGTTGAGGAGTTTAAACAAGGTAAGTGTTTATCCTTATGCTCTCCTTTATACACAAGGATTTACATAACATTGTAGACCCAGTAGTCGGGTATGCAATTTAAATTGAAGGAAACATTTGCTGAAGTGGATTTTGGTGTTTACTTATTGATTGCAGTATATATTTGAGAATTGACTTGAAAAACTCAGTTTAAGTCCCTTTAGGCAATTTATTTTTGATTATATGTTGGAAGATTAATCAATATTTATAGTCGTATTCTCAGACAGGCTTTTAGGGCTGGTTTAGTGCCATACTGTTGCCATGTAAAATTTTAAATGATGCCATAGTTTGTCTCCACTGGGTGACACGAGAGATGATTTTAGGTGTCCTATACTTGGAAAGAGCTTTCAGTAGGATTGGGGCCAAACTGCCCATTATTTTGGAAGAAGCTCTCAACTTTTCTGAATCCCAGTAGTACTGTTAATTTGAAGGTGTCCCTGTTGCCGGTCTTTGAAGGAAGTAGCTGGAATAGGATTGTTTGATGTGACTGACACCAGTCAAGGAAATAGAACCAGCTGTACAACTAGCAGCTGCAAACTCAGAAGTGTAAAATTCTTTTCTGTAGTCTAAAGAGGCTCTTCGTGGGAAGATGTTGCTATCCTTTTAGAAACAGCAGGAGGAAGCGTGTTTTTAGAAAGGCAAGAAACAAAGCTTATGGGAAATTTTTCTTTCTCTGGTACTACAGTGCTTCGGTTTTTGGAAAGAGTCATTCTATGAGCATGGCATTTTAGAGTAATGGTAATTTACCAGAAACCGGCTCTCAAAAAATCTTCCACCTTTTTGAAAAGTGTGTATGTATATAAGAATCTTTATGCTCTAACGTCATAGACTAAAATTGCTATTTGATAAAATTCTAATTTTAGGATTATAGTGAATGCATGTGGTTATGTTTAAGATCTTTAGAATTCTAGATTGTTAGACTGAAGCTTGCAAACATTTTAATATGTTTTTAATTTAGGTCTTGCTATCACAGATGAAATTTTGCTGAGTAAGGCAGAGTGGTCCAAACTTTTTGAAGCTCCAAACTTCTTTCAAAAGTACAAGTATGTATTTTAAGGCATGTTGGACATGTTGCTCTCTTAAATAATGGTTTAATGGTAGCATATTTGACATCTCTTCTTGCTAGACTAATGTAGTTTTGAATTTTTCTTTAAACATCTTCTATAGAAGTTTTCTTCCTGTCACAATGGGCGTACTGTTTTTATAAACCTCTTATTTTTTCCTTGTCAAGGTAAAGTTTAGCCCCTACAGTTTTGCTGCCTGATGTAACCGAACTCCTACTACATTTGTGGCAACATCAGTTCTGTAGGCATGTGTTAGTCATCACTAAAGTCTTAATCTGTATACCTTGGCAAAGGAGTGAACTGTTAAAACCTGTAGTTAATATTCTCTATTAAGAAACTAAGTAGCCAGTTCTGGAAACTTATCATTAAGATTCTCTATAACATAGGCAAAACTAATAAAATGTCACTATATAGTCATAAAATGTTTTCAATAGTTACAGCACACGATTGGCCTACTAGTTCCCCCTAATGTTAGTAAAGCCCCTTCAAATATTTCTACAAATAATTTTCTTAGAACCTTAAGTGGGTGTAATGTTTTTTACTAATGGTTTTAATATAATCGTTTAATACCTTAGTACAGGTTAAAATCCTGAATGTGTTGGTTTTGATGAAAATTGTAAGTTATAATAAATCTTACTTTTTAAAAAAAACGGACTTGCACTTTTATTTGCCCTGAGCTGAAAACTTGCCAAAGTCCCACTTTAAATTTTTTTTCTATAACGTTTGAAACTTTCCTGGTCATTTGATCTTGTGTTGGATTGTGTTTTGTAATAATCTAAGCAAGATTGCTTTATGCTATTTCCCTAATTAAAAACAAGAATGATGACCTTCATGATGTCTCTGTGTTTTGTTTCTGTATCTTTTGCATGAAAAAGCAATAATGGAGCCAGCTTAATTGTTGTGTTCTGGGAGCACTGCGTTGTCAGTAAAAATTTAAATAGTCTAACATTGAATGCTCTTGTTTATTACTTACTATTCCCCATAAGTTGTGCTTTTCTGTTTGGTGGATAATTTTTCTTTGTGTTTTATTTTAACCAGTGTTGAGGAGGTACTTTTGAATATTTAAACTTATAAACATATATTCTCATACTTTAAAAACTACAAAATAAAAGAGTACATAACTACTTGCAAGGAGAATAATAAGGAAATTAGTCTTTTAGAAAAGTATCAGCATCTCTTAACCCCTGAGAATCAATGATGCTAGATTTGTTTTTCCTGTCTCGCTTCATTATAGGAGTAAGAGGTGGATAGAATGAAGATTTTGACAGTACCTACCCTAGTTGCTTCCTTCCCTTTAAGAAAGATTACTGTTGAAATTGAACAAACCTGTAGTGTCATTCATTTGAATAAATTTGTGTAACTAGAACTTCCAAGGTTTTTTCTTTTAAAGCTTGGTGAAATCTTTTTTCTTTTAAAACTTAAGTTGTCCTTCAATCTGTGCAAAATGGTACCTATAAGGTCTCCAATTGACTGACAAAAAGATTATAGATTACTGTCTTTACTGGATTCTCTTGAAACAATCAAATCATTTTAGCTCATCAAAAATGACTTTAAACATAATTACATATAAGGATGTAGCAACAAATAGAGAAAATTATATCAGGAGAATTTAAATTTTAGCTGTGAGTCCTGAGAAAACAGATTTGAAAACATGACAACAATGGGCTAATTTTATCTATTCCAAATTCTGTCTATATTTTTTAACTTTTCTCCCCAAATTTCCCTCTTTAAGATATCTAGTGATTACTATATTAGACGTTAGAGGTATTCACAGATTCAGATTTTCTTTTAACATATGTGAAATACCCCAAAGATTGGCTGTGCAATTGAAATTCTTAGTTTTTCCTTGAGTTAAAGTTGGTTAAGCCTTATTTGAAGTATTGCTATTTGTTATGTATAGGATTTTAAATCATGTGTAATGTAACTGCCTGCCATTCTTGGAAGGGAGGGAACCATGGAGGAAATTTCATTTGTCTTAAAAAGCAGACAAATCACCTTCCAAGAAGATATTAGTGTTCCTTGCGAAAAAGGAGTAACATTGCTTTCTGAAATTTTAAATAGTTCTAAGAAAATATTTTTCCCGTTTTTCCTTTATGATATTCAAGTTGATACTCAAGTAACTAGCAATAAAACAGATCATTATTGACATAGGAAAGGTGAATACTTATTTGACGTGTTCCATTTTACTAGGAAACAAGGAAGGAAAGATATTAGGAAAAAAGCCAGAATGTTCTTTAAGGTGTAAGATTTAATAATTTATAATTTCAAGGAGTATTTGTAGAATAATTTAGCCTTAAAATGTTTTAAAAATAGTGAACTGTAACTCTTGGTCCTCAGTTCCTTAAAGATAGAATTGTAAGGACTTGTGTCTAAGGAATAATAGATTTTTCAGTGCACATATCTGGACTATGATCAATGCAGGTAAAATATTAATGTGATGAAATGGCCAGGAAACCTACTTAAGAGAATGCTTCTTTTGGGTAAATAGTTGTTAGGTAATAATAGCAACTAAACTGTGTTCTTAGGAGTTTTTAAATAGGTTTTAATTCATTTGGAGTACATTTTTATAGTTAAATTTTTTATTAGAAATTGATAATCTTTAAATTTGGGGAAAAGTTAATCACAGTTGCATTAAGACTTCAAAGTGTCTCGTGAAGGCATTTGAGCATGTTAATCACGATAGTGACAGTGTGAAATAAGATCATGGTTTTTTTGGAACAGCAACCAAACAAATATAGTCCAAGTTTAGAAATACTTTTATTTGGTCTCTGTGCTCTGATAGGGGTCTTAGGAATTGAATACCAGTTCTGGTTTTTAAAACTTAACAAAAGTGAGTTGGAATTTTATTTTCAGTTTCGTAGGTCGATGAATCTTTGTTTTGTAAACAAATTCCTAATGGCAGTTTATATCTATTAAATTTAATTATTGTATTTTATATCTCCCACTTCAAATTTGCTTAAATGTGGCTGAGTAAAGGACATTTAACTTCAGTATAAATACTTGTTAGAGTTATTTAACTCTTTTAGCTATATTTAAACAAATGCCTTTTAGTGTAAACAATGTACAGAGTAGATACCCCCCCCAATTTCTTTTAAGTACCAAAGTTGGACTCTTAGGCTTCAGAACTTTAAACTACCAACAAAGTTATGTTCAAATGGATTGTGTATTTTGCTTTCATAAACAGAGAACATTATACATCATTTGAACTTTTGTTGACGACTCAGGTGGTCTCAGGAATATCCATTTTAGTAGTGTCGTAAAGGAGTGATTTAGAGACTGAGGGAGTTTTGTCACTACACTAGGTGAACCCAGACAACTTTGCTTTTTTTTTTTAAATTTTTGTGCGCATGCTTGCTTTTTATACTGTTGTCTCTTGTTATGTTAAACTTTTGTCAGAAAGCTCTTCTCCCATCTCCCTTTCTTTTCTTTTTTGGAAGTCTTGCCCATTTTTAATCTTCCAGAGAACTGGAAATCAGATTACTGAGCTTGTTAGGAGTTTGTTTAAGAGCATTTAGGACTCTTTGAGAGTGAGTTTCTCTATACGTAAAATGCATGAGCTTTTAGTGCTTTTATGTGACTTTATTGCGTTTTATTTATTGGACCATCTGTGTGTGTTCTGTATATTTGGTTGCTCCAAATAATGCTGAACAAATTAAACTGGTGAAGGAAGTACTGGTCTGTATGGATCTGGACTGCATATTCATTAGTATCTCGGTCTACTGGTTTCATATTTATATATATTATCAAGTTTATAAATACTTGAAGTTAACTCACTTGAACTTCGCACTTCCTCTGCCAGTGAGACAGGTGTTATCCCATTTTACAGATGATGTGCACAAGTCTTAGACCTGGGTTACATAGCTATGAAGAATCAGAACTGTTTTTCAAATACTTTGTGAGCATAAATAATAATCAAAAGGACTCTTCTAAAAGGGAGTATGGTTAAAAAATGCTTAAACTTGCCAAAATCTTCAATATCCCTCTCCTAAATGTCCTTTTTTCTTTCTGTTTGGCTAATTTGAACTAGGGTTGGTAGTATTTTTCTGGGTCTAGGTCAGACATTTGATTTTTAGCCAGAAACCTCATTTGTAAAATGTGAAAGATAACATCATAAAGGTTTCAGCCTTTAACAGAGTAAAGTAATTTTAAATTTTTGGTCATACTGTGACTTTCCCAAACTAGTATCTGTACTAACTAATGATGTCAGTTTGCTTTTTGAGTTCAAGTTTCTGGTGAGAAGTTTGGCTTCCAGTACCTCTAAAATGGATACTGTAGAAGTGTATAATGTATTGGACTTTTTTAGTCTTATGAAATTGAATCATGTGAATTATACTTTAGTTGTAAATAGTTTGTTTTTAAAAGACTTAAAGTAGATATTTGGTCATGATGGTATTTTCTGAAATGAAAATTTGCCTTTTCTCTAATTTGAATGGAATTGGATTCCACATAGAAATCAGATTTCTTTATTGCATCTCCCAAGTGATGTCTGCTTCTTTGTTATAAAAGTTTATACTGTTCCTTGAAAAAAATCGTGAGGCCTAACCTCAGTATTCACTTTAGTTTTCGCTACTTTTTAATTTGAATTAAAAAGCATGATGTGTTTGATAATGTTTTTGAAGTTACTCATGTAATATGTATATTTAGTTCTGTTTTTGTGGTCAAAGGCTTGTTACTTTATTTCTAGTAAAAATTTTTGTTTTAGGAAATTATATTTACTGAGCAGCTCTTTAATTTTGTGGATAAAGCACTCCACCGGAGTTATTGAACCAAATTATCAGTTAAGGTTTATTCAGCGTTCTTGAATTAAGCTGCTTTGTAGGTAGTTATTCATAAAATCACAATCTTTTTCAGAAGAATTAAACTGGCCAGTAGTTAAAAACTGTGGAATTTAGCTTTTATGATTTTATGTGCATATGAAAATTGCAGTTCCCCTTTGCTCAGTTGATGCTGATCTATAACTGTCACAAAGCTTTTTACATTATGGTATTAATATCCAGCACAAAACACTTAAATAAAATAAATAGCATGTTGTCTTTATCTTCAAAGGCATTATATTGTACTTCTAGCAAGTGCACCAACAGAAAAACAACGCCTAGAATGGTGAGTATAAGATTAGACTTTACAGAAAAAACAAACTTAAAAATGAATCAGGCAGACACAGAACACAGTAGGAGATGAGAGGAAGTTTTAAAAGTATCCAGTTTGGTTTTATTTAAATAAATGGAGCTTTACTACTTGTAATGGAAGTATAGGAATTTTGGGATCCATATATATAACTTTTTTTTTGTTTGCCTTACAGAGCTCCATGTATCATTTCTTAACTGTATGTTTAAAGTGCTTTGGTTTAGCTAACTGATTTTTTTTCTTTAAATACTTGTGAGGATGTCTTTTGGAACCTTCCTAGTTTGAAATGACTTGATTCTCTTCTCCTTCAGTTTTTCTTCAATATTTTTGGCATATTGAACTGCCCTCATGTATGTTTAAGTATGATCTTCATATTACTGCTATACATAGACATATTTGATTTTGTGCATTTTATTTTATTTTTAAAATTAACCAGAATTTTCATTAATACTAAGTGACATTTGTTCAGGGTGGGCTTGGTGGAATCAAAAATCCGAATCCTGGTTGGAAGTTTGGAGAAGAATGAATTTATTACACTGGCTCATGTGAATCCCCAGTCATTTCCAGCACCCAAAGAAAATCCTGACAAGTAAGCAATCTTCTAATTTAATCTAGTTTCTTCTTTCCCTTTTCAACTGTTACTCATAGAAGCTTTTATAGGCAATTTTTAATAACTAGAGTCACTATGCTATTGATTACATATGGCTCAAAACCCATTTGAGATTTATAGTTTAGGGTTTCCTGATCACAAATATTGAAGAGAAAGACTATTGAGAAAAATGACCACTGAAATAGTTTTTTCTGTTAATAGTCGGTAATGTTGTGGTTCCTATGAACTAATTAGAGTTCAAATTCTGCAGATCTCCCCTTTGGCATTTCTTCTTAAAATTCCTTTTTTCTCCTCTGTTTAGTACAGTGGTTGTCAGAATAGCTGCTGTATCAAACATCGGTCTTTGCTTTTTATCTTAATTTTGTAAAAAAGAGAGCATAGCTTTGGTTTGACCTTGCAAAAATATGATTTGTGATAGATTCTGGAATGCAGAAGATATATTGAAAGCAGGCTCACTTTCTCCTTTAAAGGGTCTTTATAGGTCAATTTCTAGTTTGATCGTTGCTGTGTTATTACTTATATGAGATTCTACTTTGGCAATACTTCGTTGCATTTGGAGGATGAGGGGAGTTTTAGTAATAAGCTTTAAAAACAAAGTAGTATTGGAGCTAGCCCGGTGGTGTAGTGGTTAAGTTCAGCACACTCTGCTTCAGTGGCCTGGGTTTGTGGGTTCTGATCCCGGGCGTAGACCTATGGCACACATCAAGCCTTACTTACTATGGCAGTGACCCACATATGAAATAGAGGAAGATGGGTATAAATGTTAGCTCAGGGCCAATCTTCCTCACCAAAAAAACAAAACACAAAACACTAAAAAAGCAGCAAAGTAGCATTAAGGAAAGATTGAAAAATATAAGTGAATGGATCATTTAAGATGGTCCTATAATAGAATAACTGTTCTGATTGTTTATATAAATTATTTCCTTTTGCAGTCATGTAAGAGTTACTTGAGCTTTTTACAATTTTTGTTGCTGTAATCTTAATTATTAAAAGACACTGAATTATTGGGGCCGGCTGGTGGCGTAGCAGTTAAGTTCGCGCTTTGGCAGCCCAGGGTTTGCAAGTTCGGATCCCGGGTGGCAGCCGATGCACTGCTTGTCAGCCATGCCATGGCGGCATTCCATGTAAAGTAGAGGAAGATGGGCACGGATGTTAGCCCAGGGCCAGTCTTCCTCAGCAAAAGGAGGAGGATTGGCGACGGATGTTAGCTCAGGGCTGGTCTTCCTCACACACACAAAAAAAGACTGAATTATTAAAAAGACTGTATGATCCATTCAGGAGATATATCATTAAATGTTGAGAAGTAGCCTTTGCTCCTGTTATGCTGTAACCAAATTTCTGTTCATGTGGCCTTTTCAGTTGAGTTTTACAAGTTTAAGGAATATTAAGTTCTAGTTAAATTTTTGTATCTAGCATATTCCTTTTTGTTTCAGACTTTTCTAAAATGTATTACTCCTTTTCCTTCGTTAGTTTGAACATAATTTTTCTTTGTTTGCAGTCCCTTTCGTACTTTAGGATCATCATTAAGAACATTGGCTGTCAGTACATAGATAATAAGAGTATATTTGTTCTAGAACTCTGATTCTTTATGTAGTAATAGGAAAGTAGAGGACGGGTATTAGGGGAGGACTTTGATTTTTCATGGAGTTTGGGTTTAGAACTTAGTTTGCTTATACATTTGTATTCCAAGTTTTTCCATATACCTCAGGTTGTCAACCACTTTGATAACTGTATTTTCATGAACTCCTGAGAAACTATAGTAATACTCTTCTTACTTTGCAGGGAAGAATTTCGCACGATGTGGGTGATTGGGTTAGTGTTTAAAAAAACAGAAAACTCTGAAAATCTCAGTGTTGATCTCACCTATGATATTCAGTCTTTCACAGATACAGGTATATTTCTACTTGGATAATCAAAACATGTATTTGCATATTTGAATTTGTCTTTATGTATGCCATAGTGATATTTGTAATAACTGTTAAAATTACTAGGAAAAACTGAACAATGATCATCAAAATAATCTTAATGTTTTTGGATTAGCTGTTAGCTTTGGTAATGTCTAATATATAAATGATTTCTTTTCCATTGTGGTAGACTTAAGTAGAACCATTTAAAATCTGATTTGTCCACAATTAGTTATGAAATTAGAAACCACCTGAATATTTGATTGTCTGAAAGACTGAGTGTGTGTCTTACTGCCTTAATAACTTTGAACCTTAGAAATTTATGAAGCTAAACTTCGAGTGACTTTAGGAAATTTACCTTTATGTCTAATATAGACTTAATTTATGTGCAGCGAGTAGGATGATTAGAGCTACATTTCAGATTGACCTATACCCCGAGATAAGGTAGTCTGGTTTAACTAAGGACCAAATGGTGGATGTAGTTGACAGAAGCTAAGGCTGCATATAGATGCACAGCTTTTCAAGGGAATGGTGAATATGCATAGGGACAATGATGAATGTGCATCTTCTTTAGGGACTAATTCTTTTTTCTTTCAAACATGTCTCCTTTTTCCCTCCATTTCAAAAAAATTTAGTGTGTGTTGTTTTCACCTGTCCACAGTAAGGATTTTTCCCCTAAGGACATTTCAGATTTAACATTAAAATTTTTTTACCTCCTTGGAGAAGGAGAGACAAAAATGTGTACACTTTTTTAAAAAGTCAGTATCATACACTACCTGTAAAGGAGAAATAAAAGGAAAAGAAATGTATTTCAGTATGTAAATGCTCAGGTACAATGACTAGAAGACATGCTTAAAAGTAGTCAGGTGGTTGTACCTATATGTAGAATCTCTAGCAGTGTGACATCTGTGAATTCCTACTGATATAGCTGTTATCTTTGTGATTCAGAGACTATTAGCATCATTGCCGTTGGTGACATGATGAAAGTTAAAGTTTCAAATAAGGGGCTGGCCTGGTGGCGTAGCAGTTAATTTCGCACGCTCTGCTTCTGGTGGCCCAGGGTTCGCAGGTTCGTACCCTGGGTGTGGACCGACGCACTGCTTGTCAAGCCATGCTGTGATGGTGTCCCATATAAAGTAGAGGAAGATGGGCATGGATGTTAGCCCAGGGATAGTTTTCCTCACACACACAAAAAAGAAATCCCCCCCCCCCCAAAATAAAGTTTCAAATAAAACAAAAGGTGATCTTTTGATAATAATGGTAGTTGCATTCCTGGAAAATTCAGATGAAAAATACTTGATGTTTTTGTGTAAAATTGAGTTGAGTTCCTGGTTCATATAATTGATAAAGAGGATTTTCATCTTTAGGAATCTAAGTGGGACATGGTACAATTCTTCATTGTGAGGAACTGTCCACATTGAAGGATATTTAGTGTTCTAACAAGTAGTAACCCTTAATCCTTGTGACAACAAGACCTCTCATACAGATTTTTTAGGATGTGATTTGGAGGATGATAACTCTACCTGCTGAATACTACAGAAGTGGTTTTTTCCAAAGTAAAAATTCTGATGTCAACTTAAACTATTTATAAACTAACAAATCATGTAGAAATACTTGAATTGGAAAATTTGTTTTGTACATTGCTTCCAAGTTGAGCTGTTTATCAAAGATTGTTCTAATGAGCCATCAAGATTTTCAAGGAACTTTTAGGTATTTTGGAAAGGAGATATTTAGTTCTCCTGTATCTTGAAACATTTTAATGGAATACTTTGTGGGATTTTCTAATAAAACAAATTTATCATGCTCAGAACTCAAATTCTTACCCCTGATCTCCTCCAACTTCTCTTCAAATCTTTTTTATCTCAGCTGTTGGCCGCTATATCCTTGTAGTTGTTCAAGCTAGAAATCTTGGAGTCCTTGATTCTTTTTTTTTTTCTATACTTGATATTAATCCATTATAAAGTCTTTTTGCCTCTACTTTCAGAATACATTGAGATCCCTGCTACTTACTGCTATTTCTACTGCTGTCACCCTAGTCCAAGCCACTTATCACTGCTCTGTTGGATTACTGCCATTGCTATAGTTTCCCTGCTTTGCCCTTGCCCACCTTCATCTGTTCTCGGTCAGCATCCAAAATGATATAAACCAAATCATGTCTAGCCTGCTTAAAACCTATTATGGCTCCCCATCTCACTCGGAATAAAAGTCCAAGTCCTTACTCTGGTTTGCAGTCTTTTACCTGATCTGGCCTTCTTATGTCTCTGACCTCATTTTCTATTATAAGTTCAGAATCCCTCATCCATATGTTTTGGGGACAGAAAGGTAATAAAGTTAGTAAGTAATATTCCCAGTGGGGCCTGCAGCAGCATTCGGTAGTCAAAGACAGTAACATTTCTACAGAGAACTGTTTGATACTCACATTAAAGCAAAGATAGAGACCAAATAGCCACAAATAGTTCAGATCAGGGTTTGTCGCCAGATGAGTTTTGGTGCCAATTTTAGGACAAACAACTGTGTTGGGAGCTTTTGGGATTTTAGAATTACTGATAAGGGATTATGGATCTCTACTTTCCCTCTTTCCCAGTGGCCTTTTTGTTGTTCCTCAAACATTCCAGGCTTGCTGTTGGCTCAGGACATTTTGTCCTTGATGTTTGCTCTTCCTGGAATGCTATTCCACCAGGTACTGTCAGCTCGCTTCCTCACTTTCATTTAAGTCTCCACTCAAATGTAATCGTATTTTCCAGACTGAGCTTCCTATCGTCTTCCCTACTCAATTTTTCTCCATAGCACTTACCCATCTGATATGAAATATATTTTAGTTAATTTTTTTTCTGTTTATATTGTCCCTATTAGAATGTAGACTTTGTGAAATTCTTTTGGTCTCTTATTCCCTGCTTTGTCTCCCATGTCTAGAACAGTGTGGTACAGTATAGGTGCTCAATAAATATTTGGTGTATGATGGAGTGAATGAATTTTTCTGTTTTGGGACCCTCTGGAACTAAATTATTTGGCTTTATTTCTAGCATTTTCTTTCTGTTCCTGTGACCTCTGTTATTTGAGTTATTTCTATAATAGAAATTTTGTTATTACTTGTCTTAAAATTTTATCTTGCAGATTCTTGAAAAGGTAACTTTAGGTATAGTTTAATAAGTTTGACTTTTGTTGCATTTGTTACATACTTGGGCTAGAATTTTAAATTATATGGGTAGCATAAAATGATACGGGTTTAAGAAACCCTTTTTCTCTAATTCCACCGTTTCTTAAAGAGTTACTCTTTAAAGTTATTACTTTAAGAGTTACTACACTGGAAGAGATAATATACTTTGCACTTTTATTCATTATGTACACCTTGTGGCAAAAGAGACTTGAGCGTTTGCTCAGGCAATGAATTATGTCAGATTAGAGATGAGTTTTGACCTGATAATTTTACCGATATGCAGTATTGATGGAAAAAGGATCCCTGTTTAGAATAGCTTCTCCTGAGTGAGTTTGATTGCCTTTATTAAAATGTTTCTATTTCTTGTAACAATTTCCTAATTGTGTAGTTTATAGGCAAGCAATAAACAGCAAGATGTTTGAGGTGGACATGAAAATCGCTGCAATGCATGTAAAAAGAAAGCAACTCCATCAACTACTACCTAATCATGTGCTTCAGAAAAGGAAAAAGGTAAATTTAGAAAGTACTTACAAAAGTATTACTAACATGATGTTTTATGCATCCAGCCTATCAATATTTCAAAATTTACTCAGTTAATGTCATACTTGAAATAGATCACAGCATTTAGAAAATCTGTTACGTGGAGCAGTTCCATGTTGTGAAACCTCGCTCCTGATCAGTTTTCTTGCACACACTTGCTTCAGAAAGATTAGTGGTGATGCTTCGTATCCTTAGTTTACATATACTTGTATTCTCTTCTCAGGATCTTATTCCTACCGTTTAGTATCGCACTTCAATGTCTAATTTCCTTTCCTTTAAAAAGTAAACAAAATTTAATTAGGTAGTAAGTGGATAAAGTAAATTGTAAAGTAAATTGTGTGACTTTTTTACGAAAATGGCTTTATCTTGGTAAGAATTATACATGTATATTATTTAAAAATTAAAAGTTATTGAGTGTAAATATCACTAACGGGTGAGCAGAGTTAATATTTTGTAGTATGTTGTTCTGCTAGCGCTTCCTGGATAACTTGAGCCGTGTTTGTTTTGTTGTTTTTTTGTGAGGAAGACCAGCCCTGAGCTAACATCCGTTGCTAATCCTCCTCTTTTTGCTGAGGAAGACTGGCCCTGGGCTAACATCCGTGCCCATCTTCCTCCACTTTATATGGGACGCCGCCACGGCATGGCTGACAGGCAGTGCGTCGGCGGGTGCCTGGGATCCGAACCAGTGAACCCCGGGCTGCCAAGCGCGGACTAAACCGCTGCGCCACCGGGCGGCCCCTGAGCCATGTTTTTTTATGTGGACATATTACAGAGGACATTTCATGCGGAGATAACAATTACATTTTTACTTTAAGTGGTTTCAAAAATAGATGGCTTGTTCCTATAATGGAATTCTTATACAGAGCAGTGAAAATAAATGAGTTAGAGCCATATATATTAATACGTTCAGTTAAAAAGGTACAGATGCATATGTACCATTTGATACTTTAATATACAATTTACAAGTTTAAAAACTGTGAAACAATCTGTTATTTAAGAGAGAATATGAAATAAAAGTGTATGTTAGGGAGTGATATCCACCGCATTTGGCGTGACGGTTGATTTTCTTTCTGGGGCTGGCATTAGGAAGAGAGGAGTGAAATTAATACACCGAGGGCTTCAGCTTTATAATGTTTTGTTTTTTAAGACATGGAACATATTATAGTACAAAAGCCATGTAAGTCAAGGGCGAGGACTTTGGAGTAGACTACCTGGTTCAATTTCAGGTTCCACTGCTTCCGCGCTGTGAGACTTGGGCAGGTTACATAACAAACATGGTGTTCTTGGTTTGCCTCATCTCTGAAATGGGGATAATATTTTTACCTACCTCATTAAGTATTTTGTGAGGATTAAATGAGGCAATTACTTCTAAAAGTTGGTTTAGACTAGTACCTGGCACATAGTAAATACTTGTGTTTGTTTCTGCTGTTATCACCATCATCATCATTCATAACTTGGGGGTTAGGTACTTGGTTTCTTTTTGGCCTAAAATGCAATTTTTAAAAGCATGTTTCATTTTTAAAAATAATGTATTACGTTAAAGCCTTTGTATGGCTTAACTTGTTATTCTCTTCTCAACCTAATGGTTTTATGAGTTAACTAAATAATCTGGAAAGTGACAAAAATGTACTATTATTTACTAGCAATTTTATTTATTTGTCGTAAAATGTACTTAACATAAAATTTACCATCCAGTAGTTTTATTTTTATACTAAAGTGTCAAGTCATACATTTGTCTTCTAATTGTCCCTTGGTGTTAAATTATTAATGGTTTAAGCAACCATATTTAAATATGTGTTTATCACATATAAAAATATATAAACATTGTATGTGTTTTCAGAAGCAAATGTAAATAGATTGCTATGTTCTCTAACACTTATCAATTTCTGTTTTATTAAAACAGCTATTTATAACTGAGGTGATTCGAATTTCCAGAACCCTTGATTCAGATTACCCTTTAAAACTATTTACTTGGCAATATTGATATTTGGGACAATTAGCATATAGTTGAAGTAAATTCTATTTTTATTCTATTTCTTAAGGTAGTATCTATCTAGATATAATCTGCTAGAATATAAAAGGAATCATTAATGATCAGAAATTTATTGTTTAGTCTCAAAATTTTATTTACCAAATAAAGTTTAACTATTATCTCATCACCTAGTAATAGCTATTCTTAACATTTTAGTTTCTTTCTTCTACAGACTCTTCCCTGCACATATCTAACCACATATAATGTGTATTTTTAAAAGGTTTTTGATGATACTTCCCTTTTCGTGACCTGCTTTTTTGGGTGCTTACTATTTTGTGACAGTCTATCCAATTTCATTACATTACAAATTCTAAGTGACTGTGTAGTATTTCTTTGTATGGCTGTAGTTTGATTAAATCTGTCTATTTGATATCATTTAGATTATTTCCAAGTTTCCACTAGTAAGATAACACTTTTTGCTTTTATAAGTAACAGGTGTCTGGAAATCTAGATCCGTGAATCTTTTCTTAGGACACATTTATTAATAGCTTCCTTTTTATTAACTGCTATTTGCAAAGCACTAAACCAGTGTTTTTCTATATTTAGTAATACAGCAACCTGTAGGTATTATTTCTTATAGAAGAAACAGAGTGGTTAAACAACTTGCCCAAAGTGATGTAGTGTGAGATGTGAATTGGATCTAAGTCTGAATGCAAAGTATGTGTGTTTCTTTCTTTCTGTAGTATGTTCTGTCTTTATCTTTTATTAGAAAGTTTTTATAGGATATTTATGAGTTTTTGGCATTGAAGTCTCTTGTGCCAAACTTAATACAGGTACAGAGGCAAAGCAAAGCAGCTTAATGCTGTTTTGTGTTCAGACCAACTAGTTAAAAACCTTTATGTTGACAGATTATCCCCAGCAGTGGCCTGTTAATCTCACAGGTGTTTGATCACCTGGTCGGGCAGGTAACCATGTAGGAGTGAGTATAATTTACTTAGTGAACAAATCCTTGTCTGGTAGAGAGTGAGATTGGTAGCATTTTTGCATAAGAAGGATGCTCATTTAGAATTTGTTTCACAGCTGACTTCATAAGCAGGTGGCATTACTTTCCCCTCTCTCTTCCTCATCTCCCTTCTGCCAAATCTCATCTTCCCCGTTTGATCAGTACTGATTTGTATATACAAGTGGTGTCTCTATAGTGCTAAATCAAAGATTAGAATATCTTATCGTTTGGGGAACTGGAGAGCACACACACAAGGAGTATGAGTTTTTGTCAAAAATGCAAATTATTTCCATTAAAATGTTTCTATAGGTAAGTGAACACAGGCTAAAAAAGTATTCTGGAAAAAAAAAAGCTGAAGAAACCAGTTTGGTATTATAATAGCATTGATTGCAGAAACAGAAACTGTCACTTTAGAAACCAGCTTTCATCCCATAGAACCATTCATAGTTTTTTTAGCTTCATTTTGGTTTTCCTACATTAAGTAACTGTTTATGAGTGCTTGGATTTTTAAGAAGCAGATCCAGCATTAGGATTTATATGTGGATTAGGTTTAGTTTTCAGAAAATTATTTCTGCTTTTGTTTTCACAGGATAATTTACACTATTAAATGTCCCATGTTAAAATCCTAAGTTGCAGTTAGAGCGCTAGAAACCTCTTGCTTTTGAGAGAGGCTCATTTCTTTATAAATAGGAGTGACACTAAATTGTACGTACTTCATAATTTTTTTGAAATTCCACAATTTTTATGTTCATTGTAGAATAATTAAAAATCTATAAAGAGACAATTCTAATCCCACTAGCCAGAGATATGCATTGTTAATGTCGTGTTTATCATTAAAAGACTTTTTTCATAACGTGTGTGTGTATTTATAGTCCTCCTCACATTTAAGATCCATGTGTTTTCATATCACAGTGCTTTTAGATTTGCAATATGTCTTAGAGTCACTGTGTATGTGTAATGTAGCGTTCCTTTCTCCTTTTTTTCCCCACAAAAGAACTATAGTTAGAAGGCCTCTTAAAGTCAGGAAAGTATGTCTCTCCCAAATCTTCGCCTTTTATAGGCAGTATGATACTTCTGATTTTCATAGGCTTATTGATTTGTACTTTTTAGTAGAAATCATTTATCAGTCAAGTAAAAGATGTTCGTGTTTCAAAGATCTGGGTAAAATAAAGATATATTTGATTAAATATTTTGTTAATTACAGCATTCAACAGAAGGTGTCAGATTGACACCTCTAAATGACAGCAGCCTCGACTTGTCTATGGACAGTGATAACAGCATGTCTGTGCCTTCACCTACTAGTGCTATGAAGACCAGTCCATTGAACAGTTCTGGCAGCTCTCAGGGGTAAGGAAAGAGGGAACGGAAGTGGAATGGCCGTTTACTAAACAGATATATTCTCTTGTTGAAGTCGTCTATTTAGAATATTCTTTTTCCATTTTGTAATTTTTAAAAAAATATCAATTTAACTCTTAGTTTGGCGGAAAGTAATTTTTATTTTTGTCCTACTGTGTCATACTTACATTCTCTTTTGGGGACAGATATGTCTTGATTCAGATATAAATTAATGTTAGTGCTGTAACTCCTCCAGTTGCGTATTCTGAGACGCCTGTTCCCTACAGAGAACTGTATGGTGTGCTGAGGGGAAGAGGGACAGAATCACCTTTCTGCCCTGGGGTTGCTACACCTGTGTAGCAGGGGAACACATCTATGAAAATGTTAGGGATCTTCTAAAGAAGATGAAGGTCTGTGTGGTCTGGTTTTAGTTTTGGTAGTGCTGTCGAGTCGATTCCGACTCCTGATGACCCTTTGTACAGCAGAGCAGAACCTTGCCTGATCTTTTTGTGCCCTCCTCTGATCTTACAGGTTTTATTGAGAAGTAACTTTCTTGAAGAATTAAGTGTCTCTTTAAAAACGTTTAAAGCAGCTAAACGTTTTTATTATGAAAGAAATACATGGCTATGGTGGCAAAAGTTAGAACACAAAAGGCCATATTTATATTTAACGTCTATAAATCTTTACAGTATATCCTTTCAGAATTTTTTTTTAAATGGATATACTACCATATTTCAAAGGGAGCTATTTATGGTAGACTTCTAGGGTACTGCT
The DNA here is from genome assembly GCA_031878705.1 of Tapirus indicus. NCBI lineage: Eukaryota > Metazoa > Chordata > Mammalia > Perissodactyla > Tapiridae > Tapirus > Tapirus indicus. The sequence continues at coordinate 99,506,108 of CM062923.1, read as the reverse complement.
AATGTTGGAAATTGTGATGGTTGTACCGATCACTGTGTTAATTATTGAGTTGACACTGAAAACTCAAGCACTTTTATGAATGTACTATTTCAGTTTTTAAAAAAGCAGTTTTAAAAATTGGATTGTTGGTTAAAGTCTAACCACTGGTGAAGGTGCACGTTGAGATGATTCTTTGGATGAGTATGAAATAGAAAATGCCAAGGTGCAGAGTGTGGGTTCAGTTTTCTTCTATTGGACTTTGAATGTGTGATGTGTTTTTCGGCTAATCATGCATCATCTGAAGACATCAGGCATGAACATGGCCTCTAAATCTTGTAGTTTTAAAACAATTCCCCATTTGTAGAGTGTTAACTCCAGATTTTTATTTTTAATGTTTTTTTTTTGAGTGAAGAAGTAGAAATTTTAATAGGAATTTTAGGATTTGTAAAAATCTTTGTGTACTTTGAGTTTATGCACATGTATGTAAAATAGGTGTGCATACTAAGTAATTTCAGAAGTTTAATATTAGTTTCTTGAAGTAATATTAACTTCTGTAAATAAGACTTCTGGATTTTAAGTTTATGATTGTGTATTTGCTCAACAAATACTATTTATTATGTACTAGTCACTTTGCTAGCTATTTCAGGTTTTCTCTTGCTTCTGTGGTTGTTCTCTGGCTGACTCTCTTTTTCTGTTTAATCATTAGATGTTTGTGCTCTTGAGGCGTTTCTTCTCAGTCTTTTATCCCATCTTTGAACTCTCCCTGGGGGTGTGGTAACACCTGCTCTGTTGACTTCATTTACTTCCATGTCCCAGTGAACTCCAAAGCTTGAATAAGCTGACTGATCTATGGTTGCATGAGAATGTCACGTAGCACCAAAAATCTAAATTCTCTAGTGTTGCCCACCTTGTCATGGCATCATCATTCAACAGTTGCAGTGTGTGAACCATAGCTGAGGGAGAAAAAGTAACCACAGAGGATTTTCTGCTTTTGTTTTTCTTTCAGGAGGTAATAAAAACGAGATTATTTAAATGCAAATGTATAGGATTTAAAACAGAAAAGTTGAAGAGATAGGAGAGAGAGTAAGGGAGGGATGATTTGAGTTTCCTCAGATGACAGGAGGGAAGGAGGGATTGGGGTTTGAGAGCCTTTGTTGTTTATCTGGGCCACTGTGGATGGGCTTTTAGGGTTTCATGAACCCTTAGATTTTGTGTGCTAAAACTTTTTCTATTTCTCAGACCATTTTCTTGTTAATAGTTTTTTTTTTTTTTTTTTTGCAAGGAAGACCAGCCCTGAGCTAACATCCACTGCCGGTCCTCCTCTTTTTGCTGAGGAAGACTGGCCCTGGGCTAACATCCGTTCCCATCTTCCTCTACTTTACATGGGACGCCGCCACGGCATGGCTGACAAGCAGTGCGTCGGCGGGCGCCCGGGATCCGAACCGGCGAACCCCGGGCTGCCAAGCGCGAACTTAACCACTGCGCCACCGGGCAGCCCCTTGTTAATAGTTTTTATAGGATTTTCTTATATCCCCAATCAGATAAGAACAGGGTTTTTAGAACTGTTCTGTTTAATGTGAGTAGCCACTAGCCACATGTGGCAGTTTAAATTTACTTAATAAAATTGAACATAGAGTTTTTCACTAGCCATGTTTCAAATGCGATGTAGCTATATATCTGTAGAGTGGCTACTGTATTGGATAGCACAGATATATAGGACGTTGTTACAGAAAGTTCTGTTGGACAGCACTGCTTTAGATTGTTTATATGCTTTTGATTGTTGGTTACATTTTATCAAATAAAGTCAGTTACTGATGTATATGTATGAGAGGTAAAACTGAAGAATCATTTACTTTAGAAAATAACTTCTGCACATATTAAATTTTGTTATTGAATTTTATTTTATTCTGCTTTTTTACTTTTTTTTTTTTTAGCAGAAACAGTCCTGCTCCAGCTGTAACAGCAGCATCTGTGACCAACATACAGGCTACTGAAGTTTCTGTGCCACAAGTAAATTCCAATGAAAGCTCAGGGGGTAAGGAGATTGGTTTGACAGGTTTGGGAATACTTACATTATATTTGGTTTTAGCCTTCGTTTTGAAAGAGGGCTTTATTTGTCGATAAAGTAGTTTGAATTCTGTTTTCTTGATGCCATTTTATTATTTGTATGTAAAATTACCAATGAAATAAAATTCAGAGACGTAAAGCTTTACTTATAACTTGATGATATGATTTATTTTAATTTTTATGTATTCGTATACTTACTACTTAGGTACATCGAGTGAAAGCATTCCTCAAACTGCCACACAACCAGCCATTTCACCACCACCAAAGCCTACGGTCTCCAGAGTTGTTTCTTCAACACGTCTGGTAAATCCACCACCTAGACCTTCAGGAAATGCAGCAACAAAAATACCTAATCCTATAGTAGGAGTCAAGAGGACATCCTCACCTCATAAAGAAGAGAGTCCCAAGAAAACCAAAACAGAAGAGGTATCTATATATTAATCATGGGAATACCAGCTTGCATATTTTAAAGTCCAGTGGAACAACCTTTTGTTAGCCAAAGTTGAGAAGGAGCGAGGAGGAAAGCTTTTAGAAACTTTTCAGGTAGTGCTTTAGTGCCATAGCTTCTTTTCACCATTCCTGCCCTTCCCAGTAACTACCTGTTCCATAAAGCTGTGCCTCTCGTATACACTTTTATAGCATGTCTAGTCTGTAACACAATTTAGCATGCACTTACATATCTTAATTTATTATTCTCTCATAAAGATATCTTTATGTGTACTGATTATTTGATAGCCCCTTTGGACACAGTTTTTTGCTTCTAAATGGAGCAAATGGAGTTGACCTAAATGGAGTTTCAGAGTTCCTGCACTGTATTTGGTATTTTACAGGGTCACTGAATATGAGAGGTTCTCAGGGAATTCTTATTTAATGACTGACCCAAGTTGCAAAGCCAGATTAATTTTGGTACCTTGAGTGATTATTTCTTCCAACCCTTCAGGAAATTTTCTAGCAGTACTTTCACTTTTTATAGTGGCTAATATACCTTGTCAAAGTCTTAAATAGTTTCAGGAAGACCATTAAAAGTGTACATTGATTTTAGTGTGTGTCTTAAAATAGCAGTAGCCTTGTTTCACAATTTCATTGCTCCCTGGAATCACTCTCATGCTGTTTTCCTGTTAGTGAGACATTCACCATTGCCCCAGAGATGACAGTCCCAAACCACCAATTTCATTGTGATTTTTGGCCAATAATTTGTTATTTAGGAACTTACTATGCCAAAGTTTATTTAGAATGGGAAAAAAAATCTAGGTTTCTCATGGAATGTTTTGATCTGCAATGGTGAAAAATTATTGTCTCTGTAAGTGTTCTATTCCCTAGCTTATTCCAAAGCTTTTTGTTTTAAATTTTTTGGAAATAGTCACTTAACTAAATATGAATAATTTCATGAATTTTGTCACTCTGTTGATGCTAAATGAGAATGAAAAATGGGTTTAGTATATCCTATCTGACAAGATGTATTCTTGAATCCTATCTGTGTCTGGGTAATTCTCTCTTAAGGCAGTGATTTTCAAACTCAGTTGCACATGAGAATTAATTTTTCAGGTTTGTTTGTTTGGAGGAGGCCCTAAAATCTCTATTAAAAAACAAACAGATACACTGAATAAGAGACTATCCGGGAGTTAGTCCTGGGGATCTTTTATCAAAAGCCCCATTGCTACATGATTCTGTTAGGCAGCAATCTACAAATGTACTAGTTTTGGTGTAATTCCACATTCTGTCTATTGATACTTGTTTGGAGTTGTCAGAGTGTTTCAGAATTCACATTTCTTTTTGCCTCAGTAAAGTATGTGTAAGGGTAACTCTAGATAACTATCATTCCGTTTCCTTGATGTTAATGGTTTAATTCCTTAATGGCTCTCTCAGAGCTTTGGCTAAATATGTATGAGCACACTGTTTGTAATTTTGTTTGCTTAACCTTGGTAGAAAACACTCATGTTTCCTGTCTAGTTTAGAGAGGCAATAGAAATACAGAATTTTTTAACTTAGTACAGAAAATTTAAAATATATGCACAAGTAAAGAGAATCATTTCGTGTACCCATGTACCCATCATGCAGCTTCAGGTATAATGAACTCGGCCAATCCCTATACCCTGAATTCTTTCAGCCTTTTCCATTTCCCATTATACTTGGATTATTTAGATGTAGAATCCAGACATCATATCATTAGTATTTTTAAAATCACGTATCTAGAAGGTAAGGATTACAACAAAGAAAACATAAACAAAATACACTTAACCCACTTAGAAAAATCAACAATTTCTTAACATCAAATATCTAGTCAGTTTGCAAATGCCCCTGATTGTGTCATTGATTTTTTTCAAATTGATTGATGTCTTTTAAGTATCCTTTGAAATATAGGTTTCTCCCTTTTTTTCCTTGCAATTTTTTGTTTTATATGTTTTCTCACAGTCTTGTTTTTGCTTATGGCAGCTCCATGGAGTTGACTAACAAAAACAGAATTTTAAGATAGAGATGGGATCTTAGGTTATCTCAAAGGCTAATCGCCTCATTTCCCAGAAGAGGAACTTGAGGTTCAGTGGCTTTCCCATTTATAAAGCTAATTGAAGTCAGAGTCAGGATTAGAACCCCGGTCTAAATCTCATGCTGCTGAAGTTGTTGAAGAAGATTGTTATAAATATCCTAATTTTGAAGCTCCTGGGTCTTTTATTCTCTGCTAATGAGTACTTGGTATTAGAAATTTTAGCAAATCAGAAAGAATTGGTCCTACGCAATAATACACTGACATGTGTATAGATATGAGGGTTTTAGATGTTGTCAGATAGTTTAGTTCTGCTTAATTTGCATTATATGCTAAAGCTTTTCAAATATATATTAAAGGTAGGAATGTAAAATAAAAATAGAAAAAAAAATTTGCCCTATCACCTGGATTATATGGCTAAATGATGCTATATATTTTTTTTTTAAAAAAACTTTTTCTTATGGAAAATTTCAAACATGTACAAAATTACAACAGTCACATTCGCATCACTTAGCTTCAGTATTTAACAACTCACGACCAGCCTTGTTTTATCTACACATCTTCTTCCTTCCGCATTGTTATGAAGCAAATCTTGGGCATATCATTTTAATTATCATAAATATTTCAGTGTATGTCTAAAAATAAGGATTTCTGAAAACAGAACTACAGTATATTATCACCATATCTATTTGTGTGTGTATATATATCAGTATATTTACCAATATTAACAATAATTCCATAGTGTCATATATCCAGTCAATATTGAAATTTGCCCTGTTTTGACTTAAAGTACTGTCTTTTATTTTTATTTTTTGTGAGGAAGACCAGCCCTGAGCTAACATCCGTTGCTGATCCTCCTCTTTTTGCTGAGGAAGACTAGCCCTGGGCTAACATCCGTGCCCATCTTCCTCTACTTTATATGGGACGCTGCCACAGCATGGCTGACACAGGGCGTTGGCGGGCGCCCGGGATCCGAACCCGCGAACCCCGGGCTGCCAAAGCGCGAACTAAACTGCTGCGTCACTGGGCGGCCCAAAGTACTATCTTTTAAGTTTGTATGTTTGCAGGGTACAAATAAGGTTCTTATTGGAATTAGTTGATATTGCTATTAAATCTCTTCTACTTTGTAAGTTAGCCTGTGGTTTCTTTGTCTTGTTTTAAAGCCACATTTAAAATTAAATTTTAGTTTCCCTAGTAAGTAAAGCAGAGAAATTAGTGTCAAAATTGTTTTTCTTAGGAAGGTGATGTTTATTGCAAGTCACTGCAGGAATTGGAAAGTACAGCCACTTTTGGCTTCCCCTTTCCCCTCTTTACCAAAAGCGAGTTGTTTGTTTTGAATAGAATTATAATAAATTTAAGACCCGACAAAAGCATTTCTCAAACCTCTTATTCTTCAGGGTGTTAATAGGTCTTGCTAATAAGTGGGGAGATTCTGTGGTTAATTAAGTTTGGGAAAGTTAAAGAGAGATTTTTCATAGAACCGCTCAGAACGTTTCATGTGCTAATGTTTGTATAATCTCCCAGAACTGGGTGATAGTATTCCAAGTTCCTAAATTGTATGATCAAGTAACTCTTTCTCTTCCTTACAAAAAATATTTTATGAACTTAATGGTTTTGGGAGTGTAATTTAGGTGGTAATGATCAACAGTAACAGTTTTCCTCATGTTCATTTTAATTTTGGTAGATACTGAAGCCAGATTAAATTTGTTAATATGAAAAAATATTTTTTAGGGCAACCGGTAATCTATTTTAAGGCCGTACTTGACCTTACAGGTTAAATTCTTTTAGAATTTTAAAAATTTTTATAAATTGCAGCATTGATTGGCAGATAATCTAAATTTTCATTTTAGAGAATAAAGCTTTTTTTTTTAAAAACAGGATGAAACAAGTGAAGATGCTAACTGTCTTGCTTTGAGTGGACATGATAAAACAGAAACAAAGGTATACTAATTTAGCCTTGGAATACGTACACAATTAAGAGTACAGAATATGTGATAGCAATGTCTCTAGAATATTGTACTGTATTTTGTTCTATGGGTTTTAGATTGTTTCCAGTATTGTTTTTAGAGAAGTGTCTGTCCCTTTTTAATGTTAATTTATAATGCTGAAATTGAATTGCTTAAATGTTTGAGGTCATACTAAATGCAGGGTAATCTCGTGGACACTGAATGGAATAGGGTGACAAGGGAAACACATTCTGTACCTTTAAAGGAACTTATAATTAAGTAGAGAAGATAAGAGGTAGAAGCAATTAATTACATTTATCAAAATGAAAGTAATTGAGGATGGAGGGGCAAGAGGAGTGAGATGTTATTTCTGACTGCAGAAATAGTAAAAGGCTTCATAGAAGGAAGACGTAGTATTTAAGGTGGTCCTTGAAGGGTACGTACAACTTCTGGCAGTCCAAAATGAGAAGGTCATCTCACTATTGGGGTGACAGTATGGTATGTTTGTAGAACCAGTTTTTGGCAGAAGGTTCTGACTAGAACCTGGGGTGCATGGGGCTTGAAACTAGGTAGATGGGGTGGGAGAGATTGGTTTAGTTAAACCGAATTAGACTTTGAACGTCATTTCTTCAGAAATTGAAATGTACTGAAGGCTTTTAACTTTTTTCCCCCTTGTGAAAAAATTGGAAATCTTCCTCCTTCCCCCAAATTATCCAGATCCCCATGTTTGATATTTTAGCAAGTATTCTTTTAGTGTCTTTATAGATTCTGTGTGTGCATACCTACCAGTGCCTTTTGCTTTTAAATTTTTATTCACTCTGTAAACCAAGAAAAATTGCTCATGTCATTATATAAACTACAAAATATTATTAATAGCTTCAAAGAATGCTATCTTAAGGCTGTTACCATATTTTATTCAACCAGTTCCCTATTGTTAGCAATAATTTCTGTTAAAGAGAGAAAGGTTACTCTTTCCTACTGTGGTATTGACTGTAGCTAAACACTCGTCATCCCCTTACGTTTACTTCATTAGGATAAATTAATTAAAGAAGAATTACTGAGGCAAATAGTATGCTTACTTTTAAAACTTGATACGTATTACCAAATTGTGCTTCAGAAAGACTACATTTCTTCCATTTTGACTCCTTATACCCTATTTACCCTTTTCAGTTTCATAGGAGAAAATTGGTATTTCATTGTTTTATTATTGTATATATTGTTCTATAGAAATTCAAACCTTTATATGTTTATTTTCATTTGTGTGTGTGTATATATATGTATTATTTTCTTTTGTACTCTGCTTTAAAAAAGTTAGAGCACCACTGCTAACCACCATGAAGTGGTTCACCCTGCATTTTCTGCTTGTACTTAGTGTAGCATCAGTGCATTGACTATTAGGAGGGGAAGGGAGACCACAAGGAAGGAGAAATGTTTTAGAGACATTTTCTACTTCTAATTAAAGATGTGGGAGAAATTTTTGTGCTTCTGGGTAATTTTATTTGGTAATACTGAATGGGTTTTGTTTTCTTTCACATAGTTAAGAGCTTGGATTTATATTCTGTTAGTTATTGTCTGGGCAACATTTCATAATGTGCCTGTGCGTATCTTTAATTATTGTTTGCCTAAAATGTCCAAGTTGGAGCTAGTTGAAAAGTCATGAGATATTGACCATGCTTTGTAAGATTTAAGTAGGCAAATAGAAATTTATGTTTATCTGAAATGGTGAAATAACCTACAGTGAGGCTTAATATGATTTTGTAATGTAGTTGCATCTTTCTCTTGATCCTTCCTGTCTTCCAATTTGTCTTCTTTGTTAGCCACCAGACCCAGTTATGTTCTTTTATTCTTTTTTAAGTCTCTCCTCCCCCGTCCTCTTTGTCTCACAGGAACAACTTGATACAGAGACAAGTACAACTCAATCAGAAACTATTCAGACAGCGGCTTCTCTGTTGGCCTCTCAGGTACTAAGTGTAAAAAGCAAGGAGAGTTTTATGAATGTTAAGATTAGTGTGGTATAATGAATTAAAATGAACATATAGAGAAGACTATTAAAATTATCTTTGTGAAAGTAATTACTTGCTGTCCTATAAATGTATTTATTGTAGTTTAAAGGCAGAGCACTGGAGTTGATGGGATCATTCTTTTGCACTGTCAAGATGCTAACTCATCATACCCCGCTATATTATTTGATGTTGCAAATCATTTAAATCCTCACTAGTCACAATACAGAGCGTTCATATGGAGGTTTTTATTTATAGGTCGAAGTGAAATTTAAATTTTGACAATTAAAAACCATTTTTCATGGATTACTTTTTTTATAAGGTTAATATGATCTTTTTATTTTTAAAATGTATTTCTGCCTCACTTTTCACCTCTGATTTTCAATTAATTTACTATAACACATAGTTCTTTAAAATTATTTTTTCATTTGTCGTAGAAATTCTCCTTGTAACAGTTCCTTATAGGCACCTGGAATCTTTTTTCATTGATTTGTGAACCTTCATTTTGTTTATGAAATAATTGTTTTCTTCTTGAATCCTTACAAATTGAATAAAACTCCAAAGTCTAGGTCAAACTCTAACACAAAGTAAATATTTCCTTTAAGTAGGCGTTAAACTGGTTAAACTCTACGAGGTAACTGAGAGAACACTGCTGCAGAGCGATGGTGCTGAGCTGATGGTGATGATGTTTTGCTGCTTTGTGGTTCAGAGTTATTTTAATGTGATAATTTAAAAATGTGTTTTTGCTGGCTGTTAACCTTCATAGTCCCTGAAGATTTAAATATTGTGCTTATTTTCTGGAATGTCTTTTATTTCCATAGCCTGTATCTAATGAAAAATTGGGGAGGGAAGTAACTAAAACAGCATTAGGAAATGTGCTTGATATTGATACATGGATAGATTTGTTTTATCAAACTTAAAATGTCCTGTAATTCTGATTGCATGTCTTTTGGTTTGCCATGTTACTCTCTAGGGAACTGTTTTCACAGTTTTGTCTTATTGAGTTCATCCCTATAGTAATTAGTAACTATGGGTGTTTGCCTTTTAGATATTTTTATGAGGAAGTAGAATTTTCTTTCCAATGAAAAGAATCCTTGAGCCATTGAGAGAAAAATCACACAGTTAAAGGATTATTATGTTGATTTAAAAAAATACATCCCTATATTTGATGATATAAGGGGCATATTTATTTCTAGGGAGTTGATTATAATGTTGTGGCTGTGTCTGACAAAGAATCCTTATTGTTTTGAGATAAAAGATGAGACATAGGATCTCTGGGATTTGCTTCAGAATAACCTGGGAGTGAAGGTGGGAGGACAGTGGATTGGCTTTGATTTGACAGCTGGTGAAGCTGGATAATGAATACATGGGAATTCATTATATAATGCTCTCTACTTCTGTGTATGTTTGGAATTTTCCATAATAAACCATTAAAAATTCATCTCTATGTTTTGAATGTTAAAGAAGGTTTGTGATTTAATCTGTTTTTTAACCTAACTTCCCTAAAATTTAGAATAATTATATTATTGCTCAGTTGTGTAGATTTAATTTTAGAATTTACAGGGTCAGAAAATAATAAGTTTACTGATAACTGCTGCTCCTGCGTATAAGGTGAACTTTGAGTATTCTCCCACATGGGGGTGCTCTAATACCAGTTATTACAGTTGTTGGTGTTATTGCAAGTAAATATAGTTTAACGTGAAATTCATAATTATATGATAGGTAGTTCTTAGAGGAATGTGTTTATAGAAGCTGTATTTGAAATTACGTAGGTGTTTTCTTTATATTGCTAACATATTCCTACTTAATTATTCAAAAATTTCTACAAGTGTAGAACAAATAATTTTATTGTACTACTTATATTTATTTGTACTCCATTTTGATAACATTTTAGAGTGTTTTTGTTTTGTTTCTAATTCTTCTTATGATAAGGTCCTATCCATTTCTTAGGAAGTAAAGCAGTGGAAAGTAAATCTCATTGTTAAGTTACAGTGCTTTGAACAATGTTGTGTTTTTTGCTTTTGTTCTCAGAAAACATCCAGTACAGACCTTTCTGATATCCCTGCTCTCCCTGCAAATCCTATTCCTGTTATCAAGAATTCAATAAAACTGAGATTGAATCGGTAAAAACAACCTCAGGGGTCCATAAACAATATCTGCCAACTCAACCTGTTGTCTTCAAATGCTAAAAAAGGAGAATGGAGGGTACAGGACTAGACATGACTGAAAAATGGATTTAGGTTTTTGTGACCTCCCTTACTGGGCTAATCAGCACTTCATCGGAAGTCCAGGTTACAGGTTAGTATGTGAAGCCAGGAGTACTATTATTATTATTGTGTTAGCAACAGTTGCATTAACTATTTCAAAAAATTACTGCCTTTAAAAAAAAAAAACAAACCTCAAGCTATATTTGTATCCATAATTGACATCTGGATTGGGTTTATGTTTGATGCATTGTTTGGAAAATTTGCAATACAAACTGGCATAAGAATTCCTTATTCTGATGATGCACTTTTATGTATTTTTTTAATTAAAAAGTAGAACTAATTTTAGATTTTCAGCTTGATGGATTTTCATTTTTTCCTGAAGAATTTTCTTTACCATTAGTCTTCAAATTGGATACCATTGTGCAGTGGTGTACTGTTATACTTCAGAGAAGGGTGATGGTACATCTAGTTCAGTCCTTACGAGGTAGCTGTAACCCTTAAAAATGAAATGTCAACTCTAGGGTATATATTAGACATCGAAAGAATAATTAGGAAATACTTGGTTTTGGTGGTGTCATGATTAAGAAATGATATATTGGTTTTATTTATAGAATTGTTTTAGAGTGCATACAAATCAGCGATCAGCCAGCAAATATTTTTCTTTGAGCTTATTAAAGCTCCATATTCTTTTGCCTTCAGTCTCTTCTCTTTGAAATAAACAAAGCTTTTTGCTCCCTCCCCCTTCTTTTTCCCTTTTTGCTTGTATGCGTAAGGTAGGACTTATTTCATAAAACACAAAATGCCAGTATTTTCTTAAGCCATGATGTGAAACCAGTGACCCTGTGGCCACATGGCACAGAACACTAAATTTTGGTCCCATGGCTGAAACTTTAGAGTGACTAAAAGTAATGCCTGTGGAACATATCTATCTATCTTGGATGGCCGTTGGATCTCTAACTATGAGGAATTTTGTACACTCCACAGAACTCCTGTCTCTAGTAGAGTTGATTTTCAGTTTTAAACATGTGGGCAAAAAGGCATTTTCTCCAAGAATTTTAAACTAATTTTTATTTTTAAATGGTTGACCAAAATTTGTCAGTAAATTTTACATGTAGAAACATTTTAAAAATCATTTCTAGCAAGCACTTGACATCTAGTCAGCTCTCTACTTTTTCATTTTGTTTTATCCTATCAATAGATTAGGAACTCCTTTCTTTAAAGAAAATAATTCCTTGTAATTAAGCAGCAGAACATCCATCTTTACAAAGTATGAGGGATGCCAGATGTTGATAAACTTAGTTATTGTTTCTTAATCTGGACAAAGCAAACCTAACAGATTTTTCTGATGAGCATGTTTCATGAATCGTTCATTGTGCTCCATTCTACCACACGTGTATTTTTCATGTTAAACTGCAATTACTTAAACTCTTCCCCTGTCCTTCTAAATTAATTTTCCAAAGTTGGAGTGTAGTCTTTTCCCCCTTAGGCTATGCATTAATTGAGGCTTTCTTTTCACCATACTTTATAATGTCTAGTATACAATATTTCTACTTCCCACATCTTTGCTCTGCACAGTCACCTTGCCCTTCTTCCCACCACCTAAGAAAAAAAGATGGTCATACTAACAGGTGACGTGTACAAGGTGTCTGTGTGTTTTGTGTAGCTTCAGAGTTAGATTGAAATTGCCAGGCACAGATTTAGTCTTGTCATTTTGTTTACACATTGGGGAAAAAAAATTCAGTTTATTAAACGTTTCATGTAACTGCACCCAAGTTTTGCCAAGCTGGAAACTTGGACCTTTTCTGTGTAGTGACTTTTTAATTCTAGTTTTCATAACCTGGAGATCAGACTGTTGCTTTCGCATGATGTACGTAGTGTCTCATGACTGGAGTTTGCTTTGTTTTATAGTATCTGTACTCCTTGTATTTTTCAAGAGCTATTTTGTAAACAGATGATGTATTTCTCCATTGAAAACACAATAAAAAAAAAACAGCACAATCTCACAGTTGGCTGATTTCTTTTGACTGACTTTTTATTTCTTTTGTCTTTTCAGTGATATAATTGGTCCTACTTATAAGTTTATAGCATTGCTCTAAGTGAGGATTTGCAAAAGAATTTATTTTGGCTACGTTTAGAAGAGATTTATTTCTGGTTAATTTATGCTATTAGCAGCAGCCTAATATTAATTCGTATCTCACATAATCAGGTATTTGTTTTTCATGTTATTGATCATTAGGGGGAAAACATGAATATGGTTACTATTAATTCACTTTCAGCTGTCCCATCCTCTAAAATATTGATTCTGTGTATGTAGACACTGTACCTTTTCTGTGTATTTATTCCATGCGTGTAGACGGGTTCCGATGATGTGCTTCCCTTTCAAAGCTGTTGGTTTTCAAAGCGGTTGGTGCTTTATCTTTAGTGTCAGCAGGTGGCACTGTTGTTTTTCAGTGAATTTAGGATTATAAATCACAACCAGCCAGGACCCTGTGTTTCGCATTTTACTAAACCCAAATCAGATACTGACTGCTTTTCTGAAATCCCCAAATGCTTGACGTTGCGCACGTTAACTCGGGGTTAGGAGTGAACCGCCGCGTGTCGGTGATGGCCAGCTCCTGAGTGTCGTTGTCTTAAGTGCTTTGAGTGGAGGACTATGGACTGACCTCCTTATGTAAAAGCCATTATTCTCAGGGACATGCATTTGTGCATATTTCATTCCTGAAATTCCAAATTCTAATACCTTTACTATATATAAAAATATATAACTGCAATGTGGGATAACTTTTTATTAAAGTAAAATTTAACTTTTGGGACTGTGCAGTAAAGGGGAAAATACTGTAAAAATTACCCTTGACTCCATCGTTAACACCTACAGAATTGAACTTGCTGTACTTCCTCTACCTTGATAGACACCTAAACATGAGACTGAATATCACACTTTGTGAGTTTTATCACCCACATGGCCTTTTGGCATTTCATACATTTTGCTGAATTAGTAAAGTGATAAGTGAAAGTTCATGTGTTTTGTGGCTCTAGGTACATTCTGGAATAAAATCTGTACTTTTCTAATTAACACCTGTTTTTTTCTCCACACAGAAAAATGTTTTAGAGCTCTGCGTAGTAGTAATTCTGGCTGCACTCAAAGTGGCAATAAATGATCAGCAGCTCCAAGTAGTAATTGATCTGTGCAAGGATTAAAGCATTAATATACACACACTTATAGACCAAGCCCTGGAAATAACTGTTAGTGCACTTAAATGCATTTAAACAAAAAGATAAAATGTTTACCTAAAGAGACATTGAACAATCCTTTGGATATACTTTTGCCTATTTTAAATCTAATAAAGAATAGTACAAAGAAAATTAGTTGCCTTTTAGCCTGCATTGTATGTTTTGTTTTGTTTAATTCTCCACTTTATTCCTCCTCTGTTAGCTTTTCTTCGAAGCAGAATCACAAATGGGTGCTGTCTTAACTCAGACCTGAACTTGGTTAATGAAATATTAAGTGTGTTCTGTAATAAACATGACCTTCAGTCATATAGAGACAAGTGGTCTGTTTAATTCTGTATAATATCTGTTTCTCATACTTGTAGAATCATTTTATTCATGCTTTCTCTATACTTATCAGTTTAAAAATTCTTGTGACATTTTATCTAGCTTTATTGGCACCAAGAAAGATGGCATCAATATTTCTGAGCCATGTATTTCAGAAATGATTGTATGTACTTCATTCTAGAAGTGATTTCATATACTTAGAAGTCAACTTCTGCTTTTCTTCCTTGGAGACATGCTTTTGTCTCAATGTTCTGGGAACATCATTGCAGCTGATCAAACCATACGTGCATTTTGTTAAAAGGGATGGAATTTTAAGTACATTTTTTTCTTTCCTCCCTCCCCCCCCCCCCCCCCCAGGCCTTTTCTAGAAAGGGTAGAATTGAGGCTATGATCAAGTTTACATTTCAGAAATCGCACATTTATGTGAAAAGTTATGATGGTAATGATTGTGCTTTTTTCTCCAATTATCTTTTGAATGCTTCACATTTTCAGATAGCTAAAAATCATATCTACAAAGGGCACAGTATTGTTTAGAATTTATAGAGTTTAACCGTCTACTATTTAAATGTTAACTTTGAAAATTCTCATACTTTGTAAATAAGACAGTGCAGTCACTTTCTTTCTGTTTTGGGTATCTTTCAATTCCACTAGTGGGATGGGAAATGTATCTTTTGAAATGAACAGAACAGTCTGTGTGCTTTAATCAAAGCTTTGTATTTTTTGCTATGATATTTCTAAGGTACAGGAAAATGCCCTTAATCACGAAGTTTTCTCTTGGCCACCCAGCTTAAAGTTTTTGTTTTCATGTGTTATTTTAATTTTTTTAGTTGTGAGAATAGATTTATGCTAAACCCTCCACATTACCTCTTACTGGGTCCCAGAATTGACAAGGGAAAGCCTAAAGGTGTGTTGGTCTTGTTTTACATGAAATAAACAACGAGGGCTGATTCACCCTGGGCTTGAACTTGCCACTGCCACTTTGGTCTTAGCAGCAAAGTTCCTTTTCCATCTGAGCACAGGCATCGCAGCCCTAAGACAGTTTACCTAAGACACTGCACAGCAAAACGCATTATTTGGAAAAGTGTAAATTCAGTTATACACTACCAGAGTCTTAACAACATTTTATAAAAAAGTTGTTTTACCTGTAGTTGTTGAATATTTTTCAAACAATTGCAACGACAGTTTGAAATACAAAACAAAGGGAAAACCATTAAGGGTAAATCCTGACCTATGGTAGGCTTAAGTCTTGGCCTGAGTATAATGTAATTAACAGTTAAAATGATGAAGTACCACCTAGTCTGAGTACCATGCATCTCAGTATTTGGAACTATCCAGACAGTATTTCACTTAACTTGGATGTTTTTAATTTCATGTTAGTCATGTGATTATGACCTTTTTTTTGGTGAGGAAGATTGGCCTTGAGATAGCGTCTGTTGCCAGTCTTCCTCTTTTTGCTTGAGAAAGGTGGTCCCTGAGCTAACATCTGTGCCAGTCTTCCTCTACTTTGTATATGGGATGGCACTACAGCATGGCTTGATGAGTGGTGTGTAGGTCTGCACCTGGGATCTGAACCCGCGAACCCCAGGCTGCCGAAGCAGAGCATGTGGACTTAACCACTATGCCACTGGGCCAGCCCCTCCCCCCCTTTTTAATATCTGTGTCTTAAAAATACTTTGCAAGCCTTTTAGAAACACCTCCTTTAATTAATTTGTAAGATGCTATTTTTTGATCCAACAGATTTCCTGCTGAAAATATGTGTTTTGAATAATTCAGGGATTTCAGTTTTATGGGTTTCTTACAGCTCACTGCAGACATTTATCTTAGTCTTGTATGTTTTCTAACAATGTCATATAGTCCTAAAATTGTTAAAAAATTTTTTTTGGTATAATACAATTTTTGCTCCAAGAGGACTTATGGAAATGCAAAATAACAAAGTTATTTCTGGGGAGTAAGATGATCTCTTGCCATTGCTGTGCTCCTCTCAATCCTATACATGCACGTGTATGTGGATAGTTGGGTTCTTTTCAGATTTTAGGCATAGAAAAGCAGGTATGTGTATTTTAATATAATAATGTAAAATGTCCCAACTTTGTGCTTGTTCCTTGTGGATGCTGTCTTTTTCTTGGCACAACACCCTCCTTACAAACTTTCACACTGTGTGGTGCCTAGTGCTATGTGATTTCCAGAAATCTGGCATGAGAATTGGTCCTTGTTTGCGTTTTCTGACTGCAGTGGAGCTGTTAATAAAGAGATTGATGATAAAGTTGTCGAAAAGAGACAGTTGGGCAGAACTGCTCCCCATGAGTGACAGAGGGCATGATCTGCCTTCACAGCCAAGAAAGCTGCCCCCAGCAGAGAACCGGCCGTGCCTGGACACTGTGCCAAGACTACTAGAAGGAGCTTTCCTACACTGTGAGGCTACTACATCTCTTTAATTTCAATTTATTTCGCGTTCTCATTTTTGTCCTCAAGTTCATGGAATGCTCAGGATGTTGTATTTGCAAATACGACACACACTTCCCAACTATAAAATATTTATTTTTGCAAATTCTTAAAAGCACTCATAATTCATCCTAATTTGGTTGAGTAAAATTGTTTTATTTTGAAAATATTACTACAATTTTCATAGAAAGTCTTAAGTTTCTTCTAGACAGCAACTTCCTCAAAGTCTTAAGGAAGTCAAGTCTGACAGCCTCAAGAATAAGCATTGGCTGCAATAAGTATTGGTTATGGGATGTTAAATATCTCAGTCATAATATTGCAATTGTGTATATTTTTCATCTATCACTGCTAGTAAGCTTAGGCTACTGGCGTTCAGTTAAGCTGTTCTCTCTTTTGTGTGGTCTGCTTGATAGTCCACTAGAATTTTTGGCGCTCTTCAATACTGACTTGAAAGATACAGGTTTTGCCTATATAATTTTTAAACTATCCTAGGTGACGTGTTTTCTACTTTAGTTTTCTTGAATGGGAAAATATTTTATTGGTCAGATTTCTCTTTTAAGGAAATTACTGTATCATTGTGGCCTTTCTCTTGTTAAATGACCCCAATGTGGACACTTCAGTTTCTTGACAATGAAAATTCTTGAAAAAGTCAATTTTGCAAGTGTGGCTTTTGCCATCTGCCAAAACTGTGGGTTTACTTTTTTATGTGTATAAAACAAGGCTTAAAAAATTTTTTTTAAATATGTTAATAAAATCTCTAAGTTAGAAGGAACCTAATGAAACATCCAGTTCATTACATTCATGACAACCTCAGCCATTTCCATTGAGGAAGGAGTCCATATTTCATCATTTCCATTGCTGGGCAGTATTTAAAATTTTTGATTGGGCTCAAGGTGGTTTCCTTGATTCCCAGTAGTCTTCCTCTTCCCTTTAGAAGCAAGTTTTGACCAATCTCTACTTCCTTTAACATGAGACCTTAAAAATAGATTTCTGAATTGTCATTGGTTTTCTTATCCTAAGTAAAATCCTATGCTGGGATGTGTTTTATGCCAGAGTGCATTGAGACTTTGAGGTCAGAGAGGACAGAGTACATTAGCACGTTCCCTGTCATTTGGATCCTGGTAACCTAACCCTTACCGTGCATTCCCCGGGAACTGGACAGCTAAAGGGGAGTGGGATCAAGCTTCTGCCCTTGAGTATATCATAATCAGGATAAATCCTCCGAATGAAGTGGTACTGTGGGAGTAATGGAGCAACTTGTACCCTACGGTTATAGCGGGATCTTTTTTCAGTAGGCATATGTAAAGTTTGCGGTGAGTGTGAGTTGCTGCTAAGCTGGGGATAAAGAAGAGCATGGATGTACACCAGCAATTTACAATAGATGAAGAAATTAGCTTAAGTAACTTGTCAAAGATCATGTAATTTTTCTCCATGTCTGTCTAACTCTAAAGTGTCTTTTCCTGCTATTCTGCATTGTTTGTCTTGACTTGAACCCTTGATTTGCGAGGAAGTAAAATGGAATGTTGCAGTACCCTGGTGTAGTGAGCATTCCTGGCATTTGAATTGTAGCATGTTTGAGAGCCTGTTCTCTGGGGCCAGGTTTTTTGTTAGAATCTCCTGGACCTCCCAAAAAGTCATTGGCCAGACTTCCCAGGTTGGCTTCCCAGATTGGTTCTAATCACAGACCCATAAGCTGAAATTCCTACAAAATAGACTTGGGTACTGTGGTGGGTAGAAGAAAGGTGAGCTGTAAGGATTCCTGGTATTTTCCATCAGCTCCCTCTTGGCCTTGTAGCACTTTTATGAGGAGCATTGGCTTTGGCTGTTGTTAAGCAAACAGGCTATAAGAAAGCTTGAAATTTTTACTTCATTTCCAGAAGGGTTTGAAATGGCTTAGACTTTGAAATGGCTAAGAATGGTAATGCAGTTGGGATAAAGAGGAAATAAATGTACAGTAAGATGAGGCTAGAAACCTAAAGAAAATAACTTAATACCCATCTTTCTCCTTATTTATTCAACAAATGTTTTTGTTGAACTTTTGCAGTTGCTGGTTTCATGGAATTTATATTCCAATGGAAGGTAATTTTTTGTTACATTTTTATTAGTAATGCCTAGTTAGTTGCTAAACCACAGAAATTAGGAAAACTTCATTCAGAATTATTTAGAAATTCTCGTTTGTAATTTTTGGTTTGGCCCCCCTCAAGACTATAGTATGCAAAGCAGTGGAGCTTCCATGAATGAAGGATTAGAAGTTAAAGCATCTAGGGGGCTCTGACTTGAGTGGTGTTTTACTTGAAATCTGCCATCGTGGTTACCATGGGGAGAAGACAGGAGGAGAATCACACCTGGGTGTTTGAGGCATGACCAGATAGTGGAGCCAATTGGAAGGATGGGTCCCCATGGAGAATAAGAGATGAGGTCTAGGCTTTTTGTTCAATGAGAGGCTTGAGCTGCCACTTCTGGTGGAAGTAGCATTGTGATGGGGTGCCTAGTCCATAGTATAAGAATTGAATCCATAGGATACTGGATTATCTGTGTCAGGCTTGGCACATGCTAGAAAAAGTCTTCAGCAAAGTTGCCCATTAAGCCATCCATCTTGGCTGCCATTTTATCACATTAGCTGAATTAAAACATTTAGCAAACACCTTTCTGTGCGATAGTGAAAAGAATGTCTGTTTTCAAGTCAGAGCTGCATTCACATCTTGGCTTTAGCACTTCAGCATTCACCCTGGAACGCTCAACTGGCCTTAAAGTTTTGAGTAACAATTTTAGTTCTTAGTGGGATTATCCAAAATGGTCTATGGCAATTTGAGTTTTGGTCCAAGGTAGGATTTAGAAAATCTAACATTGGAAGGAGGTTGAATGTTTGAAATTCCATTTAAGTTTGTGTCACATCAACCTGATGGTGATTTTGTTTTTAAGTAATTATTTTAGCCAAATACTGTCACTAAATAACTTCTTAAAATTTTGTATCTATCTAGTTGGTGTGAGTAGCTTAAATCTGCCCCCCTGAAGGTTCCTAGGTAATAGTGGGAGAGAAAAAAAGGATAATTATTAAGTAATTTCTTCTGACTTGTAAGTTGGATATTGCCAAAGCCTGACCTTTCAGTTGAATTGTCCTCCAGTTTGCATCAGGTCTTGAGCCTTATACCTCCGAGGCCACGGCCAGGGTGTGTAATGTTTGATTAGTGCTAAGAAGCGAACTTGGTCCAGTGATGAGAAGAAAAAGGCCAGGCCTTCAGGAAGGACAGATCCTGTCTTTGTGTCCACCAGGGTCTGGTGACCGTGGGCAAGTTATTTAACACTAGTTTCTCAGTAAAATGTAACTCATTTCTTTATATCTTAATTGCTTGCTGGAATTGTATGTGGATTAGCAAGTAAATAATAACGTATTAAGAGAGTCATAGATTGTTTTAAAGTGCTAGGTTAAGCCTAGTTTGAATTTGTTGGAGGGCAGGCACACAGGCCAGTTGCAGGTCGCAAGGGAATATCTGGCGTACCGCCCTCCTAGTCCCCAGAGCTGCCTTCTGATAGGAAACTTGGGCAGGACCAGAGCAGAGAGAAAAAAGTCTGGAGTCAGGCAAAGTTCCCCCCACCCCTCACTTTTTAAAAAAAATTAATGTGGGGTGGGGGCAGATGGACCTCTTTATCAGAAAACTTTTTCTGCCTTAGTGCCAAGACAGAATCAGTGCACAGCTTCTGAGGGGAGTGAGCATGCCCGCCTGCTTCTGGCTGAGGGTTCAAACACAGTGAATGGACCTGGGGAAAGTTCCTGACAGTAGGTGGTGTCAAGCAGTAGGTCTAATAGTTACAGCAACCTCTGAGGTTGGTACTGAAAGTAAATGGTGTCACCATTTACAGATGAGGAAAACAGGTTTAGTCTCTGAAATACCTTGCCCGTGGTTACACAGTAACTTGGGATTTTAACCTGCTTTACTCTGAAACTTAATCCTGAAATAGGACCTCGTGTTTTCCCGCTCTGCAATGTTGCCTCTTAGTGTATCTCTGAATATTATCACTGGAAAGGCCAGGGTTATTAGCTCTTTTTTGCATGGGTCTCTAGTTTCAGAACAGCCAAGTTGCATTTATTTCTGCTGGTTGGATGCTCTTAAAGCTGGCCTACTAAAGGTGAGCAGGGACAGATTTGCAAGGACAGGGGTCAGTGAGACTAGAGGAAATGAATGTGTATTTATTAGTACTGAGAAGGTTCAGGTTCTGGCTAGTTTGGGGTGAACTGACCATTCACACCCAATTCACTTAACAGTCGGTTTGCCAAAAATTGGGATTTTAAAAAAATGTTAATTTTCCATACTGAATAGGATTTCTTTTTTCTTATAAATATTTTTCTTTTTAAGCCAATTAAGACGAGTACCTAGAAAATTTAGAGTACCTAAGACAAGAGTAGCTAAAAAATTTTAAACTCAAGAATAGAGCAATAGAAATACCAACAATGATACCTTAGAGGGTGCGCAGGAGGACTTGTAACTCCCGTGTCACATCTTGAAGGTGTTTGTTTGATAAATTTTTATTAAAAACAAAAATTAAGGCAGAAGTGCCCTTAGAGGAATCAGATAAAAACAATGTTTAAAAAAAAGGTAAAAATAGAAATTGATACCTCAAGTGAATTTTTTTGTGGGGAGGGCTTTGTCCATTATGTTGTGTATAAAATGTATATAAAATGTAAATAATGTTTACAATGGGGGGTAGCGGAGAGAACAGACTGTGATGGTGACAGACTCTCTGAAATTTTTAAGGGGAGGGTTGAATTATGGCGGTTCACTGTGATGATTGACTTTATCTTGAAATAAATACCACTATTAGATGGTTAGACAAAACAAGTAAGTTCAGAAAGTCTTAATTTAACCAAATCTTACCCTCAATTTCCCCACCCCTTTATTTTTGTGGTGTAGTAATGTAATTCTAATGGATGCAGTTCTGCTTGCGAGGATTCATTGATTCCACAAATGGTCACTGGTCCTGCCGAGTGCCAGGTGCTGTTACTGTGAGAATCAGGCAAGCAGAGAAAGGGAGCTGAGACTCACTGCGTGTCTCCAGTGTGCTAGGCACTTTGGGGCACTCTAGGTGACATCGAACTTAGCAGCTGTGACAATTCCGTGGAGGAGTTAAGAAGCAGTGGAGCCAGTAATAGGTTGAAACTGCCTGGTTCCAGCATCCAGGCCCTTTCTGTTCATTCGTTCAACAGTTGTGTAGAGGTTCTGGGCATATGTGGTAAACAAAGCTGGCAATAGCCCCTGTCTTTATGGTAGCTTATAGTTCGCAGGGAATAAGGACAGACAAAACAAACGAGTTACAAATCACTAGAAGGCTCTGAAGGAAAATAACCCAGTGCTTCCAAAAGGACAGGAACTGGACAAACTTTGACCTGAAGAATGAGGTGGCATCAGCCAGGTGCAGAGTGAGTGGGAGCAGCATTTTTCTGAAGCAAGAAGGAGCTTGGTGACTTCAGAGGAACAGGAAGGTGCCAGAGTTTCTGGAGCTTACTGAACGGGAGCTGGGGTTGAGAGAGATGTAAAAGCACCCAGATGTGTCACGGTGTGATTGAATAGAGGCCCGGAAGCGCTGAGGGAGCCTGCAGCTTCCTGGTGGCCTTAGGAGGATGTCGCAAAGTAGGTGCCATTTGAACGGTAATTTGGTGGTGACTGTGAAGCAGAGCAGGGGAGGTGGGGGAGCAGGAGATAGCATTCTGGGCGGGGCGGAGGGCAGGCACAGGCACAGGTGGGAAGGCACGGCAGGGTTGGCGAACAAAGCCACAGCCGGCTAGTGCGTGGAGTGGGCGGGAAGCAGGAGTGGTAGGCAACCAGAAAGAGATGTGGCTCCGCTGAAGTCTTGAGGGTTAACATTTGAACATGACCACAACGAGGTCCAAGCTCTTAGTGGGGTTATAACCTAAGGTGGGGAGAAAAAGGAGGACGAATTAACAGCTGG
Organism: Tapirus indicus; assembly: GCA_031878705.1. NCBI lineage: Eukaryota > Metazoa > Chordata > Mammalia > Perissodactyla > Tapiridae > Tapirus > Tapirus indicus. The sequence continues at coordinate 99,483,484 of CM062923.1, read as the reverse complement.
CGGGGTTCAGTCCCTTTTGGGCTTGTACCTGACCCTGCCTCCGAACCACTTACTAGGTGCTTGCGTTGTGCTAAGGGTCAGTGGGCGGCCAAGAGGAAGAGTCCTTCACCAGTGACCAGCCTGCACTGGGACATTTTGGACCCTCTCGCTATCATGCCCTTGCTCTCGCTCCTCGTTTCGTTCCAGATTCTGTGTGAAGGCCCTCTTCATCTTGCTCCTTGTTCACCCATACTCCTGACAACAGTTTAGTACTCTCAGGTTTTCCCCTGCCTTCTCGTCCTCCCCCATCTGGGTGTTTGGGGACAAATCACCCTGCCCTATAATACGGAATAACAACCATCTTATGAGTGCCAGGCTTGCACTAAGTGCTGCATGGACCCCACCTCATCTGATCCTTCCAGCAGCCCCACTGCTACAATCCCCACAGTCCCGATGAAGAACCGGTTTCGTTCCTGAGCTGGAGCACCAGGCTCAGTGCGGAGCCACAACACATGGGGTTGGATACCGCGGTTTACTCCCTCCCACGCTGCTGCCCCCTCCCTGCCCCCGCCACTTGGCTATGGCCCCCAGGAGTGTGCTAGTAGCACTTCTCTCCTGGCTGCTGGGGGCCCCAAGTCCCTGAAACACACGTTTATTTGGCTTGCAAGGCGAATAAGGGAACAATTAGTCACTGAAGCCAGTGGAGGCTGTGAGCAGTGTGCCCTTTCCATTCTGACACTCGTGTGGGGGCCATGACATGACCTATTAAGGCAGGGTCCTATGTCTCTGCAGTCCTCCCCCAGAAAGCCTTTTAGTCCTTGACATCCATCATTGTGGGGGCTCAGCTCTGCTAAGCTGAATATTTATGAGTCTTTAATTAAGGCTAGAAACAGCTCTTCATATGTTCATTGATAAACACAGCCACCCCTACGTGCCCTCACCACCACCTCCCAGCCACTAGCCCACAGCCAACTCACGGCCCAGACTCTGCTGCTTGCTCACTCTTCCATCATGCTGCTGACCGAGCTCCAGGCTCCACCCAACCACCCAGTGTCAGAGAAGTCAAGGCCCCAAATCGTGGAGGTGAAGCGAGAGGACTTTGCACTCACCATTGGTGGGAGATGCTGTAGTTTGACCAAAGGGCACCCCAGTCCCAAGGCGTTCGGCAACTTGTACCTGAGTGGAAGACCCTGGAGAAAACAACCTAAAAGGCATTTGGGGAAGTGCCCGTCCTCTTGAGGCTGCCTGCTGTCTGCTGGTTCTAATTACAGCCTTCACTGAAGGCTGAAGGGGACGGTACGGCAGGGAACAATCATCTCAGCCAGGGGAGGAGATCTGAGAGCAAGGATGTGTGAGGGGGAGGCAGGAGCAGGGGCCGGGTGGGAAGAGGAGAAATGAGGACAAATCTTCGGGAACCTTGGCTAGAAAGAGGCAATGGGAGTGTGGCCCCGAGGCACCTCCTGGCCCCTGCTTTCTCCCCCTCCCCACCCTTCCTCAACAACCTCACCCAGAACATTGGTTCCAAAACCCAAGCCACACAGCAGGACCTCTTGGAGCCCCACCCGTGCCTCTAACTGGGAACCTGGGGACCTGGGTGTCGGAGCAGCTCCCCAGGGGGTCAGTGCTTTTCCATAGCAGCCTGGCCCTGCACATCCAGTGATGCACAGGCACAGCTACTTACCTGCTCCACACCCTGCCCTGCTGTTTCCTCATGTTGGTTGCGCTCTGCTTCAGGCTTCTGCACAAGAGGGAGCGTGCATCTCTTCCCTGGAGACTGGGAGCGGCACCTCCTCGGGGAGAGAGGATGTGAGCCAAATGTAAGGAGGGCACTAGCCATGCGCAGCAGGCTGGTGGTCTACTCCTTCAGCACTTCCTGAGCCCAGGTGCCTGGTGTGAGTTCTGGGCGTGTCCGATGAAGACGGAGCATCCCCACTCCCACTGGCCGTGCTTGCTCTTCCTTACACTCAGAAACTTGCCCCAACTCTTCACTATCGATCACTCTTGTGCTTGGCTGGCTTTCACTCCTGCCGGTTGTAGCTTAGATAGCATCCTCTCTGAGAAGTCTTTTGATCCCTCAGGCTGGGTTAGACCCCTGCGCTCCCAAAGTACTCTGTGGCTAAGTCTAGCCATCTTGCCTTGTCGCTCCCCCCCCCCAACCGCCACCGAAACTGAGGTCTTTGAAAGCTGGGGCCCTGCCTTGATACAGGTCTGTAGCCACAGCCCATGATGTGTGGTAGATGCTTGTCCATGTAAGTTCGGGGAATGAAGGATCAACCAATTCCTGTCCCAAGAAGCTCCTGATGTACTGGGCAGGATACCAGCTAACATTTATCAAGACCCGATGTATTAGACACTGTGCCAAATGCTTCACATGGATTATCTCATCGAATCAACAATCCTTAAAGCAGATAATATTATAGTTCCCATTTTATAGATGATGAAACTGAGGCACAGAGCAGTTAAATACTTGCCCAAGGCCCCACATCTTCTAGATGATGGAGCCAATTGCTAGGAATGGGAATGTCTGGGGCGATGGGATGGAGAAGAGGGGCGCCTGACTGTGTAGTAGGCTCTGCATCTCCCGTTCAGCTCTCAAAGCAGCCCTGTGGGAGTCGTGTGTTGTTGCCTCGAACCCAGCGATTCAGAGAACTTTGGTGACTTGTTCAAGGGCACGAGCTCTGAAGCAGTCAAGTCAGAATCCACGCCCTCTGACCATTCCTGAGCAGGCAGACCTGGAAGAGAGAACCCTGACGGCCAAGGAGGCCCCCAAGGCAGGAGCTGTTTCTGCTTGCGGTCTCTCCCACCTTACAGGGAGAGATCCGACGTGACAATTCTCACTGTCATTTACTGAATAAATCACGACAGGGAGCCCAGCTAATGGGGATGTGGTTGGTAACTAAAAGGTCCTTACAGATCTCAGGGGTCACTGTCAACACCCTTTCCTTGAATTAGGACTGATTGCTGGCTGCCCAGAGTCTTCTAGTTCATCGCCTCCCTGGCTGTGGCAGGTGTTGCGGAATAAAATAACAGAGACTAAGCAAGTTTGTGAGGACGGCCACAGCACATGTAGCACAGGGCTGGACCAGTGCCGGTCAAGGAAGTGAAGTTGTAACTTACGTGATTTCAAGAAACCAATCTCGGCCTGTGATTCACTTTTATAAAAAATGAATGTGCTATCACTGCCCTAATTCTCATTTCTTTAAATGGATGCTAAGAGCATTCACGGGAGAGCAATGCCAGATTCACAGGCTGACTTTGGAGTAACTCCTGTGAGCATCACAAATGGAGTTGGCATTAAAAAGGAGCAGGGAGGATCCAGGGAGGAGGGCAGATGACCTATGCTACAGGTGAAAGCCTGTTTATCCAGATGTCTGGCTTCCAGATGCTCTGTCTCTCTGGGACTCAGCCCTGCATCTCTGGACTGGGCGGTGAGCGGAAGAGGCTTCCGAGTTCTGGGAAGAAACGTCACAGAGCCGGTGCACCGAGGCTGTACCCTGTCCTCTTCAGGGGCAGAGCAAGGCTCTTGGTGGCTATCCCACGTACAATTCGTGGTTAACATCCACGCTCATATATCTGCTTTCACAGCTCACACCAGATTATCTTCAGCTGGCTTCACGTCTACAGGTGCGAAGCTCACTGTCGTCCCATACCTGGTCTCCTGTATTTCTCTCGAAGAGCCAGTGAAGTCAGCCTTGTTAACTGCATTTTATAGATTAGGAAACTAGTTCAGATAAGCGGTGTCTAGTTTAGGTCGCATGTGTCTGGCATAGATAGCCGCTTTGCTAATCGATGTGCTAATTGTGTTGGGGGAGGGGAGGAAGGCTGCTTTTTGGCCTCAGCTGACCTTTTAGCAGACACACACTTGGAACCGTTGGAGCTGCGTCTTTTCTCCGCATCCATCTATACAGACTGGTGAGGTTTTTGCACATTTCTCCAAAAAACCCTAAGGAAGGGGATTTGGGGAGGGGAGCCAAGAGCAGGGCTCAGAGTGACATGAAAGGAAGATGCAAGTTGGAGAATAACTAGGGTGGCTGATAGCGCCTCCACCCCCCACCCCCTAGCTGATACTGACCCCACGGGGATTCCAGCTGAACCCGCAGGTAATATGTGTTCATGGCTTTCTCTGAGAACACGTAGTGTCCCACACTTCAAGTTCTTATTGCACTTGGCTTTGTGTTTGCTAAGTGTTCTGAATAGGAGCTGGTCTTTTTATTCCCAAACAGTGCGGACGCATCTTGAAGGCAAGGACCATACCTTAGACTTCCTTTTTTTCCTCTGCATGGTGCTGAACAGAATAAGCATGGCCTCGACACCACTCACCCTCTCAGGATCTCCTGGATCTTCCTTTCCCTATACGGTACGGACGAAAATTGGAATTAGACACAACTGTATTTGCATGTGAACCAAAAGATTACAACTAGCTGTGTGTCTCTTAGGAAATTATTTCTCCTCTCTGGTTCTCAGTACTTCTATCAATAAAATGAGGCCATTTCACTGGGGTTCTTGGAGGAGCTTCCAGCTCCAAGCTCCTTTGGGTTCTAAATCTCCTCTTCGATCAAGAATGTCTTTCCCCCTGAAAACTGGGATTTGACAACAACTTGGTCTCTCCTTGCGTTCCCACCCATCTCTCTTTGTTTGCTGGCTCTGGAATTCGAGAAGAAGCCTGGCCCCTCCTGGCTTCTCAGAAGAGAGTCCCGATGAATACAGACACTGTCTTTTTTGCATATTAGCACTGGTGCCAGTCTGAACCCAGCTGTGTGCAACGTAAGGTGAAATATAGATTCCCCCAACCCGGCCACGGCTTCTCCACACAGCTAATGGAAAAGCTTTCTGAGTGGGCCCCGTTGCATATGCATAAGCTCTCCTTTGGCTATGGGGTGGGCGGAGGACAATTTCACTCTCTTTTCGACTGTGTCTCTTTGTGCTTCCTTGGGTTTCCTTCAAGAGGAGCAGGCCATTTGGGCTAAACAGCTATTTGAAGAGACTTGGCTGAGCCCTGCACTGGCCTCTTGGGGTCTCTGGGACTTGAGTCTTGAACCAGAAGCCACCCTCCTGCCCACCCACTCAGCATGGCAGCAGGAGCCTTAATTGTCAGGAGCTACCTAAAGAAAGAGGCTTGAGGGGCTCCTTCACCTCCTGCAGGATAATGATCAAGCTCCTTTCCTGGCATTGGAAGCCCTGCCCCGTCTGCCCCCAGGCCCCCATTACCCCCGCCCTCCAGCCATCCAGACTCACCTGCCAACTCCTAAAGAGGCCAGGCCTTCTCTTGCCTCGGAGCGTTTGCACTGGCTGTTTCTTCTGCCCTCTCTGGACTCCTGCAGGGCCCAGTGCAGAGAGGAGGATGCAGAGCCCCCCTCTGGATTCCTGTAGCCCAGTGGTCTGCCTCTGGCACACACCTGCACTTGCAACTCATTACCTGTCCCCACTGGCCCCTGGGCCCTCCTCGGCCCCGGCCCAGTGCCTGCACACAGTGAAGAAGGCCCAGGGGACAACGGCCTTTAACCTACTTTATCAAGAATTCGGTTTTAAAACCTTGCTGATTCTTGCCACAGAGGTATTTTGCAGAGGCCGAGATTAGGAGGAAAAGCCAATCTGAGTTGACCATCTCAGCACTTTAATGGGAAATGACCCAATGGAGAGAGGGCTGGCTGGTGCTGGTTTTTGTTGCTGTTGCTGCAACCGCCACTGAAGGCTCCTTGGGAGGAAGCACTCAGATCCTCCTGTGGAAGGAAACAGAGGGGAAGTTGGGCTGCCTGTCTGCCACAGCCGGCTTGGTCATATGGAGGTGATGGGCGCCTTGGGTGGCCTCCCTGCAGCCTGTCCCACCTTCCCCTCCCTGCCCTCCATCTGCCCCCGCCAGGTCCCCTAGGCACCCACTCTCTCCTTCCACTCCTCAATCCGGATAGCTGGAAGAGCAGAGGGGCTGAATTGAGTTTATATAGCTTCCCCTGTATATATTTAGAGATAAGAAGTTCATTTAGGGATTAGGGGCTGCTGCTTGTCTATGCATCATTAAGCGAACCACATCTGCTACTGAGCTAGCAATCAGCAGAATATTGAGAAAAGTTATAAAGAAATCTTTGTGTCGGTTCATTTTCATTCCCAGCTCCCCGCGTCCTGGCTCTCCGACTTTTGCTAGCGAGCGTTCGGGAGGAAGTGGGGCCGGAGCCGTTGAAGCTGCCTCTGGAGCCGGCACTGCATTCAGAGAAGCAGAAGTAGTTCACCTTCGGCCCGCCGCCTGCACACGGCGTGCGCGTGCCTGTGAGCGTGGAGGGTGGCCGGTGGCAGAGACCAGATGACCTAACAAAAAGCTGTGCGTGCATTTTCCCACGGTGGCCGCGCCAGGAAGGCCACGTGGGCTTGTCGGAAGCTCGGGGACCCATGGCAGTCCTGAGCACTGCTCTGTAGCCAGAGGCTGGAGACCAGACTTAGGTACCATCTCTCTGGGTGACCTTGACCACGCCGCTTCCTCTCTGTGGTCCTCAGTCTCCTTGTCTGTAAAACGAGGACTAGGTGGCCTCGCCTTGCTGAGTGGCGAGAGGACCAGGGAGCCGGTGAAAAGGTGCTGCGCAGACAAGGTTCCCAATAAATGGGTGCTCCCGGTCCCGCTGCTTCCCCACCCAGCAAGGGCCCCTGCCTTGTCTTGCCCAGGTTGGAGGTGGAGGGCTGCTTTGCTGGAGCGCCGGCCCGGGGGACAGCAGCAGGCCAGGTCCTCGGTTTGGGAGGCTTGGAGCAGGACACCAGGAGCCGCAGGTGGGTCTCCTCCTCTGGCTCCTTCTCCAGGGGACCGAGAGCTGTCGTGCCTCACCCCCTCCCTGGGGACCCCTGACCAGCCTCCCCATTTAGCCCCGGGGGTGGTGGTGTGGTGGCCCGAGGCCCCCGGCCCCCTCCCGGCGCGGCTGTCCCGCAGCGTGACATGTGGCGGGTTAAACTGCAGGTGTCACTGTTAGCCCTGAAATGGGGGCTCGGCTGGCGGCCCCAGGGCGGCCCACAGAGGAATCGTCGGCTCCTGGCCGGTGGGCTCGGCGAGCGGCGGCTCGGCCCGGGGCCCCGGAACCGCGCGGCGCCCCTCTGCTCCAGCCCCAGCCCCGGCCGCCCCCCAGCCCGGCCCAGAGGAGGCGCGTGTCCGCAGGCGAGCCGAGCGCCGGCATTCGGGAGGAGGGTGCAAACCTCGGTGTTCGTGGGACCAGCACTGAACCTCGGCGACCCCCCGGGACGGAGGGGCGCGGCCGGGCCGCCGCGGAGGAAACGTGGGTTTGAGACGGGAGGTGGGGGGCCCTGCTCGGTGCGCGGGGTGCCGCACGCGGCTGCGTCCACGCGGTCGCCGCGGGTGACCGGGAGCCGCGTCCACGCGGTCGGGGCCGCCCTGGGGGCCTCCGAGGGCCCGTGGGAGGGCGGGGCCCCTGAGCAGAGGAGGCCGAGCGTTCCCCTTTACTGGAGAAGCAGGAGGGAAGGGAGACCCAGATAGCACCGGGTGTACCTGCTTGGCCCTTGAACCTCACGTGGTGGCACCCACTTCTCTCGAACCGCCAACAATTTAGTGGGTCAGGATGAAAATGGGCCCCTTTTAAAAATGTGTTTTTCGAAAATGAGCAGCAGGGTGCTGTTTTTCCAGGGAATTTACCCCAGAAACCGCAGCCCCTGGTCATCCTGTCCTGCGCTGGCTGGGAAATGCCAGCCACCAGTGGGCACCCTCAGGACCCGGGCCCAGGTCCCCAGCCCTGATTGGGTGCTCTTGGCAGCTGCCCAGTGAATCCCACCCTGACTTCACTTTGGGGGGCTGCGGAGCCCCAATATACCCTCCCTCCGTTGTTTTGCTCCCCCTCTTTTTAGTTCTGCATTTCACTCTGAATTGAAAACCCTCCTGGACACGACAAAATATGTATCTGCTGGAACCAGGTTTTGAGGGGTGTCTATCTGGGAGTTGGGGGGGCCTCCCCCAGGTCTAGTAGCTGCAGGGGTTGGGGCTGTGGGGCTCTGGGCTCCCTTCTCTAATTTCTGTTTAGAGACAACATGGATAGAGGGGCGTTTGTGTGTTGGTGGAGAGAGAGGGCACGGAATATTTCCAGGCCTTAAAAAAAGAAGAAAAATAAATTTTTGAATAAGAATGGTCCGTGTACTGTGACCGCAGGGCAAATGCAAATGGCTGTTTTCAAACACAGACTCGTGAATTCTTATTACGAGTTCGTGACTGTGCCTCCAAGCAGGACGTTACATATTCATAAGCATGAGGGACCTTGCCTCCCCACTTCAGGTGTGGTCTGCCCAGCACCCATGTCCCTTTAATCTTGGGGGAAGAAGAAGAAATAAAAAAAATCAAAACCCATGACCAGCCACATTTGGTCTGTTTTCTTCAGTTCCTAAAGTGTTAAGGGAAGAGGAGATAAAAAGATGCATGCAGAAAAAGCAGCAGCCACAGCGATCCTCCACAAAGATCTTTTTGGTGTCAACTTAAATGTACACAAATAGCGGATGATGATCTCTTTTATTGGACTAACATTTATCCAGTAATATCCACACACTTTTAAAACCATTGAGGCCTCCTCTTCAGGTGTTCATTTGAATAGAAATAGCTGAATGAGTGTTTTTATAATTGATCCCCTGAGAACTGAATGTCTAGTGCTGCATAACCAACATTTTCCCATTGCTGGGTTTTTTTTCCCCCCAAATTGCCACTCTGCAAAATTAGGATTTTGTACAGTTTTGATAAGAGAATTAACCTCCCACATGCCAAACTCCCGCAGTGTGAGGGGCTCCCAGGGAGTCGGCCTGTGCGGGGTCAGCTTCGATGCCAGCTCGCTTCTGGGGGCTTTGCTGTTTCTTGGTCTCAAGGAGGAAACTCCTAAGGTAGAGTCAGGAGGTGGATTTGATGAAGTGACTGAGGCAGAGGCAGGGGAGGAGGCTTCCACACACACCTGGCTGTTCCTGGGCCCAGGAATCTGAGCTTCTGACTTGTCCCTTTTGTATCCAGCAGGCCGAGCTTCGCACTCACCGGAAACGCTCAAACGGTCCGCCCAGGCCTGATGTGGTGTCTGCAGGTACCTGGAGCCCTGGACCTTCAGGAAAACGTGAAGAGACTTTTCTTTTCTCTCCATCCAGTGCTTTCTCAAGTGTTTTCTTTTAATATTCACTGTGGCTTTGGGGTTATAGTCATAATATATGCTCATTGTAGAAAATTTGAAAACTATGTAGAAATATAAAGTTGAAAATAAATATTCCCCCCAATTCTGCCGCCCAGGGCTAAACACTGTTGAATTTCCTTCCAATCTTTTTCTGTGTGTGTATATTAAAAAAAATATATATATATATAATATATATGAAATTGGGTTCGTACTGTACATATAATTTTATATCCCTTTTTTCCTTTTAATAGTGTATACAAAGCCTCTCCCGTGTCTTTAAGCATCGTTGGTCAGCATCAGTTTGGCGACTGCACACACAGCCATCACATGGCCGTAGCTGAATGAATGTAATTACCCCCCATTGATGGACAGTGAGGAGGGAGCGTTCCTTTTTGACTGTGTGGAAAGGAAATGTCCCTGGCCCTTTTTAGAGAGGCTTATTTAAGCCAGAGGAAGAAAGTTACTTATGATAGCATTTTCCCTTTGTGGCCTAGAAGTGATGGAAAGAGCAGTTTCTTGCAGCAGAAACTGACTGGTGGAAGGTGTCTTCGATGACAAGCCCGCGGTGATCAGAGCTGGCCAGAGGAGCAGGAGCCGGCGGCCGGGATGCCTGTGAGCAGGGCCGGGTCCACGCCGCTCTCCGCCTGCGCTGAGGGGAGCCGCGATGGTTCACTCCCTGTACCAGGCAGGCCGCTTTCGGCTGCAGGGGCCAGAAACCCCCAGCTCAGCTGGCTTCAAAGGCAGGACAGTCTCTGTCACGGGTTAGGATTTCCGGAGGGGGCGGCTCCCGGTTGGCCAAGTCAGCAACTCTGCAACATCACCAAGGACCCACGACTCTCCCCGGTGACCTGCAGCACTGCAGCCCAACCTCAGACCACCCCTGCCCCTCGTGGTGGCATGTTGGCTGCCCCAGGCCAGGCATGCCATCCAGACACGAAGTCCACAGGTGGTAAAAGGACCGTTTCTTCAAATGGGATATATTTTTTTTATCAGCAAGGGGAGCCTTTTCTAAAAGCCCACGCCTCTTTGCCCAGCCAACTTCCCTCCCCTCTCATTGGCTAGAACGTCTGTCCGTGCCTAAGCCAGTCATTGGCAAGGAGAAGAGGATTCATCCCTTCCAAGGCTGGGAGCTACCCAGGAAGAGGTGGGGGCACTGTGGATGCCTGGGATATGCCCTCTTGCCCTTCTAGGTTTAGAATCTTCGAGCCCTTGCACCCCACCTTCTCTAGCCTCCTCTAGGCTATGAGCATTGACTTCTTTGAGCTGCAGGTTCACCCAGCCCCCAAAGCGGCCCTCACCAAGTGGCCAGAATGTTAACTGTTCCAGCCCATCGGTTGATGGGGGCACCTGGGGCCCTGGGGTCCACTGTGAGACATGGGCCAGCCTCAGTGGTGGTCTCCCCAATCCTGGAGTGCCTCAGGAACCTCAGTGATGGCCCTGTGTGGGTGACCCAAGAGGCTGCCTCCCTGTTGACCATCCTCCCCGACCCACTGTGCTCTGCTCCCCTACTCTGTTCTGCTTGCTGGGTTCCATCCCTCCTACTTCTGGAAACAATGTTAATTTTCCTGTGGAGAGCCCCTCCTCCACAGGCAGCTCATTTGGATTGACAGGGGCCAACCCTACCCCAACCCCAGTGCCATGGGTGGGCCCAGAGTACTGGATGGACAATCACTGCATCATACCCCCAGATCAGTCCTGTTGGTTACTGTGGGGATGGGCCCATGATCCAAAATTGGTTCAATATCTGTCACTAGATGCAGAGAAAGCATTTGATAAGATTCAACATCCATTTATGATAAAAACTCTCAGTAAAATGGGTAGAGAAGGAAAGTACCTCAACATAATAAAGGCCATATATGACAAACCCACAGCCAACATCATACTCAATGGTGAAAAACTGAAAGCCATTCCTCTGAGAACAGGAGCCAGACAAGGATGCCCACTCTCACCACTCTTATTCCACATAGTATTGGAAGTCCTAGCCAGAGCAATTAGGCAAGAAAAGGAAATAAAAGGGATCCAAATTGGAAAGGAAGAAGTAAAACTGTCACTATATTTGCAGATGACATGATTCTATATATAGAAAACCCTAAAGAATCCACTAGAAAACTGTTAGAAATAATTAACAACTACAGTAAAGTTGCAGGGTACAAAATCACCATACAAAAGTCAGTTGCATTTCTATACACTTACAACAAACTAGCAGAAAAAGAAGTCAAGAATACAACCCCATTTACAATTGCAACAAAAAGAATAAAATATCTAGGAATAGATTTAACCAAGGAGGTGAAAAACCTATATACTGAAAACTGTAAGCCATTATTGAAAGAAATTGAAGAAGACATAAAGAAATGGAATGATCTTCTGTGCACATGGATTGGAAGAAAAAACATAGTTAAAATGTCCATACTACCTACAGCAATCTACAGATTCAGTGCAATCCCAGTCAGAATCCCAATGACATTCTTCATGGAACTAGAACAAAGAATTCTAAAATTTATATGGAGCAATAGAAGACCCTGAATAGCCAAAGCAATCCTGAGAAAAAAAGAACAAAACTGGAGGCATCACAGTCCCTGACTTCAAAATACACTACAAAGGGGGCTGGGCCTGTGGCCAAGCGGTTAAAATTTTGTGCACTCCATTTCAGTGGCCCAGGTTCATGGGTTCAGATCTCAGGCACAGACCTACACTACTTGTCAAGCCATGCTGTGGCAGTGACCCACACACAAAATAGAGGAAGATCGGCACAGACGTCAGCTCAGGGTGAATCTTCCTCAGCAAAATATATATATACTACAAAGCTAAAGTAATCAAAACAGCATGATACTGTCAGAAAAACAGACACACACATCAATGGAACAGAATTGAGAGCCCAGAACTAAAACCACACACCTAGGACAGCTAATCTTTGACAAAGGAGCCAAGAACATACAATGGAGAAAGGAAAGTCTCTTCAATAAATGGTGCTGGGAAAACTGGACAGCCACATGCAAAAGAATGAAAGTAGACCATTATCTTTTGCCATACACAAATGTTAACTCAGAATGGATTAAAGATTTGAATATAAGACCTGAAACTATAAAACTTATAGAAGAAAACATAGGCTGAACACTTTTTGATTTTGGCCTTAGCAGTATCTTTTTTTAATATCATGTTTCCTCAGGCAAGGGAAACAAAAGAAAAATAAATAAATGGGACTACATCAAGTTAAAAAGCTTCTGCACAGCAAAAGAAACTATCAACAAAATGAAAAGACAACTCACCAACTAGGAGAAAATATTTGCAAACTATATAGCCAATAAGGGGTTAATTTCCCAAATATATAAAGAACTCATACAGCTCAACAACAAAAAAATGAACAAGCCAATCAAAAAATGGGTGGAGGATATGAAGAGACATTTTCCAAAGAAGAGACACAGATGGCCAACAGGCACATGAAAATTCAACATCACTAATCATCAGGGAAATGCAAATTGAAACTACAATGAGATGTCACCTCACATCCATCAGAATGGCTTTCATTAAAAAGACATGAAATAACAAGTGTTGGAGAGGATGTGAAGAAAAGGGAACCCTCATTCACTGCTGGTGGGAATGCAAACTGGTGCAGTCACTATGGAAAACAGTATGGAGATTTCTCAAATAATTAAAAATAGAAATACCATATGATCCAGCTATTCCACTTCTGGGTATTTATCCAAAGAACATGAAAACACTAATTGGAAAAGATATATGCACCCCTATGTTCATTGCAGCATTATTTACAATAGTCAAGACTTGGATGCTTCTATTAGAAGCATCAAGGGATGAATGGATAAAGAAGATGTGGTATATATACACCATGGAATACTACTCAGCCATAAAAAAGATGAAATCATCCCATTGCAACAACATGGATGGACCTTGAGGGTATTATGCTAAGTGAAATAAGTCAGACAAAGACAAAGACCGTATGATTTGACTCATATGTGAAAGATAGCAAACAAACAAACATAGATATGAAGAATGGATTGGTGGTTACCAGAGGGGATGGGGGTTGAGGGAGGGCAAAAAGGGTAAAGGGGTGATGTATGGTGATGGACGGAAACTAGACTTTGGTGAACACAATGCAGTCTATACAGAAGCCAAAATATAATGATGTAAACCTGAAATTTACATAATGTTATAAACCAATGTGACCTCAGTAAAAAAAAAAAAAGAGTTGATCTGGGGATGTCTGCTGAGATTCAGGGGAAAGAAAGAAATGTGATTTCTTTCCCCTGAGATCTCCATGATGTGGGCCTGGAGCTGGTTGTCCCCATCCCACCACCATGGGGGAGAGTCTGCCTGCGATTGAAACCAACACAGAGGAAAGCAGACTTAGAAGATGGAGAAAGACCAGACCCTGATGACATCAGTCGAATTCCTGGATCCAGCCATGCCTGAAGCAGTACTACCTCTGAAATGATCATTTATGGAGGCCACAATTTTCCTTTTCACATAAACCAGTTTGAGTTGGGTTTTATTGCAAACTGAAAAGAGTCCTGACTAAAACGCCTACCGAATAGGCCACACTTCAAAGCTAGGATCCCATCGCCATGCTTTGATAACCATCCACGATGCTAAGCCAGGCCAGGCCCCAGTGAACCTGACTTTGCCACTTCCTTTCGGCGCTGAAGTCTGAAGCCTGGTCACCCCTCCTGGGGCCACTTCCTCCCCTCCACAGAGCTTCTACGCAGGACAGCTGCTTCCTCTGTGCCCGTTGCGTGACCTGGTGCCCTCTTCTGAGATGTCAGGCAGAAACCGAAAGGGCGTTTCTCCCTCCCTCTCCCCATCGACCCCTCCTCCCCCTGCCCAGGCTTTCACAGCTGTGGGAGTCGTTTCCTGACAATTCAGCTCAAGATTTCCGTGGCTCAGTTTCTGCTTCTCTGAGTTGCCCCTCGGGCTCCTCTCACGACTCAGCTCCCTCCTGGGGCCGGTAGTGGGCGCATCTCTGCCCACGTCCCTGTTCTGCCACGCTTGGCGCATTTCCTGTGTCCGTCCTTCTTCACAGATGGCGTCTCCAGCCTGCTAATCACCTTGGGCGCTTCCGAGGGCTGCTGTGCCGTCCTCACCGGCTCTGGTGCGGAGAGGGCTTCTAGCTTCTTCTCCGCGGTGGCGGGGCTTTCCCTCCAAAGGCTGCAGGCCCCTGTGCCCAGACGCTCACGGGGCCAGAAGCGAAAGAAAGTGGAGGAAGCAGGCCCAGGCTTTGTGGAGGTTACGATTGCTCAGGAAAGGTGGAAATCCATGTTTTTATGTGAAAGTTCCCATTGTTTTAAACTGTTGGCAACAAAATAAAAAAATGTAAACTCTGTGAAGGCCAACTGTCTCGTGGACCACCCGTTTGTGATCTCTGTCCCCATGAATGACTAAAGTGACAGGACATCCAACCACAAAGGGCAGGATGGCCTAGTGGACGGACACTAGGCAGGAATGGGAGCTCTGGTTCTGGTCCTTCCACATCCCCCATGTGACCTTGGGCACATTATTTAGTCTCTAGAAATTCCTAGCTGATTATGCACATTTTCTTAGCCCCGGCAACAGTCCTAAAAGATGGGCTTCATCATTCCTGTTTTGCAGAGAAACCCCTCTCAGGGAGGTGAAGCGGCCCCAAAGGGCACAGCTGGGAAGGGGCAGAGCCTTGGGTCACACGGCCCCCTTACAGCTCTGGGCCCTGGCGTGTCTGGGGCGTCCGGGAGACTGGCATCTGGGAGGAAGACCCTGATCCGTCTTCAGGGGCTCAGGCTGGATGCAGTGTTCCGGACCCTCCAGGGTCACAGGCAGCTTTTCTTCCCCTGAACTTAGATTGTCTCCCTTCTCTCCCTCCCTGCAATCCGCCCCATCCCCCTGTGTGCTCAGCATGTTTTATTTCCGTAGCCTCAACGTCTTGCCACGTTTCTGGTTCTGGGTGATGTTTCAAAGCCTGTTGGCACCGGGTTAGTGATTTCATTATCTGAGTCAGAAAAACTCCGAGTGGAGTATTGCGTATGAGCGTGTCCTCCGCACGGGTTTCTCTGCCTTGTGACTGTGAGGCCGCGTCTTCGTTGCTTTCCAATCTTCAATACTCTTTCCTTCATCCAAGGTAATGGTTTCTGAAAAGAGGGACATTCTGGGGCCAGCCCGGTGGCGTAGCGGTTAAGTTCTCACGTTCTGCTTCGGCGGCCCGGGGTTCGCTGGCTCGGATCCTGGGCACGGACCTACTCACCACCCATCAAGCCATGCCTAGGTGGCATCCCACATGGAAGAACTAGAAGGACCTACAACTAGGATATACAACTATGCACTGGGGCTTTGGGGAGAAAAAAGAAAAAGAGGGAGATTGGCAACAGATGTTGGCTCAGGGCCAATCTTCCTCAAAAAAAAAAAAAAGATGGAGATTCACAAGTTGAGGCACTTAAACCTATTAGCTCTCAGCACTGGCTTCTTGTTTCATCAATGGTGCTCAATAGTGGTAATGGTGACACATTGGAATGTCCCCTTGCCACACACTCAGAGGGTCACCACAATCTGCAGAAGCTTTGAGCTTTCATTTTGTCCTTATAAAACTGCCAAGGGCAAGCTTTTTGCATTATCCCATTTCATAGCTGGGAAAACAGAGGCCAAGCCTGTTCAAATAATTTGCTGTAAACCCACTTAGCAAAGCAACAGGTAAAACTCATTTGGCCTACATTTTCGATCTTAGGTCTACAATGATGTCCTCCCCGCACCCAGCGCAGCCCCCGCTTGTCTTTGTTGGGGCATACTAACAATTTGGATTCAGAAGCAGAATTTACACATTCCTAGGAATTGTAATCTGGCACTTGCTCTTCTTTGTTCTGTCTCTCTCCGTTCTCTCTTCTTCGGGAGTGGTTCTTCGACCACCAGAATATAATAACCAGGAGTGGACTAGGAAGACGTGTGGGTCTGTGTCAGCTCAGGCTGCTATAACAAAGCACCACAGGCTGGGTGGCTTAAACAACAATTTATAACATAAATTAAATGTCATGATAAGAATAGCATTTTGTAAGTGTCCATAGTACCACTAAATACAGTCAGCACAGAGGGTCCCCCCGTGTGCCAGTCACCGTCCTGAGCACTTCTCATCTGGAGCTGATTTAATGCTCCCACAACCTATGAGGTAGGGACCAGCACGACCCTCATCTTACAGATGACATCAGTGAACACCTGGATCCAGCCAGGGTCACACAGCTAGTGAGTGGCAGAGAGACGACTCCACCCCATTGGGATCGAGAGGGGCTGATCTATGACATCCTTTCCCAGAAGCCCACGAGGACATGGTCTTCCTCCTCCCTCTTCCGTCCTGTCCCCTCCCAGGGGCTCTCCCGACCCCCTCCAAGGACAGCCTGCTCACGCGCTGCACACTGGGACCATAGGCTCTTTCTCTCCCTACCCCAGCGCTGGCCAGGCTGCTCCTTGGGCCTGGGTTCCGTGCTGTGTTGCACTCAGTTCCCTCTGCTGTGAACGAGGAACGGTTACAACCCACGCCGAGGTGGCTGTGTGCGTGGTACACACAATGTGTTCACTATCTCTATCACTCGCCTGTGTGCACTGAAGGGCCGTGGCTCCCAGGACACCCGACGTGGCTCTGTTGAGGCCTTGACCCCACTGGTTCTTCTTCAGGCCCAGTCAGGCCTCCCTACCCTTCCTGGCCCAGCTCGCATCCTCCCAACACCAGATGGGGCCTCCTGTTTTCTCTTGGTCTCTGCAGCCCACGTCGCAGAAGTGTGGACATGGGGACTCTTTCCTGGTTCTCTCAGGCTGCCCACACACCAAGCGGGAAGCAATAAGAGCAGAGGGGCCGGTGGGAGCCATGGGGGGATCCGCCAAGCTGCAGACAGAGAGGCAAGAGTGGGTTAAACATCCCCCTTCCCCTCCAAACCAGCCTTGGGCCCTGCAGCGTCCTGCACAGAGGGTCCCTGTACCTCCTTAGATCCAACGAGAGCTGCGAACGTCAGGACCCTGAGAGAGGACCCCCTTCCCAGCACACCCAACAGCCGTGCAGACCTGGCCTCACGTTCTTGTCTACTGGCCACTGGTTTTATCCCCGCGGTTCTGAGGACAGCTTACCTAATGCACCTGCCTTTGTAGCCTCCGTCGGCCGGTGGGGCTCTTCTGTGGTTAGAGTAACTGGGAGAACAGCCCTCTCTGTGTGCGGGGGGCCTCGCCCCTGTGCAGAATCCCCTCCTGTGTTGATTCCATTCCTTGCGTCTCTCTCTCTCCCCGCTCTGTCTGCATCGGGCAGCCCTTCGCCAAAAGTAATTTCAGTTTCAGGTCTTGGGAGATGGGGCTGAGTTTGGGGGTCACGATGGAAAGAGTTGAATTGTCCTAAGAAAACAGAAGAGAAAACCATCAGTGCTCCTGAGAGGTGGGAGCAGAGGCCGAGGGGGAGGAGCAGAGCGGGAAGGAGAACCATGCCGGGACCCGGGGGTCTAGGTGAGGAGAGGGCGGCAGGGGGCCGGGCACAGAATGTACGGGGCGCCCCAAATCTCAGTAATCGGGAGAAATAGTATTCTAATGCCATATTTAAAAACTCAAAATTCCTGAAAAAGCCCATGATGAACAAAATATCAACATTGTAAAGACAGATCAACTGCGCAGAGCCGTGTTGGAGCTTGAGGCAAGAGGAAAATCAGTAAGGATGATCCTGCCTTTATTTAAGATGTTGAGGTTTTGTTCATCACGGATTTTTTTTCCCCATTCCTTTTTGCATCAAATATTATTTTGATTTGGGGGGCCCTCTTAAATTCTACACCCAAGGTGAGCACCCCACTTGCCTCACCCGGATCCCAGCCTGGGAGGATGGTGTCCATGAGCACACGGTGAGGCCACCATTGTCCCCTAGCTGTTCCCTGGCTTGATGGGGTCCCTTGCAGCCCCTGACCTCAGTAGAGCCCCTCACATAAAGGCCTCACGTGAATGTTTCCTTGTGGAAATTAAGGGGAAGCGTGGCTTCCAACGTCTGGATAGAGGCCAGAGGGGCAAAGGTGGCCCGTGTGGGATGGCCCGTGGACTGGGCAGGTGGAGACAGAGGTGGGTGTAGACCTTTCCCGGGCAGGGCTTCGGCCCGGGCCCACCTTATCTAGGGCAGGGCGGCTGACCGACTTCGGGTCACAGAGGTGTCTCCAGCTCCCTGGCTGTGCAAGGCTGAACCCTTCATCTTATTCCCCACCGGGCATCGCTCATCTGTGGCGGGGGCCGCCCCAGCTAACAGGGCACCTACAATCCCAGGGCCTCTTTGGGATGGGAGGAGCCCGCTTCCTCTCCAGTTGAGGGTATTTGAGTCTGGTCACAGGCCCCAATCTAACGCTCTTTGTAGCTGGAGGGCTATTCTTCCACTTCCTCTCTGCTTTTCCAGAAGCTGACAAATACCCTCCAGGAAAGCTGCCCCTCTCCCTCCCCGTGTCTGGGGCAGGCATTGCTGACGCACCACAGCTGCCACCAGAGGCCCTTCTGACACAGGACTTTAGGACGTTGCGGCTAACTTATGGCAGTTGGCCAAAAAAGATGAAATTTGTCACCTTGGCTCTGTCAGTTCTCTCTCCTCTCCTTGGTGGTGATAGTTTTGTGCCTCCTGGAGGGAGAATCTGTGGATGAAGAACTTATGGGGAAGGATTTGTAGTAAGTCCTTCAAGATCATAAGTAAAACTGTAAATTTATGGATGTAAATACATTTATATACACTCACAAAAAAGCAAAAACAGCAGTCTAGCTCAAGAGACTACCGAGCACGTTTTATACATTGTGAGAGAGTAGTGAAGGGTACCATACGGTTAATTTCCATGTGCTAGTCACGTGAGAAATGTTTCAGGGTCACCTACGCCAGCGGTATCCACAGAATCGTAAACGCTGGCTCCGTGTCCCCCAGCTCCGTGCGCATTGGAGCCCACACTGCGTAATAGGCAAAGGGTGGCCCGGAAGCCCCCAGACCTGAGTGTGAATTCCAGCTCCGCTCCTGGGACCACTCACTCCTTTGAGGTCCAGTCTTCTCGTCCGCAAGATGGGAGAATGGCTTTCTCTCAAGCTGTTGGGAAGACTACATGAGCTCATGATTTAAAATGCTTAGCATGGTGCACAGAGTAGGTGCTTAATGAATGCCAGCCTGTTCCCCTCCTGCCCCTCACTCTCTGGCCCCATCTCTGGAGGGTCCTCCATCCAAATGTCGATGTCTTTCTGATTTTAAGACTTGGCCTCTGCCAGCCCCACCTTAGACTTACTCTTGGTTTGACCATCCAGATCCCAAACCTCGGTGCAGATGAAAAGGTGCAGTTGAAATTTTATACCAGGGGCAGATCCAGGTTTTGGGGGGCCTAGAACTTGGGGCGCCCTCTTATAAAACTGAAAATTCCAGTTTGGGCTGAGGGCCATGGAAGGGGCCTGGGCAGGCGAGGGGCCTGAAGCTGAAGCCTTATTGACTCCGTGGCAAATGCCCTTTGATCCACGCGTGTCAGAATTTCACAGGCAGCGAGCTGGGGCTTGGGGATCACTGTGTGCTTGTGCCTCAGGCCTAGACCCAATCCCTCCTCCTTGGAGCCCTCCTTGGTGGCTGTCTGTGAGCCCTAAGAGTGGAGCCTGGAGGGGGGGAGAGTGGAGGTGGGGTGCCCTGATCCCCTTCACCCATGCCCAGATTTGTCAGATCTGGACGAAAGCCCTGAGCTTTGCCAGGGCTGCTCTTGAAATCTGGCTGACATCCTGCCAGAAGCTCGCCTGCGCATCCTCTGCCTGGGACTGAGGGGCTGCCCTGGCCATTGGCTGGAGCCAGAAGTCACGAATCTCGGATCCAGGCTGGGTCCTGCCGGGCCCGCCCGAACATGCCCTCCTCAGAGACGAGGTTCCCGCACCAGGGCTTGGGCCTCCATCCATCCCCCTACCTTTCCTTTCCACCCTCCCCCCTCCTCCCCCACCAATGCCCCCTCTTTTCCGTTCTCCTCCACCACTAGCCTTCTTCCTGCTCTCTCTCCCCTCTTCCTTCCCTCCACCTCTCCCTCCTCCCCCTTCTCATCCTCCCTTCTTCCTCCAGCCTCCTCCTGGGTAGCTGGGCTCTGGGAGGTTCTCCTCCCTCTGGAGTGGTCTCCTTAAGTTTCCAGGATCCCCCCTGCCCCCCGCCGTGCTAACACGGGCCCAGCTGAGACATCCTGGTGATGACAAAGCCGTCCAGTTGCCTGCAAAGGGCTGACAGCAGACACAGCCCTGGTCGGGCAGAGCAAGTCCCCAGCCAGCTGGTGAGGCGATGGGCCCGAGCCAGGTAATTATTGCCTGGTGCAGAGGTCGAAAGCCGCAGAGCGGCTGATGTACTAATGAAACACAAATGGGACATCTGTGTTCAGGAGTTCAGCAAACCATGGAAACCCCAACTTTGCCAAGAGTTTATGTACTATCGAGAGCAGAATCGCTCCTTCCAGCTACGGGAGCAGTCAACACACCAGGAACCATTTTCCCTGCTTCTCCACACACGCTTCATCTGGGGGTGTGGCGACTTCACTCGTCCCCAGGAATTGTCGGAGCTGGAGGTGTGTTGGCACATGGAGGGCCTTTCCCCCATAATCCTGAAAGCCCCAGTGCGCGGGGCTCCTGGACGGCTCACGGGGAAGGGCGAGAGGTGGTGAGGCTGAGCTTCTTCCCCCACAGGTCTCCGTCTCCCTTCCGTTCGTGCTGAGCCAGACCAGGACTCTCCCCCTCCAGCAGCATCGACGTGCGTGGTGTGGGGGCCGGTCTGAAGCCAGAGCGGAGAGGGCCGTGGGAAGGTGCCATGTATTAAGAAGTGTCAGGGAGTGGGGGGTGGTGCTGAGAAGCCTGGGTTCTCTCAGACCTGCCATTGGCTCCCTGCACAACCTCAGCAAGTCACATGCACTCCAGGGCCTCAGTTTCCACACTGCTAAAGTGAGGGTATGGCCGAGGCCCTGTATTCGTTCAGATTCTTTGGGTGCAAGCAACAGACACCGACTCTGTCTTATCCAACAAAGAGAATTTACTGCAGGAAGTGGGTGTTTGGTGGAATTAGAGGATGCACTGGCTCAGGAAGAGCAGGAATCAGGGCAGCCTTGGCGACCTGGCAGCAGGAAGTGGGGGACTTGCCCTTACTCGAATCACTCCAGTACCCCTGCCCCACATCTTGGCACCTTCATGTCTCAGTTTCCAAATCCTAGGGGGCAGACTCTGGTCCAGCCACTTTCCTGGGAGTCGGGTGGGCACCATAGATGTGGCCACTCAGGGTCAGTCCCTGCAGTGTGGGCTACTTCCAGAGCAGGGGGACACACAGAGCACCAGACAGCCATGATGTGGCTGCCACACTGCTGTAACATGAGTTACGAATGGGGTGCACCTGTCGTCTTAGGGCCTTAGCTGGCCGTTGCTGGGGCTCGTGGCTGTGGCATCAGGACTGCCCTCGTTAATGGGGGCCAGACGGGGGTGCAGGTTGGGTCTGAGGCTAAGGGCAGGCTGTGCGTCTCTGCCCAGGCAGCGCGGCCTTGAGACCTAAGCCACGCTGAAATCCGTCCCCCTGGCCGAGGCTGTAATTCCAGCAAGGCCTGCGCAATGCCAGTCTGGAAGGGGCCGGCACAGTGAGGGGCGTGGGGCTGACAGAGTGTTGTTGGAGGGTGGATCAGAGCAGCAGCAGGTCAGGAGGGAGGGTGGGAGGGTGCAGATGGCCTGGCGGGCGGTGACTTGCCCTCCCAGCTGCTGTACCCTCCCTCCTCTGCTCCCCTCCACTCCTTTCCCAGTCACTTGTAATGCCCAGGCTGGAGGAGGATTCCTGGAGACCGTCTTAGGCATTTTCCAGGACAACAACTTGCCAGACCAAGAATTCCGCTGGAGATGTGGGGCGGTGGGCAATGAGCCCACCCAAGGCTGCCGCTTCCAGAGTTGATGTGATCTGTCTCTTGGGTATGAAGCACCAGGGACAGGACGGTGCATTCTTCCCAATCAAGTCTTCTTACCCATTTTCTCAGTGCCATGAGGAAATGCTAAGAATGCTGTGCAAGGAGAGGAGAATGTTCACACTCAAAGCTCTTGTGTGAGCGGGTGTGGCAGACACTCTTGTTTGCTCGAATCCAGTCCTCCTTCTTCCCTGCTGGCAGATTCTGATTTGTTCAGGATCCACCCTCCCCGACCTGGCCGCGGCCTTGTGAGCTGTGATTGTCTAGGTTCCCATCCCCTCAACAGTGAAGCTGGTCAGCCGACCTACCGGGTCTGATGCTGGTGCCACCTCAGGGTCTTCTGTACGTGAGGCAGTGAACGCCTTTACTGTCTGAACCTCTCTGGGTCCGTGTTTCTGTTTCTTGCAGCCTAAAGCATCCCGGCGGATCCCGCACACGGAGAGTGACCTGCTTTTATGGGACACTCACCCTGAGGCACGGAACCCTTCACGGTTATGACAGGTTCTGCGGATGCATCGCATTCGATCCTCACAGCAGCCCTGAAGCAGGGGAGATGTGACATCAGCTCCACGTTCCAGACGACAACTGAGGCCGAGGACAGACAGCTCCTTGGTGACAGAGCCAGAACTCAGACTCGGGAGGGAGGGGCTGGAGGACAGCATGAGGTCATCCCGGGAGCTCATGGCTGAGAGTGAAATTGAAGCCACACCCGGGCCGGAGAAAACCGTAGCAGTCTGTGTAACAGCAGTGTGCAGCCGGCCCAGCCCTGCTGGAGGAAGGGACTCCCTGTATGACAATGCCCACGGCACTGACTAACTGCTTACTCTGTGCCAAATACTCCACGTGATCTCACCAAATCCACTGTGAGATTGTTCTGTATTATTTGCACTTTCAAGAGAGGAAATTGAGGCACAGAAAGGCAAGTGGGGGTGTCTGAATTGGCATTCAGTTCTGCCGAGATTTTAACCATTATGCTAAACTAAAATTATGACCTCTCCACGCAGAAGGCAAGCAAATAAAGGCCGTGGAATGGCACCGTTGTCCAGCCAGGACTGAGAGGGCAGCGTGTTGCCTCATAGTGCAGCAGGCACCTCATCCAGGGAGCTCTCGAGGCCCCAGACTGCCAGCAGCTCATGGGAGGAACCTTGTCTCAGTTGCTCCTGCACCCCAAGGCCTAGCACAGTGCCTGGCACACGAGAGATGCCCTATGGGTGTTTGTTGAATGAATGAGTGAACGTCTGTATTAGTGGCTGGATCATCTCCAGCAGTTGTTTAGAACCAGAAAATCAATCATGGATCACCAGGGGCCTTAGACTACAGACTCGGATTACAGATGTAGAAACATGCCCAGAGAAGGTCTAACTCATGCGGTGAGTTGGGGAAGAGTCAGGACTAGAATTTGGGTCTCCTGCGGCGCAGGGACTTCACGTCTTATCTGCGGAGACACCGTGTGGTCAGGAGGTGTGTGGGAGGGGAAAGAAGAGTTGGATGTGCACATCTGTGGGGGAGAGGAAGGGGAAAGGGGATGGGAAAGAAGAAGGGAGGACTCCACATGGGAGGGGAGCTGCCAGGAGCTGTAGTCCCTCTGAGGGCCTCAGTGAAGGAGAGCACTGGGGGACAGGGCTCTGAGCTGCCCAGTTTTGCCCTGGCCCTTCTCTGGCCAGACTGGATGAGGAGATATGTTGGTGGCCAGCCCCTCAGGCCGGGGTACTGAGAGAACATCGGGAAGAGGAATATTTACTGGACTTCTTCCCAGTCCCAAGCTGCCAAACCAAAGGGGTCTTGGGTGCAATCTGGAGTAAAGATATGTCACACCAGCCTTGCCCTAGGGTGGAGGGGGCGTGGGCTGGGACTGTGGCCCGTGGGGTTTCTCTGCCCTGGGAGCCCCCCAGGACCCTCTGAGCCGGCAGGACTGATGGGAAAGGCCTTGTGGGGCTTGACTCTGTACTGCCAGACATGAACTTTGCTCAAAAGTGCTCTGTAGGCAGAAAGAGGAGTAGCAAAAAGGCTTTCATGCGCTATTTCAGGATTGCTGGCCCTGAACATTTATCACTTACTGATGCATATAATTTGCCTGATGACTCAGTTTCATATATTTTAGTTTCCAAAGATAAACAGTTTTTGCATATTTCCTGCAAATGGGGGTTATATTTAATAATCTGAGGGTAGGAGGGCTGGATGCAGGGGACAGGGAGTTCGAGGAAGGCAGAGGACTCAGGGCAGTGTGGGCACCGTGGTCTGGGGTCTAGGCATACACTTGGAATTTTGGCAGGAGGCGGCTTCAGCACACAAGACCTACGGGAAGAGGTGCAGAAGGCGGGTCCAGAGATGGGCTGGGTCTAGAGGTGGTAGAATTGAGTGAATGTGGCCTTTGGTGCCTGTTTTCAGGTCCACTGGTCTTTGGTCAGGGGACAAGGCTGGGCTGGACATCAGGGTGGGAGCCCTAGGGTTTTGAGCCAAGGCAAAGAGGATCACCTGATGCCCACAGAGTCCAGACCTGGCCCCGGCTGGCCATCTTACCACCCCGGTCACAAGCAGGCCAGCCTGAGGGGAGTGGCATGTCCCCTTGAGTTGGAGCACTGGAAGGCCTGGGGGACAATATTGCCAACAGCACAGGCTCACGTGGGTTCCAGGTCCCACTCTTACCAACTAGGGTGCGACTTGGACAGAGTTTACTCTGTTTGAATCTTGGTGGTAATATTTACCTTACAGAGTTCCTCAAAGGTTGGGATGATATATGACATGTAAAAGAACGTGGCACAGTGCCTGCCACAGAGTGAATGCCTGGTAGATGCTTCTCCTCGAAACGTGTGCTCAGTAGTGTGTCAGACGCTCAGTGTGATTAAAGATACGTACCTGGGTTTCTATCCTTGAGGAGTTCGTGTCTCCTTAGGGAGGCAAAGCACGCCCTTGGGGAAGTTCAGCTGGAATAGTCGAAGAGAGGGTCTGATTAGATTGTTGTATTCATCAAGACTGTTTGGGTGGCAAGTGACAGAAAGCCGCTCACGTGGCTTGAGCAGATTCTTTATCCAAACAGACCAAGGGCAGCTGCCTCCACAACTGACTGCAGGGGCCCAAGTGAGGTTGCTGGGACCTGGTCTTGCATCTGCTGTTTCTGGGAGGGTTCCGTCCTCATCAGGCTGTCCCCGTGTGCTGCCAAGACAGCTGCCGGAAGCTCCAGGCTCACATCCGCCTTCTCAGAAGTGCCAATGGGAATAAATGCTTCTCTTCCCCTTCAGCCCAAATGAAAGGCTTAGAAATGAATCTTGTTGACTCAGTTGGCCTGGCTTGGGTCTCGTGCCCATCCTTGAACCAACAGCTATGGCAAAGGGGTTACCAGATGAAGTGGGTGGTGGATTGTCTCATTGCTATGGGCTCTTCATCCTCCGTCCTGTCAGAGGAGTATCATCCCCTCCATGCCCCCTGACTTGCAGCGCCTCCTGTGGGGGGAGTTTACCTGCCTTCCCAACTGACCTTGAGCTTGGCTTGGGACTTGCTCTGGTCAATGACATATGGGCAGATGTGATGTATGCCATGTCTGAGCAGAAGCGCTAAGAGCTTTAATATTACAGGTTTCCGCAAGCTCTCTTCCTCTTCTCACTCTGCCTCTAGAAGAGGCTGTCACGAATAGAGGCTGGATCCAAATAAAATAAAGAAGACACCTGAAACAGAAATAAAAAAGACACACTGTGGAGCAGAGCTGCAGCTAACCTGAAGCCTAGGTGAAATATATGTGAGAAATAGACGCCGTTGTAAGTCACTGAGATCTGGGGATCATTTGTTACTACAGCACCATCTGGTAAAAGCTGACCGATACAAAGAGAGAATGGATGCCGGGCAGGCAGAAATTACAGTTATGTCCCAGAGAGGCAAGAAGGGGATAAAATCCAAGAGCTCTGTGAATTCAGAGAGAAAGCCCCCATGACTAGTTTAGGGCCTGAAACGAGTGGGTGGCCCATCGGCCTTTGGTGAGTTTACTGAACCTGCCGAGGCGGCTCAGTGCCTGGTTCTTTAGGCCATTCCTACACAGGTCAGATTGAGTCTTGTATTAGATTCAGTATCCTCTGAGGGTTGCCTTTAAAATAGTCCTGATCATATTACTTCCACACTTAAATCCCTCAGTAGGTCCCCGCTGCCCCAGGATAAAGTCTAGACCTCCGAGCATGCCACACGTGGCCCACCTTGACCCATCACAGGGTCTGGTCACTGCATGTGCCAGTAAACCAAGCTGTGTGCCTTTCCTGGTGCTCCCCATCTCCTCTGCCTGCACTGGGGCAAATCTGCCATCATCCCTCAGCTGAACTAGGGCTATAACCCCTAATTGCTTCCACTCAGCCCCTTCAATCCACTATCCATCCAGCAGCTTGCATAATCTTCTGAAAATGTAAATCCAGTCATGTTGCCATCCCACAGCTTGCTGTCACTTGTTCAATGAAACCCAGCTCCTTGCCAGGATGGGGCAGCTTGTATCTCCCCAAATTGACCATCACGCTATCTCCCATCCTTCATGCTCTTCTTACAGTGTGGCCCTGACACTCCTCCCACTGAGAGGTGGGGTCTATATCCCCTCCCCTTGAATTTGGGTGGGCTTTTCACTATGGAAGAAAAGGCCCTCCTTCTGAGGCTAGATCATGTAACAGGTGATACAGCTTCTGCCTGGTTCTCTTGGGACCCTCACTTTTGGAACCCAGCCACCACCCTGGGAGAAAGCTTGAGCAGCCCATGGAAAGGCCCACCTGGCAAGGAATGCAGCCTCCAGCCCACAGCTGAAGCCAACCGTGTGAGTGAGCCATCCTGGAAGTGAACTCTCCAGCCCCCTGGTCCAGCCACCCCAGCTGATGCTATGTGGAGCAGAGACGAGTCTTCCCTACCAAGCCCTGCACAAATCACATATCAATGAGCAAAATAAATGACTTTTATTGTTTTAAGTCACCAAATATTGGGGTGTTTTGTTACACAGCACTAGATGACTGATGCACATGGCCTGCAAAGCCCTGAGAGATCTGGCTCCTCCTAGTTCCACCTCCTCCCATCCTCATTCTCATGTTCTGTGCACTGTATTTTTTTATTTTCCAAATCTCAGGTAAGCCAAGCACAATCTTGCCTCAGGACTTTTGCCTATGCTATTTTCTGTACTTGGTAGCTTCTTCCTCCATTCCACCTGACTGGTTCTGTCTCATCTTTCAGGAGCCCTAACTGTCATCTTGGATAGAGCTTTCCTGACCACTCTGGTTAAAGTAAGTCCTGCCCCTGCCCACACCCACTACCAAATGACTGTTTTTGTTTTATTTTTTCTATACCATTAGCACTATCTGAAATTATCTTGTTTATCTATTTTCATATTGTTTACCTCTCCCCACTAGACTATAAACTGTAGGGGGACAGGGGCAAGTCATTCTTGTGACCATGTGTGATGGTTAATTTTATGTGTCAACTTGACTGGGACCCAGGGTGCCCAGATCCGACATTATTTCTGGGTGTGTCTGTGAGGGTGTTTCTGGATGAGATGAGCATTTGAGTCGGTGGACTGAATGAAGCAGAGTGCCCTCCCCAATGTGAGTGGGCCTCATCCAATCAGCTGAGGGCCTGAGTAGAACAAGAAGGTAGAGGAAGGGAGGAAGGAAATTCACTCTTTCTCCCTGACGTTGAGCTGGGACATCAGCCTTCTGCCCTTGACCGGAACTTACACCATCTGCCCTCTGCTTCTCAGAACAGCAATACCGGCTCTCCTGGGCCTCCAGTTTGCAGATGGCAGATCATGGAACTTTTCAGCCTCCATAATCACATGAGCCAATTCCTTATAACAAATCTTGTATATCTACATCTATATCTACATCTTTATTTGTCTAACTCATTGGTTCCATTTCTCCAGAGAACCCTGACTAACACACCATGTCTCCCCAATGTTTAAAGTGGTGCTTGGCACATAGTAGGAACTTGGCAATTATTTGTCAGATGAATTTACACGGTGCTGCTTTGTGCAGCCTCTGTAGTCCAGGCTGCTCCCTTTCCATAAGGTGGCTCCAAACCCTCTTCCCTCTTGCTAATGCTCATTTCTTTTTTTTTTTTTTATTGCTGAAGACGATTCACCATGAGCTAACATCTGTGCCAATCTTCCTCTACTTTGTATGTGGGACGCTGCCACAGCATGGCTGATGAGTGGTGTCGGTCTGTAGCCAGGAACCAAACCTGGGCCGCCGAAGCAGAGTGCGTGAACTTAACCACTAGGCCACAGGGCTGGCCCCTTGCTAGTGCTCATTTCTAAAGACTCTGCTCGGCATTCCCTCCTCTGGAGCCTCGACCCTCAGGCTGGCCCCAGTGGCTCCCTGTGCCCGGGCTGTCACGGCACTTCCCTCTTGATAGTGAGGTGACCGCTATGGCTCCCCCTCTCCCACAGGTGTAAGCTCCCTGGGGACTGCATCTCAGCCTGTGTGTGGGGTCAGATGGGACCCCTGGAATACTGATCAGGCAAGGGCAGGGGGACAGTGGGGAGGCAGCTAGTTCTTATGGGGTGGGGACCCTGCTCTGTGTCACATGGACCCGATTCCCACCTCTTGGGTTCCAGTGTTTAGTTCCCCCTTGTCCTCCCTTGGTGGGGAGTTAAAGCTTTGGAGAAAGTTACGGCCAGATTCAGGGGTGAGCAGGGAAGCAGGGGAAGCAACTGAGTCTCCTGGCATCCTCTGTGGTGGGCAGTGGGAGGCAGCCCAAGAGACCCCCAAGGGCCAGGTCTGAGACTCAGGGTGCAGAGTGAGGGTCATTTGGTCCCCCAGACTCTCCCATTCAGAGAATGTCTTTTCAGGGGTAAAGAGGACAGTTCTGGGGTGCGCTGTAATCGCAGCCATTTCCCCAGTGGAAAACACCAGGAGCAGAGATCCTCAGGCTGCTGGGGACCTCTGGGCAGACGGGAGGGTGGTGGCTGCCTGGACCTCACATCCGCAGCCACTCCTGCACCTGCGGAGACCAGGAAAGCCTTCTGGGGCTAACATAGCCTCTGAACGGTGCACACGCCAGGCTTCGTAACTCCCCATGTGCCTTCATCAGGCTGCCAAGCGGAGTTTAAGCAGCTCCAGCCACTGTGGCAAACACTTTTCTCTTTCATGACTAGTGCTAATGACAACTGGCTGGTAGGTATCATTAGCCCCATTTTCCAGATGAGGAACCCAGGGCCGAGGGAGATTAACTAGTGAAGACAGAGCCAGGATTTGAGCCACGTTTGGGCGACTCCACCTTCCTTTCAGCTGCCCCTCTGACCTCCCTCCTGTACAGCTCCGGGTGCCTCCTCTCTGAGGGCTGGTGCCTCTCGTCTGTGCCGTGGAGAAGCTGGAGGGGGTGGCATCTGGCCTCTTCTTCCTGTGCTGACAGCTCATCTCCTAGGCTGTGGCCTCATTTGCTGGATAGAAACAGCCATTGTGCTCATGTCTATTTGACATGAGAACATCAAGGCCCAGAGAGATGAGAAAGGACTTACCAGGGTCACTTGGTGACCACAGCTCCTGATTCCACACTCTGGTCTATTAAAAGCCCAAATCCTCAGCAGAACTGCCAAGGCCTGGCATGAGGGGGCCGGACGGTCTCTCCAGCCTTCTCGGGCTCCTGCCCCCTCCCTCGCAGGTCACACACACATGGCTAGCTCAGTTCCTTTTCTTCTTCGGCATGCTCTTCCCAACTCGGGACATTAGTGCGTCCTCTTCCCTCCACCTGGAACATTCTCTCCTCTTTGCCCCCACCCCTCTTCTGGCTGCTAGCAAGGGGCCTGGCACAGAGAAGGGTGTAACCTTGCTGAACGGAAGCAGGAGCTATAGTCTTCGTGTGTGACGAGAGAGGTGACCATCCTCCCCGTTAGGTGGAGGCACCGCCACCTGGTTCTTCCCGCTGGCGTCTCCTGGGCGTTTAATCGGCACGCCTCTTTTGGTGCTTTGTCAAAGTGTACAAAAGTCACCCACCTCATCTAACTTCAGGCTCTGGCTCCCCTTGCAGTCCCTGCTCAACTGGCTGTCCCTCCTCTGTCCCGCCAGGCCCTGAGCCTCTGGGCGCCCAGCTTAGGAAGGTTCTGCGAACCCCCTTCCCCTGCTGCCGAGGGATCTGGGGGCTGTGGAGAATGAGGGGCCTCTGGCAGCCCCTCCCCGGCCCATCCAGCCGCCGTCCCCAAGCTCCCAGCACGCTGCCCGTTGTGCCGTCACAGGCTTTTGACTGTGTCATCTTTATATGGTTTTTTTCTTCTGACTATAAAATTGATATGTGTCCATTGTGGAAAATTTGGAAAACACACAAGATAACAAAGAATAGAATCACGGAAAGCTGCTGTTCCCATTTTGGCATGCTGAATTTGTGCTGTGACTGCATCTCTTTGCTTTTCTTCCTTCTGTTTTTGAGGAGGTTTCCTCAACTCTGCCTTCGGAGCTGTCCGCCGAGTTTAAAATTTCCTCAATTGTATTTTCAACTTCTTAGGCCCTTTTCTTACTCTCTGGTTGTTCCTTGTATTGTTGCTATTTTCCTAGCACCCGGTCTTATTTAGCATATGCAGTATTTTCTATGATTTTCTGTTGCTGATTCCTTAGTGTTTTTTCTTTTTCTATCTTTCTACTAAAGGCTTTTCTCCGGTTCTGGCAATCATGTGTGGCTATCCTTGGCTGTCCATCCATAGTTAAAATGAAGCACTAAAAGGCTGAGTGGGACAGGGGCAGGGCTTGTGGGCTGATGCTTCTCATAGACAATGATTGGATGGTGATCCATTTGTTCTCTTGGGGGTGGGTTCCCAAATGTCAGTATCTGTAGATCTTTCCTCTTGGACAGTTTTCTTGAAGGTGAATCTCTGAATCTCCTACTGGTGGGGCTGTGTGTAGAGGGGAACGTGGGATATAAGCCCAGCTGCCAAGATTCTGAACCAAGTGAGGAAAGTGGGCCATGAATCCCATCATATTCTCTGGGCAAGCTTTCTCTTAACCCCCCTATTTTCAGTAGGGTCTTCACTGAGCTTGGGCTTGTTGAATATAAAACCTGGTTCATTTTCATCACAAAGTAAACTTTATTCCAGTCTTCTCCTGGGGTGGGAGGGACAATTTCATAGGAGAAGAGAGTGGGGATGGGGAGGACGCCTGGTGGTAGGGTGACCAACTCATCCTGGTTTGCCTGGGGCCATCTTGGTTTTAGCATTGGAAGTCCCACATCCTGGGAAACCTCACAGGCCCAGGCAACTGAGAAAGCTGGTCATCCTAGCTGGTGCATCTGGTCTTGCTGTCCTTATGACGACTTCCTGCCAATCCTCCTCTCTTCAGCCTCATCTTATCCTCCAGCCTTCAGATGTCCTTGGTTCTCCTGGTTCCTGGACTTGTCTGGGCTTCTGTGGGGGGAACTGGCTTGCTTCTTATTGCCCACCTTTCTCCCCACCCCTTGAAATCAATTAAATTTTAGCTCTCTGGTGTGCTAAGTCAATTACCACTGATCCATCAATCGTCTGTCTTCCAAAATTTTGGTGACCTCTCTCATCTGCTGTGTAATCGTCCCTGTTTTCTTTGTTCTTGTGATTTATAGCTGTTTTGTTCTGTTACCATCATTTAGGTGGGTTTCCTGGACCTAAAGTAAGTGCACGTGTTTCACCTCTCCTGCTTAACTGTAGGTCCCTCCATGCTTCCATTTCAGCACCATCTGTTGACTCAGCTCTGAGGCTGACTCTCACACCCCCTCCCGTCCCCACCATCCAGTTCTCATACTTTATAATACTCAATCTCTTCTAAAACACAATTCCATGTGGTTGAATTTTAGTTCCACATTTAAGTGGATCCAATCCCTGCCCGGGTGCTTTGACCAACTTCTTCCTTTCGTGGTTCTTTATTTGAACTGGTTGATTTCAATGATAAGTCATTTTTCCAAGGGCTTGGGTACAACAGTCCTGGAGTTTTCTTATGT
Source organism: Tapirus indicus (assembly GCA_031878705.1). Taxonomy (NCBI): domain Eukaryota; kingdom Metazoa; phylum Chordata; class Mammalia; order Perissodactyla; family Tapiridae; genus Tapirus; species Tapirus indicus. Next base: position 99,451,584 of record CM062923.1, on the reverse strand, counting down.
TTGAGAATATCTCCTGTTACTATTATTCTCAAGTAGCATCTTTTCAGGTTATGATTCTCTTGGTAATTCTAGAACCCTTGAGCTATTTCTCTGGTGCTTCCTGGCATTGAACTTGGCTGCAGACACGTCTTTGACCAACTGGATTTTTTTTTCCTCTTGTGTGATTTGCTTTTTCTGTCTTGAACTTCAAAGAACTCATTTTTATCCTTGATATTCTAGAGTTTAATCTGGCAGTGTTTTAGTGTTGATGACTCTGAGTTAAGTTTTTCTAGAACACTGAATATATATATATATATTTGTGTGTATATATATATATGAATATATATATATATATTTGTGTGTGTGTGTGTGAGGAAGACCAACCCGTTGCCAATCCTCCTCTTTTTGCTGAGGAAGACCGGCCCTGGGCTAACATCCGTGCCCATCTTCCTCCACTTTATATGGGACGCCGCCACAGCATGGCTGACAAGCAGTGCGTCGGCCGGCGCCCGGGATCCGAACCCACAAACCCTGGGCTGCCAAGTGCAAACTAAACCGCTGCGCCACTGGGCCGGCCCCTGAATATATGTTTTTGATCTATTGAAAAAGTTATCCATTTAAGAGAAATTTTCTTGTATTATTTCCTTGAATGCATCTTCTGTTCTGCTTGTTGGATTGTTTACCTCAGGGACATATACTTCTTATGTTGTACCATCTCCATCCATTTTTGATACTAACTTCTGTCTAATTACTTTGATCTCTTTATTTCATCTGCGTTCACTGATTTTTCTCAAGCTTTTCCATTATGTCAACAGTTTTGGTTTTAAGCCTGTCTTCTGTTCCTTGTTTAAAAGTTAGTTATGACTCTTGCAGTGATGTTTCATTCCAGTCTGTTCCCTTCTGTCTGAGCAATCTCCCTTTTCATCTCTTCCCATTGTTTGAGTATCTGGTCCTTCGGCTCTTGTTTTGTTGAGTTACCATGCTCATTAGTTGTTCAACGATGAGGAATTTCCTTCTCTTCCCACAGTTATGTTTTCCTTTAGGTCAGGATCTCTGCCTCTCTCTCCTTTCTTCCCCGCTTCTCCCCTGAGGATTGCCCGCGTGGGTGCCATGTTTTTACTGTCAAGTTTCCTCCACTAGGGCAGCTCTGCCCAGACATCTTATAATGTGTTGGAATGGACTTGGGGAGATACCTGTGGGTGTGGGGGTGACTTCCCAGCCCCTTTCCCATCCTATTTGAGATCAGTCTGTTTTTTTCTCCAAGCTGTAGTCTGAGGGCATGCAGAGTTCTATCCACATTTCTATAACTGTGAGATGGTCGGGGTGGGGGTGGGGGACAGTTCAGCTGAGGGAGGAAGCAGGTATTTGTCACAATGTGGGGGCTCCACTCCCTCATCTGAGATTCTGTAAAGGTCTTCTGCTTCAGTTTGCACCCTTGGTTGTGGGGTAGATCCCTTTCCATGATGGGCTTCAGATAGTTCCCCAGTTTGGAGTGGCCTGAGGACTTCCCTTCTGTTAGGTTCTGGGGCCCTTTCTGACACAATTTCTGCTGGGCCATTAGGGTTCAGGGCTGAGGAAGTGAGTGGCATGTGGGCTCATAGGACGAGGGCCTAAAGAGAGGCTATGGCAGGGACAAGGAGAGGGGCTAGGGGCTGGGCATTTGGATGCTTGGGCCCGAGGGTGATGTCCAGCTGACATGAAGCACTGGCCAGTGTCTGTCCTGGCAAATATTTTCAATATCCCCCTGCTTGGGCCCCATCATTGAGAATGGTCCCTGGGTGGTCAGTAGCCTGGCACAGGCCCAGTGTGGGAGGAGAATTCCCTTGAAGGGGATCATTTGGATGCGTGGGAGCTGTGGGGAAGCAGAGGGCTGACCCTATCCCACAGCGGGGGGATGACGAGCTGGGTACACAGTCTGAGCTCTGAGACCTGGGCCCCCATGGACCTCACCTCCCAGAGCTCTCAGACTCATGTGTCATGATACCCATTACCCTGTGAGATTCCACCCACCTCTCTGAAATCCACAGGCCTCTGCCGGCCCAAAGCACACCACGAGTCACCACTGGGCTGGAGGGTCGTGACTGCCCATCACTGCTCCATTGGACCAAGTGGAATGATCACGCCAGGTATACCCCATTCCAGACCCCAGCTGCCCAGAGTGAAGAGGGATGTGGTGAATCCCCTCACTCCTCTGAAAGTGGACCTGGGGGCTCAGATGCTCCTTCCACTGGGAGCCCATTCCAGACCCTCAAAGTGAACAGTGCCCCCTCCTCTCTTTGCCTCCTGTTTTTACCTCCTTCACAGCATTTATTGCTCTGGGCTGTAACTGCCTGTCTGTGTGTCTGTCTACACCGCACCCGCGAACCTCTCCAGTGCAGGTACCATCTCATTCACCCAGTGCCCAGTGCACAGTAGGTGCTTTCTCAATGCCTATTGAATGGATGACTGACTTCACTGAAAACAAAGAGATCTTCTCCTCTTCACCGGAGCCTCTCCACATGCCCCACACCCCAGAGACCACAGACACAGGGGCACACCTTTAGCAAGCGGGCGATGTTAAGGCAAATAGGATTCATTCATAATTACTTAGTTAAGTAAAATTTATGTTTGGTGGCATTAGCTGGGCTCCCTGAGGGGAGCATAAACCAGAGAGACGCTCTGTTTCAAAGTCGTGTCTCCCCGTTTAAAATAGTTTGTCATTCTTTTGTGGCAATGGTTAAGAGCTCCTGGAGGCACACGGATGCTTATTTACTGATCCACAGATGACGGATGGTGTGGCCCAGCTTTGTTTGGAAGGGAAAACTTGAACAGCTTGTCTGCACCTCTCCACTCGGACATTAAATCAACATGGCTCTATTAGTGGCCTTGGGATGCCAGCTGAGCTGTCTCTGAGCCTGTCACCGTGATGTCTTCATCTGTAACCAGAGCAGACGTGAGTTCCTGGCAGCTTCGGGAGGTGACAACAAACCCAATTAGCTCCTCTCCACGGCGCCGCAGCACCACCGCGAAACGGCCTGACAGGGAGGGTGGCTGTGGTACCCTGCACAGCGGGACGTGGCACTCGCAGGATGCAGGGAGAGAGAGAGAGAGGGGAGGGGAAACAAAGGGACCGAGCTTAATTGTTGGAGTGACTTTCCGCGTGAGTGGAGAGACCTTGTGCCAGAACGGCCGGAAACGGGCCAGCCCCTCCCGTTCTTGGATGGCTGACGAAGCCGCCAGAAGCCCAGCTGATGGAGTCAATCTCTACTTTGAAACCTTGCTTGACTTTGATGCTGGTTATCTCGGGGGACAATTCAATATCCCATTCCCTCCTCCTCTGCCCCCTTCGTTGCTTCTCTCCTTGTTCCTGAGCTCCATGCGTGGTCCAGAAAAAACCAGAACTTTTGGTGCTGTTGGGTGGTGAACATTTGGTATTTCTCTCGGTTGAGGTGGATGCTTGAAGACAGATTCCCTCGTGGAAGTGAGTGGAGGTGGGGTGGGGGTGTGGTGAGGGTGGCAAGGTGGGGGTGACATTGCAGGGGAGAAGGTGCTGGAAGGAGGCAGAGGAGGACAAGTGCACCATGTCAAGCATCCAGTGGGAGCAGAGGAGGAGAAAGCTGGGTGCTGAGACGTGGCTGTGTGCTCTGCGTGTGGATCCTGGGGAGGGTGGAGGGCAAAGAAACAAGAAAGAAGAAAAAGAACAACCTTGGCAAAAAGCACAAACTTAAACCTGCTCGCCAGTCTGAGAGTTCACTTAAGTTTCTGGGTTCCCTAGAGGAGCATAACATTAACCATTTCCTGGGTCATTTATTTCCTAAGAACGACTCTCCTGCAAACCCCGGGACATTTCCAGCCATCCGCCAGGCCTGGATGCCCTTTCTGGAGTGAGGCATTCTCTGTGCTCCAAGAATAGCTGGAAATGGAGGAGAAGAAGGAGGTGGGAACTGGGACAGTCACAGAAGCGGCCCCTTGAGGTCTTGGGACCAGAATGTGAGGGTTTGGAGGAGAGGGGCCAAGAAAAGGGGGAAGGAGAGGAAGAAGTAAGTGGGCCTTTGAACAATACTATTTAGATGCAGATGTCTGGTCTGCATGGTCCCCCACCCTTGGTAAAGGGATTGAGTGACAGGTGTGGGGGTGTGGGGCAGGGGGTGCAGGCGGGTTGGTGTGATGGAGTCAGCAGGCCTTGCCCGAGATCTCCCACCAGCCGGATGGCCTCACACACTATACTCGCCCTCTCTGAGCTTCCAGTTTGCCCATTAGCAAGAATGAAGAACAGGGTCCTACACGGCTGCCTGGAGGGTAACACAGCCAGAGCGCCCGACAGCTACTCATGTTCATTCTTTCATCTTTCTTGTCTCTCGTCTTTCTGGTTCTTTGGGGGAGTGCTAAGAGGGGAAACAGCTCCCTGCCTGCAGAAGCCCGCCCTCAGGAATGCCTCCAGAGTCACTTCCAGAAAAGGGCTAGGTGCATGGACTCCTTCCCGGGAGAGGCATCAAGCAGGAATTTGCAACCATAGCCTGCTGGAGCCAGTGGGACTGTAGTCAGTGGCTAATGGCTGGCAGTGCAGGGGGCTCTGCTGCCAGCTTGCCGGTGGGGCTGTCACTTCCCGCCACAACCTGGTACCATCTACCTGTGGGGGGCTGGCAGCGTCAGGGCCCTCGGGTGAGCGGTGGGAGGGGGACAGGGAAGAGGGGAAGGGGCTGGGAAGCCGCTTTGTGGTCCTTCTTTCAGAAGCAGGTTGTTGTGAGTGTACATTATCACAGTCCAACTCATTCCAGATTAATTGGGCAGGATATGGAGGCATCTGGCTGCTGCATAGAGCAACCAAAGATTCCGTGTGAGCTGGAACACCGGACGGCTTTTGGAACCAGCCCAGTGCTGCCAGGCACAATTATTTTCAGCAATGTCTTTCTGCCACCGAAACTTAGGACTGTGGACTTTGGCAAGCGAGCTAAGTGCCGATTTGCGAGCTCATGAATTGACACGATCCTTGATGCAAGATGTTGTACCCAGGCCGAACGGCAGGGAGACCAACCCCTGCCCGCTGCCACATGGTGGTCGGGCCTGTTTGAAGAGAGCTCTTTGTGTGTGTGTGTGTGTGTGTGTGTGTGTGTGTGTGTATGTGTGTGGTGGGGGTGAGAAGGAGGCTGGGGGTAGCCATGGGCCAACTCACAAAGGGTCTTACAAGCCAGCTGGAGAATTTAGACTTTAGCCTGTGACAATGAGAAGGTCTTCACTCATCTCAGCCGTCAGGCCAACAAAAAGCCTTGCACGGCCACCTAAGACTGTCAAGCGGCCCTGTGTGTTCCCACTGTGCCATTCGCTACTGTAGTTTGTCATTTGTATGGCAATTCATTCTTTACTTGCTGTTACTTTTGAGCTTCTTGAAAGAAGAATGGTGTCTGGTCACACAGATTCCACGACACCCAGCGCCATGCAGACACATGTTAGACCCTCAGTCCATGTTGGCGGAATGAGCTGCCCTTGATGGAGAAACATGACCAGGTCACCAGCCTCAGTGTGGGGACCTGGACCAAAGAAACCATGTGCAATAAAACTTCAATGGTCCAGGTAAGAGGTGAGGAGGCCGGAGCTTGAGTAGAAGAGATGGAAAGGAGGTAACGTGTGAGAAAGGTATTTAAGAAGTTGAATTAGCAGGATCTGGCCACTCTTTCAATGTGAGGCACAAGAAGGAAGGAGTCCAGGGTGGCTCCAGCTTCCTGTTTTGGGTGGAGGATGGTGGGCATATGGGGGGAGGGGCAGGCATTTGGGAGAGAGCCGTTCAGTTATGGGTTGCTGAGACCGCAGGGGTGCCGGCGGGACAGCCAGGGGGAGGATTCCCACTGGATCCATGGGTCTGGGCCTCCAGGAGGAGCCTGGGTTGGAGTTACCTGGGTCACCAGCCACGGCCACGAATCTGCATGGGCAAGAACACCCGGTTGTGAACCCTGTGGGTGGGGCCAGCGTGGTGCGCAGCCAGCTGGCAGTGGACTGGGGAGCACAGGGCACCTCCTGGTTCCCAATGTGCTGCCACTTAGAACGACCGATCACAGTTGCGTCTGGAGCCATGACTGCAGCAGGGAGAGGCCCAGAGCCCGCCTCAGGGGAGGCGAGGAGGGCTGGCAGTGGCCCTTCCTGGGACCCCTCCTTTCCCCAGGGCCAGATGACAGGAGAGCTGGGTCCAAATCCTGGCTTGTCCACCTGCTGGCTGGAGACCTGGGTGGTGCTGTGTAACCTCTCTGAGTCTCAGTTTCCTTGAAGCTGGGACTCAAACAGGGATTAAGTGAAATAATGCACCTGAAGCCAAAGTCAGAGCTCCACCGACGTGGGATCTTATTGTTCCTCAGAACAACCAGTGAGGTGGATGCTATTATTCTTCACACTTCCCACATGAGAACCTGAGGCTCAGAGAGGTTAAGTGACTGGACCACAGTCACACAGCCAGGAAGTGGCAGGATTTGATTCTAGGCAACCTGACTCCAGAGCCCAGCACTGAATTGTGTGAAGGAACCCACAGGGACTTGGCCATGCTGCTGTGAACAAATGAATATTGAATTAGCAAGTGTGCGAGAAGGAAGATCGTCAGCCAATATCATTCCAGGGAAGGCTGGAATGTTGTACATGCCAAGGGGTTTAGACAGAAATCCTTCTCCCTTTGGTCCTGCAGACAGAGTCACTTCTCTGGGGTTTTGCACCGAGTGGCCAGTGTCACCTCATCTTTTCATTCTCCCTATAGTTCTCTTTTCCCCCTTCCTTCGTGAACCAGCACTTACTTACTGCCCTCCCTTGTTCCTTCCATCTATACGGTGGCACTGGGGAAGAGCCCTAGGTGAATGACCTGGAGGGGTGGAAGGGACCAAAAGGCCCACCCGCCATGGTATTGTGCTAAGAGCCACAGGAGGTGGAGGTGTGTGCAAAGCCCTGGGGAGCATGGAGGAGGTTCTCTGCTCAGCCCGGGGCCAGGTGAAGGGTCATGGGAGGCTCTCCAGAGGAGGTGACGTTTGGACTGGGTCTTATATTCCCAAGGTGGGGGCATAGTCTGGGTGACAAACACACCATGAGAGACAGCACAGAAGGGCAAGGGATATGTTGGGGGGTGGAGAGGAGTTGGGACAGAATGGGTCCATCCTAGGTGTGGCCTCCTTTAGACTTTTATCCTGCTCACTCAATCAAGGCCTCCCACCCCCTTTAGCCCAGAACAGGGACCACGATCATGGGTCCCCCAGAAAGAACTCCATGGGATTGTTGTCCATCAAGAGAATGCCAACCACACATTGCCAATGCCCTCCATGTCTGCCGAAAGCGGGTGTGGAAAGGTGACGGGGAAAGGAGAACCCAGAAGCCCGGGTTCCACGTGAGGAGGCAGAGACTGATCATTATGGCGGGTCTTGGCAAGACTGACTTGAAGCGCAAGAGGTCAGAGAGAGTTGGCAGGAGACCCAAAGTAGGTTCTGACTTAGGGCAGGGAAGGTTTGCCCTCTCCACACTTTCTCTCAACCTGCTGTGAGTGGGGACCCCAGGGCCTGGTGTTAGCTCTGCTCAGGAGGGGAAGATAGAAAAAGCCATAAAACCACAGCAGAGTGGACAATTCAGAGGATGAGCAGAAACTTCAAGAGCAACCTCTCACTGGGTAGGATTGTTCCATGTGTAAGTTCCATGATGGTAGGGGGCAAGGTTGGGGTCACTGGTGTATCCCCAATGCTTCACATGGCATCAGACACATAAAAGGTACTCGATAAATGTTCACTTAAGGAATCAACGAACAAATAATGACCCATTGAGCTATAGCCACCCATTTGGATAACAGCAGCGGCTGCTTTGCCCGTAAAGTCTAAACTATGGCCAATACCAACTTTATCCAGAGAATGGAAACAGCCTGGCCTTTCTGACAAAGGGGGCATGTTGCAAGAATAAACAGAAGTGAGCAACAATAAGAAGATACAGCAAAGCACTGAGTGTTCATGCTCTGTGTGTAGGCGCGATTCCATGGGAACGTGGGTCCTACCTCAATGCATGTTGCTAACTTTCCATCAACTTTCTAGAAACCTCCGTTGGCCAGTTTTCCCCCCTTATCTTCCTCCTTCATGGATCCCTCTTGTCGAGCTTATATTTTTATTTTGAAATTATTCTTTACGTTGGATCTCAAGTGCACAAATTGGACCAATCTATCCACGCATCTTTCTCTTCACTAGAGATGCAGTATCGTAGTTGGTCCAGCCCCATGTCCCACCCGTTCCACTCCCCATAGCCACTGAATCTCATCTATCCCTTCAATTTCCTGCTGTACTTCTACATATACCTATGTATGCAAACAATATATGGTATTGTCTTTGTAGTTAAAAAAATTTTTTCTTAAAATCATTTCATACTGTACATTTAATTCTCCAAGCTGTTTTTTTCCTATCAACATGATCTTTGATGATGTTACACATAGAGACCTAGTTCATCTTATAAATTGCTGTATAGTCTTCCAATGCATGAACATGTCATTTTTCATCTATATATTCTCCCAATGATGGGTGTTTTTATTTTCTATCTTGCCATAACAAACCATGCTGTAATGAACATTCTAGTACCTGTCAGTTTCCATAAGAATCTCTGTAGGTCTCAGTGTACACTGAGAACTGGAATTGCTGAGCTGTGTGTATGTGTGTGTGGTGGATGGAAACACATGGCCACACTAGTTTGCCATTCCTCCCACTTCTTGCATCTTGGCTGGCCTTGTGACTTGTTTTGACCCACAGACTCTACTTCCTGATGGAAGAAGCTGCATCAGCATGTGTGACCTTAAGTCAGTCACCTGCTTGGCCCACCTCAAGCCACCAGCAACTTGATTCCTCCCCTTCTGACTGTCCCGGGCTCTCTTCAGGGCCATGGTCCCCTGCAGGGAGAGCAGCTGTCAGGCCCAACACTGTCTCCCTGGACCAACGGTCCAACAGGGAGAGAGAGGGAATGAGGACAGAAGATGCAGAGCCATTTTTACAGCCCCGTCATTCCTCCCAAGCCACCCAGGTGAGGAGAGGCCTGAGGGGGGAGGGTGGCCATGGGGAAGGGAGTGTAGCTCTATTCTACCTACTTCTAGACCTTTCTTCTCCAGGGAGATCTTTAGCCCTCTCTGCGAACGAGTCCTCGATGCCTGGGAGTGCCTCCTGGGAAGGTGGAGAGAACCAGACCAACGCTCCCCATATGTGCTGGGCACCGGGTCAGCTGGGCCAGGCCTGTGGTCAGTTGGGCGTCTGGCTATGCAACTCTGGTGGGGGGAAATTAGGGGCATCTCAGAGAAGATGCATCTTGGAAGGTCAATTTCTCACCTTCCCGTAGCTCCTTAAAGCCCGCCGGGGTCCAAGTACATGTGAAATTCAGCCTCCCAGGACCTTCATGAGCATCGAGTCAGTGCTGCCCCAGAAGCTCCTGAAACACCAGGCTGTGTCTGTCACACATTTATCCAAGGCCACGGGGGACACCAGGCTCAGATCTCCCCGCTCCTCTAAATCTGCTTCCCGTCTCAGCTCTGCCCAGTGTCATCTCCAGGCAACTGCACCAGACATGGTCACATCATCTATACCAGGCAATTGTATGGTCCAAGCGGAACAGCATCCACAGCATGAAACGCCAAAATATCTACCCAACTTGCAAATACGACGCTTATAGCTCTCTTCTGTTTGACGGTTGGACAAGGTTATCACTCTCCCGTTTTTCGAGATTGCTTTGGAGAAATTGAAATCATGACACGGTGCAGCCTCTCTCCTGTCCACACTGTCTTCACGTTCTGCCCAGTTCTAGCTACAATGCCCTCATGTGAGCCCGGGTCTCCTTGTTTTTATCCCAACTCATGTGGCGTCCTCCCACCCCACCCCCGCTTGCCTCCCCAGGGTCAAATGAGGGATACATCTGCTTCCTCTCAGCTTGGTTTTCTCCAACTGCAAGTCCAAGGAGAAGGGCAATGCCTACCCTGTGCCCCACCTCTACACAGTTCCTGGGCCTTCAGGCCTCTCCAGGACACCCTGCCAGCCAGGCACCGACTGATTAACTACCAGATCTGAGAGCCAAGAGGGCTCACGGCAGCCGCAGCTGACCGTCTCTGCTGACGCCTGGTAACCGTGTTCCTTAAGTCAAAGCAGCGCTCTCGGAGCCCCATAGTGACCCACTTTCGGGTGGCAGCCTAGATCTTTGGTCATAGAGATAGATTTTTTTTGAACCAGTATATCTGGGAGGGGATGAGCGTGTTCAGAGGAAATGGATGTGGTCACACTGCATGTCATCGGCTTCTATTCCAGTCCCTGGGATGGCCCATCTGCGGGCCTTAAATGCAATTGGGGGGAATTTCTCAGCAGCAGATTGATTCACGTTACCTGCTCCCCCTTTGGAAAGATTCCATTCCCTAGAGGACACCCCACCATTCCTGGAAGGTAGCACCTAGAACACTTGCGTCTCCTGGTGGAATTTAGGACTTTGTAAGTTGTGGTCCCCAAGTTTTCAGATGTGGCCAAGGTCCTCCTCACTACTAGTGTTCACTCACTCGATTGCCTTTTCCTCTGGGCCCATGCTCCTTTGTCTTCTGTTTTTTTGACACACAGATCCTGGATGAAGGGAGGGTTATCATTTCTCTTTGGGAACAGGGTGCCCCATTGACATCAGGCCACTCAGCAGACCTCAGTCAAGCTCCCAGCCTTGTCCACCCCACCCTGCCTGTTCTCCTGGTGGTCTCCGGGGCCAGCTCTCCAGCCCCTGTTGGGGTCCTGGAAAGGCCCTCCAACACTCTGCCTTCCACTTGGGATTACAGATGGACTTGGGCTCCAGCTAGCAGGGCGCCATTCTCCCCCATTCCCCTGTGGACCTCGTTACTGGAAGCTGGAAATATTTGACAACCTTCCCGAGTCAAGCCTGTGCTCTCAGAGACCCAGAGTGAACCATCAAGTGCTTCCACTCTGCTGGGCCTCCCTTTCCCCTTCCCTTCACACTGCCTCCTTCTCCCTGCAGTCTTCCATCCTCTGACCTTGGGGAACTTCTTCATGCCCATGGCAGCCCCAGTGGCCCAGCACGGTCACCTCTCTTCTAGGTCATCAGTCCCTGGCCCTGTCTCCCCAAGGTCCAGGCCCTTTGCGGCTTCACGCAGGCCAGGCTGGCTTGGAGGACTCCAGCCCCTGCCTGCTCTTCGGCCCCCTGGATCTCAGGCTGCCACCGTTCACTGTCTCTTGCTCTTCCCCAAGTTCCTGTCTGGACTGCGAGACACAAAACTTTGTAGCTGACTTCACCTGTCTTTGAGTTTCTGCTGATTCCCCCTGCCAAAGTCAAGACAGATTCTTTTTTTTTTGGTGAGGAAGACTGGCCCTGTGCTAACATCTGTGCCCACCTTCCTCTACTTTATACGGGACGCCGCCACAGCATGGCTGACAAGCGGTGCGTCTGTCCGCACCCGGGATCCGAACTTGTGAAACCCCAGGCCGCCGAAGCAGAGTGCAAACTTAACTGCTTTGCCACCTGGCCGGCCCCACAAAAGAGATTCTTAAACCATGGTCTTCTGTCCACAGAGCATCACGGATGCCATCTCCTTCTCCTTTCCCTTCCCCATGGCCTTTGTGCTGACTGTAAGAGTTACACTTGACTTTGAAGCTTCCTGCCTGTGTTTCTGACACTTTTCTTTTGAAGCCAAGCCAGTGTCTCTAGTTAGGCTGCTTCCTCAGGGCAACTGATCTGGCAGCAGACAGAGTCAAGGTCACATGTCTCGTCCTCCCAGACGCCTTCTCAGTCTCCCATCCCACTGTTGGCACAGGAGAGATGCCCAAAGAGCGAATCTGGAGCGAGTACAGGAATGGACAAGGGAGGGCTGTGTGAGCATCTCAAGATGGCCCGGGTGTGGGGCGTTCTGGCTCCAGCACTGGCCCAGGCGAGGGTGCAGTGGGTGGGGACCCCAGAGAGTGTCTGGAAACCACAGACAGTGGCCGTGGGTCAGTCAGGGAGGTCGAGTGGCTCTGGGCCCTCCTCCAGCCAGCCGTGTGCTCAGGTCAGGACTGTCCCCGGCCACCCACCCTCGCCTGAAGCCCGAGCGAGCTGCAGCCATCGGAGCCGAGCCCACCCCGAGCTGGGGAGGGAAATAAAGAAACTCTCTTGCCAGCATGTTCTTCCCTTTTACGGTTTTTGGCCCTGCCCCCTGGTGCTCACACAGCCGCCATCTGGCTGTCTCTGCTGTGGCCCAGCCCCCGCAGGCTCCCGGGCCTTCTGGGGAGGGGCTGTTTGCTCATGAAAACCCGGGGGCTGGGGGAGCAGCACACAGCATGCCAGGCTGGAATTTCTGAAATTCTGGGACCCGCGCCCCAGCTGGCTCCCTGGCTGGCCTCTGCTGGTTCCTGCGAGGGTCAAGCCTCAGTTTCCTTCCCAGAGCAGTGCCTGGAGCAGGCGGGTCCCCATCTACCATCTCAGCCTAAGGGGAGCAGAAGACTGAGAGCGGTCTTTGGGGGATGCTGAATGCTACCTTTGGGCATGCAGTGTGCTGGAAGCACGCTCAGAATCCCACTTCACGGGCTGACAGCTTTTATGGATGCCCCCCTCGTCCTCCCCTCACACACATTCCCCCGATTTTATTTTTAAGGAAATAATAACAACAGCGATTAAGCTATTCCTTTGTACGGTTCCAGGAAAGGAATAATTTAAAGGGACCAGCACGCTGGAATTGCCCCTCTCATCCTTGCTGGAAGGCAGGTGGGAGAAAGCTTGGAAGGAAGACAGCCCACCCCGCATGGACTGGGGGCTCATCCTTGCACCACTGCTCAAAGTCTGTCCACCTGCCCAGGCCCTGAGCCCCGTGTGGCCTGGAGGGGGTGCATACTGCAAAGATGCTACACCAAAATCGACAGACAAGCTAACAGATCAAACACGACACTTCAAAGAGTAGAAGAACCACGGGATGAAGCCATGTGGCACTCCAGTCCCCAAACGTGAGGACACACAGGCTCCTCCCTGCCCAGGGCTCGGCTGCCATCCGAAACCCAGCCCAGAGCGTTGGGGCTGGGTCTGCAGGGACGACATGACCAGTTACTGCAGTCTGCGTGCTCGAGCACTCGGAGGGGCTAATTAGTGCATTTAATATGCAAATCAGAGCCTGGGCAGATTAAATCTAGGAAAAAAACCCAGCTGGTGAATATGTTATTTTAATTATTACTCCAAAGGAAATATGGGTCTGGCTTAAGAGGATAGCAGGCGGGTCGTTATGAAGTTCTTGGGGAAGGACCTTGGTTAAAGGGAGAGACCCAGCTTGGAAGGAACTCAAGACCTGGGCTGGGGGTGAGGGCACCACCTGCCCATGCAGTCTTGGGCAAATCACTTTTTCCCATGGGACCTCAGTTTCATCATTGATAACAACGGGAGCTTGGATAAGACGATCCCATTCATTCATTCATCCATCCATTCATTCAACAGATATTTGCTGGCCACCTACCATGTGCCAGGTGCTGTGCCAGCAGCAAGCTTCCTGTCTTAATGGGGCTTGTAGGGGGAAGACTGGCAATCAACAAGTAACACACAGATAAATAAAACAAGTGCAGATTGATGGAGGTGCTCAGAGGTGAACAAACCGGAGGCTGTGATGGAGAATAGTGGGGAAGACTCTTGTTTGTTACGATAGGGTGGCCAGGGAAATTTCTCCTGGGAGATGCCATTGAACCTGAGGCCTGGAGAATGAAATGGAGCCAGAGCGTGAGGAGAACAATCCCCTTCCGTTGGGCAGCACTGAATGTCTCTGTGGTGCTCCCATCTGATGCTGGGATCATCGATCCAGTCTCAGATTACAGGAAATGGAGGAGCAGGGTGGGACATGACGCCTCAAGGTAGACAGAAGACAAGTCCAGGTGAGCTGATCCTGACTCAGTCTCTCTTTTGAAACTAGAGGAAGCAAGGAAAACTCATTAGGGAAAGTCTATTATACCCCGTCCTCCTTGTCACATTGGGTCCGATGACGCAAGACCCTGATCCAGTAAATATATTTGTCAGGGAGATGGGTGAGCCATGCATAGGATCTCCCTTCAGTGTGTGTGTGTGTGTGTGTGTGTGTGTGTGTGTGCGCGCGCGCTTGTGCACACAGCTGGCATCCTTGGCTAGAAATATAACTTCCATCTCCTGCATCTTTGAAAACTTGGCTTTCTAACAGGTTCTTACCCTCCCACTGGGGACTGAAGCCAAAGGGAGCTCCCCAGTCTCCCCTGACCACCAACAGGGCGAAGTCCACTGGATATGCCAACGGCTCGCCGCTCTGATGCCCCGGGCCTGGTGCCTGACTTCCTGAGTGGGGTTTACTTTTATGGGAAATGACAAAACAACTTTGAGATCAAGGTGTTTCATATCTCTAGTCACATACAGAGGGACCTGAGTTCCACTTTCTTGGGTACAGGATAGAATAATGGAAAAACAAATGAAAAATTCATTCTTTTCCAACTTTGCCTGGAGGCAGCAGGGGAAAAATTCTTTGCACAGGATGGAGAGTAGAGAAGGGGGGTGTATGATGAATAAGAGTGAAACAGCCACAGAGGAGAGAGAAAGAAGAGAAAAGAAACAATAGAGAGGGAGAGAAAGGGAGAGAGAAAGAGAGAGAAAAAGAGAAACAAGACAGAGAAGGAGAGACAGAGAGCCAGCATCAGAGAGGAGAGGAAGCAGAAAGATGAGAGAACAGAGAAGAGGAAAGAGGTGATGAGAAACAAGAAGAGGCAGAAGAGAGAAGATGAAAGAGGAGGGAGAGGAGGAAAGGAAGGAGAAGTGGAGGAGAGAGGGGAGAGGAAGGGAGAGAGGTAGAGGGGTGGGCACAGGTTGGACACCCCGGGTGCAGGCAGGTGGTGCAGACCCTAATGCCAGCTCCTGCCAACATGCCTTCCCCCCACCCAGCAGGCTGTCCACAAGTGCCCATGAGCAATCACAAGGACAAAACGATGGGTGCTTTCCAAGAAAACGAGTTTGCGGCACATATGTGTGCCCCCAGGCTTCTGCGGCCCATTGGGAAGTGAGCACGGGGCCAGCTGCACCCGAGCCCGGGCGGGACAGGACATCCATGGTAGCGTACCAGGTACCACAGTTTCCTGACCCTGGGCCATCGTGCTCCCTGTGCACAGCCTCCCCACAGAGGAGGCACTATTACTATTACCCCCATTTTAAAGATAAGTGAACCAAAGCTTAGAGAGTTGGAGTCTTCTGAGCAAGACCACCAGGTAATCAGTGACAGAGCAGGCGGGCCCAGGGCAGTGGCCGTCACACTACCCTGCTTCTTAAGGGAACAGGGGTTCTCGCCTTTCCTTTCATTTCTCAGCTCTTTCTTCCAGTCAGCAGATGTTTACTCAGCACCTCCTCCAGCACCACTACCAGATACTGTGCAGCCTTGGGACCAGACAACACCTGTGCAGGTGTTTACGGGCAAATGAAGATGTTTGGGGTTAGCAAGTCTGAGTCTGGTGGTGATGGGAGCTGAGGATGATTGGATTGACATGGGACAAGTCACAGAGGGTGAAGGGGTGTCACTGAAGAGTTTTAGCAAGGGGCCAAAATGATGAGAGTCCTGGGAAGCATCCTGTGGCTGCAGCGTGGAGCCATTGGTCTCTACCCCTTAGAGCTATAGATCTAAGAGAGACCAGTGAGGAGAGGATCCTGTAGCCATGATCCAGGTCAGAGATGACAAGGTCTACCCCAGGGCAGAGAGTTATAGGGTAGAGCAAAGAGGACAGATCTGAGAAATATTTGGGGGAGAAGAGTCGGTAGGACTGCTGAGTATTTGGAAGTGGACGAGTGACTTCCAGGTGACTCCCAGGTCTCAGGCTTGGCCGGGCAGCTGGAGGTGCCATTAACTAGGATGGAGACCCAAAAATGGCAGCACATCTCATTATGTTTTCTGAATGTGGTGACTTTGAGGAAGTTTTGGGACACCCTGCAGGATACAGTTTGACACTTGGGAAACAGGTCTGGACTAGGCATAGATTTGAGAGTTGTCAGCTTAGGGTAGGAGTTGTCACCATCAGGGTGAGACAGATCTCCTCCCAAGGTGACTGGGAAGAGCAACTGGGGCAGTGAGCTGAAGATGGGGCTCTGGAGACCACCTGTTCTGAGCTGGGGCAGAGGAAGCAGATCCTACAGAAGAGGCAGAGGAAGGCTGGTTAGGGGAATCTGGAGGGAGCACGCCATGTGGCAAGGAAGTGGGGGTGGAAGGAGTGGTCAACAGAGTCACATGCTACAGAGCAGCCCCCAAGAGAAGGATGGGGAGGTGTGCCTGGGCTTTTCAGCTGGGGGATGACTGGAGACCTGAGCAAGAGGAGCTTCAATGAAGCGGGGTGCAGAAGCCACCCCTCAGTGATTGGGAGTGGGTGGGAGCACAGTGAGCGTGTCTCACCCTTTCAAGTGCCCAGGTATAAAGGAAGAGAGGATGGGAGCAAGAAGTGGCCTGAGATCAGGGGTCTTACAGAAGGAGAGACTTGGTTACAGTCTGTGGAGAGGACATAGCTGAAGGCCCAGGAATGAGAAAGAATAAGTGGGGAGCAGAAGCCCAGAGAAGGGGCTGGTCTTGAGCAGGTGTGTGTGTGGAAGACCTCACCCCAGTGACTGGAAGGAAGGCAGTTAAGATGGGGCAGGTGTTGGCACATTCATGGAGGACGTGGGGCAGGAAGTTGAGATTGCTCACGTTTGGCTACCTCGCCCCCTTCCCTTATCCCCATAAATTAGGGGACAATTTCTTCACTGAGAATGGAAGGGCTGGGTGTTGGGTGGATACTTGAGGAGGTGAAGGTTTGGCTGAGTGGAATGGGACCAGAGCCCTTAAGACCAGAAAAGGATAGGTGGTGTTGAAAGTCATATCCATTATCTATTGCTGTGTAAAAAATTATCCCAAGATGTAGAGGCTTAAAACCAGCAGTCACTAATTATTTCACATAGTTCCTGAGGGTCAGGAATCCATGAGTGGCTTCGCTGTGTGGTTCTGGTTGAGGGCCTCCCATGAGGTTGCTGTCGAGATGTTGGTCAGAGCTGCATTCATCTGAAGGCTTGACTGGGGCTGGAGGATCTGCTTCTAAGACAGCTCATCCTGTGGTCGTTGGCTGGAGGCTTCAGTTCCTCTCCACGTGGGCCTCTCCTTAGGACTGCTTGGGTGGCCTCTTGACATGGCATCTGGCTTCTCCCAGAGCAAGTGATCCAACAGAGAGGAGAAACCTGCAGCCTTTGAAGACCTAGTTTTGGAAGTCCTATACCATTACTTCCACCACGTTTATTTCTTAAAGCAAGTTAAGTCTGGCCCATGCTCAAGGGGAGGGAGAATTAGGCTTCATGTTTTGAGGGGAGAATTGTTAAAGAATTTGTGGTCCTATGTTAAAACCACCACACTGATCCACTCGGAATGGAGAATCAGAGAGGTAGCAATCTGCGCAGCCAGCCTCTGGGGCGAGCAACGAGGAATAAGTCCAAGGCTGTGGTTCTTCAGTCTGAGGCTGGATGTAGCTCAGGAGGTCACTATGGGGTATGGGCTGGGTCAGGAAGGATAGGAGAGGCCAGAAGGGCCCTAAGGACTGGGAGTTAAGGCACCGGAAGGCTCTGAGAGGATGGAGAGCAGATGGTGATGACCAAAGTGGGCCTTTCCTGGGCGTTCATGTCTTAGCCCATGTTGCCTGGAAAGACAGGTCAGAGGCAGTAGCTCAGATGCTCACACTTTGTTGGGGAGTGAAGACCCAGAGGAGCAGAGGGAATGTAGGAGTGTTACTGAGTGCTGTGGTCTGAATGTGTCCCCCAAACTCACACGGTGAAATTCCAGCCCCCACGGTGATGGCATTAGGAGGTGGGGACTTTGGAAGGTGACTAGGTCATGAAGGTGCAGCCTCATGAATGGGATTAGTGCTTTGATAAAAAGAGACCCCAAAGAGTGCTCTCACCCCTTCTGCCATGGAAGGACACAATGAGAAGTCTGTGACCCCGAAGAGGGCCTCCCCTGACCATGCTGGCACCCTGATCTTGGGCTTCCAGCCTTCAGAATGGGGAGAAATCGACTTGTTTATAAGCCACCCGGTCCGGGGTGTTTGGTAATAGCAGCCCGGACTCACTAAGAGCGTGAGCTTCAACCACACACAGCTGACTGCTTGCCCTTGCAGACTGTCTTCAGCGAGACCTGTGGATGACAGCAACCTTGAACATTTCTCCTAGGGAAGGAAGAGAAGACCTTACCACCGACTCCTCTTTCCCAGTCGTGGTATTTTGCCCCGTGGGCCACCAACCTTCTGCTCTTACAGGGAGCACCGCCCGGCTCCTCCAGCTCCTGCTGGGGAAGCTACACATCAAGACGGCAGCAGCAGCGTTCACAACACGAGCCTGAAGCCTGCAGACGCGTGGGCCCAGGTGGGCGAGCCGCTACAGATGTGAGAGCACCTCCAGGTGCACCCAGGAGGAACAGAGAGACTCTGGGGCAGAAGGTGAGAGGACCTCTGCAGGAGGAGAGAGGTGAGGCGCTATCGGCTTGTCCTCATGGGTGATCTGGAGAACTGGGTTCGGCCACAGCAGGGGCCAGGTGAGCAAGTAGGAGGCGACCTTGGTAATATAGCCCTGCCATGAAACTGGCAAAGAAAATGGACATCTCCCCTCTTGTGGCCCTCAAGCGTGCAGTTGGTTCTGGGACATCTTCCTGGAGGGTCAGCAGCAACATCGAGCAGAAAGTCATGGCCAGGCAGATCCAGGGAATCTCTAAGATGAATCCAGCAGAGCTCAGCGTGCACATGGCACTGCGGCACGTGCTGGGCACAAAGATGAATCAGACACGGCTCTCCTCCCCAAAGGAAAGCCGCTCACAGTCCAATGGGAGAGACAGACGGACAGATAGACAGAAAATTACTGTACATCGTTTTGAATGCTATGACGGGGGTAAGCAAATAGCATGTTGGGGGCCCAGCAGAGAGTCCTCATCCTGGGCTGGGGGTAGTGATGAGGGCCTGCTCCAAAGTGAGAGAGAAAGAAACTTCTCAGTGGCTTTGGCAGACAAAAATATCTCGAGACCTCTCTGATAAAAACAAAGACAATGATAAAGGTATAAAATGATGATAATTATGGAGATTCCTCAAAAAATTAACAATAGAACTACCATACGATCCAGCTATTCCACTGCTGAGTATTTATCCCAAGAACATGAAAACACCAATACGTAAAGATATACACATCCCTGTGTTCACTGCAGCATTGTTCACAGTAGCCAAGACTTGGAAGCAACCTAGGTGCCCACCAAGGGATGAATGGATAAAGAAGATGTGGCGTATATACACAATAGAATTCTACTCAGCCATAAGAAATGATGAAATCCAGCCATTTGTGACAACATGGATGGACCTTGAGGGCATTATGCTAAGGGAAATAAGTCAGAGGGAGAAGATCAAAAACGGTATGCTCTCACTCATAAGTAGAAGATAAAAACAACAACAAACAAACACAAAGAGACAGAGATTGGATTGGTGGTTACCAGAGGGGAAGCGGGGAGGGAGGAGGGCAAAAGGGGTGATTAGGCACATGTGTGTGGTGATGGATTATAATTAGTATTTGGGTGGTGAACATGATGTAATCTATGCAGAAATAGAAGTATAATGATGTACACCTGAAATTTATACAATGTTATAAACCAATGTTACTGCAATAAAAAATTAAAAAAATAAATAAAATGGAAAATAAAATGATGATAATTATAATTATTATCTAATAATAACATCAAGACAACAAGATAGAAAATGCACAATCTACAAAGCACGTCCATCATCCCCCTTGAGCATCTCAGCAGTGGGGACACCAAGGCGAAGAAGGGACAGGTGACCCACCCAGAGTCTCACAGTCAATCAATGGCAGGGCTGGGACCAAATCTCAAACTCAGCATCATGTTGGAAGATAATACTGACAATCTCTTCTATTTCCATAGCTTTGTATAATTTTTGGAGCCCTTTCCCATTTGTTTTCTCTTTTGGTACAACACTCCCATGATGCATAAATGCATCGATATTCTCATTTTATAGAAGAGGAAACCAAGGATCATGGAAGTGGTTTATACAGTGCTAAGTGGCAGAGTGGGCTCAGCCCTGGGTGTCCTGTCGTGGGGCTGTCCAGCGCCATCAGAGTGTGGGGTCAGAAGTCATTCCTTGGCTGTGCCTTGGTTTTGCTGTGGCACGTCAAAGTTAGTTACGATCAAGGCTTATTTTTCTAGTTTTACAAAATTTCAGAAGACAGGAATAAACCCTGCTCCCTCCCCCATCACACACAGGTATGTCTATCCCTCTTTGTATTCTCAGGGTCAGCAAACTAAGGTCAGTGGGCCATTCTGGCCTGCTGTATGTTTTTGTAAATAAAGTTTTATTGGAACATAGCCACACCCATATGTTTACACATTGTCTGTGGCTGCTTTTGTGCTACACCAGGGTCAAGTAGTTGTGACAGAGACTGGCTGGCCTGAAGAGCCTAAAATATTTACTATCTGGCCTTTTACAGAAAATATTTGCCCACCCTGTCTTAGAGCCTTGCTATGGTCTGAATGTTTGTGTCCCATCAAAATTCACATGTTGAATCCTAATGACCGATGGGATGGTATTAGGAAGTGGGGCCTTTGGGAGGTGCTTAGGTCATGAGAGTGGAGCCCCATAACGGGATTAGTGCCCTTATACAAGAGGCCCCAGTGGCACCCCTAGTCCCTTCCACCATGTGAGGACACAGCGAGAAGGCGCCAGCTACGAACCAAGAAGTGGGCTCTCACCAGAACTCGACCACGCGGGCACCGTGATCCTGGACTTCCAGCCTGAGAACTGTAAGAAATAAATGTTTGTTGTTTACAAGCCACCCAGTGTGTGGTCTTTTGTTATAGCAGCCTGAATGGACCAAGACAAGCCTGGCCCAATGCGTATTTGTTAAGTGAATGTATGAGTTCCCGGTAAATATTAAACCCCAAAGAATCCAGTTTGTTGTGTTGACAGCTGATAATTTCTCAGCTTCACTTTGATCTAAAGGGGCGACTGAAGAAGAGGTGAACTGAGCTGATAGTTGTACTTTTCTCAGTGAGGAACTATTTTGAATCACTTTCAAGTCTAGGCTGGATGAGCTAGGTGGCGATAGATAGGACACTGCCCCAGGGAAAGGATGTTACCCTCCCCTCTAAGAATCCTGAAGCCCAGGGGCCGGTGAAGGAGGAATTTGGAGTGGAGGGGGTGGGGGTCTTGCTTGGAGCCCGGTGCTGATGTACGGGTAACACACACAGAAGGCTACAAGGGTGTGGACACGCAGAACTTTAGGTCCAGGAAGAAAACACGAGAGTAGAAGCTGTCATTGGTGCATCTCCATCTGCACCTCCACGGTGTTTGCCCTCCGAGGCTGATTGGCATTCATTACCATGCACATCTAGAGCATCCATTAAGCACCTGGTGGGATGCAGTCAAGGGCACTGAGATCATAGAGGGACCTCCAGTGGACATGCAGTCTGGCCTCCTGCTTTCAGGGCGGTCAGAGTTGCCACCAGCGGTTGGCAGTGTTCCAGAAGCCAGGTCAGGCCTCACTCCGGTTTAAGGGTTTCTGTGCCCAGAATTCTGCCTCTCCTCAAATCACTGTCAGTTGAAAGCTTTGAGTCAGCTCAGAGCTGGGGGATTTGAATGTCATGTATGGAACTGAGAATCCTTTCTTCTGAGAGTTGGCTGGGGCCTTTGTGATCGCCCAGATTAACGTTTCTCTTAGTCCTGGTTGAAGTTTGGATATTCTCAGGGATGGGGCTCTCACTACTTCTCACAAAAGCCCCTTCCACTTTAGATCATTCCCCTGCTAGTGTTCCTTTTGCTTACCAGAAACATGCCTTCCTGCAAAGTGTCTGCCCACTGGTCCTCCTCCTGCCAGCTGGCACCGCCAAGCAAGTGTCCTCCTTTTGCATCATAACTGGAAAAGCAGGGTGGGCAAGACTGGCCTCGGGAATCTGACTGCCCAGTGACTCCTGGACTGCCTGCTCTCTAGGGATGTGACCTCGAGTGACCAACTGAACCTTCTGAGCTCTGGTCCCCTCATCAGAAATGGAAATAGAGTCTGGCTGATGTCAACTGGCCAAGTCATTTGGTTGTCTAGTGCTTCTTCTGTGTGGGTCGTGTGATAAAAAGATCTTCACATTTTGTGTCCCCTCCCATCTGTCCATCTACGTGTCTCCTTCCCAGACCTCCTTGTCTCAGATCTTCCAATCTTTCTCTTTACAAGCCCCTCACCAGCCTGCCAAGGTATTTGCCATTGACGGTGAGACTATATATATTCTAACTTAGGGTCACAAAAGTGGATGACTAGGTGTGCTGCCCGAGCTCTACCCATTTGAGGATTTTCCCTTACTGCTGACTTCCAAGGCCACCGCTGAGTAGGGCTGTAACGAGGCTGCATCCGTTTCAGCTTGCTCCCACCTTCTGAGCCCCTTGGCTGCCACCCTGTGCCTGTCGTTTATTAAAACTGCATCGTCGTGGCGTCTGATGACTCTCATCCCCATTGCTACCAGTGAACCTAGCTCTGTACTGGCGTCTTCTACCACCAGCCCTGGCCTCCAGAGGGA
Organism: Tapirus indicus; assembly: GCA_031878705.1. Lineage (NCBI taxonomy): Eukaryota > Metazoa > Chordata > Mammalia > Perissodactyla > Tapiridae > Tapirus > Tapirus indicus. The sequence goes on along the minus strand of CM062923.1, from coordinate 99,429,089 downwards.
GCGCCCAGTGAATTTCGTAATGCTCCTGGTGCTGCTTGTACTAGCCCATTTATTACATCCTTGCTAATGACATATCTTCCAGGGCTTTCTCTGTCGCGTAATCACTGGTGTGTCTTCTGACCTTACATAGCGTATCCACTCCAACATACCCACACCTCTTCACCTTTTGATCTCTTCCTGTACCGCCTGCCATGGCCATCCCGGCATTTCAACCTCAGCATGGACATTGGTCTTTCCACACCTCCTGGAGCCATTGTACCACCATCTGGTGTCCTCGGTCAGGAGGTTAAATCCCGTATTCTGGGAGAGTGCACCCGAATTGATAAGCTCTCCCTTTTTCAGCCTCATACCCTGGCCCCCTCGATCAAGCATCCTCAGACTCCAGTTCCATGCGTGGTCTCTGGCAGGTTCCTGCTGGTGCTTGCTGGCTGGTTATAACCAAGGTGGCAGCTCTTTTGTGAGACCCGCAGGCCCCTAGGAGGAACGGGAAAGAAACAAAGATCTTCTCAGTTCTGGAGTAGGGAGTCCAAAGACTCTAAAGGGCCTCAAACAGGGGGAATGGAATTTCCTATCTGTGATTTCTCTGCCTGTCTCCAAGAGAAATCTCCTTTGGGAGCTGGGCTTACTGAAACGGCCAGCTGGGAAAGGAAGTCGCAAACCCCAGCTCTCAAGAGGGATTGGAGGCACGGAAGGTGCATGGGCCTTACCTCTGGGCCTGGAGCCCTGGTCCCACCCCAGAGGTGTAACAAACCCCTCGGGATGAGGCCTGGCAGCTGCTTAAGGATGCAGTGAGAGTTCAGAGAGGAACAGCACTGGGGAGCAGGGGTACTCAGAGGATGTGGGTATGATCTCTTATGAGATTCAAGGAAGTTTCCAAAGCTTTAAACCTTCACCTTTTCCCCTTCAGCCTTGTGATTCCCCTTCTGAAACTGCCCGACCCTGACCTTTCAGTAAAGACATTGTGCGTTGGCCTCCAGGGCCTAGCATGTTGGTCTTGTGGAAGCTGACGGATCAGATCGACAAGACGGCTGGGTGAGGTGGACCCTGTTGTATCCAACCCCTGCCGGGGGCATTGACTTTTCTTGGGTTTTTTTTACAGCTTTACTGAAGTATACTTTAAATACTATAAAATTTACTTACATAAGTCTACAATTCGGTGATGTTTAATAAACTTACAGAGTGTACCATCATCACCATAATCTAGTTTTATAACCTTTTCCTCACCCTAATAATTTCCCCATGCCCATTTTTGGTCAGCCCCCACTCCCAGCCCATGACAACCACTGATCTGCTTTCTGTTTCTATAAATTTGCCTTTTTAGGACATTTCAGGTAAATGAAATCACACAATATAGTCTTTGCATCTGGCTTCTCTCACTCTGCGTGGTATTTTGAGGTTCATCCAAGTCATTGCCTGTTTGAGTAGTTCATTCTTTTTTATAGCTGAATACAATTCCATTGTAAGGATCTACTCCATTTCGTTTATCCAATCACCGATTGGATTGTTTTGAGTTTTTCGGCCATTGTGAATAATGTTACTCTGAGCATTCACATACAAGTCTTTGTGTGGACAAATGTTTTCATTTCTCTTGAATAGATACATAGGAATGGAATTGCTGGGTTGTATGGTTAAGTTTGTGTTTAGCTTTTGTAGAAGCTGCCACACTGCTTTTCAAAATGGCTGCACCGTTTTCCATCCCCACAGCGATATGGGAGGGTTCTGGTTTCCCCACATCCTTGCCAAACTTGTATTGTCTTTTTGATTATAGCTGTTCTAGTGGGTGTATAATGGTATCTCATTGTGGTTTTGATTTACATTTCCCTAATGACTAATGATGTTGACATTTTTTATGTGCTTATTAGCCATTTGTATATCTTCTTTGGTGATGTCTATTCAATTTTGTCTATTTTTTAAATTGGATTTTTTGTTTTCTAATTATTCATTGTAAGAGTTCTTTATGTATTCTGGATACAAATCATTTATCAGATATATGATTTGCAAATATTTCCTCCCAGTACATGTCTTCTCTTTTCAGTTTCTTAGTGGTGCCTTTGAAGCACAAAAGTTTTTAATTTTGATGAAACTCAGTTTATCATTTTTTTTCTTTTATGGATTGTACTTTTGGTGTTGTATCTAAGAACTCTTTGCCTAACCCAAGGTTCAAAGATTTTTGCTAAGTTTTCTTGTAGAAGTTTTATAGTTTTAGCTCATATATTTAAGTTTATACTCCATTTTGAATTAATTTTTGTGTATGGTGTGAGGTAAGGGTCTAAACTCAACCTTTTGCATATAGATAGCTGATTGTCCTAGTACCACTTGTTGAAAACACGATTCTTTCCCCATTGAATTGCCTTGGCACCTTTGTCAAAAATCAGTTGATCATAAATGTAATAGTGTAATAATCTGGTCTCTCAATTCTATTCCATCCATCCTATCCTTATGCCTGTACCACAGTATCTTGATTAAAGTAGCTTTATAGTAAATTTTGAAGTTGGATAGTGTAAGTTTTCCAGCTTTGTTCTTGTTTTTAAAAATTGTTTTGGTTACTCTGGGTCTTTTGCATTCCCATCTGAATTTTAGGATCAGCTAATCAGTTTCTACAAAAAAGCCTACTGGATTTTTAATAGGGATTGTGTTGAATGCATGGATCAATTTGGGCAGAAATGTCATCTTTACAATACTGAGTCTCCAATATTGTGGATGGACTGTTTCTCCACTTATTTAAATTATCTCAGCAATGTTTTATAGCTTCGGTGTACAAACCTTGCATTTCTTTTGTTAAATTTAGTCATAAATATTTTATTCTTTTAGATATTATTGTGAATGGGGTTTTTTCTTAATTCCATTTTCAGATTGTTTATTGTTAGAATGTAGAAGTACAGTTAGTTTTTGTATATTAATCTTATATCTTGTGACCTTGCTGAACTTTATTTACGTGTGTGTGTGTGTGTGTGTGTGTGTGTGTGTGTGTTCCTTAGGATTTTCTACAGATAGAATCATGCCATTTGTGAAGAAAGACAGTTTTACTTCTCTTCCACTGTGGATGCCTTTTCTTTATTTTCCTTGCCTGACTGTGCTGGCTAGAACTGCCAGTGTAATATTGAATAGAAGTGGCGAGAATGGACATCCTGCCTTGTTCTTGATTTTATGGGGAAAGTGTATAGTCTTTCACTATTATGTATGATATTAGCAATAGGTTTTTTGTAGATGCTCTTTATCAGGTTGAGGAGTTTCCCTTCTATTCCTACTTTGTAGAGAGTTTTTATCATGCATGTCAGATTTTGTCAAATTTTTTTTCTGTATCTTCAGATGATCATATGGTTTTTGTCCTTTATTCTATTAATATAGTGTATTACATGAATTGACTTTCAGATGTTAAACCAATCTTGAATTTCTGGGACAAATCCTACTAGGCTGTGGTGAATAATCCTTTTGATATATTGCTGAATTTAGTTTGCTAATATTTTGCTAAAATTTTCACATCTATGTTCATGAGGCTTGTTGATCTATAGTTTTCTTTTCTTGTGGTGTCCTGTCTGATTTTGGTATCAAGGTAATACTGCCTAATAGAATGAGTTTTCTGAAAGAGTTTGTAAAGGGTTGGTATTATTTCTTCTTTAAATATTTGATAGAATTCATCGCTGAAGCCTGGGTTTTTCTTTGTGGGAACATTCAAAAGTTACTAATTAAATTTTTAAAAACTAATTATAGATCTAGTCAGATTTTCTAAGTCTTTTTGAGTCAGTTTTGGTAATCTGTGCCTCTCTGGAAATTTGCCCATTTTACCTAAGTTATCTAATTTATTGTCATAAAGTTGTTCATAATGTTTCTTATAATCCTTTTTCACTTATGGTTGGTAGTGATGTTTCCTTTTTCATTCCTGGTCTTGGTAATCTGTGTCTTCTCTCTCTTTTTTCTTGATCAGTCTAGCTAAAGGTTTGTCAACTTTGCTGATCTTTTGAAAGAATGAACTTTTGGTTTCACTGATTTTCTCTATTGTTTTTATGTTTTATATTTCACTGGATTCTGCTCTCATCTTTATTATTTATTTCCTTCTCTTTGCTTTGGGTTTAGTTTGCTCTTTGTTTTTTAGTTTCCTAGAGTGGAAGCTTAAGTTGTTAATTTGAGACCTTTATTCTTTTTAAAATATAAATGTTTAAAGCTGTATATTTCCCTCTAAGCACTGCTTTAGTTGCATCCCATAAATTTTGATATGTTTTATTTTCATCCAGTTAAAATATTTTCTAATTTCCCATGTGATTTTTTTCCTTTGACCTATGGGTTACTTAGAGTTGTGCTGTTTAATTTCCAAATATTTGGGGATTTCCTAAATTTCTTTGTTTTGATTTCAGTTTAATTCCACTGTGATCAGAGAGCATACTTTGTATGATTTCAGTCCTTTTAAACTTACCGAGACTTGGTTTATGGCCTAGAATATAATCTATCCCTGAGAATTTTCCATGTGTGCTTGAAAAGAATGTATATCCTGCTGTCACTGGGGGAGTATTCTATAGATGTTGGTTAGGTCAAGTTGGTTATAGTGTTGCCTTCTCTATTCTTGATGATTTGTCTAGTTATTTTATCAGTTATTGAGAGTAGAATATTGAAGTCTACAACTATTATTATTAAATTGTCTATTATTTCAATCAAAAGATATTTTTAATTGTGGTAAAAAATAATGTACAATTTACCATCTTAACCATTTTTAAGTGTACTGTTGTGTTAAGTTTCTTTACAATGTTGTGTAATAGATCTTTAGAACTTTTCCATCTTGCAAAACTGAAACTCCATATACATTAAACAATATTTCCCTATTTCCCCTTCCCCCAGCTCCTGGAAACCACCATGCTACTTTCCATTTCTATGAATTTGACTACTTTAGATGTTTTATGTATGTGGAATCGTACAGGATTTGTCTTTTTGTGACTGGCTTATTTCATTTGGTGTAATGTTTTCAAGGCTCATTTAAGTTGTAGCATGTGTCAGAATTTCTTTCCTTTTTAAGGCTGAATAACATTCCATTGTATGGATATGCCACATTTCGTTTATCCATTCACTTGTTGATGGACATTTGTGTTGCTTACACCTCTTGGCTATTATGAATAATGCTGCAGTGAACGTCCTTTTGATTTTGTTAATTACTGTTTCATACATTTTGGGGCTCTGCTGTTAGATGTGTGTATACTTATAATTATTATATTTTACTAATAATTTGATTTTTTAAATCATTACAAAATGTTCCTTTTGTCCCTTGTTATATTTCTTGTCTTAAAGTGTATTTCCTCTGATGTTAATATAGCTGCCCCAGCTCTACTGTGTTCACTGCTTGCATGGCGCATCTTTTTCTATCCTTTTACTTTCAATCTATTTGTTGAAACTTCCTATTTGTTCAACCTCTTTGAATCTAAAATATATCTCTTGTATACAGCATGTTGTTGAATCTTGTTTTTTTATTTAACCAAGTCTGATAATCTCTGCCTTTTTTTTTTGGTGAGGAAGATTAGCCCTGAGCTAACATCTGTTGCCAATCTTCCTCTTTTTGCTTGAGGAAGATTGTCACTGAGCTAACGTCTGTGCCAGTCTTCCTCTATTTTGCATGTGGGATGCCGCCACAGCATGGCTTGGTGAGCAGTGTATAGGTCCATGTGCAGGATCCAAATCCACAAATCCTGGGCTGCTGAAGTGGAATGCACAAATTTAACCACTATGCCACCAGGCTGGCCCCAATCTCTGCCTTTTTATTGGAGTGTTTTGTCCATTCACATTTACTGTAATTATTGATATGATTGGATTTAGTCTTCCATTTTTCTATTTGTTTTCTATATGTCCCATCCCTATTCTCTTCCTTTGTTTCTTTTTTCTACTTTCTTTTGTATTAAATAGAATTTTAGCATACTAATTCTTTTGCATTATTGTTTATTTTTTAGTCACTCTGGGATTAAAATATGCTTGTTAACATATCACAATTTACTTCAGACTAATACTAAACTTAGTTCATGTAAAATATAGAATCTTGGGGCTGCCTGGCAGCAGTTTAGTCCGCACTTGGCAGCCCAGGGTTCGCGGGTTCAGACCCCGGGCGCCCGCCTATGCACTGCTCGTCGGCCACGCTGTGGCCACGTCCCATATAAAGTAGAGGAAGTTGGGCTGGATGTTAGCCCAGGGCCAGTCTTCCTCAGCAAAAAGAGGAGGATTGGCGACGGATGTTAGCTCAGGGCTGGTCTTCCTCACACACACACACACACACACAAATATAGAATCTTTGCTCCATTATAGCTCCACTTCCTCCCCCCTCATATATATTACGTGTGTGTGTGTGTGTGTGTGTGTGTGTTATAAGCTCAACAATGCAATGTTATAATTATTGTTTTCTGCAATTTCATGTCTCTTAAACAAGTTAGGAAAAGATAAGAAAAAAATGCAGTCTTTTATATTATCCACATATTTTCCTTTCTTAGTGCTCTTCATTTCGTTTCATGGATTCAAGTTACTCTCTAATATTATTTCCTTTCAGCATAATGGACTTCCTTTGTGTTTCTTATAAGACAGGTCTGCCAGCAACAAATTATCTGTCATTGTTTGAAAAAGTCTCCATTTTACTTTTATTCTTTGAAGGATAGCTTTAGTGGGTATGGAATTCTTAGTTGACAGCTTTTTCCTTTGGCATTTTGAATATGTCACTCCACTGCCTTCTGGCTCCCATTGTTTCTGATGAGAAGCCAGCCATTAGTTACGTTGTTTTCCCCGTGTATGTGATCAATCATTTTTCTCTTGCTGCTTTCAAGATTTTCTCTGTCTTTCAACAATTTGACTAGATGTGTCTAGAGTGGATTTCTTTGTGTTTATTCTACTTGTGGTTCATTGAGCTTCTAGGATATGTCATGTTTTTCATCAAATTTGGGAACTTTTAGCTATTTTCTTTATTCCCCTCTCCTTCTCTCTCTCTTCTCCTTCTAGGATTCCCATTACAGATATATTGTTATGTTCCCCATGTCTCCAAGGCCCTGCTCATTTTTATTAATTCTTTTCCCCCTCTTTTCTTCAGATTAGATAATTTCTACTGACCTATCTTCAAACTTGTAGATTTTTTTCTTGTATCCATTTCACATCTGGTGTTGAGTCCCTCATATGAATTTTTCATTTCAGTTATTGTACCTTTCAATTTCAGAGTTTCCATTTGGTTCTTTTTTTATAATTTCTATCTTTGTTGATGTTCTTTATTTGTTGAGTCATTGTCCTCATACTTTCTTTTAATTTTTTAAAAGATGGTTTCCTTTAGGTCTTTGAACATATCTATAATAGCTGCTTTGATGTTTTTGTCTGCTAACCCCAGCATCTAGGCCCCCTTAGACAAAGTTTCTATTGACTGATTTTTTTTTCTTTCCTTAGTATGGCTCACGCTTTCCTCTTTCTCTGTAGATCTCACAATTTCTTATTGAAAACTGGATATTTTATGATTATATATTGTAGCAACACTGGATTCTGATCTTCCCTTGCTCTCAAGAAAAGCACATAGAAAGGAAGCCTTCGTGATAGTCAGTGCCCCAACAGTAGCTCTGAGAGAGTCTGCACAGGGTCAGGGGAGAGGGGTGGGTTGAAGTGAAAGCGTAGCAGAATGGGGTGTTCTCCTGGCCCTTCCCATGTCTTCTCCAGCCCCTGCCCCCTGTTCCTGACAGATGAACTTCGGTCCGTACCTGGAGACTGATGCAGCCACATCTCTCAAGTCTAACGTGGAGCCCAGTTAGCTTTGAGGGGAATTGTCTTCTTTGCTTCATATCATAAAACTCTAGACAGCAGTTCTTTATCTTCAGCTGAGAACTGTTTCATGCTCTGGCATAGCAAAGTGTCTGCAGACAGAGATAAGCTGTGTTTTCACATTTTTGTCTACAAAATTAATGATCTACAAGTACAATAAAACCATCATCTCCCATCACCAGTGGGGATCACAGGACATTTTGAGCTTAAAAAAAAACACCACCACAAAACCTCAATGGCAAAAAGCACAGATGTTTTTATTTTTCCTTTTCCTTCAATAGTGTTTGCATTTGTTAGAAACATGGAATCATAAAATGCTATTGTTGGAACACTCCTAGGAGATTTTCCAGCCCAAAGCCTTTATTTCACCAGTGGGGAGATGGGAGATGTGTCCAAGGCTGCTCTGTCAGTGGATCTGCCGGGTCTGGGACCTGGAATCTCCATTGTCAGACTTGTTTTCTGTTCTTCAACTGCCCAGCAGTGAGTTTAAGTTCTCAGCCTGAGCAGGGAGGCCCCAGCCCAGTTCTAGAAAAGCCAGCTGCCGGGAGTCCCCCAGCCCTGCCATCTCCTGATGCCTCATCTGCACTTGCTGAGGGCACACTCAGCTCTCTGCTCAGGACTCTGTTTCAGGCTAACTCCCTATGTCTCTCTTCAGACTCATGGGAACCTTTGAGGCAGTTGGATGCAACGGTTCAGAGTAGGCTGACACTGGGGAGGTGGGCACCTGCATGCTTGAATAGTTGTTAGAATGCTGAAATGTTTGAGTTCCCATGGTGAAGAGCTGCTGCCTGATCCTTTATGGGCCCCCCTCCACTGCACTGACCACCCGATAACCCAGCAACCGAGAGATTAATCCTGGCCAACAGGGGTCCCAGGACCCTGCTCTATCCCTAAGGCCGGTATCTCTTCTGATACCCTACTGGTTGTTAACTAGTTTGAATATCAGGCCTGGTTAAGAGCATGGGCTCTGGAGCCAGCCTGTTTGGGTTGAAACCCTGGCTCCTCTCTGGTTCTGTGATGGCAGGCAGGTTGTTTAAACTCTCTAAGCCTCAGTCTTCCCATCTGCAAATGGGGATAAACACATACCCCACAGGGTTGCTTTGAGTTTCACAGTCATAAAAATGTCCTCCTGGCTTCTATCTTGCTAGTTCTCACTGCTCACACCCTGTGCTTTCTCTCCATGTCCCCAAATAGACAGTGAGGATAACCTGTGGGCCTCTACCTGCTCCTCAAGCTGTATGCAGCCACACACCAGGGGCTGTGCAAGGACAGAAAGCAGGCTCTGCCTGTGGGTTTTTCTCTCCTGAACCACGCTGGTGATGCCTGTGACCTTCTGGGCCCTAGCCTCTGCCTGCCCAGGTCGGTTGTTGCTTCTTCCTCATCAGGACCTCAGAGCCAGCTCTCCCCCCTGCCACCCACATTCTAACTACAGACACATTCTGACTGTCAGCCGGTTCAGTGCCTTTGTGAGAATTGGAAAAGGCAGCCCCTCTGGACAGGCATAGGACTTGGTCATTGGATCGCAGGCTAGATTTCAGGCTCCACTCACCCTTTTGGCCGTGCACCATTTGTGCAGTGTACATCCTGTACAACTGTGTATGGCATCCCTGCTGGCAGCACTCAGGGGCATCTAAGAAGAGTGCCAGTAGATTCACAAACGCTGGAGTATGTAAAGAAACAGCTAACTGCGATCATTAGTCCAAGCTTTGCTTTACAACCAAATGGGAAGACTAGTAAAGAAAGTGTCCTAAACTTTGAACATTTATTCAATAATCATTTGTTAATAGCCTATTATGTGCCCGAGTCTGAGGATATAGACATACCAGGACCTGAATTTGATCCCTGAGGGATGTGGCATCCAGGAGAGAGGCAGCTGCATGGACCCGGAGCTCTAGCCCTGGACCAGTTAGGTCTTTGCACTGGGATCAAGGGCAGGAAGGCCCATCTGGGGCCGGAATCCAGGAGGGAGGGAGCAGCCTCGAGCAAGGGAACAGCCTGTGCTCTCCTCTGCCGGGCCTTCCTGCCGGGCTGGCCTCTGCTCCAACTCCAGCACATCTAGAAGAGAAACTCAGCTTTCATACGTCTGGCTGCAACCTGCTTGGAAGTCCCCAACTGGTAGGTTTTCTTTCTTTGGGAGGCTGAGACTGAACGCTGACGTCTCAGCCCAGCTGCCCGGGAGGCGCGCCGCGGCCGGCTTGGGAGCGGACAGCGCTTTCCCTGTACAACTCCGCCAGCGCAGCGGCGTCAGAGGGACGACACATCGAACCTGTGCGGAGTTTGCAGATGAGCGAGTTCTGCCAATGTGTGCTCCTGGAACGGAATCACCTTTGCTATGGTATTAATGTAAAAGTTTCATTTAAAAGACACCAGCTGTGGTTCTACCCAGGTTTATTCATATGGGACCTTCTCTGGGTCAACTTAATACTTAACTACTGCTTATTATCCCATCAGTCTTCAGGGACAACCCATGATCTAATTGCCCAGCATTTATGTTGCTTGGTAACCACAAATAGAGAATAATAGTCCTTAAAGGGGCAGTGTGGAATTTCATGCCCCTGCAGTGAAGTACACTTCATTTCCCAGAGCACCCTGTGTTTTGTAATTCAGTGAATAAAAATGTGTAATGAATAATTAATTATGTGCTTGGAGGCACAATAGCTGCCTACTTTTGAATATTCATCAGTGGCATTATTAATTCACTAGAAATCTCAGGGAGGAATGGGACAGGCTTTTAGCCTAGCTGGAGGACTTAAAGATAATGCTTTTCAACACGCACAAACTTTTTTAGAGTCGACTTTTCTTTGGGAGACGCTTCCTGGGTAATTTTCCTCTTTTAAGAACATTTCATTGTGGCCTGGATTCCCACAGAGCTGGTGGGATGCAGAGACCACCAGTGACCATGAAAAAGGCCCACTCTGGACCTCCCGCCTGGAAAGTACATTAATAACCAGGCCCGCTAGTCCCCCGCGGCCCCGAGTGTGCTAATGGGAGTGAGAGGCCTGGTGACAGAGGCGGGAGCCTGTGTTGGCTTCTAGAAACGAAAGCAAAGAGCATGTTTGACAGCTTGCCCTGACCCACTTGGGACCTTCTCCTGTGGTGGAGATGGGGACGATGGTCTCTCTCTTTGCAGCCTTTGAAGGACTGATCTGATCTGCAACAGGCGCCGGGCAGCTTGCATGGCTCCCATGGGGCGAGTCTGTGTCAGAGTCAGGGCTGGAATCGTGGCCTCTAGGCCTCCTGGTCCAGTGCTCCTAAACACAGCTGAGATGAGTCTCAGGACGAAGGGTCCTCTACTAAGTTTCCTCCTGCAGTTTTCTGCGGCCTTCTGTGGGGGTATAACTCCTTACCCCACTTCCTCACTTAGCCTGTGGAAATCTTCCTGCAACAGGGATTGCTAGCTGCCTACCCCACACCCACTCCCCCCTTCTTCCTTGTGAATATGATCTCTACATCCTGGAGGCAACATGGTTCCCTGCTGAAAGATTGCATTTCCTGCCTCCCTTGCAGCTAGAGGTAGACAAGTGACTAAGTTCTGGCCAATGAGATGATGTGTGCAGAAGTTGCTGGTGGAGCTTCTGTGGAGTGTTCTTAAAAGGAGGTGGGGAGGGAGTTCTATTTGTCCTTCTGCCTTGCTTCCCTCCTCCAGCCTGCCTGGTAGATGGGATGGTTGAAGTTCCAGCCATCATCTTGGACCATGAGGATGGAAATGATGTGCTTGGAGGTTGGGTAAGAAAAATAGAAGGAGCCTGGATCCTGTACCAGTCCAGGATCACCTCCCCTCAGTCTTCTTCCACACGAGAGAGAAATGAACCTCTAATTATTTAATCTGGATTATTCCAGGCCTTCTGTTGTGTGCTGCTGAACCCAGTCTTAAAATAGCTCCCTTGCTCAGAGTTCTGTCATTGTTCCTGCATTCTTTCTTGATTTCTTAGCATTTGTTCTTTCTGATAGATATGAAAGTTCTTTCAAAAATTAAAGTCTTGAATAATAAAATATAGCCTGTGTAACCCAAGCAGAGGAAGACAGTTTAAAAGCAATGTTCTGTAAGGAGGGCTGTAGACCTGCTCTGTGCATCTCCTTGGGGCCTCAGAATCTTGACTGGAAAAGGCAGGAGGTTTGGGCATCTCTCATAACTGTGGTTTGGAGGAATTCTTTAATTTGGGACTTTAGTCAAGGAAAGGCTTATTCCAACCTGGTTGAACTCATGTTCTGAAATGAGAACTTCCACTCTTTGTCATATCTAAGACACTATCAAATATAAGGTGTACCATTATTTTATGCACCACCAAGGAAGAAAAAAACTCCTGCCAGTTATGATTGTAGGATGCAACTCAGTTTTGGAAAAATTAATTAGGAAAAAATGTGCAATTTAGAATCAATGAAAGAGGGTACACACAGTTCACCATGCAGTTAACTTACACATCATGATCCGCAACCAACCAGAGCTGCTACGTGGAATTCTGCTATTAACTTCCTGTTCCATTCTTGAAACAGGTGAGACCTTTCTGGATCCCAAGCAGTTTTTGTCCCACAATGAGATTACCAGGAAGGAGAGCACATTTTGGAGTTAGAACTTTATTTCTATTTGCAAAACATATCTATGTCCATACATACAAGATAACGCAAAGTCTACAATTAGTACTAATTCTCTCCTACTGGTGATCCTGGGGGTGGTTTGTCTTCTCCACTCTGATCAGGAGAATCCTCGGTGATGGTCACGCATTATGAGATGTGGATTTTCTGTAGCTTGGTCCTCCTCTCTCTGCTCTTGGGCTCTAGGTTGTGTCTGTAGGTGTTGGCTGCATTGTACTTGCATTTTGGTGATGGGAGGGACTTTCTGGTCTCTGCCATTGATGCCCTAGCCTATGTCCCCTCAGCCCGCTGGCTTACCTGCAGCTGGGGTGGACTGCTTCCAGCAGCTTCCCACCTCAAGCACCTGAGTCTCTTTTTCTCTGCCTTCTGACTTTCTGCCTCATCTCAGAAGTTGTACACCCGCTCAACAGGTGGTGGATAAATGCTCCAGCTTCTGCATCCTCTGAGGGTAAATTCTGAGGCCTGCCCACGTGGTTTCTCAGAGGGCGCCCAGCAGGATTAAGCTCCCGCTTCCCACAGTGGTGGCCCACTCCCCAGCACCTTCCCTGCCTCATTTTCCCTATTCTTTCACTTGTGCTTCCCTGGATTGCTTCTCTAGTAAACTATCTGCACCAAAGTTCTTTTATCAGGATCTGCTTTGGGGAGAACTCTGTGTATCAACAAGAGTAACTTCCTGCTTGGAGGCCAGGTTGAAAGTGGTTTCTTCCAAAAGACGTGAAAGTGGACACCATGTAAAAAACCTTCCTTGTGGCTGTAGCTTCTGGGTAGTGATGGATTCTTATAATAAATGTCCCAGACGAGTCACACCTCAGGGTCCATGCCTTCGTGTAGTCCCCTCCCACATGGACTCTGGTCTAGGCTGTATGACTTGCTCTCGCCAATGAAACATCAACAAATAGGATGTAAGTCGAGGAAATAAGCACTTGCACACTTGAGCTTGCCCTTTTGGAATATTTCTGTTAACATGCACAGAAGCCCAGTCTAGCCCGATGAAGGTTGAGACCCCACATGGAGGAGAACCGAGACACCCCAGCCAACAGCCGGCACCAACTGCCAGATGTGAATGAGGCTGCAGGCCAGGACCCATCAGCTCAAAAGCCCACATGCACCAAGCTCAGATTTATACACATCGAGTTGCTTTCAACACAGCTCAGACAAGCAGATGTTTAGCCAGTTAGAGGCTGCCTGCTTTACATGCCCTGAGAAACTGTGCCCAACATCTGCTAGCCAGAGATGAGAGAAATGCTGTGGCTATAAGGACCCCACGCTGGTGTTGCCCTTTGAAGCTCTCTTATCCAGTGACTCCCCTCTGGGCTGCTGAGCACCATTGCCTAGGCATGTAGGACCCCTCTCCAATCCCTCTCTTCCCCACAAGTTCCTTTGCCTTCCTCCCCTTCTGGGTGGTGGCCTCCTCCCTCTGCCCTTAGCTCTGGACAGGGTCATGCTGAGAGGGACTTCTCTCGCATGCGAACCTGTCAAAGTGACACCGAAATAAAGCTATTTGCAGGCTACCGCCACCTTGTGGTCATATCTGTCCCCGATCAGCCCCCAAATCCCTTGAACCCACTGTAGAGGGGGAGGTCAGAACAGACTGAACCCTCTAGGGCCAAAGTCCTCAAGAAGAGCAGTGATGGCTGAGAGTTGTCCACCCTGCGAGTTGTGGGGGCTGAGAGCCTGTGGGGGCAGGGCACGGTGGTGGAGTGGAGACCCAGAACAAGACGGCCGAGAATGAAGGGCATGGGAGAGAGAATAGTCGGCTGGGGTGGGAGAGGGAAAGCCTCCTGGAGTTGCAGAGCGTCAGCAGAAAGGGGAGGACAGGCAAATGGTTTTGCTATGAGCTGTGGGATTATATTGCTCAAGCGGCTAATGGCTAAAGTTCTTGTTTGGGCTCCACTGCTTTCAATGGAACATCGTGCGACCGGACCTTTTGGGTCCAGGCCTTGTATCCGACACACAATGAATATCCTTCAGATATTGTTTTAAAAAATCTGTCTAGCCAGAAAATACAGTTTTCTAGATTTTTCCCTTTCACCAAATTCTTGACTGAGATACAATGTAGTCACTTTGAACAAATGAAACAACAACATCCATGCAGTCCTGGCTTAAACGACCCTCATGTTCCTCAACAAAGTCACACTTTCATTCAAGTTAGCCAGGAAGTTCAAGTGCATGGATTTAGGTGAATGAAGACCTTCTTGCACTCTGTTCTTAGCTTGGGCTGCGACTGGAAGTAATATTGACAAGTATCTTTTATTCCTGGGAGTATAACATTGTGCTAGTACTAACTGCAAGAAAGCAGTGAACTCCACATTCTAGACTTACTCCCCCCTTATGTTTCAAGTAAGGAGTGGAGGAATCATGAATAATAAATATGGAGATAAGAGGAGGAAACTGGGAAATCAATTTACTGCAAAATATTTGCATATTTTATTAAAAGAAACTGTGTATGAGACCTGTAACAGGGTGGGATGATTTATATTTTGATTTGATTTGTGTACATTACACCCCTGGGAGGACTTCTCTTTCCCATTGGTGCCAAAGACTTGCGGTGCACTAGGGATCAGAGGTGCTTGGATGTTGATTCTAGGCTTCTTATTTTACAGAAAAGGAAACTGAGGTCTGGAGAAATTACATGGGTTGGTGGCAGAGCCATGATTCACCAGGAAAAAGTCCCATTGTTCTAAAAATGTAAGGAACGTGATAAAGGCATGAAGTAAGTCATATGAGTGTGCATATCCCCAGTCTTTTACATTTTTGCTCAAAGTTAGGAAGACAAGACTCCTTGCTTCCTCTTCTTCTTATGAAAACACACCTAAATACGGACAAATGAACATTCGGACATATTTGACATCTATTTTGACACAGTCAAGAGAGAGGAAATTTTTCATTGAATATATACGACTCCCCTCCCCCATCCCCGTTACAAGAACAAGCTATAGCAAACAGATCTTTCTTGAGTGAAATGATGGGGCATTTGTGGGATGTCTTCTCCCTGCTTCAGACTCTCTCTGTTCTGTAACAAATGTTTTAAAAGTTATGTCCCTGATGGCTACTGCTGATTGTCTGACAATAGCTGAATCTTGGGATTGCTGCCCACTTACAACCAGAAGGGCTGTGATGGTAGCATCTTCCTGGTGGGTGGTCTGTAGCTCACGTCATCCACAGGACCATGGTTCCATTTGGTGGCTTCCACTCTGGGTTGATCTTCCCAGGAATCTACTCCTTCCTTTCAGCTGCTGCCTTACAGATTCGTGGGTCCCCCATGCTGCTCAGGACCCCCCTAAGATTCCTGGACAGTACCCTCTCCCATTTCCCATAGAAGCTCTTCCAAACTCTCCATTGTCTCCACGCTTCTTCTCTCTCAGAGGATGGCTGTGCCTCCTGCTGGGGGGACAAACAGAAACTGTTGGGGTGCATGTGCAGAGCATGGCTATTAGACTGCCGCTTTCAGTACAATGCCTGCACACAGCATGTTTGCTGAGTAGTTGAACTGATGAAGCAGCAGCCCTAGGAGGTGCAGGTCCAGTGGAATAAGGGTTCAGTCAAAATGAGCAAAGGCAGTGTCGCTGCATGTATGGATTGGGGGGAAATGAAAGAGTTCATTTGGGAATGCCTTACTTCAGAATGGGAAGACTGGGATCCAAGGCCAGGTCTGTTGTCAACTATCCACATGACTTTTGGAAAGTATTCCATCCATCCATCCATCCATCCATCCATCCATCTATCCATCATTCCACCTATCCATCCATCTATCCATCCAATCATTCACCATTAGCCCATAAGCCATCACTCAGCACCTGCCTTGAGCCAGGCATCATGCTGGGCACTGAGAATACAAATAAGATGCACACCCTGCCTGTGAAATGCTCACGGTCTGGTAAGAAGCCTAACTAACTCATACAACAGGGAGAAGACGGTAATGAGGAACAAAGTCAGAGGGAGCTCAGAGGAAGGCGATTTCATTCCAGCTGGGGCAGGTGGTCAGGGAAGAGGGTGGCACTGGAGCTGGAGCTGGAAAGGTGAATGGAAATGTATCAGACAGAAGGGAAGAGCAGAGGCCTCATGCAGGGCAGGGGGAAGCCAGAGGGAACCAAACCGCAGAGGGGTCTGAAGGATTATGAGCCTTTGCAAATTTCTACTTATAGTAGAAAAACTGGTGGGAGAATATTTTTTAGCCAGGCCAGCCAGTTTCCATGATGCCACCAGGGAATGAAGTCCTGGGCTTTCCGTATTTTGGATGGAAAAGATGGCTGGGGGGGGGGGGGTACCAGAAAGATTGCTGAAGTCCATTTGTTATGAGCCTTTTGAACTTGGACCCCTGCCTTGGGGCTCTGGGACTCCCAGCTGCCTTGCGTTTGCAGACATAGGGTGTGCCATCGTGGTATAGACCAGGAAACTGGGTCCCAGAGAAGGGTGGGAACTGGTTCAAAGTCGCATGTGGTGATGTGCAGCCCAACTTTTAGGGGGCGTTGCTCACAGAGGCATTCAGAGATGAAGTGAAAATAGAGCTAGAAAGAGAACAGAAGTCAGCGGAAAGGAAGACACAGGATCCCATTCATTAGGAATCTGGTTCACACGTACATTTAAAGAATGAAGTGAGTATTGGATGCTTCCTCTGCTACCTGGTTGATTCCTCCTTCTTCTACTAACGCACCCCACTGCCATCTGGGGTATAATCTCTTCTCCTTTGTGTGCACTCTGGGAGGAGCTGTCAGTCAAAGGGCCCTTCACTCCCCTAGACGAGGAATGGGCACGTGACCCAAGCTCAACCAATCAGATTCTCTCCTGAGATTCTTGAGCAAGACAGATAAGTATAAAAAAGGCAGGTGCTGGTTCATCCCAGAAATGGCCTCATGAGGGATGCTACCTACTTTCCAGTCCTAGCTACCTACTTTGCCAGAGCAGCCCTGGTTCTGTCTGTGTTTGTCTAGTCCAGCTTTCCCATCACTTCTGTGAGTGTTGCCATAGGTGTGGTCCGTCTCACTTTGCCTCCGTTCCCTCATCTGTACCAGGGGCTGATAATCCTACCTTGCTGTGCTGTTGTGAGGATCGAGTGAGTCAATGGGGTGGATGCAGTCTGCAAACTGTAAAGTGCTCTAGGCACTCAAGAGGCGATTGTTATTATGATTATTTTAAGGAAATAGCTAGTGGTCACTGAAAACCCAGCACGGGAGTGTTTCCAATGGCCCTTGTGAGAGTACATAGCTGCTTTCCACCAGCGACTCCATTTAAAATGTATTGCAGAGGGACCCTAGGGGGAATAGACTCTGCTGAATCCATAGTTTTGCATGCTGTTCATTAACAAGAAGTTCTAAAAATAGGCCCAGGTCAGAGAAGGTGTCCCAGACAGGAACGTTTTTCAGAGCTTGACCCAAATCCCTGGGATCTCAGCCTGGCTGCCCGGGGAGACAGACTTGGCCCAGCTCAGCCTCTGTGGTCATTTTCTGCCTTCAGAGAGGTCCAGGGCCCTTTCTCTGCAGATTTGGGACATGAAGTCCCACCTGGAACTACAACCTTTTAAAGTGCTAGAGCTGAAGTGGCTTCCAGGATCCTGCCCATCCCTGCTTTCAGGCAGCTTCCTTCTTTGCCAGCAGTTGGAGCCATGAGTGCAGATAGGATGGGCTCACCTGTGATGTGCCCCAGGATTCTTCAATCTGTGACTCTCATTCAGGCTCCTCTCCCGAGTTTCAAACCTGTGCGGGCAGCTGCCTGCTGAGCATTTCTCCCGGAACATCCATAAACTCACCTACCCATGATGAGCTCATTCCCATTCCCAAACTCTGCCTCCTGCTCCCCACCCCTTCCACCCAGCCAGGAGCCCAAGCCTGACACTCGGAGTCCCCCTTGGCTTCCCTATCCCCCTCGCTCACATCCAGTACTCCAGCAAGTCCTGCTGATAGCCATCCTGTGAGTATCTCTAGGCTCCGCCCACACTCTCCATCTTCTCTTCTGCACCAGATTGTCGTGACTCTGTGCTGGGCAAACCCTCTGGCTCTTAATCACAGAGGTCTCAATCCACTAAGTGAGGACCTGATGCTAGACTAGAACAGGGTACTGGCAGGAACTGCATTGTCACCTGCTGTTGAAATGCTGCTGCAGCTTGGGAGGGAAGAGGGGTCCCCATGAGCGTGATAAAGCTGAAGGCTTTTTTCTTTCTTTTGTTTTTTGAAGGGGATGGAAAGGAAAAGAAGTAATAACACATGGGAAGGAGAGGACACTATAATTCTTACAAGGACAGGCCCCTAAAGTTTCTGCTAGTCAATAGAGGGAGAAACTGAGATTCTGAAAGACAATGGACCAAGGCTGTTGCTGGCCATCTAGTGTCTTTGTGAGAAGAAGGAAAATGTGTCCCCTCCTCTGGGCTGACACAGCCCTGTTCCAGGGTGCAGGGCTTGGCAAGCAGAGTGCAGACTAGATTTCAACCTCTGGTCACTGCATCGTGCAATAAACTACCTGCACAGCCATACAGGGCAGACTTGAAAGTGACTTGCCTGAAATCCCACAACCAAGAGGCTGAGATGGGAATCTAGGACTTCCAGTAGGTTCAGGGCTCTTTCCAGTGTACTCCTTGAGCTCATGGGGACCCCTCTTCCCTCCCAAACTGCAGCAGCATTTCAACAGCAGGTGACAATGCAGTTCCTGCCAGTACCCTGTCCTAGTCTAGCATCAGGTCCTCACTTAGTGGATTGAGACCTCTGTGATTAAGAGCAAGAGGATTTGCCCAGCACAGAGTCACGACAATCTGGTGCAGTATTGGTGGGCAGCAGTAAGATGCCCTTGGATCAGAGGCATCTCTTGCAGACCCCAGAATGGTCCCCGCTCTGATCACCCCTGGAGGCTGTCGAGTGCAGGCCGTGTGCTGTGACTGACACTGGCTAAAATCAGGGCCCTGCATGTGATGGATCCCTCCCACACACATGCAGGGGACTTGGTGTCTGAGTGATCCAATCGGACTTCTGAGAGCACAGCAGGCCCCGGGTCCCGTCTTTGACAAGGCAGTCCCATTTCAACCTCATTTTGTGCAAGAGAAGGCAAGCTGTGTGCCTGGAGAATATTAGTAAATCAAGGTCTATTTTAAACGCACTAGAGGTGTTGGCTTTGTACAGATGAGCATCAACAACTGTTCCCCTCCTTTCCCTGAGCTGGTCTGCACCCAGCTGCCTCCACAGCCTGCCCCCTTTCCCACTTCCCTCTGTGGGCTTTCTAGAACTGAACTGTGGTTGCATAATTTATAGGAGTGGCGATCACTCACTCACTCAGTAAATCCTTACTGAATAAATGATCGTATCAGGCAGACACTGACTGTCGTCTTTGTGCAGGACATTGAATGCATATTATCTCATAAGATGATCCAACAGCTCCAGGAAGCAGCATTACATCCTCCTCCTCCCCACTTTATTGACAGGTAAACTGAGATTCAGAAAGGGCACATGGCACGTAAGGGCCACCCCTGCTCCTCCCAGCCACCTGACACCTAGCAGCCAGAAGACTTGAGTTCTCGCCTCCAAGTCCCAAGTTTCCATTTTTTCACCTAAAGAATGGGGGACATAGGACCTCTCAAGACAACTTTACAGGTTGTTGTGATAACAAAAAGGAAAAAATTCTCTTTGTAAGAGAATCAGTGCAAATAGGAGGCATTGCCAATTGATCCCAGCACAGGGGAGTCCCCGCAGACCAGAGTAGTCGAGCCCTGAGGTATCCTGCCCCAAAAAAGTCTGTATGCCTGCAGCCCAGCCAGCACCTTCCAACAGCCCAATGCATGTGGAGGGAGGAAACCCATGTCCACAGGGCTATTTCTCCAACTTCTTTAAACCAAAATGACCTGGAGGCATCCTGAGTGCTCCAGCAAATCAAAAAGATTTGGAGATGTATTGAAAGAAGATGGTGGAGTCATGTCATCTGATTCACTTTCTCAGTTTCCAATTTCCTTGGTGCTGTGGATGTGACTCATAGTGAAAAGAATCAATCTACCAAAAAAAGAAAAAGGGCAGTAGTTTCTGATTATACACTGGTCGAATATTACATTTCCATCTTCTTCTCTGCTGTGGCCAGGGCATTTCAGGGAAGTTCAAAGTTGTCCCTACTTTCCTTCCCAAATCCCCAATGTCAAAGGGCAGACACTGGCCCTGTCCCATCCGGGGTTGTTGTCATGTTGTGGACAATGGGCTGTGGCTCATAAGGGAGGGGACCTGGTTGGAGGTCCCTCTCTGCTACTAATTGGATGTTTGACCTAGAGCATTGGTTCTCAAACGGGGTGATTTTGGCTGCAGGGGACAGTCGGCAATGTGTGGAGGTATTTCTGGTTGTCATGACTGGGGACATGCTCTTGGCATCTAGTGGATAGAGGCCAGGGATGTTGCTAAACATCCTACAATGCACAGGACAGACCTTCCCCCGTCCTCTCCTTTGAAAGACTTATCCAGGCCCCAAACGTCACTAGTGCCCAGGTTGAGAAGCCAGGTCTAGAGGAAGTCCCTTCCCCTCTCTGGGCCTCAGTTTCCTCATCTGTAAAATGGAGGTGGAGGGGCTGCACTAGATGATGCTGAAGGTCCCTTAAAGCTTCCATGATCTCATTGTGCCTCTGGCTCAGGTGTGACTCAGAGGTTCTGCCTCACCGACTTCCTGTCCCTGTGACACCAGGGCCCCGTTATAGCATCTCCAGTGCCAGGGTGCCCACTTGATGTGGCACTCAGCCAGGAGACGCCACAGGAGGTTCTTCGCAGTGACAGTCACCAGAAAATGCCACCCTGGGAGGCAGACACTCTCAGCCCCCAAACCCTTCTTCTGTTTGTTTGTTTCCTGTCTCCTCCTTAAATAAGGCACCGCGGCTTTTGCATTTGGCTAATTGGACCTTCTCATCAGGCTGTCATGGGAACACAGAGTCCGGCAACTTGCCCAAACTTTCCAGCATGTTTCAGCTTTGGTTGGTTTTCTGAGATGGGTCCAAGCAGAGTTCAGGTCCTAGCAGTTGTGGTTGATTCCAGAGTCTCTGACCCATCTGCCAGATCAAGGATTTCTTCAGGCCCCACCCAGGCTGTCCCCACACTCGCCCCAGGCCCTCATGCTCCTCATCTTTCCCTCTGTTCTTCCTCATCTGCGTTTGAGTCAGATGCGTGGTGGGACTCGAGTCCTGACTCCATCATTTCTTAATTGTGATGTGGTGGCCATGAAGGTGTCCTGCCCAGGGCTCCCTTCCAGAGAACCTGCTGGGGGCAGGGTTGTTGGCAGAGAGCCTCCAGCTGTTGCACATTCAGGTCCTCAGCAGTGCTCACCCTGAGGCCATGCCCTCCCCAAGCTGTTGGGGGACTGAGCTTGGTGGGGTGGTGGAGCTGGACCATTGCTACCCTACCACCCAGGACTCCTCTTACAGGCAGTCTTTGCTCTGGGCTCCCGGGCCTGGCCCAGGCCTCTTCAGAGCTGCCCTGTGGCCTGATGCTCTTCCTCCCATCCTCCTCCCTTCCCTCTCTCCTCTCCCAGGTGTCAGACCCACACCTCAGTCTGAAGACTCTCCCTCCCCAACTCTTGCTCCCTCTCCTCTTCATCCTTCCTGGCACCTGCTTCTTGAAAGACCTGAACTGACACACCTGAGCAAGTCAATGAAAACCCGAGTTTCAGTTTCCTTGTTGGTAAAATGGAGAGAAGTGATCAGATCTACTGTATCTCACAAGGTTATTGTGGAGACTAAATGACAAAGTACACATGTAACTTTGTATACCATGCAGTCATGCAAATATCATGCACTATTGTTCCATCAAAACTTGGGGCCTTGTGTCTCATTTCCTTAGGGACACTTGTAGGCCAGCCCCGGGTCAACGAGGCTTCAGTTGATGTTTCAGTTGAAGTGATTCTTTGTCAGATGGGTTGCCTCATGTTTAGTACCCAAAGCCCACCTGCTAAATGCCAGTAGCTTTCTCCTGCCTGCCTCATTGCAACCACCAAAAATGACCTCATACCGTTTCCAAATGCCTGCCATGGCGGACTGCCTGGTCCCTGGTTGAGGACAACTGCGCTGAACTGAGATCAGCTGAGATGTCAGTGGGTCCTCACTCCTCCCAATGCATTTACACTCCAACTCAAGCCTTCAAGGGTGGTGCCCTGACACTCTTTCTTATTTATTTCTGTCCTTTAACATTGGCATGTATTTTTGTAAGCTGCCTCATTCCTTTATTGAATGAGATGGTGGAAGAAACAAATTAGTGAAATAGTACGGACACCTCCTGATGCTGCTCAAATCCCCCTCATATGAGGCTTCCTACTGTTTAAGCCAGAAAATCCGCACTGGCCATGGGCAGCAGCTCCAGCTGGTGGTGAACTCCATCTCCCAGGGTTTCTTTACTGCCCACTTGGAAGGGTTTACCTTCTCCTGGCATCTTATTGCCTTTGCTTTTGATTCATGGCATCTCGTAGGAGCCACACAACCTTGAGCAAATCCCTTAGCCTCCTACAGTTCCTTCACTGTAAGGTGGTAAGGATAATGTCTTCCCTGCCCCACTTGGAGGGTCACTGGATAATGGGTGAGAAGCTGTGCCTGGGGTGGAATCTTGTTTGCAAAAATGGCCACCAGCATTCCCCAACCTATAACCTTGCAATCTGACTTTGAACCCCTTCCATTGAGTGGAGTCCATTTGTTGACCCCATGAATCTGGTTTTGTGACTTGCTTTGACCAACAGAATGGAGCAGAAATGATGACCTGCCATCTCTGAACCTAGGCCTCAAGGGACCTTGCATGATGCCACTTGATCTCTTGGATCCCTGCCTCTGCGATGTGAGTGCTCCCAGGCTGGCCTGATGGAGGACAGGAGAGCACAAGAAGCGGGGATGAGCCATCCATTGGAGACCATGCTAGACCAGCCAGCCCCTAGCTGCCTGGAAGCTGACTACAAATGTATGAGTGAGCCCAGCAGAGACCGGAAGAACCACTCTGTGGAGCCCTGTCGAAATTGCCCACCCATGGAATCATAAGCAAAATAAATGGTCACTATTTGAAGCCACTCAAGGTTGGATGTGTTGTTACACAGCAAAAGCTAACTGATGCACTTGGTATTGCACAGAGGAGAGCTGAGTGGTAATGAGGTCTGTCATCCCTGAGGCTGGGGTGGGGAGATTTGGGGCAGCTCTTGAGGAGGTGCAAAGGAGTGAGATTCCAGAGCAGATGCACCCCCCTGCATCCTCAGGGCAAGACAGGAAGTGCTGAGCAGTTGGGTATCATATGTCAGGAACCAAAAATTGCATGCAAGCAGAAAAAAAAGCCTGGGTCTAAGGTTGTTATTTATAGCAAAAATTTAAACAGGGAAGCTCTGTCAGTTTTCTGAATTACTGACAGTTGCAGAAATGTTAATACAAATCTTTATAAGACTGGCCAGATGTTCGATATTAAACAAGCATCTGGTTTGTATAAAAGACTTTTTATGCCCCCTGCACGTTGCCTCTTTCTCGCTCTCATCTTCTCACCCCCTGTCCTGATACCATGACAGATCTGGGCAATAGCTGCCCGTAACAGCCTTGGCTAGAGTTTTATTTAGTTTCTGAATGCCGGTGTCTGTGGTGTCAAAAATACACCCCAAAAAATAACCCTGGGAAAGGTTAATAATGGCCTTTCTGGTGTCATATTCTGCACTTTATGTGCTGTGGTAATTATTATCATTAGGGCTGTAAGAATGTCTAGTTATCTTTCTTAATCACATACTATAAAGAAGTGCTTCTGAACACATATCTATTATTTAATCAAAATTTCACAGTTATTGGCATTTGTGCTCCGCCAGGGCTGTGTTTATTTTCTGTTTTCCAGGGGGAGTGTTGCCTCCCAGAAGAGAGGGGCCCCGCGTCCATACCCACTTTCATCACTGTCATAGTGTGTGACACTGGGTGCTATTAATATCGGAGACGCCAACCACATGTTGTTCCCCCCCACTCCTCCCTTTTGGTTGCATTCTAGGGAAAGCACTTTTATTAACAAATAAAGGGCAAAACGCATGCCATCGATGAACCCTGCTGCCTGGGAGAGGGGATTTGGTGGGACTGAGACCTTTAAGGATGTGCTATTTCCAGAGGTGGAAAGCAAAGCGGGTTGGTGGGATCACTATGGACGCCCTGTGATGGCCACCTTGGGGCATGTCCACCCACTGCTCTGGAGGGAACTGCCCCTCAGAGGCAGGGACTAACAACCAAAGAGGCCCCATTGCCCCATTTTACAGATAGGCAAATCGAGGCTCAGAGAGAATCACATGCTCAGAGTCACCGAGCTAGTGAGCTGGAACTTGAGGCTAACTGCTTGCTTGATTCTAAGTCTACGGTTTCATCATAAAGCCACGTGCACTCCCCAACCTGCACTGTGTGGCTCCTGAGCACTTGAAATGTGGCTAGTCCAGAGTGAGATGTGCTGGAAGTGGAAAATACACACTGGATTTCCAAGACACGGTACACAAAAAAGAAGAATATGAAATATCACATTAGTAATGTTTACTATTGACTTCAGGTCGAAATGATAATATTTTGGTTGCATTGCGTTTAATAAAATATATGATTAAAGTTAATTTCACCTGTTTCTTTTTACTTTTTAAAATGCCACTATTAGAAAATTTATAATTACGTCCGTGGCTTACTTTTGTGACTCACGTTGTGCCTTGGGCAGTGCTGTCCCAAACTGTGAGTCCATGTGTTTCTTCAACAACAGTTCTTATTGCTTTAGAGCACTGGTTCTCCAATGGGAGCGATTTTGTCCCCCAGGAGACATTTGATAACGTCCGAATCAATTGTCACAATGTGTGGGGGAGGGGACTACCGGCATCTGGTGGGCAGAGGCCAGGGATGCTGCTCAGCACCCTACAGTGTACAGGACAGCATGATCTGCCCCAAAATGTTAACGACACTGAGGCTGAGAAATCCTGGTTTAAAGTCATACCGTGTGTATTTTGTTCTTTTGGAGGCCCCCAAGGATGTCACCGATGCTCTAAGAGAAAGAGGAACAGTGCCATGATGGTGTCCATATTGACCATTTCTTCCTCCATTTCCCTCATAGACACCTTCTCCCTGATCTTAATTTCACAGAGGTAGAAACCCATGTCTGATCATAATTTTCACATATTTCTGCCATGTGGTTGACATTTTTTGGAACATGCAAGGGTCGCCATATTTCCTTGATCGCATTTTCAGGTAGCAAACCTCTTCTTCCCATGAGGGTATGTGCCGCTGCTGTGAGGGATGACATGCTGTTGAAACTGGGAAGATCTGGCTGGAGGAGGGGAAGGGGGGTTTCCTGGGAGAGGAATGAAGGGGGCTGACCCTGTGTGGGACATAGGCACTGGCCCCTGGGCAGAATCCAAGGAGGAGATCCTTAGAGTTGACACGGGCCCCAGCTGGGAGAAGAGGCCCAGAGTGAAGGAGCTGAGCCCGGGCTTGGGACACCTGCAGCTGTGAAAATGACCCAGGTGTGCAGCAGGGAAGGAAGACCATTCTGCCATAAGGGCTGACTCTTCAGGCCACCCAGAAGCCCAGGCAAGGGGCTGTGGATTCTTGGGCAGCTGAGATGGCACAGTGCTCTGGAATGAATTACACATGGCTGAGGCAAACCCAGGGGACCTGAAAAGTGGGGTCCTGAGCTGGAAATATCGAGAATTGAGACACACCTTCCCACTCCGAGCTGAGGGGAAGTGCTTGCATGAGGATGCAGGGCTCCTGGAGACTGGCATTCGGCGACAAGCAGAATGACTTGGCTCCAGTTTAGGGCCTAAATGTATCCCAGGAAGGTGTGGCCAGGGAACACATTTGGTATGACTGTGTAACTGGCATGAAGCTCAGGTGTGTGAGAAATGCCACTGTGTTTTCTCATAGCCAGCTGAGGCATACACGGCCAGCCACTCACCAAAGGTTCCTGCTCCCTTCAGTAACGTCCGAGAGTGGCTGTCCAGCCAGGGTGGCATTTCGCAGCCCTCCTGGCATCAAATGGCGACAGGGACTGGAAACGGTTTCACCTACCCTCCCGCCCGGCTCTGAGGGCCCGAGGAATGCGGAGCTGACATCTGGCTTAGGTTTACCCACTGAGGAGATGAGGACGTGGCAGAGACGGGAGGACGTGGAGGAACGCATTCCAGAGGACTGAGCAGTGGAGCTGCGTCTTGTGAGTCCCGGGAGGTCTCTCCGAGAAGCATGGGCTCCGTTGCTTGTGTGAGGCTCCTTGGGGCCTGGGAAATGGTGGGTGGGCTGCAGGTATTTCCAGAGCCATTCAGAAGGCATCTACTATGCAGTAGGCTGTGTGTCAGTTCTGGGGCGACAGAGCTGGCTGTCATGCAGCCTTGGGCTCACAGCCAGTGGGAGAAGAGAGCCACCAAATAAAAATGATCACCTTGATTGAGTACTTCCCCTGTGCCAGGCATGACTCTGGTGCCATATACTAACTCTGTTCATTCTTCCCACGAGCTTGCCCAGGAGGTGTTGTTAGTATCGGCATTTCAGTTCCATAGACAGTTTCATTTCAGTTTCACAGATCAACAGAGAGGTTGAGGAGCTTGCCCAAGATAATGGAGCGGGGATCCCAATCTAGGCAAACTGGCTCTGGAATTCACACTTGCCGCCACCATGCGAGACTGCCTCTCAGTGCAGAGACCAAAAAACAAACAACCCACCCCCTTCCCCCAAAACCCAAGTTAACCTTGATCTCCCTTCCTGGTCTCTGGCAGAATTGGCTACACCCCCACTTGTATACTGTAGAATTTTCTTAAGGCAAAAGTTACAGATGTTTATCTATGCTCATAGGTTGTGGGGAAGAAGAGGGTGTATTAGGTTTTGTAGCAATAGTGATGCAGCAAACAACCCCCAAATCACCGTGGTTTCCTAAATAAATATTTCCTTCTCTCTTATGGGTCTATGGCTCAACTGGGCTTGACCGGGCTTCCGTCCAGACCTGCTCTATGGGTCTCTCATCCCAGGACCAGGCTGAGGATGCAATGACCACCTGGGGCATTTCTTTTTTGTTGCAAATGGTGGCAGCACAAGGGTGTCAGGATATGCAATGCCCCCAAAGCCCCCACTGGGAACTGTTGCATTGTCCTGGGTTATAGTTAGTCACGTGGTCAGGCCCACAGCCAGTGGGGTGACAGTTGGCTCCACTTACAAGGAAGCCGTGGCAAGGACAGGGAGGAAAAGAAGGTCTGTGAGCAAATGACACGTCGCTTCCAGGCACCAACAAGGGGTTGGATGCAGAAGGCGTGGAGAGATTAAGCTCCCGTGGAAGGAGTCTTCCCTCTGTGGGCTAAAGGACAGCAGGTGGAAGCTATTGCTGACACACCTGAGCCTGTAGGTGTGGGGCTGAGAGGTGGAGCATGCCCCTCCCCAGGGCCTCCATTTTCCCTGCAGAGTGGTGGCTGAGTCATCCCCAGAGAACGGGCAATGGAGGTGTCTGACGAGTGTAGAGAAGGCTCTGAGTGTGACCAGCCCTAGGAACGCACAGGAGCCACTTGGGAACATGGACAAGCATAGGTGGACAACTTTGCAGCCCTGTTGAGTTTGTAGAAGCCTCAGGCTTTCTGGCCTCCACTTCCGGGTGGTCCCTTCCTGTGTCAACACTGAGCTTCCTTCTCCCCACCATGTCAACGTCATGTCTGTTGGTTTGGGGATGAACACAATGGCAACCCAATTGCAAAGTGAAGTTGTAAATCTTGCCAAAGGTGTGGCACTTCTTGAAGTCACTGCAGATGATCCTAGAGAACTGCTAGAAGTATTTGCAAAAGCCACTGGCAAAGAAGATCTGACAGTCTTAGAAGAGTTAGCCCTGGATTATCATCATGGCTGAGACGTGATACATGTTAATCATACCAACGAATTAAAAAAAGCCCTTGGGAAAATTGATGAAACTCTTGAATTTTTTTTTAATGGACTTTATTATGACACTGGGAAGTCAAACCTGAAGTGAAGGATGTTGGAACCTGTTATCTTACATTTTGTTGGAAAAATTATGCCCCCTTACCAATTTACTGCTTATTTAGCCTAAGAATTCATGCATAGCTGCCATTATAATCTAAATTTTATTAACTATGAGGAAAAATAAAGTTGATTTCACGACTTTTAGTTTCACTTTTTTAGGGAAAGTTCCAATCACATCTTTTTACTGGTTACATGAAATGGTGGCTCCTGATTTCAGTGGATTCATTCTTAATGGCCACTTGTTCCCTCCTCAGATGACGAGATCTCCCATGCCCAGCTTTCATCAATTCATCTCCTCCTTGTGCTGGCTGGAGCTGTGTGATGCTGTGGCTCTTTGTCTCCCTGACTTAGACCTTTGGTGATGATCTTATTACAGCAGTCAGTGCCCTTCTGGGCCAAGGCCATGTGTGTCCAGTCTCCACTGGTGGGAAGTCTTCTGTCCCAGGTAGAGTTTGACCCTCTGCTGTGTGACATTACGATGTCATGGCATGTTCTGTGTCACACCAAAAATAACTCTGGATATGAAAGCTCAGGTGTTACTGGAATCATATCGCACCCAATATTATGTGGGCTACGATTACAGTCTGGGGAAGTCAAAATCCAACCCAGGATGGGGAAATTGTTAAAGTGATTGAAACATGGAAATGAATCTGAGCAGAAAGGCCTAAATCTTACCTGGGTTTGCATTATTGTTATCATAAATAATCATAATAATCCCATACATTTTATAGCTTACAAAATCCTTCTTATACATTACTTCATTTGACTAGGTTGGGGAGAATAAATCTTAAGGCTTAATTTCTCTTGGAAATATCAATCTCTGGTCTATACTATACCTGGCTGCCTTTTTAATGGTCCCAAAGCACAGCTTCCCCATTCATTCCCCAGCTCAGAACTTTTAAAAACTTTCTGTGTCTACAGAATAACTCCAGACTCCTTATCCTGGCATTCAGACCCTCCAGGACCCTGCCTAAACCCATGCCCCTCTAGCTGTGTCCCTCATCACACATCTTGCCTTCAGACCCAACCACAGAGCCTCCTGCTTCCCGGGTGCACAGCCCTTTGGGTGCACAATACCTTCACCCAGTAGCCTCCATTGTGGATGCCCTTCCTTCACTTCTTCATATGCACAGGGCCAAGCCCAACCCAGCTTGCAAGTTCCAGCCTTCAGACACTTTCTGGAGTCCTCCTGCGGGCAGGGACCTCTTGCCTTTGAGTCCTTAGCACTTCCTCTGAACCTTGCTCAGGGAAGCCTGCCCTGTGATAGAATAAGAGTGTACACAGCTTGTTTCCTCCACTCGGCTGTGAGCTCCTTGGGTACGCAGAACCTCACTTGACCCTCCGATCTCTGCTGCCGGGGCCCTCCTGACCCTGCCAATTGCCTGGGCCAAGAGTCAGCAAACCCTTTTCTGGAAAGGGCTGAATAGTCAATATTTTAGGCTTTATGGACTGTATGATTTCTGTTGCAATTATCAATTCTGCCAGTGTATTGCAAAAGCAGCCATGGCCAATATGTAAACAAATGAGCATGGCTGTGTTCTAATAAAACTTTATTTACAACAACAGGCATCGAGCTGGATTTGGCCCATGGGCTGTAATTTGCTGACCCCCCTGCTCCGCAAATGTCTAGCAAAGGTGTTGCATAAGTGTTTGTTGGCTGGCGGGTGGATGGCTGGGTGGATGCATGAAAGAAAGAACAAGGTAAGAGTATTTGGGAATTGGGTCTACCCAAGGACATGGGCCAGGGCCCTGTTACCACACAACCACTTGCACAAGAGGGAAAAAGAGAGTTGCCACGCGAGGGGCATTCTCACGCTAGGAGGAGAGTGGTCCCTGAGAGAAGCTGGCGGAGCCCCTGGGCTTGGTGGCATTGTAGGAGAGTTGGGGGCAGAGCGAGGCCAGACTCGTGGGTCAGTGATGTGGGGGTAGCCAACATGGGGGCATGAGAGGCCTGCCCAGCCCCCGTCCAGGGCCCTGCCCACTGGCTCAGCCTTCTGTCACCCCTTTGAGTAAGGAGCCTGGTGTCTTGGGCTTGCTGCTTCCATAGAGTTGACCCGCTTTGGGCAGTGTGGATACCATAGTATGGGGCTATTTGCTCCCTGTCTGTCTTTAGTCAGCCCAGAGCCAAGAGAGTGGCCTCAAAAGTCCCAAGAACCAGGCAGGAGGTGGATCCTGAGGACTCCTCAGTGTGACCAACAGAATCCTGTGCAAGGAAGGTGCCTGGAGCCTGGGGTCTGGAGTCTGTCCCCCTTAGGATGATGCCTGATCCGTTTAACCCTTTATTGTCCACACAGGGGTTTCCTGTATCTCACCCCCCTTGATCCCCCTGCCAACCTTCAAGGTAAGCAACGGTTATTATCACTGTTCTCATTTTCCGTGTGAAGAAACAGGCTTGGAGAATGTACAGAGGATTAGCTCGGGGCCACAAAAGGTGGCACTGCCTTTTCTTCTCCAGTGGAAGCAGCACTGAAGGCAGGACCTAGGCAGCCCCACCTCCAGCCTGGAGCTCCTTGGACTTGAGCATTGCTGTCCCAAGGCGGGGCCATTCCCTTGTGAAACTGCCATGGTGTATTCCATCTTCAAGTCTCTTTGCCATCACAACACACAGCCGTGTTCACTGGCATGCCTGCTTTTCCGCGGGATGAGCAGGAACCCTCGCCCTTGGGAATCTCACTGTGCGCGGTGAGCCCCCCTTCAAAGGGCTGAGACCCTGGGATGGGGGGCAGGGGAAGATTTAAATGGGAACCCACATCAAAAAGAAAAGTGAACTGCTGGGGGCCAATCCAGGGAGATGTGCAAAAAGGAATTGACAACCCAGCCAGTTAACCATCAAAGTATTTCAAAGCTGAAAGTGAACTATTTCCAGGTCTTTCCCAGGTAACTAAGGACCTGGATGATCACCTGAATTTCCTTCTCCTCCTTCCATGTGAAGATACAGGTAGAAGGAAAACAAAATCTATATTTCTTAAGAAACAACAGTATTACAGTGATGGAGCAATTGTATTGTTTCTTATCGACGCTTCTTTGAATAAAAATACTTCTTTGGACATAAATATAATTTTACCTAATCACATCTCGTTATTGTTTTCCACACAAGTGGAGAGTTGGAGGAAAACTTTAAGAAGTTGCATATGGAGTACAAAGTTTTACTTTTGTATTTTGTCAGATGGGCAAGTTCAAGACCAAACCATTTAAGAACGTCAGGAAAAGAACCCGAAATGTAACGATCCCTTCAGTACTTAAACAAAACAAAACGAGTGAAGACTGCTTCTCGCCTCCCTCTTCACCTTTCTCATTTTTTTTGCCTTTTAATGGACAAGAGAAAAAAATGATCAAATTAGGACATGAAACAAAGAGAAGCCTAAGTGAGGGCGAGATGCTGTTCCCTTTCATGATTCTAGAAAGACAATGAAAACGTCCACTTGAAGCGAAGGGCGGCCCCACTCCTGAATTTCCTCCCTTTTGCCGAGACTTCCGCTCGTCCCGGATTAGTTCTTCCACTTCTCACGCCCACTTCTCTCTCCCTCTCTTCCTCCTCCTCCAGTGTTTAAAGCCCTGCCTCCCAACTCTCAACATTTAAAAAATTCTTAATGATGCAACCTGGAGTTGCCATGGCAACGGATTTCCTTGCTGAGCCGGTGGTGGAGGCCTGTGATCCGGCTGCCATTGAAATCGCAAATAATTTTCCTTTTCTTTCAAAATTAAGTAGGCTGTCTAAAGTGTTCCACTGTGGTTCTCCCTGCCCCCAAAGAATAAGGCTCCCATGTACTGAAATATCCAGTTATTGCATTTCCCTGGTATCTTTTATGACTTCCTTCTCCACGGGCATATAGACTGTCCCTCTGGAAAAATAACAAGAACACACTTTTTGTTATTTCTCTTTTGTCAGTGTGAGAAATGCTTCTGATGAAGTCTAATGACATTTGATGGGTTCCCTCCCTCTCTTTTTTAATTGCCTTTGGTTTCCCATTCTTAAAAACAACCAAGTTTCTTTCTCCTTGAATTTTGATGACAGCTTTGTAAATAGTGTGTCGGAGCACAAAGAAGCTATTTGGGTCCGAAGGTCTGGTTGATGTCACCCCATGTAGATTCAGTGGAAGCTGTCCTTACCTCTCCTATGTGCCTACAGGCTTCCCAGCACAGGCAGGGGCTGGGCACCTTCTCTGAGCGATGCCTCTGTTTCCCTAATGCCTTGATCAAACCCAGCCTGTCTGCCTTCCTGCCTGCCATCGGCTCCTCAGCCAGAGTGTCTGGCTCTTGCCTGCAGCACAGCACTGAGCCTGCTCTCCCTGAGGTCTGGGTGGTTCTGGAATGCCATGCCAGGGTGGCACCAAACAGAACTCATCATTTTATCATCACACTCTTCCCTGGTCCTGTCAACATGGTGAGTTGTATTGTCATCCACACAGGCAGAAATCTGGAAGGCAATTTGGAATCTTCTCTCCTGCAGGCTCTGTGTCCACCAGTTAGCAGGGCTGTCGAGTTTCCATCCGAAGAGGCCCCAGGCCGTGCCGCACAGGGCTTCACCATCCTGTGCATGGGCCACTGCAGCAGCTTCTCCGTCACAGCACCTCCTTCGCCTGTCCTGCCCTCTTGGCCACAGAGGAGCTCTGTCTCTGATGCAGACATGACTGGGACAGGCCCCTGCTCCGAGCAAACTGTCCTTGCCTGTAGGCTGCAAGTCCAAGTGCTGGGTATTGTTCTTCTGGGCTTGTGGAGATTCAGGGGCACTGCGGGCAGGGGAAGGCTTCAGGCCAATGGGAGACAGAGTAATGTGTGGGTCACGTTATCACCTCTTCCTCGGGGATGGGGAAGCAGAGAGGGTTTCTCTGTAGCGCACGTACATCTCACCAGGCAGAGCCAGGACATGAACTTGAGCCTTTTAAGTCCTGCGCTTTTCCTGGAGGATGAGGACTGAGGGCGGGGCCTCGTAATCTTTCTTCCTTTGTCTCTCAGACTCCTGGGATGCAGCCCAAAAACCATCACACCGTGACTTTCTCTTGCCACGTGGCTGGCTCAGTTGTTTATTCAATTCCCACTTGCAGGTGCACCTGCTCCGGCCAGCTCCCTGGGACGAAGAAGCAAGTGAGAAACTGCCCCTGTCCTCCAGCAGCTCCACGTCTAGAGGAGGAGTGGACACTGGAACGGACACTGTAAACAAGGGGAGAGGCAGGGGAGCCAGCTGGGCTCCACAGCTCCCTGGCTGGGCAACCTCAGGCAAGAATCTCAACTCCTCTAGCCACCGATTGGGCGTCTGTGAAATGGGGCGAATGACACCTTCCTGTGGCTCAACTTGAGAGCTACACAGACCTGTGTGGATTGCTGGCACCCTGATTTAGTAACCGTGACCCTGTTCACGTTGTGTAACTCCACAGTGCTTCAGTTTCCCTATCTGCAAAATGGGAACAGTCAGAATCTCCACCTCACAGGACAAGAGTGAGAGTCAGATGAGATGATGCATGTATGATGCTTAGCACAGCGCCTAACATTCTGGGTACCCGGCGGGGGGGGGGAGCTTAGGAGGGGAGTTGGTTAGGAAAGGCATCCTGGGAAAGGGGAATGAACAACTTATGCAAGAGTCTGGAGGTAAGAAACATCAGGGGTGTGTGTGTGTGGTGCATTTGTGTGTGTGTGTCTGATGGGTGTGTATGCATGGGATTGGTGTGTGGTGTGTATGCCTGTGTGTATATGTGATAGATGTGTGTGTCTACCTGTGTGTGGTGTGTGCATGTAATGGGGGTCCGTGTGTGTGGTATGTGCATGTGTCTGTGTGTCTATCTATGTGTGTGTGTGGGGGAGGTAGGTGTGTGTGTGTGTGTGTGTGTGTGTGTGCGTGAAGTTGTCATAGGCACATGGTGGTGAGAGATGAGGCTGGAGAAGCAAACAAGGGTCTCACCAGGGGTGGCTGCATAGGCCTTGTTGGACGGTTTTGACTTTGCCCTGAGGGGCCCTGGGAGCCACTGGAAGGTTGACAAAGGTGATGTGATGTGTCATCTGGCCCCTCGGGCAAGCAGGAGCGTGGGGGAGGAACTGGAGGAGATGAGCCAGGAAGGAGGGGAAAGGAGGCTCAACGGGTAGAGGCAGCCAGGGGGCCAACCACCGCGGAAAGAGTCGGGATGATTCCTAACACTGTCTGAGGCCTCTGATGGGCAGCCCTGTGCTGGGCACTGGGCATCTGGACACAAACAAGCCTGGCCCCTGCCCTCAGGTGGCTCAAGATATGAGACCTGCCTCCTTACTCCACCATGTTTCCCCCTACTCCACCATGCATTTTGGAAATTTATAGAATATCTCTCTCACATCGCTGTGATTTGAGACAAGATCACACAATCATGTTGAAATTTCTTCGTTTCTGATTTTCAGACCTATAATTTGGCAAACCTTGGAATAACTGTTAGTTAGCACCCAGAGAAGTATTGGGGCCAGCCCAGTGGCAAAGCAGTTAAGTTCTCGGTTCTGCTTCTGGCGGCCTGGGGTTCGCAGGTTTGGATCCCGGGTGCGGACAGATTCACTTCTTGTCAAGCCATGCTGTGGTGGCATCCCATATAAAGTAGAGGAAGATGGGCCCGGATGTTAGCCTAGGGCCAGTCTTCCTCAGCAAAAAGAGGAGGATTGGCAACGGATGTTAGCTCAGGGCTGGTCTTCCTCACACACACACACACAAAATTAGCACCCAGAGAAGTATTTTCTGCCACATAGTAGGCAATCAATATTTGGTGAATGAGTGAGTGATTTCTAGGTGCATTCCCCATCTTGTTCAAAGAGCAGACAAATCCACTTCTTGAGATCCCTGGCTTGTAGCAGAAAGTTCCAGGGTTAGGACGCCAGCCTGGCTCTGCGTGCACAAGCTCCGTGTGCCTTTAGCTGGTAGACGTTTTGGGCCCCGACTTCCCTCTGTGCTCTGCTGCCCTCCTCCCTTTGTGCCGAGGTCAAATGAAGAATGGAGGGGCGCTGCTTTGCAAGCGATAAAGGATGAGAGACCTTTGTTATGGTTTGCTCAGTGAGAGGCGGGAGCGGTGGGGAGGACAGGACAGAATTCATGCTCACCTAGCCCCGGGGGAGTGCCGAGTGGGACCACATTCCAGAACAAACAGCAGGGCTCTTATGCACTTTCCTTTTTGTCTCAACCAGGAGCTACTAGGTAACCTTGTGAGACATGAGTGCCTTGGGTATTAGAGAAACTCAATTAAATTCAGATAACCTTCACGCTCACCATCCAATTTCCACATACCACACCAAACAGACCCCTGAACGATCTCAAGCTTGTGCCCAGCACTAGATCCCTTCTCTTTGTATCTCCCCCTCTATCTACTGAGATAAATGGAGGTCCCCAAGGAAAATTCTTTCTTTTGAGCCTTTCAGACCTCCGAAGCAAAGATGATTTATCCAGCCGCATTGGAGGCTAAGGAACGGCTCAAAGCCTTGGATGGAGAGAGAGTATCTATTTACCTGGAGAGCTTCCCCTTCAACTCCTTCGCATGAGACATCAATAACCCTGGTGGAACAATGCCTGCAACGCGCTGGTCGAAGTAGCCCCAAAGCAGAAGGCAGTGCGATTCACTGCAAGTCAAGGTCTTCCTGTGATTGTGTGAGAACATTCGGTAACAATGATAAAGCTCTCAGAAAGTAATGGTGTGCTTAAATGTACACATGGAGTGCCTTAATTTTTTTTTTTTTTTTTTGACAAAGAGAAAACTGAAGCGGGCAGCTTCAGTGAAACGTACACCTCTGTCCCTAACTTATGCCGAGTGGCTGTTCTAGGAATGTGAGCACCGCTGTTGCAGGCATTTTCGCCAACAAAAGATTCTTCTCGAGGCTGAGAAGCAGACCTTTGCCTCTGCTGCTTTCTCTTGCCTGGGAAAGCATTTCTGTTAACATGCTGGTTGAAGAGAGAGACTTCGCCTGTGTCTGCAGGCTGTGGATGTTTGGAGCAAAACTTACAGAGTGGGGAGGTGAGACACGGTTTGGTGGGGGGTGGGGGAGGGAAGCATGCTAGAATCCTTTTCAGGAGTGAAGGCGACTAGTTCCAGGTGTACAAATTAGCAGATGGGGACCTAGGGAGCCCCGCAGGGTGGGACATGTACTGGTCAGCCATTGCTACAAAATGTTGCATCACAGACCACCCTCAAACTCAGTGGTTTTGAACATCACTTAGTCTCACGAATCTGCAGGTTGGCTGGGCTCAGCTGGGCAGCTCTGCTTCACAGGGGGTCTGGCAGTGCTGGGTGGGATGGCCCTGCTCTGCATGCGTTAATTCTGGGGTCCCGGGCAGAAGGGGCAGCAGCTCCCCAGGGGAAGAGCTTCTTATGGCAACAGCAGAAGCAGAAGACAACAAGGTCTCATAAGGCTTAGGTTGGGAACTGGTCAACTCACTGCTGCCCATTTGCTGCTGGCCAAAGACAGTCCCACGACCGAGCTCAAAGTCAACAGGTGGGGAAGGAATCTGTTCTTGATGAGGTTGTGGCGAAGGTGTGAATGCAGGGAGGGGTAAAGACTGGGACTGGTCATTCCATCCCCAAGTGAAATAACATCTGTTGAGCATCTACCTTGTACCACCTATTTACGGTCCGTTATACGCCTGTTCTCCTTTTTTCTTCTCAGCAATTGTGGAAGAGAGGAATTGTTATTCCCACTCCTCACATGAGGTTTGGCAAGGTAAAGTGACCTGAAGAAGCTTACACAGCAGAGTTGGGATTAAAACCTAGGTCTGCCTGCCTCCAAAACCCAGACTCTTCCAGCCCCTCAGGGATTTTTCCTCATCCGAAAAATGGGGCTAAAATCCCATTTCCTGTCTCCCTTCACACGCTTGCGTTAGGCTCAAACAAGACGATATATTGGAAATTGCTTTTAAACTTCAAAACACCATATAAATATAGGATCTGTCATTGAATATTATCAAACCACCTCTGTTATTCGTCTTGGATTTGAATAAGGATCTCTCAGGCCCGGTCTCTGTTAACTTGGTAACTAGTCTTGGTCAAGTCCCTTTTCCTCTGTGGACCCTATTCTTCTCACCTTGAAGAGAGGACATGAATTCTCTCCCTATTTATTACATGGTGGAGTTTTGGGTGCCCATGGGCACTATGGACGGGAGGCTTGGGGCTTCATAGGTCCAGGGCATAGATGTGGGACACAGGATGGTGATGTAGGGTAGCTGTAGGATGGGCGGGGCTGGGGAAGGAACTGGAACAGACTGCCCAAAGTGGAGTTTAAGCAGGATGGTGACTTGGTCAGAGGGAGAGTTTAAAGAGTGCACTTCGGCAGTAGTGTGGAGGACCGGTTTGAGGGCCCGGCTGGAGGCAGGAGGCCATTGCCATGGTGATGAGATCCTGAACCAGGGAGATGCTGGTGAGGAGAGGACTCTTGTCTTGGACTTCAGGCTCCGGTCACATCAAACAGCTCGGATTCCCTCCATTATGTCGTCCTTTCTCAAGATGCTGTGTCTGCTCATGTGCTGACCCCTCTTCCTGGACTCTCTCACCCTGCTTGACCACCTGCTCTCTCTCCTTCCTCCTTTAAGCCCCAGCTCAACCATCACCTCCCGTGACACATTTTCTCTAACTTCCCCTAGCCGACTAAGGACTTCACCCTCACTGTCCCTGGTGCATTCCCCCAGGATGTCCCCACTGCTCCGTGAGCCCCTTGAAAGTTGGGTTCCCATTTTTCATTTCTGTGTTTAGCCCCTGTGTTTAGCACTGTGCTTCTTAGCTCATAGATGTCCTCCAAAATATTGGTCAAGGGCAAGACCATAATGGAGTCTGCTAAGGGTTGAAGTGGGGACAGGGACCACACCACACGTTCCCTGTGGCAAGCAGAGCCTGGTGCAGAGCAGGGAGTGGCTAAACACTGACTCACTGCTCGTCACAGTGTGAGCAAAGGGCTGTGGGGGCGAGAAAGGGAGCATGGCCATGATCCTCCACATTTTCTTAGGGTCAGGTGACAGGGAATCGCATGCTGCCTCTACCACTGTAGCTGAACCCAGGTTCAGTGGTTCAACCCCAAAGTGTCCATCCCTCACTCACACCGAGTCTAAAGCAGGTGTTCCTGACCAGGCAGGCTGCCCTGTGGTCACTGGGCTCCTTCCATCTTGTGTCTCCACATCCTCGGAATGCTCTCCCCGTCCAGCCAGTGGATGGTGAAGGAGCCTGTAGGAGCGTGTGGGAGGGCGCTGTAGGCCAGGCCTGGAAGTGGGCCCCTCGCCTCTGCCCACGTTCCCTTGGCCAGAACTCAGTCACGCGGCCACACGGAACTGGGAAGCTGGAACATCTAGTCTGCCTGCATGTCCCCCAGGAAAAGGAAGTGAGTTTTGATGAATATGCAGCAGTCTCTACCAGAGGCAAGTTACTAACCTCTCTGAGTTGGTTTCTGCTCTAAATGGGGAGTTGTAATACCCACGTCCTCTGGCGTCGTGAGGGTTGACTATGTTAGGACACAGAGCGTGCTTTCCACAGGAACTGGGAGCACTTGGGAAGCATCAGCTCTGTCACCGTCCTCCGTCAATTGCTGTTGTTATCAAATCTGGGCTCACACCATCGCGTGGGGACCAAACGCCATCATTGCCCTTAGCAGCATCTCACAAAATCTTCCCTCTCCGGATCAGGAAGAAGCCCCACAACTCCCTTCCAGCTCCTGCCAGTCATCAGAAGCTGAGACCTTTCACCTTCCTCCGGCTCAACGCATGAGATAGAAACCAAATATCGGAAGTGGCGCCGTGAAGCTTACATTAACCTCCGGCCTTGTACGAGACTGCGTGTCCAAGGCCTGCAGATGTCCCCTCTCATCACAGCCTGTCCTCTGTGCCCTGACGGGTGTTGTCATTGTCATTCAAAACACCTGGAAAAATAAACTTTATTGAATCCATTTCCACATTGAATGGAAACATACAAGTCTGCCTCTTTCAACAGAAATGCTTTCAGAGTCCCCCCACCCCATCAAATTCCTCTTTCTTTAAATAAAAGACTTCTTTTTTCTCTCTCTTTTTCCCTTGGCAGCCTGTTCAGCAGGCGGTATTATGTGGAGGTTTTTCTACAGTGGAAGCCTTTGGTGACCCCCGTCTTGAGGAACTGCTTAAGCATTCAATAATAGCCCATACAGCAGCTCTCTAAAAATAAACATCTGTTTATAAAGAATTTAACCTGGGGACGCCACACTGTAGAGGAGAGGGCATTCTTAATGGACTCTCAGTGCAGAGCCGAAAAGGAGTCCATTGCAGCTGAAAACTGACAGCCTCTCGTTGTCATGATATCGGGGGTTTGTGAACAGCTGGGCCAGGTGGGCTCAGAGGGATGGTGGTGATCGTGGGTTGCCGGGAACCGGGAAGAAAAAGGTGCTTCCTGCCTGATTACTTGGGGAGCAATCTGCTCAGTAACGCCATCTCTTCCTCTGTGCGGGGCTCCCGGGATCGACTTGATTAGTCTTTGGACCACCGTTTGCCTGCCCAGGAAGAGGGACAGTGGAGAAGAACCGAGGAGAGAAGGGGAGAGGAGGCATGTTGCGTGTGGCCGTGAGGACAGCCACGGGATGCAGCCAGACCTGGTTTCCTGTTCTGTTTTTGCCCCTTCCTGGCTGTGAGACTGTGTGCAAGCCCTCAACTTTCTAAGCTTCACGTCTGCATCTGTAACCTGGGATGCTAAACCCATCCTCTCAGGGTTGCTGTGAGGCTTAGAGATCGCATTTCCAAGACTCCAGCGCAGAGCCTGGCAGATAACGAGCATTCCACAATATAGTGGTTATTATAACTGAGTCCACCCATCTGGAGGAAACAGGCAGAAGCATTGCCGATGCAGCTTGAAAAGAGATGAAACTCAGTGTGTTCAGCGCCAGAAGGCAGAACTGGAAGAACCAAGGGTCATGGTTAGAAAAACCCAAATGTTGGGTGGGAGCTTGTTTGAGGTCAGTTCAAGCCATCGATGCTGCCAGCATCATCTCTCGGGCTCTGCTCACGATAGCCCCGGGAGCACGTTATCCCATTTCACAGGCAAGAGGCTATGGTTCAGACCGGTCAGTATGTCACCCAGCCCGTAGGGGAAGTAGGAGTTCAAATTCAGAACTGAGCTCTCTCTTTCCCATAATACGCCTTCCCTTAGTGTTGACCGTCTCAGAATTTCTCCCCCATAACACTTACACAACCCCAAAACAATAAACAGTAGCCCAGTTGTTCCACCAGACTACTCATCAGCATAAATTCCACCATTTTCCACAGCACAAAGTATCTAAATGGTATATGGGTACAGGTGGGAGAGAGGTGGCCACAGTAATGTCTTTTTGCAGCTCTGGGGCCCTGTGTGGATCATGAGTTAGGGATGACCAGACAATGACAAGTGTTGGTGATGATGGAGAAAGATCAGAACCCTCATTCATAGCTGGTGGGAATGTAAAATGGTGCAGCCACTTTGGAAAACACTCTGGCAGTTTCTCACATGGTTAAACATAGAGACACCATGTGATCCAACAATTCCACTCCTAGGTGTACACCCAAGAGAAATGAAAACGTGTCCACATAAAAACCTGTGCACAAATATTCATAGTGGCATTATTCATAATAGCCAAAAGGTGGAAACCACCCAAATATCCATCGATGGACAAATGGATAAACAAAATGTGGTATATCCATACGATGGAATATTATTCAGCCATAAAAAGGAAGGAAGCACTAATATAATGTGGATGAGTCTTGAAAACATTATTCTAAGTGAAAGAAGCCAGCCTCATAAAACCGTGTATTGTATGATTCCACTCACACAAAATGTGCAGAATAGGCAAATCTATAGAGACGGAAAATAGATTAGTGGCTGCTTAGGGCTGGGGGGTTGAGAGAATGGGGGGTTGATAGCTAAAAGGTATAGGATTTATCTTTGAGGTGATGAAAATGTTCAAAATTGGCTGTGGTGATGATTGCACACATCTGTGAATATGCTAAAAACTGTTGAATTGTGCAGTTTAAATGGGTGAATTGTATGTAATCATGTTTCAATAAAGCTGTTATTTAAAAAATGGGTTGGAGAGGGGTGGGTGCCTAAAAAACTAGAGTGCCATTTCTGGAAGATTGAGGAATAGATGCTGGGCAGCAAAACCTGCCAATGCCCACTTTTACACGACTATTGTAAAGATTAAATGACATCCTATGTAGAGGTGCCTGGCCTGGCGCCTGAAAGTGGTGAGACTTCAGCAAACACGCATCTCTTTTCCTTTCCCTCCTCCGTGGATCCCTTAGTGTAGACTAAAATCCCAATGGACTTACCAAGGGCAATGAGATCTCTTTCCGGCTTTGAGGTGGGAAACTGGTGTATGCCAGTGTTTCTGAAAGGGAGGAAGCAGGTGAAAAGTGTCCCATGGTCAACAATGTTGGGCTGTGCTTGGCTCCTGCAAGAGGTCACTTGCACCTGTCAGTGTGTGGGTGAGTCTGGCCAAGGACCAGCCCCGCCCCCCCCCCCGCTCCTGCCCGCCACCATCAAAGAGCATCCAGTGTGGTTGGTGTTCAATAGAACCCATTTGGGAAATATTTGAGCCTGTTATCATCTGTAATCGAAGTGTCAAGAGCCTGTCAAGGCCCCTGAGCCTGACCCTTTTGTTTGGGGTACAGCAGTCAGACCTGAGATGCTCTTCCTGATCCAATCTGAGATCCCCTTGTGTTGACCTGGCCTCTTCCAGCCTGTTCCTTAGGCTGTCCTCATGTCAGCCACTGGGTCTCACAGAGTGCTTCAGGGTCACCTGGGCTTGGGGACCAGGGGTTGGGCAAGGCTGGGAAGGTCTCCTGTGTGTCTGGGAGTAGGCCAGTGGGGCCATGTGGACGTGGGGTCATGTTGTGCCACAGAAGGAT
The DNA here is from genome assembly GCA_031878705.1 of Tapirus indicus. NCBI lineage: Eukaryota > Metazoa > Chordata > Mammalia > Perissodactyla > Tapiridae > Tapirus > Tapirus indicus. The sequence goes on along the minus strand of CM062923.1, from coordinate 99,387,003 downwards.
CGAGCTCTGACCATTCCCCAGAGAAGGGCTTTACCATCTTTGAGACAGAACCTCAGACAGCAGAAGGTGCTGGGCTCTGATTGGGGCCCCCTCCAAAGACTCCATGCCAGCTCCCCAGCTTGACTTCTCCAAGACAATTCACTGGCTGGGTGACTCTACCTTTCGGAGGACCCAGCTCTTCATCTGTGAAATCGGGTAACAATGCCTATTTCTGAATTACGGCGAGGGGTAAATGAGACAAGTTTTGTGAAAACACCCAGCAGAGCGGTAGAGAGTAAATAGATGCTCATTAAAACTTTCCATCATCATCATCATCATCATCATCAAAGAAGGAGCCCCAGGTGGTCAGTCCCTTCCAGATCACTCAGGTAGGTGGGTCCCTTCGCAGTGTTGCGTGCTATATCCATTTCCTATTTCCCGGAATGGGGAAATGGCCTTCCCCCCACATTTTGGTGAGGAAACTGCGGTGCGTCGGGTGACTTAGCTGGGGTCAAGGTCCCCTACGAGGATACAACAGAAGTTAGTTTTCAGTCCAGATCTTTCTGAGCACTGTCTCCCTTTGCTCCCTGGTGAGCCCGCGCCCTCCCTGCGAGGAGCCTGGCTCTGCTTCAGCAGGAGGCCTGGCAGGGTGTTGATGCGTTCGTGCCACAGGTCAGGGGCTGGGACGCCCGAATTAACGGGATCTGCCTGTGGGTGCTGGTTTTGAGGGCGGTGCCTGTCTGTGGAGTCACTCGCTGCTCCGTCAGCCTCGGCAGAGACCTCCGGGGTCGCTGGCCGAGCAGACGGCAGGGGCCTGGGAGCTAGTCTCTGGGGCCTGCTGAGAAATGACCCACGTGGGGCAGATCACCTCTGATGCCTAGTAGGTTGGTTGGTGCCTCAAAGGAGAGGACAATTTGCTGAGTGCCTACTATGTGCCAGCCACAGTGCTAGTGCTGGGGAATCAGCAGAGGGAAAGTGGGCAGAAATCCCTGCCCCTGTGCAGCTCACAGCTTGTTGGGAGGAGACAGAAATAAGCAACTGCGAAAACACAATACAGAGTGTGGAGGTGGTACTAAGAGCTATAGGGGAAGTCAAGCAGGAGGAGGAGTGGGATGGAGGGGGTGCTGAGGCAGGGGGTGGGGAGGACTGGGGCTTCCGTTCCACCTGGGATGGGTGGCCAACAGGGTCTGTGGGCACAGGTGCCAGTGGATAGGCTGTGGGGTGGTGGTTTGGTGAGGAGCATCAGCGGGGTGTTCTGGAAAGCAAGGCCTACGGTGGGAGGAAGTGGGGGTGCTCATATTAACAATGGGCCTGGAATTTGGACTTTGTGTGGATCCTGCAGATGAGGTTATGGACACAGTCTCGTGGATGCACTGAGGGCAGGAACAAGAAGACTCACCTGTGTGCCCCACAGTGGCCCTGGTCCTGGGGTGCAGGCTGGGCGGTAAGAATTCATTAAAGTAAATGTGGTCATTATCTTGACACTAGCACGGTGAGTTGTGGTGCATTTGTGTGTGTGTGTTAAAAGTGTTAGTTTGCTAAATGTACACATTTGATATGTATCACAAATTCTGTGTCCACTGTGGCATTTCTATATTCCTGGCCCTCTCTGGCCCTTTGAGAAAGTAGCTTTGATCCCTGAGCTGGTCCTTCAGTCATTCAACACGAATTAAACACTTATTGACTGCTGACTCCATGCCCAGCGCCGTCCCAGGTGCCAGGGGTACGGCAGTGAGTAAACAGACAAAAGTGTCTGCCCCACTGGGGGAGACAAACAGGTAAAATATATTACATGTCACATGGGGGTATGTGCTATGAAGACAAAGCAGGGATGGGGGATAGAGTGTGTAGGGGGGTAGACAGAGCCTGGGAAGGGAAATGGGGAGCATGGCGGGGGGAATAGGGCCTGGGGGCTGCTGTCCTGGACCACACAAGGGTGAGAGGTGATGTGGGAATCCTGGATGCCTTGGGTGGCTGATGTGACCTGAGGAAGAGGCACTGCATTATTTGTCCCCAAGACTGCAAAGCAAAGGTTGATGGTAAGGCTGTGAGTGGTGGTGGTGGGGAGAATGGGGGTCTTGCCAGGAGCAGGCAGACATCCTGGGACCCCCTCTTCACCCGTGCAATGGTGCCCCGGAGGACAGGGCGGGAAGTCTTCATTGGAGCAGGCAGAGCTCCTAGGGCTTGGGTTGTGGGTTGGGATGGCATGGGGAGGTAGAGGAGACCCATGTCCACTCCTGTGCTGAAGGCTTGCTGGGTCTCTCTCCTCCTGAGGCCATTCTCTGACCCACAGGGCAGTGGGAAGATCAGGGAGCTAATGCTGCAGGAGCAGCCTTTCGCCAACGAGGAAGGGCAGTCGGTGGATAAATGTCCCAGCTCCCTTGGTTCTTGGGGAGATTGTGCTGGGTCGTGATCTACACGGGCTCTCCGTGGGTCCCCATGAGCCATACTTTGCAGGCTCTTCTCCTGTCCTGGTCTCTCTACCCCATTCCCTCAAGTGCTTCAGGATCACCTCTCAAATAAACTACTTGCACCCAAATCCTTGTCTCAGGCTCTGCTTTGGGGGAACCCAAACTAAGATGAGGAGAGAAGCATTCAACTCCCATCCCCCAATTCAGCCCACAGGCTGCCACCTGTTCACAAATTCTGCCAGGAGTGCGGAAAGTGACGTTAGGTAACTCGAGATCTCTCCTTGCCCTGAGCCTCGTGGTAGACCTGGTGCAGACGCTGTCTCTGAGTGCCTTTTCCTTCCACCTCGACGTGCCCTGTGAGCCAGGGCTGTCAGCCCTCCCTGCTCTCTGGATGGTCTGAGTTCTCATTTAAGTTCCTGGTCAAGAGGTCGAGGCTCATGAAGAAGCAGGGTCAGGAGAGCCCACAGGTGTCAGAAAGTGGCGTTCAAATCTCACTTCCAGCCCTTCGAGAAATATTACCCTTGCGGGCATCCGGCCGTGAGATCCTGGGCAGGGCACCCGGGCTCTCTGAGCTGCACTGTCCTCTTCTGTAAAATGAGGGCGACCATCCCCATCACAGCTGGCTGTAGTCTCCCTGCAGCTATCAGACAGCAAAGCCCATTGATGGGCGGGGCACGGCCCCCGGCGATGGTTACCCTCAGTGGGAACTCAAAATCCTGAGTGTCAGAGTGTGGGGTACGGGCTGGGTGCTGGGCAGTGGTAACCTACAGAGTTGGGGCTCCCTGAATTTTCAAACAGTTAAATCATGGATTAACTGATTCAATGCATTCTCTTCTCTCTTGCTGGTGGGCCTCCAGGTTCCCAATTTGGCCCATAAGATAGGAAGTGGTGTCATACTTCTGCTTTGCCAGGGAAGGGCTGGGGAGCCTCCTCTAACACCCCAGCAGTCTGAGGGAGGATTGTGGGGGGATGGCCCTTCTTTGGAAGCATCCTCCTTCTTCCCCAGGGTAAAGGGTATTCAGGAGAGCCCACAGGTCCTGGGTTGGGTCTCACCTGGGCTAGGTTAACAGGACAGAGTCGCTACTCCTCTGCTCAGCAATGGCTCACGAGCCACAGTCCATCTCTGGGTGGAACTGTCCACCATGGAGCAGGCCATGGGTCCCAGCCACAGTCCCCATCCAGTGGCCATTCACAAGCTTTCGTCCATGTGTGACCCATGAGGCTATTCGCAGTCTCTTCTGTTTCAGAAACAGGAGAGAAGGGGTGAGTGATGTGGCTTACAATTAACCTTGGGCTAATTCGAAATGACGACTTCCGGTATATAGCTTGGTGTCTTGTGAACTGTTTTAAATCTGCTTCTGGAAATGAAGGATATAGACAAATATGAGAGATTCTGTTTGGGGGTGAATGAGGGAGGGATGAATTTTGTTTTTGTTTTATGTCATTCTGTTTTATCATAAGGGTTAAATGTGTCACTAAATGAGATTTGGTTTTCTCTCTAAAAACAATCTGAAACCGACATCTCTGCCAGTGCTCTCCAAAATTCTTCATATAGGATGGCTTTGTGGTCAGGCCTCTGGCCATTTTACAAACAAACTCACAAACGAGGGAGACTCCTTTGTCAGAAGACTTGGCCCCATCTTCAATTAAGAAAATATGATCATCCTCAAGAGGATAGAAAAGACATTGGTTTAGGAGAAACTGCAGTCCCTGTCCAGCCACTAAGTGGCAGCGTGGCCTTGGGCGAGTCACGGCCTCCCTGTCGGCCTCAGTTTCCCCGTCTGTGAAATGATGTGGCTGAATGAGATGATCTGAAAGGTTCTTTCCAGCCTTATCTTTTCCAGGTCTCTATCGAATATGAATCAAAACAGCTGTGAGTGTTTGCGCTGACATAAACACGCATTTCCCGTAGCTCTGAAATCTCTGGGTCAAGTTTTATGCTTACCTGCCCCCACGGAGATTGAGTCTGCCTGCTGGGATGAAGCCTTCGTGCACAGATTCTTGAAGGAGAATAAGTCCTTTTCTCATGTAGCAGTGCATTAGGGATAAGATGACTATAATTTCTCGTCTGCAAGGACTCAGCTTCAAAAGGAGAATTCCTACTTGCAGAAACGTGGGGACAGCAATGACAACAACAAAAATATATGCGAAATTAGAGGGAAGAAAGAGAGACTCAGGCATAGCTATTTTGGATCTTTTCCATCATTCAGATTGTTTTGGAAATAGGAAAAGTGCATTGTCTGCTTCAAAAACCCCTCAGGAAATTATTAAAAACGCTGAATTCCTGTATAATCACCAAATCTCCTAAAGTGCAGAAATTATACACATGGTGAACGAGAATAAATTTATTAGTAGGAACTCATTTGAAATGAACTAAAAGTTGGACACTTTTTGTTGTGGTATTAAATGAGATTTTAAAAGAGAAATCTTTTAAATAGACACATCTATATTACATTCAAAGGGGAAAAAATCTATCAATAGATTATTGGGACATTTCTTTTTCTTTTCATTTGTATTGGAAAAACAATATCACAGTAATGTTAAAGAAGACTGTGAAAAAGTTCCTTAAGTCTGAATATCCAAATTTTCTAGTAATTATTTTTATTTTTCTATGTTTTATTCTAATACTTGTCTATGAGCATACATATTTTATAATACTCTAAACACAGTCTACATACTCTTTCATGTCTTAATCTTTTCCTCTTATCAATACTTCATAAACATCTCTCCTGTTGCTACAAGCTCTTTATCACCATCATTGTTCAGAGCTGTGTAATATTCCGACTGTGGAAATACACCAACTGAGATCATCATTCCCGAGGGTCAAACATTTGGGTTTCTTTCCTCCTTTCTCATTGATGCTGACCAGGCTTCAGATAATATATCCTCCCTCCCAACCCCTCATCTCGTGAATTAGTCCCAGGAGTGGGGATGACTGAGTCAAGGGCATTTTTAAGGCTTTTGACAGTTATTGTCTTTCACCATCCTAAGTAGTCTGTGATAACTATGTGCTCTCCTGCCAGCTTTTCAGCTCAGTCTCACTAGCATTGCAGAGGGTATTTAAAATATTTCTTCCCTGGGGCCAGCCCGGTGGCGCAGCGGTTTCGTCCGCGCTTGGCAGCCCAGGGTTCGCTGGTTCGGATCCCGGGCGCCCGCCAATGCACTGCCTGTCAGCCATGCCGTGGCGGCGTCCCATATAAAGTAGAGGAAGATGGGCACGATGTTAGCCCAGGGCCAGTCTTCCCCAGCAAAAAGAGGAGGATTAGCAACGGATGTTAGCTCAGGGCTGGTCTTCCTCACCAAAAAAAAAAAAAAAAAAAAAAAAAATTTCTTCCCTAATTAATTGCCATTACACACTATTTCAAGGGTGCTTTAAAGTGAATCTCACTCTTAGCCAGAATGAACATGTTTCTTTGAGTTTACTATTTGTACATCATCTTTATAGTTTTATACACATTCTTTGTTCTTCCTTTATTAGCAGTAGTGGTAGTAGCAGCAGTGATAGCAATAATTGCAGTTGTAGCTGTAGCAGTAGTAGTAATAGTAGTAGCAGTAGTAATTGTGGTGGTAGTCGTAGCAGAAGTAGTAGCAGTAGTGGTAGTTGCAGCAGCAGTAGCGGCAGTGATAGCAGTAGTAACAGCAGTGGTGGCAGTACTGATGATACTAATGACAGTAGCAGTGGTGGCAGTACTCGTAGTACTAATGGCAGTAGCAGCGGTGGCAGTACTTATAGTACTAACAGCAGTAGCTGTGGTGGCAGTGCTCGTAGTATAACAGCAGTAGCAGGGGTGGCAATACTCACAGTACTAACGGCAGTCACTGTGGTGGCAGTGCTGGTAGTACTGACTGCAGTAGCAGGGGTGGCAGTACTGGTAGTACTGACGGCAGTAGCAGGGGTGGCAGTGCTGGTAGTATAACAGCAGTAGCAGGGGTGGCAATACTCGCAGTACTAACGGCAGTCACTGTGGTGGCAGTGCTGGTAGTACTGACTGCAGTAGCAGGGGTGGCAGTACTGGTAGTACTGACGGCAGTAGCAGGGGTGGCAATACTCGCAGTACTAACGGCAGTCGCTGTGGTGGCAGTGCTGGTAGTACTGACGGCAGTAGCAGGGGTGGCAGTGCTGGTAGTATAACAGCAGTAGCAGGGGTGGCAATACTCGCAGTACTAACGGCAGTTGCTGTGGTGGCAGTGCTGGTAGTACCGACGGCAGTAGCAGGGGTGACAGTGCTGGTAGTATAACAGCAGTAGCAGGGGTGGCAATACTCGCCGTACTAACGGCAGTTGCTGTGGTGGCAGTGCTGGTAGTACTGACGGCAGTAGCAGGGGTGGCAGTGCTGGTAGTACTGATGTCAGTAGCAGGGGTGGCAGTGCTGGTAGTACTGGCAGCAGTAGCAGGGGTGGCAGTGCTGGTAGTACTGATGGCAGTAGCAGGGGTGGCAGTGCTAGTAGTACTGGCAGCAGTAGCAGGGGTGGCAGTGCTGGTAGTATTGACGGCAGTTGCTGTGGTGGCAGTACTGGTAGTATAACGGCAGTAGCAGTGGTGGCAGTGCTGGTAGCAGTAGCAGCAGAAGCCGCAGCAGGAACAGCAGCATTACAGCAGAAGTGATCACAGTAGTAATGGTAGTGGCAGCAGCAGTAGTCTCAGTAGCAGGAGTAGCAGTGGTGGTGGTAGCAGCGGTGATAGCAGTAGCAGCAGTAGTAGTAACAGTGGCAGCAGTGGTAGCGCTCACGGTGATTGTAGTGGTACTGTCAGTGGTAGCAGTAGCAGCAGTAGCGGTAGTAGCCGCAGTGATAACAGTGACAGCAGCAGTACTAGTAAGAAGAGGAGGAGGAGTGGTAGTGTTAATGGCAGTTGTAGTGGCAGTATCGTCATAGTGATGGCAGCAGCAGCAGTGATAGCAGTCTTGGTAGCAGTAGTAACAGTAGTAGTAGTAGAAGCAGTAGTAGTAATAGTAGTGGTAGTAGTGGTCACAGCAGCGGCAATAGTGGTTTGGTAGTGGCCGCAGTAAAAGCTGCTATACATGAGTGTTACCGCGTACCAGGCATTTAGTCCGTCCACCAACTCTGGGGTTTTCTGCGACCCCCCTTTTACAGATGAGGAGACAGAGAGACGAACGTGTGCCCCAGGACGTCTGGCAGAGTGCCGACTGTCACTTGGCCCTGACTTATCCCTGCCACCTGTCTTCCCAAGGAGCCCCGTGTTCAGTTGCCTGGATGGGAATTCACCCACGCTCGGGTGAATGCCTGCTGTGTGCAGGGCTGTGGAAGGGGCTAGGGACCTGGAAATGCGTGAGGAGAGGCCCCTGCCCTCAAGGAGCTCACCTCCCTTCTGGTCGGGGAGACTGACCTACCCACAAAGTGGATGGAAGGGTTAAGTCCCCGGGAAGGGCCACCACGCGTGGAGGGGCACAACTGCTTCGGGGCTCACCGCAGGAGTGATGTCCCAAGGGCTTCCGGAGCCTGGTGAACTAAGCTGGGAGGAGGAGGAAGGGTCTGGTTGCCAGGCAGCCAAGTGGTGAGATCCCTGCAGGCGCAGTAACCAGGTGGCCTGACCCTCAGCTGGAGGGGTGTGAGGGTGGGCCCGATTCGGGAGTTAGGGGCCGATCCTGGAGCAGAGGAAGGACATCTCCTTCATTTGGGTGGCTCCATAATTAAGCACAGGCTTCTTCCCCTGGGCTTAGGTTTGGGTTTTAGCCATTGTCTTTTCCCCTAGAATCTAGCAGCGGGCTGTGCAGCAGTGGTCACTTAGTGGGTGGATGAGCGACTCCACGATGTTGCCACAGTAATCTCTGCACTGCCAGCCCCCTGCTCAAAATTCTCCCTCAGCTTCTTATTGCTCTTAGGATGGAATCCAGGCTGCTTCCCCCGCAGGTTCCAGAGCATGGTCCTGGCCCCCATGTCGCCTGGTGAGGAGCAGGCTGGGAGCGCCGAGGCTGTGTCCTGAGCTGAGTGCAGGATCTTGAACCAGCCCGCCTGGAGTACAGTCCCTGCTCTGCCACTCACTACCCACGTGGCTGGTGGACATCTCCGTGCCGGCTTCCTCGTCTCTACAGAGATAAAAGGAGACTTCACTTCTAGGATTAAGGAAGAGCATGCACACAGTACATCGGCCCTGCACAGCAGTGTTACCTGCTATGAATGTTTTTTCTGCAACTGTCACCTGGTCAAGGGGTCCCTCACAAAGAAGTTTTCATTAGAAAGTGACCTGAAATGCCACTCACACAGTCTGGACAGAGTCAGCTGTAGTGTGGACCGATGGTGTGGGCCCCCACGGCAGGCAACAGGCCCAGAGACAATGATTATCACTCTGATGATCAGAGAAAAACAGCCAAACTCTTTTCATTTTTGAAAAAAAAGAAAGAAAAGAAAGTAATCTCACTTAAGAAAAGAGGAAAACTGGGCTCATCTCAGTTTATCCGAAACCTTTTCGTATTTTCAGTTTTAATAAGATGTGACGGAAGCTGACATTTTTGCAAGCACCAAGAACTCGCGTCACTTTGAAAACTTGCAAGTTGATTTGAAGAAGCACCAAGAGGTAGCCAAGACTCGCTTTGCTCACAGATGGTGGGGGATTAGGTGCCAGTTTGCCGAAAAGCTTGGAACAGGCAGACGGCGGAGGGCAGCTGGCTGAGGCCACCCATGGGCAGGCAGGATGAGCTGCCCAGCAGGAGGGCCAGAAGTCCTTGGCCACACCCCACCTGGCCCAGGTGAGGGGCTGCAGGTCCTCGCTTGGCCTCCTCCTGGGGCTCACGTCTCAGGGCAGAACTGGCTTCAGGGGCTGGGGACGCTTGCTTGTCCTTGGTGCATGCCATGCCCAGAGCTCAGGCTGAATCCCATCCTTGCCACCACCCAACTGGGTGGGCTTGGGTAAACCATTAACCTCTTTGGGCTTAAGCTTCATCACTGAAGGGAAAAGAATACTGACATGGAGCTGTAAGAACAGCTACCTCGTAGGGTTATTAAAAGGAATAACAAGACCATACTGGCAGAGCTCTTTTTAACTACGAAGTCTAGTTATTTTATAAAGTCGAATTGAATTCCCCAAATGAGGTGATATGGGGCACAGGGCATATGAAGAAAATGAGGAATTCAAAAATTAATTATGGAATTTATTCAACAAGCCGGTACTCAGCTCTTGCGGGTGTGAGCTGACCCAGGAGCTGCAGCGGTAAAGGAACTCTCTGCAGGAGTTTTGAGATCTGCTCCTCAACACAGCAGGGGAGGGGTGGTGGGGCTGCTCCTCGGGGAAGAGACAAAGCACCCTTCATCGGGGGCTGTGGACGAAGGCCCACGAGAGTGAGGGAGGGGGCATCCGTGCAGCGGGCACAGCAGAACAAGCCACCGGGCCTGGATGGGCCTGTGGGGAAACCGCCCCTGAGCCATCCACGTGGATGTCCTGACATCCAGAGGCTGTGTCTCCCCTCAGGCCAGACCCGAGGGCCAAAGGCTCAGAAATGGTGTCCCCTTTCTCGAGGAGCTTGAAATGGATGAGGACGGAGGTCCGGTCCTCTCATGAGCGAGTCCTGGCTCCCTGAAGTGCGCATGCGCGGTACCAGCTGCCGTCACTGCAGGGCGGTGGGAGGTGCAGGGACAGGCCAGACGGCTTAGTGTTGCCCCCGATGCACCGGGACTCTGCTCAGCAAGCAGTGCCCAGTCTGCTAATGGACTCTCCTTCTCCTGCGCCCTCAGGAAGCCTTTGGGCTCACGGTGATGCGGCAATGATGGTTTCATGTATTTGCTGACGAGATTGGAAGAGTAAGAAGTGCACTCCTCCCGTGAGTCCGCCCCAGGCACTGGAGTCGGGACGCAGTCGGTCTGCTGCTGCAGGACAGACGTCCTTCTGCTTGTATCCAGGAGGGAGTTTGTGCTCCCTCTGCGGGTCTCCCAGGGTGTCCCCACCTCTGAAGTGACACATCCTTCCAGGTGTGAAGTGATGAGGCCACTGGTTGTTCGGATCCGGGTTCAAATCCCTACCTTACCACCTCCAAGCCGTGTGTTCTCAGACAAGTCATCTGGCCTGTCTGTGCCTTCTAAGACACCGTCCCACCTACGGAGGAGAATAAATATAACCCTGGGAATAGCCGGTTATTGGCCAATCACAAGTGCCAGCTGTAAACACCGGCTTGCCCAAACCTGTCTTTTCTCTCCTCCTTTTAAAAGTTTCCTCTTGGGTCTGGCCCAGTGGCATAGTGGTTAAGTTAACACGCTCTGCTTTGGTGGCCCGGGGTTTGCAGGTTCAAATCCCGGGCATGGACCTACGCACTGCTCATCCAGCCATGCTGTGGCAGCGTCCCACATACAAAAAATAGGGGAGGATGGGCACAGAGGTTAGCTGAGGGCCAATCTTCCTCAGCAAAAAATAAAATAAAATAAAATTTCCCCTTAACCCTCCATAAATGCAGTGTCAAAGACAAAGACTTTTTGGGTTCAAAGGAACACTTTGTTAGAAGAGTATCAGCCAGCCTCTTGCCTAATACTAATACTAACTAACATTTATGAAGCCCTTGCTGGGGGCTGGGCACGGTGTGAAGGGCTCTCCCAGCGTCACCCCATTCAATGCTCACACCAGCCTTGTAATCAGCCCCATATTCACCCCCATCTGGCAGAGGATGGAACTTTCCAGGAAATGGAGCTTGGCCGGCCTCATGCGCTTAGAAAGTGGCAGAGTTGGGACACAAACCCAGGCTGCCTGCCCCGAAGCCCAAGCCCACCAGATGAGATTGTCTTCCAAGTGCAGAAATCCTCCCCCTAGCCCAACTTGGCCCAACTCTCTAGCTTTTGGGAGAAATACATTCCATCTCTTTCCCTAGCCTAATCTGAAAACGAGGCTTCTTTCACTTCACATTTCGCAGCCGCGACTCTTTTTTGCACATAAAACCTATCAATCCTGCTGGCCCCCTTCCCTCTTCTCTGCGCGTATTACAGGCTGCTGGCATCTGTGTCTAAATAAACATCCATCAGCCTGGATTCTCGCAGACCGATTCCAAACATTTGGCTCCAAAGAGTGGTAATGGGGGCTTGCAAACCCTTCACCTTGCCCCCGACACACTTCGAACACTCCCCTTTATGCATCTAGGAAAACCAGAGCAGTCAGTTTCTCTACACTTACACACAACTTTGTAAAAACCTCTGTTAGACTGAAATAACCTACATTTCTGTCTTACTCATCAAGCCGAGTATTTCTAGGCCAGGACGGAGGGACCGACATTTATTGTCTCCTCCGTACCAGGCTCTGGGCCACACATGTTACGTGCTTTGACTCACTCTTTATTACAGTCCCAGGTGAAATATTAACGGCCCCCTTTACAGGAGGCTGAAGGGAGAGCTGCATTTTCTTAGGTCACACGGCCACTTTGAGGCAGAGCTGGGATTTCTGTGGTCTTCCCATTACACCAGGGAGATCACACCTTATTCAACCCCATCTCCCTGGGCCCCTGCAAAGGGCCTGGTGCAGCTTTCCAGCAAATGTCTGTTGAGTGACTGACTGACAGAATAAAAGAATGAATGAGCAAGTGTCAAATTTCCAAGAGAACTGTGGAGCCAGAGCTTTCTAGAGAGATTTAGGTGTCTTGCTTAGAAGCATGAACTAGATTGGAGGAGCACTGGCTAACAGAGTTGTCACATAGGTCAGACGTGGAGGACACTTTCTGAAGCACTGCAGTAGTCATATCAATAATGGAGCTTAAATACCACCAAAAGCATTTTCCACAGATCACCTTTGTTCCTTCTGACTCTGCATAAATGGAATTTGTTGTGTCAGGTAAGCCAGGCCAACTACTTCTTTTAGTCTGTTAATTGAGGGGAAGGTTTCTCATGTTCTTAGAATTATTTGAATCATTTTTCAACAAACATATAGATACAATAAATGTCACGTCTACACAGACAGGAGAGTGGCAAAATTTCTCCTGGTTTAATTTACAAACCCATTAAGTCTGACTTTTTAAATCAACATTTGATCATCTGGCATGAATTGCCCCTAGTTTTCATTGGCTTTTGCCCTTTGGTAATGGTCTCCAAGAGAAGTTGCTAGAAGTTTCTCCTTAAAAGAAAGCTTAAAGTCATCAGCCAGCCTCCCTATTGTAAAGATGAGGACATCACGTTTCCCAAAGGAAAAGCGACATGGCTAGAAAGTGGCAAATCTCACACCACACCCAGGGTCTCCTGTCACCCAGACAAAATTCTCTGCTTAAATGAAAACTAAGTGGATCAGCTTCACCATGCAATTGTGTGCTCTGCTGTCCTAGGTCCCTGAGGTTCCCCTCTGGATGGTTTTAAAGTATTTAAATGTATGGACTGATAGCTATAGCAGGTCTTAACAAGGAAAATGCACTATGTTCTGTAATGCCCCTCCTAGGAATTTGCCTCAAGAAAATAATCAGAAACGTGGATGAAGACTTATGCACCAAGATGTTCCTTACCGTATTACTTATAACAGGAAAAAAAGGAAGTAAGCTAACAAAGAAGGGTTATTAGGCTAGGAGGGGCTATTAGGCTGCCATTAAAATAAAGTTTGGAAGACTGTTTAGTGACTTTGGAACAAGTTCAGGATAAAATATTAAGTGAAGAAGGAAGGCCAAAAATGTGTGGATATAGAATGATATCAAACATGTAAAAAATATGCAATATACACAGAAATAAAAGACTGGAAAGAAATGTACCCAAATGTTAGTAGAGGTCATTCATTCATTGATAATGCATTGCAGCTATTGATCACCTATGATATATTAGTCACTGAGCTATTCACTAGAGATGTGGCATGCAAAATAGGGTGGGTTCCTGCCCTCGTGGACCTACTGTCTGGGGTCGAGGTGATAGAAGAGGCAACATTAAGAAAATAATCATGAAAATAAACACAGTTATGAATTGTGATCTTTGCTATTAAGAAGGTTATTTCTGAAGGGTGGGATTCTAGGTGATATGTTCTTTTTGTTTTAAGTTTTTTTCCTTTTGTCTTATGTTCTTCTGATTTTTCTTCTTTTTTTTTTGTGTGTGTGTGTGTGTGGGGAAGACCAGCCCTGAGCTAACATCTGTTGCCAATCCTCCCCTTTTTGCTGAGGAAGACTGGCCCTGGGCTAACATCTTCCTCCACTTTATATGGGACGCCACCACGGCATGGCTGACAGGCAGTGCGTCCGCAGGCACCCGGGATCCGAACTCGCGAACCCCGGGCTGCCAAGCGCGAACTAAACTGCTGTGCCAGTGGGCGGCCCCCTTCTGATTTTTCTTTATCTTACATTTCCTACAACAGGCTTGTATGGACTTTATTATTAGAAAAACAGAGGCCTTTTAAAAACACACACACAACCCCAAGTACACGCATAGTTTCCAGAGGGCCCATTCTGACAAAGGAGCCTCTGGACAGAAGTGCAGGTGAGCCCCTCGGGAGATGCTGGACACCTGGGTTTGGGATGAAGTCCTGCCTTTGGAACTACTGATGCCATGTCAGTTTGGTGTTGTTGCTGTAGCGAATTACCACAAACTTGGTGACTGAAAACAACACAAATTTATTCTCTTACAGTTCTAGAGGTCACAAGTCTGAAATTAGTCTCACTGGGCTAAAGTCAAGGTGTTGACAGGGCTGGTTCCTTCCGAGGCTCTGGGGGAGAGTCCATTTCTTTGCCTTTTTCAATTTCTGGTGGCTACCTGAAATCCTTGTCTCATGGCCCCTTTCTCCATGCTTCCGTCGTCACACAGCCTTCTCTCTCCTATATCAGGTCTCCCTCTGCCTCCTCTCAGAAGGAGTCTTGTGATTACACTTAGGGCCCATTGGATAATCCAGGATCATATTCCTATCTCAAGATCCTTAACTTGATCACATCTGCAAAGTCCCTTTGCCACATAAGGTAACATTCCCAGGTGCCAAGGATCAGGACTCAGATATCTTTGGGGTCCATTATTCAGCCGGCCGCTGTGGCTTATCAAAAGTTTGCAGCTTTATTGAATGTTAAATGTTGTCAGCCAGTCTTAGAACAACCCTTGCCTAGTGTGTGTGTGCGTATTTGTGTTTGTGTGTATTTGTGTGTGCGTGTTTTCCTGCAAAGGATGGAATGTCTGCAAATTCCTTTGTGCCATGAGCGCTTCTTAAATCTTTGGTCGCTGGCCTCATACCCCACCGATCTACTCTGTTATTGTAAACAATTTGCTTGGTGGTTTGCATCAAAAATGGGAGGAATGGCTGGGCACACAAATAAGAGGCAGGGGGGAGGAGAGGATCACTGTAAGCTAATGCTCGCATTTCAAACGTTCAGTCCAGTGAAGGCGTTGACATCGAGCATTGTGTCTGTTCCTGGGAGAGGGCTCTCTGAGTCGTGTATCTCCTGGGTGTCATTGGATGTTATTGTTGCCTTGCTAAATATTCATGGGTGAATATGTGGAATAAATTCTCTTGTAAACTGACAGAGGGCAAGTAAGGGCTGTCCTTGAGTCTCTCATCTGCATCCTCATCTCTGAGAAACTGTCTATTTGGGCGTGAGTGTGTGTGTGTGTGCACAGGAGTGTGGGCACGAAGCACTTGGTTAATTTAAGCAGAAGAATCCCATCTTCAGAGTAGCAAAGATGCCTCTCTCCAGTTTGGGGACCTCCAAGTGGGAGGTGGATAAAGAAGGCAAGTTTCGCTCACAGAGTGGCTTTGGTAAAGCTGCCATCTTGCTTTAAAACCAGCCTCTTTGGACGCATTAGGGGGCTATGGCTTGTTTGTTCAGAGGTGGGGTCGGTTCCAAGAACGAGTGTGACAAAAAGTCACACACGATGCATGCATGTGCACGTGTGTGTGCGTGCACCCACACACACTCACAGAGAAGAACTTTTGGCCCAGGACAAAGTCCTTGAGGGTGGCCACGGGCCAGAGTGCTCTGGATAGAGAGGGAGAGAGTGGGGTGGGGAGACTGAGGACATTGGGTTGCAAACAGAGGAGATATAGAGAGGATGAGGGAGGGACAGGGATTACTGGAGACTCTGCTGAGATGCCACCTTCCCTATGTCATCTCCTCTGATCCTTTGTTTTGTCCTCCATCAGGCCTGGCTGGTTGCTCACGGCTATGGACTGAATTGTGTCCCCCCAAATTAGTATGTTGAAGCCCAATGTGACAGTATTTGGGGAGTGAGGTCTTTGGGTGATAATTAGGTTTAGATGAAGTCACAAGAGTGGGGCCCTCCTGACGGGATTAGTGCCCCTATAGGAAGAGACACCAAAGCACTCTCCCCCTGCTACGTGAGGAGACAGTGAGAAGGCGGCCATCTGCAAGCCAGGAAAAGAGCCCTCCCCAGAACCTGACCACGCTGGTGCCCTGATCTTGGACTTCCTTACTCCACAACTGTGAGAAAATGAATGTCTGTTGCTTAAGACCCCCAGTGTGGTATTTTGTTATGGCCACCCGAGTGGACCAAGACAGCCAGCCTTGGGGTTTTCCTGGCACACTGCACAGGCATCCACTAGAGCAAACTCTAATTATCTGTTTACCTCTCTTTCTCTCCTGAGAGTCTAAGGGAGAGGACTCCCTTACTGCTGTATTCCTAGCACCCAGCCATGTTCTCTGTACTTAGGAGGTGCTGTAGTACTCCAATATCTATTTACCCTCTTGTCCATAGTCGTAGAAATTTTAGCTGTGCACTTGTCCACTTAGAGTGAGAACTGCATTTCTCTGCCTTCTTTGCACTCAGTGTGGCCAAGCGACTGTGTTCTGGCCAATGGGAATGTGAGGGAATCGATGGGTTTCACTTCCAGGTCATGCCTTTAAAGAGGAAACGCACAGCTTCCCTCTCCCTTTTGCCCCTTCCGGCTGGCTGTAATTTGGGTGTGACAGAGAGCCCCCTTGGGCTATGTAGTCAAGGCCAACACCCTAAGAGGGCACAGCAACAAGACAGAGTGGGCCTAGCCCATGGAAGTGTGAGGCCGCCATCCAGCCCTGTACTGTTTATGCCCCAACTGTTTACCTGAGAGAAAATTACAGTGCTTGATAAGCATCAGTTATTTTGGGTCTCTGTTCCAGTAGCCCAACTAAGTACTCGTGCTGTGCTGAGAATGTTTGCTCACTGATAGATAACAGGCTCTGGGCCTCCCCACATACCCCCAGCTGAGGTTCCACTGTCTCCCCACTGTAGACCAAGTGACACCCTGCCCCCATCCCTGCCAAAGATATCCGTGTCCTAATCCCCGAAACCCGTGAACATGTCCCCTTACATGGCAAAAGGGACTTTGCAGATGTGATTAAGTTAAGGATCTGGAGATGGGAAGATTGTCCTGAATGGGTCCAATGTCCTCGCAAGGGTCCTTAACAAGAAAGGAGATGTGACAAAGGAAGCAAAGTTCAGAGTGTTGTGAGGAAGGGGCCGTGAGCCAAGGAATGGGGCTGGCCTCTAGTAGTTAGAAGAGGCAAGGAAGTGCATTCTTTCCTAGAGCTTTCAGAAGGAACCAGCACTGCCAATCCATTTCAGAAGTCTGGCCTACAAAACCATATGAGAATAAGTTTGTGTTGTTTTAAGCCGCTGAATTTGTGGTAATTTGTTACAGTAGCAACAGGAATCTAATATCTCCTCTTTGTCCCCAGGGTTCTTTGCATCCCGAACACGGGCTTTGAATTCAAGTTGCCGGGTGGATCTGAGCTTGAACCCGCTCTAGCCCTTCACAGGCTGGGTCACAAATGCTCTGAGCCTCCGGGGGGCACAGGGGAGCCTCCACAGGTGTGAGTTCCAGCACTCTCGGACTTCAGTAGTGTGCTGGGCGCGCTGAGTCCTCTCTGGGCCCGCGGGCTTGGACAGCAGGGACTGTGAGCTCCCCTCCTTCCTCAGTGTCCCCTTCCGTCCGGTGGGACAGTCTCTTCTGTTTTCGTCTGATCATGTTACCATCCTCACCCTGCTCAGAAACACTTGTTGACCCTCCTTTGAGTCCCAACTCCTCGGCGTGGCACTAAGCTCTTCACACTCAGGATGCTGACATCCTGCTCCCAGGTTGCCCTCAGAGCCCCTCACCCGGGACCCTGAATTCCATGCAGCTAGACCAGATTCTCTTCTATTCTTCCAGAAGTCCAGCTCTTACCCCAGGGTCCCCGCCTGGACCACCTCCCCACTGTTTCCTCCCATCACATCCCTGCCCATCCCTATGATACTGCAGGAGGAGGTGGTGAAGTCACAGCCATGTTCTGGTTGGGATCCCAGCCTCCCCGGGGACTGGCTTGGTGCCATTGGGCCGGTGCCTTAATCCCTCTGAGCCTCAGTTTCCTCATCTGTAAAACAGCAACAACAACGGTACTTGCCTCAAAGGTGTGTTGTGAGTGTTAACTGGGACAACACTCACGAAGCACACAGACACAGGCTTTGGCTGTTACTGTTGTTACCGATATGTGTTGCCTCCTCCATGAAGCATGACTTGATTTCCTTCAGTTTAAACGATTCCTTCTGAGGTCGCGCAGACCTCTCTTGGCCCTCTTCTACAGCACCATCAGTCTCTCTCTCTCTGAGCTACCAACACATTCCCATCCGCCTGGGACTTCCCTGGCTTTAGTTCTGAAAGCCTCATTTCTCAGGAAACCCCTCAGCAGGCGACCAAGATGGCTGGTCCCCCTACTCCCTCTACGTTGCTAGCTCTTGAACGCAAGGACTGTGTACTCATCGCCGCATCCCCAGAACACTGCGTGACAAGATCCAGATGTAGCTGGAAGTAAACCAATGTCCAATCACGGGAGGGAAGGAAGGAAAGAGGGAGGGAGGGAGGGAAAGAGGAAAGAAGGGAAAGTGAAATGCTGCTTTGAAATATCCCTTGTATTTTCTCTCTTTGGAAGTTCAGATTCTCCCCCCCCCCCCCCCCCCGCCCAACTCCTGCGTGGGACACTTGAACTTTAAGACAAGGCCTTGAGACTCTCACTCCAGGGACGGGAGGGCTGACTGCATAGAACAAAGATGTTGGGCTCTACTTTGAGTTTCCACCGGCCTTTAAAAATAAAAACCCGTTGTGAGGCAATGTTCTTGAAAGCCAGGCTTTCTAAAGAGAAAGGCATTTTCTCAGAACGCCCCCGGAGCTGGGTTTTTAGATCTCAAGAACCAGGGCTCGGAGTACTGATCGTGGAGTAAGCCATCAGGTAGGAAGACGGGCAGATTCGCCATGTGGAAGGGAGGACTTGCAGGGTTGGGAGGAAGGTCCTGGCGGAGAGGAAGAGAAGGCAGAGGGCAAGTGCCAGTGTCCTCATCCCTCACTTCCCAGGGTCAAATCCCCGGACAAGATGCTTATTCCATGCGTTTCCAGGCTCAGCGTGGAAACACTCACTGGAGCAGGAGGTGGATGCAGAATGCGGAGCAGAAATGGCTGAAGGAGGAGTTCTAGTAGGTGGACCCAAGGCAGGTCCTGGGGCCCGTGCCCTCCGGCGAGGTGCAGAGAAAGCAGCTGAGAATCTGTGGGCCCTGGGAGGCACAGAAGGTGCTTGGTGGACCAGAGGTGGCCCTGGTTGGGATGAAGAGGCCCCGTGGTGTGGGACCTTGGGAGCAGAGCCCGTGAGTGAAGCACAATGCTCCAAAGACCAGCAGACACCAATGCAAGAGGCCCAGAGATCCGACGGCCATGCTACTCTTTGGGGGACACTGAAGGGACCAGGGCTATCGCCCCTGGTCCGTGAGGTGAGTAATGTCCTAACTAGAGGTCAGTGGGAGCCTCATTCAGTGTTGCTCAGCTCTCAGCACCATGCGGACCCCTTGACCCCAGACGCCATCTTGGGAAGGAGGAAGGGAAGATCCTTGGAAATGGACAAGAAGCACTGAAAGAGACTAAGATTTCACCAGGAAGTGACAGAGTAGCCTAATTGGGAAAATAAGAGTTTCTGCCATTACCGGATTGGGGGCTGGAGAGCAAGATGAAAGCAGTTACAGACCACAAAGAAAGTCCCATTTTCCTGCACATCTGCACAATGCCAGTCTAGGGGCTGAGGGAAAGGTGGAATGTGGGAGATGTATCCCCTGCAGTGTGACTTGGTTCTTACTGGCCTTCTGGAACCTTCTCACTGGCTCGTTGCTGAGAGAGTCTTGTAAAGGGAACAAGTCTGTAGACACAGGGTGGGTGCAGGACGGTGTGTCAGGGCGAGGCTGAGGTCCCTGAAGGAGCCAGCCTCCCTCTGGTCAGGTCTTCTCAGGAGCCAGGGAGGAGCAGTGAGGGGCACTGTCTCCATTCTCCACACCCCTCCGGGCCCCTCTCAGATCACAGCTGCACTTGGAATGCCCTGGAGGCAGTCTATGGGGTATTTATATCTTCTTTTAAGAGCTAAAATTCTGGGAGTTCCCACATATAACCCTTCTCTAGGTATTCCTCGAAGCCACCAGGGAAATTTGACATGGCACCTGTGGGGATGTGGAGCTTCATGAGAAGTGGCTTTCCTGTCACTGGAGCCACTCCTGTCTGGATGCTCAGAGCGGGGCTTGGGGAAGCACTGTGTTGCGTCCATGAGCGCTGGCTGAGCTGGCCTGCGGGTGGGTCATGGCCATCTCCTACGCCGTGCCCTTCCTGAGCTGCTCTTCCTGACAGGGTCCCTGGGGTGGAAAACCTCCTCCATGTCCAAGGGTTGGGGGTTGGGCCTGAGGTCAGAGGGCACAGTCCATTCTAGAACCACAAGACGTCAGAGCTGCCAGGCCTCCCACACCTCCAGCCTGCCCCTGCACTGTGAGGTGATGGAAGTGAGTTCAGGAAGCTTAGATGACTCACCCAAGGTCCCACAGAGCTAACAGCAGGAGCAGGACAAAAACTTGGGTCTCCTGGTGCCCAGGCTTGGCCCTCCTTCCCAGACATCGCCCTGCCTCATATCCTATTTCTTCTCCCCTTGAAATTCACTGTCTGGCCTGCGGGGAACAAATCAAACTTCTTGTGCCTTTCCTGAGAGTCACCTTTTGAGGACAGATAATTGTCCATGATCATGCATTCTGAACTTACTGTTATTCATGAGAGGGATAATTTGAGTGGATGTGCCAGGGCTCCCCCACATTTGGTTCTCCTTTCCCTCTGGGCACACGGGAGGACTCCACTTCCTGCCTGCTGTGGCTAGAGAGGCCACATGACCCATTCTGGCCAATAGGCTGTGAGAGGAAGTGACATGTATCACTTCCTGGCTGAAGCATTTCATTGCTAGTAGAGAGAACTTCCAGCACTTTCTATTCTTGCTGCCATGACTGAGAGGCCACATATATAGGAGGTGTGGCTACAAGATGGTGCAGCTGGGTCCTGAGTGACTGTGTGAGGCAGAGTGCCTGCAGGGGGACAAGTAGCCCGAGTGGGAAATAAACGTGTTGTATCGAGCCACTGAGATTTCGAGGTTGCTTATTACAGCAGCAGAACCTAGACCTTCCTGGTGATCACAACTGTGGACTGCTTAATGCAAAACATGGCCCCTGTTCTGGAAAAAGAACCACGGATCACCTCCTTCAGTGGGGACTGGGGTCAGGAGTGGGGTAGGGGCAGCGTCTCCCTGTGTGAGGGGTGACGTGAATCTATAGTGAAGGAACTGACTTCTTTGTTACAGACAGAAAGCAAAGTGGCTGTCAGACTCTAGCGTGCCTCAGAGTGATGGGGTGGGCAAGGTGGGGAGTGTTTCATACAAATATAGATTCTTCTCCTTTCTACAACCCCAAATTCTGATTCTTTAGGTCTGGGGCTAGGCCCCGGAATTTGCATTTTTATTTTTATTTATTTATTTTTTTGGTGAGGAAGATTGGTCCTGAGCGAACTTCTGTTGCCAATCCTCCTCTTTTTGCTGAGGAAGACTGGCCCTGGGCTAACATCCGTGCCCATCTTCCTCCACTTTATATGGGACGCCACCACAGCATGGTTGACAAGTGGTGCGTTGGTCCGCACCCGGGATCTGAACCCGCGAACCCTAGGCCGCCAAAGCAGAGCCGTGAACTTAACCGCTGCGCCACTGGGCCAGCCCCCAGAATTTGCATTTTTAACAGGCAGTCCAGGTGATTCTGCTGCCTGAGGTCTTTGGGCCATGCCTTGACTGATCCTCACAACACACTCCAGCAGACCTGGTTCTGAGCCCTGATTCAGACACTAGCTGTCGGCTCTGGGAAAGATGGTTAAACTCTCTGAAACCCGATTGCTTCTCCTATAAAATGGAGGTGATGCTACTTGCCTCCCAGGGCTGGGTAAGAATTCAGTGAGATTAAGTGCTTGGCCTGGTGCCTGTCACAAAGTGAGTATTTAGTCAGGGTACTAGTTTCAATGATAATGGTAGTAGTCATTATTATTATTATTTTATTATCAAAAAGAGAAAGCTGGGGGCTTGAACAGGGGCTGGTCCAGTGGGGGAATCTCTTGAGGATACACAGCAGATGACCAAGTAGCCCCAACACTCATGCAGAGTCCCCATCTCCTTGGCGTCTGTGAGGCTAAGCCCTGCCACCATCACCTTGATGGTCACCTCTTGTCAAATCTGACCCAGGCTTGGGCTCAACCCTCCTCCTGGGAGAAGGGTCACTGGGCAGGCCAAGAGCACGTGTCCACATGAGTACTAGAGTGACGAGCTGCCTGTCTGCCTGGGGGTCTTCTCCCTTACCACATTACCAGTCCTGTCGGGGGGTGATGGTGCCTGGGCCACTGCCATGTCCCCAAAGTCCAGTCAAGGCTTGTCACAAGGATGTGCCCATAAACACTAGCTCTTGTTGAAAGAGCCAGGACTCTCTGGTTCGCTCGAACCACGTGGCAACCCCAGGGCGTCTCCTGGTATCTAAAGTTGAACGTTGTCCATTTATCCAGCCATAAAGGATTCCTTCCGAGTAATTGAGTATGCTTTATTTCCTCTCTCGCTTCTGGGCTTCTCATTAATGGAAGCAACCTTCCCATCCTCTTGGCCTGATGAGCTCCTACTTGAATTTCAGGACTGGGACCAGGGGTCACAGTTCCAGAAAGCCTCTCCGGCTAGGTGAGTCCTCTTAAGCTCCCTCCCCACCCCCGCCCTTTGAGCTTCTCTGGACCCTGGCGTTGAGCACCCATCCTGCAGCTGTCTGCTGAGGTCAGGTTCCCCAGTGGAGTTTGAGCTCCTTGGTGGTCAGGGGTACGTACGGGTCTCAGCTGTGCCTGGTTCATGTGCATGAGAATGTGACCAGGTTCTCAATGCATGTTCTTGGGGTGAACAAATGAAGGAAGGGATGGATGCAAACCCACAGTCTGTCCCTAACACATGACAACCACACGCCACACCAACAGCACCCTGGTAGAGGGTGAGGCCCTTGCCCTGTCGCCCAGCACAGGCTCCTTACAATGCACTCAGAGACGCACCGTGTGTTTGGAATTTAGGAGCATGACTCTCACAGGGAAATCCCCTTAGTAAACAGGAGGCTCTTCCCCGGCCTACTGTGTCGCGATGGTGGGGCGGGGGAGGGGAGGGCCCTGACTCATCTCTTTATGCATCACGTGTGCTGTAATGTTTTCTCCTTCTGTCTGTCCCCCCAAACAAGCTATGAAGCAAGGGATGACAGGAGAAAGTGAGCCAAAGTTCTCATGGCCTCTGCTCCTGGATTCTGGCTTTCCTGGCCCTTGGCCAGCTTACCCTGCAGACGCCGTGTCCCCAAGGCTGGGAACTTGACCCTCCGCATGTTTAATTTTCTCCTGGGTGGAGCACATGGGTGCTTGGGGGAGGGACTCAATCACGGCTGGTGACTGATGGGCTGACCAGAGACCAGATAATAGATGGGAAAGGAAAAGGCTTTTGCCCCCCAACCTACAGCTCATATGGAAGAGCAATCAATTATTCAGGAGGCGGTTATCAAATCAGGGACCTATTTGGACTCTTGACTTTGACTCTTCTTTCCTGTTGCCTGACAGGGTGGATTAGTATCTTGCAAGAGGAGAGAACATGCATCTAGAACACGGCACATCCCAGCTCTGTGTCGCAAGGGGTGTGGAAGGCCAGGAGGCCCGGCTTGCTGAAATGTCTCGGACAAGTCTTCTCACGTCTCCCGGACTTGCTTTCTAATCTGTTAGGGGATCATAAAACCTGTCTGCCTAACTCACAGCGTCTGGCGGGGATGGGGCCTTTGATGTCTGTAAAGTGTGTGCAACTACAAGCAAGTGGTTGTGGATTTCACCAGCCACAAGCGTGGCAGGAGAGGAAGTGGAACCGATTAGCCGTAGTGGGGCTCTGGATTTTCTGTGGGTTCATTTGCCTTCCAACCCCAACCCCATTTGGCCAAGACTTGGGGATCTGGCCTGGACTTTGCCAGGCTGGTCTCAATGAGATTGGATGCTGTGTCCATACTCACAGGTCACTGTGCAGCCTTCCCATCAACCCTGTGCCTGCTTCACCCATGCCTGGCCCATCTCATTGCTTCAGTAGCCTTTCCTGCTATGGGCCGGGCTCTGTGTGAGGTGCAAGCATATGACATGGTGTGTTAGTCTCCTACGGCTGCTATAACAAACCACCACAAATTTACTGGCTATAAACTACACAAATGTATTCTCTTACAGATCTGGAAGTCAGGACCTCGTGTGAAAAGTCAATGTGTCAGCCGGGCAGCTTCCTTCAGAAGGCTCTAGGGAGAATCTTTTCCTGCCTTGTCCAGCATCTAGAGGCTGCCGGAATTCCTTGGCTCGTGACCCCTTCTTCTGTCTTCAAAGCCAGACGTGCACCATTTTCAAATCTCTCTCTGCTCTGTCACGTCAACTTCTCCTCTGACCCTTCTGCCTTCCTCTGTAAGGACACTTGTCATTACATTTAGGGCTCACCCGAATAATGCAGGATTATTTCACCATCTCAAAGTCCTTAACTCGATCACATCTGCAAAGTCCCTTTTGCCATGTGAGGAAACATATCCACAGGCCTCGGGGATTAGGACGTGGATGTCTTGGGGGGCTTTATTCAGCCTACCACTCATGTTCTCTGCCCTCCAGGTAGAGGAGATGGGCGGCACCCCCACGTTCCAGATCCTGGTGACCCTAGTTACCCCTGGTCCCAGCACGCCTCTCTGTGACACCCACTCCATGGGGACACTCCACAGAAAAGGAACACATCAGACTGAACTTAAACCGTTGACCTACTTAGCAGGACGAAGGAATTGGGCTCCTGAGAGGTGGTGGCAAGACATTGTTAAATTATTTAGCAGTGTGTGCATTAGAAGACCATTATATAAAGTAGCAAATTATAAACACCAACTCCCACAATAAGATAATAAAATAAATAATACATTAACGAGGTACAGTGCTGCAGGGTCTGCGTGGCTGACAGTAATGGAGGCCCGCTGTGCGCAAGACCATAAAGCTACAGGCGCTAAGTGAAGACCACGTGTGGAGGGTCGGCTGGGTCTCTCGCCCGCCTGGCCCACAGGTGCCCAGGGTCACCACCACTGGGGAGGGGTCATCACCAAAGCTGAGACTGCCGGGCCACGTTGCAAGGTTTTCCGTGAATCTGCCTGGCCATACTCACCTCGAGGCTTCTCCCCTCATGGCCTGTATTCTTGGGGTGACTGTTGTGCTTGGAGGTGCCACGTGGTTAGTTGCACCGGCTCTGGGTCCCGACACCCTGAGTTCCAGTCCTGACTCTGCCACTTACTAAGCCCTAGTCTTCTCATTTGAGAAGTGGGGACGGCGCTACCAGCCTCCGTCTCATAGCACTGTTGCAAGTCAGGTGAGGGCGCGCACGTGAAGCTCCAGGGGGGTCGGATGCATAAGACGGCTGTACACGTCCGACCCTGTTGGCTCTTTGTTTTCACTGTTGTTATTGTGGCAGGCTGAATGATGGTCCTCAAAGATGTCCAGGCCCTAATCCCTGTGAATATGTCGCCTTACACATCCAAGGGGACCCTGCAGGTGTGAGTAAGTCAAGGGTCTTGAGAGGAGAGTCTCTTGGATGACCCGGGTGGGTCCCAAATGTCCTTACAGAGGGAGGCAGAGCGGGATTTGACACAGAAGAAGGCAATGTGATGACTGAAAATGCTACGACGCTGGCTTTGACGATGGAGGAAGGGGCCCTGAGCCCAGGGATCAAGGAATGCAGCTGCAGAAGCTGTAAGAGCCAGGAGGTGGATTCTCCCCTGGAGGAAGCAGAGCCCAGCTGACGCCTGGACGTCTGCCCGCTGAAACTGATTTTGGACTTCTGACCTCCAGACGGTAAGAGAATAAATGAGTGTTGTTTTAAGCCGGGGATTTTGTGGTAGTTTGTTACAGCAGCCACAGGAAGCTCACACAATTACCACTCCCGGCCCAGCATCCGCGTGGGGTAGGAGAGATGCGTCGCAAATGGTCCTGTGCTGTTCCCTCACTACTTCTGGATCACGGATCCGCACAGTCACATTTACTGAGATCTCGTATGACCCAGGTACTTTTTCAGTGCCAGACCTACAAAAATAAGGCAAGGCTGTGGTAAATAGAAAACATCCTATGGTAAATAGAAAACTTCCCCACAGTGTCAGGAAAGTAGACTGTCTGGGATCTGAAATCACACCGACTCGGATGACAATCCAGCTCTCATTAGCTGTGTGTCTCTGGGCAAAGTGTTTAGCCCCTTGGGGCCTCGCAGTTGGGGTCTGTAAAGTGGGAATATGAATAGCATCTTCCTCATGGGGTCAGTGTGGGGATTAAATGAGTAAAAACACAAAAAGATTTTAGAACGGTGTCTGGAACGTATGTTACTTACTAAGTGTTAGCTATTATTATGAGAGAGTGAAACTGAAGACCACATTTCAATTAGGAGGTCAAGAACCTTCCCTCTGCATTCCAGGCAGAGTGAACAGCATGTGCAAAGGCCCTGGGGTGGGAAGAAGTTGTGAGTTCAAGAAACTAGACAAAGGCTAGAACAGGGGAGAGAGTGGTGTCAGGTGAGGATGTGGGGCAATTTGAGGCCACGTGAGGCAAGTTCTTGAAGGCCACTGTGAGGATTTGATCTGTATCCTAAGAATCGTGGGAAGATTTGGAATGGTTTTTAGGCAAGGGAGTGATGTGATGTCATTTGCACCTTTTCAAGATTACTGGGATGGCTGAGCGGAGACTGGAACAGAGGGGAGTCACAGAAGTTACGGGGAGATGTGAGAAACGGCTTTTGCAACTTGCAGGAAGAGAGTCAGGGAGCCTTTGCAGAGGAAGAGATAGGTGCCTTGGATCAGGATCAAGAAAATTAAGAATTTGAGAGGAAGTCAGAAGAGGCAAGAGAAAGGCTTTTTCAGAAATCCAATGGCATGGAGGAGCCTGGTGTGCCTGGAGCAGAGTGGAAGACAGGATAGGAAGCAGGCGGGAAAGGCAGGTGGGGTCACAGGGTGAAAGGAAACCAGAAGTAAGGGCAATATGGTTCAGATGTCAGAAGGGACCTTCCTGTCCAGGGCTACCGTGTGCAGTGGTGCAGGCTGTTCACTGCACAAGGGCACACTTGTAGGGTACCCTGCTCTGGTATAACCCAAGTTGTGGTCATCTCAGGGATGAGACAGAACACATCTTGAGGCTTCAGCCTCTGTGGTAGGGGCAGAACAATGGTATGGAGCCAGGGGACTCGGGGTGGAGCTGCTGCTGTTCCATCGAGTGATCTCCAGCAGGTCTCGTGCCCCTCTCAGCCTCATTTCCCTCATCTGTATAAGGGGGGACAACATACTTGTCTGCTTTGCTCGCCTGAGTCCCAGGGTTTAGAAAGGAGGCAAGGAGACGGCAACCCCCAGCACTCTCTGTAAACCGCAAAGCCCCAGACAACGGGAGGCGTCGTTCTGCATGTTACCTATTTTCCAGCCTTGCTGTGTTTTAATGGAGCGCCTTGGCCCCACCTCTGCAGGACAAAGTCCTTGACCTCCAGGTTGCCGAGAGACCTTCCCAGACCACTGGCAGGCCTCTGCTACGTTTCTCTTAGCACTGCCTGCTTCACAGCAACCGTCCCAGTCCACAATTAGCTTATTTTTATTTTGTTTTTGTTTGTCTTGCCTCATGAAATGATAAATTGTATCCCTCTCTTGGTCACTCCTGCACCTCCAGCACCTAGCACAATGCCTGGCACATACTAGCTGCTTAATAAATATCTGTTGAATAAATTGAAAGAAAGAATGGACTTGCTGCTCCTGGAGGACCCCTTCAGATGAATGGGGAACATCTCTCTGTCCTGTGCAGCTACACACAAATACCAGCCAGGGGCACGGACACACAACAGCGGCACCGAGGCCGACTGAAACCCATGTGGGACAAGTGTCTATTTCTCATTTCTAGAAAGGGGTGAAGAAAGAGAGGAGATGAGGTGGAGAAGACGAGAAATGGACACTTGAAGATGAACAAAAGTACAGAGAAAAAGAATAAATTTACGTATACATATATATATACACACATACACATATACATACAAACACACATACATATACCCACATATATACACATACATACATATATACATGCGTGTAGACACACATACACATATACACACGCGCATACATACGTATATATGCGCATACATGCATGCACATACATATACACGCAGGCACGTGCATACATATACACATACACATATGTGTACAAATATACACATGTGTATATACATGCATATATACACGCCCATACATATGTACACACATATACACATATACGTGCATACATATGTATATACATGCACACACACATGCGCATACATATACACACAGGCACGTGCATACATATACACATGTGTGTACAAATATACACATGTGTATATACATGCATATATACACGCCCATACATATGTACACACATATACACATATACGTGCATACATATGTATATACATGCACACGCACATGCGCATACATATACACACAGGCATGTGCATACATATACACATGTGTGTACAAATATACACATGTGTATATACATGCATATATACACGCCCATACATATGTACACACATATACACATATACGTGCATACATATGTATATACATGCACACACACATGCGCATACATATACACACAGGCACGTGCATACATATACACATGTGTGTACAAATATACACATGTGTTATTACATGCATATATACACGCCCATGCATATGCACACACATATACATATGCATACATATACACACATATACATACATATATACACATACACATATCTATACATATACATTTTATGTTGTGGAGAATTCTATGAATTTCCCAGGATGTGCCTGATGCCTGGAATGATCCAGCTTGTCCCCAGTTCCGATATGAGCCTCAGACAAAAACTGTTGATCTGAAGTCACTTATGGCTGGTTTCTGCGGAACGAGGAAGCCAGGTTACGGAGAGATTTTAACAGGGCACCCAAAAAGCAGGCTGCTCGGATTCGGATCCCTTGAGTGTGAATTATGAACTGTGGGAGCGTTTCAGAAAGGTGATGTTGGCCCCTTGGGGATCGTTTCCGTGGGTGCTCCTTGGAGGGGATTTCAGACGTAACAATGCAGGAATTGCTCTGTGCTTCTCCTCTGGCGCCCTCGGCCCCGGGAGAGTCGCAGAGTCTTGTCCTGTAAACTCGTTGTGTCTCTGGGAAGCTGGGCTTTCCCGTCTGCTCTGACTTCCCTCTCAGCCAATGACACAAGTCTGCTTCCCGGCCTCACATTTTCCAGAATTTATTTAGGATTCATTTTGGACTCAGGAACTCCTTAGACCGAGTGATCTGCACTTCTTGGTGAACTGTTCCACACAAGTGGAAAAAGATTAAATTTTTTTCTGTAATGAGATTTTCCCTAATGTCAATTTATTTATTGGATGCTTTCTGAGCTGTCCTCAGGTGCTGTGGCTGTGGCCCCAGCCCATGCTTAAGTCATAAACGATTTCACTAATCAGAAGGGTTTGGAAAATATTTTACCCTTGACAGTGACCTGTATTACAATTAAAGCTTATGATGTGGCCTCTTATTTGCCTAAGAGACAACAAGATTTGTTGTGTAATTTGAGAAGCACTTACAATACAGCTATCCATGCTGTAAGCTGATTATAAATAAAGTTCAGCCCAATTGCTTCCATCAGAATATCAGGATTCACAGTCAAAGGAAAGGACACAACCCTGATACACAGTTGCTCTGCATTGCTTTTGTACATAAATCAGATTCTCTTAGCAACTGCTGCACATCATGTTTATTAAACACCTTCTGGTTATTACGGAGCGGGGTACTAAAAAATCCCTCTCAAAGTCCTGGGAAATCTTTTCTCACATCAACTATTTTTAAAGTCTTCTGGGGGTAAACAGCGTTCTTACTGCAGAAGAGGCTCTGTGGGGGCTCGGGGTATTGGATGGGCTCTGCAGGTCATGGGAGGAGAGGGTTTTATTTTTTTCTCATTTTGCTAACAAAGCAACTTGTTGGGCCCCAATGCTGCAGCCTTCAAGGTCCATCCCATGGAAGGGAAATTAATCTTCCCTTTGTCACTGCAAACAGAGAACCAGGGACTCTTTGAGCTAAAGGGCCATGAAATGCTGCTGTGTCCCAAACCCTGGTGGGGCAGATGAGGAGACCGAGGACAGAGAGAGGAGGTGGTGTGTGCCCATGTGATCTCACAGGAGGGAAGGGGCCAGGCGCCTGCCCACAGTCCTGTGCTCATCTGAAATGCACAACAGCTTTCCAATTGCTTTATTCGTTCAGCTTATTTATTTTAATAAACTAAACATTATTCTTAAAGTGTATTAAATAAACATGTATTCTTAAAATAAACATGTATTCTTAAAGTGTATTTTTCAAA
This sequence comes from Tapirus indicus, assembly GCA_031878705.1. Taxonomy (NCBI): domain Eukaryota; kingdom Metazoa; phylum Chordata; class Mammalia; order Perissodactyla; family Tapiridae; genus Tapirus; species Tapirus indicus. Next base: position 99,356,994 of record CM062923.1, on the reverse strand, counting down.
AAATAGACAATTAGAGCAAAAGGTAAAGGTTTCCTTCCACCTCCCAATGCCACCTCACTCCCCCTGGCTACACAGAGTGTGACATCTGAAGCAAGATGCAGATGTGATTAAGGACCTTGTGATGTGGTCCTGGATGATCCTGGACGATTCGATGGGCCCTAAACATAATCACCAGTGTCCTTATAAGAAGGAGGCAGAGGGGGTTTGACACCCTCCCATCCCATTAGCTAGGCGTTTATATACATCCATGTATTTGTACGAAAGTTGGCTGGTGATTTTTCATAAGCAACGTCATACTGTACAAACTGTTCTGCAAATTGATTTTTTTCCTCCCTTAACTACATCTCAGAAATCTTTCCATGACAGTACGTACAACTCTGCCTCATTCTTTTTAATGGTTACGTAGCATTCTGCAACACAGATAAACATCATTTATTTACCCCCTCCCCTGCTATGAACATTTAGCTCACTTCCATTTTTTTGCTGTTACAAGCAATGTTTCAACGAATACCTTATACAAGCTATTTTCATGCATGTTTGAGAACTTCTCTAAGGTAGATGCCTGGGAGTGAAGTTGCTGGATCAGAGGGTATGTGCCGTTTAAAGTTTCATAGACGCTGCCTGATTGTTCTCTGAACGGATTGAATTAATTCACATTCCTGCCAGAGGTATTGGAGGGATTTTTAGGCAGGCAGATAACTTCGCTGATGATTTTGTACTAAGGACTTCACTTTAAAAAATTATAGTTCAATTCCACCAAAGGATCTTATAAAAACAAAGCCTTAAAAATATTATGCAAGCATTGGGACCGGCCCGGTGGCATAGTGGTTAAGTTCGCACACTCCACTTCAGCAGCCTGGGGTTCACAGTTTCGGATCCCGGGCGTGGACCTATGCACTGCTTCTCAAGCCATGCTGTGGCAGGAAAGTAGAGGAAGATGGACACAGATGTTAACCCAGGGTCAATCTTCCTCAACAAAAAGAGGAGGATTGGCAACAGATGTTAGCTCAGGACTAATCTTCCTCACCAAAAAAAAAAAAAAAAATATATATATATATATATATATATATGCAAGCATAAATTCCATCTTAGAAAAGGTGGAAAAAGAAAAAAGAACAATAAAAGCAAATATCAACCATAATTCTCCATTCGCTGATAATCACAGGTGTGAGCTTTTCTTCTAGACTTTTTCTAAGTAGAATATACACTTACATAACACAGACATGGGATCGTACACCATAGATTGCTTGTAACTGACTGTTTTCATTTAACTATATGTCGTGGAGCCCTGTCCATAACAACTACCACGAATCTACATAATCATTTCAATGGTTGTATAAAGTTTTTTCAATCCCCTGTTATTGGGCACGCTACAAGCGTGCTTCCAGTTTTTCACTGTGATAAGAAATGCCGTAATGATCCCTGCTCACGTGTCTGTGTGCATGTGACCCATCTCTCATGTTTATTTCATCTCTCTTTCCTGCTTCTCTGCTCTGGTTCCAGAGTCCCTTCAAGATCCCCGAGACATGCTCCTGCTTCTCAGATTGGGGGCTTACCAGTGGCATTTCCCTGGTGTCGGGGTACTGTCAGTCACCACTTTACTCTCTGCGCACTCCCGTCTCTGACTCTCCCTCCCAGGCCCCATCGGACAGCGCCCTGATCTCCTAAAATGACAGAAACTCACCTCTGCCCAGAGAGGCCTGTATTTTTTGTGGGGCTGCCATAACTTGGGAAACAGAAATGAGTTCTCTCACGTTCTGGAGGCCCGGAGTCCGACATCAAGGTGTCAGCGTGACTGTGCTCCCTCTGAAGGCTCCAGGGGAGGATCCTTCCTGCCTTCCCGCTTCTGGAGGCTCCTCGCATTCCATGGTGCTCCTTGCCTTGTGGCGCGTCACTCCAATCTCTGCCTCCGTCTCCACGTGGCGTGTCCTCTGTGTCTGTGTGTCTGTCCTCTGTGTGTCTCTTATGAGGACTTGTCATTGGATTTTGGGCCCACTTGGGTGATCCAGGATGATCTCATCTTGAGACCCTTCACTTAATTACATCTGCAAGGATCTTTTTTCCACATAAGGTCACGTTCATAGGAACCAGGGGTTAGGATGTAAACATGGCTTTTGGGAGCCCCCATTGTGCCCACTACAAGACCCTTCACGTAACTGCATTCCACACCAGTGCCACCCGCGCGTGTTTACCCCACCTACTCTGTGTCCTCCTTCTCGCACCTTCTCAAAGCCAGAGTGCTCTGGGGCCTTTGGTTCTGAAAGCCTGTGAGGCCATGGCCTTGGGGCTGCTCCTCAAGCCCTGGACACAGAATGATTCCCTGTTTGGGGGCAGCATGGTCTCCCACATGCTTCTCCAAGCAGGTCATAATAATTCACCTCCTTCAGGGGCCACGTCTATGCTTGCTTCTTCATCCAGCCTTCACCTCAGGCATCATGGCCTAGGCATGGGGCCAAGTCGGGTCTGGAGTCTCTAAGACAAGCAGGAATGGCACCAACCAAGACGCTAAGGCTGTGCATTCAAAAGCACAGGCCCGTAAAGCAATGAAAAGTAATGCTGCTTGGTTGGCATTTCAAAGCCTTCAGTTTCTTGTTTGAATCTCCCAGACCTTGGCAGATCTCCATTCTTTTATGGGTAGATTTGATTTTTAGAAACGGTCAGGAGCCGCAGGGGACTAGAACAGTTTGTAAGATGGATGACGAAAAGCTGGAGAAACCATTTGGAGTGAAGAAGGATGGGGGATGATGAAGCCAGGAGGGTGCAAAATGGAAAGTAATTCTGAATGTGGCATCTTGGGGGAGGGTGAGTCCCCCAAGTCCCTGATGCCAAGGGACCAACAGGCAGACTCAAAACTTCTCACATATTTGTTCTAAAAGAACAAAGATTCATTTTATTCTTTCTATTACTCAAAAATAAGGGTGAGCAGTTTCATGGGAGACATCTGCATTTTTTGTCCCCCAATCCGTCCTCCTCTTTCCCTCGATACGGGTGTAGGGTTGGGGTGTTTGATCCGAAGTCTGACGGAAACCAGAGCTTCGCCAGTTGTTCTAAGCCCTTTATGTTTATGAGCCAGGAAAATATGAAACAAAGTTGGGGAGAAAGGGACTCGTAGGGAGCTGTAACCTCTGAGTTTTTTCAAGGCAAAAATGTAGAAAGAATAAAACAACTTCCCATGTACTGTCACCATCCTTTCATACACAAAAGGAGGTTTTAGCAGCAAAAAAGTAGAAATAACATCATGTAAAGATGATGTAAAGGGAAAGTTCTTGGAATTGAATGGATTTTGCTTTAGGAAAAACTCATCACATTTGCCCCGTTTTTCTCACTGGGCTGCCGGTTAGTGAAAACTTTGTTAATAAACTGACATCGCTGCTTAGAGCTGCTGGGCTACTATGAACAGGAACCAGGAGACTAAAAACCACAGTCAGGTGTTTATCACAGTTCACTTCAATCCTGGCAGCAACTCTGCCAGGTAGACGCCGTTGGTTCCATTTTACCTACGAGCCTAAGTAATTGTGCTCCTGGCCACACATGCAGCTCGTGGTCGGATAGGAATTGGAACCTCAGTGGCCTAACTTCAAACCCTGTGTCCTTTTCCACTCTCCACGCTGTCTTCCATTCAGCACAAATGTGTGCTCCAGTCCAGTAATTGTGGGCTTTACACACTCACCAATACAAGCATTCACGGAGCTGTTTCCATGCGTGGGCCCTGTGCTGGGTGCTGGGGTGATAGAGATGAGTGAAACATGACTCCTGACCACGAGCTCACTTTGCAGTTGAAGGAACCAACAGATTCATATAAAACCACGAACGGTGCACAATTGTGAGAGTCGGGGGCCGAGTGATTGTCCAGGTCACTGCGAGAGTTTACAGGGCTGGGGTCCTTGGGGAAAGTGGCATGGAAGATTCGGGAAGCATCTGGTCTATAATCAACATGGAATCTGAATGTGTCGACAATAAAGTTTACAACAACCGCATGGTCAGAAATGGGCTCACACACTGCTGGCAAGCATGCGCATGTTTCCAGGGGGTGGTTTGATAATCTGTATTGTTTTTAAAAATGTACATCCCTTTTGAACCACCAATTCCACTGTTGGGAAATTATTTTCATTCCTAAATAAATTCTCTGATTATGATCAAAGAAGTGTGCAAAGAAGGATATACCAAAGATGTTCATTTCAGTTCTACTTATCATATTGAAAACCTATTTAAAAAATAAAACCTTGCCTTCAAACAGAAACTTGCTGCATAAGGAAGCATAAGCAGGGTCAAGTCATGCCCAGATTCTAATTTAGGTGTTCCCATCAAAGAAGACACAGAGGTGGGGTCTGGGGTCAGACGACGCTGTAGCCAGAGTCTGTGACCTTGAGCAGGTCCACCTCTTGGGTGCTCAGTCTCGGGCTAAGGACGTGGAGATAAGAGGATCAGACGCCCCAGAGTCGCTGAGAGGCAGTGAGGTGGGGACAATAATCTAATCTAAGCCATCAATGGGGTGGGGGCCCAGGAGAGGGAAGACACTTCGAGTAGGCGTGACTGGGAGCTATTATTTTAAAAATTCATTTCTGACCTCAGCTTTAAACCCTTTGAAGTAGAGAAACCTGGTGCAAGTCGGAGACAAGGATGAGCTCAAGATGCTGGGAAGGGGCTGCTTGTCTGTCCGAGGCAAGCCCCGGGGTGCCCCGCCCCTGGAGTGGGGGTGCAGAGCCGCAGGTCTGCGCACTTGGGTCGTTTAGGCCCCCCTGGTATTTAGTACGAGAGGAGGAGTAATTGCCCTGGCAGTGTCCTGGCTGAATTCCAATTTGGGTGATTACATTCTGCCTACTTAAAATTCCCCTCTCTGGTATCCATGGTAGAAGCAATTCTTCAAACCCTCTCCTGTTAGGGGAAAAAAAAATTAAAAGAAAGGAACCAGCCTCGCCTTCTCCAGCAGGAAGTATACAAGACTGCTCTGTGCACCCCAAAGTGTTTTCTTTTTAAATGGGGAGTGGAGGATCCCCATTGGAATAAATCTGTCAAACATGCTGGAATTTTCCAGAAAGATTTCATTTAAGGAGGAGAGGCGGTGGGAGTGGGGGCTACGTGTCTGAATATGGAGAAAACTTATGTGA